>JAQSEB010000185.1:0-1271309 GCA_030063045.1 Pratylenchus scribneri | reverse complement strand
GTAAAAATGCCGGAAAATACTTTGTCAACAAAAAACTATTTCTTTTATTTAATTAAAATTATTTAAAAACAATAAAAATTATTCAACTTTAAAAATAAATTTAATAAGAAGGGGGAGTAAAAAGGAAATTCAAATTTCATGTTAAAAAATAAAACTCATAAAATATTTATGAATGCTTTTCTTTTAATAAATTGAAAATGTATTGGAGGATAATAAAAACACACCAAAAGAACAACAAAAATTATTCAATTAAAAAATAAATTATTAAAAAAATATTTAAATTTCTTTTTAATAAATTGAAAATTTTAGGAGGATAATAAAATAACTTAACGAGAATGAACAAATATTATTCAATTAAAAAGAAATAATAAACAAATTGTCTAAAAATATTTAATTTAAATTAAAAATTTTCGAATTTTGAAGGGAACGAAGTTCGCATTTTTTGTGCAAAAATAAAATTTAAAAAATAAAACCCATAGAATATTTCTTATCATTTTTCTTTAAAGAAAATGAAAAATTCAATTATCCAAAAATACTTCGCAGTGAAAACTCAAAAAATTAATCCAATTTATATTAACAAAAATAAAATTATATCAAAATTAATTTTTATGAAAATTTTTGATAATGAATTTAAAAGTTTTTAATGATAAAATAAAAAGAAAACCAGCAGCTGCCGGTGGTGCCTGCGGTTCCTCCTCCTCATCCACATATTCATAATCGTATTCCTCTTCGTCAAATTTGTTGTCTTCTTCCGCCATTTTTATTATTTTTTGGGCTTGAGAGCACAAAAATTTGTTCTATACCTCTCTGTTAATAGGAGTAATTAAATATTTTCAAAATGCGAGCAAAATTTTGAATTAGAAATTCAGTTAATTCATTTGTTCTTGGGGAAAGAATAAGAAGCCATGGTGAATATGTTTTGGCTGTCTATTTAAATTATCTATAAAAAATAATAAAAATAAATCAATATTCGTATTCATTTCGTTTTTATGACAAAAATTCAATGTTTTTATATTAATTAAAAAAAATATAAGAGCAATTAAAATGAAATGATTAATTTTAAAATCATGAAATAAAATTTGATTAATGAAAATTATTCTTTATTGATAAAATAATTTTTTAAATCTCATAAAATTATTTTAACTTTCCCTATTATTAAATTAAATATTCTCTAATGGATTCTTAAAATTAAAATGTTTGACCTTAAATTTTTCCGAAAATAGAATTAAAAATAAATTATATAATTAAAAAGTTATTTGCTATATTTGACCTGATTAGCAAAATCAGTCACTTGGCAAGACCAGAGAATGGCACTTTCGGTCTTCGAGAAATGCTTACCGGTCATGCCCTTTTATCCATCGTCGTCAAATTCTTTTCCTTCTTCTGCCATATTTTATTTTTTTGGGCTTGAGAGCAACAAATGGTTCTATAACTCTGAAAAATTAAAGATATGAAAATAATTTTTAGGATATTTTAAAAATTTTGAGCAAAATTGTTGATTGCAATTCAGATAATTCATTTGTTCTTGTGGGAAAAATAAGAAATCATGGTGAATATGGGCCAGCGAAAATGAAAAACTTGGATAAAAATTTTGAAAAAAAATCTAATTAATAAGCTGATGATTTACACAAATGATTGTCGCTGGTTATAAAGAGTAGCAGAGACGGATGAATGAGTTTACACAAATAAATTGTTTTTTATTTCTCCTCCTCAAAATTTATTCCAAAAATGATGTTTGTGGCAACAAAAATATGGCAATGGGCAAAATGGCGAAAAACACACATAAAAATTAATAATTGATTGGCTATTAGTCTATATGGGGAAAATTATTTTGGCAAGGCACACAAATATAATATTGATAGTAGATTTTTTGTTCTTGAATTTTAAAAAAAATGCCTCATTTCCTCCTCTTCCTTTGATGACGCCGCCCTCCTCCTTTCATTCTTCTTCAATTTTTGTGTCCTCCATTCACCACATTCTGCGCACATATTCCCCACGAACATCACGGGGCGTGCCAAATGCCAACATTCCTTGCTGCAAATTTTTTTTATTTAAATTATTTAATTTTTTACTTTTTTATTTTTAAAATTTTTGACTAATACTTAAAATTAATATTATTTAGAAATTAATTATGTATATAAAATTTGATTAGATTTATTAATTCAAAATCAAACTTATAAAAATTCCAATTATATAATAAATTTATTTGTTGAAATTTTTTAGGAAAATAATTAATAATTTAGACAAAAATTCGCATTTTAAATTATATAAAAAAATAATAGAAACCATTTCCTATTCGTATTAAATAAAAAATTCGTTTTAATTTTTTTATTTTTTCTTTTTAAAAAAGGTGAACTTATGTCAAAAAAAACAGGGCTTTAATATTAAATATTTTAAATCTCATAAATTTTTTTTACTTCCCTATTATTAAATATTCTTTGATTGACTGAAAATTTAAAATATTCATTTCTAATATATACGAAAAAATAATATAAATTATTATTATTTTTTGTATTTTACCTGATTAGCAAAATCAGTCTCTTGGCCAGACCAAAATGGCACTTCCGGTCTTCGGGAAATGTCAGGTGGCAAATCTTCATGCGAGTCATCAACATATCTTTTTGTGTGATTGGAATAAATGAATTATGCATAATTTTGATTCATTAATAATTATAATTAATCATTCCTGAAAATTTTATGAAAATCATGTAACAATAATTTTTAAATTTTATTTATTTGAGTTTCATCGGAATTCTATTTTATAAAATCACTTAATTTCCTCAGCAGATTAATATTAAACTTTATTCAAAAATTTCTTACGGGGTGTAAGTTCGTCGGGGCATACCAAAGGCAGTTTTGCCCGCTTGTGAATCCAAGAAATTGATACCCTAAAATTGGTGGAATATGAAAATTGAAAAAAAAATAATTTATTTAAAAATAAATTAATTAAAATAATTTTTATATTTATTTTGAAAAATAATTAGAAAATACCATTTGATAGGGAATCATGCCCTGGGATCGTTGATCTTGATTTTGCAATTGTTGCAGCTAAAATGGTAAAATTAATTTAAAAAATTATAAATTATTTTTTGAGTACCGTATTGTTTCGGAAAGCACCAAATCCAGTCATTCCTTGTTGGCTGGCACCTGTGAAAACAAATTTATATCAAGAAAAATTTTAAATTAGACATTATACAATTGATTATAATAAAATAATATTAAATATGATTTGACCATTTTTTAATTTTTATTTTTTTGAAAGAGAGTATAATTGTGTTTAGTTCGAAACAATTATCTTATTTTATTTATAAACTAAATTTTTTATTATTTTATGAGTTTCATTAAATTATTATATTTAATTTTAATCTTAGTGTACATTGGACAATGGGCAGATAAAAATAATATTTTAAAAATTAAACTTATTTAAACCTTTAAAAAATTTATAATTACTGTTCTATTCAATGGATAATTAATTGTATAATTTTATTTAAAAATATTTTGTTTAAATTTTGGGGTATGGCTTCAATTGTCAATTTCATCAAATAAATAAATTTCTAATTTTATTAAAATTTTTTAATAAATATTTTATGAGTTTCATTAAATTTTTTAATAGATTGAAACTTTCTTGTTGACTGACAATATATTTAAATTTTTAAAAAAATTTTGGCCTATAAAAAATTTTATTGAAAATATTTATGAATAGAAAAATAAGTTTCATTTTTTATAAAAGTATTCTTCGTCGATGCCCAAAGTAATTTAAGAAATAAATAATTTAAATAATAAATAAATATGCTTATTAATTTTTTTTGTAGATTTCAATATTTTAATTATCTAATGTTTACCGTCTTTCCATCCGGATGTTTGTCGAGAAATTGTCGACTCATCGTGAGGCATTTCGCCGCGCACTTCATCCTTGTATTTGGTGATCTCGCGACGGGGCATTCCAAAACCTAGAATTTTAAATTTTTAAAAAATTTAATTCATATTATAATTCAAAAAGAATTAAAAAATTATTTTTTTTTGGGAATAATAAATTACCAGTCATGCCAGATTGACTAGCGAATCGGTTTGTGCCCATTTGAAGATGAATAAATCCTTGGCTTTCTCGGTCTTGATCAGCCGTTTTACGTACTAAATAGAATACATTTAATAAAATAAAATCAATTCAAATAAAAATGATTAAATTTTGAGTATTTTACCGTCAATAATTCGAGGCATTCCCATGCCGGTCATTCCTGCTTGCGAGGCCAATTTATTGGTGCCGGATTGAAGTGGAACAATTCCTAAAAAGTTTCACTTTTAAATTATAAAATAAAAATTATTTGGGAAATTTATTATTTAAAAAATGAATCACTTTTTCTTAAAAAAATTAATTATTTTTTAATCCCATAAAATTATTTCTAAAATTGTTATTATAATTTTGCCTTTCAAATGATGACTAATAAATTAATATCAACAATAATATCACAACAAAAAAATAAATTTCTTATTAAAATTTATATAATTTGAAAAGGGAACGAATCATTTTAATTTATTTGTATTATTATATCTATTTTTTTTAAATTTTATTATTTTTAAAACTCATAAATTAATTACAAATTATCTATAATAATAAATTATCATATTTTGTAGAAAATATTGAATTTAATCGTGAAACAATCGACATTATAAAACCCAAAAATTATATTTATTTATAAAAATTACTTACCATCCGTAAGCCGCGCCTTTTCTTCGGGTACTTCGCTGGCGCCGCCTGTCCCCATTGGGCGATAGTTCACATCACGGGGTGTTCCCATGCCGGTCATGCCCTTTTGTGAGGCAAATTTGTTTGTGCCCGATTGAAGCCAAGTTGAACCCTTCAATGAGGCAATTTTGGCCTCATCGGTGATTTCTGCCAAATTATCCGATTTGACGCGCGACTCCTTCACCACATCACGGGGAGCACCAAATCCTAAAAAAGAAGAATTAAATATTGGATTTTTGAATTTGTTTACTAAATTAATTAATTCATGAAAATTAAAAAAAAAATAAATTTTTCATAAAATTAAAAAATTTTTTATTGAAACTCATAAAATTTTTATTTAATGATTTTATAAAATTTTTCAAAAAATTATTCACTTTAATAATTGAAACATTTTCGGAGCCTAAAATTAAATAAATTATATTCAAAAAATTAATTATAATTATTAATTAACAATTTTACCGGTCATTCCCCGCTGGGATGCATATTTGTTGGTACCAGCTTGGATTGGGATTATGCCCTCGGAACGCATCAGCTTGCTAAATTTATTGAATTTCATTAAATTTATATTATAATTTCTTTTTTTTTTAAATATTTTTTGCAATAAAATAATCAATGAAAAAATGCGGTTAAAATGGGAACATTAAATTTATATGGAATTTGCTGAAAAAAGGAAGAGCAATCATTCAAAATAACTACAATATATAATCTATTTTAATCCAAGAACAAATTTTTTATTTTTGTTTATTTTTCAGATAATTAAAAATTTCTATTTGAAATTGGTTTAAATTCACTTCGCTTTATTTATTTTTAACTTTTTTGAGACTCATAAAATTTTTTCCTTTCATTTAATAATATAATTTTAACATTTCTATAAATATTTAAAAAAATAAGGCTCACCGGAAACCATTTAAAGAAAAAAAATTAAACCAAAAATAAATATCAAATTTTATCGCTTTATTAAAATAAAACTTACGCTTTGTCATGGCGACTCGGCTTTCCGCCCGAATAAATTTGCTGCTTTCTCAGGGCTGAGACAGAAATGTTTCGCTCTTGATAGGATTTTCCGGGTTCCCCTACGGCCACCGCCGATGGACTTTTTGGTTCTGCTCCCGATGCCGGTGCTGCCAAACTGTTTTCATTGTTTTCCTCTCCTTCCGGCACAACTGGTTCCTCCAATTTTTTCGGCTTTTCCACTTTTGGTTTTTCCTCCATTGATTGACGCGGTGTTTTCACCTTAAATTTGGTCGTGTAATTTAATTGAAATATTCAAGAATTAATATCATAATAATTTTCCTTTTGTAGTGCCCTTTAAATTTTTTTCCTAATTTTTTAGTCCCATAAAATAAATTATTAGGTTTTTTTTTTCGACTCAATCGAAAATTGTAAAAAAACTATAAATTATAAATAAGATTTTTTGTCCTAATCATTAAAAATTTTCCCAATAATTTTTATAGAAGCAGGATGGAGAAATTAAATATTTTTATTTTTGAAAATGACTAAAATTGAGGAAAAAAATATTTTTTATAAAAATTTTATGACATCGCTTAAATTTCTAAAAAATTTTCGCAATTTTTCCAATATTTTAAAAATTATCAAACCCATTGATATTTCTACAATTTAAATTCATTAAAAAAAGTAATTTATTTTTAAATTTAACAAAAAAAATGAACATTATGACAAGTACAAAATCATAAAATAAATAATTTAAATAAAAAAATATTATTTGGACCTTTCGCTTGCCGACCGGCGATCCATCCTTTTTCGGTGATCCCTCCTTCTTTGCAGGAGAGCCTCCACGTTTTGGTGAGCCTTCCTTTTTGGCTGGTGAGCCGCCACGCTTTGGTGAGGCCTCCTTTTTCTGAAAAAAAAATGATAAAATATTTTAATTTCATTTTTTAAATTTAATATTATTTATTTTTATAAAATTTTTTATTTTAATTTTGTATATAGCTCGCGCCAATTAATAAATTACTATTAACTCATTGATTAATTTTTAAATGAAAATAAATTTATAATTTTATGATTTTTTCGCGATTTTAATTTTATTTAAACTAATTGATAAATAAATAAAAAAGAAACGGGCTGCTGAAAATTTTTTTTAAATTTTGAATTTTATCCATTAAGAAATTAAATTAATTTTTTATTTTACGAATATTTTATTTCCGATAAATAGAATAAAAAACGTATTTTAATTCCGGTCGAATCAAGTTTAAAATATTCTATTCGACTCGTTCCAATTAAAATATCCATTTGAATAGACTGTTTTGGCGCACAAATTTTGCCAAATGAAATGAATAAAATTTCGAATTTTGTCGATGAATTTAGGCTCATTTTTGATATAAATTTTATACATCTGTGTTCTAAAACTTGGAGTGGTACTAAAATTTTTTAATTTCTTTTCCGCAGATGTTTTGGCCAACAAAAAAAAAACTCAATAGCACAGATGTGTGATTTTGTTTGGGTTTGATTTGTGCTTTTTTAAATTTTGATAGCCAATTTTCAGAGAAATGCAACTATAAATAAATTAATTAAGAATTGATTAAATTGCTTGGATTATTCTGAATTTTATTTTTGCAGACTAAAAATTTTTTTCTATTATTTTTTTTAAATAAAATTATTTTACATCATAAAGAAAAAAAAATGTTTTAGTATGTGTAAAAAAACTATTTCTTGTTAAAATTTATTTAAAATAATTAATAATTATGCACGCTTAAAACTAAATTTAATAAGATAAAAGTTAATGTAACAAGAGAATTCATATTTTTTGTTTAAAAAATAAAACTCATATAATATTTGTTGGAATTTTCTTTTTAATAATCCGAGAAAATTAAAATATTTAAATTTGGCAGGTTAATTTTTTCAAAAATTATCAAATTAAAAAAGAAATAAAAAATAAAACAAATTAAATTTTAAAAAAATTTTCAAATTGTAGGAAAGTTTGTATAGTTTTGTAATTTTATATTAAAATAAAAAAATAAAACCCATAGAATTTTTCCCATTTTTCTTTTAAATAAATGATAAAATTCAATTATCAAAAAAACGCAATGATCAGAAAATTCAAAAAATTAATCCAATTTAAAAATATAAAATTAAAATTTTGTCATTTTGTAAAAACCAACCCCAGCCGTCGGTGGTGCCTCCGGCTCATCCTCTTCCTCGTCCACATATTCATATTCGTATTCCTCATCGTCAAATTCGCTGCCTTCTTCCGCCATTTTTTTTATTATTTTTTTGGGCTTTGAGAGTGCAACAATTGGTTCTATACCTCTGAAAATTGCAGTAATTAGAATATTTTCAAAATGTTGAGCAAAATTGTTGAAAAATGTAAATAAATCTACGCGCTTAATTGAATGGCTTGTCAAAATTATTTCAATATTTTTTTTTGATTTTGGAGTTCATGTTGATAAACTAATTATGGCTAAAAAATGACAGCAATTAAAAAGAACAAAAAAAAAAAAATAAACTTATCAGGAATGGGAAAATTTAATTTTTATTTTTCCTTAATATTGAGGGAGAATGGGCATCTAAAGTCCCAATAATTGTCACATAATTTTTATTTTAAATTAAAGAAATTCAATTGTTCATTTGGGAAAGAAAGAAGCCTTGAGGAATATGGATTGACGAAAATGAAAAGCTTAATGTTGATTGGGAGGAAAAGAGGAAGTAAGCAAAAATCATGATATGACAATTGGTGAGAGATAGAAATTGTGGAATATTTGAGAGGGAATATTCTAAAAATAGGAATTTTAGCCCTGTGGCCTCTGTAAAATATTAAGTAACCCAGCGGGGATGAAGTTTAGGGAAAGGAAAATAAAAATGTGGTTGTATTGATATATAGGGTTTTAAAAGAAAATTAAGAGAAAAAATTTTGCCTGGAAATAGCCGGCAATTACTAATGAAACATTTAAAAAAATTAATCTTTACTACAGCAAAAAGGGATGAGCTAAAAATTGAATGAATTTCTTGAGCCCTATTTTTACCGACTCCATCATCAAATGCCTTTCCTATTTTTCTGGATGCTCAATTTTTGACTTCGTCTTTTCCCGTCATTGACGCCATTTGGTCGTCGCAAAAGTTATTTGTAAAAATTTTTGCCCCATTCCCGTCTTTTTACAAAGGCCGAGAATTTAGTTGGGAATTGCCTGGGGAGATTTTGTCTGTGATTGAGATGAGAAGAAGGATCAATGACTTTCATCCATCTACCCTTTCATATTTCATTGGCTAAATTTTTTTGTCCTAATCCCGTCTTATTCAAAAAGCTCAGTTTTTGATATGAGCCGAAATTAACCCCGGGGGAAATGTTGGCTTGGACAGATGGAAGAAGGAAATGAGAGATCGATGGTTACCATCCTAAATTAATTAGTCCAAATCAAGTCTACCCAAAAGGCCAAAAGTTAAAAGGAGAAAATTTTACTTTAAGAATATTGCTTCGAGAAATATTGCCTATAGGAAATGGTGGAAAAAGAGAGATCAAAATAAAGAAAGGAAGTATCATCCATTCATTCGCATTATTGGCCAATTTTTTGTACTAATCCCATCTCTGTTGTGTTTTGGCAAATTTATCCTAATCTCCTATTTCTCCAAAAAACTAGGAAATTGATAAAGAATAAGGAATTGTATGAAGTGAAATGGAAAGAATGAGGCTGAATCGATGACTTCAATCCCGTTTTCAGGCCAAGAATTTGCTAAAGAATAGGAGTAGGATATTGCCTGCTGAAGAGAAAAAGGAGGAATGGGGGGGGGGTGGGGGGGATCGATGGCTTTCAAACCCACATCCACCCCATTCATCTTTCTAATATTGGCGCGTCTGTTGGGGGCACACAAACATATTTTTGCCGGGCATTCCGTCTTGTTTGATGTGAATTGTGAGTGGGTGGATGTATTGGGTGGGAGAATGTGGCTTAAAGCGACATGGCCACAAGGCAATTTTCTTGACTTTGCTATTGGCCGGGAATGTGGTGGGATGGGTGGATTTGATCGGCGAGAAATGGAAAAGAAGAGAAAATGAATGGGAAATGAAGGGAATTCTGGGTTGAATGGGTGAGAGACCGATGTGTTTTTTCCATCCATTTGGATTGTCTGCTGAGGATTGGATCATCTCAATCTCGAGGCTTGGCCATATTAAAAATGTGTGGATGAAAAGAAGAAAATAGATGTAAAGTGGATCAAAACATTGGAAAAGGAAAGGGAGAGAATTTTTCTATGGCTTTAGGCTTTGATATTTGATTGAATCGAGGTGAGTGGGCAAATTTTGAAATGAAATGATGTGAATATTATATATTTGATTAATTAAATATTTTATAATGGAATAAATATAAATTACTAAGAATTTACATAATTTTTGTTGAAGTCGCATTCGCCATCAATTTTGATTTATTAAAGTTTATTTAATTAAAATTCAGAAGCCATTCAATTAAAGCGCAAAAATCTTTTATTTTCTTCTATGTTTTTGTTCTCATCAATCTAAAAGTCTATCGGCAGAAGCCGGAGAGGTGGCTGGAAAATCCTAATGAAAAACGAAATATTTCCGCCTCGGCTCTGATGAAGCAGAAAATAAAACCAAGTAGCCATGATAAAACGTAAGTTACGATGAATACTTAAATTAAATTTATTTAGTATTTAAATTAAATTTATTTATTTTTTTATATTTAAAATTTTTGGTTTTGATTGATTTCCACCAGGTTAGTCCCTTTTTTAAATATTTGTAGAAATGATATATATTAATAAAATGTGTAAAAAAATTTTATGAGTTAAAAAAAATTTAAAAATGAATAAAATAGAAATCTTGAATTTCGGCAACGTTTACCCAGCTTTTTAATTTAGAAAAAAAATTATAGTAAAATTTATGTTTTTTGATTGAAATAGATTACATTGAAAAGATTTTTACGATTTAGCCTTAATTTTTGGGGCAAATTATAATTGAATTTAATTTCATGTTTTTATTCGAATATCCATTGACATATTTACTGGAATAAATATTTTTAAAAAAGGAAAATTAAAATTATTTTTAATGAAATTTGGTAAATTTAAAATTTTTATTATTTATTTAATTTTTGAGCTTTGCTCAGTATGATCTGAAAATATCAATATTTTTCTAAAAATATTGAATTTTTATTGAAAATAAGAGGAAATAAATTTATGAGTAAAATTTATTTATAAAATTTCGATAAATAATTTCTACTTTCATTCAAAGAGCGGAGCAAAAATAAATTTGCTTCACAAAAGTGCATGACCGGCATGAACACCATGAAGAAGACATGATGCGCAAATTTATTGTGATTCTATTTTTGATTTTTAAAATATGTGTTCTCTATTCAAAAACAATTAAAAGTATAAAAAAGTAAGTAGAAAATAGTTCCCATTATTTTGTTATTCTGAATAACAAACAGAGAAAAATACTTCTAATTATTTTTAATTTTTAATGCAAATATTTTTTTTAGTGTATAATTCTCTAAAAGATTACTTCAGTCTAAAAAATAAATATATTTATTTCAGAATTAGTTAAAAAAAATTATGGTTAAAAAAGTAGGTGACAAATATTAAAAAAAAATAATTATCAGAATTTTTTTCGAAAATGATTTTGACATTTTTTTATTATTTTTAAATGTATTAATTTTTTGTATTTCGTTGTCGCAATATTTTTGAATAATTGAATTTTTCCATTTTTTAAACGAAATATTCTATAGGTTTTATTTTTTTAATCAATTATTTTTGCTTCCTACAAAAAATTGTTAATTTTTTCACGCTTTACCTCAATTCGAATATTTTTTAACTTAATTTAAAAATTTTGGATAATCTAATTTGTTTATTTTTTTTTTAATCCCATATATAATTTTAGAAAAACGATCTTGTCACGTTTGTGTTTGTGGTTTGTGCTTTGTGCTGTGGGTAGTTGGCGAGTGGGGAAGGGGAAGAAGGGAGGAATGGGCTTATGCTGGGGGTTGGCTTTTAATTTGTTAATATTTTATTTTGTACAAAGCAAAAATTGCGAATTTTTAATATTTTTAATTTAATTTAAAAATGTTTAAAAAAATTTTTTGGATATCTTCAATTTTCCTCTATTCTGTTAGCTAAATTTCCATAAGAATAAAATGTCTCCCTTTTTGTAATTCCAACTCATAGACAAATTGAGGGATAGATTTAAATAAAACGATCCTCATAATTGATTGAAACCAGACGAGAGTCTATAAACAAAGGTAGAAAAATTATTCACTCTATAAGAGAAGATTAAATTAAATTTTGGAATTGCATTGCCTTTAATTAGGCAGTGCTTAAAATGAATTTATTATTACAAAAATTTTCATTTCAAAATTTTACAAATTTATTGAACATATAATGATATTTTTTTCATTTTCGTGTGTAAAGATTGAATTTATTATAACTAATTTTTGTTTGAAAATTTTCGAAAAATTGTTAAAAAATTTCAGAAAATTTTCTTTTTAATTCCAAATATTCTTAAAATTATTACAATGATTTAATTATCAAAAATATAATAAAATAAATAAAAATCTAAGATTTTGAAAAATGTCTCCTTTTTTGCAATTCCAACTCATAGACAAATTGAGGGATAAATTTAAATAAATCGTTCCTTATAATTTAGTGAAATCAGACGGGAGTCTATAAGTAAAGGTACAATTAAAAATCCCATTATTTGGTCCATTTTTTATATTCATTTTAAAAAAAAATTAAAAAATCAATTAAAAATCCCATTATTTGGTCCATTTTTTATATTCATTTTAAAAAAATTAAAAAATCAATTAAAAATCCCATTATTTGGTCCATTTTTTATATTCATTTTAAAAAAAATTAAAAAATCAATTAAAAATCCCATTATTTGGTCCATTTTTTATATTCATTTTAAAAAAATTAAAAAATCAATTAAAAATCCCATTATTTGGTCCATTTTTTATATTCATTATAAAAATAAAAAAAAAAAAACAAAAATAAAAAGGCTCCAAATTCAGTATCCGATCATATCTTTATTAGATTTAGCTAAAAATAGTCGACAATAAATAATTTTAATTTGTAATTAAATTTATCAAAAATTTGTTTTTAATTATCGATTTTGAAATTTTTATTTTTTGTCCGATTTGATTATTTATTTCCAAATTTTCAATGGCCTTATTGCGCTCCATTCTTTTCTGCAAAATTATATCAAATTTTTACATCAACGGGCAATTCAAGAATAATTTGGGCTGGGATCCGTTAATATGAGCATTTTCTTCATTCACGCATGACGCGCACTTCCGCTCGGCAGTAACTGAAATAAATTTATTTAAATTTAAAATTATTATTAATATAATAATAAGGGAAATGTCGAAAAAATAGCTGAAACGGACACGGAAAAATGTATAGCTTTTAAAACAGCCTAAAAGTGAGCATTTTGAGATGCATTAGTCTTTTAAAAAAAATTTGATTTTTGACATCATTTTTTCCTTTATGATTTATTTTTAGATGAACGAAATATATTTTTAATCTATAGAAAAAATTAATTCCTAGTTTTCAGAGGCCATATCAAGAAAAGAAACTAGCCTCAAATTTTCGCTGGCCTAACTTATGGCGAACACTTTTAATAAATCTCATCAAAAACTGAAATGCTTTTTATATTTTTTATGCCAAATTTTAGAAAAATTCATGTTATCAATGATAATAATTTTATTTTAATTTATCAAAATTTTGGATGGAGCAAATTTTTTGTGTTTTCTAAGCCAAACTCAATTCTGGATAAATTTAAATAAAAATATTTTATTGGATTGCCATATTTTATCCACTAAAATAGTTTATCCTTTATGGATTATATAAGTGCTTGCGAACGCGAAAAGCTGGGCTGGAAAGTGTTGGGAAACTCCGAGATATTTTGGGCAAAATTTGATGAAACCACAAGAAATAATGGGGGAAAGGAATGCATAAGAGGCTTACCGTGTATTCAAAGCATTCAGCCAAATCACAATGGATTCGTCCGTCTTTTTGTTGATTAATGTTGGTTGTCTCTCAGCATAATCCACTGGAATGTTGTCCTCGGCATCAAGCAATTCTTGAGCAATCCCCGAAAAAATGCTCAATTTCAAGTTACGGCCCAATGGTTCAATTTCATTCAGAAGTTCCTAAATAAACAAAAAATAATCGTTTAATACAAATTTTATTAAATTAAAAATATTTTTACTTAATTCTATAAAATCTATTTCCACATTTACCAATTTAATAGTTAGATAAACGAAATTTGTAAAAAATAAATAAATTTTAATTGTTAATAAAATTAATTAATAATAAAAAAAATTTAGATTTACCTCTTTCATCAATCCAATCAGTCTTTTTAGCATTCCATTGAACAATTGGGTTTGGGCATCAAAATTCAAATGTTTTTGATTTCCTAAAAATTCTCTATTAAAATTTTTAATTATTATAAAATATGTGGGAGGGTTGAAAGAAAGCGCTATCGCGCTTTAAAAGATTCCTAGAATGGTTATTTTTCATTTTAGAAGCCATTCCCCACTTTTCTGATCAAAATTCATCTCGCGCAGAATCGGTTTAAAATTTTAAACCGGTTTAATCTTCAAAATAAAATTGCATTTCGTAATCTCCATCATCGAAAACCTCTAAAAAAATTATTGGCCCTTGGTGGGATTCGAACCCGCGACCTCCGTGCAATTCCTCCCCTCTTACCAAATCGGCCACAAAGGAAAAAGTGCCGACCTGGCCCCATTTGCCGGCTTCTAGAGCCTAGGGTTTTGAGTTTAGACCCCATAAACCATATATCATTCGAAAGCTGACACTCTTGCGGAGTGCCCTTTCTCCGAACCCAAAACTCAAAAATCAAAAGGAAAAAAGTTTTACCTGGGCAAACCGAAAAAGTTCAATTTTTAAACCGGTTTTTGGCTTTTATCTCGAAACCGGGGGATTAATTTGAAAAAAGAGGATTTTTCCCATTGGTTGCAAACATATGGGAAACTTTTAAAAAAAAGATCTCGAAAATCGGTCCAGTAGGAATCTCCATCTTGAAAAAATTTTACGAATTTCAAATTTTTTTTATATATATATGTCGTAGTAAAAATTGAAATTCAGGAAAAATTGAACTTTCCTAGAAAAAATTGAAATTGACACACTATTTCTCACTTTTTTGTTTAGAGAAGCAGAAAAAGTGAGTGTAACATAGGGAATATAAAGAAAGGAAGAAAATGAGAGTGTGTTAGAGAGTGTGGCAGACAGTTAGAGAAAGTTCAAATATTTCCTAGGGCTTCAATTTTTCCTGAGTTTCAGTTATTCCTACAACATATATATATAAAAAATTTAAATGAGAATATTTTTAATTTTAATTTTTTTAGTGAAGAGATGGGAACTGGAAATATAAGAAGAACTGAATTAATAGGGTTAACTTCCTCTTTGAGCTCTAACATAAATTACGGTAGCAGGCACTGAAATCTTATCAAGCCAATAAAGATTAATGAGCATTTTCCCATATAATATTTTCATTTTTTAATGTATAGATATGTAAAACAGCAAATATTGGAAATTAGCGATCCATTTCGCGAATTCATTAGGCATTTAGATTTGCGAATTTTGGAATCTCGATTTCTAGGCCTCTCGTAAAGACATGTGAGTAGGCTCATTCAACCCGGAATGGTCTATTTACTATATTTAATTTCAGTTTAAACTAGGGTTACACCCCGGAGCCAGGGGAACAATTTTCGGGGACGGGGAATTGCGGAGAGGCAAGCTTCGGGGACGGGGACGGGGATTTTCCAAACTTCGGGGACGGGGACGGTGGACGGGGGCAAAAAATCCCGGGGACGGGGGCGGGGACCCCGAAATTTCGGAGATTTTGCAACTTTTTTTTCATATTTCAAAAAAATTTTTTATAATGGAATTGTGAAATGAAAAAGAAGATGATTTAATGATGATTTAGTTGAGTTTTTCAAAAAAAATTTCCTTAAAATTTCCCCCGAAATCCCCGATCTCACGGGAAGGGGAACGGGGAATGGCTTCCAAATTTTTGGGGACGGGGATGGGGGCCGGGGGCAAAAAAGCCCGGGGACGGGGAGGGAACGGGGACGTGGAAGGGACGGGGTACAACCCTAGTTTAAACCGGTTTAAAGACTAGGGTTATAGTTAGGGTAGAGGAAGGAATCTAAAGGTAAAACTCATAAATGTCGGAAATTGAAATTTCAAAGAGTAAATCGATCATGCCGAGATGAATGAGCATTCACTCAAATCTGTACGATGCCAAAAAGCCGAGATTTCCTCAAAATTTGCTTTTAGCCAACCAAATGCCTGCATATTTCCATAAATAAGAAAATTTGCAATGTTCGCTTTAACAATTATACCATTGAAAAATCAAAAGCTGTAGGAGTTTTCTATATCTTAATAAAGTCGAAAAGTTCCTAGTCTGTCAATTATGTAAGAACAGCATTGGGCTTACTAATAAATGTTATTTTTACATTATAAATTTGTTCTAATTTCTCTGCTGGTTTTTATATTTATTCCCTCCTCCCATCCATCCAAATGAAAACCTTCCAATTTGCATCTGCAATGCATCCATTTGTTCAACATTTCGGCACTTGGCCCAATCTGAAGCTGTTCATCAAATCCAATGCGCTCCTTGAAGAATTCTTGCAATTGAGCACATTTTTGATCAAATTCTTCTACGCCAATTATTTCCCTTCAAAATTTAATTCAATTTTTATCAATAAAAATTTCAAAAATTAAATTGAATGGTTCTTAAGAAATCAACCAATTTTGGGCGTGGGCGGGCATTCGAGGCAGGGTTTAATTTATTGCCCGTTCAATTCAAAATTTGACCAACTCCGAAAATTAGCCCTTCATATAAATATTATATAATCGAACCTCTCCAATTCATCTTTGAGAGCAAGCCAGGCCCTATCTCTTGCTTCAATGGCACATTTCAACGGTGGACATTTTTTGCCATATACAAACAAGCTTGGCAGTATGCAACAAAGCAAAAAGTCTATCCCATATTTCAGTGAGAGTCTGTGAAAAATTTAAAAAAAAAATAATTTATTTAAATTTTTATAAAAAAATTTCCATTATTTGTTTAAATCAATTCATGAGGTTTTAAAAATCACATCGAGGCAAGTTTTTATAATATTTAGTCAAATAACTCTTAGAACAAATGGAGTGATTTTTGTTGCCGCTGTTATAAAAATAATTATTTTTAAACTATTTGCTCTTCAATTAAATATAAATTTTTCTTTGCTTTCACCGAGCAATTATTTTGGAAATAAAATGTCTTATTTTGTTACTATTCATAATTTGTAATTGGCTCAAGTAATCGAAGAGAAAATATATCATCGAAACCATTTGTATCAAAAATTTATGCCCACATAAATCTATTGCCAAAAAAAGAGAAAATAATGTTTAAGTAATTTGGTTTATGGGTTATCATAAAGTCATATAATTGTATAGAAACTTGCCAAGACGCATTGAATGGTTTATAATTTTTCATGATTTATGCAAATATTAAACCATTTAAAAATCATCATTTTCAAATTAAACCCAAACTAAATTATTATCAAATTCTATCAATTGAATTTAAGTTTTGGTAATAAGAATAAATTCTGTACGGCTAGAGTTGTTCCTTTTGACCATTTCAATACTCTTCGGGAAAATAAATATATTTCGAGTACTCCCCAAATTGTCGCCGGCTGACTTGTCGCGCCTACCTTATTGCCGTTATAATTGCTGATTAATGATAAACCAATTTATATGATTTTTGATAACATTCTACAAAAATATTAATTTTATTTGAATTGATGTATAATTGATGAAATTATATACGAAAAACCATTGAGAATTCCAATAAACCCTCCCCCATTTAATATGTATTAAAAGGTTTCTTGAGATAACTTTACATTTCTGAACCAATTCAAATAAAATTTTTATTATTGGATAGTCAAGAGTCTGCTCTTTAAGATGATATAGAAATCATATATATTTATTGAATCCTTAATGACCTATTAAAACAGCGAAAATTTGAGTCGGTGATAAGTTGGACCAAGACAAGCTAGGCTGATCCCTATATCTCCATTCGCCACCAACCCCAATAGTGGAAGGTATCATAAAACCTTGTATGGAGTGTTGATCTCAACAATGTGCAAAGGATTGTTTTGGTCGCAGAAAATATGGCCTGTTCCGTTTTCCAGAAAGTCGATTACTCTCAAATCGGTAGACAAATCACCAATTGCAATAACTACCATAGACCGAACAAAGTATGGTATCAATTCGGCTACACCATGAGACCAATATAGAGCATCGCTCGGTTCCTATTGGGAGTGATAAAAAAAAAAAGATTTCAGCAATCTTTAAAGGAATGCACAATTTCCAGATCAAAATTTCATGCTTTAAATTTCTAGGCAATTTTAACTTTAAAAAAAAAATAAAATAAAAACATATTCAAAATAAAATCCCTATTAAGATACAAAGCAAAAATTGAATTTTAAGGAACCACTTTTTTATCCAAAAAATCCAATGTTGCTTTTTCATTGTATAAATGAAAATGATAACCAGATCTTTGTAGGATGGACAGAAAATTTTGGTGAGCACAAAAAAACCATGATTTTCATTGGTTGGAGCCTGAATGCGAATATAGGCATTTTTGAGCAAATGCAATGGCCGAACATGGTCGCTAGCCAAGGTAACATGAAAATGGTGGCAGCTCATTTCCACAGCAATAATACATTTACGGGACAAAAATGTGCTCAAATCGATTAAAATATCACTGGATAGCATTTTTCTTTAAAAATAAAAAGATGATTTTATTTATAGCAGAAATATTTTTATATAGTAGAAGCCTATAATTGAGATGAGATATTAATAATTTCTGCTATTAAGTAAAGAGTAAAAGGTTTTTTGTCGAGAGATTTGGGTTCTTTTGCCGAGAGATTGGGTTCTTTTGCCGAGAGATCGGTTTTTTGATTATAACTTGTTAGTGCTTGATCCTAGAACCCCAAACCTTATACTCATTTTATAAAGATCATCGAGACGCGTCTATTGATGTATAGTTTTCCGGGGTTTGGTGCAAAAATAAATGAGTTATAAACCAAAAACCAAAATATTGTTCAAGCGGTTTAATAGTTTGAATTTTGGCCAAATCTCGACAAATTATACATCAATCGACGCGTCTCGATGAGCTCTATAAAATAGCTAAATGGTTCGGGGGTCTGGGATCAAGCACCAACAAGTTATAATCAAAAAACCGATCTCTCGGCAAAAGAACCCAATCTCTCGGCAAAAGAACCCAATCTCTCGGCAAAAGAACCCAAATCTCTCGGCCAGAGCTGGGTCTGACTCCGACTCCGACTCCAACTCCGCTCCGGAGCTGGAGTCGGAGTCGGAGTCAAAAATTGTAAAGGTCGGAGTCCGGAGTCGGAGCTGGAGTCAAAATTTTCTAAGGTCGGAGTTGGGAGTCGGAGTCAAAAATTTTGAGCGACTCCGGACTCCGGTTGACTCCGGATTTTTATTTAAAAAAATTGTATTTTTTACCTAATTTTTAAAAAATTTCCCTTTTTAATTTTTTAAAATCAAATTTTTTCGGTATATTTTAACTAAAATTGAAATTTTCGTACCGAAATTATATCATTTTCGGAAATAGATGTTAATTTTACACAAAAATGCCCTGAAGCTAAATCAAAATTATTAAAAAAATGTTCTGCGGAGTCAAACCCCGGAGTCGGAGTCGAGTTTTTGAACGACTCCGGAGCGAGTCGGAGTCGGAGTCAAAAATTGGAAAGCCCGGAGTCCGGAGTCGGAGCTAAATTTTTGAAAAGCACAGCTCTGCTCTCGGCAGAAAAATCCCCACCCTTAAGTAAATAACAATTTTCTCTCAATTCATTCAATAAAATAGAGTGGTGTTTGAGTTGGTGAGGGCAAGTGACAATCAATATTTTACCAAATAGGTGGGTGGGTGCTGGATGGTAACGTAAATTATGTATCATTTTAAAATGTTAGATGAAAACTAAAACTTTTTCGATTTTAAAAATATTTTAAAAAATTTGGATTTAAAAATGTAGGGAAAAATAATTCGCATTTAGTCAAAGAATTCAGCAAATTTGTATAATTCCTCGAAAAATCTCAGCGAATGTATGGATTATGGAATTAACCAAACAAAGGCTGCAACATATTTAATTGGAAATTAATTAAAATTACTTATTATAAATATTGTTTAATTTTATTCGGAAATTATTTGATTATCGTGTTACCATTAATACGGAGATATTTCTTGAATAGTTATTTAACAAGAATAAAACATCGAAATTCAAACTTTAAAAGCAAAGGAAAAATTTGGCTCCATCCATATTCCATAACCAAGAGAACGAACAGGCTCAAATTTGTAAATTACTTTGACATTCGATGCTGATTCCTTCCGCTCACCCCCCCCCCCCCCAATAAAAAAAACTCATAAACAATAATAATTTATTTCATTTGGACGGGACGATTTTAAAGAAAAGCATTTTATTTTGTCGGTGAATGAAAAATAATTCATTCGCAAAAAGGATTTATTTTGCTCAATTTATTCGTTGTGATGCCGTTCCATAAAAATCTTCCGCTCTATCAACAAGCACATAACCTAAATAATAATTTATTTATAAAATATATTAGGCTACCTCGAAATTGATTTCCCAATACATTAAAGTAATCCACTTGAAGAATGGTGGAGAGCTGATTCAATGCCATTGTCAATTGACCCAAATTATATGTTCTTTCTTGCTGCCCTAATCTCCCTGCAAATTTTTTTGGTTAAAATATTTTCTAAAAATATACCAAAAGTCTGTTCCAACCATTGAAGAACGCGCTGATCATCAGCCCCAATTCCAAAAGCATTAAATTGACGGTTTGCCAAAAATTGCTTTTTGCTGATTCCATTGAAAAAATATGTTCGCGGAAATGCGGTTTTGACCATATCAAATTGTATGACATTTCTATCCCCTCTATCAAATTGTGCCAGAAATATGTTCTGAAAATAAAAATTCAATAAAAAAATTATTTTCTGATATTTATTTTAAAAATTACTGCTTTTAAATTTCTATCTTGTGCCTTTAACATTCTTTCGACTTTTTCTCTGGAATCTTTTGCCAATCCATAACTACGATGTGTTAAGTTAGCAGCAAAATTACTGAATAAAATAATTAAAAAATTAAATTAATCATTTCACATTTGAAAATCTTCAAAGACTTCACGATCTCCTGCACCAGCCACTAGGCCTCTAGAAGCGGGAGACCTACAATCCACCACCTTGTCTCTATCTATAATATATATTCATCATAAAATGTAACACAAACACAAAACAAAACTAACCCTCGTTAAATCTCCCATTCTCACGCAAATAATTCAATTTTGCCATGCCGCTAAGTTCATCCGCTCCTTTTTTAAATGCTTCATCATGCTCCACTCCATTTATTTTTGGCCCAATGGTTCCTGAGTCTCCGACTAACATTGTCGCTCGATAATGTTTGCGTCCGGATGAACAAAATCAAATAATGCCGCCAAAATTAATGTTCCTAAAATTAAAAAATAATTCCCCAATATGGGCAAATTTGTGCAATTTGATTTTACCAGTTTCATAGTTCCCTGGAAAAGAAAAGTGAAAATGCTTTATAAATTAATAAAATAGCCTCACCGACAATTTCTCGATTCGTATAAAAAATTGCTTCAATTTTCTTTGATAGGAAAATTGGCCATGGAGCAAGATCGAAAATCCATGTTTCATAAAAATGGTCGTCCATGATTGATCGCTCCCTAATTGTAAAATTTCCGAATAAAAATCCATCGACAATCTTTCCGGTTCCATTGAATTTCAATTTCCAATATCTTGAATTTGTTATGTAGACATCCCCATTTATTGGTCGATTTAATTGATTGAATGTAAATTCATCAGGATCAGAAAATTCCAATCGAATCAAACTAAAATCTTGTATTTTTATTTTGAAAAAATAAAATTTACTGTTTTTTGGCGAGGAATTTTATCATTTTTTTGCCACTGGGCAAATTCTCCACTTTGTTTGCTGACGTTAATGGCCAATATTGTCGAATTCCATTAATTTTTGGCAGCCCCAATGAATTCACTTTATAATATAAATTAAATAATATTTATATTAAAAATTCTCACCAAAAATCGTCATGGCCAGAAGAAATGCCATTGGAATTAGTAGAGCCATTGTATGGAATTAAAAATAGTTTTTTTTTATTTATACGATAAAATTTAAGTTTAATATATAATGTAAAAAGCAAATAAAAAAAAAGGAGAAATGTTTAAATTAAAATTTGGGTGAGGAATTTTAAATTCCAATGAATTATAATTAATCATCAATATGATTTATATTCGGTTAAAATACAAATAAGATTCTATGTTATCTGTTAATCAAAATGCATCTCATCCGCATATGGATGATTTCCCAAAAAATTATTATTATTTTTCATATTTTTTCCAATTAAGCGCAATTTTTGTTTGGATACTAATTTTTTTGCAAGAAAATAATATTTTTTTGCAAGAAAAAATAATTTTTTTGCAAGAAACTATTTTGCATATTTTTTTTGCAAGAAAATGTTATTTTTTTGCAAGAAATAAATATATTGCAACGAAAATATTCTTTTTACATAAAAATGATTTATAAAATAATTTTACCTAATATTGCCTAAAATTAATAGAAAAAAAACCTATAAAATGCAAATAAAGCGAATAAAAATTGAATTTTAGTGTGGAAAATTTTATTTATCGAAAAAGGAAAAAATGGAATTAAAATAAAAGGTAAATGGCAAAAAAATTGAGCACGAATAATGGAAAATTTGATCAATGGTGGAAAATTAATATCATAAAATTCATTCAATTTCTTTTCAATGCCTCTCCGCCTCTTGCCTTCTTCGGACGTCCCGGCTTCCGCTTTTTCTCAATTAATTCGGCTGTGACTTCTGGGGGATATTCGACGAGACGATTGCGCACCATCAACATGACGTTGTGCTTGCAGGCCTTCCCACGGCATCCAACGAAACAATTGCATTTGAGGAATCCTGAATGTTCAATTTACTAATTTATTAAATGAATTTATTTAACCTGGCCAAGCAGTTGACGGTTTGATGACATGGAATTCCATTTTGAGCTGCTTATAGGAATTCCAATCGACATATTCGACATCCTCCGCGTCGTTGTTGATTCCCAAATTGAGCAAATTGAATTTGGCGGCCAATTCTTCCTCGGTCAATTGTCTTGCACTATGGATACCTGATGCCATGATTGAAATTTCGCCTTGATTTATGACCATCCGGCCTTCTTTTTGCAGTTCATAGGCCGCTTTGAAAACATCTATGGGGATGGTTGGGATCATTGCTGGGTGCTATACTTATTTTGTTAAAGAAAATTTCTATTTAAAAAACCTGGAAATCTGGATTTATGCACCATTTTTGCAGTGCATTTTCCGCCACCAAGAAGAAATCGCGCACCGGAAGTCGCCTGCGAAAAGTTTCGCGATCCTTGAATATCCGATTGGCGCATTCGAGTGCGTTATTTGTTGATGCATATTCGGAGTAGCCGGCGAACCAGGTGAAATTGTGGTCGTGGAGTAGGTAAACTTTGGCGAACGAGTAGAGTGCCTCCAAAGCGGTATTGTTGGCATTGTATCGGTGCATCCATTCTTTTGAAAGGACATGTTGAGCCGCCATGAATTCCGCTTCATTTTGTGCCTAAATTTTTGAATTTTTAAATTATAATTTTAATAAAAAAAACTTGCTGCAGTATTCCTATATCCTCAATGACTTGGTCGAGAAGTGGCGAAAGTTGGCGGCATTTGAATCGTTCTTTCAAATTTTTGGCCACGTGAAAAAAACAATTTGCACGTTTGGTATTCGGCCAGATTTTTATTCTCGCTAAATATTTTTGAATTAATAAAAATTTTTGGATTAACCTTTCGTGATTGCCGCCGCTGAATCTGCCAAAATGACATCGGGTTCATAGCCAATCGCCTGGAAGAACTGCTCATATGCCCAGGTGTCCTCAGTCGATGCAAGCCCGATGAACGAAGGGAAGAATTTCCCGTTTGCATCAGTGAATCCGGCCATCTGCAATTAATTTTTAATTAATTTTCCAAATTAAAAAAGAAAATACCAGCATGGGAAATCCATAGCTGGTTATTTTGTAGGTGGCATCGACATGCAAATTGGGCTGTTGTTGTTGGCGATTATGCAATTTGTTTGTTGTCCAGACGATGCAGAACTGCTTTCCGTTGTTGATTTCGGCATGGATGATGTACGCCTTTCGATCATCATCTGGGACCACAGCAGCTTTGTTGACGAGTTGGCGCAATTCCTCAACAGTCAGTGGTTCTGTTATGCCGCTCTTCTTTTTTTCACGGCTCAAAAAATTTTGTATTTGCTGGAGTTTTGGCGCACTTCCACTTTGAACCTTTATTTTCAATTTGTTTTGATGGAAAAAATAAAAGCAAACCAGCATTCCATCTTGTATTTGACCAGCGGTGAAACGGCTTTCGATTTTGGACCGCATAATTGTTTTTTCTTCTCGCGTGAAACCTGTTGTTTTCTCCACTGGATGATGATGTTCTCCGTGCTTTTCCACCAGAACTTCGCCAGTTTGTTTGTTGTTTTTGATCCTCATCACCACTGGGCATTTGTTTTCCTGACGGCGAGCATAACGGCAGTAAAAATGATCGGTATCGAATCGAAGTCCAACATGCCCAGCCATCCTGAACGAAAATTAATAAAATTAAACATAAATAGTATTAAGTTACTTGGTCCATTCATCCGAATTAATTTCAGCATCAAACCATTCTTTAAAAGCAGTTTCTTGTTGGAATTGTGCAATTAATTGATAATTTTTCATAGTTTAATTAAACTCTGAAAATAATAACAATTTTATGTGAACATTTTATTTTTACAATTTTATTTATAAAATTAAAATCGATTGGTTTTTAATTTTTATGTATGTATTTGTATTTATTTTTATGTAAAAAGTAAAAAGATTCTTTTCGTTGCAATATATGTATTTTCTTGCAAAAAAATAACATTTTCTTGCAAAAAAAATATGCAAAATAGTTTCTTGCAAAAAAATCATTTTTTCTTGCAAAAAAATATTATTTTCTTGCAAAAAAATAATTACTCTTTTTGTTTTTGCCTTAAGCTCAAAATACTGTATTTTTTGATGACATGAAATTGCGTGACAACAATTTGATTAAATGCCTGTTTAATCAAATCACCGTTGCTGGAAAAGTAAATGGAACGAA
This sequence comes from Pratylenchus scribneri, assembly GCA_030063045.1. NCBI lineage: Eukaryota > Metazoa > Nematoda > Chromadorea > Rhabditida > Pratylenchidae > Pratylenchus > Pratylenchus scribneri. The sequence goes on along the minus strand of JAQSEB010000185.1, from coordinate 1,246,325 downwards.
AAATAGAGCGAGAGGAAAAGGGGATTGGGAAGAAAAAAATCAAATTTTCCTGCTTTTTCATCAAACATTTCTTTTTGGTATAAATATATTTTTAAAACCGCTTTATTCTTCTTGATTTTAGTTTGAGCTTGAAAGAATGAAATATTAAATTATTTTTCCAATAGTTTAGAAATTAGTTTAAAAAATAAACTAATAATTTCATGCCAAAAAATTAGTGGAGGATCGCATGGTAAAAATAAAAATTAATATGAATTAAATAAAAATATTTTTGATTGGGAATAACATTTCTCAAATTTCAAGCATTGTTCTTTAATGCTTATTCATATAAAATAAGGCTCCTTCATTTATTTGAAATACCAGCAATGAATAATTTTGATTAGGAATATATTCAAGGGAAATTGTAAAATTTTTGGTCCAAAATAAAATATATTGATTTTAATTGGATTTATTTAAAAATAAAAATCTTAGCTTTTATTTAATTATATTAATTAATTTATCAGAAAAATCGATTATTTCACTGTTATTCTTCATTACAAAAATCGACATTATTTATTTCCATAAAAGTTGTCCAAATCATGTATATTTGTAGATAAATAACCTAAATTAAATTCAAATTCTTTGCCTCAAAAATGGAGATTTTTCGATTGTTTCTAAAGAACTGTTTTAGGTAAATTAATTAATTTCTTAATTGTTATTAATAATAGAATTCATTTGGTTAATTCAATCTGGAAATAATTTCCTATAAGAGTCAAATACAGGCAAAAGTGAATACTTGGTAATTTTTCAGAATACCGTGTTTGATTATTATTTATCAAAATATCATTCAATAAATATTTGTTAACTATTCCAATTTGATTTTTTTCTTAATTAAGGGAAATTAATTAATTAATTAATATTTGAAATTTTTTTTAAATTTACACCAAAATTCGATATTATAAATATATAATAATTTTTTTCGAAATGTTTTTGAATCAATTTTATTATTTTTTGGCGCATTTTAAACTTAATAAATTCATAAAAATCTTACCATAAATTCAATTGCTCTTTGATTTCTATCAGTATCAGCCTCAATAACTTGTCGGTTACGTAAAATATTAGGAGGGCCTGCCTCTGGTGCCTTCTGATGAACACTTTGTTGCCGACGTTGCAATCATAGTTCACTTTCCTTTTGGCCAATAAATTTTTGTCATTAGGTTTACGGAGAATTCTTTGCTGTCTTTTTCTTTGCTCTGCTAAAATAAATTAATTACTAATAAGACTATATAAAATTCACGAATTTTACCTCTAATTCGCGCTCGTTTCTTTTCCGCCAAACTTTCCTTCCCTTCATCCACAATTTTTCGCATTTCGTTCAGTGTCATTTTAGGATCCAAATGAATTTTGCGCAATAATTCATTCTTTTCAGCTTGCACCAGATTCTTGCAAATTTTTCGTTGATCTCGTTGCGTTTCTTTGAACTCTTGTTTGCATGTCCATAACGGCAGGGGATCATATGGTCGACCAATATGATGACCGTTTGCCATTTTCGAAGTATTAACTGTAATTTTAGAATATGTTAAAATTAGAAATGGATACAGAATTCAAATTCAAATTCAAAAATTTTTTACATTAATATTAACCTACCTTCAAACGATTGTTCAACAATTTATTCTTGTCGCTTATCTTTTCTTGCAATCACTCTGAATCTGTGTATTAAGAATAGAATATAAAATTTGTGAAATAATAAATTAAGATAATCAAATGAATTTGAACATTTGAAATTGTGAAAAAATACGATTTTAAACAAATTGGAATTATTTTAATGATCAAAATGAACATTATAATATTCTTCAATCCATCAATGTGACACGCGCCACAATAAGATATTTTAATTTTGTTACGGCAATCATTCTCTTTAAATATAACAATGATTTGAAAAATCTTATTACCTGCTGCAGTTTGAAGATATCATAAAGATTTGTGGACCATTTACCTCATGATAATGCATATGAATTTGATGGCAAATTTAAAAAAATAATTTCTTTTCACTTAATTCTGATTCTGATTCATTTCTTCTTTGTCCCCAAATGGAATTGGGGGTTTTTTGACTTTTCACTGAATTTGGGTACTAGTCAGTTAACGGGGGGGGGGGGGGGGCAAAAATTTAACAGGGGGGCAGATGAAAATTCATTATTGTTCCTCCCCTCATATTTAAAACCATGGAAAAAAGCATAAAAATGAACTTTATGCCCTAAAATTCAGACTTAGCCCTGAATACTAACCATAGCCCTTCTTAGCCCCTAGAATCCATGCCGCACCTAAACCTAACCATAAGCCTTGCCCTTAATTTTACATATTTTATTAACAATTTATCAAAGGCAATTGAAGCCACAAGCCGTTCGAATAGGTGCTAAGAATTAGGTTTAGGGCTAAGGGCAAGGGCTTATGGGTTCGGAGGATAGGAGTCTTAAAGAAGTCTAATATATCGCTTGTAATCCTAATAAGCATTTTTTTATTGCGTAAGAAATATTGTCATTCACATCATTTGAAGAAAGGAGGAGGTAAAAAGGAAGAAAATAATTTTTAGAATTGGGGTCTTTCCTATTCATCCTACTGTATCCCCATCCCCACTTTTTGCCAAACCAACTTGTCACCCAATTAATCAAATATTGCCCCTTTGTGGATTTTCCAGTTTTCTGACTTAAACTCATATCAAAAATTTGACAAAAAAGAAAGAAAAGACCAAAGAAATTTAGAATTTTCATTGTTGATTTAGAATAAGGTTTTGGATTTTGTCGTACTGGGAGATATTTGATTTTAATTGAGGTGAATAGATTTTTATATTCTTCAAAAAAATTTCAGCAATCACGATTAATATTCATTTTTTTAATGGATTTTTATTTCGATATAATGGATTTTAAAATAAAATAATTGATATATATATATATAATGATTGAATAAATTAAATAAATGGGCGTAAAATTCAATTTATTTGCCTAATGGATTCATAAAAAGCATAATCCATTCTACAATTTAAATGGAAAATTCGAATTTTAAAACCAAATAAATATTTTTTTATGTTCTTAATGTGATAACGAGAGAATTAAATTTTAATTAAAATGGCTAACATAATTTTTGAAATTCAATAAGCTGTATATTTGTGGTTCATTTCTTTCTCAATTCCAAAAATTTTTAATTATCTAGTGCAAAACAAGCGGAATTATTTTTTCGAAAAAGAATATCAACTTTTATCAAGAAAATGCAATGGAGGGAGAGTGCTAAAGGAGCAGGGGTGGGATCGGAATTCCGTTGTTTGAGTTCCGTTCCGATTCCGGTTCCGAAAAATGGTCGAATTCCGAAAATTAAGAAAAAAAAAGCAAAGGGAAGAGCAAATTATTCAACGCCTTTTAAAAAATAAATAAAAAGAATTTTTTGGGCAACTTTGCCCAATAATTTAATATTTTTTTTGTGACTTTGCTTTAAAAAAGATTATGATAAAAAAATTATGAATAGAAATCAATTTACAAACATATTCGTTAGGATGATTTACAATGCATTTGGGGTCTAGTGCTGTAATATTGATAATATTGAATTTGAAAAAGAATTAAATATAAAATAAATATTATTATTAAATGATGGAATTGAATTAGAAAAAGTATGATAGGGAAAATTGAAAAATAGAAAAATTTATTAAATAATATTTAAGGATGAATATCATCCAATTTGTTTTTCCATTGTTGAATAGATTCCTCAATTCTCCTCTTCTTCTTCTATATCCTGTAATTCTCCATTGCGGGCTGCTGGTGCCGAAGTCAATTGCGCATTTCTTTTGTTCAAATTTGCCTTTAAAAAATGAAATAATTTACCAAAATTGTGAATTTTTAAATTTAGATGCGCCGAAAATACTAAAGATGAATTATTGACTCAATTATATTATTTTTGGCACATTTAAACTTAATAAATTCATAAAAATCTTACCATAACTTCAATTGCTTCTGCCAAATTTTGCCGCTCCCTATTGGCTTCAATAGCTTGACGGTTGCGTAAAATTCCAACAGGAGCTGCCTCAGGCACCTTTTGATGAAAATTTAGACAATTTTTTAATTATCGAATCATTGTTGGATTACCTTTTTGGCCAAATTTTTATTGATCGGTCTACGGAGAATCCTCTTCTCTCGCTCTCTTTGAGCTGCTGAAATAAAAATTGTTTTGTCAGTCCATAAAAAATTGACGCATTTACCTTTCTTTTGCGCTCGTTCCCTTTCCACATAATATTCATTCCCTTTGGCCACAATTTTTCGGTGCTTGCTCGTTGGCATGGTTGGATCCAAGCCAATTTTGACCAAATATTTTCGCAAAAATTCTTTCTTTTCCATCTCCACGCGCTTAATCCACGCTTTGTGAAGATCATGTTCCGCTTCCTTGACCTCTTGTTTACTTGTAAACAAGTCTAGTGAATCAAAAGGGCGACCAATACGTCCACCATTCGCCATTTTGAAGAATATACTGTAAAATTATAATTTTTAAAATGGATTTAAATATTTAAAATATGAATATTCTAATATTGAAATTAAGTGCCCACCTTCAAAAGAATGGTTAACAATTTTTTTTTGGATTGCCCTTGTCTTTTTTTTACAATCAATCTGATTCTGAATTGGGAAGAAATAAAAAATCATTTAAATAACAAATTAGATAATCAAATGAATTAACATTTGAATTTGTGAAAAAAATATGATTTTTAAACAAATTTATACAAAAATTAAATGTAATGAATAAAATAATGAAATTTTCAATGTTCTCCAATTCATCAATGCGCCACAATTTGACAATGTAATTCGGCCATCCATTTTCCCCTTTAATTGAATAATGATTTTAGAGAGAGACTTGCCTGATGCTGCTGGAGGATATCAAGAAGAAATTTTGATCCAATTGCTATAAAAATTTTTATGAAATATATCCAACATTGACGACAAATATAATTTCAATCCAAGCTATTCGATTTCATTCCGGAATATATTTTGAGTACACTTTCCGGAGATATTTTGTTTATTTGTTTTGATTTTTCTTTCCGGAATTTATTCTGATTTTCCCTTCCAAAATATGTTCTGATTTTATTCTATTTTTATTTCCACAAATATTCTGATTTTTTTTCTAATTCCTTTTTCAAATTAATTATTAAAATTTATGACTTATGTTTTAATCCCGTGATTGAATTGCCACACAAATGTTTGAAATTTGATTTGGGCAGTACGTCTGATTGATCTTTTTAGATGGTAGATATATTTTTTTGAAGTTTGAAGCTTCAGTCTCGTGATTTCTACTTTTGTAATTATAAATTTAATCAATTTTTTAGTCATATGTTTTCCCTACTCTTGCGTCAATTGATTGCCTTCAAAAGAATCGTATATCAGAGCGTCAGGTGTTCAAATTGATTGATTGGTCCAGCCAATTCAGATCCGTTTTAGACTTGGAAACAGGGATCAAAGTCATATTCGTAAAACTTTCTAATAAAATTTATGGACATTATTACTTTCTTCTGTTACAAAAATTGGCATTGGACATATACGGAGGTCAAATATATGTACTTGGAATTTATGACATGAGAATATATTTTTGGACAGCAAATATGGGACGGACGCCATTGTGTGGGGAGATGTGGAATTGGGCTCGTGCCCCGCTCTTCTGGGTCTTGGAGGGGAAGGCAGAAACGAAGGTCCCAATGGCCGGGAATGCCACAAGTCACAATAAGGTTGAGGAAATTTGGGACATTATTTTAGGGAATTTTAGGATTGGTTTGGATTGAATTAAAAATATGTAAAATTGAAGGGCGATTGGCCTCCTTTATGGCCAAAAAATTGATGGAAAAAAATGAATGATACTATCCAAAATTAAATATTCAAAATTTAACAGCCGAAAAAGCTTTTTTAAAATAAAATTAAATATTCAAAATTTAATAGCCGAAAAAGCTTTTTTAAAATAAAATTAAATATTCAAAATTTAATAGCCGAAAAAGCTTTTTTAAAATAAAATTAAATATTCAAAATTTAATAGCCGAAAAAGCTTTTTTAAAATAAAATTAAATATTCAAAATTTAATAGCCGAAAAAGCTTTTTTAAAATAAAATTAAATATTCAAAATTTAATAGCCGAAAAAGCTTTTTAAAATAAAATTAAATATTCAAAATTTAATAGCCGAAAAATGCTTTTAAAATTCTAAAATAGAAATTTTTAAAATAATAATAAGAACCAGCGGGGCAAGCTCACTGATTCTTAATAAGGGAGCATATCGAGACACATCGAATCGCATATAATTTGTCATCATAGTTTGGTCCAAAATAAAAGAGTTTAAAACCAAAGATGGAAAAAATGGTTTGAACGGTTTAACACCCTTTAAATTTGTCAAAAACAATGACAAATTTTATGCCAATCGATGCGTCTTGATGAGATCTACAAAATGTTATATGGTTTGTAGGGTCTAAAATCAATTTCTGACTTATTATAAGTTGAAATCACCCACATTTCACGGCCCTTTGCATATTGAGGAATTGATCCCGTACTTTTTTTCCACAAAATTTGACATGAGCTTAACGGTAGCAAAACTGCTGATTATTTGGGGTTCAAATGAACTTATTTTGGTGGGAAATATCACCAATTGTGGTGCATTGGCAGCCCCAAAATGAATCGAATATTTTTGGATTCCAAATTGCTTTTCATAAACTTTTCGATTCTTGATGGAATCTTGGAAAAGTACTTTCTTTACAAAAATTACTACATTATTAATAGTTGACACTTTTGCTACATATTGATTGATGGTTCACATGAATGTGAATTTGTGACATTTGAAACTTTTTGGACACTTGCTTTTTTCCACCAAAAATTGTCATTAGTTAACAGCAATGATGCATATCTTTGAGTCTGAGGGGTCAAATGAACTTATTTATAGGGAATATCACCGAATCAGAGAATTGACATGGCACCCCCAAAATGAATATTATCACGTTGGCATTCAGAGAAAATGCCTTCTCATCATCCTTGAAGAAATCTACGATCTGCTAACATTAATTGATTATGAAAATAATGAGTGAAAAATGTGTGAAATTTGAAAATCAAATAATGGTCTTTTTTGTATCTTTTTCCTTTTGTCTTTTACATCATCTAAATCGGTCTTTTTCATCGCTTAATCGGTATTCCTCTTCTACTTCCATCATCTATGTTTTTACATCCATCATCTATGTTTTTCATCATCAATTCCGTTCCAATTAGTTCATTTCCATCACAAATTTCAAATTAATTAACATATCATCAATTCAACAAAAACATTCGCCAATTTGAATGATATTTGTGAACTTGAATGTGTAAAACATTTGATTATTTAGTCATTTGCTTGTTTAGTCATGGCTAAAACTTTGAATTAGGGTTGGGCCCCCGAAGGTCGGGGGCGAGTTGGACGGGGGCGGGGGTGATCGGGGGTGGCACCTTCGGGGGCGGGGACGGGGGTGACCTTGATGGGGACCCCCGCGGGGGCGGGGGTAGCGTAAATTTTTTAAAAAGCCAAATTTTTAAAAAAAATTTTTTGAAGAAAAATTTCATCCAAAAATGGCTGCGCAACGAAAAATTTTACCTAAAAATAGCCTCGCAGAGAAAAATTTTAATAAAAAATTTTAATATCCTACAAAAATTAGGTCAAAGTTTCCCTATCGAACCTCATTTTCCCTGAAAAATCGAATAATATGGGGTGTATGTTCACCCCCGTACCCCCGCGGGGGTGGAGGTTCGGGGGCGGGAGTGATCGGGGGTGGACCTTCGAGGGTGAGATTAAAACCCCCGCGGGAACCCCCGTCGGGGGTGACCCCCGCGGGGACGGGGGCCCAACCCTACTTTGAACTTAGCCCATTGGCCAATTGTTGTTCAACAAAACATTTTCCAATCAACTGGTTAATTTGATGAAAGAAACTGGAATAAATTTGAGAGAAATTTTATCGTTATTTATAATTATATTTTACCTTTTTTCAAATCTTGGCAATTGAATTTTTTTAACTGAAATTCGGGATGAATTTAAAAATAATTTGTAAAATTGAAATGAAAATTTGTGCAAAGAAATTGAGGCGAATTATTCAACGCCTTTGAAAAAGTGAAAACAAATTTTTTGGGCAACTTTGCCCAATAATTTAATTTATTTGTGGTCGTTGCAAAAAAAAAAAGAAAAAATGGTCAAAAATAAATTAATAAAAACAAATTGCAATTTAAATTACATAGATCATTCATTTGAGATGATTTACAACGAATTGTGGTGTGGTGTGGTGAATTAAAACAATAAAATTATAAATAAAACATATAGGATGATGAAGCTGAAATTTAATTTTTCACAAATTTTTGATGATTAAAAAATTTACATAAAATAATGGCGAGCAAAATAATTATTTATTTTTGGGTTTTTTATTTTTTTGCCGAAAATTATTTATTTTTGGATTTTTTATTTTTTGCCGAAAAAGATTTATTTTTGTGATTTTTTTAATTTTTGCCGAAAATGATTTATTTTTGTGGTTTTTTAATTTTTGCCGAAAATGGTTTATTTTTGGGTTTTTTATTTTTTTTGCCGAAAATGATTTATTTTTGGGTTTTTTAATTTTTACCGAAAATTATTTATTTTTGTGGTTTTTTTAATTTTTGCCGAAAATGATTTGTTTTTGGATTTTTTATTTTTTGCCGAAAATAATTTGTTTATTTTTGGGTTTTTTATTTTGCTGCCGTTTTTTTGTATTTTTGATTTTTTGATATTGAAATGATGAAAAGAATGAAAATTTGTTTTTGGATTTTTTAATTTCAGCTTTACATAAAAAATAGATGAAGAAAGATTTATGGGTTGACAAAAGTTGGCGAAAATATATAATTTATTTTAATATGACTATAAATTATTATCAATTGACTAAATATCGACGGCTAATCCCTTCATCAAACCAAAACCAATTTCTTCAACTTGCATTCATTCATCTCGGCGACTTCCTCCGGCAGAAGGCCTGGATCGATCGGCAAATTTTGATTTAGGGATGACAAGATTGTCTGCTGGTGGCTGAAAAAGTGGAAACATTGCATTTTTAAAGTTTTTAAAAATTAGGAACAGTCTAAATTGGCTTTTTTTAATAATTCATTAAGGACTGAACCAATTTTAATGATTTTAGTATCAATTAAGGAGAAGACTATTGGCTATTGAAATAATATTTTTGTTAATTGGTTCGGAATTAATGAAATTGTACCCTTAAAAGTTAAAACTTTTTATTATCCTTTAATATGGATTAGCGAATTTTAATTTTTTTGGGAATAGCTGAATCAATTTTAAACCAGTTTAGATAAAACAAGCGCTCGGTCGCCGCTTCGCGGCTCCCGAGCGCTTGCTAAATGCCATTAAAAATTATAAAAATTAAATACTTAATTAATAATAATAATCAGAGTATCTAGATGTAATTTATTTAAAATTTTTGCAAATTTTGAGTGTTCGAATCTGTAAATAAAGATTTATATTTTATTATATTTTTACTATTTCCCCAAACATTTATGTTTTTTTTTCTCCAAACGTTGCGTTTTTCCCTAAATAATTATTTTTTATTTCTCCAAACATTGTGTTTTCCCCAAACATTACATTTTTCCTAAACATTTATGTTTTTGTTTCTCCAAACATTGTGTTGTTTTGTTTCTCCTAACATTATTGTTTTTGTTTCCCCAAACATTTATATTTTTATTCATCCAAATATTTCTGTTTTTGTTCTCCTTTTTTTGGTTTTACCAAATATTTTATTTTTCTTCATCCGATAATTTTGTATTTTTCTTTTTCCAATTTGTATTTTTGTTTCTCCAATTTTGTTTTGTTTTTGTTTCTCCAAACATTTTAATGTTTTTGTTTTTCCAAACATTTTGATGTTTTTGTTTTCCCAAACATTTTGATGTTTTTGTTTTTCCAAACATTTTGATGTTTTTATTTTCCCAAACATTTTGATGTTTTTGTTTTCCCAAACATTTTGATGTTTTTGTTTTTCCAAACATTTTGATGTTTTTATTTTCCCAAACATTTTGATGTTTTTGTTTTTCCAAACATTTTGATGTTTTTGTTTTCCCAAACATTTTGATGTTTTTGTTTTTCCAAACATTTTGATGTTTTTGTTTTCCCAAACATTTTGATTTTTGATGTTTTTGTTTTCTCAAACATTTTGATGTTTTTGTTTTCCCAAACATTTTGATGTTTTTGTTTTCCCAAACATTTTGATGTTTTTGTTTTTCCAAACATTTTGATGTTTTTATTTTCCCAAACATTTTGATGTTTTTATTTTCCCAAACATTTTGATGTTTTTGTTTTTCCAAACATTTTGATGTTTTTGTTTTCCCAAACATTTTGATGTTTTTGTTTTTACAAACATTTTGATGTTTTTGTTTTCCCAAACATTTTGATGTTTTTGTTTTTCCAAACATTTTGATGTTTTTGTTTTCCCAAACATTTTGATGTTTTTGTTTTCTCAAACATTTTGATGTTTTTGTTTTCCCAAACATTTTGATGTTTTTGTTTTCCCAAACATTTTGATGTTTTTGTTTTTCCAAACATTTTGATGTTTTTATTTTCCCAAACATTTTGATGTTTTTGTTTTTCCAAACATTTTGATGTTTTTGTTTTCCCCAACATTTTGATGTTTTTGTTTTCCCAAACATTTTACGTTTTTGTTTCCCAAACATTTTATTTTGCGTTTTTGTTTGCCAAGCGTAAAACAATGTGTTTTTGTTTCGTAAACATTTTATGTTTTTATTTGACAAATATTTGTATTTTTGTTTGCTAAACATTTTATGTTTTTGTTTCCCAAACATTTGTGTTTTAGTTTCGTAAACATTTTGTGTTTTTGTTTGCTAAACATTTTGTGTTTTTGTTTCCCAAATATTTTATGTTTTTTGTTTTTCCAAATATTATTTTGTTTTTCTTCTCCAAACATTGTTTTTTTTCCAAACATTTTATGTTTTTGTTTCCCAAACATTTTGTGTTTTTTTTGCCAAATATTTGTGTTTTTGTTATCCAAACATTTGTTTTTGTTTTCTCAAACATTTAATTTTTGTCTTTTCTCAAAGATTTTGTTTTTCCAAACATTTTAATGTTTTTGTTTTTCCAAACATTTTGATGTTTTTGTTTTCCCAAACATTTTGATGTTTTTGTTTTTCCAAACATTTTGATGTTTTTATTTTCCCAAACATTTTGATGTTTTTGTTTTCCCAAACATTTTGATGTTTTTGTTTTCCCAAACATTTTGATGTTTTTGTTTTTCCAAACATTTTGATGTTTTTATTTTCCCAAACATTTTGATGTTTTTGTTTTTCCAAACATTTTGATGTTTTTGTTTTCCCAAACATTTTGATGTTTTTGTTTTTCCAAACATTTTGATGTTTTGTTTTCCCAAACATTTTGATTTTTGATGTTTTTGTTTTCTCAAACATTTTGATGTTTTTGTTTTCCCAAACATTTTGATGTTTTTGTTTTCCCAAACATTTTGATGTTTTTGTTTTTCCAAACATTTTGATGTTTTTATTTTCCCAAACATTTTGATGTTTTTATTTTCCCAAACATTTTGATGTTTTTGTTTTTCCAAACATTTTGATGTTTTTGTTTTCCCAAACATTTTGATGTTTTTGTTTTTACAAACATTTTGATGTTTTTGTTTTCCCAAACATTTTGATGTTTTTGTTTTTCCAAACATTTTGATGTTTTTGTTTTCCCAAACATTTTGATGTTTTTGTTTTCTCAAACATTTTGATGTTTTTGTTTTCCCAAACATTTTGATGTTTTTGTTTTCCCAAACATTTTGATGTTTTTGTTTTTCCAAACATTTTGATGTTTTTATTTTCCCAAACATTTTGATGTTTTTGTTTTTCCAAACATTTTGATGTTTTTGTTTTCCCCAACATTTTGATGTTTTTGTTTTCCCAAACATTTTACGTTTTTGTTTCCCAAACATTTTATTTTGCGTTTTTGTTTGCCAAGCGTAAAACAATGTGTTTTTGTTTCGTAAACATTTTATGTTTTTATTTGACAAATATTTGTATTTTTGTTTGCTAAACATTTTATGTTTTTGTTTCCCAAACATTTGTGTTTTAGTTTCGTAAACATTTTGTGTTTTTGTTTGCTAAACATTTTGTGTTTTTGTTTCCCAAATATTTTATGTTTTTTGTTTTTCCAAATATTATTTTGTTTTTCTTCTCCAAACATTGTTTTTTTTCCAAACATTTTATGTTTTTGTTTCCCAAACATTTTGTGTTTTTTTTGCCAAATATTTGTGTTTTTGTTATCCAAACATTTGTTTTTGTTTTCTCAAACATTTAATTTTTGTCTTTTCTCAAAGATTTTGTTTTTCCAAAACATTTTCTCAAACAGTTTCTGTTTTTATTTTTCCATTATTTTATGATTTTCTTCTCATAAAATTTTTATCTTTTTATTCATCTAAAGAATTTGTTTTTGTTTTCCCAAACATTTTGTATTTTTTTCCAAACATTTTGTTTTTATTTTCCCAAACATTTTTAGTTTTTTTTTTAATTTTTTAAAAATGACAATTTATCTAATTTTTAAATTTTTTAATTTTTTGGCATTATGTTTACACACACACACACACACACACACGGACAGAATTCATTTAGTAATAGTAGATTAATACCTATTATTTGATAGCAAAAAGTCTGTTATTTAATTTATAACTAAAATCCTAAAAATGATTCAGTGACTGATGATTTATTATTAACAGCGCCAATTGGCCCCGCGCCAAATTAGACTATTCTTCCTAATCCAAAAAGCTTACAGCTGGTTTCTGTCCCGATTTTGCCACTGCCGCCACCTTCTTTGCTTCATTGCCGCCTTGATTTGTTGGCCCATGAACGGCATTCGCAGTAGATGTTCCTCGCCCATTCGATGTTCCTTGCCCATTCGATCCGCCTCCATTCGATGGCCCATTCCCTCCTATTATTATTGTCCCTTTCGGTTCATTCGGCCTGTCTCCAGAAGATTGTCCATTATTAGCCCCCGATGCGTCAACATCTGCGGGTGTTGCTGTGCCGAAACGGAATATGAGTCTTTTGGTGCCACCCGTTCCCCGTTGATCACCCGGGCTTTTCTGCTGATGTTGACGAATGGATCCGGCACCAGCAGCCGGAGGCAATTGTTGACCACGAATTGATGGAGGAATAGATGGCCTAGCTGATGTTGACTGACGCATTTGCGGATCCTGCGTTGAATTCTGACGTTGATTCGAAGCTGAGGCCTCGGTGCGTCTCTCTCCATTCGCATTTTCTGTGTTTTTATGGGAATGGGGTTTGGCCAAAAGAATTCTAATAGCCCCGGGATCACCCATTGTTTTTGCCAAGTGTCCGTTTGGATTCAGCATTGCCGACACAATGAGGTTTTGATCCCGGGGAGCTGGTCCAGGATCGCGGTGAACTGGATTGGCATTGGCATTAGCAATGTTCCGGGATGTTGATTGGCGCATTTGGGCATCCGTCACTGATGCATTCTGGCCATTCATTGCCGCTGGGCGTCGTGGAGGATCCATTGCTTCTATGCCATGGTAATTGGACTTAGCAAAAGGAATTCTAATAGTACCTCTTTCACCCGATTTCTTGGCCAAATTTGCGTTTTTGGCCAAGGTAGTTTGGCCATCCGTCACTGATGAATTCTGACCATTCTTTGTCACTGGGCGTTGTGGTGGATTCATTTCTATGTGGAAAATGGATTTGGCCAAAGAAATTATATTAGTACCGCGTTGATTCGATTTCTTGGCCATAATTCCGTTTGCATTGTTCTTGGCCACAACAGGCGGCGCGTCACCTAATCGAGGATCGACAGGTCGTTGTTGGCGACGAACGTCCGATGGTTTGGCAGGTGACTGGACAGAGTTAGCGTTTGCATCAATGTTTCGATCATTGGCTGAATTGTGGCGTTGGGCTTGCGCTGGCTGTGGTGCAACCGTTCCAGCTGTGATATTATGGGATTTTACGGGAATTCTAATAGCCCCGGATTCACCTGATTTCTTGACCAAATTTCCCTCTGGATTTGCCTTTACCACAATCGATGGTTGTTGACGGACTACCGGTGAATTTGGAGGTGGCTGAACTGAGTTAGCATTGGACCGAATGTTCTGATGAGATGTTGATTGCCGCATTTGGTCCTCATTTGCTTGGCCATTGGTTGAATTCTGTCGCTGGGCTGCCGCTGGTTGTTCTGCGGGTGCATAATCCATTCCTACAAGTAAATTGGATTTGAAAAGGGGAAATCTAATAGACTCAGGATCACCCAATAATTTCTTAGCCAAAGGTCCGTGTGGATTGATCGTTGGCTTCCAGCCCTTCTTACTTTTCGGCGTTGGTTTCCGGCAGTCTTTCTTCGGCACATTTTTTGGTTGATTCGTGCCCGAGGGATGGTCAACATTCTCATTTGGACTCATTGGAGGTGAAGTAATGGGATGAGCTGAAATTGATGGAAAATTAATTTAATTTAGCATATATTTTTAATAAATTTGCATAAAAATTGAGGAATTATTAACTCTTGACAAAGTGAACTTTTAAGAAATCTTGCATTTTCTAAGTCCTAAAGTCCTAAAAATCCGCTCTAATAAAGTGAGAACAATAAAATTTAAAAGCAATGAACAAAAGAAAAAATCTTATTAGAAAAAATTTTTGAAAAAAAATCCCCTCCAAAAATGTTTCCCTAATTTGCCCCCAATTCACTCACCATCAGAAGAAGGTTGTACTGCCGGTTGTTGTCGTCCAACATTTCCCTCATTTGATGTTCCACCTTGTTGCCCATGGTTTCCCAAATTTCTTTGCCCTCCACCGCTGCCAATTCGTTCGTATTTAGGATTTAGGGCAGCCGATCCAGCAGCCGGCTTTTCCGCCTTTTTGGCACGCTTTTCGCCATTTTTCCTCGGACTGTCCGATCGACGTTTCTTGTTCGCTGCATTTGGATGGATGGCACCGAGCGGTGTACGTTCAACAATATTTTGGGGAGTTTGGTCATTCCCAATCGCAGATGGCATGGCCACATTTCCAGCATGAAGAGGTGACGTCGCAGGAAATTCAAAAACATTATCGGCCATATACGATGGGGATGGTGTGAAATTGGATGTCACTGAAAATAAAATTAATTGAATTAATTTTAAAAAAAGGTGTAAAATTGCTTAAAGCATAATTCTAGAAAGAATAAAAATAAAAACTTATTCATTCTTAGTGTGTAATTACATCAAAATTGCAAAAGAAAAAAACGATGATGAAAACGATATGGTCAGAAAAAACAAGATACAGTATATATTAATTTAATTTCATATGGTGAATTATTTTTCAAACATGTCAAAAGGTGGAAAATTATTAGAGAGTAGCATAATATTGGATAGAGGGGAATTATTAAAAGAGCAAATACGGTATGTGATGATGATAACAGAAATGATCCCAACCCTGGTCCAAGTCTAAGTCCTCAAAATTTAAGGTTTAAAGGTTCGTATAGAGTTAATTTCTCGTATAGTACCAAAAATGCTTGGAAAATGTTAAAATTTTCCCTTTTGTACTTACTCCAAATTCCTTGCTCCGCTGGTTTTCGCTGTTGTTGAGGTGTTGACGATTGCTGAGGCTGGGAATTTTGTTGGCCATTCACAGTTGAAATTGGCGATGGTTTTGCTTTTTTCTTCGTCATTTCCCCAATTTGCTGAATGCCATCCGAATTCGATGGATGGGATTGTTGAACTTCATTGGCATCCATTTGCTCATTGGTCGAATTATTTTGCTCCTGAAAATCACAAAAAAATTAATAAGTCTAAATTTAAAATTTATTCTTATAGAAAAAACTCTTCTCCTTCAAAATAGATTAGAATTTCATTTTTCATTGACTTTACATTACATTACAAAAATTAAATTCTATCAAAAAATCATTTATTCTGAAAGAGGAGAATTTGGTAGATAAATTTTAAATTTTTGTAATTTTTCTTATAATTTAACAGAATTTTTAAAAAAGCTGGTAAAATAAAATATGGTTAAAAATTTACAAATAAAAGCATAAAAGAATGTGGTAAATATCTAAAATGATTTACAAAATTTTTTGGTAATATTTATATGGTCTTTTTAGGGTTGGTCAAAGTCGGTTTCGATTTCAAAAAATCGATGAAATTTAAAAACGATATTTAGAATTTTTGCTCTTTAAATTTAAAATAGGAGAAAGCAAAACCGAAAAATGACATTAAATCAAGAACCCGAGTTCTTAAAACCGACTTTGACCAATCTTTCCTAGTCCTACAAATGATTTTTTCCTGTAATTTTACCAAATTTTTAAGATTTTGGACCTGCTGGCCTAAAGTTGCTTCGGTGATGGATGCCAAATTTGTTTGTGCAGGTTGACTATCCGGCAACACATCTTGAAAAAGTCGTTGATCCAATGTTCGCCCATTGAAATTGGAGCCAACCGATGACGATGAGGGCATTCTCTCCATATTGGCAAGAATTTCATCAAATGTGGTTGATGTTGATGGTCCATTCAGTGGATTTGCCTTCTTTTGAACTGAAATATGGAAAAATTAAAAGAGGAATCTGAATAATGCATCTAAGGTAAAAGAGAACAGCCCAAATTTTTGTCTTTTTAAAAATTCATCCAGGAATGAATCTATTTTGATGATTTTTGTTATAAATTAACGGGCAGACTATTGTCTAAATAAATTTATTAATTTTATTTAATTTGGTTTGGAATTTTGCTTTTAAAAATTTTTAAAATTTCCTTTTCTATTGATTTTCAAGGGTTTTTTTATAGCTTAAATACATCATTTATTAATTATTAACTCAATCAATTATGAACCAATTTAAATAAATTTAATATTATTAAATAGCCCAGCAGTCTTCTCTTTAATTTACTAATAATAGTGGGGAGGAGAGAGTAGGTTTCGGTTTCAGAAAAACGATGAAATTTCGAACCGAAATTGAGAATTTTTGTTATTTAAAACCAAAAATAGGGAACCTGAAAACTGATATATTTCAAAAACCGATTCTGTCCTAATCTAAATAAAATCATTAAAATTGGTTCAGATTGCGACATCCCCAATTAAAATAGGAAAAATGCCCATCTTTCACTATAAAATGTCCCTAAGGAATCTTATTTTTCTGTTGGCATTCAGTTTCTTTCGATCATTCCCATCAACAGAATCAGATGAATTCAGACTTGGATTGGCATCGGCGATTGGCGGTGAACTATGGGCAATATTTGAGTTGTTGTTTCCAATCGACGATGATGTTGACTGAATATTCGATGTGCCATTTCCATCATTTTCCAATGCTCCAACATTCTGTTGATTTCTGCCTCTTGATCTTGACCGCCCTCGGGTGGCTCTCTTTTGTTGTGGAAACGGCTCATCCCCATTCATTTGACGATGGTTCAAATATTGCCTCAAAAATTGCTCAAATTCCTCCTTCAATTTTTCATCCTCTTCCAGAATCATTGTTCGTTGACGAATATATTTGGCAAATTTCTTCTTCAATTCTGGATCATTGTCATATTCTTCGCGTGGATACCAGCCGAATTGTTGGTGAAAAAGGCAACGTAAGCACCTGAAAATAATTTAAATTAATGGAAAACTATTTTAAAAATAAAAAAATCAAATTTAGAAGAAAATGAGAAATTTTGAGATTATCTTAATTCAACAGAAAACAGCTAAACTTGTCGCCTTTTATAATAATTCATCAAATATTTAACTAATTTTGTGGATTTTATTTTCAAATCATAAAGCAGGCTTTTGTCTATTTAATGATAGCAAATTTATGTAAATTGGTTCATAATTGATGGAGTTATATCCAAAAATCCATTGAAAATTTTATTACTATAATAAAGAATATTTTAAAAAATTTTTTGTTAATCAATTCTAAACCATTTTAATAAAAATTAATTTTTTGATAATGAATTGTCTAGCCTTTAATTTGATTATAAAATTTTCAAGATTGGTCCACCCCTTGATGAGTTATTTTAAATTTAAAGAGCGATAATTTGGGGCAGCTAAAGAGGCATTCAAAAATGACCAATGTGATTTAAACCTAATTTGGACTAAAAGTTTCGAAAACTGGAATCGGAGAATTTAAATATAAATTTATTAGACCTGACCCATATTTTATTTGTATTCCTCACTTTCCTTACCAAGGTTCTCCATGGTAGCGGCGTTTCAATCTTTTTCCATTCGTTCTTCGCTGATTTCCTCCAAAATTTGTGCCACCAATTTCATTCTCGTTTGCCGGCTCATCCTCCTCTTCTTCCGGCGGTTGGTTGATGTGTCCATCATCGCATTCACAATGATGTTGTTCAACTTCTTCTTCATCTTGAACATGTTCCTCGGCATTCATTTGTTGGATTAATTCATTTTGTGGCGGCTCCACTTCTTCATTTGAAATTTCATTTTCTGCTGGTGATGTTTGAACTTCTTCATTCATCTGCTGCTGATCTTCATTTTCCACATTGATATTTGCTTCAGTCATAACTTCATTTTGAACATTTGCGTCAAATTCGTTGAAGTAATTGTCCAAAATTTGGCGCCATTCAGCCAAATTACGGCGGCGAGATTCTTCATCAATTCGAACTTGCAATTCTTCTTGGCATTGTTCAACCTTAAATGTATGAAAAATAATATATGTAGAATCAAAAGAATCCCCCATCGTTATGAATATTATCTCAATTATTTTAGTTTTATTTGTGGAATGGAAAAAAAAAGAGAATTTGTCTTGGTTTAATTAAGAAGAATTTTATATTTCTGATACTTCTGCTATTCTGATTTCCTTTCTGAAAATATTTTATTCTTTTTTATTCTAATTAATTAATGAAAATATTCTAATTTTTTTGTAGTTTCATTTTCCGGAAAATATTGATTTCCCTTTAGGGAATAGGTAAGATAATATTTCGTCCTGCATTTAATCAAACAATCTCCCTTTTCGATCCATCCATCCTCTGAAGTAATATATTTTTGGGAAATGCTAATTAACATATTTTCTGGAAATTATCGCATAAAAACCCTCAATTCATTATTCGTTTTTCTTTTCTTCCCATATTATTGATGAAAATGTTCATTCCCATCTCTATGTATAAAAAAACTCACATTTCCATCCGCCTCATTTTGCGCATCTTCTGCTGATCCATCCACTTCCATTGCATTTTCCTGCTCCAACTCTTCTTCCTCATCATTAATCTGAATCACTTGCTCCTGTTGTTGTTGCTGTTGTTGCTGTTGACGATGTTGTTGATTGCATGAGAGGATGGGCGGCGCCGATGCTAATTGGACTTTGCTGCTATTGCCATTGCGCTGAGCCAATGGTTGAGGAAGGCTGATGCTGGGATCATCACGCTGACTGGGTCTAATTGAGCCTGAAATTTGATAAATTTGTCAGTCAATTTTTTTAATATTTCATAAATTAAATTAACATAGGTGAAAAGTGAAAAACTATAAAATTTCTCAAACAAAAATGATTAAAGCTTTTTTTTATTTAGATTTTTTTATGAATATTTGGCTTAAATTTAACGTGGAATGCATTATAAATTTTTAATTGCCCACCTCCCTCTTCCCAACCATCAAATTTTGCTTCATATTCATGATCATCATAAATAGAAAAGAATAAAAAATATTTAAAGATTTGATTATAGAAAATAATGCCTTTTTCATTGTATTCTTTTTGTAAATTTCTAAATCCTAAAAAACATATTATTTTTTGTAAATCCTTAATTCTTATAAAAACATGGTATAATTTCCTCTCTACCAATATCAAATAGGATTTTCATTCGATATTAATCTAGGCTATTCCTATTAACTGAAACAAATGTGAGTAAAAAATGGTTTTCATGCATAAAAAACTTGATTTGGTAAATAAAAATTATTAAATTCATTTTAACAATTTAGTATATCCCTACTGATGAGTGAATATCCCTTTTTAAGAATGACTTTATTAAAAATTCTAAATCCTTCATTAGGACAAAATTTTAAAACCTTAAAGTCGTCTTCAAATGCCCTAGATCCCAATTTTGGAAAGAATAAATAAAGCCGAATGAATATTCACCTGCGCCAAGGGCATTTCCGTCTGTTGGAGAATTCGACGATGCGGCTGCTTCCTTTGGACCATCATTTTCCTGCTGTCCATCTTGGTCCACATTTTCATTGATTGCGGCGGCAATTTGAATTTGCAATGGCTGTAGTGTCGTTGCCGATTGATTATTCAAATATCGTTGGCGCAATTGGCCCACAAGATAAAGTCGACGTGCATTGATTTCCTCTGCGGCATCATTCGCTTCTTGGCGCACATTCTGTAATAAAAAAAATTAAAATAAAATTTTGAAAATCTCTATCCATTTGTAGACCAGCAGATTAGCCTAGAATTAGTAAATACTAATTAATTTTACAATTTGCAAAATTATTCAAATTATTAAATTCGGACTAAAGCCAATATTCCTTATGATTTTACTTAATAAGTGGACGCTCTCTTATTAGAAAAACAAATTGATCTTTTCTGATTTTAGATGCTAGGGCTAGGATTTTTAGGCCACAAAATAGTGCCTATTTAGGCTCATGAAATTAACAAAAATAAGCTCAAAAGAGGTAATTCTTTGGTTTTTTTTACATTTCTAATGAAATTTTCTCTGAAATGTTCCAAAATATGTCAAAGAATTAAGTCAATAACATCAAATAAATGCTCTCTAAAACATTATTTTATGCTTTTCTCATCACATCTAACACATAAAAAATAGATCAAAATCCAAAAATCCCAACCCAAATAATTACTATTAATGCCGTTTCCACATTTGAGAGACGCTGGATTTCGGCATACAATTCCTCAAGAGTCATTGGCGGATGGTCATTTTCATTGTTTTCACCGTTGTTGTCGGTGTTGGTCATTTTTGTGTGAAGCTTTTTGGATGTTTTTGATTTGTTTGTTGGTTGGTTGGTTGGTTTAATTACTGATGTATTTCTAATCTAACCTAAAAATAAAAAGGGGAATAATTAATTGTTTTTAATAGATTTGAACGCGATAAAATGTATAAATTATACTAATAAAATTTTGCGCGAAAATGGACACGCCAAAATGAGGGAAATAAAGAGGGTTTTTGTGGAGTTTAGGTCCGCTTTTTTGGAAAGTGAAAAGTCACCCATATGGGTCATCAGGTTTAGGATTAGGGTCCTTAGAGGATAGGTTACGGATATGATTGGGTAAAAATCTTCTCACGTAGTCCCTAAAACCTAACCCTTTCGCAAAAAAAGCGGACCTAAACTGTACAAGTATCGGAAAGAAGATGTTATTTTTTATCTCGCATAAATGCAAATTGAATAAAAATAAGCGTTTTTATATTTGTTTATGTCAAATGCATTAAAGCCTTTAAAAAATGAAAAGAATATTGGAGGAAGGCAATATTTGTCCAACTCATAAAATTCTGGTAGCCTGGGCCTTGGCCAATAAAAAATAACCCCTAAAAAGCGAATAGCAAGGAATAAGAGGGTAGGCGGGAAGCAATATTTGTCCTGCATAATTCTAAATTTATTTAAAATATAAATGTAATGTTTGTGTCAAATGCATTAAAAAGCTTATAAAAAAAACGAAGATAAGAGGGAGAAAATATTTGCCCATCTAATAAAATGATGGTTTTGGGCAAAAAACCACCCTTCTTTTCTCGGCGTAAACATTTTTGGGCGGAATTGAGGACAAAAAAAATTTTGGGCTAGGATTGGGAGTACGAAAAACATCGATTTTAAATGGCACGAGACTTGGAATTAAAGGCGCTTTGGACCAAGAACAAGAATGGGGAAATGATGCGTCGATAAATAAAAAATGGGTACTTTAAAATGCTGGAGGGCGAATATATTAAAAAGAATGAATGAATCAAGGGAGTTTAATAAATAATTGGGCCATATGTTCTAAAGAATGATTAATAATTGCCTCTTGTGAATTGGTTCAAATTCAAAGGCAAACAAGTTCCTGAAATTACCCTTCTTTAAAAAGAGTTCAGTTACATCAAAGGGCGAATTTATTTAGAAAAGGGAAAACTAATGTAATCGGCGGGTAAAATTGACGAGGGATGTGTTTTGAAGAACATAAATGAATGGCCCATATTTTTTGTCTGGAATGATTAATAATTGGCCCTGAATTGATTCATTGGGAAAACAATTTCCCAGACTAATTTATTTGTTTTGTTCCCTCAGAGCTGTGTTTTGGAATTGGAAAGGAAGTGAGAGCGGCGAAATTAAATGACATTTTATATGATTCATTTATATTTATACATCGGGGTTCGGGGGGCCAAGCATTTGCCAAAAAGTAGAAGGCGGGTTGAAAATTACTATTGTTAGTTGGATTACATTCTCAAATAGATTTCAGAGGTTACTGTGGAATAGTGCTTAAAGAAAATTGAATAGAAAATTGAAAAGAGAGAGAAAAAATGAATTTGTGTGCTACAGTATGCCATGTGATTTGACTTTAAGGAAAATTTCCATTCCTCAAAAATATATTGAAGCAGATTAATTTTTCTGATTGATGTGAGATATAAGGAAAATCATGTGGATTTTTGGAAATTAATTTTCCCCCGCTGCGAGCTATGTAAGTTTTGGCGTCGGTTGGAAATGAAAAAAAGGTGAGATTGTGGTCCCCTGCTGCTCTATTGTCGCCGTGTGAGTTTTTGAAGGTACAGTGTACAGCGCTGATTGGAAATGAATATGTGTGATGGTCCCCCCTGTCTGATGGCTTTGTGTGTTGGCAGGAAATAATGTCGAGAATATGGGGATGGTCCCTGGCTGATGGCTTATTAACTGGAAGCTATAGTGCTGATTTCGAAAAATATAAGAGATGGTCCCCGGATGTTAGCTTTGAGCCAGAAACTATGGCGCTGATTGGAAATTTATGGGGATGGTCCCTGCTGCTGGCTCTTAGCTTTGTGCGCTTGAAGATATGGCGATGATTAAAACAAAAATGGGAAATGGTCCCCGATTGATGGCTTTTGTAAGCTGGCAAGGAATTTATGTAGGTAACATCGACTGGAAAATAAGAGAGATTGTCCCCGGCTGTTTGGCTGTGTGCTATAAGGAGGAATGGCGATGACTAGAAAATAGAAATAGAAAATGAATATGGAAGATGGTCCCCGGCGGATGTTAGCTTTGCGCTCTGGAAGCTATGGGGCTGATTGGGAAAAAAAATGGGAGATGGTCCCCGATTGGTGGTTTTGTGTGTTGGCAGGAAATTATGTAGGTGAGATCGACTGCGAATAAATATGGGATGGTCCCCGGCTGTTTGGCTGAGCGCCTAGAAGATATGGCCCCGATTCAAATTGTATATGGGAAACGGAGGCGCCTTCCTTTTCGTTGATTTATCGATTGATTGGCTCATAAAGTCAAAGCAATTTATAGTTGGCCTAAAGGGTGGTCTATATAAGTGGTTATTGTTGGCTGCGGATACTCTAAAATCTGAATTGGATAGCTCAGTTAAATTTGGGGCGGGGCGAATGGAATTTTGGGTACTGTCGGTTATCTGTGCTCTCATTTTCCCCGAAAATTACCTTATTTTACCATCAAAATTGGTCAACCCTAAAATAATCTAAAATAATTTTCATTGTTTTACAATCAAAATTAGGAATAATAAAATAAAAATTCCAAAATAAATTTTCAAATGAAGGCACAGATTACCGACAAAGTATCAAATTTGCTCTAGGCGCAAAGCCACAGCAGAGTGGAAGAAGAAAATAGGAAAAAGAGAGCGAAATGAATTTTGGCAAAGGAAGGAGGATTAGTGTGCGCAGTGGCGCACAAATGGTTTTATATACTGTATGCTACATCTTCATTGGTTTGGTGTGACGTGTCCCCCATTCCGCCCCAAGCTATTCCGCCCTAAGCAATTTCATTCTTTTGTTTTATTTTTTGCTTTTCTTTTTTAGTTTTTTTTAGAGAAAATGGGAAAAACGAAAAAGTCAGTCAGTCAGTCTCAAAAAGGTTTTCAGCGGCATAGAGCCAGCTGCGTGGGTGGAAGGAGGGAAACTGCGAAAGGAGATATACACTCCTTATTTTTGGTGATTCTCCCATTCATCGGTTTATTTACAATCAACATTAGTTGATTGCTGGGGCTTAAAGTGTGATGGAAGTGGTTGTCGGCTGCTCGCTTTGAATTGGATTGCTCAATTATATATGGGAATTTTTTCTTGGGGCAAAGCCAAAGCATAAAGTGGAGGAAAGAAGAAAAAAGGAAAAAAGGGAAAGGGCGCAAATGAAATGGATGGAGGGGAAGGAGAATTGCTGCGCGAACTAATGTTATTATACTGTATTGGGTATGCAGTATGCAGCTTCTTCTTTATTGGATGTTCTCATTTTCAAGTAAATGTATTTTTGTTATTTTTGCTTCCCTTTTAATTTTTTAGATAGAAAAGTGGGAAAAGTCAGTCTCAAAAAGTTGTCGCCGACATAGAGCCAGCCGATTAGGTGGAAAGTGGAAACAATAAATGAAACAAAACATCATTCAGCTAATTTTGTTGATTATATGGAAAATTGGAAGGAAGGGGGCATCTCGCATTTTTTGTGAAGCAAAACTTTTGTTTAAAAATAGGCGAATGAATGCTGGAGGGCGGTTGTCCGCGGTGGGTGGAAAGGGGCATTGATGTTGATTGTGTGCAAAAAAAAAGTCAGCGCTGGAGGGGCGAATGGGAAGTGGGAAGGGCTGCGGCGGCAAGAAAAGGGGAAGGCTGGAGGGGAAGGACGGAGGACAAAAATATCGATGATTGAGCACAAATTGTCGGCATTGACATTTTTTAATCATTTTTGTTTGCTTGTTCGAAAATTGGAATTGGAAAGGTCTAATGGAATTGTTTTCCATCCTGAAAACAAACAAAAAATTAAGAGAATCGGCATATTTAATTAAAAAAATAAAAAAGGAAAATTGGCCAAATTGGCCAAACCAAAGATCAACGAAAATGATAATTTTCCCCAAAGGTTAAAAAAGGCGATAAAATAAAGGCCGTGGGAGTAGAGAGGAATGACAAAAATAGGGAGTGGAAGTTTGATTGTGCAAAAGTCGGTGCATTGACCTTTGATCGTTTTTTTCCATTGTTTTGGAATGAAAATGGGGATTATGAGAAGTTTTTTTTCCATCTTCAAAACGACAAAAAAACTAAAATTGAAAAAAAATGCATGAAAATGGCAGATGTTCAAAAAAATTAAAAAGAAATGGGATAAAGTGGAGGGGATTTATAATAATAAGAATACGGTATGGATTGCGGAGAGAACAAAAGAGGTGCCGAAAATGGAGACAAATGATGAAAGATTGTGCCGTTCATTCATTTTTGGCACAAAAGATTGAATGGGATAAGCGGGTCTCGAGATTTGGCCAATGATTGATATAGGGCTATAAGGGCCATTCACTCATAAAATCCTCAACCAAAAAAGATGCCAAATGGTGAATGAATATGCCGACCATTCATTTTTCGGCACAAAATGAATGAATGGGATAAGGGCGTCGCGAAATTTGGTTTAAACCAATTTGATGAATATCCACCCATAAAAACATCAAAGTGATTGAGCGGATTCATTCGAGAATGTCTCATATTCTTGGGCAGATTTTCTGTGGACGCGGATTAAGGATTAACCAATTTAAATATAAAGAAAAATAGCATGCCAATGTGAAATTGGATCGCGAGGGATTTGGACGAACAATTTGATGGATACATGATGGCGGGCTAGGGGGTCATATTCTTCTTGAGACACGAACAAACAATTTTTGATGATGGATTACCCAAATTTATAAGGAAAAATGCCAATGAACCATGGGACGAAATCCAATGGGAATATGGACTAAATTAGTGAATAACCTATTATTTCTGAAAGCGCATTATATATTTCAGTTTTTATATAAAGAGAATGAACGCTGAGTAAAAAAATTATTAAAAGGAAAAACAATTGATACACCCAAAATTAATGGGCATCAAAAGAGGTATTATTTCATTGGGAATAAACCACTTTTTTGGAAAGAATTGTCCAATTTATTTCGCCAAATTTGAAAGCGCTAATTAAAAATGTTTAGTCAAATTTGAAAGCGCTAATTAAAAAATGTTTATAAAGATAATTATGCGAATAATGAGGAAAATGGATAGGGGAGAATACATGGAATATATAATACCCCTTAATTAAACTAATCAATTGTTTGGTCGGAATAAATAAGCCAGACACATTCTCACCTTTGCTCTTCGAAACATTTTTGAACGAAGGGATGAGGGAACGGTATAAATGGGCTAGCTCACGAACCCGCTGCTGCTGGCTGTCTGCAGAAAGTGCTCATATGAATAAAGCGAAAATGTAATTAATAGGGGGAGAACGGAGAACAATGGAATATTTAATATTTAATTACCCAATATGTGCACTCAGGGTTCAACGCCTAATTAAACTTGTTTGGTCCGATTAAATAAGCCAGACACATTCCCGGTGCTATTTCGAAACATTTTTGGGTGGAGTGAACAACTGTGGTTGGGGAGCCTGGAGCCAAACGAACCGGCTGGATGCATGGAAATGGATGAGGAAAGGGAACGAAGGGAAATGAAACAACCGTGAACCAACGGCCCCGAAGGGCTGATTGCAAAAAATGGAGGGAGAACGGAGAATTGTGGCTCACGGCCAACGAAAAGGAGGAACAAAATTGTTGGGCGGAGGAAGGGGAAGGGTCCGCTCCGCAAAACAGTAAAATGGGAATGAGGAGCGAGTGCCTAAGGAAGATGAATGTTTCCCTTCCATCTATTTTTAGCCCATTTTTGGGCATCGCGTGCTCACGTGAATTGGTAATGGAATGGAATGACTTTTGGGAAGGAAATGTTGAAAAAATAAGGATTAAAAGCGTGACGGGTTAATGCAAAGGAAAAATGCAAGAGGAAGGCGCCCTCATCCAACCAATGTTGTCCCTATAGGGAATATAGCCAACAGCAGAGCCAGCAGTGGCCGGCGGCGGCGGATGGATGAATAAGAAGAAAAGAGAAAAGAAATGGAAGGAACAACTGCTGCTTGAGGGATGTTGGGGAGGATGGCTACTTTATATTGCCTTGAGGGCGAATTGTGGAAGGGCCTGTTTGGTGCAATGGGTAAAGAGTTTGGAACTCAACAAATGGGAGCTGGTTCGAAGCCTGAGTGAGGCAAATATTAAAGTTGTGAACTTTTGTTGGATAAAAGCAATTTAAAAGTTGCCGCGCCTAAGGAAAAAGTGAATAAATTGGATAAAATGGATAAATATAAAAGGAAAAAATTTTGAGATTTTGAAAAAAAGACGGAGCAACAGTTGCGTTGGCAATTGATAAATGGGATTTTCGAAGTGTAATGAAGTTTTGGACAAAAAAAAATGTTGTAAACTTACCAGCAGTCAAAAGTTTCAACAAAATGATAAATTGAATTGGCCCGACAATTGGAGAAAATGCCCAAGTCCAAGGAAATGGGTAAAGGAAAAAGGGATGAATCTTGGATGAATGTTGAAGGAGAATTGGAAATGAAAACGCGAAAAATGTGGATGGAAGAAAATTGTGATGAAGCAAAAATAAAATGTTGAAAATGGAAATGTGGATGGAATATTTTGGGACGGAATTGGGAATGAAATGTTGGGATGGAATGGGAGGAATGGGACGGAATAGGAAGGAATGGAATCGGGAGGATTGTTGTGAAGGTGGGGGTACGAAGAAATGGCCGTCCTCGCCGATATTCCGCTCCTTTTAAAGGGTCCCAAAGGGGGCGTGGCCTCGCAACTCAACAAGGAAAATTCTATCGTAAGAAAATAGAAGGCAGACGAAGAATTCGTTTCAATAAAAAGAAGGCGAATTGGATTGAATGAAGATGGAACTGCCTTAAGGGAGAGGAGGAATATGGCTTAAAACAGGAAATGAAAGTGATGACTAGGGCTGGCAAAAATAGTTGCCAAAAATCGCAAAATAGTTAACTAGAATAGTTGCCAAAAATCGCAAAATAGTTACATAAATAGTTGCAAAAACCCAAAATAGTGACAAAAATTTCAAAAAAAGTTACAATTTTTTATCGAAATAAAAGGTTAAAAATAGAAAAGAGATTTAAAAAATTCATTGATCAGATCGTTCTTGGTTATAATTGCAAATCAGATACATTTCGAGATTATTAATGTTGAAACTCATTCGATTATCAGCCAAAATAGACTTATACATAGAGAAAGAACGCTCAACATCACAAGATGTGAGTGGTGAATATTTGTAAAATGGAATTAGATTTGGCGAAACATCACAATTATTGTTTTGGCCAGAAAGAATATTGCAGATTTGGGACATGATTTCGATTCCGGGATTATTGGAAACAATAAACTTGAATTTCTCTTGAATTTGTTCTGCACTTTCTCCGATTGCCATTTCCATTTCATCTTGTACTTCGCCAAAGATTTGCAATTGTTCATAAATGGATAGGCCTTGTTTTTCCAATTTTGTGATCGATTCGGCCAATTTGGCAAAATTAGATTGGATATAGGCGAGGTCCTGCCAAACAGCAGATGAGGCCAAATCGAATGTGAATTGGTCGGGAATATTTGAGGTTGTTGCGTCCAAAAATTGTTGTTTTTGTCGTTTTTCCTTTTCTGAAACTCGAAGAAGGGCACGTCTATGCTTCAATGTTTCATTGTGTTGTTTTAAATGACCAAATAGTATTGTAGAACAATTTTGTTGAATAACCTTTTGTTGAACAAATTCCCGTTGTCTATTGGTCGTTGTAAATTTTATATAAACCTGTTGTTGACACGCTTCACAATAAATCCCTTTACCCTCTTTGGTAATATTGATTGTATAAACTGAATTTCCATTTAATCGATCAATCCACTGGCGAAACAATGCATATTTTGTATTATTTGGTGGCATTTTTAAGAAATTTCCAAAAAAAGTTATATAAAATAGTTGTTTTGGGCTGAAATAGTGATCAAATAGTTAAATAGTTGCAAAGGTAGCAAAATAGTTAAAAATAGTGAAAAAAGTTGAAAAAAAGTTCAATATTTTGGGCTCAAACCAAGTTAGATATGTTTTTTATTGCGTTTTTATGCATAAATAATGCTCCGCATAAAATAGTTAAATAACTATATTTGCCAGCCCTAGTGATGACTCATCCAATGAGCTGGGAAAGGAATGCTAATGGAATGGCCAAATTCATAGGAAAATATGCATTTTTGGGTGAATCAATGATGGAGGAAAGGGGATGTTGGGGGCATTTTTGAAGGAAAATATGCTGGATGATGTGCACTGAAATGGAAGAATTTAAATTGTGAAATTCTACCGGTAGATTTTGGTAGAACCAGTTTTACCAGTAGAACCGGTTGGACCCGGTAAAACCAATTGAATAATGGAATGGAGCCATAAATCCTGGAGAATTTGGAGTAAAATATGTTTATAAAATATATTGAAATGACATTTTTGGGAAATAGGGAAACTTAATTAAGACGAAAGCAGTGACTTAATTAAATGCGCTTTTTTTCAAGAGGGAAAGGAAAAAGAATATTTTCCAATTAAGAGAGAGAAAAGAGGATGATTATGACGTTTTTGAAGAAGGGATATATGCCTAATTTAAATGACATTTTTAGTAAATATGGAGGGATGGCTTAATTGGCTTAATTAGAAGAGTAAAGGAGAAGAAGTAGTTGTTGCCGGAGGGAAAGGATGATGGCATTTTTACAGGGTAGAATGTAATTAATTTGAGATGAAATGAAACAGAACAATTTATATTAGTAAAATTCTAAGGATAAAATTTATTAGAATCGTTAAAATAGATTGAATGAATATGCTCAAATTGAAAATATCTAGAAATTAAATGAGTAAAAGTTTCTTAGCTGGATGCGTGGTGGAACTTAACGGAAGTTTTACTAAACACACTCATAACAAGCCTGAAATTGAAACTTCATATAGTAGTAAATTGAACCATCTTGAGTCAAAATAAATAATGTCTCCGGCATTAATGCCTATGCCGGAGGCATTAATGCCTGAGACATCATTGTTTACATTTACTATTCCCAACCATTAAATGAATGAAACGATTAATCCGTTTTGCTTTCTGAAACCATTTTTTAAAAAAAAAAAATTTAATACAGAGGGAAAAATATTGTAATAAAGGAAAGAAATGAGATTTTATGAATTGAATGAGAATGATGAAATTGAAATGGATCCAGAAATCGTATGAGTCAAATTTGCCCTAAATCCTGTTTAAATAACATTGAGGAATATGACCAAAATGGGGGAAATCGATGGGACAAAAAAAGTGATCAATAATGATTGAAGCATATAAAAGGTTGAAAAAGCGACTAAAAGCAATAAAAATAGAATGAATTGAACGAGAATGATGAAAATAGAGCCAGACGGATTAGTTGACAATTAAATTTTTGATTGTCGAAAACACATTTGAAATGATAATTTTTGGCCATAACTGAAGAAAATCATTAGGACACGATGAAATTGACACAACAAATAAAAGGACGAGAATCGAGGATTAAGTGATCAAAAAGAAAATGGAAACGAAGCATGTACCATGTATATAAAATATAAATTTGTACAATAGATGAATATGAATACTGTATTTTTAGAAGACATTCCTATTTTGGTATAGAGACTAGTAATAGTTTGGTAATTGTAGGCTCGAAGCTAAAATAAGACAAAGAAATACACCTTAAAATGAAATAGAAATTTTGTTGACAGCAACAAATAAATGAAAATATTGAGACAAATGACTTTCATTGCTATACTCGGCACTCGGCAGCTGATATCCATCTTATCAGGTATTAAAACAATTGTGCGAAATGGTGAAAAGATTG
Source organism: Pratylenchus scribneri (assembly GCA_030063045.1). NCBI lineage: Eukaryota > Metazoa > Nematoda > Chromadorea > Rhabditida > Pratylenchidae > Pratylenchus > Pratylenchus scribneri. The sequence continues at coordinate 1,215,537 of JAQSEB010000185.1, read as the reverse complement.
TTTGCTATTGAATATGGTATAATAGGCATGAATGGAATTTGTCTTAATGAAAGATAAAGTTGTAAAAAATCTGGGGGAATATTGTATTCATGTTCATTGTATTGGAATTATAGTTATTCTTATTCCTTGACATTTCATTCCTCTCCCAAACATTTAACCTACATCCATTCCATCCATGAATCCTTTTTCCATGGCACATTCCTTCACCTTCATTACAGTCACATTAACAAAATACCTCCAATATTCACTTTAACATTTAATCAAAAGAATCCATGATCTCTACTATATTTCCAGTTCAAATTTTCCTCTAGGCACATTTTTATTTTACCATGGCAATTTTCATACTATATTCTCAGTTGTGCTTTCCCAATTTTAAACAAAAATGCCTCCTTTTTAGTTCAATTTTTCATTTGGCATTTTCAATAGACCAAATTTTTTCAATTAGGCTACCATCGGTACGCCTCGATTTATGCCCAATTTGTTTACCCAATAAAATAGCCCGAAACCCATATAAATATCCTAGGTGAAATCTAATCTAATGTGTAATTCTACAAAATTTCCCAGCTGAACAATCTTAATCTAGCTTTAATTGAATTAATTAAACCGAATAAAGTTGACGACAGATTATATAGCAATAAGTTTGAATGGGACGGAAAGTTTGGCTGAGTCAGTCGAAGTCGGCACTCGGCAGCAATTTGTCCTTTGGTAGTTGGCCGGCGAGAAGTTTGACGGCGGGATGCTGTTGATTTTGGACAACAGCAACTTGGACTGCAACAGAGGTAACAATTTGACTTGGTGCTTGGTCAAATGGCAGAAATTATGCCGGTGATAAAATTGGGCGGAGGCAGCTGGTCCGGATGCATGGACGAAGGCAAGCAGTAGGCTTTAGTTGGTTCGGCTATTAATGGAAGGTTGGGCAGAGGCAGTTGATCCCGGTGTCATTAGTTAGGCAACAGTAACTTTGTCGACAGCAACAGCAAATAGGACGGGAATGAGTAAGTTGGGGAAGCCATATAGGGTTGAGACTATTGGCCGGATATAAGTAGACCGCGACGTCTATAGGTGTGGCAATTCTGCCAATAACATATTGGATATGTGAGGCAGGCAAGTTGGTCGGCAAAATGTTTAGCGGCAAGACAGTTGACTGGCAAAAAGTAGGACGATGGAAGGTTGGGTGTATGGCGTTAAGTTGAACTTAGGCAGTTTACTGGGCAACAACAAAGGCAGCTGGATTGGCGGAAAGCTGAAAGACCGGCAAGAAATGACGGTAAATTTCACATTCCGCCGATCAGTTGGCCATAGTCAAATGTGCCTTTCCGTCATCTGCATGTCCGCACTCCGTAGTCCGTATTATCTATGGTTAGTGCCATTCCTCAAAAAAATTGTATCAACAAAAAGCAATTATTGAATAAACCGTATTTTATATGGCATTGTTTTAGTCGTCATCTCAAATGGCCAGAATAAAGGACTAGCTGGCCATGGTTAGGCTGTTCCGTCAACTGTCTGTCCGCATCCGTATTATCTATGTTTTAGTGTGTGATTCATCAATAAATTATTGTTTCAACAATAACAAGTTATTGAATAAACCGTATTTTTTTACATGCTCCATCTTTAATGGCCAGAATAAGGCAAACGAATTTTTGCTAGTATTGTCATTAGGACAAATTTGTCTTGGCAGCATTTCTGCATTTTACGCTCCTGCGATCTTTTCAACAAAATGAAATGAATTTTGTAACACGATTTTATGATTTTTATCGTTTTTAATGTTTGTAAATTGATCCGGACAAGAATGGCAACAAATTTCAGTGATTTTTCCAACAAAATGTTTGGGCATCGATGGCAAACCAACAACATTTATTACAATTTCCGTGTATTTATTGTGAATTTTATGGACCAATATGAAGCATAAAATGTGTAAATGAATGAAGCTATTAGCTAAGAACTAGTTGTGGGGAACAAAGCTTTTTGGGCGCCATTAATTTCTGCATTTCTCTAGCCTACTCTCCACTTTTTCCATTATATTCATCAAATTTTCTTTCTCTCGCCATTGACAAAAGGGATATTGAATAGATTTTATTTAAATTTAGATATTCAGGCAAAGTGTATTATAGACAAAAAATCACAAAAAATAGGAGAGTTAATGGAATTTTGAGAGAACATATAGTAAAATGAGAAAAGATTTTGCCGACAAAAACACAAAACAAGATCAAGAGATTTTCTTGTCGACAAAATCGGTCTTTTTTGTCGACAATTTAATAACTTTTTGTATTTGAACTTAAATTTTTTGCATACCATTCGATATAGCTCATCGAGATGCAGCAATTGACCTATAGATTGTAGAGGTTTAAATCAAAACCAGGTAATCCTTGGGAATTGCGGTCCCAAAAATTTTCATTTTTTAGAATTTTTCAAAAATTCCATTTTAGGTAATTTAGGGCGCTGATCACGATTCTGACATCAATTTTGTCGTATCTTACCATCTTGGTAAGACAATGCCGACTTTTGTCAAGAAAATGTTAAGGGTGAACCAAGGCCAATTTTCAAAATATTTTAATATAGTCATATTATAGCTCAATCGACGCGGCTCGTCGAGCTGAATCTAATGGTAATAGTTTTATTTCATAATATTGCGATTGGCTCAAGTTAGAGGCCTAAATTCCTTACCAAATTTTTCTTTTGGTCATAACTTGGCTATATAGAAGTATTACATAATAAAATTAGTACCATTAGATTCAGCTCGACGAGCCGCGTCGATTGAGCTATAATACTCCTATATTGAAAATATTTTGAAAATTGACCTTGGTCCACCCTTGACATTTTCTTGGCAAAAGTCGGCATTATCTTAACAAGATGGTAAGATATGACAAAATGGATGTCAGATTCGTGTTCTACGCCCCCGAAAACCCCCAGAAACCAATTTTTGAAAATTCAAAAAAAAATTTTTTGGGTCCGCAATTCCCTAGGATTACCCAAAACCAAAAAAATTGTAAAGCAAAAACAGGATATGGTTTAAACGGTTTAATACCTTGAATTTTGTCCTAACCATGGCAAATTATACCTCAATCGATGCAACTTGACGAACTTAGAAAATGGTTATAAGGTTTGGGGGTATAGGATCATTCACTGAAGTTATAAACAAAAAACCGATCTCTCGGCAAAAAATGTATTTTCTCGACAAGCAATTGATGCTAAATCGCAATGCGATCAATTAAAAAGATCGATAAATCTCACATTATAGAAAATTCAATCGTGTTTTATTCAATTCATATTGCGGAACAATCAAATTTTATGACATGAATGGTGAAGGTTTTTATCAAATGTCTCATCGACCTCTAATAAATCAGGGGCCAGTATTAGACACATAAACATGATACCAATCGATGCGTCTCACAAAATTAGTATAAAGTAGAGACCGGCAAAATGAAATCTGCGGGATTGCGGACGCGATTTTTTTCCCCCAGTTTTTGCGGGACGGATCCGGTGCGGGATAATCCCGCAAAATCCTGCACGGGATCCCGTCCCGCGCCGTTCTCTAGTATAAAGTATGTAGGCTAAAGCCGATCCCTAATTTATTAGAAATCGATGAGACATTTGATCAAAAAACCATCAAAAATGAAAAATCATAATCATCAATTTTGATGGTTTTCCCTTTTCCGTTCCGTTTCCGCAGCACCCGGCTTTTGTTTTTACTTTTTAGGTATTACCTATATAGTTTTGATGAATGAGAAAAATGTGATTTATTATTGAATGAGTTATGCCAATGAATTTATGTACTAAAACAAAAATCAATAAATCAACACTTAAAGACCAACAAATTATTTGCAAAATAGGAACGCGCATAGCTTCCCCTTTTTAATGCATGCATATACGATTAATAAATAACCAAACATATTCAACAATTCTTTATTTAGCATAAACCAAGTAATTAAACCACCAACTCAATAATTGCATCAATTCTTCAACCAATCTGTGAATATTAATTTATTTGTGACTTGTTGACAATTTTTTTTGTTATTCTTCAACGAGCTTGAACAATCCCACTCAAACATAAACAAATGGGACGTGAACGCATTGGACAGGTTTTTAGTTTTTTTTTAGTTATTAAAATATTGATTAGCAAAAGACAAATCTTTAATCACTGATTTATTGGTTTTTTTACCAAATTGAGAATAAAGTCGGTGATAATATAAATCTTTATCTTCCATGATCAAAATCAAAGCATTTAATTCCTCAGAAACGCCGGAAACACGGGCGCACCGAGGACAGTTCGGAACGGGAATTGGCCAAACGCAAAAGGGATGAGGATCGAAGCCGACTGAAAACGGATCGTGCTGAACGCGCTCGACGACGCTCAAGGTTTTTTTTGGACTTTCTTTAAAGTGAAATTGGAAAATTTTTTCTATGAATTGGAATATTCCATATAATATAATTCAAACATAAGTCTCGTTTATCCAATACAAAACTTAAGGTCTCTGTTTTAATTTTAACCAAAACTTATGGTCACAGTTATAGCCAAAACTTAAGGTCTCTTCTCCTTCTCCTATACTTAAAGAAAAGTCTCAATATCAATCTATTCTTAAACTTAAGGTCTCAATCCCAAACTTACAATTAAGGGAAGGCCTTATTTAGCATGATCTTAAAATTTCAGTTTCTTTAAATATAATGTCTAAATTAAAAATTTAAGATCTCAATCTATCCTAACAAGATCAAAGATCTCAGTTTAACATAACTTAAAATTAGGTTGGGCCCGGTTCCAAGATTTTTTGGTGGTGGAGGGAGTGTCCAAAGACCCTACTTCCCCCACCGGAGCCGGACTTTTTAAGAATGTCATTGCAATTCCCGCACCCGCCCCTATGTTTAAGATTAGACGAAAATGAGATGAATGTATTAAAAATATTCAAATAATATCAGGGAAAAATATTTCACGAAAATCCAACTTGCTTTTCTTCAAAATACAATAATTTTTTGCAGAGAACGCCATGAACTCTGGGAACGGGATTACATTGAGCAGGAGATTGAATTCATTTGTGAGGTGACCAACACAACCAAAAATGCGGCCAGCAGCAGTGGAAAAAATGGTGGGGCAAAAATGGTGAACAATGTGGTTGGCAAGAAGAAAACAACCACCACAACATCGTCGAGGAAGGCAACCACAATCACAAAAAAGGTTGGCATAAATTTGAATTGAAAATTTAAATTGGTGGCTTTTATGCTATCAATAATGGTCGGTGCATAAAAACATAGAACAATTCGAATAAGCGACAATGAAAAAGAAATAGACATTTGTTTTAGCAAAAGATAGCCTCCCTCCAAGTCACCAAAAATTAATATATTTTTCTTGGATAATTTTGGATACTAAACACGAATTTAACATTATTTTTTTGCCATATTTAGCCATTTCAGTAATTAAATATGCCAATTGATAACATATGTATGACCTGAATCATTGGTAATATTGGCACTTACAAAGATTGGTATAAATATGGCAAAATTGAGGCCAATATTCATGTTTAGTATTCATAATTATCCTGGAAAAATTTATGTTCAGCTTCCAACATTTCTTCAAAAATTGACTTGAACTAAATTATGAATGTTCTAAATGTCTTAAAATCACTTTAAAAATCATTGCCAATTCGAATTATCTCCTTGAAACTTTGATAAACAAAATAAAATTACAAAAATATGTATAAGAATAGGGCAAAAATAAATTTTAACATTTAAATATGAACTCTTTGCCTCAATAACAATACCCTAAACTAATTAAATTATATTTTAATTTCTAATCCTAACCTAAATTTTTACTTTCCATTTTTCCGTACATTTCTGCTTTTGTACAAGTTTAAAATAGTTTTGTAATTTTTACGGTTAATTAACCGGCATTTTCCTTATTCCTTTCATTCAAAACCTTCCTTATTATCACACAATTCTTTTTCATTCCGTAAAAAAATCATTCTCCTTCGAATGTTATTTTTAGAGCATTTTTTTCTTAAACTTGAACCATCTGTAACAAAAACAAATGTTCAATCCTCTTTTTCCCTTTTTAATAGAATACTTTCCTCCTCAAATTATGGGAGATGATGTTCCTTTTAGATACATCCTTCGGCTATCGCTTACATACTTTTTATTTATTGATCCAAAATCTAACCCAAAAAAGCCAAAACCCCGCTTAAACCCCCCAATCGACATTTTCTCTCAGCTGCTATGGATTTTGTCTTCCCTCTCGGGCTTCTGCCCCCAAAGAGGCAGACGGAAAAGGTTGGCTTTGATTGGAGAAATGGCCAAAAGGCAAGGCCCATTGCTTTTGGGTTTGGCTGGCTAAATTCCCGGGAAAGGCAGCCATAAAATAGAGAGGAATAAAAAGGACGACGAAGAAAGGAAGAAATGGGGCAATGGATTGATAAAAGCAAAGAAATGAAGGTCGATGATGGCTGATTGGCGGAAGAAGTCAAAAAAGAGCAGAGGATTTGTTGATAATATAGGGAGCATCAATGCCCTAAGGCATGGCTGCTGGCTGATTGCTGAGGCAAACGGATGGATCAATCCAGAGCCCCCTTCCATAGGCGATATAGCCTCAGATTTGTGTCAAATCCAGCCTTTGAAATGGCTGCTGATGTCTTGATGCGCTATTTGCCTCCTTCTCTACACCACTTTCCTCCATTTGTCTCAAATCCCAAAATATTTGTTGAGGAATGAGACTGAATACAATTGGAGTGTTTCAGCCTTAGCCTACGGCATGCTGCCTCATCTTTTTTTTTTCCAAGCCGATCGATCCAATTCTTATGGGGTTGATTAGAAGAATCTCCTAAATGGATCGAACTTTAATTTCTTTTATATTATTTATTTCATTATATTTAATAATTGGGAGTTAATTATTTATTCTAAATTTACATAAAAGTTATTATTTTATCCTCTCATCTGACCGGCAATTTTCGTCCCAATTTTTCAGGGATTAAAACAAAATAAGTTGACGATTTTCATTTTTAGGATTAGAAAACTCACAAAAAATTCTTTTTTTTTTGAAAAGCCAAAAACCAGAATTTTTTAAAAATTCTAGTCTGAAATTGACTATCATTTTTTCATGTTTCTCCGTCTTAATTTTTTTAGCCATTTTGGCAAACTTTCATTTTTAGGCCATTGTCTTAAAATGATCAATTTCATTTGATTATCTATGCCAAATTTCTCACCTAACTTTGCCTTTACCCCATATTATGGCAAAGAATATTGCCCAATTCAGACCGATTAATTCTTTAACCGAAAATGGTTACAAAAACTGGCAAAAAAGCCATCATCAAACAATTAAGCTTCCCCTATCCCGATTGGTTTGGCTTCCCCAAATAGTACTTTTTGCCTTCTTTCAATATCCTCAAAAATTGGGTGAAATGGGGGGATTTTTTGGGGGAGGCGAATGGCGAAGACAGCCGTCCCCTCATCTAAAGTATCATTCCTGATTCTTCCCATTTCTCTTTAAACCGGTCATTTTTTATCGATGCTCAATGCGGCAAATTAGACAGGAAACAAACTTCTCCTCAAAGCCATTCCCTTCTATCATTCCTCCGGGGGTTTCTGTTTCCCCTCATCATCCACCGAGAGCCATTTATTCTCATACACAAATGGGGAAGGGCAAAAGGGAACCCCCAATTGCCAATGCTGATCGATTGGCGGCACACTAACAATTGGAATTGGGGCTAAATCCAATGGGAGAATATCTTCAATAGAGAAACATTTTGTATACTTTTTTTTGCTTGAGTTTTGGGAATTTCACTTTTAATCAAATTTTTGTTTTTTAAATAATTTCCACTTTTTGAAAATCAAACAAAAAAAAACTTAAAACTGAAATCCCCGCATGAATTTTGACCCTTCATTCATTGGCAATATTTCCGGTTTACTCCATAGTCCATACCCATTTGTTAAAAATAATTCAAAAAGTTATATAAATCTATTCTTATTTTTGATCATTCCCATATATTAACATCAAAAAATATCTATTTAAATTAATTCGTTTTTTTTTTTTTGAATTTGGCTGCTCGAAAATCGAGCTTTAGCGAATACTCAGAATTAGACATCAATGACATCGATTAATAAAAAATTAATTGAATCCAATTTTAAAAAATAATTAATATATTTCTGAGTTATTTTTCTAATTAAAAATAGAATTACCAGCTTTGCAGCAGCAGATTCTGAACTTTCTATTATTTCTCTCTGCCAAAAAGCAGAAAATCAATTTCACGCGCTAACACCTATGATTTTATTTTTTGTTTTCTTATATTCCACCTCCGCACTGTCCTCAGTCCTCACTCAATAAAATGATCTTCACACGCATATCCTCAGCCCAAAGCAACAATAAGCTTTTTTGTCCCAAACAAAGTTTTTTGAGCTTCTCGCCCGCAGCATTCATTCAAGAATCAAGAATAGAAAACAAATGCGTGAAAAGATGAGCATATGAACTGTGAAGTGCGCGCTAAGCTTAATCATAGTTCTCGATCTTGATCGATTCTCTCTTCCCGCATTCATATTCCATTCCAATCAAGCAGCCCTAATTATTTAACGCATATTTCCGTATATTTAACATCATTTTCTTTCTAAATTTTAAATAGGCCATGTGCTTCATATTCTTTTACTGGAGTCCAATTCCAGATTACTATTAGTAATTTTCGATAATTAAAATTATTAATTTTGAAAAGACAAAGTTAGTTTTATAATTTATTTATAAAATTAACTGAAACTCATAAAATATGAAATTTAAAAGATACCCAAGCTTTGAAATATGCAATTTCAATTTAATCCTATTCGCCAATATTTTTATTATAATATTTTCCTTAATAATTGGCTATTAACAACAATTTTTGTTGGATTTTCCTCTTCTGCTACTAGTCCTAAATTTCAGAAAGAATTCACCATTCAACATTTTTTTGTTGGATTGATTTTATTCTACCTCCTACTGCCTGAACCTCATCAAAACCAACCACCCCCCCCCCCCCCGGCTTTCCCATCTGTGTGTTCGCTTCTTCTTTATTTATCCCCCAAGGCTTTCTTTTATCTGCGTCAAATGCGCCCAAAGCGGCTGCTCTATTTTGTCTTTTCCCTCATTCATTCAAAATCAATCTGAATCTCATTCATCCGATCCCTTTATCTCATCCCCCTTATATTGAATTTTTCCCCCGTTCTCATCATCAACCCTTCGGCGAGAATGAGAATCAACAGCAGGGGCGTTCAAAAATTCACTTTTTAACTTAGCGATTCCTAAAAACACACAAAACTTTGTGTGTATGATTCACATCAATAAATTCCTTTTGCCTCTGAAATTGATGATAGTTTATTTTTAAATCTTCAGCAATTGGAAATTCTTCTTTTACTGATTATGATAAATTTAGAAAAAATAAATAAACATGAATGGAATATTTAATGTAGAAAATGTTTAAGTATTTATTAATGTTTTTACATATGATATTTTTCACCTATTTTACTTATTTTGGCATTTTTTAAGGAAAATTTCTTTGTAAAAATTCAATAAAATCAAAAATAACTATTTTTTGAAACTTCTTTTTGGAAAATTTTGTCCGTGAAAAAAACGTAAATAGGTTCTATTTTGTGACCTAAAAATTCGCTTTCTAATTATATGAGTATGAGCTTTATCTTTTAACGATTTTTTTTATTATTCCAAAATTTTACATTTATTTTATATTCTTTGTACACTGCATTTCCACCTAAAATTAGATCTTGCCTTTTTTGACCGGCTTAAATGCCGGATCCTTCCACTCATTCATCAACCACAAACACCAAAAACATCGGTAATGGCCATCAACCCGCTAATCCTATTTCCATCACTAAACCCACTCAAAATGCACAACAAAAGTTGAATCCGGCCGCAGCAGCAGCCAAATTGCTTGCCGAAGGCAAAACAGCAATTCCTATGAAAGCGGGTGGCTCTAGGTCCGGAGGGAAAAAACAACAACCATTGGTTGTAATTCCAAAGCGGCGAAAACATAAAAACTACGTTTCCCGGCGAAAAGGGGGCAATAAAGCTGCAGCGGCCCTTCGAAAATGCCGTTCCGATCCGCATGTGTACCGGGGTTTCAACCATTGGCACTCACTTTTACGTGAAAACAACAATGACGATGGGAACGACAGCAGCAAACCCCAACATAAATCACCAGTCCGAAAGAAAAACTCAACATCGAAACCACCCGGTGGTCAAGAACGCGATTCCCTTTTTAAAAATCGCATTAAAGAGTTGGATGCCGCAGCAGCAAAACTCTTAGCGGTTGCGCAAAACACCCAAGAGGATGAGAAGAAGATGATGGCTGCCTCCGCTTCGGAACGATTGGATGCACTTGGCACAACTCCAAATGAACAACAGCAATCGGCGGTTGATACTCGAGTGGAAGAATTGAAATCCAAATTGGAGGAAATCATGGTAAACAACAACAATTCATCATCAAAAACTCCATCAACTTCTCCGGTGAAGAAAACTTCGGGTGCTGGTTTAACAGCAGCCGGTGGCACTACTCCAACCACAGCCCGTAAAACCCCCGTGACGCCAACAGCAATGGCCAAAGGAGCCTCAATTCGGGCAGCCCAAGAGAGGTTGGCATTTGCCGCTGGCAAACAACATACAACCGGAGGATTTGTGCCACGCAATATGAACATTGGCAAAATTGGCGCAGTTCCATCGGTTGATGTCACAGGCTGTGCCCCATCCACTTCAGATAATGCTTCATCAATTGAAGGGCAAAACTCACCATCGATCAACCGAAAACCCGCAAAATTGGTGGATGGAATTGAGCCAATTCCACCCAGAAAAATATCCGGCAGCAGCAATACATCATCGAATGCAGGCTTGGAACGAAAGTTGTCGGCAAAAAGGCGTCGAATTGAGGATTTGGCTCGAATTAAGGAGGAATTGCGCAGCACTAAATTACCATCAATCAGTGGCGGTGAATTGGCACAAAAAAGGGCAAGGGAGAAGAAAAAAGAGGAAATGGAAGAGGCCCAGGCCAAGTACACCGTCGATGCTGTCTATGCCGCCTTTCATCCACAGACGGAAGCAGCTGGCAGTAGCAATGGCGGAAATGCCGGTAAACAACCAAAATCCACTGCTGGATTGGCTGGAAAGCCACCAGCCTCCCCGTCAATGTTGGCACGAAGGGAATTGAACAGGTTGGCAAATCGACGCGATCCGGAGGAGGAAAAGGAGAACGGAGGCGGCAATGCCAAACAACTTCAGCCTCCTACCAACCAACAACAATTGGCCCATTCCCATTCGGGCAGTGCTCGCATTGGAGGGGAAGAAACTTCGCCTGCCACCTCAACATCACAACAATCCAGGCAACAGCAGCAATTTGCCCGATTCCGAAATGTTCCACCTTCTTCAAGGCATAATATGCCATTGGTGGCTGTTTCCATTGATCATGAGTTGGATTCGCCTCCGGCTGTGCCCAATTTTCGTCGCCCTCCAGAATATCAGGCAGAATGTTCCACAACACTGGCTTTGTTGGCATCGGCGGCGGAAAGTGCCGAACAAAGTGCAACGCCTAGTTCCGAGAGACGAGGCAGAGATAGGAGAGGAAATGACAAGGAAGACGGCAAAGAAGATGAAGAGGACGAGAAAAGCCGGAGGGAAGGTCATTCACAGGCACCGCCACCCAATCAATCCAATAGTCGACCACCTTTGGAGTTCCAGGCTACGGTAGAGCTGGAAAATTCCTCCGATATGCCAAACGAAGCGCGAGATGAAGGAGGCAAGCAAAAGGAAGTAGAGGAGGAAGAAGAGGAAGAGGAGGATGAAAGCTATGAAACTCCGGGTGAATCTACGGCAGAAGCTCGAGTGCCTGTCCTAAATTTGTCTCGGCATCAAAGGCAAATTTTGCCAGGAGAAAATGCAAGAGCAGGCCAACATCTTCCAAATCCACCAATTCCCCCACCTCCATATCCGGGTCGTCCCCAACAAGCCACTGCTCAACAACAAAAACCCCCACAAAAAGTGATGAACCCGGCCACTGCTTCCCTCATTGCCTCCCTTCAATTGCCTCCATCCGTTTGTGCGAAAGTGGATAAAATCATTGCCGGAGGAGGGACTGGAGCAGCAGGCAGTGGAGTCCGAAAAAGACCATTGTTGGTGGGTGTCCGCGTGGATTGGATTGAATGTGTGCGATGGATTGGAATGGAGCCGAACTAATCCACACTTCACAATGTTTGAGTGAATTTTTGTTTGAATTAATAAATTTATTAATTTTTGATTTTAAATCACTAACATCTCCTCCTTTAAGATATTATAATACGGCAAAGAGTTCATAAATAAAAAATTCGATAATTTATTTTGAATTTATTTTTGGATTTTTTTACCACCTATTAAAATTTCATCTAAAAATAATGTAAAAATTAATTTTATTCCAAAATTATTTGAAAACCATAAAATTTTTTCTCTCGAATTTTCAATTAAATGAGGACTATTTATTTCCAAATCAATTATATATTGTGATTCACTATTAAGGAAAAAAATTTAAAAAAAAATACAAAAAATTAATTTTCTAACAAATGATATTTTTTGTGTGATTTTGTGCACTTTTATTACAAATTTATTTTCTTCCATTCTAAACCCATTAAATTATTAAAAAAAAATCTACAGGAACATGCGGGTGGTAGCAGTGCCGGCAAAACGACGCATCATCATGGGGCACATGGCGAAGTGGCACCTTCTCCCGGAGGAAATGGCCGTCAGCAACAACCACCAATCCAAGATGACAAGGAAGGGCACTTGATTTACTACAATGGGCAGATAATCGACAATCGATGTGAGTTGAAAATTAGAATGAAAAATTAATGAAAATTAGGGAATTATTTTATTTTGAATTTTATTTTTAAGGTAAATTATTAATTTACAAACAAAAATTACAGCTTACAAAAGTTTTATTTCCAAATAAAAAATAATTCGATAAAAATTGACAATTTTTGTTGAACTCATAAATTATTTTCAGACAATTTATTTTAAATCATTGAATATATTTTTGAAATTAAATATTTATTGGCAGCAGAACTCAACAAAAAATTACAAAAAAAAATTAACTAAAAAATTAATATTTTTAATTAATTTTATCATTTAGAAAATTTTTATAAAATTGTAACAAATATAAGGAAAAAAAAAAATAATTTTTACCAACAAAATTTATATTTTTTGAACGCATAAACTATTATTCATGCAATTTATTAAAAACTAGTGCACATATTTGCTGAAATTAAATATTTATCGTCTCGGCAATTCCAAGATTCCAACCAAAAAATACAAAAAAAAAATTAAATTGAAAAAATTTCACAGATGAAATTACCAAAACCCTGGGCGAAGGCACATTTGGCAAAGTGGTTCAAGTGAAGGATTTGCGTGCCGAAGGAAAAAGTGGAGGAGGAGGCGCCCCTCAACGTGCCCTCAAAATCATCAAAAATGTGTCCAAGTACAGAGAGGCTGCCCGTCTTGAGATCAACGTTTTGCGCAAACTGAAGGACAAGGACCCGGAGGGAAAACATTTGGTCATCCAATTGCTGGACCATTTCGACTATTATGGACATGTGAGTTTTGCTTTGAATAAAAATTATTTAAAAAATTCAAATTTTTTTATCAATTTTTCTAAAATATGAATAAAAAATTGACGAAAAATTTTATTACCAAAAATATATTAAGCTTTTAGAAAAAATGTCCAAATTAATTGTTTAAAATTTCCAATAAATTTTCAGATGTGCCTTCTGTTCGACCTTCTTGGATTGAGCGTGTTCGACTTTATGGTATTTTTAAATTTCAAGAATGAAAAAAAAATTTTTTAGTTAAAAATTAAATATTTCCACAAAAAATTTTTCAACCCATAAATTTTTATTTAATTTTAAAATTAATATAATGAAGTGAAATTTTTGATGATATTAAAATCAGTCATCATTTTTGATCAAAAAATTATTTATATAAAATATCAAAATAAATTCACATTTTTTCCAGAAAATGAACGATTATCGGCCATATCCAATGGACCAAGCCCGTTATATTGCCTATCAAGTGAGCTATATTAATGTTAATTAATTCAAATTAAATTAAATGGAAACAATTTTTATTATATTTCAATTTTAAACGAAATAAATTTAAATTATTTTATTAAAATATCTAACCAATTTTAATCCATCATTTTAGTTGATCCACGCTGTCAAATTTCTGCACGACAACCGGTTGACCCACACGGACCTGAAGCCGGAGAACATCCTGTTCCTCAACTCAGATTACACCACAATAACCAACAATGGAGCCAGTGCAAACAGCGAAGGGGAGGCAGGACGTCGTCGAAAACCAATGCGTGTTGTAAAGGTGGGAAATTTATTTAATAAAGAATTTTTTTAAAAAATAAAAAATTTACTTTTTAATAAATTATTTGAAATTTAATTATATTTAAAATTTATATTTTATTAATGTTTGCGCCCTGACTTGCTGAATTTTATTTTTTCTTAAACTTCATCGAATTTAACTTAAATTACATTTTAAAATTTTATAGGTTTCAATTTTTAAAAATTTTTTTAACTAAAAAAATAAATTTGTTAAAATCAATTTTAGGATGCCACTGTTCGCCTCATCGATTTGGGTTCGGCCACATTTGACCATGAGCATCATTCCACCATTGTCTCAACTCGCCACTATCGAGCACCCGAAGTCATTCTTGGTTGGTTTTGATTATCTTTAAATAAACCAACTTTCAAGATTTTAGTAAAATTTTGGATTTTTATTTTTCTCATTATTGACATTTCAATGATATTTTAATTTTTATTTAATTTTAAAAATTTTGTATTCGCTTCTTCCGGTGATTCTAAAATTGAATACAAATTAAATAATTCTCTTTTTATTAAAAACTTGACTAAATTTTTTTTATGGGTTTCTAAGAAATATTTACAATTTATGGATTATATTTTTTTTGCTTCTTATTTTTGAATTTTGATTTTATGATAAAATTAAACTTTCAAAATTTTAATAAAAATATTGAAATTTTTATTTTTACCTCTTTTTTCCTTTTTAACGATTTATCTTCCTTTATCAGCTTACGGCTTCAAACTAAATAATTCTCTTTTTATTAAAAATTTCACTAGAATTTTTTATGGGTTTCTAAAAATTTTAAAGATATATTTATTTATTTTTTTTTGAATAGATTTTTTTAAATAGCAAAAAAATAAAAATTGATATTTTAAATTTCCCACCATCTCAGAATTGGGCTGGGCCCAGCCCTGCGATGTTTGGTCCATTGGATGCATCATGTTTGAGCTGTACACCGGTCAAACACTGTTCCAGACCCATGACAATCGTGAACATTTGGCCATGATGGAACGCATTTTGGACAATATTCCCTATAGGATGGGCCGCAAAACAAAGTGGGTTTTTTTCATACTTAAATTTTAATCACATTTTTAATATTTATGGAAATTTATTTTCATTAAAAAATTATTAATTTTTTTTATCGAATTTTTTGGGTTAAAATGGGAGGAAATTGTCTTCTTTCCTCCTTTGCTGGAAGACACAGAAGGGAACATAGGAAAAAAGAATTGGTGGGTTGACCACTGGCCCTGTGGCCCAATTGGATAAGGCATCGGCCTACGAAGCCGGGGATTGCAGGTTCGAGTCCTGCCAGGGTCGAAAAATTTTTTGGACTTTTTTAAACAGAAAATGTCAAATAGAATAAAAATTTGTGGAAAAATATAATGAAATAAATTTTTTTAAACATTAATTTCCCCACATTAATGCAGGACAAAATACTTTTACCATGGCCGTTTGGATTGGAACGAACGCACCTCGGCTGGACAATATGTACGGGACAATTGCAAACCATTGCAGGTGAATTCGAATAAAAAATTAATTTCTCCTAATATTAAAATATTTATGGAATAATTCAAAAATTTCATAGAATAAAAAATTAGTTTTTTTATTTTCAAATTCATTTAAAATTATTTTTCTTTTAACAATTTTCAGCGCTATATGCAATCAAATACGGAGGAGCACCAGCATCTTTTCAACCTGATCCATCAAATGTAAGTGAAGTAACTGATTATTGATGAATAAATAATTTTATTTAACTTTTATTTTTACAAATATTTTTCGTTGTATGACTCTTCTTCATAAATCAATTGCGACCTTTTTTTGCTTTAAAAATATAAATTTCTATTAAAATAATTTTTATAGGATGCAAAAAAGGGTTCAAATTTCTTAAAAATGATTCTGTTATAGCTTTTAATAAATATTAAGAAAAATTTTCTAATTTTTATATATTATTTAAGCCTGAGAAACAAATTAAACAACCATTTTTTATCGAAAATAAAATTCAAAATTAAATTATGATTTATGAATTAATTTCCTAAAATTTGCAGGTTAGAATATGAGCCCAATTCCCGAGTGCAGCTGGGTGAGGCCCTTCGCCATGTCTACTTCGATCGTTTGGACCCAAAATTGCGCGCCCGTGTGGACGGTACTGCCGCCGATGCCCCATCATCATCAGCAGCTTCTGCCGGAGGCAGTGCCGGACCATCCTCTTCCCGAGAGCGTGAATGATTTGATTATTTTGTGGATCAGCAAAGATGAAAAGAAGAGGGACAGAAAATGCGCCAAACGATTAAATATTTTTTTGGGATTTTACACACGTATTTTTCTTTCTGTTTTTTCCTCCCCCCAAACCGAATTATTCAATTTAAAAAAGTTATTTTGCTCCAGTATTTTTGCTATGTATTTTTCACACATAAATTTATTTTAACATTATTAAAATGCAACTTTATGCGCCTATATTTGGCTTTATTTGTTCATTTTTTTGCACTACCGCAACCACAATGTCAAAAGCAAAAGAAAGCCCAATTTCCCCCTAGTCCTCCCTCCTACCATCCATGCATTATTATTATTATGATGTAAATGATGGCTCATTTCTCAGCTACTGAGAATTAGGGTTGCTGAAAGCCGGTTTTTCGTTTTTTAAAAAAATTTTGGATTTCCGTCCAAGTTTCTCGTATTTTCAGTTTTTTGATCGAAATTTCCCAATTTCGGTTCTAAATTTCGACAATTTTTTCAAACCAAAACCGACTTTGTCCAACCCTAATGTTATTATTGAAATTTCCTCAATTTTTTCCTTTCGAACAATTTATTTTTTGCCATGAAATTTCTCCTTCCCCTATTCTGTTATTTTTTTCATCGAATTTGCTCACCATTTGCGGTTTGCGCACATATAAATTTTGTCGGGCTTCCCTTTCTCAATCAAACACAGATGATTTTATAAATTGATTTTTGCCAGGGCATATGGGACCTGGGACCATGTTTTTTTATTTTTTTTTTGTCACAAATCTGATCGATTTGATATTTTTTCCTCCTCCTGGATAAATATTTTGATAATATTTGTTTTTTATATGGAATAAATTCGAAATTTAATGTTCGAGAGAGAAGATTCATAACCTATTTGCACCGTTTTTAGACCCAAATTTATAGAGAATCATTCTGGAAAATGAAAATTTTAAGAATTCCAAATATTAATTCGTCATTTTCCCTTGTTATTTTATTTTTAAAGTTCCAACAAAAACCAATGAACAATTTTTAAAAAAAAATTGGGGGGCTCAGTTGCTTCATTTGGTCAAGGGATCGGTCTTCTTTGCAAGTTGCATTTGTTGCGGCCATGGCATTTGCCTCCGTCTTCCTTGCGTGTATTCTGGTCCCCACGCCCTCCAATCGTCTTAAACTCTTAAAGTAAATAGACTTTAATTTTTCCTCCTGGGACCTTTGAAGTTCGGTTAAATTTTAAATACATTTTTAACAACATGGTCAACCTTGCCATGGTCAACAGTTTTTTGGCCCCGCAGCACATTCCTCTGACCGTACTTGACCATCCGCCTTGTGGCTATCCTTGCTCCCTGAGCCCCACAGCAAATGGAAAATAAGCGCTCGCTTATATAGAAAGCATCTTTCCTTTGTGATATTTTTTATGATAAGCAGGCAATAGGATGCCAAAGGAGAAATAAAATGGCCGATTTTATCATTTTATTTCTTCGCTTTTATGCCCTCTCTACCCTTCCCCGTGAGTATTTGATAATTATGGATAAAATTATTTTTCCTTTAAAGATAGAAAAATTTATTTTTTTTATTCAATTTGGTTGTTTCCGGAAAGTTTTAACTGGAAAGAATTATTTCCGCCTTGTTTCCGGAAAATTTTAACCGGAAAGAATTAATTCCGCCTGTTTTCCGGAAAGTTTTAACTGAAAAGAATTAATTCCGCCTGTTTTCCGGAAAGAAAAAATTAATTCCGCCTTGTTTCCGGAAAGTTTTAACTGAAAAGAATTAATTCCGCCTGTTTTCCGGAAAGAAAAAATTAATTCCGCCTTGTTTCCGGAAAGTTTTAACCGGAAAGAATTAATTCTGCCTGTTTTCCGGAAAGTTTTGACCGGAAAGAATTAATTCCGCCTGTTTTCCGGAAAGTTTTAACAGGAAAGAATCCGCCTGTTTTCCGGAAAGTTTTAACCGGAAAGAATTAATTCCGCCTGTTTTCCGGAAAGTTTTAACCGGAAAGAATTAATTCCGCCTGATTTCCGGAAAGTTTTAACCAGAAAGAATTAATTCCGCCTGTTTTCCGGAAAGTTTTGACCGGAAAGAATTAATTCCGCCTGATTTCCGGAAAGTTTTAACAGGAAAGAATTAATTCCTCCTGTTTTCCGGAAAGTTTTAACCGGAAAGAATTAATTCAGCCTGATTTCCGGAAAGTTTTAACCGGAAGAAATAGACTAGATTTTTAAAATGAAAATAAAAGAATTTTAAATATCTTTTCGAAATTTAAGCGATTTTAAAAAAATTCCCAAAATATTGTGCATTTCCCAAATGTTTTTATCTCTGAAAATTCGGTGAATTTTCATAATATTTTCAAAATTCGGTCCAAAATTTGTGACTCCGGGTTATGAAAGTAGGCCGGCAATGATGTTAAAATGCCAATTGAATGGAAAAGAAGGAAAAGTCGAAAAGTTGGTTGAATTTTTGTGCCAAATTTGCCTCCAAAAAGTTGTGAATAAATGAGTAAATTTATGAAGAGAATTAGGGCAATGTATTGACAACACAGGATTGTGATATTTTCGTATCGAGTAAATTGGCCAATCAATTGAGGTGATGGACTGGACAAATTCAAAATGGGAGTCCATAATAATGAGGAGGAAGAAGACATATTTCCTTGGGTAGTAAAATTGACTCAAAATGTACTAAAATTATAATTTTTATGGGAAAATTTATATTTAAATGCCAGTAGACTGCATTTTTTTTTATTATTCATCAAATCACAGGCATAGATCTCAGAACTCGTACAAAAAATTTTTTTATTATTTTTTTTTCACGCAAATTAAAATTAAATTAATTGTAAAGCAATAAAAAATTTGACATATTCCAAAATTTCGTGACTCTGATGAATTTGCACTTTTATTAAATCGTTTATTACTTGGAATTAATAAAAATTCATCTTATGATTTATTTTGCTTAAAAATTTAGCAAAAAAGTGCGGTATAAAACTATAAAACTTGCCCAAAAATTAAAGCATGGATTTATTTCTTTATCGTTTACATAAGTGAAGAGATTATAAGTGTTTAACAAAAAAATTAGATCATCAGTAGATCTTTTCCATATCCCCTTTCATTTTGCACATTTCTCCTCTTCATTCCATTCAGTAATGGCACCAAACATTCAGACGTCGAATTTCGTCCTTCTGTTCTTCAGTGAGATCATCTTCAAGGCCGAAATTGTCCCGAATTTCCTGCTCCGACATAACCTTGATCCGATCAGCCATAGTCATCGTGCCAAGAATGTACTGAAGTGAATTAAATGAATTGAGAATTTTGAATTGATTTTAAATTAATAATTTAAATTAATAATAAATTATCTTTAGAAAAATGGGATGAATTTTAGATTATCCAATATTCATTTAAATTTTTTCACAATCTTTTAAATTATAGATAAAACTTATTAATACTATTGGAGTGTAGTTAAACCTTCTTTTATAAAATTAAAATGATTCATCAAACATAGTTGACAAAAAAGTTTGTCAAAAAAAATTTATTCCCATTCCCATTTTTTTCTATTTTTCTGTTTTTTGTACTATCTTTCTGACAAGATAGGGTTAATTATCCACGAGCTGATAATGAAAAAGCGGATAACGGATAGTGCGGATAGTCAGAGTGCGGATAACGGAACGGTTAATTAGCCCAAAATATGTGCGAATAACCATTCCGCATAACCGTTCCGCAAACAAATAATTAACCCTAAGTGACAAATCAATGTTTGATCATTCATTTTTAATTTTAAATGTTATATCGTTAGAGATTAATCCAAAAAATTTTTAAGCATGAAAGCTTGATGATATTGGTCTTCATTGAGAATTTTTGAGAGAAAAACTGCTTATAAATACTCTTATTTTTAAGCCTAGAAAAATAGAAAATTCCAATTCAAATATAGACAATTTTTTTCGATTAAAATAATTTGATTCCTACCAGTGATTGAATGTCCATGAAATCGGAGACATTCAGCAATTCGGCATGAGTGGTGAAATCCAGTTCCTGTAATTAATAAAAAAAAATATAATTAATTCTATTTTGAATTTTGATAATTCACATACATCGAAGAATTTCTTCTGGAAGTCATTCAATGGAATTGGCTTTCGGTCACCATTTTCATCCACCGCAATGTCGGATCGATCGATTTGTTTTTGCTCGACTGTGGAAAAATTAAAATGATTTTACTTGTAATGATAAAATAGAAAAATAACTTTTTACCCAATTTTCTATTTTTTTTACTCCAATAGTTTTTGACTTCTATTAAATCAGAAACCGATTTTTGACCATACAAACCTTATACAAATTTATAGATCTCATCGAAAAATGCATCGAAGGTAAATAAAATGTCAAATTATGGTCCAAAATTTAGTGTTTAAAACCAAAAACTAAAAAATGGTTTAGATTTAGATCATTCTATTTTGATTTAAACTAAGATTTGAATAAGATTTGTCGGTTGTTGAATAGGTTTCTGATTTATTAGAAATAACTATTTTTTTGGGCAAAAAAAGATATTTAATCATTTGTAAATGTTGGCATTTGTTTATCAGGACAGTCAAATATGAATGAAATTAGAAAATATTTATATGTTTAGCTTCCAAAATTGCCCCAAAAAAAATACATAATTAAAACATTTTTTGTTATTTCTTTAGTCTTTTAAATTTAATAGTTTTTTAAAATATTGTTTTTTTAACTCACGGATTTGAGCTTCCAACCAGTCGACAACAAATTTGAATGTTTTCTTGCTCGCCTCTGGCACAGGACAGACCAACTCCGTGTCTTCATTCATTGTTGAATTCTAAAATTGAATATATTTATTAATTTACTTTTTTCAAATTTGGATTTATTCATGGTTAAAAAAGTATATAGAGGCCATATTCATGTTTAACATTCCAAATTAACTCTATGTATTTATGAGTTACAATTAAAAATATCTTTTTTATCCCATTTCTGTTGCCAACTTTTTTTTATTTTTTACCTCAAAAATAGTTTTTTATTTCTAATAAATCAGAAAAACCCAATTTTAGTTTTATCAAGTTTTAATTATTTTTAGGTCTCATCGATACTGTCTTTTGTCATATAAATTTCTTAATTGAAATCGAAATTGAGCTAATTAAACTGTCAGATTTATTTCCATTATTTAGTTTTAAAAACTTTAATTTTAGTCCAAAACTTAGCATTCGATGTGTCTCGATGAATCTACAAATAATATATATTTGCAGATATAAAACTGATAATTAAGTTGAAGTAAAAAATTAATCTTGGGGCAAAATAAGTAAAAAATGCGATAAAAAATGCCTTTGAATTAACTTTGAATACTCCAATTTTGTTGATCCAAATTTTATAAGTTACATTTATAGGAAAATTTTTCAAAAATTTAATTTCTGAGGAACTTACTTGGTACAAATTGAGGAAGTATTTGCTCAATGTCAACAATGCGACACGAACTTCGACAGTGCCGTCCTTCAGATCGCAACGGACCAAGCGATTGTACATTGTCTCCGGAATCGAATGCGCGGGCGTTTCAACTTCGGCTTTTTCTTTTGGTGAACCGGAATCCTTTGGTGAATCAACTTTTGACGATTCGGACATTTTTGATTTTTGATTGTTGTGGTAAAGCAAAAGAGAGAATGATTTGATAATCTTAAAAAAGAATAAATAATATATTTAGAGGGGGTGGGTGCTTAAAACGATGAAATGATTTTAGTGTTTGAGCCTTATGTCAGTCAAAATTTGAGGGTAATATATATAGAGTGATTTTGGGGAAGAAAAATGGTCGTACCAAAAATAATTGTCAACTGAATGAAAAACGCCCGGTTTTGACCTATTTTGTACTTTTTTGGGTCAAACTTTTTCAAATTTACCTAAAATTTAAGACTAATAATTCTTTGGTTTGTTTTGACGTGGAAAATTCGCGTTTGGAAATTTTCTAAGATTAATAAATATGGAAAAATGGAAATGTGCTCTGATGGGATGCTTGCTTGAATGGAATAAAAAAATGGAAGTTTTCTTATCGATTGCTTTGTGACCTAGTTAGTTCCCCAATGGCCAAGGACGCGCTCCAGCTAAAGGGGCAAAATAAAAACCTAACCATTGAAAACATTTAACAAAGAAATGCAATGAATCATTGCTAAAGTCATCATTATTTTATTAACCATTATGTGACTTTTAGAAGAAATTTTTGGGTTACTTTAATTCCCAATTTAATAAAAGGGAAGAATGGAAAATGGAAAAGGATGAATATCATTTTTGAAGTAAAATTTTAAATACATGAATGAAAAATAATGTGAATGTGGAAAAAGAATTGCATAAATTAATCTGTGACTCATCAGTGAGATTGACGATTTATTCAGCGAATGCACAGTAAATAAGTGGACACAATCCCAAGGACAAAGAAGACGTTAGATAATCCAAAATTTAATATGGGGAAATTGGCAAAAATGCCCTGCATTATCCATTTTTTCCATTCCATGATTGTTCATTCCATTCTTATTTTTTTGATCTACCCATCTCAGCTTAATCAAATTATCTTTCATAAATTCATTCTGCAACATTCATCAATCAAAAAAGCAGACAAATTCACCATTTTCCCAAGAAAAAAATTCCAAATTTTAATCCCCATTGGATGTCTTTTTGTGATTTTGATTTTTGTCTTTCTTCACCTTCTTGAATTGTCCGAAATCCTCTTCATATTTTTTAATTATAAAAATAAATTTATACAAAAATGCGCACTGAAGCATAAAATTCTAATTTTGTGTTTTTGTAAAATTCTTTTACCCAATTCTGATTTTTTTTTTGTATTTTTGCCCTATTCTGATTTTTTTGTGTTTTTACCCAATTCTGATTTTTTTGTGTTTTTGCCCAATTCTGATTTTTTTGTGTTTTTATCCAATTCTGATTTTCTATCTTTTTTCTCAATTCTGATTTTTTGTGTTTTTGCCCAAATTCAATTTTTTTGATTAAAAATGCTTTATTTTCAATATTAAATAAAATAAATTCATTGAATAATATTTTCATATGTGATGCGGGATGCAATCCAATATTTCTTTCTTCAATTCTTAATTTAATTGCATTCCGGGTGGCCGCAACATTGAACGCAATATAAGCGCCCCATTGCGCAACGGACATTAGCCTGACGACAATTGCTGCATTCAAAAAGTACAATGATACGGCCAATTGTATTTGTCGCATAATTCACATCCTCAATAATCTGTGTAGAAAAAATATATAAATTTTTTAATTGATTTTTTGATCGTATTGGGATTTTTATATTTTTTTCAAAAAATGTTTTATATTTTAGAGCTAAAATATGTATTCAAGGTTTTCAATGATGGCTAATTCGAATTTAGCGAACTATTTTAAGTTCAAAAACCGGTTTCAAAAATTTCAATTTTCCGAATTTTATTTTTTTTTGTCTTATAGCAAACTAAAAGCAAATTCATGCTCGGCTCACTGGATCGCATTGATTAATTTATAAGATGTCCAAAAAAATATTAAAGTTCATTTCTTACAAACATGTTTATGCCGTTTTAAGCAATTTATTTATTGAAAAACTAACATATCAGAAAACTTTTCTTATTTGTTCCAATTATTTTTAAAATTTTTACAATAATTTATTTGTCAAAAATATTATAAAATAAGCGAAAATCAAAAATATTGAAAAATGTCTCCCTTTTTGCAATTCCAACTCATAGACAAATTGAGGGATAAATTTAAATAAATCGTTCCTCATAATTCACTGAAATCAGACGAAAGTCTCAAACTAAAGGTAGACAAAATTATTCACTCTTTAGGAGTTGAATATGCTTAATTTTGGAAATGCATTTCCTTTAATTAGGCAACTAGTGGACGTAAGGGAAGTGGGCGTAAGAGAAGTGGGTGCAAGGAATACGTGGGCCAAAGAAATATATGGGAGAGGTTTTATATGTTGGGGAGGTTTGTAAAAACGCGCCAGGGCGCGTTCGACCTACCCTAGGGCTACGAATTTTGGAATTATTTTTAAAGATTGTAGGCAAGCTCGCTTCGCTCGCCGGCACTTTAGGTCGTGGATTGGAACCGGTTTGTAAACCGGTTTTGACCAGATCAAAAACTATTATTAAATTCGAATTCCTCATATTCGAAAACTTCCAAATCCTAATTTTCATCTCAATCCAATCATATTTTTATTTTTGAGTATTTTTAAACCGGTTTGCAAACCACTTTGCGCGGAGCTCATATTTTTATTTTTGAGTATTTTTAAACCGGTTTGCAAACCACTTTGCGCGGAGCATTAAACCAATATCATTTTTGAATTCTCCATAGTCGAAAACCCCAAATCCCAATTTTCACTTCAATCCAATCATATTTTTGGGTATTTTTAAACCGGTTTGCAAACTACCTCTTACGCGGATAACAAAACTGATGCGATTTTTGAATCCTCCATATCCGAAAACCCCCGAGTCCCAATTTTCACATCAATTCGATCATATTTTTTTTTGGATATGTTTTGAACCGGTTTGCAAACCGCTCTTTGCGCGGATTTCAAAACCAACAGAATTTTTGAATTCCCCATAGTCGAAAACCCCCAAATCCAAATTTTCATCTAGATCCCTCAAAATTTCCACTTTTTGAAATTTTTTGAACCGGTTTGCAAACCACTTTCTTCATAGATCATAAAACCGATATCATTTTCGAATTCTCCATATACGAAAACCCCCAAATCTCAATTTTCACACAATTCTGACAAAATTCCATTTTTGAACATGTTTTGAACCGGTTTGCAAACCACCATTTGCGCGGATCAAAAAATTGATGCCATAATTGAATTCCTCATGGCCGAAAACCCCAGAGTCCCAATTTTCATCATCCAATTCCTACTTCCACTAAAGGGTTTGCTCAGGGGCCGGATATGGCCAAATCATGACCTGCGCATAGAAGTTAACAAACTCCTCTTAGGCCAAGCCGCGCACCCCAACATGCTATATACCATTTTGAAGCCCTCACTTGGGTGCGGGTCATAGCCCAAAAAATATTTCAAAATATCCACTCACAAAAAAGTTATGAACGAAAATTTAAAAAATTGGTCCAAATTCTAAGTCCAAAAACCGGTTTTCTCCCTCTGCTAACCACCTGGCCAAACTCAACCTCAAACCAAATCATGCCCAAATTACTTTAAACGGACGCTATTTGGATACATTTTTCCAACCCCCATCTCCCAACTCTCATCCGGAACCTTATTCTACCCGCAAAACCGCCTGACATTTCTTTTTATATTGTATATAATGCTTAAAAATTTATTTAATTAATTTTAGAATAATTTTTGTTTCCAAATTTTACAAATTTTTTGGGCATAGATATTGTTTTTATTTTCGCGTGTAATGATTAAATTCATTTTAACTAAATTTTGTTCGAAAAGTTCCGAAAATTTGTTTAAAAATATCAGAAAACTTTTCTTATTTCTTCCAATTATTTTTAAAATTTTTACAATAATTTATTTGTCAAAAATATTATAAAATAAGCGAAAATCAAAAATATTGAAAAATGTCTCCCTTTTTGCAATTCCAACTCATAGACAAATTGAGGGATAAATTTAAATAAATCGTTCCTTATAATTCACTGAAATAAGACAAAAGTCTCAAAGTAAAGGTAAAAAAAATTATTCCCTCTTTACGAGATGAATATATTTAATTTTGGAATTGCATTGCCCTTAATTAGGCAATGCTTAAAATTTTATTTAATTAATTTTAGAATAATTTTTGTTTCCAAATTTTACAAATTTATTGGCATAGATATTGTTTTTATTTTCGCGTGTAAGAATTGAATTCATTCTTTAACTAAATTTTGTTCTAAAAGTTCAGAAAATTTGTTTAAAAATATCATCAATTTTTAATTTGTTCCAATAATTTTTAAAATTTTTTACAATAATTTATTTTTCAATAATATTATAAAATAAGCAAAAATCAAAAATATTGAAAAGTGTCTCCCTTTTTGCAATTCCAACTCATAGACAAATTGAGAGATAAATTTAAATAAATTGAGTAAAATCAGACGAAAGTCTCCTAGTAAAGGTAGGGAAATTTATTCACTCTTTACGAGATGAATATATTTAATTTTGGAAATGCATTGCCCTTAATTTGGGAATGCTTAAAAATTTATTTAATTAATTTAAGAAAAAATTTTTGTTTCAAAATTTTAACTAATTTATTGGGCATAGATGTAGCTTTTTCGCGTGTAAGAATTGAATTCATTCTTTAACTAAATTTTGTTCTAAAAGTTCAGAAAATTTGTTTAAAAATATCATCAATTTTTAATTTGTTCCAATAATTTTTAAAATTTTTTACAATAATTTATTTTTCAATAATATTATAAAATAAGCAAAAATCAAAAATATTGAAAAATGTCTCCCTTTTTGCAATTCCAACTCATAGACAAATTGAGAGATAAATTTAAATAAATTGTTCCTCATAATTCAATAAAATCAGACGAAATTCTCCTATTAAAGGTAGGCAAATTTATTCATTCTTTACTAGATGAATATATTTAATTTTGGAATTGCATTGTCTTTAATTAGGCAATGCTTAAAAATTTATTTAATTAATTTTAGTAAAATTTTTGTATCCATATTTTACAAATTTATTGGGCATAGATATTGTTTTTTATTTTCGCGTGTAAGGATTAAATACATTTTAACTAAATTTTGTTTGAAAAGTTCTGAAAATTTGTTTAAAAATATCAGAAAACTTTTCTAATTTCTTCCAATTATTTTTAAGATTTTTACAATAATTTATTTTTCAAAAATATTATAAAATAAGGGAAAATCCAAAATTTTGAAAAATGTCTCCCTTTTTGCAATTCCAACTCATAGACAAATTGAGGGATAAATTTAAATAAACCTTTCCTTATAATTCACTGAAATAAGACAAAAGTCTCAAAGTAAAGGTAAATAAAATTATTCATTCTTAACGAGATGAATATATTTAATTTTGGAATTGCATTGCCTTTAATTAGGCAATGCTTAAAATTTTATTTAATTAATTTTAGTAAAATTTTTGTATCCATATTTTACAAATTTATTAGGCATAGATATTGTTTTTTATTTTCGCGTGTAAGGATTGAATACATTTTAACTAAATTTTGTTTGAAAAGTTCTGAAAATTTGTTTAAAAATATCAGAAAACTTTTCTAATTTCTTCCAATAATTTTTAAAATTTTTACAATATAATTTATTTGTCAAAAATATTATAAAATAAGCGAAAATCCAAAATTTTGAAAAATGTCTCCCTTTTTGGCAATTCCAACTCATAGACAAATTGAGGGATAAATTTAAATAAATCATTCCTCATAATTCAGTGAAATCAGACGAAAGTCTCCTAGTAAAGGTAGACAAAATTATTCACTCTTTAAGAGATGAATATATTTAATTTTGGACTTGCATTGCCGTTAATTAGGCAATGCTTAAAAATTTATTTAATTAATTATATAAAATATTTTTGTTTCAAAATTTTACAAATTTTTTTGGCATAGATATTGTTTTTTATTTTCGCTAGTAAGGATTGAATTCATTCTTTAACTAAATTTTGTTCGAAAAGTTCCGAAAATTTGTTTAAAAATATCAAGAAACTTTTCTTATTTCTTCCAATTTTTTTAAAATTTTTACAATAATTTATTTTTCAAAAATATTATAAAATAAGCGAAAATCAAAAATATTGAAAAATGTCTCCCTTTTTGCAATTCCAACTCATAGACAAATTGAAGGATAAATTTAAATAAATCGTTCCTTATAATTCAGTGAAATCGGACGAAAGTCTCAAAGTAAAGGTAAATAAAATTATTCATTCGTTCTGAGATGAATATATTTAATTTTGGAAATGCATTACCTTTAATTAGGCAATGCTTAAAATTTTATTTAATAAATTTTAGAAAAATTTTTTTCAAAATTTTACAAATTTATTGGGCATAGATGTTGTTTTTTATTTTTGGGTGTAAGGAATTGAATACATTTTAACTAAATTTTCTTCGAAAAGTTCCGAAAATTTGTTTAGAAATGTCAGAAAACTTTTCTTTTTTCTTCTAATTATTTTTAAAATTTTTACAATATAATTTATTTGTCAAAAATATTATAAAATAAGCGAAAATCAAAAATATTGAAAAATGTCTCCCTTTTTGCAATTCCAACTCATAGACAAATTGAGGGATAAATTTAAATAAATCATTCCTCATAATTCAATGAAATCAGACGAAAGTCTCAAAGTAAAGGTAAATAAAATTATTCATTCTTAACGAGATGAATATATTTAATTTTGGAATTGCATTGCCTTTAATTAGGCAATGCTTAAAATTTTATTTAATTAATTTTAGTAAAATTTTTGTATCCATATTTTACAAATTTATTAGGCATAGATATTGTTTTTTATTTTCGCGTGTAAGGATTGAATACATTTTAACTAAATTTTGTTTGAAAAGTTCTGAAAATTTGTTTAAAAATATCAGAAAACTTTTCTAATTTCTTCCAATAATTTTTAAAATTTTTACAATAATTTATTTGTCAAAAATATTATAAAATAAGCGAAAATCCAAAATTTTGAAAAATGTCTCCCTTTTTGGCAATTCCAACTCATAGACAAATTGAGGGATAAATTTAAATAAATCATTCCTCATAATTCAGTGAAATCAGACGAAAGTCTCCTAGTAAAGGTAGACAAAATTATTCACTCTTTAAGAGATGAATATATTTAATTTTGGACTTGCATTGCCTTTAATTAGGCAATGCTTAAAAATTTATTTAATTAATTATATAAAATATTTTTGTTTCAAAATTTTACAAATTTTTTTGGCATAGATATTGTTTTTTATTTTCGCTAGTAAGGATTGAATTCATTCTTTAACTAAATTTTGTTCGAAAAGTTCCGAAAATTTGTTTAAAAATATCAAGAAACTTTTCTTATTTCTTCCAATTATTTTTAAAATTTTTACAATAATTTATTTTTCAAAAATATTATAAAATAAGCGAAAATCAAAAATATTGAAAAATGTCTCCCTTTTTGCAATTCCAACTCATAGACAAATTGAGGGATAAATTTAAATAAATCATTCCTCATAATTCAATGAAATCAGACGAAAGTCTCAAAGTAAAGGTAAATAAAATTATTCATTCTTAACGAGATGAATATATTTAATTTTGGAATTGCATTGCCTTTAATTAGGCAATGCTTAAAATTTTATTTAATTAATTTTAGTAAAATTTTTGTATCCATATTTTACAAATTTATTAGGCATAGATATTGTTTTTTATTTTCGCGTGTAAGGATTGAATACATTTTAACTAAATTTTGTTTGAAAAGTTCAGAAAATTTGTTTAAAAATATCATCAATTTTTAATTTGTTCCAATAATTTTTAAAATTTTTACAATAATTTATTTGTCAAAAATATTATAAAATAAGCGAAAATCCAAAATTTTGAAAAATGTCTCCCTTTTTGGCAATTCCAACTCATAGACAAATTGAGGGATAAATTTAAATAAATCATTCCTCATAATTCAGTGAAATCAGACGAAAGTCTCCTAGTAAAGGTAGACAAAATTATTCACTCTTTAAGAGATGAATATATTTAATTTTGGACTTGCATTGCCTTTAATTAGGCAATGCTTAAAAATTTATTTAATTAATTATATAAAATATTTTTGTTTCAAAATTTTACAAATTTTTTTGGCATAGATATTGTTTTTTATTTTCGCTAGTAAGGATTGAATTCATTCTTTAACTAAATTTTGTTCGAAAAGTTCCGAAAATTTGTTTAAAAATATCAAGAAACTTTTCTTATTTCTTCCAATTATTTTTAAAATTTTTACAATAATTTATTTTTCAAAAATATTATAAAATAAGCGAAAATCAAAAATATTGAAAAATGTCTCCCTTTTTGCAATTCCAACTCATAGACAAATTGAAGGATAAATTTAAATAAATCGTTCCTTATAATTCAGTGAAATCGGACGAAAGTCTCAAAGTAAAGGTAAAAAAAATTATTCATTCGTTCTGAGATGAATATATTTAATTTTGGAAATGCATTACCTTTAATTAGGCAATGCTTAAAATTTTATTTAATAAATTTTAGAAAAATTTTTTTCAAAATTTTACAAATTTATTGGGCATAGATGTTGTTTTTTATTTTTGGGTGTAAGGAATTGAATACATTTTAACTAAATTTTCTTCGAAAAGTTCCGAAAATTTGTTTAGAAATGTCAGAAAACTTTTCTTTTTTCTTCTAATTATTTTTAAAATTTTTACAATATAATTTATTTGTCAAAAATATTATAAAATAAGCGAAAATCCAAAATTTTGAAAAATGTCTCCCTTTTTGGCAATTCCAACTCATAGACAAATTGAGGGATAAATTTAAATAAATCATTCCTCATAATTCAATGAAATCAGACGAAAGTCTCAAAGTAAAGGTAAATAAAATTATTCATTCTTAACGAGATGAATATATTTAATTTTGGAATTGCATTGCCTTTAATTAGGCAATGCTTAAAATTTTATTTAATTAATTTTAGTAAAATTTTTGTATCCATATTTTACAAATTTATTAGGCATAGATATTGTTTTTTATTTTCGCGTGTAAGGATTGAATACATTTTAACTAAATTTTGTTTGAAAAGTTCTGAAAATTTGTTTAAAAATATCAGAAAACTTTTCTAATTTCTTCCAATAATTTTTAAAATTTTTACAATAATTTATTTGTCAAAAATATTATAAAATAAGCGAAAATCCAAAATTTTGAAAAATGTCTCCCTTTTTGGCAATTCCAACTCATAGACAAATTGAGGGATAAATTTAAATAAATCATTCCTCATAATTCAGTGAAATCAGACGAAAGTCTCCTAGTAAAGGTAGACAAAATTATTCACTCTTTAAGAGATGAATATATTTAATTTTGGACTTGCATTGCCTTTAATTAGGCAATGCTTAAAAATTTATTTAATTAATTATATAAAATATTTTTGTTTCAAAATTTTACAAATTTTTTTGGCATAGATATTGTTTTTTATTTTCGCTAGTAAGGATTGAATTCATTCTTTAACTAAATTTTGTTCGAAAAGTTCCGAAAATTTGTTTAAAAATATCAAGAAACTTTTCTTATTTCTTCCAATTATTTTTAAAATTTTTACAATAATTTATTTTTCAAAAATATTATAAAATAAGCGAAAATCAAAAATATTGAAAAATGTCTCCCTTTTTGCAATTCCAACTCATAGACAAATTGAGGGATAAATTTAAATAAATCATTCCTCATAATTCAATGAAATCAGACGAAAGTCTCAAAGTAAAGGTAAATAAAATTATTCATTCTTAACGAGATGAATATATTTAATTTTGGAATTGCATTGCCTTTAATTAGGCAATGCTTAAAATTTTATTTAATTAATTTTAGTAAAATTTTTGTATCCATATTTTACAAATTTATTAGGCATAGATATTGTTTTTTATTTTCGCGTGTAAGGATTGAATACATTTTAACTAAATTTTGTTTGAAAAGTTCAGAAAATTTGTTTAAAAATATCATCAATTTTTAATTTGTTCCAATAATTTTTAAAATTTTTACAATAATTTATTTGTCAAAAATATTATAAAATAAGCGAAAATCCAAAATTTTGAAAAATGTCTCCCTTTTTGGCAATTCCAACTCATAGACAAATTGAGGGATAAATTTAAATAAATCATTCCTCATAATTCAGTGAAATCAGACGAAAGTCTCCTAGTAAAGGTAGACAAAATTATTCACTCTTTAAGAGATGAATATATTTAATTTTGGACTTGCATTGCCTTTAATTAGGCAATGCTTAAAAATTTATTTAATTAATTATATAAAATATTTTTGTTTCAAAATTTTACAAATTTTTTTGGCATAGATATTGTTTTTTATTTTCGCTAGTAAGGATTGAATTCATTCTTTAACTAAATTTTGTTCGAAAAGTTCCGAAAATTTGTTTAAAAATATCAAGAAACTTTTCTTATTTCTTCCAATTATTTTTAAAATTTTTACAATAATTTATTTTTCAAAAATATTATAAAATAAGCGAAAATCAAAAATATTGAAAAATGTCTCCCTTTTTGCAATTCCAACTCATAGACAAATTGAAGGATAAATTTAAATAAATCGTTCCTTATAATTCAGTGAAATCGGACGAAAGTCTCAAAGTAAAGGTAAAAAAAATTATTCATTCGTTCTGAGATGAATATATTTAATTTTGGAAATGCATTACCTTTAATTAGGCAATGCTTAAAATTTTATTTAATAAATTTTAGAAAAATTTTTTTCAAAATTTTACAAATTTATTGGGCATAGATGTTGTTTTTTATTTTTGGGTGTAAGGAATTGAATACATTTTAACTAAATTTTCTTCGAAAAGTTCCGAAAATTTGTTTAGAAATGTCAGAAAACTTTTCTTTTTTCTTCTAATTATTTTTAAAATTTTTACAATATAATTTATTTGTCAAAAATATTATAAAATAAGCGAAAATCCAAAATTTTGAAAAATGTCTCCCTTTTTGGCAATTCCAACTCATAGACAAATTGAGGGATAAATTTAAATAAATCATTCCTCATAATTCAATGAAATCAGACGAAAGTCTCAAAGTAAAGGTAAATAAAATTATTCATTCTTAACGAGATGAATATATTTAATTTTGGAATTGCATTGCCTTTAATTAGGCAATGCTTAAAATTTTATTTAATTAATTTTAGTAAAATTTTTGTATCCATATTTTACAAATTTATTAGGCATAGATATTGTTTTTTATTTTCGCGTGTAAGGATTGAATACATTTTAACTAAATTTTGTTTGAAAAGTTCTGAAAATTTGTTTAAAAATATCAGAAAACTTTTCTAATTTCTTCCAATAATTTTTAAAATTTTTACAATAATTTATTTGTCAAAAATATTATAAAATAAGCGAAAATCCAAAATTTTGAAAAATGTCTCCCTTTTTGGCAATTCCAACTCATAGACAAATTGAGGGATAAATTTAAATAAATCATTCCTCATAATTCAGTGAAATCAGACGAAAGTCTCCTAGTAAAGGTAGACAAAATTATTCACTCTTTAAGAGATGAATATATTTAATTTTGGACTTGCATTGCCTTTAATTAGGCAATGCTTAAAAATTTATTTAATTAATTATATAAAATATTTTTGTTTCAAAATTTTACAAATTTTTTTGGCATAGATATTGTTTTTTATTTTCGCTAGTAAGGATTGAATTCATTCTTTAACTAAATTTTGTTCGAAAAGTTCCGAAAATTTGTTTAAAAAATATCAGAAAACTTTTTTAATTTGTTCCAATAATTTTTAAAATTTTTTACAATAATTTATTTTTCAAAAATATTATAAAATAAGCGAAAATCAAAAATATTGAAAAATGTCTCCCTTTTTGCAATTCCAACTCATAGACAAATTGAAGGATAAATTTAAATAAATCGTTCCTTATAATTCAGTGAAATCGGACGAAAGTCTCAAAGTAAAGGTAAAAAAAATTATTCATTCGTTCTGAGATGAATATATTTAATTTTGGAAATGCATTACCTTTAATTAGGCAATGCTTAAAATTTTATTTAATAAATTTTAGAAAAATTTTTTTCAAAATTTTACAAATTTATTGGGCATAGATGTTGTTTTTTATTTTTGGGTGTAAGGAATTGAATACATTTTAACTAAATTTTCTTCGAAAAGTTCCGAAAATTTGTTTAGAAATGTCAGAAAACTTTTCTTTTTTCTTCTAATTATTTTTAAAATTTTTACAATATAATTTATTTGTCAAAAATATTATAAAATAAGCAAAAATCAAAAATATTGAAAAATGTCTCCCTTTTTGCAATTCCAACTCATAGACAAATTGAGGGATAAATTTAAATAAATCGTTCCTCGTAATTCACTGAAGTCAGACGAAAGTCTCAAAGTAAAGGTAAATAAAATTATTCATTCGTTCTGAGATGAATATATTTAATTTTGGAAATGCATTACCTTTAATTAGGCAATGCTTAAAATTTTATTTAATAAATTTTAGAAAAATTTTTTTCAAAATTTTACAAATTTATTGGGCATAGATGTTGTTTTTTATTTTTGGGTGTAAGGAATTGAATACATTTTAACTAAATTTTCTTCGAAAAGTTCCGAAAATTTGTTTAGAAATGTCAGAAAACTTTTCTTTTTTCTTCTAATTATTTTTAAAATTTTTACAATATAATTTATTTGTCAAAAATATTATAAAATAAGCGAAAATCCAAAATTTTGAAAAATGTCTCCCTTTTTGGCAATTCCAACTCATAGACAAATTGAGGGATAAATTTAAATAAATCATTCCTCATAATTCAGTGAAATCAGACGAAAGTCTCCTAGTAAAGGTAGGCAAATTTATTCACTCTTTACGAGATGAATATATTTATATTTAATTTTGGAATTGCATTGCCTTTAATTAGGCAATGCTTAAAATTTTATTTAATTAATTTTAGTAAAATTTTTGTATCCATATTTTACAAATTTATTCGGCATAGATATTGTTTTTTATTTTCGCTAGTAAGGATTGAATTCATTCTTTAACTAAATTTTGTTCGAAAAGTTCCGAAAATTTGTTTAAAAATATCAAGAAACTTTTCTTATTTCTTCCAATTATTTTTAAAATTTTTACAATAATTTATTTTTCAAAAATATTATAAAATAAGCGAAAATCAAAAATATTGAAAAATGTCTCCCTTTTTGCAATTCCAACTCATAGACAAATTGAAGGATAAATTTAAATAAATCGTTCCTTATAATTCAGTGAAATCGGACGAAAGTCTCAAAGTAAAGGTAAAAAAAATTATTCATTCGTTCTGAGATGAATATATTTAATTTTGGAAATGCATTACCTTTAATTAGGCAATGCTTAAAATTTTATTTAATAAATTTTAGAAAAATTTTTTTCAAAATTTTACAAATTTATTGGGCATAGATGTTGTTTTTTATTTTTGGGTGTAAGGAATTGAATACATTTTAACTAAATTTTCTTCGAAAAGTTCCGAAAATTTGTTTAGAAATGTCAGAAAACTTTTCTTTTTTCTTCTAATTATTTTTACAATTTTTACAATATAATTTATTTGTCAAAAATATTATAAAATAAGCGAAAATCCAAAATTTTGAAAAATGTCTCCCTTTTTGGCAATTCCAACTCATAGACAAATTGAGGGATAAATTTAAATAAATCATTCCTCATAATTCAATGAAATCAGACGAAAGTCTCAAAGTAAAGGTAAATAAAATTATTCATTCTTAACGAGATGAATATATTTAATTTTGGAATTGCATTGCCTTTAATTAGGCAATGCTTAAAATTTTATTTAATTAATTTTAGTAAAATTTTTGTATCCATATTTTACAAATTTATTAGGCATAGATATTGTTTTTTATTTTCGCGTGTAAGGATTGAATACATTTTAACTAAATTTTGTTTGAAAAGTTCTGAAAATTTGTTTAAAAATATCAGAAAACTTTTCTAATTTCTTCCAATAATTTTTAAAATTTTTACAATAATTTATTTGTCAAAAATATTATAAAATAAGCGAAAATCCAAAATTTTGAAAAATGTCTCCCTTTTTGGCAATTCCAACTCATAGACAAATTGAGGGATAAATTTAAATAAATCATTCCTCATAATTCAGTGAAATCAGACGAAAGTCTCCTAGTAAAGGTAGACAAAATTATTCACTCTTTAAGAGATGAATATATTTAATTTTGGACTTGCATTGCCTTTAATTAGGCAATGCTTAAAAATTTATTTAATTAATTATATAAAATATTTTTGTTTCAAAATTTTACAAATTTTTTTGGCATAGATATTGTTTTTTATTTTCGCTAGTAAGGATTGAATTCATTCTTTAACTAAATTTTGTTCGAAAAGTTCCGAAAATTTGTTTAAAAATATCAAGAAACTTTTCTTATTTCTTCCAATTATTTTTAAAATTTTTACAATAATTTATTTTTCAAAAATATTATAAAATAAGCGAAAATCAAAAATATTGAAAAATGTCTCCCTTTTTGCAATTCCAACTCATAGACAAATTGAAGGATAAATTTAAATAAATCGTTCCTTATAATTCAGTGAAATCGGACGAAAGTCTCAAAGTAAAGGTAAAAAAAATTATTCATTCGTTCTGAGATGAATATATTTAATTTTGGAAATGCATTACCTTTAATTAGGCAATGCTTAAAATTTTATTTAATAAATTTTAGAAAAATTTTTTTCAAAATTTTACAAATTTATTGGGCATAGATGTTGTTTTTTATTTTTGGGTGTAAGGAATTGAATACATTTTAACTAAATTTTCTTCGAAAAGTTCCGAAAATTTGTTTAGAAATGTCAGAAAACTTTTCTTTTTTCTTCTAATTATTTTTAAAATTTTTACAATATAATTTATTTGTCAAAAATATTATAAAATAAGCAAAAATCAAAAATATTGAAAAATGTCTCCCTTTTTGCAATTCCAACTCATAGACAAATTGAGGGATAAATTTAAATAAATCGTTCCTCGTAATTCACTGAAGTCAGACGAAAGTCTCAAAGTAAAGGTAATTAAAATTATTCATTCGTTCTGAGATGAATATATTTAATTTTGGAAATGCATTACCTTTAATTAGGCAATGCTTAAAATTTTATTTAATAAATTTTAGAAAAATTTTTTTCAAAATTTTACAAATTTATTGGGCATAGATGTTGTTTTTTATTTTTGGGTGTAAGGAATTGAATACATTTTAACTAAATTTTCTTCGAAAAGTTCCGAAAATTTGTTTAGAAATGTCAGAAAACTTTTCTTTTTTCTTCTAATTATTTTTAAAATTTTTACAATATAATTTATTTGTCAAAAATATTATAAAATAAGCGAAAATCAAAAATATTGAAAAATGTCTCCCTTTTTGGCAATTCCAACTCATAGACAAATTGAGGGATAAATTTAAATAAATCATTCCTCATAATTCAGTGAAATCAGACGAAAGTCTCCTAGTAAAGGTAGGCAAATTTATTCACTCTTTACGAGATGAATATATTTATATTTAATTTTGGAATTGCATTGCCTTTAATTAGGCAATGCTTAAAATTTTATTTAATTAATTTTAGTAAAATTTTTATATCCATATTTTACAAATTTATTCGGCATAGATATTATTTTTTATTTTCGCGTGTAAGGATTGAATACATTTTAACTAAATTTTGTTTGAAAAGTTCTGAAAATTTGTTTAAAAATATCAGAAAACTTTTCTAATTTCTTCCAATAATTTTTAAAATTTTTTACAATAATTTATTTTTCAAAAATATTATAAAATAAGCAAAAATCAAAAATATTGAAAAATGTCTCCCTTTTTGCAATTCCAACTCATAGACAAATTGAGAGATAAATTTAAATAAATTGTTCCTTATAATTCATTGAAATCAGACGAAAGTCTCCTAATAAAGGTAGGCAAAATTATTCACTCTTTACGAGATGAATATATTTAATTTTGGAATTGCATTGCCGTTAATTAGGCAATGTTTAAAATTTTATTTAATTAATTTTTCGTAAAATTTTTGTATCCATATTTTACAAATTTATTGGACATAGATATTGTTTTTATTTTCGCCTGTAATGATTAAATTCATTTTAACTAAATTTTGTTTGAAAAGTTCCGAAAATTTGTTTAAAAATATCAGAAAACTTTTCTTATTTCTTCCAATTATTTTTAAAATTTTTACAATAATTTATTTGTCAAAAATATTATAAAATAAGCGAAAATCAAAAATATTGAAAAATGTCTCCCTTTTTGCAATTCCAACTCATAGACAAATTGAGCGATAAATTTAAATAAATTGTTCCTTATAATTCTTTGAAATCAGACGAAAGTCTCCTAATAAAGGTAGGCAAAATTATTCACTCTTTACGAGATGAATATATTTAATTTTGGAATTGCATTGTCTTTAATTAGGCAATGCTTAAAAATTTATTTAATTAATTTTAGTAAAATTTTTGTATCCATATTTTACAAATTTATTGGGCATAGATATTGTTTTTTATTTTCGCGTGTAAGGATTGAATACATTTTAACTAAATTTTGTTTGAAAAGTTCTGAAAATTTGTTTAAAAATATCAGAAAACTTTTCTAATTTCTTCCAATAATTTTTAAAATTTTTTACAATAATTTATTTTTCAAAAATATTATAAAATAAGCAAAAATCAAAAATATTGAAAAATGTCTCCCTTTTTGCAATTCCAACTCATAGACAAATTGAGAGATAAATTTAAATAAATTGTTCCTTATAATTCATTGAAATCAGACGCAAGTCTCCTAATAAAGGTAGGCAAAATTATTCACTCTTTACGAGATGAATATATTTAATTTTGGAATTGCATTGCCGTTAATTAGGCAATGCTTAAAATTTTATTTAATTAATTTTAGTAAAATTTTTGTATCCATATTTTACAAATTTATTGGACATAGATATTGTTTTTATTTTCGCGTGTAATGATTAAATTCATTTTAACTAAATTTTGTTTGAAAAGTTCCGAAAATTTGTTTAAAAAAATCAGAAAACTTTTCTAATTTCTTCCAATAATTTTTAAAATTTTTTACAATAATTTATTTTTCAAAAATATTATAAAATAAGCAAAAATCAAAAATATTGAAAAATGTCTCCCTTTTTGCAATTCCAACTCATAGACAAATTGAGGGATAAATTTAAATAAATCGTTCCTTATAATTCACTGAAATCAGACGAAAGTCTCAAAGTAAAGGAAAAAAAATTATTCACTCTTTACGAGATGAATATATTTAATTTTGGAATTGCATTGCCTTTAATTAGGCAATGCTTAAAATTTTATTTAATTAATTTTAGTAAAATTTTTGTATCCATATTTTACAAATTTATTGGGCATAGATATTGTTTTTTATTTTCGTGTGTAAGAATTGAATTCATTCTTTAACTAAATTTTGTTCGAAAAGTTCCGTAAATTTATTTAAAAAATATCAGAAAACTTTTTTAATTTGTTCCAATAATTTTTAAAATTTTTTACAATAATTTATTTTTCAAAAATATTATAAAATAAGCAAAAATCAAAAATATTGAAAAATGTCTCCCTTTTTGCAATTCCAACTCATAGACAAATTGAGGGATAAATTTAAATAAATCATTCCTCATAATTCAATGAAATCAGATGAAAGTCTCCTAATAAAGGTAGGAAAAATTATTCACTTTTAACGAGATGAATATATTAAATTTTGGAATTGCATTGTCTTTGATTAGGCAATGCTTAAAAATTTAATTAATTAATTTTAGTAAAATTTTTGTATCCATATTTTACAAATTTATTGGGCATAGATGTTGTTTTTTCGTGTGTAAGAATTGAATTCATTCTTTAACTAAATTTTGTTCGAAAAGTTCCGTAAATTTATTTAAAAAATATCAGAAAACTTTTTTAATTTGTTCCAATAATTTTTAAAATTTTTTACAATAATTTATTTTTCAAAAATATTATAAAATAAGCAAAAATCAAAAATTTTGAAAAATGTCTCCCTTTTTGCAATTCCAACTCATAGACAAATTGAGAGATAAATTTAAATAAATTGTTCCTTATAATTCATTGAAATCAGACGAAAGTCTCCTAATAAAGGTAGGCAAGATTATTCACTCTTTACGAGATGAATATATTTAATTTTGGAATTGCATTGCCTTTAATTAGGCAATGCTTAAAATTTTATTTAATTAATTTTAGTAAAATTTTTGTATCCATATTTTACAAATTTATTGGGCATAGATATTGTTTTTTATTTTCGTGTGTAAGAATTGAATTCATTCTTTAACTAAATTTTGTTCGAAAAGTTCCGTAAATTTATTTAAAAAATATCAGAAAACTTTTTTAATTTGTTCCAATAATTTTTAAAATTTTTTACAATAATTTATTTTTCAAAAATATTATAAAATAAGCAAAAATCAAAAATTTTGAAAAATGTCTCCCTTTTTGCAATTCCAACTCATAGACAAATTGAGAGATAAATTTAAATAAATTGTTCCTTATAATTCATTGAAATCAGACGAAAGTCTCCTAATAAAGGTAGGCAAGATTATTCACTCTTTACGAGATGAATATATTAAATTTTGGAATTGCATTGTCTTTGATTAGGCAATGCTTAAAAATTTAATTAATTAATTTTAGTAAAATTTTTGTATCCATATTTTACAAATTTATTGGGCATAGATGTTGCTTTTTCGTGTGTAAGAATTGAATTCATTCTTTAACTAAATTTTGTTCGAAAAGTTCCGTAAATTTATTTAAAAAATATCAGAAAACTTTTTTAATTTGTTCCAATAATTTTTAAAATTTTTTACAATAATTTATTTTTCAAAAATATTATAAAATAAGCAAAAATCAAAAATATTGAAAAATGTCTCCCTTTTTGCAATTCCAACTCATAGACAAATTGAGGGATAAATTTAAATAAATCATTCCTCATAATTCAATGAAATCAGACGAAAGTCTCCTAATAAAGGTAGGAAAAATTATTCACTTTTAACGAGATGAATATATTAAATTTTGGAATTGCATTGTCTTTGATTAGGCAATGCTTAAAAATTTAATTAATTAATTTTAGTAAAATTTTTGTATCCATATTTTACAAATTTATTGGGCATAGATGTTGCTTTTTCGTGTGTAAGAATTGAATTCATTCTTTAACTAAATTTTGTTCGAAAAGTTCCGTAAATTTATTTAAAAAATATCAGAAAACTTTTTTAATTTGTTCCAATAATTTTTAAAATTTTTTACAATAATTTATTTTTCAAAAATATTATAAAATAAGCAAAAATCAAAAATATTGAAAAATGTCTCCCTTTTTGCAATTCCAACTCATAGACAAATTGAGGGATAAATTTAAATAAATCATTCCTCATAATTCAATGAAATCAGACGAAAGTCTCCTAATAAAGGTAGGAAAAATTATTCACTCTTTACGAGATGAATATATTTAATTTTGGAATTGCATTGCCTTTAATTAGGCAATGCTTAAAAATTTAATTAATTAATTTTAGTAAAATTTTTGTATCCATATTTTACAAATTTATTGGGCATAGATGTTGCTTTTTCGTGTGTAAGAATTGAATTCATTCTTTAACTAAATTTTGTTCGAAAAGTTCCGTAAATTTATTTAAAAAATATCAGAAAACTTTTTTTATTTGTTCCAATAATTTTTAAAATTTTTTACAATAATTTATTTTTCAAAAATATTATAAAATAAGCAAAAATCAAAAATTTTGAAAAATGTCTCCCTTTTTGCAATTCCAACTCATAGACAAATTGAGAGATAAATTTAAATAAATTGTTCCTTATAATTCATTGAAATCAGACGAAAGTCTCCTAATAAAGGTAGGCAAGATTATTCACTCTTTACGAGATGAATATATTAAATTTTGGAATTGCATTGTCTTTGATTAGGCAATGCTTAAAAATTTAATTAATTAATTTTAGTAAAATTTTTGTATCCATATTTTACAAATTTATTGGGCATAGATGTTGCTTTTTCGTGTGTAAGAATTGAATTCATTCTTTAACTAAATTTTGTTCGAAAAGTTCCGTAAATTTATTTAAAAAATATCAGAAAACTTTTTTAATTTGTTCCAATAATTTTTAAAATTTTTTACAATAATTTATTTTTCAAAAATATTATAAAATAAGCAAAAATCAAAAATATTGAAAAATGTCTCCCTTTTTGCAATTCCAACTCATAGACAAATTGAGGGATAAATTTAAATAAATCATTCCTCATAATTCAATGAAATCAGACGAAAGTCTCCTAATAAAGGTAGGAAAAATTATTCACTTTTAACGAGATGAATATATTAAATTTTGGAATTGCATTGTCTTTGATTAGGCAATGCTTAAAAATTTAATTAATTAATTTTAGTAAAATTTTTGTATCCATATTTTACAAATTTATTGGGCATAGATGTTGCTTTTTCGTGTGTAAGAATTGAATTCATTCTTTAACTAAATTTTGTTCGAAAAGTTCCGTAAATTTATTTAAAAAATATCAGAAAACTTTTTTAATTTGTTCCAATAATTTTTAAAATTTTTTACAATAATTTATTTTTCAAAAATATTATAAAATAAGCAAAAATCAAAAATTTTGAAAAATGTCTCCCTTTTTGCAATTCCAACTCATAGACAAATTGAGAGATAAATTTAAATAAATTGTTCCTTATAATTCATTGAAATCAGACGAAAGTCTCCTAATAAAGGTAGGCAAGATTATTCACTCTTTACGAGATGAATATATTTAATTTTGGAATTGCATTGCCTTTAATTAGGCAATGCTTAAAATTTTATTTAATTAATTTTAGTAAAATTTTTGTATCCATATTTTACAAATTTATTGGGCATAGATATTGTTTTTTATTTTCGTGTGTAAGAATTGAATTCATT
This sequence comes from Pratylenchus scribneri, assembly GCA_030063045.1. Taxonomy (NCBI): domain Eukaryota; kingdom Metazoa; phylum Nematoda; class Chromadorea; order Rhabditida; family Pratylenchidae; genus Pratylenchus; species Pratylenchus scribneri. The sequence continues at coordinate 1,172,523 of JAQSEB010000185.1, read as the reverse complement.
CTTTAACTAAATTTTGTTCGAAAAGTTCCGTAAATTTATTTAAAAAATATCAGAAAACTTTTTTAATTTGTTCCAATAATTTTTAAAATTTTTTACAATAATTTATTTTTCAAAAATATTATAAAATAAGCAAAAATCAAAAATATTGAAAAATGTCTCCCTTTTTGCAATTCCAACTCATAGACAAATTGAGAGATAAATTTAAATAAATTGTTCCTTATAATTCATTGAAATCAGACGAAAGTCTCCTAATAAAGGTAGGCAAATTTATTCACTCTTTACGAGATGAATATATTTATATTTAATTTTGGAATTGCATTGCCTTTAATTAGGCAATGCTTAAAATTTTATTTAATTAATTTTAGTAAAATTTTTGTATCCATATTTTACAAATTTATTCGGCATAGATATTATTTTTTATTTTCGCGTGTAAGAATTGAATTCATTCTTTAACTAAATTTTGTTCGAAAAGTTCCGTAAATTTATTTAAAAAATATCAGAAAACTTTTTTAATTTGTTCCAATAATTTTTAAAATTTTTTACAATAATTTATTTTTCAAAAATATTATAAAATAAGCAAAAATCAAAAATATTGAAAAATGTCTCCCTTTTTGCAATTCCAACTCATAGACAAATTGAGAGATAAATTTAAATAAATTGTTCCTTATAATTCATTGAAATCAGACGAAAGTCTCCTAATAAAGGTAGGCAAGATTATTCACTCTTTACGAGATGAATATATTTAATTTTGGAATTGCATTGCCTTTAATTAGGCAATGCTTAAAATTTTATTTAATTAATTTTAGTAAAATTTTTGTATCCATATTTTACAAATTTATTGGGCATAGATATTGTTTTTTATTTTCGTGTGTAAGAATTGAATTCATTCTTTAACTAAATTTTGTTCGAAAAGTTCCGTAAATTTATTTAAAAAATATCAGAAAACTTTTTTAATTTGTTCCAATAATTTTTAAAATTTTTTACAATAATTTATTTTTCAAAAATATTATAAAATAAGCAAAAATCAAAAATATTGAAAAATGTCTCCCTTTTTGCAATTCCAACTCATAGACAAATTGAGAGATAAATTTAAATAAATTGTTCCTTATAATTCATTGAAATCAGACGAAAGTCTCCTAATAAAGGTAGGCAAATTTATTCACTCTTTACGAGATGAATATATTTATATTTAATTTTGGAATTGCATTGCCTTTAATTAGGCAATGCTTAAAATTTTATTTAATTAATTTTAGTAAAATTTTTGTATCCATATTTTACAAATTTATTCGGCATAGATATTATTTTTTATTTTCGCGTGTAAGAATTGAATTCATTCTTTAACTAAATTTTGTTCGAAAAGTTCCGTAAATTTATTTAAAAAATATCAGAAAACTTTTTTAATTTGTTCCAATAATTTTTAAAATTTTTTACAATAATTTATTTTTCAAAAATATTATAAAATAAGCAAAAATCAAAAATATTGAAAAATGTCTCCCTTTTTGCAATTCCAACTCATAGACAAATTGAGCGATAAATTTAAATAAATTGTTCCTTATAATTCATTGAAATCAGACGAAAGTCTCCTAATAAAGGTAGGCAAATTTATTCACTCTTTACGAGATGAATATATTTATATTTAATTTTGGAATTGCATTGCCTTTAATTAGGCAATGCTTAAAATTTTATTTAATTAATTTTAGTAAAATTTTTGTATCCATATTTTACAAATTTATTCGGCATAGATATTATTTTTTATTTTCGCGTATAAGAATTGAATTCATTCTTTAACTAAATTTTGTTCGAAAAGTTCCGTAAATTTATTTAAAAAATATCAGAAAACTTTTTTAATTTGTTCCAATAATTTTTAAAATTTTTTACAATAATTTATTTTTCAAAAATATTATAAAATAAGCAAAAATCAAAAATATTGAAAAATGTCTCCCTTTTTGCAATTCCAACTCATAGACAAATTGAGCGATAAATTTAAATAAATTGTTCCTTATAATTCATTGAAATCAGACGAAAGTCTCCTAATAAAGGTAGGCAAAATTATTCACTCTTTACGAGATGAATATATTTAATTTTGGAATTGCATTGTCTTTAATTAGGCAATGCTTAAAAATTTATTTAATTAATTTTAGTAAAATTTTTGTATCCATATTTTACAAATTTATTGGGCATAGATATTGTTTTTTATTTTCGCGTGTAAGGATTGAATACATTTTAACTAAATTTTGTTTGAAAAGTTCTGAAAATTTGTTTAAAAATATCAGAAAACTTTTCTAATTTCTTCCAATAATTTTTAAAATTTTTTACAATAATTTATTTTTCAAAAATATTATAAAATAAGCAAAAATCAAAAATATTGAAAAATGTCTCCCTTTTTGCAATTCCAACTCATAGACAAATTGAGAGATAAATTTAAATAAATTGTTCCTTATAATTCATTGAAATCAGACGAAAGTCTCCTAATAAAGGTAGGCAAAATTATTCACTCTTTACGAGATGAATATATTTAATTTTGGAATTGCATTGCCGTTAATTAGGCAATGCTTAAAATTTTATTTAATTAATTTTTCGTAAAATTTTTGTATCCATATTTTACAAATTTATTGGACATAGATATTGTTTTTATTTTCGCGTGTAATGATTAAATTCATTTTAACTAAATTTTGTTTGAAAAGTTCCGAAAATTTGTTTAAAAATATCAGAAAACTTTTCTTATTTCTTCCAATTATTTTTAAAATTTTTACAATAATTTATTTGTCAAAAATATTATAAAATAAGCGAAAATCAAAAATATTGAAAAATGTCTCCCTTTTTGCAATTCCAACTCATAGACAAATTGAGGGATAAATTTAAATAAATCATTCCTCATAATTCAATGAAATCAGACGAAAGTCTCCTAATAAAGGTAGGAAAAATTATTCACTTTTAACGAGATGAATATATTAAATTTTGGAATTGCATTGTCTTTGATTAGGCAATGCTTAAAAATTTAATTAATTAATTTTAGTAAAATTTTTGTATCCATATTTTACAAATTTATTGGGCATAGATGTTGCTTTTTCGTGTGTAAGAATTGAATTCATTCTTTAACTAAATTTTGTTCGAAAAGTTCCGTAAATTTATTTAAAAAATATCAGAAAACTTTTTTAATTTGTTCCAATAATTTTTAAAATTTTTTACAATAATTTATTTTTCAAAAATATTATAAAATAAGCAAAAATCAAAAATTTTGAAAAATGTCTCCCTTTTTGCAATTCCAACTCATAGACAAATTGAGAGATAAATTTAAATAAATTGTTCCTTATAATTCATTGAAATCAGACGAAAGTCTCCTAATAAAGGTAGGCAAATTTATTCACTCTTTACGAGATGAATATATTTATATTTAATTTTGGAATTGCATTGCCTTTAATTAGGCAATGCTTAAAATTTTATTTAATTAATTTTAGTAAAATTTTTGTATCCATATTTTACAAATTTATTCGGCATAGATATTATTTTTTATTTTCGCGTGTAAGAATTGAATTCATTCTTTAACTAAATTTTGTTCGAAAAGTTCCGTAAATTTATTTAAAAAATATCAGAAAACTTTTTTAATTTGTTCCAATAATTTTTAAAATTTTTTACAATAATTTATTTTTCAAAAATATTATAAAATAAGCAAAAATCAAAAATATTGAAAAATGTCTCCCTTTTTGCAATTCCAACTCATAGACAAATTGAGCGATAAATTTAAATAAATTGTTCCTTATAATTCATTGAAATCAGACGAAAGTCTCCTAATAAAGGTAGGCAAAATTATTCACTCTTTACGAGATGAATATATTTAATTTTGGAATTGCATTGTCTTTAATTAGGCAATGCTTAAAAATTTATTTAATTAATTTTAGTAAAATTTTTGTATCCATATTTTACAAATTTATTGGGCATAGATATTGTTTTTTATTTTCGCGTGTAAGGATTGAATACATTTTAACTAAATTTTGTTTGAAAAGTTCTGAAAATTTGTTTAAAAATATCAGAAAACTTTTCTAATTTCTTCCAATAATTTTTAAAATTTTTTACAATAATTTATTTTTCAAAAATATTATAAAATAAGCAAAAATCAAAAATATTGAAAAATGTCTCCCTTTTTGCAATTCCAACTCATAGACAAATTGAGCGATAAATTTAAATAAATTGTTCCTTATAATTCATTGAAATCAGACGAAAGTCTCCTAATAAAGGTAGGCAAAATTATTCACTCTTTACGAGATGAATATATTTAATTTTGGAATTGCATTGTCTTTAATTAGGCAATGCTTAAAAATTTATTTAATTAATTTTAGTAAAATTTTTGTATCCATATTTTACAAATTTATTGGGCATAGATATTGTTTTTTATTTTCGCGTGTAAGGATTGAATACATTTTAACTAAATTTTGTTTGAAAAGTTCTGAAAATTTGTTTAAAAATATCAGAAAACTTTTCTAATTTCTTCCAATAATTTTTAAAATTTTTTACAATAATTTATTTTTCAAAAATATTATAAAATAAGCAAAAATCAAAAATATTGAAAAATGTCTCCCTTTTTGCAATTCCAACTCATAGACAAATTGAGAGATAAATTTAAATAAATTGTTCCTTATAATTCATTGAAATCAGACGAAAGTCTCCTAATAAAGGTAGGCAAAATTATTCACTCTTTACGAGATGAATATATTTAATTTTGGAATTGCATTGCCGTTAATTAGGCAATGCTTAAAATTTTATTTAATTAATTTTTCGTAAAATTTTTGTATCCATATTTTACAAATTTATTGGACATAGATATTGTTTTTATTTTCGCGTGTAATGATTAAATTCATTTTAACTAAATTTTGTTTGAAAAGTTCCGAAAATTTGTTTAAAAATATCAGAAAACTTTTCTTATTTCTTCCAATTATTTTTAAAATTTTTACAATAATTTATTTGTCAAAAATATTATAAAATAAGCGAAAATCAAAAATATTGAAAAATGTCTCCCTTTTTGCAATTCCAACTCATAGACAAATTGAGGGATAAATTTAAATAAATCATTCCTCATAATTCAATGAAATCAGACGAAAGTCTCCTAATAAAGGTAGGAAAAATTATTCACTTTTAACGAGATGAATATATTAAATTTTGGAATTGCATTGTCTTTGATTAGGCAATGCTTAAAAATTTAATTAATTAATTTTAGTAAAATTTTTGTATCCATATTTTACAAATTTATTGGGCATAGATGTTGCTTTTTCGTGTGTAAGAATTGAATTCATTCTTTAACTAAATTTTGTTCGAAAAGTTCCGTAAATTTATTTAAAAAATATCAGAAAACTTTTTTAATTTGTTCCAATAATTTTTAAAATTTTTTACAATAATTTATTTTTCAAAAATATTATAAAATAAGCAAAAATCAAAAATATTGAAAAATGTCTCCCTTTTTGCAATTCCAACTCATAGACAAATTGAGGGATAAATTTAAATAAATCATTCCTCATAATTCAATGAAATCAGACGAAAGTCTCCTAATAAAGGTAGGAAAAATTATTCACTTTTAACGAGATGAATATATTAAATTTTGGAATTGCATTGTCTTTGATTAGGCAATGCTTAAAAATTTAATTAATTAATTTTAGTAAAATTTTTGTATCCATATTTTACAAATTTATTGGGCATAGATGTTGCTTTTTCGTGTGTAAGAATTGAATTCATTCTTTAACTAAATTTTGTTCGAAAAGTTCCGTAAATTTATTTAAAAAATATCAGAAAACTTTTTTAATTTGTTCCAATAATTTTTAAAATTTTTTACAATAATTTATTTTTCAAAAATATTATAAAATAAGCAAAAATCAAAAATATTGAAAAATGTCTCCCTTTTTGCAATTCCAACTCATAGACAAATTGAGGGATAAATTTAAATAAATCATTCCTCATAATTCAATGAAATCAGACGAAAGTCTCCTAATAAAGGTAGGAAAAATTATTCACTTTTAACGAGATGAATATATTAAATTTTGGAATTGCATTGTCTTTGATTAGGCAATGCTTAAAAATTTAATTAATTAATTTTAGTAAAATTTTTGTATCCATATTTTACAAATTTATTGGGCATAGATGTTGCTTTTTCGTGTGTAAGAATTGAATTCATTCTTTAACTAAATTTTGTTCGAAAAGTTCCGTAAATTTATTTAAAAAATATCAGAAAACTTTTTTAATTTGTTCCAATAATTTTTAAAATTTTTTACAATAATTTATTTTTCAAAAATATTATAAAATAAGCAAAAATCAAAAATTTTGAAAAATGTCTCCCTTTTTGCAATTCCAACTCATAGACAAATTGAGAGATAAATTTAAATAAATTGTTCCTTATAATTCATTGAAATCAGACGAAAGTCTCCTAATAAAGGTAGGCAAATTTATTCACTCTTTACGAGATGAATATATTTATATTTAATTTTGGAATTGCATTGCCTTTAATTAGGCAATGCTTAAAATTTTATTTAATTAATTTTAGTAAAATTTTTGTATCCATATTTTACAAATTTATTCGGCATAGATATTATTTTTTATTTTCGCGTGTAAGAATTGAATTCATTCTTTAACTAAATTTTGTTCGAAAAGTTCCGTAAATTTATTTAAAAAATATCAGAAAACTTTTTTAATTTGTTCCAATAATTTTTAAAATTTTTTACAATAATTTATTTTTCAAAAATATTATAAAATAAGCAAAAATCAAAAATGTTGAAAAATGTCTCCCTTTTTGCAATTCCAACTCATAGACAAATTGAGCGATAAATTTAAATAAATTGTTCCTTATAATTCATTGAAATCAGACGAAAGTCTCCTAATAAAGGTAGGCAAAATTATTCACTCTTTACGAGATGAATATATTTAATTTTGGAATTGCATTGTCTTTAATTAGGCAATGCTTAAAAATTTATTTAATTAATTTTAGTAAAATTTTTGTATCCATATTTTACAAATTTATTGGGCATAGATATTGTTTTTTATTTTCGCGTGTAAGGATTGAATACATTTTAACTAAATTTTGTTTGAAAAGTTCTGAAAATTTGTTTAAAAATATCAGAAAACTTTTCTAATTTCTTCCAATAATTTTTAAAATTTTTTACAATAATTTATTTTTCAAAAATATTATAAAATAAGCAAAAATCAAAAATATTGAAAAATGTCTCCCTTTTTGCAATTCCAACTCATAGACAAATTGAGAGATAAATTTAAATAAATTGTTCCTTATAATTCATTGAAATCAGACGAAAGTCTCCTAATAAAGGTAGGCAAAATTATTCACTCTTTACGAGATGAATATATTTAATTTTGGAATTGCATTGCCGTTAATTAGGCAATGCTTAAAATTTTATTTAATTAATTTTTCGTAAAATTTTTGTATCCATATTTTACAAATTTATTGGACATAGATATTGTTTTTATTTTCGCGTGTAATGATTAAATTCATTTTAACTAAATTTTGTTTGAAACGAAAATTTGTTTAAAAATATCAGAAAACTTTTCTTATTTCTTCCAATTATTTTTAAAATTTTTACAATAATTTATTTGTCAAAAATATTATAAAATAAGCGAAAATCAAAAATATTGAAAAATGTCTCCCTTTTTGCAATTCCAACTCATAGACAAATTGAGGGATAAATTTAAATAAATCATTCCTCATAATTCAATGAAATCAGACGAAAGTCTCCTAATAAAGGTAGGAAAAATTATTCACTCTTTAAGAGATGAATATATTTAATTTTGGAATTGCATTGTCTTTAATTAGGCAATGCTTAAAAATTTATTTAATTAATTATATAAAATATTTTTGTTTCAAAATTTTACAAATTTTTTTGGCATAGATATTGTTTTTATTTTCGCGTGTAATGATTAAATTCATTTTAACTAAATTTTGTTTGAAAAGTTCCGAAAATTTGTTTAAAAATATCAGAAAACTTTTCTAATTTCTTCCAATAATTTTTAAAATTTTTACAATAATTTATTTGTCAAAAATATTATAAAATAAGCGAAAATCCAAAATTTTGAAAAATGTCTCCCTTTTTGCAATTCCAACTCATAGACAAATTGAGCGATAAATTTAAATAAATTGTTCCTTATAATTCATTGAAATCAGACGAAAGTCTCCTAATAAAGGTAGGCAAAATTATTCACTCTTTACGAGATGAATATATTTAATTTTGGAATTGCATTGTCTTTAATTAGGCAATGCTTAAAAATTTATTTAATTAATTTTAGTAAAATTTTTGTATCCATATTTTACAAATTTATTGGGCATAGATATTGTTTTTTATTTTCGCGTGTAAGGATTGAATACATTTTAACTAAATTTTGTTTGAAAAGTTCTGAAAATTTGTTTAAAAATATCAGAAAACTTTTCTAATTTCTTCCAATAATTTTTAAAATTTTTTACAATAATTTATTTTTCAAAAATATTATAAAATAAGCAAAAATCAAAAATATTGAAAAATGTCTCCCTTTTTGCAATTCCAACTCATAGACAAATTGAGAGATAAATTTAAATAAATTGTTCCTTATAATTCATTGAAATCAGACGAAAGTCTCCTAATAAAGGTAGGCAAAATTATTCACTCTTTACGAGATGAATATATTTAATTTTGGAATTGCATTGCCGTTAATTAGGCAATGCTTAAAATTTTATTTAATTAATTTTTCGTAAAATTTTTGTATCCATATTTTACAAATTTATTGGACATAGATATTGTTTTTATTTTCGCGTGTAATGATTAAATTCATTTTAACTAAATTTTGTTTGAAAAGTTCCGAAAATTTGTTTAAAAATATCAGAAAACTTTTCTTATTTCTTCCAATTATTTTTAAAATTTTTACAATAATTTATTTGTCAAAAATATTATAAAATAAGCGAAAATCAAAAATATTGAAAAATGTCTCCCTTTTTGCAATTCCAACTCATAGACAAATTGAGGGATAAATTTAAATAAATCATTCCTCATAATTCAATGAAATCAGACGAAAGTCTCCTAATAAAGGTAGGAAAAATTATTCACTTTTAACGAGATGAATATATTAAATTTTGGAATTGCATTGTCTTTGATTAGGCAATGCTTAAAAATTTAATTAATTAATTTTAGTAAAATTTTTGTATCCATATTTTACAAATTTATTGGGCATAGATGTTGCTTTTTCGTGTGTAAGAATTGAATTCATTCTTTAACTAAATTTTGTTCGAAAAGTTCCGTAAATTTATTTAAAAAATATCAGAAAACTTTTTTAATTTGTTCCAATAATTTTTAAAATTTTTTACAATAATTTATTTTTCAAAAATATTATAAAATAAGCAAAAATCAAAAATTTTGAAAAATGTCTCCCTTTTTGCAATTCCAACTCATAGACAAATTGAGAGATAAATTTAAATAAATTGTTCCTTATAATTCATTGAAATCAGACGAAAGTCTCCTAATAAAGGTAGGCAAATTTATTCACTCTTTACGAGATGAATATATTTATATTTAATTTTGGAATTGCATTGCCTTTAATTAGGCAATGCTTAAAATTTTATTTAATTAATTTTAGTAAAATTTTTGTATCCATATTTTACAAATTTATTCGGCATAGATATTATTTTTTATTTTCGCGTGTAAGAATTGAATTCATTCTTTAACTAAATTTTGTTCGAAAAGTTCCGTAAATTTATTTAAAAAATATCAGAAAACTTTTTTAATTTGTTCCAATAATTTTTAAAATTTTTTACAATAATTTATTTTTCAAAAATATTATAAAATAAGCAAAAATCAAAAATATTGAAAAATGTCTCCCTTTTTGCAATTCCAACTCATAGACAAATTGAGCGATAAATTTAAATAAATTGTTCCTTATAATTCATTGAAATCAGACGAAAGTCTCCTAATAAAGGTAGGCAAAATTATTCACTCTTTACGAGATGAATATATTTAATTTTGGAATTGCATTGTCTTTAATTAGGCAATGCTTAAAAATTTATTTAATTAATTTTAGTAAAATTTTTGTATCCATATTTTACAAATTTATTGGGCATAGATATTGTTTTTTATTTTCGCGTGTAAGGATTGAATACATTTTAACTAAATTTTGTTTGAAAAGTTCTGAAAATTTGTTTAAAAATATCAGAAAACTTTTCTAATTTCTTCCAATAATTTTTAAAATTTTTTACAATAATTTATTTTTCAAAAATATTATAAAATAAGCAAAAATCAAAAATATTGAAAAATGTCTCCCTTTTTGCAATTCCAACTCATAGACAAATTGAGAGATAAATTTAAATAAATTGTTCCTTATAATTCATTGAAATCAGACGAAAGTCTCCTAATAAAGGTAGGCAAAATTATTCACTCTTTACGAGATGAATATATTTAATTTTGGAATTGCATTGCCGTTAATTAGGCAATGCTTAAAATTTTATTTAATTAATTTTTCGTAAAATTTTTGTATCCATATTTTACAAATTTATTGGACATAGATATTGTTTTTATTTTCGCGTGTAATGATTAAATTCATTTTAACTAAATTTTGTTTGAAAAGTTCCGAAAATTTGTTTAAAAATATCAGAAAACTTTTCTTATTTCTTCCAATTATTTTTAAAATTTTTACAATAATTTATTTGTCAAAAATATTATAAAATAAGCGAAAATCAAAAATATTGAAAAATGTCTCCCTTTTTGCAATTCCAACTCATAGACAAATTGAGCGATAAATTTAAATAAATTGTTCCTTATAATTCATTGAAATCAGACGAAAGTCTCCTAATAAAGGTAGGCAAAATTATTCACTCTTTACGAGATGAATATATTTAATTTTGGAATTGCATTGTCTTTAATTAGGCAATGCTTAAAAATTTATTTAATTAATTTTAGTAAAATTTTTGTATCCATATTTTACAAATTTATTGGGCATAGATATTGTTTTTTATTTTCGCGTGTAAGGATTGAATACATTTTAACTAAATTTTGTTTGAAAAGTTCTGAAAATTTGTTTAAAAATATCAGAAAACTTTTCTAATTTCTTCCAATAATTTTTAAAATTTTTTACAATAATTTATTTTTCAAAAATATTATAAAATAAGCAAAAATCAAAAATATTGAAAAATGTCTCCCTTTTTGCAATTCCAACTCATAGACAAATTGAGAGATAAATTTAAATAAATTGTTCCTTATAATTCATTGAAATCAGACGAAAGTCTCCTAATAAAGGTAGGCAAAATTATTCACTCTTTACGAGATGAATATATTTAATTTTGGAATTGCATTGCCGTTAATTAGGCAATGCTTAAAATTTTATTTAATTAATTTTAGTAAAATTTTTGTATCCATATTTTACAAATTTATTGGACATAGATATTGTTTTTATTTTCGCGTGTAATGATTAAATTCATTTTAACTAAATTTTGTTTGAAAAGTTCCGAAAATTTGTTTAAAAATATCAGAAAACTTTTCTTATTTCTTGAAAACTTTTCTTATTTCTTCCAATTATTTTTAAAATTTTTACAATAATTTATTTGTCAAAAATATTATAAAATAAGCGAAAATCAAAAATATTGAAAAATGTCTCCCTTTTTGCAATTCCAACTCATAGACAAATTGAGGGATAAATTTAAATAAATCGTTCCTCGTAATTCACTGAAGTCAGACGAAAGTCTCAAAGTAAAGGTAGACAAATTTATTCAATCTTTACGAGATGAATATATTTAATTTTGGAATTGCATCGCTTTTAATTAGGCAATGCTTAAAATTTTTTTTGAATTTGTTGTGAATAATTTTTATTTCAAAATTTTACAAATTTATTGGGCATAGATATTGTTTTTATTTTCGCGTGTAATGATTAAATTCATTTTAACTAAATTTTGTTTGAAAAGTTCCGAAAATTTGTTTAAAAATATCAGAAAACTTTTCTTATTTCTTGAAAACTTTTCTTATTTCTTCCAATTATTTTTAAGATTTTTACAATAATTTATTTGTCAAAAATATCATAAAATAAGGGAAAATCAAAAATATTGAAAAATGTCTCCCTTTTTGCAATTCCAACTCATAGACAAATTGAGAGATAAATTTAAATAAATTGTTCCTCATAATTCAATAAAATCAGACGAAAGTCTCCTAGTAAAGGTAGGCAAATTTATTCACTCTTTACGAGATGAATATATTTAATTTTGGAATTGCATTGTCTTTAATTAGGCAATGCTTAAAATTTTATTTAATTAATTTTAGTAAAATTTTTGTATCCATATTTTACAAATTTATTGGGCATAGATATAGTTTTTTTATTTTCGCGTGTAAGGATTGAATACATTTTAACTAAATTTTGTTTGAAAAGTTCTGAAAATTTGTTTAAAAATATCAGAAAACTTTTCTAATTTCTTCCAATTATTTTTAAGATTTTTACAATAATTTATTTGTCAAAAATATCATAAAATAAGGGAAAATCCAAAATTTTGAAAAATGTCTCCCTTTTTGCAATTCCAACTCATAGACAAATTGAGGGATAAATTTAAATAAACCTTTCCTTATAATTCACTGAAATCAGACGAAAGTCTCTTTTTAAAGGTAGGCAAATTATCCACTCTTTACGAGATGAATATGTTTAATTTTGGAAATGCATAGCCTTTAATTAGGCAATGCGTAAAATACTAAAGATTACCGTGCAAGGGGTTATGGGTTTACCCTAATTTTTGAACTGCATCCCTTTGGGATGCAAAAAATACATGGATGGATTTGTTTATTTATTTTTGTTCGACTCACAATATGGATGTTTTTTCCGAGAATTTTCTTCATTTTGAATTAGAATGACTAAAGCCGTCTACTCACTTTGGCAAGTCGAAGCGAGATCAAACGAGTCCTCGAATAGGAATTCTAATTTTTAAATAATAGGAAGAGATATTCAATAAGGTGGAAAATTCATATAAATTAATCATTTATCTTTTTAAATTATTTTAATTCTTCACTTTTTATTTGTTTATTTTTTTGGATAAATTTTTTTTGAATAAAACAATAAAAATAAATTAATCTTCCATATGTTTATAGTATTTAAATTTTGTATCCATAACCTTTTACTTTAATTTTATTTTTTTTTTTTTATAATTAAAAAATTATTCTGAAATAGTTTGACAATTATTTTAATAGGAATGAATTTTTATTTACGAAATTCTAACACTTTATTTGTAAAATTTTTTTTAAACTTAGCATTTTTAAAATTTAAACAATATTCGGGTGAGCGAATCAAATTGGGGAAATATTGCACTGCCTCTTCACAATGGATGAGAGTGTATAAGAGGAGAGAAGAGAGAGTGAGAACAGGTTGTGCAGAAATGAGGAGTGTAGGGAAAAATGAAAGAAGAGGGCAGAGAATGAACTGCATTCCCCATTCCTTCTTTCCCATTCTGCCTGCTTCCCATAAACAATTTTAGGGAGAAAATGAATAAATCGGCAATTTTCCTTCTCACTATTATCCCTGGTCCGCTTGCATTCGGACGAAGAAATCTTTCGCCTTTTACTAAAGATTTCCATGCAAGGGGACGCTTATGGGTCTACCCTAATTTTTGGACTGCATCCCTCTGGGATGCTTAAAATATTTGTTCGATTCACAATTTGGAGGTTTTTTCCAAGAATTTTCCTAATTTTTAATTAAAATGACAATCAAAGATTAGCAAAGCCGTTTTCTCACTTTGGCAAGTCGAAGCCAGATCAAACGCGTCCTCGAATAGGAATTCTAATTTGTAAATGATGGCAAGATATCTAATAATGAGAAAATTCATATAAATAATCATTTGTCTTTTTAAATGATTTTAATTCTTCACTTTTTTATTTGTTTATTTTTTAAATAAATTATTTTTGATATATAATAAAAATAAACTAATCTTTCATATATGTTTATAATATTTTAATTTAAATTTTGTATTCATAACAATTTACTTTAATTTTATTTTTTGAATAATTTAATTAATAAACTGAATCAAATATTTTTTGTATTTTGAACTAGTCTGAAAATCAAGCTCAAATAAAAAAATTCAATTATTTTATAGACATAAATTTATAAATTTCTTGAAAATTTTACTTTATGTTTATGAAAATCTACCATTATATTAGTAACATTTCTTTTAAAAGCTTAAGATTTTTAGAATTTATTTTATTTTTAAATTTTAATTTAAATATTCGAGTTAAATAAGCGAAATCTTTATTAAATTTATCCAAAAAATGATTTAAATTTATAGAAAATTGAATCCATTTATTTAAGGAGATTAAAATTTTTGGACAAATTTTAAAGAAAAATTTTATATTTTTCAGATTTTGCCAACGTGATTAACTGTTCATTGGTATATAAAATTGTAAATTTTATCATATTCTTTTTAATATTTCTTTTGCAAATTATTTTTTTTATATATATAAATTTTATTTTAAATATATTCGGTGTGGGAGTTTTCTTTTTTTTTTATTAGATTATATCTATAAATTGAGTTGAATTTATAGAAAATTGAATTCATTTATTTTATGAGATTAAAATTTTTGTATAATTTTTGTAAAAAAAATTATAATTTTTAAATTTGTGCAGCAGTTGCCAGAGTGATTTGCAGATATATAACTTAATACATCGAATGACCCATAATTTGGGTGAAAAATTTTGGCACTTATTTCGAGAGACCAAAAGGAGGACCCTTTACTTACTTCATCTTTAATTTTCAAATACAATTACAATTAACTCACATCGAGCCAATTATCTATTGGATTCTGAAATATTTGACAAGTGAGTTCATTATTTTATAGCTATATATATGAAAATTTCTTGACTTATACGTTTATCAAATTTTACTTTTTTTTTGATTTCTTTGGTAATCTTAACATTTGTCGGGATTTATCCCGATCTTTAATTTCGATTACATTTTTGTTTCCATTTTTGTTCAATTATTTTATTCATTTAATGTCAAAAATTATTGCCTAACTTTTGCCATTTTCTATCCATGAATTGGAAGCCTAATCACCGTTTTTTACCTACGCCTTTGGGCAATTTTTCCTTCTATTCAAAAAGAGTCAAATAACGGCGATTGGGCTCACTTTTTTCCACTCACACCAAAAAAAGACCCATTGCTTTTATTCATTCATTCCGAACAAATTGAATTTATTCACATAATTTGGAAATTGGAATAAAATTAAAGTAAAATATTCGTTTATTCGTTCGTCTTTGGGAGAAAGTCACAGTCAGTCAAGTCAATTTTGACAATATTTTTAAAATTTATTTTATTTTATAAATTTTAATTTTATTATAAATATTCGAGTCGAAGAAATGGAACTAATTTTATTCAAAAATTGATTTAAATTTATAGAAAGTTGTATCCATATATTTTATGAGATTGAAATTTTTCCATAATTTTGAAAGAAATTTATAATTTATAGGTTTGTGCTGGCGTTGCCGAGTGATTTACAGAAATCCTAGGCCTAATAAGTAGAAAGACCTATAATTTGAAAAATTATTGTCATTTTTATTGAGTTAAGAAAATAGGAGGAAGGACCCATTACTTAATTACAGGCAATAAAATGAAAATTCAAGAATAAAAAGCCAAAATTAACTCTGGATTTGATTTTTACAAAATTTTTGATGGAGGTACCGCAAAAGGGAAAAGCATCTTTTAAATAAAAATGTTGTCATATTTTGACCTTAAGCTTTTATATTAATATATACCATATTTGTATATTAAATTTTTAAAAATATTTTAATCAAATCATTAATGGATATAATTCTATTGAATCTATTAGGAAATTCTTTTTCAAAAAATTCAAATATTTTTGTCTGCTTTTTCATTCATTTTTCTTCAAAATTCGAATCCATTCCTTCTTTTCGCCATCCAACTGTCCAATTCGTCCATATTGAATGCCGGTAATAAATTCATAAAGTCGGCCAATTAAATCCAATTCCTTGGGCAATTCTTTCGATGATGGAATTTCCAATATTTCCAATGCGTTTTCGACAATTCCTTTTGTTGTTCCTTTGTAATTGATTCAATTTTTGTTAAATTTATATCAATTTTTAGATAAAATTTGATACATTGTGAGAGAGTGATGGACGAATATTTAAATATATTTTTCAAAAAATTTAAAAAAAAATATACTTATTTTACAAAAAAAGAATTATATTAAAAATGGTATTTTTCTCAAACGAAAAAGAAATATGCCAGAAATTTTTTAATTTATTTCGCTCACCCGAATATTGCTGCCCTAAAGAAAATGAATTCCAATCTCATAAAATAAATGGATTCAATTTTCTATAAATTTTAATCAATTTTTCTAGGAAATTTAAAAAAAGGACGATAGAATCAACCACGAATATTTAAAATGTTTTAATAAAATTTAATTTAAATTTTAAAAAAAATTTAAAATTGTTAAGCTTTTAAAAGAAATGTTACAAATAAATTGGCAAAATTTGGTAACTATAAAAAAAATTTTCACCAAATTTTCAAATAAATTTGTCTAACTAATTCCAAATCCAATAAATGTACAGACAAGTCTGCATAAATATGAAAATTTTTCCTTAAAAATTTGTCCAAAAATTTACATCTCATAAAATAAATTCATTCAATTTTCTATAAATTTAAATAAATTTCATGATGAAATTTAATAAAAAAGGACTCGCAGTCGCAGACCAAGAACTAATATTTTAAATATATTTAAATTAAAAAATTAAAATAAATTTTTAAAAATGTTAAGAAATTTTAATATAACATTATTATGAAACAATTAGAAGTTGGAATTTAAAAGTGAATATAAGTAAAGGGTCCATTTTCTTTGTTCTTAACTCAATAAAAGTGCCAACAATTTTTCAAATTATATGTCATACTATGTATTTGGCCAATAATCTCTTAATCACTAGTAAAATGTTAGAAGTTTTTGGAGAAGAATTACCTAATAAATTGAATAGAAAATTATATCCAACAATGATTTGATTAAAATATTTTTAATAATTTTTTGTACAAAATCGCTATATATTAATTTAAAAAGCTAATAAGGTTAAAAAAATGTGACACCTTTGTTACTTACAAGATACATTTTCGATTTACTACACCCCCATCAAATATTTTGTAAAAATTAAGTCCTAGGAAATTATTTTTTATTAGTAGTCAGAATATTAATTTTAATTAGCAATTCTAAATAAATTTATTTAAAAATAAATTTCCATTATTTTTAAATAATTCTGATAATATGAATTTTATTTTCACCAAATTTTCACAATTTCTAACCATCCCTTTTTTATCTTCCTTTCCTCCAACGCTGCCAGTAAGTAAATCTACTATTTTATAATAAGTAACACTTAAGTAATATAATTTTTAAATTTATTTTAAAATTTATTTTATTATTCGCCCGGGTGCACTCTCTTTTATATCAAATTTAATACAAAAATTGATGTAAATTTAAAGAAAATTTAGTCAATTTATTTTATGGGATGCAAAATTTTTAAGCATTTTTTTAAAAAAATCTCAGTACAAGGAATTATTAACAAATGAAAATTTTCTCGAAAATTTTTCCTTTATGTTTAAGTACCAATTTATAATTAACATTCTTTTGTAAGTATAACTTTTTAAATTTATTTTAAATTTTTTTAAATTAAATATTGGTCTCGAAACAAAACCATTTTTATCAAGTTTTATCCAAAAATTATTTAAATTTATAGAAATTTAAATTAATTTATTTTATGAGATGTAAAATTTTTAAATTTTTAAATAAAAATTTCACTTTTTTGTACTGGAATAGTTTGACAATTATTTTAATAGGATGAATTTTTATTTACGAAATTCTAACACTTTTTTTGTAAATTTTTTTTAAACTTAGCATTTTTAAAATTTATTTTATTATTTGAATTTAAATTTTCTTTTAAATATTCATTGTATTTTTCCTGGTTACATTTTATTAAATTTCATCCAAATATAGATTTAAATTTATAAAATATTGAATTAATTTATTTTATGAGATATTTTTGAAGTAAGAAAAATTATAATTTTCGGATTTGTGCCGGCGTGGATAGTTGTTGCTTGGTATATAAAAATTTTAAATTCTATCATATTCTTTTTAACATTTCTTTTGCAAATTATTTAATTTTTTCTTAAATTTTATTTTAAATATATTCGGATTTGGGGAGGATCATTTTTTATTAGATTGCATCTAAAAATTGAGAAAAATTTATAAAAAATTGAATTCATTTATTTTATGAGATTAAAATTTTTGTACATTTAAAAAAATTTTATAATTTTCAAATTTGTGCCGGCGTCGCCCGAGTGATTTGCAGATCCTTAAAACTTAATACGTCGAATGACCTATAATTTGGTTGAAAAATTTTTGGCACTTTTTTGGAGACATTAACAAATTGAGGACCTTTATTTATTTAATTTTTAATTTTCATATTCAATTACAATTAACTCACATCGAGCCAATTATTTATTGAATTTTGAACTAGTCTGAAAACTGAGTTTAATTCAAATAGATAATTTCATAAATTATTATAGCAATATGTTTGAAAAATATTTCCTGAAATTTTTCTTTTACTTGCCAAATTTTACCATTTTATCTGATTCTTTGATTCTTTGGTAATCTTAACATTTTTAAAATTTATTTTATTTTTTTAAATTTTAAATTTTATTATAAAGATTCGGGTAGAAGACTTTTCCGACTTTTTATTAATTTTTATTTTAAAATTCATTTATATTTGTAGAAAATTGAATCCGTTAATTTTATTAGATGTAAAATTTTTCGATAATTTTTGAAACGAAAATTAATTTGTGCTGGCGTTGCCCAGTGATTTACAGAAATCCTAGGCCTAATAAGTAGAAAGACCTATAATTTGAAAAATTATTGGCACATAAAGCTTTGCTGTCTTTGGACTTGACAATTCCAGAGTGGCATCGGTGGCAATCAACGCTGGACGAATGTAAAGTGAGGCGGCACATTGTGGCGTTGATGGCACCCAATCGGCATCAATGGAAATTAAAGTTTCGATTATAGTCAACAATTCCATAATGAGCTCTATTCGTTGTGTATAAATTTTATAAAGCTTGGATCAACGACTAACGAGTTATTACGTTATGGACAAAAAGTACCGATTTTATGGACAAAAATTACTTATTTTATGGACAAAAAATACTTTTCTCTTAAAAATAATTTAAAAAAATATCGGTAATTAAGTAAATATACTTTTTGAATTCAATTATAAATAATAGTATAAATAGTATTTTTGAATCAATTAAACAATGATAAAAAAGATATTTTAATTTTTTTTACTCTTTGATAATTTTTTAACTAATTTATAACTCATAAAATAATTTCTCTCTCAATTCTATTTAAATTTTATTTTTTAATGTGTAATGAAATTACTAAAAGTGAAGAAATGGGCCAAATAATTTAAAATAATTATAAAAATACCGGTAATGAAGCTCGTGCAGCAGCCTGTCTCATTCGAGCCATATTCATTTGGGGCCGGAACATTCGGATTTGGCCATCTTCAACCCCACGGAAGACTCTAATTTTTATTAAAATGATGAAGTTTGATTCCCGCACAAAAATTTTTAAAAAATAAAATCAAAAATTAATGATATTTTTATTTTCTTCTCAATATTCTAATAATGAGAATCTGAAAAAAATGAATTGAAATATTCATTTCATTCATCCCTTTTTATTAAATTTCACTCAAAAATTGATGTGAATTATTGAAAAATATAAAAAATTTTATATTTCAACACATTTTGACTGTGATTTTTTTTTATGATGGATATGATTGACAAACAAAAAAATAAAAATTTTACAAATGTCCGTCCTCTCGTCGGTTTTGGCTTTTTTCAAATTTTCATTCGTCCGTCCTCTCGTCTGTCTTTACTTAAGGACGAGACGAGGACGAGACGAAATTACAGGCGAAGACGAGGACGTTTTGTGCAACACTTGATGTGACTCCCTGGAATGCTTTCATGTTTCATCCCCTCAAAAACTGAGGTTGCATAGTTGAAATCTGTAGAATTTAAAAATGCGGAAATTAAAATTCCTATTAAAATTTAATATATTTTTAAATTTAAATTTTATTTTAAATATTCGTTGTGTTGATAGGCGAAATGTTATTAAATTTCATCGAAAAAATTGTTGAAATTTATAGAAAATTGATTTCATTAATTTTATGAGATTAAAATTTTTAAACAATTTTTAAAAAAATTTTTATATAAGATTTGTGCCGGCGTTTCTCACGAAATTTGCAAATCCTTGGTTTAGTTGAGCCGCATTCCTCTTTCCCATTTTGCCTGCTTTCCATAAACAATTGATGAGGGAAAAGGGAAAAAATACGCAATTTTCCATATTTTAATTAGACCGAACAAATTATCAAAAAATTTTCCTTGTCTCGTCTAGACCCAATTTATCTGCAGATATCATTAAAATATTGATATAAATTTATAGAAAATTGAATCAATTTTTTATGAGATGGAAATTTTTTGACATTTTATAGAATTCATAGTAATTGATCTGAGTTCAAATAGAAATTTTCGTTCATAAATTTTATTTTATTATTTTAAATAATTAATCGAAATATTTTTTGGATTTTGAATTAGTGTGAGAATTAAGTTCAAAATCAAATAGATAAAAATTCAGTTAATTATTTAATAGGAATATAAATGAAAATTTTATTATTCTTTTGTGATTAGAAAATTTACCATTTTATTTGTAACATTACTTTTGTAAACTAACATTTTTTAAAATTTATTTTAATTTTTAAAATTTTATTTTAAATATTCGAGGAGATTTGGCGTAATTTTTATTAAATTTAATCCAAAAATCGGTTTAAGTTTATAAAATTGAATCAAATTATTTTATGAGATTAAAATTATTGGACAATAATTGAAAATTTCTTGAAAATTTTCTTTTATGATTATTAAAATTCTCCATCTTATTTGTACCATTTCTTTTGCAATCTTAACATTTTTAAATTTATTTTTTATTTTTTCTAAATTTTATTTTTTAAATTTTAATTTTATTTTATATGGATAACATCGATCCGCTTTTTATTAATTTTCATCCAAAAATTGATACAAATTTATAGAAAATTAAACCCATTTATTTTATGAGATTAAAACTTTTGGACGATTTTTAAAAAGAATTTTTATAAATTTTCAGAGTTTATGTCGACGTTGTCCACGCGATTGCAGTTGAATGCCTATAAAAAGCATTTTCGAAATTAGCTTTTTATTATAACACTTTTGTATAAATAAATTATTAAAAATATTTAAGCAAATTATTGATTCGTATATAATTTTCTATTCAATTTATTAGATAAGACATTTTCAAAAACTTCCAACATTTTCGTCTACTTTTTCATGTATTTTTCTTCAAAATTCGAATCCATTCCTTCTTTTCGCCATCCAACTGTCCAATTCTTCCATATTGAATGCCGGTAATTATTTCATAAAGTCGCGAAATTAAATTCAATTCCTTGGGCAATTCTTTGGATGAGGGAATTTCCAACATTTCCAATGAATTTTCGGCATTTCCTTTTTTTGTTCCTTTGTAGACAATTTTGTTGATTGGACAAACGGCACATGCCGTCCCAGTGCCGAACAATTGAATAATCTGTTTTTAAATTAATTCAATTAAATTTTTAATTATTAAGGAAAAATATCATAAAAAATTTATAAAATAATTTTTAAAAAATTAAATAAATTTATTTCAAAAAAATTATATAGGGTTAAGAAAATATTTTAAAAAATTTATTATTTTGCTTAAAAAGGCAAAAATTAATTTAATTAGGCTTTTTATTAATTAGAAAAAATATCATTAAAAAATTTTTAATTTAATAATTAATTTATGAAATAATTAAAATTGGTTTACTAAAAAATTATATTATCCAATACAAATTAAGAGAAAAATGCACCCGATTTTCTTGAAGTGCCTTTCTAATTTCGGCCATTGTTGGATATCTTTCGACAACACGAAATTCGCCCCATTCCTGGGTGATGGTCAAAATGGAGTCGCGAACGACGCCGTCAAGTACCAGACAATCCGTAGTGGGCGGTGTGATCAATTCCAAAGCTGGAAAATTTGTATAAAAATGAAAGTATAATTTAATTAATTTTTTCTAATAAAATAATTATTTTCACTTACTTCCATTTTGATCACGTTGGAATAGGAAAATGTTCATGACGCCAACTTCTGTTAATTTTTCATCCTCTCCGAAGAGCCATAAAACTTGATGGCAACCATATTTTTCCATTGCCAATTTTCCAACGTAAATTGTCGGTGCATAATTACTAAATATTTATTATTTAATTCGATTTTTTTTGAAATTTTCTATAATTAAAAAAATATTTATAAAAAACATTTTAAAATTTTATTTAATTTTTTTGCTTTCAAAGTATTTTATACTGAATTCTTTTTCTGAATAATTTAATCAAATTAAGCTATATTCTAAAATTGTTTGACGGAATAATTTGAGTTTAAGAATTTTTTTTGTTAATTATTTTTAAAAATTTTCTTTTTCAGTCACAAATATTTATGATTTGATATAATATCAAATCCTCTAGGAAGTTTAATGTTTTTTTTTTAAATTTAATTTTAAAATTTATTATATTTTTGAATGCAGGCATTTACTGTACAATTCTTATCAAATTTATGTGAAAAATCGAAGTTTATAGAAGATTGAACCAATTTACCTTAAGAGATTTATAATTTTTGGATATTTTAAATTTTATTTTTTTTTAAATTATCGTCGGCAAACTCATTTTCATTTTCTATCAAATTTTATCAAAAAATTTAATTTTATAGAAAAATAGAATCAATTTATTCTATGAGTTTTAAAATTTTTAAAAAAGGTATTTAAATGTATAAATTTTTGGAAAATATCTTTTTTTGGTTAAGAAAATTTGTCATTTTATAAGTAATACTTCTTTTGGAAATATAATTTTTCATTTTATTTTAAAATTTTTTTTTAATTTAAATGTTGGCGATTTAATCCACTCACTTTTTTCAAATTAAATCCAAAAATTATGTGATTTATTGAAAAAAGAACCAATTTATTTTATGAGATGTAAAATATTTCAACTTTTCCAAAGAAAAATCTAATTTTTTCGAAACGAACTTTTCCTTAATCACAGAAATCAAAATCAAATCTTAATTTCAATTATAAATAAAATTATTAATAAAGAAATTATTAATAATAAAATTATCAATAATAGAAATTTTCTGAACAATGAAGCCAAATAATTAATTGTTCGGATCGTATTGACCTGATGACAATTTCAGTTAATTATTTTAATCGAAATTAACACATTTTTCGATGGTTCAAAAATTTACTATTTTATAAGAACTATACTTTTGTAAGCATAATTTTTAAAAATTTTTTTATTTTAAATTTATTTTTGGTCATTTATTGATTGGCTTTATTAAAATTTATCGAAAAATTGATGTAAATTAATAGAAAATTTAATTAATTTATTTTAAGAGATTTGAACTAAAAAATTGAACTTTCTCGAAAAAGAATTATTCCTTTATCCGGAGTAAAATCAAATCCTAATCTCAATTTTTAATTCTATAAATCAAAATAAATTTGAATTATTTTTAAATATTTCCAATAATATCCATTTTATTTTGGACAATTTTAACAATTCTAATCATATCTTTTATATCCTTCAATGCTGCCGTTAATTAATCTACTATTTTATAATAAGTAAAACACTTTGAAATTATAATTTTTAGTTTTATTTTAAAATTTATTTTATTATTCGCAAAATGCGAGCTTATCAAAAAATTGAAGAAAATTTATAGAAAATTGAAATGAACAATTTTATAGGATGTAAAATTTTTGAACTTTTTAAAAAAATTTATTTAATTTTATAAATTTGTTTATGGTTTCATTTTGTATCTAAATTACCGAAAATGATTTATAAATTTATGGAAAATTGAATCTCTTTAATTTATGGGTTGTAAAATTTATGAACTTTTTAAAAGAAAAATCACGATATTTTAGAGAAAAAATTATTACCGCTATCAGCAGTCAAAATCAAAATCTAATTTCAATTATCAATTATAAATAAATTTATCCCAAAATAAACTTGCATTATTTTTAAATAATTCCAATAATGAATTTTTTTTAACCAATTTTAACAATTTCTAACCATCCCATTTTGTATCCTCCAACGCCACCGGGAAAAGACCTGGCCACGCTGGGATCGGCCAAAACAGTGACAGGCTGAAGGCCTGTCTGGAAATAAGCCCCAACTGGGCCACTGATCACGTAAAGCTTTGCTGCCTTTGGACTTGACAGTTCCAGGGTGGCATCGGTGGCAATCAACGCTGGACGAATGTAAAGTGAGGCGGCACATTGTGGCGTTGATGGCACCCAATCGGCTTCAATGGAAATCAAAGTTTCAATTATGGTCAACAATTCCACGGGGTCGAAATCCTGCAAATTGAGGAATGAATTGAATGGGTATTGAGTAGCATTTATTTATATGGAGCAAATGAAAATTAACTTAATGCAGCAAAATTGGAAGTATTCTATTTTATTGGGTATTATGAATTAATAATTAGAAAAATGGTTTGTTTGAAAATTATATACAAAGTTATGGCCAAAATTGGCAGTATACTAGTAAAATTAGTCAGTCATAAATTTGTCATTTTGAATTTAATTATTTTGATCTTAGAATGTAATACATAAGAAACTACTACTTGATAATTGATTTAATAATAAAAAATATATTTGAATCTATAAAACTTAAAAAAAAAGAAAAAGAAATTAATTAATGTTTTAATTTATTTACTTTTTATAATTTTTTTAAAAATTTATAACCCATAAACGAATTTCTTTCCTATATCAATTTAAATTTTATTTTTTGTAGTTATAATGAAATAAATAACAAACAGAGAACAACCGCCAAATATTTTTTTTAAAATAATTATAAAAAAATACCGGTAATGATATAAAAAAATATACTTATTGAATTCAATTTCAATAATAAATAATAGAATTAAATAGTATTTTTAAATCAATTAAACAATGACAAAAAAAAGAAATTAATTAATATTTTAATTTATTTACTTTTTGAAATTTTTAACTAATTTATAACTCATAAAATAAATTCCTCTCTCAATTCTATTTAAATTTTATTTTTTTTAAAGTATAAATGAAATTACTAAGCGAGGAAATGGGTCAAATATTTTAAAATAATTATAAAAAATACCGGCAATGAAGCTCGTGCAGCTGCCCGCCTCATTCGAGCCATATTCATTTGGGGCCGGAACATTCGGATTTGGCCATCTACAACCCCACGAAATGCTTTCATCCCTTCAAAAACGGATGGCGCATAGTGGAAAATCTGTGAAAATTAAAATTTATAGAATTAAATTTTTTAAAATTTTGACAATTTTTAAATTTTTTATTTATTTTGAATAATTTTATTATAATTTATATTTTTGAAAAAATTAAATAAAAATTCCAAATAATTAAAAATAAATCTTTTCATGTAAAAATTAATCAAATAAAAATTTCTACTAGTTGAAAATATTTTAGAATAATTTTTTTTAAAATTACTTTAGTGGCCGGATGAAATTGGAAATCATGGATTGGACAAATCCTCGGTTTTGTCCATCCAACTTCGGCGTTCCAATCAATTTCGATCATATGATCAGCAAAAATTTGGCCAAATTTCAAATTGGCAATTTCTTCTGGGCTTGTCGGTTTAGGCTTCATTTGTGCCGGTTCTGCCAGAGTGATTTGCAGATCCTTGGCCTATAAAATTGATAAATAAAAAAATCAAAAAAAAAAAAATAATAATTTAATAAAAAATTTTTATTTAAAATTTTTTAGTGAGATATAATTTTATTTTAGTTAAATATTAAATTTATATTACAAAAAATTTGAGTGCATATTTCCCCGAATCAATGGCAATGCCATTTTCAACTGTATTCACCACTGAATTTTCCTTTTTTGTAGTCATTATTTAGAAAAAATTTTAAAATTATTCCTCCTTAAAATCTGCAAAAAATATATTAATATTATAATAAAATTTGACTTCATATGCCAAAAATATTTAAGAAAAATAATATAATATAGAAAAAAACACGAATTTAAAAAATTAATAATTATTTAGTGAATCCTTTATAAAATATAAAAATATTATTAATTTGAACACATTTTTGAGCAAAAGATTTGATAGAAAAAGTTAACAAAAATGGAATTTATAAATCGATCGAGAAAGCAAGAAGTAAAATGGTGAGCATATATTTAAGAGCAAAGTAAATAAAAGAATTTATGAAACCCTTAAGTAGAATTTATGTTCTGGAATCATAAAAGATAAGATAAGAAAATAATGGAAGCAAATGTTGGTCACAGTTTTTTGCAGAAAATGGTCCAACATTCCAAAGAGAAAAAATGGGGAAAAAGATTTGCAATTTACAAACATTAATAATAATTTCATTCATTTAGATAATTATTTCATAAATTTGGAAAATGTTCGAAAATTTTTTTAAACACATAAAATATTTGGTTTTATAATTTTATATTCCGGCACATTTTGACTCCGATTTTTAGTAAAATATCACGCATAATAATACAAAAAAAATTTACAAATTTTAAAATAAATTTAATAAAATTAAAATTTTTTAGTTTAATACATTATTTTGAAAGATTACTTTTTTAATTGTTTCATAAAAATTTTGAAAATGTTCAAAAAATTTTTTAAACTCATAAAATATTTATTATTAAAATTTTATATTTCAACACATTTTAACTCTAATTTTTATTAAAATGGACCATGATCGAATTTGCAAAAAATAAAAAATTTATAAATAATAAAATAAATTTTAAAATTAAAATTTTTAGTCTAATACATTTTGAAAGAATTTGATTTATATTTTTATTATTTTTTAACTTGAATATTTAGAAAAAGATTTCATTCCAATCAATTTTTAATTTTTTGACAATGTTAATTAGTCACAAACTGAATAAAATATCCATGATATATCTTTCATTAATTTAAATGATTTCATCTTGATGGAATTTGGGGTTCTTTTATGCGGTCATCAGCAGCCGAGCAAATGCAATTTATGTTTTTTTTTTGTGGTGGGCGTTACAAAAATTTTAACAGCATTCAACGAATGGATAACTTTCTTTTTTATGCGAAAATATAATTACAAACAACCCTAATTTTCTCGTGACCTTCAACTTTGTAATGCGATATTTGCTGATTATTTTGTTTTTATTATTATTCCGATAATTTACATATTTTTTCAAGATTGGCGTGACTAGAATTTTTATTATTCACCGAAATTTTATTTTTAATTGAAAAAATTAACAACACGCAGAACAATCCTTCCCTTTGGTGAGCTAGCTGTCGGGATAAACTTAATAATATGAATTTCAACAAATTCACGATTTAAATTTCAATGACTAGCAGAAAATTCATAAGAGAATGAATGTTTTTGTCCTTTATTAATTTGTATTTGTCGACATTTCTTTTAATTTTATTTTTTTTAACTGCGATAATTTGTTTGAATAATACTGATGTATTGCGTGTCTTTGGCTAAATTTACCAAAAATTTTTGTTCGTTTGTTTCAGTATTCACTGAATTTGTATATTTACAGGAGGAAAAATGGATAAGCAAAATAATTATTGCTTTTACTTTTGCCAGCTTTCAGTATATTTCTGATTATCAATGACCAGAAAATTCAAAATTTTCTTATTTCACAGCTGTTTTTTTTAAATTAGGACTTCTTAAACAAAATCGACCCAATATTCCATAGAAAAATACTTAACATAGATCTATCGGCTATAACATATATAATTTAAGCAATTTATATATTTTTGAGTGAATTTTAGAGAATAATCGCATCCTGCTGCAGGCAGACGAAATATGCAATCCGCACCAATTCCCTTGTTCACATTTTCTACAAACCCGAACAGCTATTATACATCCATAAATGACACACTTACTATGGCAGTCAGCAATGTGCAGATTGGCATTGTGCTCAGTCTTCAAATAACTTCCCTTTTACTGATTGGGAATTTGCTAATTTTTATGCCTATTTTTGGAAAATCCCGTGTAAAAATTTCTGCTATTATAAAATTGTTCCTCGGCTTCCATGCTCTACTGTTGGCCTTGGGCGTGCCCACTTATTTGTAGAAAGTGAGTAAATTTTTCTGTTGATGGTTAAAAATATTTTGCACTATTGCTATTCTTATCTTTTTTATTTGAAGATTTTTTCACTTCAAAAAATTTATATTTTTTGGAAAAAAAATTTTTAAAATTTTTGGTAAAATTTTATTATTTTTTTGTCAATATTTCATCAATATTTTAGCCTATATTTGGCAAAATTTTGCTATTTAATTTTATGCCTATATTTCAAGAATCTAAATCAATATAAATGCCAGCTCTAATAATAATAAAAAAATTATTTTTTGTATTTTTTGTATCCTTTAAAGCATCAAGCAAATTTAATACAATTAGTAGTATGATTTCTTAAAATGATAAAAATTATATATTGAAGTTTAAAAAATTTTACAAATTACAAATTTAGGCATTCGGGTTTTTTGATCCGCGCACCAATCTCTACTTGGTAATTTGCATCATCGACATAGCTGGCCCATACAATTTCATACAGCCGTATTTGTCATTGATCTTGACATTGGAGCGCATTTTGATCATTCGATTCCCAATTACTTTTATGCGCTACCGAAAACATTACATTTGTGGAGCGGCAATTTTGACCCCTTTGGTTTATATTTTAACAATTGTTTGGTATTTTCTTGAGATGCCATTGGACCCAGCAATAGGTAAATTCATTTACAAATTTACTTAATTTTGGACCAGTCATTCGTAGTAATATTATTAATAAATAAATTCAAAAATAAAATAAGTAAGAAAAATTATATTAAAAATTACATTTTCAAATTTAACAGTTCTCAAATCACTTCCTTTAATAAACAATTCGCCAAAGTTTGGTTATATTCCTCAGACTTCTTTGAAATTGACTTTCGGAGGATTGGACATTTTCTGTAGCGCCTTTTTCTTTATGTGCTTAAACAAGGAAATTGGCAAAAACATTGTAATAAAATAAAATATAATTAATAAAAAAATTCAGAAAAATCGAGTCGTTAAATTTACCGTTATTTGCGAAATTCTTCTGGAAGTATTGCCGGCATTTATTTTTCAGATTGTAAATTTAACTAAAGTAAGTAAAAATAATAAGCAATAAAATATGATTAAAAAAAGATTTAATAAAAATTTATTTGGAAATATGCACAATTTGCCATATTTTAAGATAATGCCTGATTTATTGAAACTTTTTGTCGGCATTTTTCCTCTGTAATGTCTACATTGAATTTAACTCTCTGTGTGCTCTATTACAATTGGATTTTTTTGCTAGTCGCACCACGCCAGCAGATCGGTTGCGTCTCAGTATCGGGCCAATTGAAAATTACAACAGTTAAAAGTGTGGCAACTGGCAATGAAATAATTAATAAAGTGAACAGTAAATAAATTCGTACAAAATAAAATTGTTTACACTATATTTTGTGTATTTTGTGCAGTAAAAAATGAAATTTTAATGATAAAATAATTAGTTCACCGTATTCATGCATAAATATAAAAATATAAATGTTGCAAAATGGAAATAGAAAAAAATTACTCTCAGCTTAGAAGAAATGTTTATGTGATTTATCAACTCACTTTTTTAATTCCGCCTGTTCTGATTTCAATAATTCCGCCTGTTCTGATTTCAATAATTCCGCCTGTTCTGATTTCAATAATTCCGCCTGTTCTGATTTCAATAATTCCGCCTGTTCTGATTAACAATAATTCCAGCTGGTTTTGATTTCAATAATTCTGGCTGTTCTGCTGATTACAATAATTCTGGCTGGTTAGAAAACCGTTTTATATAGTTTAATTAGGCCATCATAAAGTAAATTCTGGAAAAAGCATCTGCGAATATTTTCCCTTATTGAGAAAATGTATTTTTAGCGAACATTTTCTGGAATTGGGAAAATTTTAACGGACATTTTGCGGAATTGAGAAAATGTATTTAAAATTGTATAAACTCTTTTTAATTTGACAAATATGTAGATATAACTATATGAAAATAGTATGATTGTATTTTTTAATATATTTGTTTAAATTTTAATCCAAAGATATGAATTTCTTCCTTGGGTGTTCAATTCGGATTGTTGGCATGTGTCAATGTTTCCCAGGCATAAAAATAGTCGGCACGCATTGGTCTATTTTTGGTTAAATGAATGGCCACAGCAGGCATTGAAGTGAGGTTCAATCTGTTCGCATAATGATTATAGAGCACCTCAAAAACTGGTCCAAGTCCGAATTTGACGGTTCCATTGCAAAGCCAATTTGGGATTGGAGCCGCCCCAATATCATAGCTAAAATATTTATATTTTGCAAAGAATTATAATCGTAGCGAATCATTTTTATCCTCGAGATATTTCAGATTTTTCTAGAAAAATTGATCCCCGAATGATTTTGAATTTTCAAAACAAATAATGAGTAGAATGTCAACAATCTTTTTATTAGATTAGTAATTTGGCGAAAAAGAATGGTTAAATGGTTTGTCTTATTAGACACCAAAATTCTAAACCCAATCGATAGATCTCATCAAGACACTTCATGTTTTAATATAATTTAACATGATTTAATCGCAATTTTAAGGTATTAAATTGTCGTAAATTGGTACATTATTCGACATAATTTAATAAAAAAAATAATAATAAACGGATTAGATCAATTTTGATTTTAGACTCAAAACTAATTTAGTTAAGCCTAAAATAATTATTTATCGAAAGATATGTCTCAACTTTATCAATTGGATTGGATACGCTTTGTTTTGGGGTTTAACAATATAACAAAGAGGTCTTTTTAAACCATTTTAATAATCTTTTCCTCATTTCAATAATTTTATAGCAAATTAAATATTTATTTTCCATTCTATTATATTCAAAAATTTTCTTAAAAAATTGGGTATATGACTGAAAAATTAAATTTTCTTTCATAAAAGAACACATGAATATGAACGTACGGGGTCAATTCCCGAATAAGCAAAGGACAGTGCAAATGTGGGCGATTCCCGAATAGTGCAAATGTGGGTTTTTCGACTTATAATAAATCAGAAACCAGTTTTAGATCCTACAAACCTTATACCATTTTGTATAGCTCATCAAGACGCATCGATTTATATATACAAAATGTCAGTTTTAAACCAAAAATTAAATAGTTAAACCGTTTAAACCATATTTTAAAGTTTTTGGTTTAAAACTCTTTAATTTCGTAATCAAACCATGACAAATTATATACTAATTTTATTATATTAAAAATTTGAATATTCAATAATAACAAGCAGAATATATTGCTTAATCCTGGATAAGCTAATTGACATTATTATTGTAATATATTTTTAGGCTAAAAGTGGCACTGAATAACCAAATTTTCGATCGAATATTTCACATTTATTTTTTCCTCTTATTAATAGAATTCTCATAATTTAATATTATATTTGTGTTAAGCGCAATAATTTTCCCACCAATTCCGTAGAATAGCTTTGGCACAAAAACATTCTTCATCATTCGTCTGAACCGCTTTTGGTTGACCCAATTCTGCTGCCTATGGCTACTATTGAAATTGGATGAAGGAGCAACAAATG
Organism: Pratylenchus scribneri; assembly: GCA_030063045.1. Lineage (NCBI taxonomy): Eukaryota > Metazoa > Nematoda > Chromadorea > Rhabditida > Pratylenchidae > Pratylenchus > Pratylenchus scribneri. Next base: position 1,140,828 of record JAQSEB010000185.1, on the reverse strand, counting down.
TATGGGCAATCAGTTCGGCAGCACGGGAGAATGATGCACCAGACCAGGCAGCTTGCAGCACACTATTTGTATTATTATGTGCCTTAAGCAAACCAGACCAAGCATCCATTATTTCGATCGCTTTTTTCGCATATTTTTTATCATCTGAATAATTAATTTTTTATTTTGTGATTGTGTAATTTCATAAGGTGAATAAGTTAAAAACAGGGCATTTGGATCCGCCTATCACAGGTGCCTGGTCATTCTTATGGCCACTGTTCAACAAGGAAACAACCAATATGGGTAAGTGATAAAACATTCCAACATTTCCTTTTAATGTCTTCTAGAAAGTTGCTTAACTAATTTCTTTAAAAATTTAGAACAACTTGTAGAAAATGTAACTTTCCTCTAATTCTTTATTTTATATTCATTCAAAGATACTTAATTTATTTTTAAATTTTTTTTAAAATTAAAATAGCCTAATTATAGAAGACAATTTTGACCTTTAAATTGTTTATTATTTTTATCTGATTGGTTGATTGTTTGTTGATCTCCAGTTTACAGGATCTGTGGTAACAATATGTATTCTAATTCTACCCCGTAAAATAAAATTGACGACCATAAATTCCCTTAAAATAATATTTTTTTTTCTAAATAAAGTCTTAATGGAATTAATAATTAAATAGGTACTTTTAATGTCTTTTATTATGAAAACATTTTCGCAATCTTTTTTCTTCTTTTACCAGTATAAAACCATAACAAAGCATGTGTATAAGCGGCAAGTGCATCATTGCGTTCATCAGTGCATCCAAAGTTTGGATTTGAACTAGAGCCGCATTCAACAGTTTCACGTGGATTTGGCTATAATATAAAAAGTATTTTAAATATCATAGAAAAAAGTTCAAATATTACCTTATAATTGAATGAAAACAAACAACAATAGTAAACAATATTCAATACAATACACTTTTGAGTGATTTTGGAATATATAGAAAACAATATGAGTGGAATATCAATCGAGCAACAATATATATTACAATATGGGAACATTGGGCGACATGTGAAGTGGTGGGGTGAGAGGAAGGGGAATAGGAGTGTCATCTTGGTTTCACATTCTTTGCCAGCCTAGATGAAGTAGGAATTGATGACTTCTAGTCCCGGTATCGGCATTGGTGTTGCTGCGGCTGGACGTCGTGGTGCTCCGGCTTCAAAATCATACGGGCGCTCGGGAATTCGATTCTTGGTCTGGTGGTCGCGCAGTCTTTGCATTATCCATCGGTAGTCGGGCTGCCCGTAGAATTTCAGATCGTCGATGTGCTTGAGGATTTGGCCAAAGGAAGCAGCAGGGCATCCAGCGATCAGTTCCCACAAGGCTTGAATTCTGACGGCCGGCGGATTGTTTGGGAGCCTTCTACTCTTGATTTTGCCGATCTGAAAAAATAGAATCAATCATTTCTTTAAAAAAACAAAAAATCCCCACCTGTTCAGTGTCAGCGATGTGCCCCCATGGAAGATTTCCTTTGTACATTTCCACCATCACGTAGAACCAGGATTCGATGTCGTCCTTGCGGTAATATTCTCGGCCGATGTAGGCGCAGACAGCCGTATACAAGGGCGTGCCAACGAATTGAATTCTATCGCTCTCGCGAGGACCTCTCAGTGATCCCTTAAAAATGAATGATTATAAGAGAGTTAAAAAAATGAAAGCAAAACTCACATTTTCACGCACGAATTTCCTGGACATTCCAAAGTCGAGCAAGTAGACGTTGCCTTTCGTTGTCCTCGGGGCGCTCAATGGTTGTGTTTAAATTCGTCACTAGTCTTAGCTATTTAATAAAATTATCATCAGCGTTGGCGTTCAAAAACAAATTTAGGAATAGTAAATAAAATTAAAATAAAAAATTTACAAATTATAATTCATTATTTTCTAAATATTTCAACTTTTTTTAAAATTTTTCAACAAAATTTTTTTATCAATTTTTTATGAATCTCATAGAATTTTTACATTTAATAAATACATAAAATTGACAATCATTCATAATTATTTAATAAAATTATCTACCTCCCCAAAGTCCAAGAACAAATTTTTGAACAAAAAAATAAAATTAAAATAAAAATTTTACTCGGATCAGTGAATTAAAGGGATTATATTATCAATACTAAGCGAAAATTCCTCGCTCATTCTTAAATCATCGTATACTTATTGGTCGATAATATTTGAATTTATTTTTTTCAATTTTTTCAATAAAATGAAATATTAATAAAAAAAATTGAAATTTAATTCTTTTTCAATATTCATTTAAAAAACAGATGTAATAATAATAAAAAAAAACAAAGAATTTAATTTGTAATCAAAAAACATTGAAATTATATGTGATTGCTAATTATGCCTTGTATTTATTTTCTTTTGTAATTCTTCTGATCTCTGGACATCATTTTTCAAATTTTTTTGGATGTTTTTAGAATTCCTAAATTTTAAAAATGTTAGAAAAAAATTGAAAAAATACATTTTTACCCCGAATCCAGAGATTTTTACATCTACATACGGCAGCATATAATCTAATTGAAGCATTTGTTTTTCCAAATCTTACCTTAAATGCTCTTCACCTTTTGGGTGTCGAACAAGAAAATGTCGCTCTCCATGTTCATTTCCATTCTCATTTGTGTAAAGTGTGAGTATTTCTTCAGTCTGTTCATTTTCCATACAAAAATTTGGATAATTTGGTTCCCAATAGAATGGTATTATGAAATTGGCCGATTGTTTTGAGCCAATAAATTGCTAAAATTAATAAAAAATGTCTTAAAGAAAATTAAATGTTACCTCCTTGATTTTGTCAATAAGCTTGGATATCATAAATTCTGGTAATTGTCGAGGAAAAAATCGAAAAATTTTTGGCTTTTTGTCGGGCAGAGATTTGTTCAACCAATGGACCAACAAATCGATATCCTCTTCATCATTTAGACTGACCCTCATTAATGCTTGAACATTTTCGATTAGTCCAAATGCGTTCGGATTAAATCGCAAAAAATTAAATAAAATTTTTTCGTTGCAAAATAAAGTGGCTTTCTCCGCCAACATTTTGAACAAACGATGAAATTGATTAAGTCGTTCCAATGAGTGACAAATTTGAATATCACTATGGTCCATGACCAATCTAATTGCATTTAAATTTGAATGGATGCATTCAATGAATCGTATAACTCGACCATCCAAAAAACTGCAATGCCGGATTTTAATGTTTTTTTTTTGAATATTTTCCTTACTTTATTGAAATTGCGCAAAATCCGGTGATATATTTTGGGGGTTGAATACAAGCAATCGGGATATCAATTTCCCTGTATTCTTTATACCGTATCATTTTGGCTTGATAAATGCCGTTTGCATTGAGTTCAGTTCGAAAATACAAATGATAATTGACATTGTACGGCTTTACATTTCCATGTAATTTTGGCCAACTTAATTGCTTGAATGTCCAACTTGATGTACTCAATTTGGAGTCGGCCATTTCCACTCGTTTGATCCAAGCCAAAACTTTCATCAACCAATTTGGAATTGAAACACTGAACATTTTTAGTAGATTTAAATAATTTATATTATATAATACCTCTTTCCCTCCATTTTTGCTCTTTTTGTACAAATTTTCTCTTCCGAATCTGTTGACTTATTTTTAAGCATTTGCGAAATTGGATTTGAATTAATTGATTTCATTTGTTCATTCTGTTAAATTTTAAAATGTTTATTAATTTTAATTGATTAATAGAATATTTTAAGACATTAAATAAACCCTATATAAAATAAAAAATAAAATTTTTTATTTTAGTACTTTTTTATTTTCATAAATTTTAGGAGAGACTAACATGAAATTTTTCCTTTTTCATGGCTTCAATTTCTTCAATCAATTTAGCATTTTTGTCTTTCAATTCGGCATTTTCCTCTTCAATCTTGTCTAATTTTTCCTTCAAATCACTGATTTGTTTTGCCATCGAAATTTTATCAGATCTAATATACTAATCCGCAATAAATGCAGCTTTGAAATTTTTTACTTTGGCGTTTTGTATTATGAATAAAATCCAAAAATAAATGAAATAGTTAAGGAATAAAGAAAAGAACTTTTAAACACAAAATATAAAGAAATAAAGAAAAATAAATATTTTAGAATGAAAGCAATATATATTAAAAAATTGAGAAAAATTTTTAATTATTTTAATGAAATAGTCGAGAATTATTAAAAAAATGTAAATATTTGCCAAATTTTGTAAATAATTGTAAAATGCTAAGAAAATATTGAGATAATTATTTTGAACCAATTGGAGCGGCCGGGAGCCGCGTAGCGGCGACCGGGCGCTCCTTTAAGCATTTAAATCATTGGAATAATGTAATAGCAAATCCGGGAATAGGTAAATAGTTTGAATCAAGTATTAAAGGTTTATGAATTAAATAAGATAATACTTAATTAATATTTATCGAGATTTGATATAAAAAGCCGAAAATTAATATATAAGTGAGGAAATGAGTTAGAAATGCCATGCCATGAATGAGTTCATGAATGAAGTATAAGCACCGGAAGTAATCGTTAATGATGGGTAAAAAATTGAGAATAACCGAGAATGAAGGGTAGAAAGCTGGGAATGGTCGAGAATAAAGGTTAAAAAGTTGGGAACGGTCGAGAATGAAAGCCGGGAATGATCGAGAATGAAGGGTAGAAAGCTGGGAATGATCGAGAATGAAGGGTAGAAAGCTGGGAATGATCGAGAATGAAGGGTAGAAAGCCGGGAATGATCGAGAATGAAGGGTAGAAAGCTGGGAATGGTCGAGAATGAAAGGTAAAAAGCCGAGAATGACGAGAAAGAAACCGGGAATGGTCGAGATTGAAGCATAGAGAGCCGGGAATGGTCGAGAATGAAAGGTAAGAAACCGGGAATGGTCGAGATTGAAGCATAGAGAGCCGGGAATGGTCGAGAATGAAGCATAGAGAGCCGGGAATGGTCGAGAATGAAGCATAGAGAGCCGGGAATGGTCGAGAATGAAGCATAGAGAGCCGGGAATGGTCGAGAATGAAGCATAGAGAGCCGGGAATGGTCGAGAATGAAGCATAGAGAGCCGGGAATGGTCGAGATTGAAAGGTAAAAAGCCGGGAATGGTCGAGAATGAAAGGTAAAAAGCCGGGAATGGTCGAGAATGAAAGGTAAGAAACCGGGAATGGTCGAGATTGAAGCATAGAGAGCCGGGAATGGTCGAGAATGAAGCATAGAGAGCCGGGAATGGTCGAGAATGAAGCATAGAGAGCCGGGAATGGTCGAGATTGAAAGGTAAAAAGCCGGGAATGGTCGAGAATGAAAGGTAAAAAGCCGGGAATGGTCGAGAATGAAAGGTAAAAAGCCGGGAATGGTCGAGAATGAAAGGTAAAAAGCCGGGAATGGTCGAGAATGAAAGGTAAAAAGCCGGGAATGGTCGAGAATGAAGCATAGAGAGCCGGGAATGGTCGAGAATGAAGGGTAAAAAGCTGGGAATGGTCGAGAATGAAAGGTAAAAAGCCGAGAATGACGAGAAAGAAACCGGGGATGGTCGAGATTGAAGCATAGAGAGCCGGGAATGGTCGAGAATGAAAGGTAAGAAACCGGGAATGGTCGAGAATGAAAGGTAAAAAGCCGGGAATGGTCGAGAATGAAGGGTAAAAAGCCGGGAATGGTCGAGAATGAAAGGTAAAAAGCCGGGAATGGTCGAGAATGAAGGGTAAAAAGCCGGGAATGGTCGAGAATGAAGGGTAAAAAGCCGGGAATGATCGAGAATGAAAGGTAAAAAGCCGGGAATGGTCGAGAATGAAAGGTAAAAAGCCGGGAATGGTAGAGAATGAAGGGTAAAAAGCCGGGAATGGTCGAGAATGAAGGGTATAAAGTGGGGAATGGTCGAGAATGAAGGGTAAAAAGCCGAGAATGGTCGAGAATGACGAGTAAGAAACCGGGAATGGTCGAGAATGACGAGTAAGAAACCGGGAATGGTCGAGAATTTTTGGATTGAATTAAGGGGAAATTGAATAATGAATGAATAGAACTATAAATAATGAATTAGAGATATAGATGGAGATGATGATCATTAACATTAATTAATCAAGCGAAGGAATGGAATTTGTGTTTTTTATTTTTTTCATTTAAATAAAATTGAAACTGAGAATTTAACTTTCCATCATTTTAATTTTAAAACGTTTTGACGAGCGCTGGGATGCCGCGCAGCGGCATCCCCAGCGCTCGTATTTTATTAATTTAAATTAAAAAATTTTTTGTAACGGTTTTAAATCTAATAATCAAGATAGTTAATTTTTCAGCATTAAATTGAAAAATTTTACAATCTGGTCGAATGGGAGAATAAAATGACAAAGATTCATCATATTCATTCTTTATATATTTACCTTTGATAGAGAAAAAATATAATTTAAATGCTTTTATTCGGGGATTTTTTTATTAAAGTTTTTCAATTTTTCCATCCATCAATGTGCGCTTCATTCTTATAATTTTCCCAAACAATTTTCTTGGGAAATTGGCAAGGAGAGATTTGAATATTTTTTCTTAAAAATTTTATGAATTTGATTTGAGGAAATTTTCTTATTCACCATTACAATATAATATTTAAATATTTACTCCAATTATTTGTTTAATAGGAATAAGAAGAACATGCAAAGTGGATTAGCATGAATACAATAATGCCAAAAATTGTACGAGGTCAAGTCCTGAATAGACAAAGGGCAGTGCAAATGTGGTCATGTTCTGAATAGTGCAAATGTGGGAGTTTTCGACTTCTAATAATTCAGGAACCTGTTTTAGATCTTACAAACCTTATACCATTTTGTAGATCTCATCGAGACGCATCGATTGGTATATAATTTGTCATGGTCTAGTCAAAATAAAATACTATTAAACCATTTTTCCAGTCTTTTGTTTTAAACTTTTTAATTTTAGCCCAACCCATGAAAAATTATATACCATTTGATGCGTCTCAATGAGATCTACATAATGGTATAAAGTTTGTTGGGTCTAAAACCGGTTACTGATTTAGTAGAAATCAAACGCCCCCACATTTGCACTATTCAGGACATGACCAACATTTGCATTATTCAGGACATGACATAGCACCGCCAAAAATAATTGCAGCCCAACTTAAATTTAAAATTTTATTAATTTTTTCATCCAATTTAAAATTAAAAATACATTTATTAATTATAACTCAATTTTTATTTTCTCATCACCCAAATATTTCAACAATTTTTTATTTTTTATTAAAATTTTTTATGAAACCTATAAAAGTTTTACATTAACAAGTACATAAAGCTGACAATCGATTCACAATTATTTAATAAAATTATCAGCGTCAACAATGCCCAAATTTTGAACAAAAAAATAAAACTAAAATAAAAATTTCATAAAAAAATAATTGGAATCATATTTTCAAAATAGCAAGCGAAAATTCTTCATTCGTTCCTCACCCATCTCATAAGTCACAACTATTGTCCAATAATAATATTCGAATTATAATTTTCCATTAAATTATTTTAATTTATAAAAATTATTTTCCTTAAATTTAAAAAATTTTTAATTAAAATTTTTATGAACGAGATGGAATATTTCAAAAATTATGAAAATAAAATAATAAAAAACACAAATTATTTATGATTCAATCTTCTTCATTATCTCAAATTTCTGACCATAATTTTCGAAGCAAATTATTAAAACATATGAATTAATTTTTAAAATATTACATAATTCAAAAATACATTTTTTTAACCCGATTCCATTGATTTCTACAATTATTTTTGGCCAGCAGCAGCTGCTGCTGCTGCATTTGTTCTTCCCAATCTTCCTTTAAATATTCTTTAGCTTTTGGGTACCGAACAAGAAAATATCCTATTCGGTTATGAGGCCATGAATGTTGAAAATTATATTTTCTTAATTTTACATTTGATAAAATTACATTTAATGACAACTTTCCATTAATTATTAATTAATTATTATCCTAAATTTTAACATATCTTTTTTTAATTTTTATTAATCCCATAAAATTTTTTCATTAACAAATACATAAATTCGACAACCAATTCAGAATTATTTAATAAAATTATGAACTAGCAAACCAAGAACAATATTTAACTAAAAAATGAAATTGAAATAAGATATACTTATCGTTTATCCGGGTGTTAATTTTTAAAATTTTTTGGGATTCATATTCTATTACTCATATTTGATTTCAAAGATGACGGAGAATTTTTATCATTAAATTGAAAAATATTTGCAATGGAAAGAAAATGACAACGATTTGCTATATTCATCCTTTCTATAATTTCACTTGAAATAGGGTAAATATAATTTAAATGCTTTTTCTGGGGCAATTTTTCTAAACATTTACTAATTTTCCCAATCCATCAAATGTGCGGTATGCGCCCCATTCTTAAATTGAGTCTATTATTAAAAATTCCTTGGGAAAATCGCCTCAGGCAAAAATTTGAATTTTCTTCCATAAAATTTTATGAAGAATTTTAGTTTGAGGCAATTTTCCGATCCATCCAAACAAAATATCCTTACTACAAATAATCTTATCATTGTCATCCATCGGATCAAAATTTGTTTATTCGAAAATTTTTTGAATCGAATGAATGGTATATCAAATTACTATTTTGCCTAATTGAAATTCTTAACCATTCATTAGAGATTAAATTAAAATGCCAATATCATCGTTTTTTGGGGCATACGAAATTCATTCAAATATTTAAAAAGACTTGAAATTTTGATAATCTATTAGTGTCAGCAAAATTCAAACAGAGCAAAGAACAATTTGCGACACGAATTTAGTTTAATGAATGTTTGTATTTATTTATAGATAGTATTTAATTTGGCAAAAAAAATGAAAATGGCGAAAAGGTTGTAGCGGTTTAATGATTTCTCCATTTAAAAAATAAAACTAAAAATTTCAACAGAATAATAATGGTATCATATTTTAAATAACATAAGAAAATTTTCGTCTATTCCTTAACCATTACATTTATAATGATTATTTATTACCTTTAAATTATAATTCCTTATTTCCTAAATGGTTCAACATTTTAATAATTTTTTATGAATCCCATAAAATTTTTTCTTTAATAAATTTATTTAATCGACATTAAATTCACAATTATTTAATAAAATTATACCCATCCAGCAGCAGGCTGGCTCCAAGAATTTTTTTAAATTAAAAAATAAAGCAAAAATAAAAATTTCAGCAGAAAACGAAGAAAAAATTTTTCGTTAATTTACAAATCATCTTACTTCTTATTCTTATTCTTACAATTATTTCCAAAATATGGCACAATCGTTAAGAATCCGCATCCCAATTTTTTTTTGTTTAATTTTTCAAAAATTGATTTTATAGATATTTACCCATAAATTATAATTCTTCATTTTTCTAATATTTTAATATTTTATTTTTTATTAAAATTTTTAAATATGGACCACATAGAATTTCTATATTGAGAAATATATAAATTCAACAATTAATTCATAATTAATTTAATAAAATTATTTGTTTTAAATTCGTCCAAAAATTTTGAACTAAAAATTAAAATAAAAATTTCACAGAAGAACAATTATATCATATTATCAATTATGTTTGAAAATTCTCTATTTAATTCTCAACCATTTTATAATTATTGTCCAATAATATTCGAATTAAATTTTTCTTTTCATTTTTTTTTTATAATGATTGAAAATTATTTTAATGGAATTTTTCTAGGAGCATTCATATATTTTTATATCATTTTTAATATCATTTTCCGAGAAAATTATTAAATTGTAAAAACTCAAAATATTTGAGCACAAAATATTCCAATTTACCATTTTGTAAGAACACTGTTTTGGCCGAAAATATTGATTAATTTGTTATGACTAAAAAATAAAAATTAAATAAAATTTCATTATCCATAAATTATACTTAATTCTTTATTTTTCTAATATATCCAATTTTATTAATTTTTTATTAAATTTTTTGAATTTTTTTTTGTAAAGCTCATAGAATTATAATATTAAGAAATATATAAAATCGACAGTGTTCACAATTATTTAATAAAATTACCCACCAATTCTTTCAAGAAAAAATTTTGAACAAAAAATAAAAAAAATTTCACAGAATAATAATTGAATCATATTATCAATAGCATTCGATATTGATAAAAGCAAAATATAATTCAATGCTTTACCCGAAACATTTTTACATTTTCCCAATCCATCAAATATGCACCTCATTCTTAAATTCGGTTCCTTGTGAACATTGTCTCAGATAAAAATTTGAATTTTTTCATAAAATTTTCCGTTTAATTTGTAAGCAATTTTCCGATCCATAATTGCACAATAAACTTTCTAAATAATTTTGTCATTGTCACCCATTGGAACTAAATTTGCCTCATTCGAACATTTTTTTTTGAATTGGGTGATGGAAAATTAAATTCTATTATTTTGCCTAATGGAATCAATCAATCATAGGAGATTAAATTTAAATGCTAAAAAATCATTTTTCTATATATTTGAGTGTATGCGGAGTTCATTGAAATATTCAAAAATTTTTGAACGTTGATAATTTTTCATCTAGAGTAAATATTCATAAAGATCAAAGAATAATTTGCTGCAAAAATCAAAGTTTAATGAATATTTGTATTTACTTATTAAAATTAACATATTTCATCCCCATTATGTTGAGCTTGAGCCACGAGGGCATATAATTCCGTGTAAATCACATTCCATTGGGATGATAAATATTCCGTGGATAGAGTGAGGAAATGGTCGAATAAATTCAGCGCAAATTATTTTATTAAGAATTAAGGTGAATTTATTATCCTTATGGATTTTTTGGACATTTCAAATTTTAGAAAATTTAAATTAAAAATCGATTTTAACACTTGGATTATAACAAAAAGTATATTTTTGATCATTTATTTTTTACATTTATTATTTTAAATTCATTCCATCAAAATTAAAATCATATCCTTGGATATTTGAATTTAAACGATTAAAAATTTTTAAAAAGCTTTTAAAAATCATTTATAAAATAAATTATTCAAAAAGTTTTTTTTAAAATATCAATTATAAAAAATTAAATTTATTCTAAAAACTTTTAAATCCATTAATAAAATAAAGCTTTTAAAAACCATTAGAAAATAAAATAGCATCCTCCCTCTCAATTTTATTCATTTAATCTAAGTATATTAACAAAAAATCATTCTAAATTTTCCTAAAATTTTATCCAAAAAATTATGACAAAATTCATCATATTCACCCTGGTGCCACTTTTTCTCTTCTTTGCTTTCCATTCGGCTGTAAGCAATTTTTATTAATTAAATTAATTGTTTATGAATGAAAAATTGCTAGGAAAATTAATTTATTAAATGAGTATTCATTTTCTTTCTCATTTTTTTGATATTTCTGCATAATTGAACATCAAAACGACTAAATTGCAATGAAATTCCATCATTTAATATTGAATGGAAACATTCCATGAATTTCATAACCTGAACATCCAAAAAACTGCAACAATAAAAAATATATTTAAATGATTTAATTAATTTTCTTACTCTATTGTAATTTCTTTGAATCCAATTATGTAGTTTGGGGGTGGGATAGAAGCGATAGGGATATTCATTTTTTTGCCTCTTTTACATAATTTTAATTTGTCTTGATAAATGCCCATTGTTTCATTGAATTCATCATAAAAATCCAACCAGCCGACATTGTACGGCTTCACATTTCCATGTAATTTTGGCCAACATAATTGTTTGAATGTCCAGTTGGATGTACTCAATTTTGAATTGGCCATTTCCACTCGTTTGATCCAAGCCAAAACTTCGATCAACCAATTTGGGACACTGAATAAATAAACAATACAATTTTAATAATTTATTTTTACCTTTTTCTCTCGGCCACTTTAGCAACTATTTTCTCTTCCGATTCCGAATCTATGGATTTCTCTACAAGCATTTTTTCAGAACTTGGATTTGAAGCAATTGATTTCGATTCTTCATTCTGGTTAAATATAAAATTAATATTGAATATTTTTGAGTAAAATTTACATTATAAAGGAATTTAATATTTAAATATTAATATAAATAAATGAATTTTCTAAAATATTAACAGTTAATTAAACTTTAATTTTTCTAATTATTTTCAAAGGGAAATAATATTTAACGTTAAACTTACTTTGAGTTCTTCAATTATTTGCAGCAATTTGACATTTTGTTCATTCAATTCTATGTTTTTCTTCGTCAATTCTTTCTTTTGTTCCTTCATTTCATTTTCTTGGTTTATTAATTCGGTATTTCGCTCCTTAAGTTTGTTCATTTCTTCTTTCATAGCAATGATTTCAGCTATCAATTTTGCATTTTCATCAGACATTTTCCAAATTCTCAATTAAATTTATCAGAAAAGTTTTTATTTGCTAATAAAAATTAATTATTTTTCAATTATAAATTGTTAAAAAAATGGAAATAAAATTCTATTTAATTGTAAGAAAGTAATTTCATCATTGGAAAATATTTGCATTTTTTTGCGAATGGGAAGAAAATGACTTTATTTATTTCCCTTTTATAAAGGCAAAAAATTAATTCAAATTTTCTTTATAATTTTCCAATTTTCCCAATCCATCAAATGTTCGCTTCATTCTTAAATTGGACCTACATATTTAAAATTGCTTGGGAAATTGCAAATTGTCTTGGTCAAAAATTTGAATATTTTTTTTCCTCAAAACTTTATGACGAATTTGGTTTGAGGCAATTTTCCCATCCATTCCTTCAATTTTAAATTGTTTCAATAAATTTTCCATTTTTAATCCTTAATTGGCAAATTTCGGTTCTTTTTTTTATCTTTGCTGAAAAAATAATTCAATTTTTGTGAAAAATTCTCAGCCAATCAAAATATTTACCTTATTGTTGTGAGAAATATTGGAAATGGCAAATGGCAATGTGAATTTTCTATTTTATAAATTTAGACGTTTAGAGAATTAAACATGGATTTAGTATAAATGAATAAGTTGGTTCATTCATTTATATTGATATAATTTAATAGTACACCTTTTATTTAATGCTTTTCAAATATTTTCGAACTCTTCTTGCGCCCAATTTGAACGATAAAATGATCAAATAAATACTTAAGCACAGTGAATATAATTAGCCGAAAAATCCAACGCACCCAATCCGCAATATTTGATGAATAGTGTACGGATTTATATGCATGAAGAGTACCAATATATGCGCAAATATAATAAATGCACCAAATAAGGTCAAATTATGTAGCAAATATGCCAAAAATTGCCAGAATATGCAAAATTATGCACTTAATAAATTGATTTTTTTAAATATTTAAAGTCAAAAATGAAAGAATAAGTTATTAAATATAAAATTTAATCATTTCCGATTAATAAAAGTTCAAAAAAATTAATTTCCAAAAATTTATTTCTTTTCTAAAAAATTTTGATGATTGATTCATGGAAGGTAAAATTCCTTTGTTCTTTAGAAAAATTTTTCCTTTTATTTTCAAAAAATTTTCTTGTTGAAAATATAAATTTTCTAAAAATACTATCTTATTAGATAAAAATTAAACAATTTTTAAAGAATTTTTTACAAAAAAAAAAATAAATTTTTTTACCAAAAATTTTCAAATTTTCGCTAAAATTTATAAAAATTCTCGAATTTATGTAAAATATGCACAAAATATGCAGATATGCAGGAAATAAAACTAGTTTAAAATCACTTATTTAAATGTAAAAACACTTTTTACGCACTCTACAATGCTGTGCATATGTGCACACAAAATATGCATTTCCATATAAATCCGTACTATATTGATGAATAAGTAGTAAAGATAAGAACAGGCAAAATGGAATGAATATTTGACAAGAAATCAACAATGCCATAAATAACCAACTGAAATTTTATACTATATTAATTTTTTATTAATTATTGAAATTATAATTTTTTTATAATTATTACGCCTAAATTATAATTCCTTATTTTCCTAATTTAATAATTTTTTATTCTTTTTTTAATATAATTTTTTAATTTTTTATGAACCCCATAGAATTTTTTCATAAATAAATACATAAAGTAGACAATTAATTCATAATTATTTGATAAGATTTTATTCAATCCTCTTTTCAAGAAAAAAAATTTGAACTAAAGATTTTAACTAAAATAAAATATTTCTCAAAAGAAAGCACTCGAGAACTTTCTAAATTCTTCATTTTTTCATCTTCCCCAACATTTTTATTTTCCTAATATTTCAAAAATTTTTTTTGTCATTAAGAAATGCATAAAATCCAAAATCAATTCACAATTATTAATAAAATTATCATTTTCCAAAAACAAATTTTTTTTAACTAAAAATTTAAATAACTAAAATAAAATTTTCAAAAATAATAATTTCACCAAAATTATATTATTAATAGCTCACGAATCACGATCCTTATTTTTATAACATTTCAAAAAATTTTTATTTTTAGATTTTTTTGAATCTCATAGAATTTTTTTATTAATAATAAATACATTAATGTCGTACCATAATTGAAATTCTGAAATACCCTGGGGCAAGGAGAATTCAAGAAAATAAATATTCATCTATAATTTAAAAATCATAAAATTTTAAGGCAACTTATATCATTTTATTTAATATAGGTAATTACTAATCTTTTTGTTTTATTTAATTCCATATTTAAAGGTATTTTTCTTTTTAATAAATTTGTCAAAATTGACTCTGATGAAATTTTAAAGTTATGCAAGGAAAAAACATTGATAAAATTCGTGAAAATAAAAAAAATTTAAAATTGAATGTTGTCCGAAAAAAAGAATTTATCAAAAAATTATATGAAATTATAATTATTTTGTCTACTTCGTTTTCTGAATTCTGCAAATTTTTGAGCACAATTATCGAAGCAAATTTTTAGAATTCCTAAATTTTAAAAATGTTAACATATTTTAATATATTTCTTACCTCGTTTCCCGGAAAAAATATTTCGATACAAGTACTTGATGTTGGTTCCCTTTCCTCTTTCTCCCAAATATCTCTTAAATATTCTTCGCCTTTTGAGTGTCGAACAAGAAATTGAAGTGGATGATAAGGTGCATTAGCCTTCTCATAAATGGCAAGAACTTCTCCAGTTTGATCATTTTCCAAACTAAAAATTGGATAATCTTGCGGCTTATAGTGGAAAAAGAATAATGGCATTAAAAAATTGGCAGGTTGCGTTGAGCCAATGAATTGCTAAAATTAATAATAAGAAGTTAATAAAATTTGGAATTTTACCTCTTTGATTCGGTCAATAAGAATGGATCCTATTTCCTTTGTTAGGTTAAAATCGGTAAATTTTGGCTTGTTATCGGCACGGGAATTGGTAAGCCATTTTAGAAGCAAATCAATATCATATTTATGTATTTTTGCACAAATTTTTTGAGCATTTTCAATTATGCCAAATGCATTCGGGTGAAATCGCAAAAAATCCATAAAATTTTCATCAAAAATAAAAATAGCTTTCTTTGCCAAAATTTCATATAAACGATGTACTTGACCAAATTTTTCTATGTTATACCAGAAATACCAGAAAGAAAATTTATCTGGATTGAATAAAAATGCAATTCCATTTAAATTTGAAATGATGCATTCAATAAATTGCAAAATTCGGTCATCCAAATAACTAATTAAATATAAAAAAAACATTAAATGTATTTAAATTGTTTATTACACTATTCCAATGTATTCGAATCCAATGATGTATTTTGGCGGTTTAATGCAAGCAATTGGGATATTCACTCCGATGCCATATTGTTCTCTTTTTCTTGTCAATTTGGCTTCATAAATGCCCATTGATTCATTGAGTTCATCATACAAATCCAACCAGCCGACATTGTATGGCTTCACATTTCCATGCAATTTTGGCCAACATAATTGTTTGAATGTCCAATTTGATGTACTCAATTTGGAATCGGCCATTTCCACTCGTTTGATCCAAGCCAAAACTTCGATTAACCAATTTGGAACACTGATGAACAATTTTTTTGCATATAATAATTATTTTAATTTTATTTAATAACCTTCTTCCTGTAATTTTTTCATTTTTTTCATCCATTTTCTCCTCCAAATCGATAGACTTATTTGGATTGGATGCACCTTGATTCGTTGGCAAATTCTGTTAAATTTTAAATTTATTTAATTTTTGGGTTAATTTTAAAAGAATTAGAGAATTAAAAATTAAGTAAAATAAATTAATTGTAAAATATTAATATTTAATATAATGATGATTTTCAAATAATTTTAGTGATAAACTAACATTGCGTTTTTCCGCCTCCATTGCTTCAATTTTTTCCAACAATTTTGCATTTTGTTCTTTCAATTCGGCATTTTCTTCTTCAACATTGTCCAACTTTTTCTTCAGAGCAATAATTTCATTGGCCATTGAATTTTCATCAGACATTTCTCCAAATTTTCAATTAAATTATTAAATTTATTACAAAATGTTTTGATCTAATTAAATAATATTAATTTAAGAGCAAATAAAAATATGTCAATGCAATTTTACATAATTAAAAAAAATTAAAATGTATTTTTTGGACGAATTTGAAGAAGAAAAAGAGAAAGATTCGCAAATGTCATTCTTATTTATTACCTTTATATCAATGTAAGGCAAAAAATATTTTTCTTAAAAAATTTTCCAATTTTTTTCCCATCAAATGTCGCCTTCATTCTTAAATTGGATCAGTCAAATTCCTTGGGAAAATTTCCTAAAGTAAAAACTTGAAATTTTTCATACAATTTACTGTGGATTTAGTTTTAGCTTTTTAGGCAATTTCCCCATCCATCATTTATTACACAATATAATTATTTGAATTAATTTTGTCATTGTCATCCATTGAATGAAAATTTAATTTACCTCAAAATATTATCTGAATTGAATGAATAAAAACAATCACCATTTTGCCTAATAGAAAATTCCCAACCAATCATAGGGAATTAAGAGAATGTCAAATTATAAATATTGTTATCTTTTTTAATTTTAAATAGATTATTCATATCTTTCATCACTCTAGGTGGCGGATGATATAGAATTCCGAAATATAGGCATAAAATATTGACATAAAATTGTTAAAATATTGATATAATTTGTAAAAATATGCAAAATATTGATGGAATATTGATGAAAATTTTTTTTAATTGCTATATTTTATCAAAAATTTCGATAAAAAATATTTTTCCATTTACTTAATCAAAAATTATTCATATTTTTAAGTTTTTTATATACAAAAAATTTCAGAATCCATTTCCTAAAAATTTTTACACACATCAATAATTTTTCATGAAAGAATTTATGGAAATATTGGACGGAAAAATTGTTGAATTGGATTTAATTTATGAATGGCATTTGAATGATTTTTCAATATATCCCTGCTAGAGATCTTTTAAAGCGCGATAGCGCTTTCTTCCTATCAAAAATAAAATTTCTAATTGCCCCATGTACCGTAAAACTTCTATTAGAAGCCAACGCTCTATTTGAAGCCCACCCTATAGAAGCTCTGAAATTTATAAGCCCATGGGCTTCTAATAGAAGTTTTACGGTATATTCCTTACAACCATCGAACCATACGCCCTCCAAATTTTAACCAGCCGAGCTTTACCTCGACTGGTTAATTAATTTAAAAAAAAACAAATATTTAAACAAAAAAATTTTACAAATATTTTTATGAATTTTTATGCTTTTTGTATATTAGCGATTTGTACTCCATCTCCATGTTGAACATTTTTTGCCGTATTTTGAGCGCTGATGGAGAAAACCTGTGCAAAATTTAAAAAAAATAATTTCAATAATTTTTATGGAATAAAAAAATAAGCTTAATTATAATTTTTTCAGCCTTTGCTCGAATTTTATTTTCTATTTCTACCCAATTCGATGTAAAATGGTCCTTGTCATGTCCCAACGACCAACCTTATTCCCCAAATTTTGTTGTAGTCTATTTCGAATGAATATTCGCGCCAATAGTATTCTTGTTTGTTTTTGAATGCCAGGATGCTTTCGTAAATAGATGAAAAAACTGGCCGAAGAACATGCACTCGAGATAAACCCAAAAATATAGGTGATATATCCAGCATAAAATTTGCCATTTTCAGTGAACTTAAATGAGCACAAAAATAAGAACATTTTAATACAGGGATGCATCGATGTCTCAAAACAAAATACCGAAAATCGAAATTCCAGAGGGTCAAAATTTAAAAAAAAATAAATCCAAATTTCAGAGGGTCAAAACTTTTATAAAAATTGAAAATTGAAATTTCAGAGGATCAAAAATTTTCCAAAAAGGAAAAAATTTCAGGAGGTCAAAAATTTTCAAAAAATAGAAATTTCAGAGCGTTATAATTTTCCAAAATCGAAAGTCGCAATTTCAGATGATAAAAAAAATTGAAATTTCAGAGGGTCAATAATTTTCCAAAAATCCAAAATCGAGTTGCTATCTCTTTTTTATTAATAACTCACTAAATTGACAAAAAGAAGACTGGAAAATGAGCCGCCCCAAAGGAATGAATAGAATAAAAGAAGCCAAATTGTGGTGCCGGTAACCTCCAATTGACGACGCCATTTCCAGCTTGAAATTAGGCCGGAATGAGAACATTTCCTTCGATAAATTGCCAAAAATGGAACATAAAGAACTATAAAAAATTTAAATTTTAATAGAAAAATACATCATTTTACCGAATAACAAAGCCAAACAAATGTTCGAATAAAATTGGCCAAAAACTGCTGATAAAGGACCAGAAGCCAAACCCATTGAGCATAATAAAATTGAGTTTGAGTCATCAAAACCATAAAATTTGACAAATGTATCAATGCTGGCAAATATTAAATCAATGGAGAAAACAATGGCAAAGAATGACTAAAATGGAAATGATGGGGGAAATGGGAATATTGTATGGGAAAACTTTGTTCAATTTTGATTTGTATGTGAGCGGATGAATGACCATAAAGAGACGGTCGGCGGCCAAAGCAAGGACCGCAATTCGGGTCATTGTTAAGCCAATACTCATAGGCGTATTCACCTTAAATTACTGAAAAAAATATTGATATCTTGAAAAAAATAGGTAAAATATATTTCGGCATTTTTTAGCATTTTTGGCCATAATCGTCAATGAAGTGTTTTATTAATATTTTAAATTTTTTTAAAAAATTTTGAAAATTTTTGAAAATTTTTTTTTTGAAATTTTTGGGAAAAATTTTTTTTGAAATTTTTGGGAAAAATTTAAATAATTTGATAGCTAAAAATTGAATTTTGAAAATAAATTTTAAAATTTTCTGATTAATTAATTTTTATGAATATTTTTAATAAACAATAACGGAATTTTTTTTGAAAAAATTTTTATTAATTAATAATTAATTAGATGAATTATTTATACCAAAACACAAATCCATCGAGAAAAAAAGATAATTCCAATTGTGGATGCATAAATTTGATAAGTTGCGCGAATGAATAGGCCAATGGCTAAAAATTGATTGCAGAGAAATTATCAAATTTTATTATGAAAAATTCACAAATTGCCAAATCTGCAATGGCCAATAAGGCCAAATACCAATTGCATTGATGAAGACGCAATTTTGTCTAAACAAATTTATATTATTGTCCATCTTTTGCCTAAATTTACTGAAAATATGATCCAAATAAGCAAAATATTCGTGCAAAATCCAATTAGACTTAATGAATATCGAATCGAATTCAACACGATTGAATCATCCCAATAGGCGAATATAGGCCTTGATAATGGATTCATTGGGGAAGAGGCCATTTTTGTGAAGTGGAAATTGGATGGAATTATATAAATTGGTGATATTTGAATGAATTGATATAAATTCTTTAAAATATCCAAAATAAGGCAAAAAATACCAATATTTATTATTATTATTGCTATTATTTTTTGTTAATTGTTGAATTCAATTATATTTTCACGCAAAAGTAAATTTCTTTTGAGGAAATGAAATTAGTTATCATTCAATCCATTCATTAAATTCCATATACAGTATTTTTCCTATATGAAGCCCATGGGCTTATCAGAATCTCTCTAGTGTGCGCTTCTAATAGTGAAAAGGCTAATAAATTTAAGAGATTTTCTAGGTTGAACTTCTAAGAGAGAATGGGCTTCTTATATGAACTGGGCGTCAAATAGAAAATACGGTATTCGGTTATTCGTTTGTTTTTATAATGTTTATTATTATGTGGAAAGACTAACTAACAATTACAAAAATAATAATGTAATTTTCTCCTAACAAACAATTCGAGTTAAAATGGAACTACTAGAGATTAGAGAATAACTCAAATTTCATAAAATTATGCTAATCATCAAGAATTTAAGAATTTATTGTTTAAATGGTAAATCTATATTTTTTTAAAATTAATTTTATCAATATTATTGTGCCACAGAAGTTCGATGAGTGAGTTTAGCTGAATATTTATATGGGAAATGGGAATATGAAATTGCATTACGTAGTAAATTTAATTAAAAATAATTCTCAGTAAATTACCACAGTTCCGTTTTGATGTTTTGCTTCTCTCATCAATTTCCTATTCCAAAATTTAATAATATTATTTAGCAGCTGCCGCTGGCGCAGTGAATATCAATTTTTAAATTTGGTAAAAAAATGTTAAAAATTTGATGAGGTAAATATCTGAGATTTTAGATATGCAAAGATCATTTGAATTACTAATTTTTAATTTAATTTTTGGGATGGAAATATTATAAAAAAGCAAATGGAAATAAACAATAAATACTAAAAATTCAATGATATTGGCAAAATAATTTGCCCAAAATTAGATTAGATGAAGGAAACACCTGCCTTTCCTTCTTCTGCTGTTTATACTTATATTCATAATATTTTATATTGGTCGAAAATGCCAAAGTTTTCTGGCTCCATCACTGCAACAATAACTTATATTGCATCCAATTTGGAATCAAATATTGCATAAATTATGATTCGAAAAATGAAAAAAAAAATTAAAAAAATTTTATTATTAATCTATTTTTTATGCAATAATATTTAATTTATTTTAGAAAAATTTAATTTCCATTTCCATTTAAAAATTAATTCTTTTGTAAGTGTATTGATATTTAATTTTTTTTGACTTTGAAATTTTAATAAAAATAAATGGGACTTTTCGAAACCTTAAATTAGTTGGAAAAAATATAATTAAAAAAGAAATCATTTTTAAATGGCCGGCCCCTTTCTTCTCTTCACCAAAAAATTAAATTTGATTTTTGGGGAAAGTTAACATTTAATTGAATTTCACACGTGTGGACAAGATTATCCCCAGTCTCGATTTTAAAATCTGTAAATCAAAATTTTAGGGAAAGTGCCAGGCTATTTATACATTGCCCGAATGAATAGGCCAATGGCTAAAAAAATTAATTGCAGAGAAATTATAAAATTTTATTATGGAAAATTCACAAATTGCCAAATCTGCAATGGCCAATAAGGCCATATACCAATTGCATTGATATAGGCGCAATTTTGTCTAAATAAATTTATATTATTGTCCAACTTTTGCCGAAATTTAAACCCATTTTTATTTTATTTTTAGTTTGCCAGCCGAAACATTCTACCAAAATTTTGAAGAAATTGAGAATTTGGGCTTCAGCACCATAGTGGTATCCGAATTGGCAAATTTGAGCAATTGGGAAAGATTGATGTAAATAAAATTTTAAAAAAATTGAAAAATAAATAAAGGAAATTGTTCAGTGTGACAACAAAGGTTGGCCAAGATTTGAACAATATTAGTAAATTGACCGAATTATTTGGTTCCATCCGGGCCCCAAATTCGGCAAATTCTTGCGGCGTTTCATCGCAACCGTGGAATCAAGGATTAATCCGATTCAATTGGGGAATTGATGGAGAAGCTTTGCAGACCGAATATTTTGTTCCAATGGCAAATGCGGTTGCAGCAATCAAAGCTGTAAAATATTTAGAAAATTCCATTTTCATTCATTCTTTTTTAAAAAGGCACGAAATTTGCGAGAACAATTGCTTCCATTGATGACATTAATGGTGATTAGAACAATCAAAAGTGACGATTTTTGGTTGAGCTCACAGAGTGGGCATCCTGCTGATGGCGGCCATGTGGCCATACATTTCGAGTGGGTTCCAACAAAAATTACGGAAGTGACAGCCATCCTGCCCACCCTCGATTCGACCTTTGCCCCATTCGGTGCCCGGCCACATTGGGGCAAATTCAATGTGCCAAATCCGCGCCAATTTCTTCCAAATTATCCAAAATTAAATGAATTCAAGTTGGTTAAATAATTTTTAAAAATAAATCTAAATTTTTAGGGAATTGGTCAAAAAATTTGATCCAAAAGGCAAATTCCGGAATCAATTTTTGGAGGAAAATGTTTTCGCCAAATTCGATTAACACATAAAAAATAATAATAAGAAATAATTCATAGAAATATTATTGTTAAAATTGAAGAAATTGCAACTAAAAATGTTGATATTTTTCAACTTTATACCTATTTCATATTTATACTAAAATGTTAAACAAAAATTTTTTCTCGAATAAATCTAAAGAATACAATAATACATGATTTTTATTATTCTCGATTCTGCTTGCATTTCTTTTTTAAATGACAGAGCAAGAGCCAAATTCTCTCTGTTTATGAATCAGCCGAATTTTTCAAACCATTCATACCATTTGGAGAAAAAATTCGCCATTTATTTTGCCTTCTCCATTTTCCTAAAAGTTGATATAAAAAATCTTTTAATTCCTTTCAATGTAATAAAAATTGAAGAAATATTTTAAGATAAGAAAAATTATTCTTTATAATAAATTTCATTTTCATAAGCATTTTATAATTCATCTTTGGTTGTTTGCATTTTCATATTATTTATTTCCCTGGTTTTGATAACAGAATAAAATTGTCAGCAATTATCAAACCAAAGAATATTTTTATTTCGATGAGAAAAAATCAATTTTCCAGTCAATGGCCTAGTAATGTCTTAAAATTTGATATTAAATAACAAAAAAGATTTAATATAAAATATGACAAAAATTTTGTCCGCCCAATAAAGGAATACAACATACCGTAAATGCTCTTATAATTCCCCACCCTCCAATAATTCCCCACAGTTTAGGAATGGGAAGGTTGAAAAATAATTCCCTACCATTTTCCGCCCCCCCCCCCCCTATTCCCCATTTCTCTAATAATTTCCCACATTTTGAAATTGTTGAAAAATAATTCCCCATGGGGAAAAAGAGCATTTATGAAATTAATATATTTTTTTAACTTTCTCGAAAAATAATTTAAAAGCTATGAATTAGAGTAGGTTTCGGATTGATAAAATCGATGAAATTTCAGACCGAAATAGTATAAAATTTCTTCCAAAAAAAGGCGTAAGCCAATGGCTAAAAATTGAAAATCAGATTTTAAAACTGACATATTCTAAACACCGACTCTGTCCTACTTTTATGAATGATTAGACAAATGATCCAAATTTTCGTCATGTTAATTTTATAATCATTCATATCCGCATTTTATTTTAATAATAATTTTTGGTATTTGTCGTTTACATCCCTTTTTGGGTCACCTTGGAAAAAGTGAAGAAAATGTGAAAGTTTCCCTTTTGGTGTTAGGGTTTGGGATCAGTGTTGTCCAAATTTCAAATTTCTCGTCATTCGTCTCGTCCTCGTCTTGGCCTTTTTCAACCCCTCGTCATTCGTCTCGTCTATTCGTCTTTTTTTTGAGACGAGACGAGGACGAAGACGAGGACGACGAATGACGAGGACGTTTGGACAACACTGTTTGGGATACATTTGGGAAGATTTTTACATCATCCTAATCCAATCCCTAACATATCCTTGAATGACCCCAACCCTAAACCTGATGACCCATAGGGGGACCAAGCACTTTTCAAAATGAGGATGTAGACGAGACAAATACCTAATTTTTTCCCATCAATTTAGCCAAAAATTGCTGAGTGAATGGATCCAGTCCAACAAGTTCAGCAGCAATTGGCCAATGCCTTTAGGCAATTTGCCGCTGCAAATATTCCCCTCCATCAACAACAACAAATTTCGGCGCTGCCCAATTTCGAACAATTTTCGGCTAGCCAAACTGAATCGGGCAAATTTAGCCGTTGGTTTTCACGTTTCAAACATTTTTTGGATTTGCATTGTGCCGATTGGGAGGACAAGAGGAAAATTTCGCTTTTAATGACCAAATTGGATGGAGAAGCCTATGAGGAATTCGAAAGTTCATTGCTTCCGGGAAAGGTGGCAGACATTGTCGATTTTCATGTGTGCGTTGCAAAATTGGCCGAATTGTTCGATGCTAAACGAACATTGTTCATGGACCGTTACAAAACGATGCAACTCCAAATTGAGGTGAATATTTGATAGATTTTAATTATATTTAAAACAATAAATTCCAAAAAAAGGGAATAAAATTAAGGTTTTTTTAAAAATTATCTTTTGAAATACAATTTAAAAATTGTTAATTAATTTTTATGTTTTTTTTAAAAATATACTTTTTAAAAAAAATTTAAAAAAAGATAAAATTTTTTTTGATTTTTTTATTCTTCATTAAAAATATAAAAAATTCTCTTTTATACCCTATGGGGAATTATTTTTCCATGTCCTTGAAAGATTGGGAAAGAATGGTAAAAATGGAGTAAATGTAACATTTTTTTTTCATCAAAATTCTTTTCGTGACACGCATTTTTTCATCAACAATTTCTAATTTTGGCTTTGTTCAGCAGCTAAAGTTTGTTTTTTTTTTTGACAGTTTCTGATAAAAATTTTGCAAAATTTTATTTTATTAATTCCATATCTACAAAAAGAATTCCTTATTATAAATTACTCTACAAAAGATGGGGAATTAATAGAGTATTTTAGGGTGGGATATTATTAGAGACTGAGGGATTAAAAGAGAATTTACGTTATAATAAATTCCATGAAAATTAAAAAGAATTGGATTTTTAAATTAATTTTAAAAACACGAAAAAAAAAATTACAAATATTTTTTGATTAATTTTTTACAAAACTCATAGGAAGGCGAGGACATGCGCACATTGGCCAATCGAGTGAAACGTCTGGTGGCCGATTTTGATTTTGCCAACTTCACTGAGGACAATTTCAAGTCCTTGCTATTCCTTTTGGCATTGAAGCCAAAAAAGTATGCCAAAGCACGGACTCTGCTTCTTCAAACCCTTCAAAGTGATCCAAATCGAAAATTTGATGATTTGGTTGCATATTTGTCCGCCATGGATTTGGTTGGGAATGAAGAGGAGGAGGCTATGACGAAAAAGCAGCAACAAAAACAAACACAAAATCAGCAACAACAAAAACAGCAGCAGCAGCAACAACAACAGATTGGTGGGAAAAAGCAAAAGCAACAACCGCAACCGCCTGTTTCAATTGTTATAAACCAACAACAGCAACAAAGAGCAGCGGCAGTAAATGCAGGAGGAAGACCAACGGTAAAAAGCAAAAAGAAAATAATATAGGAGGAATAATGGATAAATAAAAGCTAAAATTTTATGGGAAATGAAATAAAAAATGGATAAGCCGCAAAGCTAAATTCTGTTCAAATTAAAATTTTAATTACAACAACAAATAGGTATTACGCCTTTTGTGGACCCGCCATTTTGCGGACGAAACGGTTTGGCGCCGCTGGCAGTAAAGTTGATGAAGCATTACATATTTATAGCATTTTATTAAACATAAAATTAGCTACAAAATGACATTAAAATCTTTGGCCAGAGTTATGGCAAAAAACGGCCAAAAACACAATTAATTTTAACTAAACCAACTGTTTTTTGGCCATAACTCGCTGAATATTCAAAAATGGCCAAAACTTTTGATGTCATTTTGTAGCTAATTTTATGCCTAATAAAATGCTCCTAACAATTCCACAATAGCTTTGCTACCCATCGGTCCAGACCGTTTGGTCCGCAAATTGCGGGTCCGCAAAAGGCGGCTATCCCGCTATCCCAACAAATAACATAAATTCTTTATTAGAAACCCGTCACTATTTGAAGTCACCACTCTAATAAAAGTCTTCCATCAATTGAAGTTTTTTCTCTAATAAAGATCCTTGACCTCTCTAAAGGTTTCTCAATTTCATCTCTGGGCTTTCTAAAAGAAAATTAAGATATTTATTTTTTGATGTATATTAAATATAATTTTTAAAAATAAATATAAATTAAATTAATTGTTAATGTTACGATGTCATCTTATAATTCTCTTAAAAAATTATCCATCCATCAGGGTCCACCCCCGGTCAATTATGTTTGCACTTATTGTTCGGGAAGTGGCCATTGGAAATGGTATTGCCCGAAACGGGGACAGGCACCACCGCCAATGACATATATTTGCAATCATTGCAATGAGAAAGGACAGCAATGGAATTGGCAATGCCCAAAGGCGGCTGGTAGTAGTCATAGTCAATCACAAATGGGCGGTGGGCAGCAACAACAAATGATGGTGGGCATTTAATCAATCGTAAATTAGTTACTTTTTGGTTTTTTCCCCTAAATTTAACAAAAAAATGTTTCGGAAATGTCAAAAAGTGCTTTTTTAAAATATTCTCCCAAAAATTTTTTATAATTGGTAAAAAAAGGATAAAATATATGTTAAAAACATGATAAAAATGGTTAGTTAAAAATCTGGTTCAAATATTCAAATCGAAAATTAGAACTTAGTTATTTTTTAAATTAATAATTCATTTTAATTAATAATTCAAATTCTCTTTCATTTTAAGGCCAATTTGCCAGCAGCAACAGCAAATGTGAAAAAGCCAAAAGTGAAAAAGGAGAACAAGAATTAAACTTTGCCAAAAGACGAGATTAAAAGATTAAATATATTGAATTATGATGATGATGAAAAATTAATATACTGTGAAAAGAAAATGTTAGGTCGATTCAACAAATATGCAATTAATTTTTTTAAAATTAAAATAAAAGTTTTTGTATAGAAAGAACTTTTGTTGTAGGGATTGGGATTTTAGGTAGAAGGATTTAATATAAACAAAACAGCATTAAATTGCTTAGAACTTGGATGGTGGATGGGCAGAGAACACCAAAAAAGACGCTGACTCCAACTCCCAGAAAAACCTTTGCTGGAGAATTTGAAATTATATTGATTATAGAATGGTGCTTTGCTGCGCGGGTTTTACATAGGCTCACTTGGGGTCATTCCCGGTGTTACAATTTTTGTCATATATTCTGAGAATATTCTGAGATTACTTCATATTTGCAAAACTATACCAGAATCTAGATACCACATATTCGGAGAATATTATCAAAATATGAAACAATCTGAAAATATTCTCAGATTATATCGCATTCTTAATCTCAGAATATGGGTGAAAATATGGTTAAAAAATGAATTCTCAGAATATATGAAATTCTGAGATTTTTTTTAGAATATATCATATTCTCAGATGATATTTTCAACGTATTTACAGCATGTAGTCTCAGTTTATGGAGAAAATATAGTTTCAAAATCTTACTTAATCTCCGATCATATTTTCACCGTATTTTCTGCATCCATTCTCAGATTATGGACAAAATATAATTTCAAAATTTCATTTAATCTCAGAATATTTTGAGAATATTGGTCAAAAATCTGATTCCCTTGTTCTGATATTCTCGCGCACCCCAGGGTTTTGAGAATCCCGGGATCCCGCGCACTCGGGTGTCCCAGGATCTCGAGAATCCCAAGATCCCGCGCACTCGGGAGTCTTAGGATCTCGAGAATCCCAAGATCCCACGCACTCGGGAGTCTCTGGACCTCGCGCGAGTCCAATCCCAAACGGCTACTACGCCGGAAGCATGCCCCAAAGGGGGCAGCAGCCATGCCTCCCCCTTATAAATCTGGGTGCTATATGGGCTGAAGGGTAAAAATATTTTATGAGAAGCACACAATAGGAGCAAATAGACAGAGCCATCTCTGCTCGTCTAGCATTAAATAGTACATATTCTTCCATTTTCAAAATACAATACTTATTCTGAAAATTCAAAGAAATTCTGAAATATACTGAAAATTTGCTATAATCTGAGAATATTTTATGTCAAATTCTCTAAATATTTCGTGAAAATAAGACTTAAAATAAATTGTCAAAATATGTGCATTCTCAATATATTCTAAGATTATAAAGATTTTGAGAATATTTTAGGAATTCTTCATTTTCTCAGGATATTTCAAGAATATATGAAATCACAGAATATTTTGAGATTATTCATATTCTGAGAATATATTATTGATATAATCTGAGATCACATTTCAAAATACGTTGAAAATATGTTTTGAAAATATATCATATGCTGAGACAAAATCTCAGAATTCACACAATCTAACAATAATATAAGAACATGGATAATCTTAAAATATTTTCAAAATTTGATCGAAATCTGGTGCTGTAGCGTGCCATATATTTTCTTGTAACACCGGGTTTGAATGGTCAAAGTATCTTCTATAATTAAACATTTTTAAATTTTAAGAAAATTTATGGGAAATTTTAAATGTTTTGTTTGTAATTACATAAAATGAAATTTTTAATGTAAAAGTTACTTTAAAAAAAAAAAAAATAGAAATTTTTTTTCAAAAGGGGTGTTGATACGGTAAGCCTCAATAGTACACTTTCATTTAAGTGGGTGGTGCTTTTGCACTCCCCCATGTTTCAAAAATTAAATTTTTTCTTTTTATTTTAGTTGATCACCTATAAATATTTAGCAAATTATATTGACTTGATTAGGAATAAATATTTATGTGTTGTAATGAAACTTTAAAATTTCTAATTAAATTTGATAAAAAATTCATGAAATTCCATTTTTTTTTTTGTTAATTTTGATGATATTTTTATACATTTAAGAATATTTTTTTTATTTTTGTTTAATTTGAATTAAAGAAAAGTTTGAAACAATTTATCTATATATTTTCGCATTTTTATTGAAAATTTCATGGTAAAAATAAAAAAAAAAAGTAAAAAATACTTATTTTTTTGTAAAATGTTGAAACCTATATATAGCTAAAATCGACGCAGCTTGTCGAGATGAATCGATGAAACTTTTATAAATCTATAATTAAACATTAAATCTTTAAATTGAAATATTTTAATTCAACCCCATAAAATATTACCAACCTTTGGTAACTATATATTGCTATTTTTCCAATTAATTACCTCTTTGATTCATTATTATAATAATTTCTGTAATCTCTGGATTTGCAATAGCAATTATCCACTTAAATTTAATTAAGCATTAGAAAAGTTACATTATGTCTTTGAGTGAAACAATTCGAATTTTTGGAAAGTCTTTTATTTTTAAAAAATAGTTTAACATTTAAAAAATAAGTAAAACCAAATTTAGAGAACATTTGAAACTTTAAACAATTATCTTCACGAATTGGTTCTTATCTTATTCAGATATTATAGACAAAAGAATGATCTGGCGTACGCTTATCCAAAAATGCCAATTCTACAAAATTCCAATGAAAATAAATCCCATCTTTTGTCGATCATTATGTGTGGCAAATTTACTTGGACTTGGATATTCAATAAAAAATTATCTATCAAACCTAATAGAGTATCTACAAATTTTCCATAAAGACAATTCCTCCAGGGTGATATAATGGTCTGACCAAAAATATGGCATAAGCTCTTAAAAATATGGAAAAAATATGGCAAAATTTTTTAAAAATATGGCAAAAACATGGAATTGCTTAAAAAGCTTAAAATTCAATATAAAATTGATTTAAAAAAATTATTCTTCATATTTTTCCATTGTTTTAACTTTCTTTAACAATTCTGGATTGGAAATAAAGAGGTAATATGATTGTTGACAATCAAAATCAGAATTGAATTAAGAGACAAGTGAATTAAGTAATTTTATTTTTATGTACCAATGGGAGAATTCCGCCATGGAAGTCAACAATCAAAATCGGTAAACTATTAACAATTTATTTAAATTTTTAATATAATATTTGCTTTTATTTTTCTCCAATTATTGTTGTGCATCTAAAAAATATTTAAATTTTTAAAATTATTTTCTAATTAAAGTTAGCAGATGTTGTTGCCTACAACCATTATTGAGTGATTTTACACCCGAGTATGATGCCGGGATATGTCACTGATCTTTGAATTACATATTTTTTTTTTGACTATCATATCACTATCATATCATTTTGAAAATTTTGGTATCATGAAAACACTGGAGACAATTCCCGTGCTCTTTGCGTAGAGTTTCCATTCCATCTCCATATTGACGCTCGTTTTTATCTACAGCGGTAGAATTTTTTTGGTCTTTCTTTAGTCCCATTTTTATATAACACCAACCCTCTAGTCCCGATCCCGACCTACTCTAGGATTCCCTTCCTTTTCCATTGTCCTTCCGGGCTTATTTGGGTCTTCTTTTTCCATTTTTCATTTTTGTGTATGGCCATATAAGCAACCGCTAGCCGCTTCAATCAATATATTATATTTATATTCCATCTATTTTTCCCCAATTTTTAGTTACAATTAGAGACCTAATTTTACTAATTTTTATCTCAAAATATTCCACAAAATAATATGGCATTGCTGGGTATTTCGCTATATTATGTTATATTTATTTTTGATGATTTATTCCAGATATTATATATAAATATAACACACAAAGGGTAAGTTTTAGAAATGTATATGGCATCATCCACAGATCCGAAATTGATAATAATTTTTTCAATTTTTGATTGCATTTCTATTCTTTCTAATTCATGTTAAATGTATAATTAATTGGGGCCCACGGCTATATTGGTATCTTTATTTTGGATGTATTTTTGCACATATGAATATGGTTATCATAATTTTATCTGCCGAATTCACATATAGAAGAATATATTTAATTATTTTTTTTTATTTTAGAGGGATAATATTTCTTCAATTTGAAAATATAATTTCTAAATAAGCAGCAATGAATATGAAGAGCCATCAAAAACTGCTTCCAGTCGTAATCATCCAGCAAAACAATTTGTCCAACAAATTTGGGCATGTGAAATTGATAATGGTCATCTGCTGCTTCATTGTTGCTTTATTAAATTTGCTGCTGTTCATCACCCTACTATGGTCGCAAAAATTTTCTGCTGCTGACATTAATCCAGCTATTCCGGTTTTTAATTTAATGTTTATCTATATAATTACGACATTAAGAGAGAGGCTTACCAAAATATATTAATGTAGTAGCCGATCTTGTTTTTTTAAGTCGATCTCGTTACGGTATGTTCTAGTTATCGTACAGACTAGTTCTATAGCTCATTCGATTCGTCAGGGTCGGTTTTATTTATAAGATTTCAATTTCAAAATGATTTGACCAGTTTGAAACAAAGTTAAGGCCAATTGAAATTTCGGGTTTTCAAACCAGTTTAACTAGGATAGTGTAGGGTTAGGC
Source organism: Pratylenchus scribneri (assembly GCA_030063045.1). Classification (NCBI taxonomy): domain Eukaryota; kingdom Metazoa; phylum Nematoda; class Chromadorea; order Rhabditida; family Pratylenchidae; genus Pratylenchus; species Pratylenchus scribneri. The sequence continues at coordinate 1,109,405 of JAQSEB010000185.1, read as the reverse complement.
TAAGTCTGGGATGAGTTCTAAGGCTAGGGCTAGGGTAGGGCTAAGTATAGGAAAAAATTTTTTGCTCTAGGTGGCCTAGGAACTGAGATATGGCCATTAGTCACAAACTATAATATCTGCCACTACAATATTTCTCTCAGAAAAAAAGAGATGGGCTAAAAAACGAGATCGGCTGCAACATTTATAAAATGGGATAACTAACACAGGGGACTTTAAGCAAATCAAATTATATACCAATAGACTCTGATTTTGGAACTAAAAAGTCAAAACTAATATCCTTTCACTTTGCATTTGCATTAATAATTAATAAATAATAATATCATGAAATTACTAAAGGAATGTCCGATAGGAACAGCAGCCAACAAATTACAAGAAAAATGTGAATGGGGCCAAAAGGGATGTTATGAAGAAAATTATTGGAAACCATCGAAAACTTATATACTTCAAACAAATTGGGGCCGAACAATCATATTTGAAAAAGAAAGTGAGTTTGATTAACATTATAAAAATAAAAATATAATATAATATATATTATTAAATTAAATTACATATTTTATTGCTTAACCTAATTAATTGTTTTAACTAAACAATAAGCATTCACTTGACATATTTTATTGAAAAAATAGAATTTTTATTGATAAAAGAGGATTTTAGTTTTAAATTCTATTTACAATATAATCAATTTCATCTATATTCTATATTGCTGATAAAATTTAACTCATTTCAATTTGTTTCTTCGTTTAAGAAATATCGCGTAATGGATACATTTGGGCCCAATGGCCATTTCAAAAATTAGAGGATGGAAAATTTCCATATTTTGAAATCAAGATTGTCAAAAACAGCTGCGGACCGGACAATCCTCATAATAAAAAGTTAATATGACTGGGAATATTTCTAAGCTTTTTTTAATTTACAGTTTCATCGGAATTGGACTTGGCGGCACATTTTATTATATATCTTATGGATATTTAATGACACAAGATGTGCCAGTTAAAAAATTTGGATTCGAAGGAGATATCGTCGGCTCTGGTTTACATTCATTGGGATCATCTGAATATGAAATTTTCTTTACAAACAATGGAACACTAATTGGTTGGTGATAAAACTTCATTGCAATTTTTTCTATTTTTCGAAAAAAAATGAGTCCAAAGAAATAGTTTTTATTTAGTATTTTGAGGAGAATATAATTGATTAATTGTACAAACATTCGTGTTCGGAAAGCTACTAATCAGTGGGGAAAGCTGCTCAGGACGGTAAAATGGTCACATTTTTAGTTAATGCGCAAATCTTACCCGGAGTCACATTTTTTGGACCAAATTTTGAAAATCTTGTGAAAATTCACCGAATTTTCAGAGATAAGAACACTTTAGAAATGCACACTATTTTGAGAATTTTTTAAAAATGGCTTATATTCTGAAAAGATATTTAAAATTTTTTCCATTTTCATTTTAAAAATCTAGTGAAAATCTAGTGAATTAAAAATTTATTTGAATTTTGAAAATAATTTAAGAATTGTGAGCATTTTCACTATCTTTTAGGACCATATTTTCAATATCTATTCAAAATAGTGTGGAAAAAATTTTCAAAATAACAATCATTTTCAGAATATTTCGAGACATTATTTTATATTTTCAATATCTAGTCAAAATAATATGCAAAAATATTTTCAAAATGCTAACCATTTTCAGAATATTTCGAGAAATCCCAGAATTTTATCTATTATTAGAATATTTTTGATATTTTTGAAGTTGGTATATTTTGAAAATGTAAACAATTTTGAGCAGATTTTTTCCTATTATATTCAAAATCTTTTGAATTTTTTTTTTGACTTTGAATTTTCAGAAATTTTACTCGTTTTTAAAATATTTTTACAATTAATATCTTTTCAACATATTTTGAGAATTTTGCCATTTTTAAAATATTTTGACAATTACATCAAATTGTCAACATATTTTCGCACACGTTTTTTGTGACTCCGGGTAGATGTTCATACTAATGATATGATGTGCTAATCCATGATCAGAAATTGAAGTAGATACTTTATTTCAAGTCTTTCAAAATGTTTTGAGGCAAAATTTTATAATCAAAGGATACCTCTGGCCTTAATCTAAATCCCATGCCATGCCTACTATCAACATAACTAACCAATTCATTAACTCTAAACTTAATCTAATCCAAAAATAAGCCTAAAACTCGAACTTATAAATGTGACAAAAAATGCTCTAACTTGCTAATTTTTGAATCCTTATACGAATCCAATGTTTTATTCATGCTTAGCTCATCAATGGCTTCAATTTAGAAAAACATTTACGGGTTTTCTGCCTAAGAAATTCCTCACAGACCAGTTTTCCCTATTGAGTATTGACCAATTTTCCGTACTGACCATTTTTCCACACTGACAAGTTTTCCTGGAACCCAAATATTGATCTCTGGCTATTTTGCTATATATTATAATTGCTATAATATTCATTTTCCTATGGTTATTTTATTTTTCTTTTTCAAATTAAAAAAAATAATTTCAAAATGAATTTTTTTCTTCCAAAAAAAGATATACAAAATTGGATATCATATGGAAATTTACACAATTTTTTGTATTTCAGATGATAAATTCATTTTGAAAATGAATACTACAAAACAATTTGATCTTGAATTCTTTGCATCCGTTGGCTATTATATTGATCATAATTGCGATTTGCGATTTGATGCCAATTTTGGGGACAATATAAAGAAGGAACCTTTTAAATTCGATACTCTTGCTGAATACTATTCAAAATAAACAACATACGAAACAAAATATTTTTTGAGTGTGATAAACAATAACAAAAAATTTTAGAATCTAATTAATAATATATAAAAATCTCGATAAATGTGAAATTTCGGTACTTATTTGGTTTGGGTCCTCCGGAACCATTAAGAATTTTTTCAGCTTTTCGGTCAATTTATATACCTTTCGACGCGTCTTGATGAGCTGTTTATGAAAAATGTAAAAAATTTGAAGGTCGGATTATTTTCGGTCAAGTTATGGCCATTTGAAAATCGCAAAAATGAAGGGTCTTCCCTGAACAAATTATAGCTTCTTGGATGTGTATCAACGAGATGATTACTGAAATGTCAACGATTTCGCATAAAACTCAAAAATAAAAAGTTTACAATTTTTTAGAATTTTTTCCCCATAGAGGAGACCAAGCACTTTTTCGATTTTCATGTGGTCATAACTTTTTTATATTCTGGTATTGTGCGAAACTAATAACATTTTCGTAACCAGCTCGTAAAAACGCGTCGATTGTTATATCATTTCCAAAAAATAATTTTTTTTTTTGAAAAAAATTTTTAGGATTTCCGGATGATCCAAACCCAAGTACCGATTATGTGAAATTTCTTTATTAAAATCTATTTACTGTATTATATTAATGCTAATCAAGAAATATTTTGGACAGTATTTTAGGTGCATGAATTTAATCTGCCCAATTGATGAAAAAAATCAAAAAAAAAAAGAAAAATGTATCAATTTTTTATAATCATAATTTTCTATCCAATTGATCTTTTAGATTATAAAACTCATAATAAAATCATTAATTAAACTGCAACAATAATGCTATTTATGCTCTATGCTTCTTCTTTAAATAAACTGTGAAGCAAAAATATCAGGGATAATTTAGCAAATTCTTAATCATTAGATTTCCAGTGTTTTTTTCATCAATCAATTTCAATTTATTTTTCATTTTTGCTTCTTAATAATCAATAGCGAAAGCTTGATGTATACTCATATTTACTGTCATAATTGTCATAGAAATCCACTGAAACATAGTTTCCATTATCGTGTCTTAGTGTTAGCTCATAATTTCCAATTTGATAGAATTGATCAAACCAATACGAAATCTTGCGATCTAAACCATATTTGTAATGTTCCATATACACAATACAATTCCCTGTTTCATAGAATATAATTTCTTCAGCCGTTCTTCGAGAATTTACATGGATTTTGAGTGGAAAGAGTTTGTGTATTTGTTTTATTTCTTTTGATTGAACTTCTTTTCTGTAATGTGAATTATTTGGATCCGTAATTATCAAATCGTATTTGAGTTGATTGTTAATTTTGATAATAATCATCGGAGTACAATCTGATTCAATTTTTATTTGAAACTTATTTGAAGGTAAATTGGCCAAATGTTTATAGTCATATTTTTTGGACAATTTCCAGGATTGAAGCAATTCAATATTAGCCGCATTAATCTGTTTTTGTTTCCGAAAAAGTGTTTCTGCTGTGCAAGTGCTTTCATTTTCCATTTCAACTTTTAAACAAAATGTTTCATTTTTAAGCCATTTATCACTAAATTCCACTTTATACTTTTTCATTGCTTCGATAAGGCCATTGAAAAGTTCAAACATGATCAAATGCAATTCCGTATTGTTTTCACAAGTAAAAGTACCAGCAGCTATTTTAATTATTTAAATAATTTATTGTATTATATTTTTACGATAATGATTATTGAAGAATTTTTAATTCTGCATTTATATTTATCTTGGTTGAAATGTAAAAACTCGAAAAATTAGTATAAATTTTGAAAAATTGTATCTATGGAATGGACTTTTATATTTTTATTAAATTTAAATAATTAACCTCCTCCTTTACCCTTTGTAGTCATCAGCCCAATTTTGATTTTTTCCAATACTTCACTCAAATTATTAGCATTGTTTTTGATTTTCCTCGGTTTCATCAAATTATGAAAAGGCATACTGATTTCACCACGTCTAAAGATGTCGCAAATATCGTTCTTGGTTTCAGGTAAACTGATATGATAATTAAATCTTTGACTATATTCCCAAAATTTCATCCAAAATTCTGTCGCTGCCATTTTACCAAAGGAAACATCATGAGAATCTAAAAGTTTTATGCAAAGGAAAATATGATTTTACAATTTTTGCAAAATAATTCAGATTTTTAAATGAAATAAATTTATTTAATTCTTTGGGTATTAATGCCAAACGAATTCTAAAAAAGACAATAATAGTAAATTGTATTAAATTAAAGCACAAGAACAAGAGCCAAAAAGTGATTGAGTGAATTAATATCAATAGAGTTGAAAGAATGGGCCGAAAAATGAGAGAAATTGAGACTAATAGGGAATATGGGTCTAATTGATTATTGATATAAATATTTTTTAAAATTAATTAAATGAAATTAATAAATTTGCTATCATTTTTTTGCTCTAAATATTTTAGTTTTGTTCAACTTATTGCAAAATCCAATGGGTGCTAATGAGGCGAAAAAAATAATAATGAAGAGATATTTAAATTTAATATGGAAATACATTTATTTCCTATAATTAAAATGAAATTGAATATATTTAATTTATTATTTTGAATGAAGCTATTGTATATTTTTAAAATTAATATAAAATAAATATATAAAGGGAATATTGAATAAAATATGCCACTTTTTTTGTCATTTAAATAGTAATAAAAATGGAAAGGACATATGATAAAATGAATGATTGAAATTTGTCACATCCTCCTCCCTTTTCATGGGTCCAATATCCATTCGATGGGATTGGCAAAATGGATTATTTGGGCTTTTTGATGGGTCCAATATCCATTCGATGGGATTGGCAAAATGGATTATTTGGGCTTTTTGATGGGTCCAATATTCGATCATGGGATTGGCAAAATGGATTATTTGGGCTTTTTGATGGGTCCAATATTCAATCATGGGATTGGCAAAATGGATTATTTGGGCTTTTTGATGGGTCCAATATCCATTCGATGGGATTGGCAAAATGGATTATTTGGGCTTTTTGATGGGTCCAATATTCAATCATGGGATTGGCAAAATGGATTATTTGGGCTTTTTGATGGGTCCAATATTCAATCATGGGATTGGCAAAATGGATTATTTGGGCTTTTTGATGGGTCCAATATCCATTCGATGGGATTGGCAAAATGGATTATTTAAATTCCTTTCGCCCATTCCTTCTTTGATGGATATTGGACCCATGAAAAAGGAGGAGGATGTGGCAAATTTCAATCATTCATTTTATCATATGTCCTTTCCATTTTTATTACTATTTAAATGACAAAAAAAGTGGCATATTTTATTCAATATTCCCTTTTATATTAATTTTAAAAATATACAATAGCTTCATTCAAAATGATAAATTAAATATATTCAATTTCATTTTAATTATAGGAAATAAATGTATTTCCATATTAAATTTAAATATCTATTCATTACTATTTTTTTCGCCTCATTAGCACCCATTGGATTTTGCGGTAAATAATTTTTTTCATTGAAAATTTTATGATGGGATCCAAAGAAAATTCTTGACAAATTTATTCTAAAAATTTATATATTTTATTGTTCAACAAACATCTTCATACCTATTTCTTAACATAAAAATCAACCCTAATGCTCAAGGAATTTTAAATCCACTCTCTACGTGATTTAGATTTAATATCATATTAATGAAAGTATTTCCCATTGATCTGATAACGATCTTTTTAAAATTTTTCAAGATCTCATAAATTATCTGCTAGGAATATTTTTTGCTAACAGTTTTGAGTTGTTGTTTATTGAGAATAATAATTAAATTTATATTAAATATAGTTAATCTAATATATAATTTTAGAAGTGTCTGTTTTGTCCCCCGATTTTCTCGGAGATGTGTGGATGGATTGAGCTGAATTTTTGTACTCAAGGGTTTTCGGGGGTGCTGATCATGACCAGATAGTTAGTTTTTTGATTTGGCCAAGTCTCGCGCAGCTTGGCCATAAGTTATGGCCAAGTTTAGTGATTTTGGATTTTGATGTTAGAAATGTCAAATATAGGGTAATCGAAGGTGCTGAAGACGATGGTGATAATGGTTTTGCATTTGGTTCAAGTCTCGCGCAGCTAGGCCATAAGTTATGGCCAAGTTTGGTGATGTTGAATTTTGATGATAGAGAAGTGAAATATAGGGTAATCGATCATGCTAAAGATGATGGTGACATTGGTTTTGCATTTGGTTTAGGTTTTGGCCATGAAATATGCATATGTTAATTGTTATGGCCTAGAAGGGCTATTCTGGATAATGTGGAATATTCCACATATCGATTTTTTCCACCCTATGAGTAGTATAGTAGAATTGATTGATGCCTTTTTTAATGACTTGAATAGCTAAGATGGTAGAGTGCTAGACTTTTAATCTGTGGGCCAAGTTCGATTCTCAGTGGTAATAAATATAAATAATTTTTTTTATCATTTTATCCTTATTAACAATTTAATTCTCTGAGCCCCGAAGGGGCGAAGATGATATAGGGAAACAATCGAGGGCGAGCGAAGCGAGCTGAGCCCCGAAGGGGCGAAGAAGATAACAACAGTCACACTTCCCTAGCTCAGAAAACGCCCGATAGGGCGTTCGACTGAGCTAGTTATTAGTAATTTTTAAATTTTTATCAGCCGTCAATTAAAATGCTCGTATGTGGTAGGTATGTCATCGATATCGAGTTGTAATTGGAGCTTGAAGTTCGTACAGAAATATAGGCTCATGTAACAAATTCAGAAAGCATAGGAAAACTTAAGAGTTTTATTTTTTCAAAAAAAAATCATTACAATTGAAAAGTACTGATATCCAATAATTCTCAATAATTAAATTATCAAAAAATTGAAATTAAAAATATTAATATCACTTTCTATATATTAGATCCACATGAAATCATATTTACTGAAAAGGATGCTGAAAACTATTGGCATTCTAGTGAAGAATTTATAAGAATTATCAACAATGAATTGTGGGAAAATGAATACAAGATTAAAAAGGATGCTAATACTGCTTTGCACAGTGGACATATTTTCAAATATTTTGAGAAATTGATAAAATCACATCAAAATAAACACATTGATGATATTTTTAAAGGAATTAACAACAAGCTTGAAAAAGTGAATTTAGTGCATTTAAAAGGTGATTTTGATTGTACATACTAAAACTAATTAAATATAATTTGCAGATTTTAAGCATATTCATCATTTGTACTTGCTCCGCGTTCTTTTTGAAATATTTGCATCGTTTATAAGTGTCAAAGAGAAAAAGTATATTTATTCTTTATAAATATTTTAAATATATTTAAAATTAATGTTTATTTGAAGTTTTGAATTTTTAATTTTTCTAATAAAAAATCCGAAATTAAGCCCACTATAATTCACTTACAGAACTCCTCGTAACGATAGAAAACATTTTGGAGAAATAAAAAAGAAAAATCAAGCAAATATCGAGGCAATCCAAATCTGGATGTTTATGACAGAGCCACAACATCCTATTGTTACAAAGGATTTTGATAATTTTGAAACAAACGAAGTTCATAGAAAATTTCGTGTAAAAATTCCTAATTTATTAGAAATAATAACTATTTTAAACGCAATGAGCACTGCAATCACTTGCAATGGTGAAAGAATTGAGTCGAATGAAGTAGTTGAACTGAAAAAATTTTTTCCCGTTACAATTAAAACTGAAGGAAAACATGCTCAAACATTCGAATTTGACGATATGGGCGGTTGGGTTGTGAAAGTTGTCAATACAATGGAAGATACTAGTCGAACCAAACAATATGATTATCTCTGGCGGGATGATGGTGAAACCACCTTTTCCATCCTTATGCAAGAACATGAAGATAGCGACCAAGTTCCGCGCTTTGCATTGAGTGTGGACAAAATTTGGGAGGACAACAAGTTTCAATTCCAACTTGTCGGCTTTTCAAAAGATTAATGGAAAACACAAATATTTGGTTTTGGAAAATGAAAATTCAATACAAGTAATGAGGAAATTTAAAATATTTTCATTTATGAAAGAAGCTTGCTATTAAATTTGTTAAGTATTGTCAATGTCGTCAATACTAAGGATAAAATTTTTCGGGGAATTAATTGTTATTCTCCAAATATCAATAAATTTATAGTTATTTCATATAAATATGTACAAAATTAGTGCCATTTGTCTCACTCTAAAGAGATTTTAGAAGAAATTACCCTTCCATACGGTGGCTTGGATCGTTTCATTTCAAGTCGTTTAATTTCCCACCGGCCACCATTTCACCCAATCTTAGGGTAGGGGTATAGGCATAGCCATTTATATTGCTGCTAGTTTTTTCCAGCCATATTAAAGAAATAATATGGCTTTTTGCTTCGGATTCAGACACATTTCATGATTAAAAAAAGGCAAAAGGTCTGAGGAAGATTTTGAAAATTATCAAAAAATAATAATTTAAATTTATAAAAAAGGGATGGTATTTATATTTAATTTGTCGAAAAGAATATTGAATGTGCCGAAGAATTCTTCATGTAGAAAATTTTCCTTTTAGGCCATATAACTTGGTCAAATCAAATTTCTTAATGATTTAATACTTACACTTAACCTCTAAACCCAGGCCTGGCCCTTAAAATGAACCCAGCCCTAATCCCTAGTTTCGTTCAAGTTAAAAACCAAAAACATAGTTTGTGACATTATATCCTTTTTGGGATTATCAATACTCTTTTCGGTTAACTCAAATTCTGCTGCTCATAGCAACAACCATTTTTAGTCAATTTATTACAATTTTTACTATTAAATGTGCTCGGCTACTCCCATATTTGAGCGTTGACCAATACCTCAGAAATTTTACTTTTCTGTTATGGAGCCCAGGCCCAGACCCCACAATGAAAAATTAAGAAATTCACTTTTTATGGTTAATTTATGGTGATAATCAAGAATTTGGTATCTTTTTTTAAATTATATCATACCATATTGTTGATTTATGTATATAAGAAACTTTATGGAAAAAAATTATCTCAGATCTTGGTTGTAAAAACAAATTTGGATAATGTGTAACTGAAGAGGGACATTAGCGTCTTGGCCACTAGCATCTCAGCGATTTTGAAAAGCCGTAGCTCATCAGCCAATTAACCAATTTAAATGATCCATAGTGCATTTAATAGCCTTAAATGTTGGCTATCCAATGGTTTAATGATCATCCAAAAATGTAATATTTCATTTCAACTATAATATGACCATACATACAAAAAAGGCGATTTTTCAATGTTTTTGGCCAAAACTGAGTCAAGACTTTACATTTTTGATGATCAATATAATAATGGATTGCCAATATTAGGGCTATTAAATGTACTTTAGATAATTTAAATTGGTTTATTGGCTGATGAACTACGGCTCGTCAAAATAGCTTAGAAGCAAGTGGCCCAACGCTAATGACCCAACTATGTGTAGTACCAACAAATTCAAATGATCCAGAAGATAAAGAAATTAAAGAGAAAATTGAATAAATTATGATTTAAAATTAATTTGCCCATTATAATTTATTGAAATTTTAGTAAATTTTATTTCAGAAAATTTTTTTGTCTGGAAAATAAGACCTTTTAAAAATTTAGGTCACCCGTCACCCCCTTATCCCCGCGGGGATCCCCGCGGGGACCCCCGCAAAGGTCAACCCCGTCCCCGTCCCCGCAAGTGCCATCCCCGCATATCCCCGTCCCCGCATAGCTCCAATGAGCTGGCTAATTAATAAAATATTTTCATTAAATTTGTTTTCAAATTCGTTAATTTTTTTCTTTAAATTTTAAATATTTATCACAGTTTATGGGTAATTTTGTATTTGGGAAATTGGCATTCAAATGGTAAATAAATAATGAGAAATTTGGAAAGAGGAGGAATAAAAATTGGTTTTTTTCTTGTTTTTTATACCAATCATCGCATTACGATTGATTGTTGACAAAAACAGATTTAAAATTTGAAAGGTACAAAAAATTGAATTTCATTCTATCTTTGTAAAAATAAATAAAATAATTTTTAATTATTTTAATTTGAACGAGGGTTAAAATTCATTAAATTCTCATTATTTCCACAAATTGTTCTTTGATCTTTGTGAATATTAGTCTGGCTGGTAAATTATCAAAGTTCAAATTTTTTTTGAATATTTGAATGAATTCCACATGCCACCAAAAAGAAGAATGATTTTGGCATTTTAATAAAATCTCATATATAATTGATTGTGAGTATTTTCATAAGCAAAATAATAATTTGATTTTACATTCACTAAATTCAAAAAAATGTTTGAATTAGGCAAATTTGGATCCGATGGATGACAATGAAAAAATTATTTTGAATAAATATATTGTGTAATGATGGATTGGGAATTTGCCTCAAACCAAATCAAGCGGTAAAATTTTATGAAAAATTCAAATTTTTATTTTAGACAATGTTCCCAAGGAATTTTGATTGACTCAATTTAAGAATTTTGGCGCACATTTGATGGATTGGGAATATTGAAAAATGTTTATGAAAATTGTCTCAGATAGAATATACGGGTTATATTTTGCCTTAATAAAAAGGAAATAAATAAGAATGAAATTTGCGAATCTTTCTCATTTTCTCCTTATTCACCCAAAAAATGCAAATTTATTCTTCAATGATGTAAAATTGTATGATATATTTTTATTTGCTCTTAAATTAAAAATTTTTATTCAATTAGATAAAAAATTTTTTGTGATAAATTTTAAATTGGGAATTTGGAGAAATGTCTGATGAAAATGCAAAATTGATCACCGAAATTACTGCATTGAAGGAAAAGTTGGAAAAAGTTGAAGGACAAAATACTGAATTGAAGGAACAAAATGCAAAATTGTTGGAAAAAATTGGAGCAATGGAGGCGGAAAAATCCCAAGTTAATTTTCAAATTAAAATGCTTTATTATAAAAATATTTGAAAATCGCCATTATATTAAATATTATATATTAGTATTTTTAAAATTATTTATTTGATTTTATAATCTCTAATTCCTTTAAAATAAAACTTAAAATTTACATTAAATTTTTTTCAATTAAACAGAATGAGCCAAAGCAACCATCTGCTCAAATTCGAAATTCTCAAGAAATGTCTGAAAAGAAATCGACCATTTTGGAAATTCATCGATTCAAACTTGACCATTTTTGGGGTTGAAGGGTAAATTTTTGTAATTTTATAATTGAATATTTCTAATTTTTTTAAAAGTCCGTCCATTACTTCAACGAAATTGTTTGATGAAAATGGCTGGAATTTGCATAAAAAGATTGGTGGAATGGACGAACAATTGGGCGAAATATTCCGACGTGCTTTTGCCTCGAGAATGATCTCTGCTGATTGTAGCAAACAAATGGATGTAAAGGTAATGTAAAACATAAATTATATTATGGATTATAAAATTGTTTAATAAATGGCACCCTTGTTTTCGGCTTTTGCAATTAAAATACATAGTTTCATTTACTGATAATTTATGGGCTATTTCGGTCTAGTTTAATTTTTTTTTTCAAAAATTCTGACCCGATTTGAATTATTGTAGAGGAAAATTATCTATTTATAATCTAAAAAAATAAAATATTTTAACAAATACGAAACAAAACGAATGTTATCATCCTACAAATTAAATTTAAAATCGTCACCATTAATTCAATGCCTATTCTCTCACAAAAAAATCACAAACAATATCAATCTTTATTTTGTGGCTAATTTAACAAAAAAATAAAATAATTTTCAATTTTCAATAATAAAAAATAAAAATTCTTAAATTTATATTAGCATATTCGCGGCATTTTGCTTCATGGACCGCCGGGAACTGGCAAAACATTGATTGCTCGTGAATTAGCAAAGGCATTGAATTCCAGAGAGCCAAAAATCATCAACGGTGCTGAAGTTCAAAGGTAGGTAGCATTTTGTTTTAATAATTAATTTTATTAACCTCAAATTCAAATCAAAGTATGTGGTTTGGCCAATCCGAGAAAAATGTTCGCTCACTTTTTGTTGATGCTGAAAGGGAACAGGCCTTGACTGGCGATGAATCCAGACTTCATGTCATCATCATAGATGAATTGGATGCACTTTGTCCAAATCGACAAAATGTATGGGGAAATTAAAATATTTTTTTTTAATTTTTAAAATTTTTTCCAATTAATTTATTTAAAAAAAAATTATTCCATTTTTTAAAGATAATGTCCGGCCATAGAACGGAACAACGTATTGTGAACACGCTTTTGGCAAAATTGGATGGTGTGGAGCAATTGAACAATATTTTGTTGATTGGAATGACAAATTTGTTGGACACAATCGATCCCGCATTGCTTCGACCGGGTCGAATGGAATTGAAAGTAAAAAATATGTTATTTATTTAAAATTTGAACTATTTTGAAAAATTATTTAAAAAGATAGGATCTCTATTAATTTAAACAAAAAATGACTTAATTTACATAAATTCTTTCGTGTCAAAAAATAATTTATTTTTCAGAGGTCATTGGCAAAAATCAGACTTCCTAATGAATCCTACAGTCACTAGTATTATCTAACCTAATTGTTAGCCCTAAATCTATTCTACTAATAAGCTCTAAAATTTAGCCTAAAACCTAACACCCAGTTATATCTAAACCAAGTTATAAGGACCCAAAAAATTTTTTCGACTAAGAAGAATTTGTGTAAGTTCAGTTAATTTTTGTGTAAATTAATATTTAATAAAAAAATTGTATATTTAAGATTCATATTGGCTTACCGAATGCAAAAGGTCGAAAAGAGATTCTCGAAATTCACACAAAAACAATGAGGTAAAATTATTCTATTGAAAAAATCTATAAAAAATCTACTTTCACAGAGAAACAAATCGACTAAATGAAGACGTGAATTTAGAGGAATTGGCTGAGAAAACAGTAAATTTTTCTGGTGCCGAATTGGAAGGATTGGTTCGGGCAGCCCAATCACAGGTAAAAATAAAATTTTTTATTAATTAAAATAAAATTAAAGGCAATTCAACGCATTCTCAAAGCCAAAGATGAGAAAAAGGATAATGAGCAGAATGGACAAAATGCTATTGACTTAACTAGCATTTCCGCCTCAAATGATACGGAGCTGAAAATTTGTGCCGCTGATTTTGAGATGGCTTTAGAAAATGACATTGAGCCGGTAAAATTAATAAATTTAAATTAAACCGAAAATTAAAATGAATTTTGCAGGCTTTTGGGAAGGGCTCAATGGATGGTGTCCAATTGAAAGCAATTCTTTGTCGAGAACCAATTTTATGGTCAACTAAAATAGAAAAGTTGTTGGAAAAGGGTGCGGCGTTAGTGGAGGAATTACGGAATAGTGATGCAAGGTAGAATCTTTTTAGATTTACTATTTTGAATAATTTAATTAAATTATTTTAATATTAAGTAGTAAATTAAAATTTAAAAAAATATTTTTGAAAAATTGAAATTTTATTTGTGCTTTCACATATTTTTGAAAAATTTTGAATATTTTTTATTTTTTTGAATTGTATTGTTGCTAGTCGCATATTTTATTAATTCTAATTTCTAAAAATGTAATTTTTCTTTGTATGATTTATAATTGCGATTCTAAGTTTGTAATTGTAAATTGTAATTGCGATTCTAAGTTTGTAATTGTAAATTGTAATTGCGATTCTAAGTTTGTAATTGTAAATTGTAATTGGGATTCTAAGTTGTAATTGTGAATTGTAATTGCGATTCTAAGTTTGTAATTGTAAATTGTATTGCGATTCTAAGTTGTAATTGTGAATTGTAATTGCGATTCTAAGTTTGTAATTGTAAATTGTATTGCGATTCTAAGTTTGTAATTGTAAATTGTAATTGCGATTCTAAGTTTGTAATTGTAAATTGTAATTGCGATTCTAAGTTTGTAATTGTAAATTGTAATTGCGATTCTAAGTTGTAATTGTAAATTGTAATTGCGATTCTAAGTTGTAATTGTGAATTGTAATTGCGATTCTAGGTTGTAATTGTAAATTGTAATTGGGATTCTAAGTTGTAATTGTGAATTGTAATTGCGATTCTAGGTTGTAATTGTAAATTGTAATTGGGATTCTAAGTTGTAATTGTGAATTGTAATTGCGATTCTAGGTTGTAATTGTGAATTTTAATTGGGATTCTAAGTTGTAATTGTAAAATGTAATTGCGATTCTAAGTTGTAATTGTAATTTTATTCGCATTTGTAATTTTGTTTTTTTTAATTCTTTATAACGCCATCCATATTCCATTAAAAAATATCAATCAATATTTTCGAATTAAATTTTTGTAATAAAGACACATAATGAATATTTTTCCCATTAAGATCAAAAACTAAATTAAAATATTCGTTTAAATTTAATTGAATATTTTTAAGCATATTTGGACAATGTCGATTAATGCTCTTGAATGGTCCAAAACAATCTGGTAAAACATTTTTGGCCACAACAATTGCCCAAATTGCCAAAATACATTATGTTAATTTTTTTATTTAAATTTAATTATTTTTATAATTTCAGATTCGCTTTGTCACTGCCGATTTAATTTTAAGCGAAAAAAATCCAATCATCATATTTGATAAAATTCTCTCCGATTGCGAACATACTGATTTTGCATGCATTATTTTTGACGATTTGGAACAAATTATTGGTAAAAATTAATTTAATTTATTTTACTAATTTTTCACAGGTTACAATGAATCAAATCAAAGTTATCAGCAAATAATTCTCCAAAAATTGGCCATCATTTTGAATCGAGAGCCTCCAAAAGTAGGCATAGAATATTTAATTAAAAGGGCGGATTTATATTTATTATTAATTCTTGGTGTATTTTGTATGAAATAAAAGTGGCAAATATTTAAAAAAATGCCAGCAGAATATATAAACAATTTATTGATGAAATTTTTTTAATTTTATTAAAATTTCAAAAAAAATTTCATAATCGTAATCAACCTTAATGTATTCCATTTTGGATTTTTTTTAAATTAATTCATTTCATAAATTGCAAATTGTGAATAATAAATAAATTTTTCGAAAATTGCCAAAATCAGTAATTTTTTCTAGAAATATTTCTAAAAATTTTCAATTTTTACTAAAAATTGTAAAGTAATAAATCTATAAAAATCTTGACAAAAATGGCCAAAATGACCAAAAAAAATTCTAAAAATTGACATGTCAAAAAGGGATAATTTGATGAACATTTTATTCATAAAGGTCCTGCAAATCAACAAAAACATTGAAAAAAATATTTTTTTCCGAAATTTCAAACAATTTTAAATTTGAATTTAAATCAATAAAAATCCGCCTTCTATTTATAATTTTAATTAACAATTAATTAATTATAATTAAACAAAGGGAAAGTGCCTTCTTTTGTTGGCCACAAGCACTGCAAAGCCAGAATGGTTTGAGCAAATGCAATTAGAAATGTGCCTTCAAAACCGCATTGAATTGCCGACCATTACAAAATTGGAGGATATAATTCATTTATTTGATGCAGCAACCAAAAAAGCAAAAACATCAACAGAAATTGATGAAACAGTGAAAATAACAGAAAAATTATTCACAAAATGCGAATTGGATGAAATTGCCAAGGAAATTGGCCCAGAATTGTCGATGGTTAACAACAATGCAAAATTGATGCCAACAATCAAGGATTTGATTAAATTGATTGATTGGGTCAGTATTTTTTTTTTATTGAAAGTAATTATTTATTTTCCGAATTCCCTTTATATATCATAAAATTTTAAAGAAAATTTTTTATATTATTTTATTTTAAATATGTTGGTTCATTTTTATTTTTCAAATTATAAAAATTTTTTTTCTTTTCCGACAAATAATTTTTTGATGATGCCGATTATGGGAGAATATACTAATTTTTACTATCCCAAAAATATTTTTTTTATAGTTTTCAAAAAAATTTTGTTCAAATTAAAAAATATAAAATTTTTAAAAATCTATTTTAAAATATTTTTAAATAAATCCACAATCAATTTTTGAAAACAGCAAATTTAATTTTATCCAATTTTATCAAAATTATTATTATTTAAAAAGGAATTCAAAATCTTTTTTAATTTTTTTTCAGTATACTCAACAAGGCTTGGATGCCAAAAATTCTTTGGAGGGAGAAGAAGAGCAGTCAAACGGTGGAAATATAGATGGGAAAAATTCGACCTCAAATTTTGAGAAATTTAAGCAACGATTACTTCAACTGATTGCCCAGAAACGAGGCAGTAATTTCAATAATTCCATGGCCCATTTGAGCATGTATCGATGATTATGAATTTACGATTTATGAATGATTCCTACTTTATTTTCGAATATGTTATTGTTTTAAAATTAAAGGATGCATATTACTTTTTTTATTATTATTTTTTACCATTATCAATTCAATAAATAATTCCTTTTACAATAATGTTAAATTTTTAAAATACAAATTTAAAAATTGCTAACAAAGATGAATTTTGGAATTTCATATTTTATAGAACTCTGATTCTTTTTTATTCAGACACTTTTTTAATAAATGGGTAATTAATAATTAATTAAAAATATAGTAGAGCATTAAGAGTAAATGATATAAAAAGTATCCTGAACTGACTTATGAGGGAACCCATTTTAAAGATTTAATAATTTTAAAATGGTTCATTTATTTGTGAATTATGCTATGAATTTAACCTATTCTAATCCTCATTAATTAATTAAAAATGAATTTCAATTATTTTTATTTTAATGCAAATAACAAATATAAAATATTAGAAAATATTACTTTTATCGAATTAATCAATAACAATAATAAATTTTATTATTTTTCTGACGCATGTTATTATATGTCGTTTAAATAAATGGCTCTATTAGCTGTATGATATAAGGTTTATAGGGACTAAAACCAGTTACTGATTTAATAAAAGCCAAAAATTTTTTTTCTGCAAAAAAATAATTTATCCTGCAAAATAAATATTTTTTATTTTACTCATAAAAACATAGGAAAAATCATCATTTTTCTATTTATTTATCAGATCATTAAATGAAAATATCAAAAATATTTTAATTTTTATTTCAATCTTAATCATTTCCTTCTGCTTGGCCATCATGTGAATATATCATTTTGTTCATACTTGATTTTTATATATTTGATCATATTTTATCTAAGGAATTTTTAATTAATATTTATCACTATAAAATTTTTAATAATAATAATTTAATTTTCATAATAATTTTTTATAATAATAATTATTAATTTATAAAAATATAATTAATTTATAATTTAATTATTAATCACCTTATAAATTCTTTTGGTAATTTCATTAGAATTTCCAAGAGAATCCTTCCCTTGATAAACTTTTAAAGGAATATATACAAGGTCCAACTTTTCAATTCCTTCGGTATAGGGGGCATCAAATAGGCCTGAATACTTGTTCCATGTCAGAATAATATGTTTCCAAATAATTCCATGGCCATCCCAACGTTCATATGAACAAAATTCTCATCTTGGATTTGGAGGCTATTTAATTTCTTTTTATTTTATTTAATTCAACAAAATATTCAAACAATACTTGATTTCCTGTCGAAAAAGCACATGGAGTGCAATCTCTTCCTGGGTTATAATTGTATGAATCAGCGAAAAAGTGAACTTAAATGCATAATTTCGCAATGATATTTTTATTAATTAAATATAATTTCATAATAGTCATTTTGTCAGGCATTTTAATACCTTCTGCTGATACACATAACTAATAAGACAGTCCAATGCTTTATCAAACTTTTTGAATAATAATTAATAAAGTAATAGAAAGCTTCTAAGTGTATTTTCATTTTTAAATGAAAAGTTGAAAGGACAAATTCCCCGCTAAAATTCTTATTTAATTTTGGAAAAATAGGTATATATATTTTTTTAACTATTTCATTTTTTTGTTAAAAATGTTCAATTTATTGCGAATAAAAAATTACCAACTTCTGTGATTTTCATTTTCCAGTTTTCTTCCTTTATTTCGGACAATTTCTTTCAAATTAAATATATTTGTTGGCTTTTTCCTTATTCTCGATCATTCCAGGCATATTCCCTCTCTCGATCATTCTCGATTGTTTCAGGCATTTTATTTCCTATTAATCTCAATTTCGAAAATTTTCGGCTAGCCCGGTGAACAATTCCAGTCAATTTTTTTCATTCTCAATTATTCCGATTCATTCTTGGCAAAAAACAACTTTGCTCATTTCCTCAACTAACTCCAGCAGTTTTTTTTCATATTAATGCCATATTCTTACTTATATTAATTTCTTTTAAATAAATATTCAAAATTAAATATTATTTTGCAAAAGTTATTTATTTTACATTCTCATTTATTTCTTTTTACTTAATGTTTAAAAATTCTTTTTCTAAATTTATTCACTTTATCATTTTAATTTACTCAATTTTGGACAAAAAATATTTTCATTTCATTATTTTATATTATAAAATTTACTTATTTCGTGGGCAATTATTGAAATAATTTGCAATATATTTTGCTGGTCAGGATTGATATATATTCGATGCTCAAATTCAATTCCACCCAGAGTTTCTAACTGGAATTACTCTTGAATTTTCCCAACCATAATTTTTATCATCTACGGCCCTCTGTTTATAGTAAAAAACTAAAATATAGAATATTATACTATCAATTTTGCATTAATTATATATCAATTAATTGCAATTTTTGTCTATTTAATATCCATTTAATATTAAATTTATTATTAATTTTAGGAGAGTATTAAATCTATGTTTTTTATATTCGTCCATTTAATGTGAATTATTATTTTTTTTTATTAATTTAATATCTATCTAGTGTGAATTTAATATTAATTTTATTTCAATTTAATATTTTTTTCTAGTTTTTTTTTATTAAATATGATTTTTGGAAATAAAATACTCCATTATATATATCGCTGATGAAATTTTATTTTAAATATTTTACTGGTTAAATATGCTCACATAAATTTGAAATTGATTAAAATTAGGACCGACTTGGTTTTAAAAAGGAATCAGATTTGAAAATTAGCAGATTTGGCTAAATATTTGAAATGTAAATGGGAAAGCTAAATAAATAAATCTAAATGCAGAATTGGAAGAATAAATGAAAAAAAAAATAAATTTGATCCCAAATAAAATTATAAAATAAAATATCAATGCCATATTATTCATTAGAAAATCTTTTATATTGGCTTTCAATTTCAATTTCAATCGATTCAACTTCATAAAATAGTCTCTTATTCTATTCTTCAAGTAAGTCAGGCAATTCTTTATCTTTTCCATAATCATGCACAATTTTTGGAAAGCCTTCTTTCATGTCAAAATTTTGATCATTCAATCCGTCTTCCTTAAAATAATTTTTTAATTACAATAATTAATTTAGAATTTTTAATTTGCATCCCTTGACAATGAGCCCATTTTTAAATTTAATGATTGGTTATTAAACCATTAAAGAAATTCTATATGATTATTTCAATCTGAATTATTAAATAATTTATATAAATAAGTAAAAAAATTATAAAAATTCCTTTTTCATATAATTGTTTTTTTTTACTATTTAACCAAGTCAAAAATTATTATATATTCCCAAATAGTCTAGCTAAAATAACTAATTAAATTAGCATATCAGAATTCATATTCTTCTTGTTTTGCCAAGGTTATTTTAATTAAGACACATGAAATGTTTTGTTAAATCTAATTAATAAAAAATTCGATAATCCATTAAATGTTTTTACTTACAAAGAAGAATTTGATATATTCAACGGCCCAAAACAGTCCATCATTTTCGAAGATGACCTCTTTCGAATTATCAATTTGAACGAAAAAATTATTCTCATGCACATGAATTTTCAAATCAATCTCATTCTTCCATCCATTACTATCATAAACTTTAAAACCACCTGTTACTATAGCTTTGCCTCTAAACTGTAAAAAAATAAATTTAAATTATCATTTATTTTTAAAATGTTTATTAAAAATAAAAATTTTAGCTTTTAATTAAAATTATACCTTATCCCTGTATAAGTGCATCACCGATGTGTTTATAGAAGGAGATTGATAAAGGTAATAAATAAACACATCCAAAATTTTGAATGATTCTGAATTAGAATAATCATTATTCTTATTTTCTTCATCAATTTTATTCTCAGTAGTTTGAATGTCCCGCAATAATTGAATTTTTAATTTGAATTCCTTCTTTTGATTTAACAATTTATTGAATTTTCCCTTGAACATTATGATATCATTGATTCGCAATGGCTTATTCAATCGCATGATTAATGGTTCTTTTTCGGGCAGGTTCGAAGATCCGTACAACTCAATTTGATTTTGTCCAGGAGTAGTATACCATCTAGAAGATGAATCCGAAGGCCATATGATTTTTGTTTGGATAATTTCTTCTCCCATCAAATCTGACTAAAAATCGGAGCAGGAATTTGGGTTTAAGTTTGAATTATTACGGCGTTGAAAAATTATGTCAGATTAATTTAAAAAATGGGTTAGTATTTTTTTAGGCAAAGTTTCAATTAATTTTTATTTAACATAAGAGACCTATGTACATTAATTCATTTTAATTATTAAGGCCCCAAAAATAGATATCGGTAGCGCCTAATAGAGATCTCGGTCGAAATTCTCGATTAATATTCAGGCCTCATTCTCCGAAAATCTAGGCGAGAGTCCCATGTCTCATGGCATCTAATCTCGACCAAAAATAACATAAATTTTCGATTGCTTACTTCAATTCGCATAAAATTGACAATTTCAAAGGGCAATATATGATCAATATTAAATCGGTTCTTCCCACCAATCACAATTTGATAATAATTTTCATTAATAATAATTTCTAAGTCAAGAAAATCGCCAAATTCATAAATGGATGAATTTTTAGTGATGTTGACATATTCGAATGACTAAATTTTATTTAAGTTCGATTTATATTTTCAAAATATTACATTAATCTTGCGTCCAGCTGTAATATTTAAATTATATACTAAAGAGCCGTCTATAACAGAAGGATCAGTAAAAATGTACAACAAGAGAACATTAGTACCAACTAAATTAAAATTAAATTAAATTAATTTTTTTATTGACACTCAGAATACTTTAAAAAATATTCATGTGCGAAATTAAAATATATTTAAATTTTTACATTAATTAATTAATAAAGAAAAATTGATATATTTTTGCTGTTTTAAAGCTTTTTGAAAAATTAAATTAGCATACAATGTTCGTCGAATACGGAAGCATTATTTTGTAAATAAATTCTTATTGCCCAGGCTTTTTCTTGGAATTTCATTTTAATTTTAATAGAACTGTCAATTTCCAGTGGTTTATCAAGTATATAGCTGAATGGCAAGGCAATATCCGAATCAAACTGGAAATGAATTTTTATAGAATAGAAAATTTTTTATTCTTTATAGAATTTTTATTATAAAAGAATTATTTTTTATTGTTTATTAAAAATATATATTTACTTAATTATTGATAAACTCAATGAATGCTAATAATATTTATATTAAAATTTTCTTCTATCTTATCTTATATTCTTTAATATGTAAATGTGAAAAATTCAAATAAATATATAATAAAGGTATTAATCATACTTGTTTCCATTCTTTTCGAGGTTTCCTCTCTGGTAAATAAACCATTCCATTAATTGTGATTGTATCAAATTTGTCTGGTGTTGGGAATTGCCAATAATTTGCCATAAAAATGAGTTCATCACCATTAAAAATTTGATATTCAAATTGATTTGCGTAGATGAATAATTTTATTGTCTGATTGTATGATAATTCCATTTTCTTTTCAATCTTTTCAATTTTTTCACTCATTTGTATCGGAAAATTTGAAATAATTTAAACATTGAAGAATTAATTTAAAAATTTAAAAAAATTAAAACCAACTCCATATTCATCAACTGGTATATATACCAATGACATATAATTTTCGTTAATAAACAAAAACATAGAATAATGCGAAAAAGAATCTTAAATAAATTAATTTATATATAAATATATATAAAAAAATTTGAAATTCGTTAATTTAATATATTAAAAAAATAAACTCAAAAATCCAGACTGTTGTATGGATAAATGAATTTATAAAAAAATTTATTATAATTATATCTTACCATTTAAACATTTTTTTTCATCCAAACAAAGTAAAGAAATTCTGACTTTTTCATCTCTCACCAAATTCATTACAATTGTAATTTGGTTGAACGGGTTAAATGCATTTTCCAAGGGAAATTTTTTACTAATAGATTCAACACTGTAATCCAACAGTAGCAAGTCGCCTTTAAACTATAATAAAGGTAGTTAATCAAACAATGTTTTCATAAAATGACCTGAATATAATTTGGATTTTTGCCCATGTTATCTGTATACATTTTGTGTATTTCAGTGTTAACAATCGAAATTGCATCATTATATTGTAAATTTAAATGCGTAAGCCATATCCAAAAAAATGGTTGACCAGCAGCTGCCAATGGCTTGATAATATTGGAGTTATTAATAAATTTTTCTGACGACCAAATCTTAAATTTATAAAATCATAAAAAAAACTAAAATTATCAAAATTTGGCTGTAGTTTTAATAAATCTTATTAGAAGAATTTTATCAAAATCATAATTTTTTATTTTTGGAAAAAATTTTAACAAATATATGAATGTGAGCGAGATTTGTATCTGAAATTTAGATTTGCAAAAAATTTCTTATCAACAATCTGCTTAAATGGGATACCATCCAATTTTTTAATTAAATTAATAAATTTTCACTCTAAAAATATCAGTTGAAATAGCGATTTTACCTTGCATTCATTGCGGCAATTTCCCAATTGATAGAAATTCTCCTTCAAATTAGCATGGAAATGTAACAGAATTAAACCATTATTTTGTTGACCATCATGTTGAACAAGGTTGATATCAAATTTAGTGGCATATTTCTTTAATTCCAATTTTGCAATAATGTAAAAATCCCTTTCATTTATTGGATATTCTAATTTCAATGAATACGAAGGATCAGAAAATGGCATACTGGTATTGTTTGAATTCGATAAAGTTGATGGTTTTAAATGTAAATTCTAAAAGTCATTTAAAATAAAATTTTTCTTTTCTTACCTTATTCTTTTTGATTTCATAATTGTACAGTTCCCATCCAGAATCAGCTTCAATCTATATAAAATAACATTAATTATTTTTTAAATTCATTTCCTAACCAAAATATAGTCGATTGAAGCATATTTCAATGGATCAATTTTTTGTTTGAATACAAATGCACTTTCCTTACAATTCAATGTCAAATTGAAATTTCCATTTTCATCAACAACAATATCCAAAGAGAATTTTTGATCAATATTTTTTTCAAGACTCTTTCCAATTATATTCGTAATTGTCTCGCCAATGGGTTGTTCACATTTTGTAAAATTCTAAAAAATAAAAACATATAAAAAATTGCTTCTAGTAAAATGGCTTCTTTAAAGGAAAAAATTTTTAAGAAAAAATGATGAAATTTTTTGTAAATAAATAATCGAAAATTGTCGAAATTCTCTCGATTCAAACTTTTAAATTTAGGCCATACTATTGAAAAAATTTCGGGAGTAATTTTTTATTTTTTTTTCTAATTTTTAAAATAATAGCCTCTGAAAATTTATTATGAATTTTATAATATTCTGAATACGATATACACCATAAAAATATAAAAAACATACATATTTGCTTTCAAAATTAATATAATTCCGTCGAACCAAAATTGAAAGAATTGTTTCGCCCACTAAAAATTTTTATATTATATTAATATTAATTCAAAAATCAGAGATTTTTATATTATTTTATATTTTCATAAATAAATAAGAAATAAAATATACTCTTACTTACTTATCGAATCTGGCTCAGTCCAATTATGCAACAAATGAATTCTAAAATAGCCTTCAGCTTTAACATTGACCCAACCCGTTATATGAATTGTGTCATTAATTTGTAAAGGATCTTCCAACAGACTTTCATCAATGAAAGGCAATTTCATATCCATAATACTCGAATTATTTGTGGCATTTTCAGTAATTCGATTCTCAATTAATTTGTCGCCAGGTTCGAGAAACTGAAATGAATGTAAAAAATTTATTAATTGTTATAATGTATTTTCAAAAAATTCTGATATAATAAAATTTTTTTGCCTTATTATGATTCCTTAAAAATGTGTTTTGCCAAATTCTGATTTAAATGTGTTTCTACCCAATTTTGATTTGTTGAAAATGTGTTGTTGCCTAATCTGATGATTTGTTGAAAATGTGTTTTTGCCTAATCTGATTTGTTTAGAATGCGTTTTTGCCTAATCTGATTTGTTGAAAATGTGTTTTTGCCTAATCTGATTTGTTGAAAATGTGTTTTTGCCTAATCTGATTTGTTGAGAATGCGTTTTTGCCTAATCTGATTTGTTGAAAATGTGTTTTTGCCTAATCTGATTTGTTGAAAATGTGTTTTTGCCTAATCTGATGATTTGTTGAAAATGTGTTTTTGCCTAATTCTGATTTGTTGAAAATGTGTTTTTGCCTAATCTGATTTCTTGAAAATGTGTTTTTTCCTAATTCTGATTTGTTGAAAATGTGTTTTGCCTAATCTATTTGTTGAAAATGTGTTTTTTCCTAATTCTGATTTGTTAAAAATGTGTTTTTGACTAATTCTGATTTGTTGAAAATGTGTTTTTGCTTAATCTGATTTCTTGAAAATGTGTTTTTGCCTAATCTGATGATTTGTTGAAAATGTGTTTTTGCCTAATTCTGATTTGTTGAAAATGTGTTTTTTCCTAATTCTGATTTGTTAAAAATGTGTTTTTGCTTAATTCTGATTTGTTGAAAATGTGTTTTTGCCTAATCTGATTTGTTGAGAATGTGTTTTTGCCTAATTCTGATTTGTTGAAAATGTGTTTTTGCCTAATCTGATTTGTTGAAAATGTGTTTTTTCCTAATTCTGATTTGTTAAAAATGTGTTTTTGCCTAATCTGATTTGTTGAGAATGTGTTTTTGCCTAATTCTGATTTGTTGAAAATGTGTTTTGCCTAATTCTAATTTTTTAAATAAAATTTTTGCCCGATGAAATAGAAAATTATTCTTACCCAAGCTTGAATATGGCAATTGTCTTCAACCATTTTTCCCGAATCGACATCGCATGTATTATTATGTTCATGTTCACCCGGATGGCTATTATATTTACTTGCCAATGTGAACATTTTGATTTTATTTTGATTCAAATCCGAAGGCAACATGTCCAATGCAAGTGCCCAAAGACCAGCAAAATCGGCGAGAGATGCACCTTTATGCTGAAAATCAAGAAATTGTTGGTGAATTTGTTCATCGTTTCCAAATTCTTTAATTTCAAATTGCTCTGAATCCAAATTGAAAATTTGCAATTTTGTTGCCAACGATGAATAGGACGGATTAGCCAATTCCAGGATGAAATCTCGTTTAACAGGAAACCTTAATAAATAAAAATAATAAGATAATATGATTTATTAAATTTTTTTTGGAATTAAAAAGCAAAAACGTTTGAGTAGAAAATGATAATGTCAAATTGATGGTATCGATATCAACATCGACGTATATTCCATGCCATTTTTCATGTTCATCAGTAACTGGACATTTCTCGATCCATGCATTCTAGAAAAATAAAATAAAATAAAAATTTAACTTGCCGATTCCAAATTATTTGGAAAATAATAGCCAATTTCTGGCTCCATTCCATTTGGGATGGCATACGGATCCAATTGGCTTGGATAACAAAGCAGAAGTCTAACAAAAATTAGTAAAAATTATATGATTCTAATGCAAATTGCAAACTGGCAATGTCCTTTGCCAACAACACGGAATTGGATGCGATATGAGTCTTTTGGGGATTCGCCCATAGTGCCGTAACATTGTTTTAGGGCAAAAAATTCTGGCGAAACAAATTTTCCAGTGCTATTTTCATCCGTCAATTCAATACTGTAATTTTGGAACTAAAATATTAAATAAATTTATTTTATTAATTACAGTTGATCAGCCGGATGAAAGATGGCTAGGAAAAGCAAAACAGTAGGAAATATAATATTCCCTACCATATATGCTGAAATTTTTTTTAAAAATATGGGAGATAATAAAATATTATAAACAAAATATACTAAATAATTTTTTCTATAAAATTCAATTTGAATGATTTAATTACTTAATAAAAAAATTGACTAAAATGAATGAATGACTGAATGAATGACTGAACGAAAAAAAATGACGAAGCATCAAAAATGGAAATGAATGATGAATAAAAGAAAAAATATTTGCTTTTTTAATTTCAATTATGGAAAAAATTTTTATTGTAGCATAAAAGTTTGTCCATTATGTTGATAACGAATTTTTAAGTCACTTTTTCATATTCATGTATCTTTTTTTGTAGTCTTTTTTTATGTCAATATAGCTTCCTTCGAATACGAACTTTTATATATTTTTCAAAATTGCTGGATCCTTTGTAACTAGAATTTTTGAAGATTGACTGAATCCGATCGATTTCCATAGTCGTTGCTGTATAAATTCTTATTATTTCTTACACACTAATAGCGAATTATGAAAATAAGATTAATAAAATAATTCTTTTTAACTTTTTCCAAATTTTCAATTTCGAGAATGTTTGTGTGAGCAATAGTCGACACGCATCTAATCGATCTCGCGCCCGCGCCTCAATTGATTGAAGGGTGGTTGGGAGGGGAAGAGGCTGTCAATAGAAAGAGAAAGGAGCCTCCTTTTCTCAATTTCACAGCAACCCCCACTTTTTACTCCAAAAAATTAAAAATTATTCCCAAATTTAAATTCTATATATTAGGATTAAGGAGGGCTATATTTATTATTAAGGAGAATTGAAAAAAATTATTATAATCAGCAACTCAAAATGTTCAAATTAATTTAAAAAATTTCAATTTCAGACTATCAGTTCACAAAACTAAACAATTATTAATTTTTAATTTTACTTACATAAGCATTAATATGGCGAACCAATTTTTATTTTTCTATAATAACTTTAAAAATTCCATTTTTAATTTTTATTTGCTTTTGGTAACAATTTTGGATTATCGATAAAATTTTCTTTTTTTATGTTTGCCTTATAATCCGGAATAAATTATACAAAAATTATTTTTGAACATTTCATTTATGAATATGACTTAAAATTGAGAGGCAATGATTGGAACTGTGCCAGCCTATATTCATCAATATCCATTCCGACAAATTATTTGCCTCAAAATTCTGTCAATTGTAATTATTTTTATTAATAAAAATTAATTTTAATAATTAATAGATATTGTTTAAGATTTATTTAAATTCAATTTTTATGTATTTTTGACTTTTTAAATTATCTAATTTAGTAGATATTTAATTTTAATAAAAAATTTTTTTAAAGATTTTGGCCCTTTCTAATTTGTTCATTTTCTGGACTTCCAATGCACCAAAAGAAGGAACAAATTCTACAAAAATTGTTTGGCTCATTTTACTCCCAAATTTGTTGTCCCTTTTGGCATTAGCCAATTCCGCTTGGTTTATGTTGCAAAAATTCTTCTGGGTTAAATTGGTAATTTTATTCCAATAATTTTAAAAATAAATAAATTACATTTTATATTTTAAATAAAATTTTTTAATAATATAAAAATAAATTAATTTACAAAAATTATAAATAAAATTGAAAAATTAATTCAGAATATTTGAAATCATAGAAAATTCATTTGATAACAGAATTTTAATTTGTTAAGATGAAAAATATTAATATATGAAATGAAGTAAAAAGGGTGCAAAATTTATCAAAATCAATTAAATATTAAAAATAAAAAAATTGAAAATTAACTCATAGAAAAAAAAATACAAATAATTTGAAATTAGAAAGAACAAATTTAAAATTTAAAAAAAAAAATTAAATTTTTAATATTTGATAATGATAAATTTAATTTATTAGGATGCATTTTGTTCCATGGTTGGAATTGCCTTCACTTCAATTGCATTTTCAAGCACAATTTTATTGATTTGGGAAAATGCAATTCACGGTTGGATTGCTGATGCTTTTCTTGTAAAAAATTTTAATTTAGTCAAAAATTTTTAAAATTTTCCAAAATTTTAAAATTTTTTTCACAGCTTTCAAATACAATTTTGTTACTTCTATTCTTGTTCACCCTAAAATTGACTCTTCAAGATGGAGCAAATTGTGTAAGCAATTTATTCATCAAAGATTGGGGTGCAGCTGAATTTGCCTATGAGGAAGTCCAACAATTGGAGAATTATTTTTGATTATCTTTTATTGATATTCTTTTGAATTATTTTATTTTAACAAAAATTATATTATTTATCATTTTTATAAAAATTTATAGAAAAATTTTAAATTAATTCTTATTATAACTTTTATTTAATTTTAATTGATATTCAAATTAACATATTCATCCTTCCCAAAATTTGTACCATATCTTTATTTACAGAAGGGACGCGCTGAATTAAACTCAATTTTGCTGTCAATTTGGCCTTTTCCTTAACGATTTTAAAAATTTATTAAACGAATTTCAAAAAATGCCTATAAGGAGATCCAAAAATATGTTGATCACTCCCTTCCTATGTATGTAAAATGAACCCATTTTATGCCAAATATTTGTTGATCATCCTTTTTAGTTATGCAAAATGAACCCATTTTATGCCAAATATATGTTGATCATCCTTTTTAGTTATGCAAAATGAACCCATATTATGCTTATAAATTCATGACCAGTTGTTATAGATTTTTTCTTCTTTTCTCCCTTCTAATCATAAAATATTCACTTAGGAACTCTTTTTGCTACAATTTTAGATTGTAAATTAATTTTTTTCTGTGTATAATATTCGTTTAAAAAATTCCAACTAATTATTAAATTCCTTCAATATTGAAAATTAATTTTAATTCTAAAAAATATCATACATATTCGAAGGTTATTTTTTTAAAATTTTGCCTCATTATTCCTAGTTACTATTCAATACTTGAAGAATGTAGATATGTGAAGAAAAATGTAAATAATGAGTTTCGAAACTGGAATCACCACATTACATTACAGAGAAATCTGTAAGGATGTGTAATATTTCTATATAAAATTTAGTTATAAATAATATTTATAGATTTCCTCAAAATACAATTTATTATTTAAAAAATTCTGGTGGTTAAAATGTTGCAATTTTGCTTCTCTTTTTTGTTGATTTCTGTAATCGGAGTAACAGTAAATGCTATGAGGCAAGAAGAAAATTCCCCTAAAAAATCCGCCTAATCATCTCATTAGCAAACAAAAGAGTCAAACTAAGAATGCGATTGCTCCAACTCATCATCTCCATTATCATAGCGAAATGTTAAAAAAAGAAAGTGGATATAATACAATGAAGAAGAACAAGTCATTGAATGCAAAAAATGGCGCGGCACTCAAACCAAAAAAGAAGCTGTTAAAATCGCCTGCTTCAAAAATTACAATATCTTCAGCAGCACATGGCAACCCTACTCAAAAAGTAATGATGCTGGAGGAATGCTGCAAACAATGTTGTGGCCTCAATGACAGTAATAAAGGAAATGGTGCGCTTACAAAACTCATTGGCATTGAGGCGCCTAGGACCAAACGAATGGCCGGCACTTGCCCCCAATGCAAATACCATTATACGGGAGGAAACAAATTATTGTGGCGATTGTCAAACGTATATTAATCTCGATGGGACAAGTGGAGATGCCGGTGCTGGTTCGAGTGATCCTTGTAAGTTTTGAATAGAATTCTTGATTTTTTCGTAAAATATGCTTATTAAATTATCTGCTGGAGAAAAATAAATTATAAATTCTTTTACTTTAATTTACTTTATTATTAAAGGTGTTGGATACATTGAAGTCTCAGAGAGCATAATCTGTTCGGATTGCACCAGCGAGGGGGGATGCAAAAACTTGTCTCGTCTATACAAACTTGCCTACTACAATGGTTTCTGTGTCTGGCGAAATGGCGAATGCGAATACGACGAAGATCACAATGACACGGAAGAGGAAGTCGCTTCAAGTTCCCCTGAAGATCCTTGTAATATTGGGATTAACGAATTATTAGTAAAATAAAAAAATAGCAAAATTATTAGAATAAATACAAAGTATCTTTGCCACAAATACTCAATATAAATCGGACTCTAATATTGAAAATGAAAATAAAGAAAATGAGGCAATAATAGTAAAAATTTGTTGGCAAAAAACCTGTTTTCAAAATTTTCGAAATTAAACCACTTTAAATTCAAAAAATCGAATATCGACTCTCCTCTCAGAAATGCTTAATAATGGGAAAACATTTGAACATTTGCCATAATTGGTGAATGTTTTCAATAACGTATTAGTG
Organism: Pratylenchus scribneri; assembly: GCA_030063045.1. Taxonomy (NCBI): domain Eukaryota; kingdom Metazoa; phylum Nematoda; class Chromadorea; order Rhabditida; family Pratylenchidae; genus Pratylenchus; species Pratylenchus scribneri. The sequence continues at coordinate 1,078,262 of JAQSEB010000185.1, read as the reverse complement.
AAATGATCGTCTTTTTTTAATACTAAATTTTTTTTGACACTTTTTCAGGCAAAACGGGCACATATGAGGAACTTTATTGCAGCTCATGCACATCAGAAAATGGATGTGAAAGATTGAGCCGACTATACACTTTCAATTACGCCGGATGGTGCAAATGGGAAAATGGACAATGTCAACATTACCACCGTTAAATGAGTTATAATTGATTGGAAATGGAATCATAATGTTGAATGAGCTATTATTCTGATCAAGAAAAATGTCTTTTTTTAACTTCTTCCTCCTATATATCTTGCTGTTAAATTATTCTTCTAAAAACTTTTCGGGTCATTAGTATCAATTCGTCAGTATTCTAAATATCAGCAGGACGGAAACAAAAATCGCAGAGGAAAATTTTTGTACCATGAATTCCAATGTTGTCCCATTAAACCTATATCTATTATTCTCATTTTCAACTGGATAAAATCTTTTTTTTCGAAATTGTGATATTCTTCCGGATTTTAAAAGCCATTTATCTATCTGTTGGTTGATAAATTTTTTAGAGCAATAATCCGGAAAAATTTGATGAAATTTAAAAATATATTAAATGAATTAAGCTTAAAGTTTTTAAACAACGAAATATAGTTATTATTATTATATAAAACTTTCTACAATATCAATAAAAAGAGAAAGGAGCCTCCTTTTCTCAATTCCAGTGCAGCAATTTTAATTTCCCCTAATTTTTTTCCCAAAAAAAATTTTTTTTCCAATTTAAATTCAACATTTTGAGAGACGATAAATTTATTTTAACGGATATAGCTTAAAAAAATATTATTTCAGCAATTAAATATATTTAATTTAATTGATAATATCGGCTAACAATTTAATATTTCACCAAAATAAAATATTAAAAAATCCTATATTTATTTATATTTAAATTTTCTCCAATTTGAATTATCGATAAAATTTCCCTTTTTAAGTTTGCTTTATTCTGCATTTTTGTTGAATCATTTCTTGCACACATCACCCAAGTAATACTGATAAATTATTAAAAAATATGACATTTTGCACGATTTTTTCTTAATCGAAAACATCTGCTGTCTGTCAATGTCAACCCTGCCTGAATTCATTCAATGTGGAATTGGATAAGGATGTTTTTTTTATTGCGTAAGCAGTTGGGCATCTCCCATTTATATCAATTTTTATTGCATTAACGAATAATTTGAGTGGTGTCTCAAACATCTGCCACAATTTAATTGTTATTCGCACTCCAATCTTCTTTATTTCCTTCTTCGGCAGTGGCAGCATAAAGCTGCGATGTGGAGAAATTAGAATGGCCAGATTTGGTGCTCGCCAATTTCGGGTTGCGGATTGAGGACAATTAGTGACGCGGATATGTTAAAAAATGGAAAAATGAAAAAAAGTGGTAGTAAACAAGCTTACTTACTACCTTTTTGGGATATATAATTTTCCTTCCTTCTTTTTATAAATTATTTAAAAAATTCAGAAATTTTTTTTAAACAAAATTTTCCATATTTTACAAATATTAATTAAATTTAATATTTTAATGTATATTTTTATATAATTTAAATTAATTAAATTTTTTCATGTTTTTTTATTGAAATTCTGATTTTTTTTTTCATTTTTAAAAATGAATCACATAAAATAATTTCGCCTTAATAATTTTAAATATTCAAATAAATAATTTTTAAAATAATTAAGATAAAGCCAAAAGCCACAAAAAAAGCAATTAAAAATAAAATTAAATTTGCATTAAAAATTAGATAAATTATAATTCGGTCGATTACATCTTAAAATTCCCAACGAACAAACATTTTTTTGCCTTGCTTATGGCAGCAAAAAAATTGTCTATTCAATGAAATCATCCAAACGATTAAATTCTATGCTTTCCTTTTAATAAATTTAATTAATAAAATGAAAAATATCTCGTTTCCTTTCATCTGTTGCAGTGACGTCATATTCATTCATTCATAATATCGTCAACACCTCACTTGTCCAAGTCCCAAGTCTTTTATTTCATTTTCAAACTTAATTCCATATACACCGATTCCTCTTGTCCCGTTTCATTTCATTTTCACTACCCAGCAGGGCTGGAACCGGAACTCAAAAAATCGGAAAGGAATTTTTTTTGGAAACAGAATTTGAATTTTTTACGGAATCGGAACGGAACTCAAACCCTGGAATTCTGGCATTCGTATTCGGAATTCCGGTTCCTGTTCACAACTTAATTCCATATACACTGATGCCTCTTGTCCCATTTCATTTCATTTTATTTCATTTCATTTCCACAATTTAATTCCATATAATTAAGAGAATTTTGGAGTTACCAATTTATAAATTACATATTCCAATTATGAGCGGATATTTGCTTTCCTTTGCTTTTAATATTTGACATTTAAATAATCAACATATATAGTAGGAGAAAATTGTTGTAAATAGGCTTGACTGTGAAATGTAATATGTAATTTGTAATTTTAATATTTCTAATTTTAATAATATTTATTTAATTTTTAAAATTAATTTTTTTAAGTAAAAATTTTTCAAAATAATTGGTAAAGAGAGGAAATTATTTTTTTACTACTAAAAATATTATTTTTCTACCAAGATAATTTTTGACTTCTAATAAATGCCTGTTTTAAACCATACAAACCTTATACTGATTTGTAGATGTCATCGAGATACATCGATTAATATATAATTTGTCAAGGTTTGGTCAAAATTAAAGAATATTAAATTGTTTAAACCATTTTTCCAATTTAATCTTAAACTTTGTATTTTTTTGCCGAACATTTTATAAACCATTCGATGAATCTTGATGAGATCTACAAATTGGTATATGATTTATAGGGTCTAAAAATTGTTTTTGATTTATTAGAAGTCAAAAACTATTTTTTCTGCAAAAGAAGAAAATTTTTCTGAAAAGGAAATTTTTCTGCTAAAAGATAGTAAATAAATTAATTTAATTTGCATCCAGCAGTTTGTGCCTAATTTAATATCTAAAAGTTAATTTATCATATGAAAAATTCTGTTATAAAATTCATGGTATCAATTTTGTCTTTAATACTAAAATATTAATCAAATTCATTTTACGATAATAAAAAATGTAATAAATTCGCTGGAATTTGTGCGCGTTATTTGTGCTAATAAGGCAAAAATTATAATCATTGATCAAAAAAGTGAGAACAAAAATTTCTATATGACCATACCTCAAACAAACATTTATAGAACGAAAAGCGACCCACAATTATACAACATATAAAGATGCTTTTCATTTTCACTAAAATAGAAGTTTGATTTTTTGAACTCCAAATTATAGTATTTAACTAAACCAAAATTCTCATTCAAAAAAGAAATAATTCATAAGAATTATTCAAAAAAACTCATATAATATTTTTTCCTCATTTTTTCACTATTTTTTGATAAATTTGCACTTTATCTCGAAAATGGTCATATTTTGAAAATTTTTGACGAGCTTACCAAAATTTTGAATTTTTCCCATAAAATGGTCACAAATTAAAAAATTTTTGACAAATATTTTTTCGTTCCTTTTTTGAGACCCGGGTCACCAAATATTCCCACGCTTTTTTTGTCTCGACTTTCAATGATGGAAAATATAAATTCTAGTGTGGCCAAAACTAAAAGTGCAAGTTTAATATTTGGTTTTGGTTGTAAAAAATCTTCTGAATAATCAAAAAAGTTACCAATAGATATTTTTATAAATTTCTGATTTTTGCCCTTCATTTTATCTTTTTTAAATTGATACAAATTCAAACATTTTAATGGTAACTCTATAAAATGCCTATTAAAAATTTTTTTGACTTTTAATAAATCAGAAAACGGTTTTATATAAGCCCTATATCAATTTGTATATTTCATTAAGATTTTTTAAAATAAAAAAACCCATATCTATAATATTTTTTCATAAAATCCAGAGAATTTAGCTAAAATAAAATATTTTTTGTCGATAAATTTATATTCTTTTGTAGACAAATATGAAAGCACGCGATTTAAACTGGGAAACAATCTTGCATATTTGTTGAGTAAATTGAGATGCATCACATTTAATCCGTCTAATTTAGCCTGAAACTGAGTGAGTTTTAAATCAATAAATTAAAACAGTTTAATGATTTAACTCATTCAAGTTTAGACCAAATCAGACAAACAATATGTGAATCGACGAGAATCAATTGGCTCAACAAATATGATAAATGATTTGATTGGTAAAAATCAAATCCAATCCGTCAAAAACTGGATAAAAAAAAAGGAATTTTGCTGAAAATAAAATTCGTAACCATTCAGCTAATAAAAAATGAATTCTACAAATACGAATGATTCCACCACAAAAAATTGTCAAGAAGCATATAATGTCATCAATGATGCTTTGGCGCAAGTTGCCCGTTCCATTTTGCTGGCCCTGCTTTTAATGCAATTTTTGCTGCAAACATGGTTGGCAATCCAGTACAAACGGAGCAGAATTGCATTGCATGGAAATTTGAAAGTTGTAAATTTTTTTCAAATTTTATCCCCAAATTTTTCAGCTGCTCTACTCAATTTTATTCATCGTCTTCGCAATAAACGCTAGCGGCTTTCTGATTATTGAATTGAGAAATACTGTAATTAATTTGAATTTAATATATTTTTAGCCAAAAAATTAAAATTAGAAATATAAAAAATTAATAAAATATTGTAATCCCTACAAATTAAGGTCCAAAAAATTTTTCAAAAAAGCCTTACTAGGGTTTCCTCATTTATTTTAGAATATTTTAGCACCTAGGCAACTGGATGTTGGAAAATTTTTATTCTATTTATTTTCCGGAAAGAATTAATTCCGCCTGTTTTCCGGAAAGTTTCAACAAGAAATAATTAAATAATTCCGCCTGTTTTCCGGAAAGTTTAAACCGGAAAGAATTAATTCCGCCTGTTTTCCGGAAAGTTTTAACCGGAAAGAATTAATTCCGCCTAGCTTCCGGAAAGTTTTAACCGGAAAGAATTAATTCCGCCTGTTCCGGAAAGTTTTAACCGGAAAGAATTAATTCCGACTGTTTTCCAGAAAGTTTTAACCGGAAAGAATTAAATCCGCCTAGTTTCCGGAGTTTTAACTTGAAAGAATTAATTCCGCATCGTTTCCGGAGTTTTAAACGGAAAGAATTAATTCCGCCTGTTTTCCAGAAAGTTTTAACTTTTAATTAAAAAGAAAGAATAATGCTCAACATATTCGAAATCTCTTAGAAAGCAATTTTTGAAAAATTTTTTTTGGAACAAAATTCATAATTAATGCCTAGTATTAATTGTTTATAATTTTCCCTCAAGTGGTTGGCTATCTTCCTCGGTGCAAATGCAAAGCCTTGTGCAATGCAAACCCCGGTATGGTACTCCATCATTTTCAGAGGATTGACCGATTTTCACCTTTCAATTCCATTGCTCCATTTCACAATTATGCTGGAACGAATGAGAGCCACGCAAATGGCATATCGATATGAAGGAGAGGGACGAAAATTTGGAATAAAATCAGTTATTTTAGTGGTACTGTGTAATTTATATAACGGATTGATGATACAAAAAAAATTTTCTTAAATTGAAAATTGAAATTTCGAAGAGACAAAATTTTTCTAAATCGAAAAACGAAATTTTTACAGATAAAAAAAATTTTCGAAATCAAAAATCAAAATTTCTGGTGTAAAAAAATTTCTCTAATTTGAAAATGAAATTTAAGGGTCAAAAAATTTCTCGAAATGGAAAAATAAAATTTCGAGGATTCAAAAATTTCTCGAAATTAAAAAACGAAATTTCGATGACCCAAAAAAATTCTCGAAATCGATAAACGAAATTTCTGGGTCAAAAAATTTCTCAAAAATCGATACATCGAAATGAAAATTGAAGTCAACCTTATTCTATAATTTATTTAAAAGGAAATTAATTCAGTTTACGTCATTTGCTACTTTTCTGCTCATCTAATATACTAATCCGCAATAAATGCAGCTTTGAAATTTTTTACTTTGGCGTTTTGTATTATGAATAAAATCCAAAAATAAATGAAATAGTTAAGGAATAAAGAAAAGAACTTTTAAACACAAAATATAAAGAAATAAAGAAAAATAAATATTTTAGAATGAAAGCAATATATTAAATTGAGAAAATTTTTTAATTATTTTAATGAAATAGTCGAGAATTATTAAAAAAATGTAAATATTTGCCAAATTTTGTAAATAATTGTAAAATGCTAAGAAAATATTGAGATAATTATTTTGAACCAATTGGAGCGGCCGGGAGCCGCGTAGCGGCGACAGTAGTATTATGTTACACCATCTTTTTTTTCGACATTTTTGTGTCGAATGCAAAAAGATGGTGAAGCGAATAGGTATGTGATGGGTTTGAATGTGGAGGAAGGACTCTTTGATGAATGACCAAATGGAGGAGGAGGGTGATGCCGATTTGGGCATTGATCAAAACGTTTACCTTGGTGCCATTGAGGACAATGGTGCCCTTGTGGGCAATGTTTGATTATGACTCGAGGGAATGAGAATTTTGGGGCCCAAAATATTAAATTTTAAAATTATGCTGGGTTTTTTCCTCTTTATGGATGAACGGATAGGCAATGGATGTTTTTGTGGGGGTATGAAATTTTATTTTTTCCCATCTATGCATTGCGAATGAATTTTGCCGATGAAGCGCAATTAAATTTGTGAAATGATTCAAAATATAAAATATTACCATTTTTATTTCAATTAATCCAAAAAATAAGTGGTATTGTTTCATTCGATTGAATGATGTGGTAAAAAATCAAAAACATTGTGAATAATTTTGTGGTGATTTAAAATTGTAAAAGCGGAACAATGGAAATTTATTTTTGTGTGTCTGGTTGATGTGGCCAAAAAATCAAAATATTGTGAATAATTTGCGGTGATTTAAAAATTCGAAAAGATGAACAATGAAAATTTTGTGTTTTTGAATGGAAGATGTGGTCAAAAAATCAAGACAATTTGGTGATTTTCGAAAACTGGGGCAATGGAAAATTCTTTTTTCGGTTGGAAAATATGATCAAAAATATTTTGTGGTGATGCCGAAAAATGGATTATGAAAATTGTTTTAAACAAAAAAAATGTGAAAATGATGGATTTCGACCGAACCAGGACCATCAACCCTGGAACTTAAGGTTAAATTTACTAAAACTAAAACATCATTCCTCAACACTGCTTCTTGCCATCCATCCGTCTCAATGCTTCTTTCCATGGCGACGCTTCTTTTCCTTCTTTCCTTTCTTGGCCTTCTCGTTTGTTTCTGAAATTTTTCCAAAATTACTCTCCAATTAAAATTGCCCTTTAAACCAACCTTTCTTGCCGAACTTGCTGAAGTGCTTCCAATATGTGGCTTGAATTTGCTTCAATGAGAAGACGCACGACGAGCACGTTGCAAAAAGCACTGCTTTTCCCACATGTTTGATCTGTTCAAAATATTATTTTGCCCCAAAATTTTCCCCCAAAAATTACCTTCTCGACGCATTGCTCTCCCATTTTCTTTTGACGTTTGACGCAGTATCCGCACTGGGCAATTGCTATTTTGTATGTCGGGTAGCAGCTCTTGTAGTCGTCACTCTCCTCCATTCGGTAGCTCTCTGCCAATATTTTAGAAAATTTTTAAAAAAAATTCATCCCAAACTTACTCGTATGATCCATTTTTTCGCCAATTGTGCCGAAGAAGTGGGAAATTGTTTGGCTCATGCTGCTGTTCCCAATCAAACAGGGTTTGCACAAAATCACACGCATAATCAGCCCATTGGCCGTTGTTTGAATTGGGTTGATTTGCTTTTGGCTTTCCCGGCATTCATTGCATTGACTGACCGGCACGCAGTGGGCATAGGGCGAAATTTGCATCCAAGCATATTTGCCTGAAAACCAAAGAATTAAAATTAATTTTAAAAATAATTTTTCCATCAAAAAATAAAATAAATTGATTAAAAACCGATTTTTTAAATTAATTTTTTCCATCAAAAACCCAAAATAAACTTACCGATTTTCTCCTCCTCTGGCTTTCGCTTCCATTCGCCTTCTGATTCCGTTGATTTGCCATCGTCGTCATCATCTGAAGAATCGCCATCTTCTTCCGAATTATCAGCGCTGCTGCTGCTGTCCGACGAAGAGGATGATGATGAACTACTGCTGCTGCTCGAAGAACTGCTGCTCTTCTTCTTCCCTTTCTTAACTAAAAATTCGAATTTTTACCCCTCCAAAAAATGCATTCCCAATTTTTACCCTTTTTGTTGGATTTGGCCTTCTTTTTTGCCGGAGGCACTTTGTCCTTGACGATTTTGGCCGTCACACCGGTTCTGCCTTTTGGTGTTGATTGTTTGCTGCCCGGTTTCGAAGTTGTGCCGGCTTTGGCAATGAGGGCTTCTGTAAACATAAAAATGAGTATTGGCCTTAATTTACGTGAAATAATCCCTCATTTTAACCTACCCAACGATTTGACATCGGCATCTTCCATTTTCGGCTTTTTTCCGCCCCCCTTTGCACCGTCCTTGGTTGCCCGTTTCCTGTTGTTTCGTTTTTTCAATTTCTTCGCTTCGGCCGATTGTTCCACATTCTCGAAGCCATCCCGTGCATTGGTGTCATCATGCTGAAAAATCTTTTCGCCATCCGATTCCGAAAGTACAATGTCGTCGTCCATCTTTGAGCCTTCGATCTTGGATGGATGCTTTGCTTTTATTGAATGTTGTTTGTAGAAAAACTGAAAAATAAATGATGTAAAATTTGATTAGAAAATGGTTAATGGGTCATTTTGAGAGGGGTGGATGGGCACTAAGAAAGCCGGAATGTATAAAAAATCTTTGCGAAAGGATGTAAATATTCTTTTTAAAAGTAAAAACATTTTCAGGAAAAAATGTATTTTTGGAATTGGATTATTATAATTCTGAGAAAAGCCTCCATTTTTTGGAAAAAATGAATTTTTCCCCGAGGAATATTCATTCAAGATGATAATTTTATTTTCTGTAAATATTCATTCCAAAAAACATGTATTCATTAATTGTATTTTATAGAAAGGTGGAAATGAAAATGCTGAAAGGGGGCATTATTAAAGCCAAAATGTGTAAAATGTTTGCGAAAGGATGTAAGATATTCATTTTAAACTAAAAAATATTATGCATCTTTTGAAGAAATATTATTATTCTGAAAGAGTCTTTTAAATCATTATTTTTGGAAAAAAAGATGAATTTTGCCTCGGGGAATATTCATTCAAGATAAAAATTTTATTTCTGTAGTTTTTTCTGAAGGAAGAATATTCATTCCAAAAACATGTATTCCTTAATTGCATCCTATAGAAAGATGGTATTTTTGATCCTAATATTTCGGAAAAGATTTATTTTAGATTAAATTTCTGAAAGATGAATTTTTAATGCAGGAAGTTTGTTTTCCCAAAAATTGGAAAAATTATTTAATTTTATTGGAATTATTCACAGAAAATAGGTGTAAATTGATATGCGCTTAAAATTTTTTATGCATATTGAGGAATGGTAAATTTAGAGCAAAAAAAAAATGCATTTGAGACCATAATGGAATTTTGAGGGGAGAAAAGGAATTGAATTAATTTTAAACCATTCTTTTGCACTAATTTATACTCGATTTAGGTCTTTATAAACCATTGGATAGAATTTGGTTTGATGCATCAATTGACGTATTATTTGTCATTTTTTAATTAAAATTAAACTGTGGTAATTGCATTTATGGTTTTTGCTTAAAAAACTAAATTAGAATTAGTTAAACCCCAGCTAAAACATAGCCCAAATGATGCATCACTTTTCGAATGGAATAATGCCCCAAAGCTAAGGATTAAAAATTCATAAAATTTAACAAAAGAATAAAATTAATTCAATAAAATGTGAAAGGGGGAGATGTCTAAAAAATTGGAATGCATTTTTGGAGGGATATTGAGCGCTTTATCCGTCAATTACGGTGTGCGGGACTGGTCAATTTCCCATAAAAATGATGACAAAAAAAATGGGAATTGCTGGATGTTTTTGTCGGGAATGTATTCCGCGCTTTAATGCTTTTAAATTAAGAAGCGGAAATGGCCAATTCAAATAGAAATAATGTATGGAAAATGCTAAAGTTTTAGCTTTCTTTTTAAATGTTCAAATTAGTTATACTCCATAATCCATAGACTATTGGATAGAGCTTTATTGATGTATTATTTTTCAATTTGTTCAAAATCAAAGGGTATTAATCCTTTTAGGCAAATATTATTTTTTGGCTAAAAAATAACTTAGAATTCTATGCCCTCTATCGAATGGAATATGGATTATGGTGCTAAGCTTAACTATTAAAAAGTTATTAAAATTGTATCAAAAAAATGCCATCTGCCCCATTTTTATATTTTTTGGGGGGAATGGGAAATGCCTGATTTCCACAGTAAAATGAGGCGCATATTATAATGACAAATATGAATAAAAGGGAGAGGAAAAGGTGGCAGTAGAAAATAATGAATGATTTCCACAAAAATGATCCGATAAAGAGGGTGTAGGAGGAGCTTTCATTTTCCTAAAGCCTCAAACCTTTTTTTCTGTGTGTCTGTGCCATCCTCGGGGCGATTTGGGAACGAACATTTTCTTAAGATTGGTTCTTCCTGATAAATTCCCTCCACCCCAATAAACCTTTTCTTCTCCACTTCATTCCCAACTTTTTTGGGGCCAAGAAAAGGTTGGGAATGGCAAAAAGGACAGCACCATTCAGCTGCCGCTGATGACATTTTCCCCCTCATTTTCGAGGGGAGGCTGGGAATTGCCACCCCAAAGGGGCACCGACCTTCTCTAAAATGAAGGGATTTGATTGGCAGGAAAATAAAAATATATTTATGAATCAAAGTTGGAAAAGCCCAAAAATAAACATTTTTAGTCAATTTTTAAATTTAATAAGAATTTTGGTGTATAAAAATGGAAGCGAAGAGAGGGATTTATGAGAGGGAAATGATTCTCATTTTTTATGACACGAATGAAAAAAATGGAGGTTTTTTTTAAATTTGAATGGTGCCGCCAGCAAACTCTAACTATTTTTACTCAAATTCACGTTATCCATCTTCATTTTTTGTATCTTTATTCCATAAATTCTATACCTTTTAGGGAATTAAAAGGAATTGAATAGTTTTTTTTGAATATTACGAGCCTTCAAGCTATTTTTGTTCAAAATTACATTTTTTCTTCAACATTTTTTTGTGTCTTAAATTCATTCAAATCCTATACTTTTTTAGAGAATTTGCTGAAAAAAATTGAAATATTTTTCCAATAGTAATTGGTGTATTCGAACAATAAAATATCTTATTACATACATCCGAATTTTGTTCTCAAATCCAAATTTCGCCCTTCCAAATTATTTTTCAAGAGAATCCCTTAAGCCTAAAGGTTTTTAGATTGAATAATTACAAATAAAATAATGGAATTATGATAAATTTGTTCAATTTTGTATATTCTTTACTTAATCCATTTTATTATCAAATTACAATTTAAACGATCAGATTTAAAATTATTAAACTGGTGAAAATAAATGTTCATTTGACAAATATGAATTTAGTGAAACAAAATTAATATGTGTTAAAAACAACCTTTTTCAGATGGACAAAAAAATGCCCGGAGGGATCAATCATTCTATCCCCTAGACAAAATTAATGAATCTAATATCTTAAAAATACTTTGCAATGTTCATATTCCTTTTCAATAAAATTTCATTCCATTTTTTTGGATAATTTAATTACAGGTACAAATTATGCATTGACTGACTTTAAAACGAAGCACCTTAAGCTGAATGCTTTTTTGATAAATTAAAATAATAGGAAGAACAAATTAGTATTGTTTCAACTTTTGATTTTGAATTCTTTGTAACTAAATCCTTCAATTGTATTCAATTAAAGGGTTAAGGGTTAAATTTACGAATTCTAAAACAAATATTAGCTCATTGGATTGGGGATTTGGTTTGCAAAATTCGGATGTTCATTCTAAACACTTTTAAACATTTTTATGGATGTAAAATAAGGCCTAAGGGATTCAATACCATATTCATTTCTAATAATACATTTTTCCCATCGATTTACATTTCGTTTTGGCTAGTAAATTGTTCACAAAATTGTCATTTTCAGATTGAAAGTGAGCATTTGAAGGCAAAATCGGCGTTCAAAGCATGCTTCGCCAATATCTACACATCAATTCAATCGAGCCATCGCTGTCATTGTCCCGAAAAACGTATTCTGAAAACATGTTGGCCAAAATTCGACACATTCGGCGTTTCCCCGAAGACTTTCTTCAAACTTTATTCAAATTATTAATCAAAAGGGTCGTGTCCGAAGGGCGGAAAAGTTTTCGAGGTTCTCCCACCCAAAAATTCCTCAATTTTCTTTATAATATTTCAGGAAAACCCAAATTCATTGGGGTCCAACTCCAAACAAAATATATGGACACCCCCTTTTGCATTCCCCTCCGTTCTCCCAGACAAAATAATCCTAAAGCATTGACTGCCGAATTGCTCTCATTGGCCAAACAGTCCGGTGGCAGGCTAAGAATATTGAAATCGGCACTGAAATTGAAAATATCTGCAGTTTGGCCATGTAAATTGGAAGGGGATTAAGGGGAAGAATTAAATGGAAAAATCTAATTTTAGTGGACAAAAAGGACATTACAAAAAAGATACGAAAAAGGCGCCGTTTTTTCGGCGCATGTTCGAATGAGGGAAAATGGCTGTCAAAGGAGGAAAAGCTCAGAAGGGGAATATTCCCAATTGTGAATGAGGAGGATAATTTGTGCATGGCTCGAAGTATTGGCCTAGGGATAATCAAATGCCTGAAGGGAATGACAGCACTCCGCAAGTGGGGTAACGATGAACAGCGCCAAAAGGCATTGGCAATTTCAATTTTGAAGGTTAAAAGTGTGAATAAATTTTAATTATTTTTTCCCCAAAAAATAGAAGGCTGGAATTCGAATCGATTTGAAGACATACAACATAGGGCATGTCAAAAAAATTCAAAAATTGTTGAATCGATGGAATTCGGGAATTCGAATCGGAATTTTGCATGCCGAAAGGGCCTTCAGAGTATTGTTCAAAGGTGGAGGCCCAAAAAAATATGATCTGTTGCTCCTATTGAATGGTGCCCACTATGATTTGATTTATTCAACCAAAAAATTATTCCAAGTGAGTTTTTTTGGGGGGGATTAAAGATGGAAAAAATAATTTTCTTATAGACAAGGGGCGAATTTTGTCTAGACTGTGAGGGGCCTGCCTACCGCTGGTCTCACAATCGAAAATGTGCATATTCCTGCCAACTTTGCTATCGCTATGGGGAAAAATATCCATGCAAGGGGCGAGCTGCGATAAAATGCAATAATTGCCGTTTCTTCTTCCCAAATCGGGATTGCTTCAATTACCACAAAGCCAGAGGAGAAAGGAATGGTGCAAACATTTGTGAATCACGATATTTTTGTCCTAAATGTGATAAAGTGGTGAGTAAAAGGGCAAATTAATTCTAAAGCATTTATCTAAAAAGGTTTACAAAAGAGGAGGAAAACACCAATGTGAACAGTCGGAATCGGCTAAAAATGTTGGAATTGTAAAGTGCGGTCAATGTTTTGTTATGAAAGCTATTGGTCATCCCCATTTTTGCTACATCCAACCAATTCAACCAAAAGTGGACACACAGGATGTGAGATACATCTTCTTCGACATTGAAGCCAGTCAATCCGATCGGATTGAAATAAATGGAATAAAGGTAAGGGGCAAAAAATAAATTATGATTTTTTCAAAAAATGTATTCTTGAATTTTGTCAAATAATTTTGATTTTTTCCTAGTGTTATCGCCATATTCCCGTTCTTTTGGTTGCCGAAGTACTTTGTCAATATTGTATGGATTTGGGTGTTGAACAATTCAATCGAGCGCCCAATTATTGTTGTGGAGTATTTGGTGGCGGTCATTTCAAGTGGCGAAAAGCACAGTTGGATCCCAGCAATCCTCGAGTATTGTTCTTTCATCAATTCGACAAAAACAACGAGCTAACTCCGGCCGAACAATTTTTGCATTTCCTTTTCAACTGTGGACCAAAGAATATGCGCACAATTTGCCTTTCCCATAACGGAGGCAAGTACGATATGCATTTACTTATGGATAAAATTTATGAGTGGCAGCTTCAACCAAAGATGATTATGACCGGTTATTTTTGAAATTTGAACAAAAATTTCTAATTTTTTTCAGGCCTAAAAATTTATAACATGGAAATTTATGTCAATCAACGCCGAATTGTGATGAAGGACACTTTGAATTGGCTAACGGGCAGTTTGGCAGGATTGGTTGAAACTTTCGGAATTGGCGCCGAATATGCCAAACCACCCTTTCCACACAAATTCAATAAGGCCAAAAATTTCGGCAAAGTTCTACCTCATTTGCCGGCATTGAAATACTATTGTATAAAGGATATGAAAGTGGATGAACGGAATGAATTGCTCAGCTGGTACAATGCAAACAGGCATCGCGAATTTGATCTGAACCGTGAATTGCTTGAATACTGTAGGAATGATGTGGCAATTTTAAAGTAAGTTTATCCTATTTTCATATCGATCAAAATGTTTAAAAATATTTTCCTAGATTCGCATGCATTCGATTTCGTGAAATAATAAGAAGTATTGCCCCCAATGTCGAACCATTCCTTCACACATCCACTTTGGCAAAGTTGGCTTTCAATATTTGGAGAATGGAATTTTTGCTCCCAAATTTGCTCCTCAACATTCCCGAAGAAGGATTTCGGCCCAAACATCTACAATCGGCACAGGCTCGACAATTTTTTGCCCTTTTTACAAAAATGACTGGTCGGCGAGTGAGAACAGTGGACACATCCGTTGATGGCGAACACATTTCGAGACATCCTGAGGGCAATTCAAAACATGGAAAAGGAGATTTTCGAGTTGATGGACTGCTCGAACCGCGCACACCCGACGAACAACCAACCATTTTGGAGTTTTACGGTTGTTATTATCACGGTTAGTGTAAGGGAATGAAAAAATGGGCCAAAATATTCAAAAAGGTTGTGAGAAATGTTTTGTCGATCGGGAACAGCAACTTCAAAGGGGCCGAAGTGCGGAGGAGCTGTTTGAGCGAACCCGACAACGCCGAATTCAGCTAGAACAACGGGGCTACAAAGTGTTGGAAGTTTGGAATTGCGAGCTGCAAAAAATGTTGAGAGAAAACAAAAAGTCTCGCAAATTGTGGAATTCGCTGCAACTGCCTCCACCGCCACTCAATCCCAGAAAGAACGCATTGAGAGGAGGGAGGGTAGAGCCCTTTGTTTTATTCACAGAGGCGGGACCCGATGAACGAATTGAACTCTTCGACATTGTAAATTTTTGGGGATTTTGGGTGAGAAAAATCTTTTTAAAAATATAGGTGAGCCTATACCCAAGTGTGATGAAGAGTTCACCATATCCACTTGGTGCGCCAATGGTGTACGGAGAAGAGGATTTCAGGCGGCTAGGCCTTCCCAAATTGCCATGGCATGCACACTTCCCCAAAGGAATGGAAGGATTGATGCTGGTCAAAGTTTTGCCACCCACAAAAATGCCCATGCCAATCGGTGCCCAACAACCATTTCCCCCATTTCTTCCATACAAAACGCGTGAAGGGTTGCTGGTATTCCCGCTTTGTGCCCGTTGTTCCGACACACAAAATCAAAAGCGATGCTCACATTCGGATGAGGAAAGGGCTTGGATTGCTGCATTCCCCCATCAAGACCTTGAGATGGCATTCGAATTGGGCTACACCATTCTCGATCTTTATGAAGTGAGTTTTGGGGTATAAAAATGTACTCATAAAATCCCTACAGTTTTGGCATTGGCCCCAGGAACAATGGACAAATTCAGGCCCACATAAAGATTTGTTCCGGGAATACATCAATGCCATGTTAAAATTAAAGGTAAAAAGTGGGGGATTAAATCCAAAAAAAAATCCAAAATTTCACAGGTTGAAGCGTCTGGTTGGCCCTCAAATATGGATTCGGATGAGGCACGGCAGGAATTCATTCGGCAATATGCGGAACGGGAAGGAATTGTGCTGGATGCCACCTCAATGGACAAAATCAACAAAGGATTGAGGATGATCGCGTATGTTCCGCATTTTTGGGTTGGGAAATTTCCAATATTTTTAGTAAACTCCTATTGAATAGCCTGTGGGGTAAGATGTCACAAAGGCCAAACCCGTCCACCGTCATCATCACCAAATCCGCCAAACAACTGCATGAATTGTTGGAGGATCCGACCCGTGAAGTTGTGGATTTTTGCCATTTGAATGCATTCCTGGATCGGGTGGTTGTTCGACAGAAGCCTGAATTCCTAAAACCTCCATCCACAAACAATGTAGTGATCGCAAGCTTTGTCACTTCACATGGTCGGAGGCGCACATATCAAGCAATTCAAGAGGCAATTCGACTTGGTCATCAACTCATTTACACGGACACCGATTCAATTGTGACAAAACGACGAGTGGATCAACCCCGAATCAGTGAAGGTAGAAAATGAAATATTTGGGGGGTGAAAAATCGTTTTCTTAGGACAATTTCTCGGTGACATGCAAAGGGAACTTGAAAACCGCATTGTCAAGCGATGGCTTGCAGCAGGCCCAAAAAATTACGCATACGAACATACCGATTTGGAGGGCGGAGATCTGAAACTCACACGACGAATCCGGGGCTTCAAACTCAGCTATCGTGCTTCAAAACGGCTCACATTTGAGAAAATGCGCGCGGAAATGTTTTCTCGTTTTGGTGGAGAGAAGAAAAGGTGGGGTGCAAAATCTGAGGATGAAAAATAAAATAATTTTTTAAAGAAAATGCCAATTCATTCGATACAATGTGTTTAGACGGCATAAGAAGGGCTGGCTTTATACAACCACAATGAAGAAAGAATATAGTGCTGTTTGTGGCAAATCGATTATCCGAGGGGATTATACCACAAAACCATTTGGATGGATTGGAGATTAAAAATATGATGATTAATTTTTTCTAAAATCATATAATTTTTTCATAACAATTTTTCATTTTTTTTTAAAAAATATCATTTAATAAAAAATTACCATTAATTTGCTGCATTGAATAATTTGTGTTGTATTAATTTTTCGGGTCTTAGTAGTCGTCAAAAAAAGGTATTCGCAGCCTTCACAAATATGTGCCATATGAGATTTTTTATGAGGGCGTAAATGATCGCCGCTCAAACACATATGGACAAATTGTGAAGGTAGCGAATAGCTTTTTGTAATTTGAATATTTTTATGCCGAACCGTTACCCGTCAGGTTTGCCTTATGGAAATATTTCAAGGCTTTGAGAATTCACACAGACCTAAACTCATAAGGCAAAACCTTTCGAGTGGCGGTAACGCCATTTTTGAATCATTTAGTGGAAATTATTGGAGGTCGAGAAAATGGGGATGTTGCCGATATTTTCACATTCTTCAGCTCCTCAATCATGGAGTCGGCTTCACTCGAATTGATGTGGCCTCGTCGTTTCAAATATGAAATTAGGGCAATCCAACAAAGTAAAAATACCGGGAATGCAATTAAATAGTGGGCAAATAGAAGTAGAATTTCAAAGACAATATTGATTATGGATTAAGTGCTCTTTTTTAGAGAGCATCTGATAACAAATTTAAATGATCAAAACAAAATTGATCAAAATTATAAAAACTGCGATTGGTCTTGTTTACTGCTTTTTTTGAATGATTTTTTGCAAATTCCATCAAATCCATAAATTCATTCTGTATATATTCCAAATCAGATGGACCAAATAAATTGTTCAAATTACAAATTTACAGCTAATATTCCATAGATTGATTTAATGGAAAAAATTCGGGAGGTCAAATCTCATTCCACCAAAGATTTTGAACATTTTCAAAATTCCACAAACCAAAATTGTGAATGTGGACACATCTCGCACTTGGAATTCCTCAGCATGCCGCAATAAATTTAGCCAATTTTTTGGCAACGAATGCGCCAAACCCTTCTCCACATACCTTTAAAATTTTAATTTCTTCTCAATGGGTTATATTTAAACCTCTGAACAAATTGTTTCTCCAAAAATGTGGATGTTATCCCAGTTGGAAAATCCTTGAATAATTAAATTTGAACATTTTTACGTTCGAATTACCTTGATAATGTCATAAAATAATTCGCGCAATTCCTCAATTTCATCGTCAAATTGTTGATTTTGAAAAAGCATTAAAATTATAAACTAGTTCTTGTCGATTGGAGCACCAAAAAAATTATCTAAAAAAAGAAATACAATGATTGATACCGCCAATTCAATCCCAGAGGAATTGTAAAATTAAAGGCTTTTCGTCCAAAAATCCGAGTTAAACTAAATTAAATTCAACTTTTTAAAAGCCTTAGACCAAATTCTAGAGGATACTTTTGGCTTTCAAAATGCTCTGTTTCCTTCTAGATCTATGGTCAAAAGAATGACTCAGAGATACTCAATTTTCTAATAAGAGCCTAATTCTCAAGCCCGTCCACCAAGGGTAAAAAGTAAAAGCAAAACAAAATGCCAAAAAAATATAAAAAAAATATAAGGGAGCAGGCAAATTGTCTGTCCCAAAGACATTGGGTGGAAAATGTTTGTTATATTTTGCAAACTCAAAGCATAAATAATTTTATTTCCAAGCTTCATTTCAATCAAAAATTTTACCAAAAAGTTTAAAAATGAAAACACAATGAGAAGGAAAAAATGCAAAAAAAAATTCAATAGAGTCAATATATTGTAATAATAGAGGATTATTTGGATTTGTCCATTGCTATCCAAAATCAATGCTCGTACATTATATTCCATCTCTTTTCTCCAAAAATTCATGAATGGGAATATTTTATCTATTTCTCTGGTTCAATAACATTTAATGTTGCCAATTGCCTTCTTTTTCAAAGGAAAATATTTTTTGCAACAAATGTTTTTATTGCGTTAAACCGTCTCCAAATATATTATTTTTTAGAGCACTTTAAAAGTCGAAAATTAAAAGAAAGAGGCTTAATTAGACTTTCAAAAACAAATTTTTCCAATTAAAAAAACTTAAAGGAAGCCACAAAAATAGGCTTCTTTCTATTAGAATGAGAAGAGGTCATTTGTAGAGGATATTATGGAAATTTTGGCCATTTATTATAGTTGTGTTTTGTGACATTGGGTTAGGCTAAAATTTTATTTAATCTTATAGGCAGACATAGTAATTTTAAAAAAATTTTGATTTGACCACCGTTTAGGGCCTAAAAAACTTCGAATTTTAATTTTAATAATTTTAACTTTATCCAATATTCTGTTTAATTTAATATATTATTTCTTTTAGCACATGCTGGCGTACATAGTAATTCTCCTATGATTTGGGCTGCTTTGGATCTAGCCAGAATCAGAATGCCTATTTTTGTGGGCTTTTTGGCCCGTAAATATGGCAATACAGCAAATTTTGGCAGCAATGGATGTGGCACGGATGCCTATTTTTGGTTTTAATGGAGGAATTTGAAACAAAAGATGGACTTTTTTCATAACATAAAATTTTTCCTTCAATTCCTTCAACTTTTTTTTGGTACTTTTTTTTAATCCAATCATTTTTCATCTTTATAAATTATAATTATTTAAATTTTTAATGAAAAGATATTTAGAAAATTTACAGACAATTTTAAATTTTAATCATCACATTTTTTGGCCCTTCTTCAACTTTTTTGTCTATTCATTTTTTCCATCTTTACTTTCAAATTTTATTTTCATTATAAAAAAAAAATTTTTAAAAAATTTGGTTCGATCGTTCGCTTCATTGGAATGCAAATGCACTTTAAGCGGTGCCTGTGGCTCGGAATTGCCGTTGGGGGTTCGCTTTTTCCACACTGCGATCAACTTGTGAAAAGCCCGGACTACTCTTTCAACAAGCACCCCCGTCTGTTGAGCATTGTGCAATTGAGCAGCAAATGAATGGAAATACATGACTTCCATCCATCTTCCTTGACGATTCGAGGGGACCGGACACTGACAATTCCTTGGGGCCGCCCGTGTAGTGCATTCCTCAGCCATTCCCTTTGCGCAACAAATTAATACTTTGAAGGGATCCTGCTTCCAAATGTCCATAATTGCCATGGCTAAGGTACTGTTCTAAAAATTAATAATTTGTCAAATTAATCAAAAATCTTTAAAAAAAATCAAATTTTTTAATTAAAAATAAATGTGAATAAAAATTCTTTAAATTTTTTTAATTTTTCTATAATTTTATTGGACTTTTAAGTTAATTTTTCCAAAAATGATTCCCCAAAAATCGATTATAAAAAATTAAAATTATCAATGATTAATTACAGCAAATGCATTTTTGTGGGATAAAGACATAAAATGCAAAATAAAAAGATTAAAGTAAAATTATATATAAATAATCAATTATTCAATTATATTTTTGATCAAAAAACATTTTTAAGTTCCATCTTCCTATTATGGACACATTGCTTAAGCACTATGCAAACAACTCAAATAAAATGGATGCAATTTTTGGAACCCAGGTAAATTTGGAACTGAATTGTTCTTCATTTTTTAAATAATAAAAAAATCGGTAGATAAAAATTATATAATTTAATAAAGTATAAGAAAAAAAAAATTATTTAAAAATAATTCTCGCTTAATAAAATTTTAAAATCTTTGAAATTTTTTAAATTTACGTAACAGATTCTAAATGCAATTGAAACTGTTCGTCAATTCCATTTGACCATTCCTGAGGTGGCACTTTTCTCTGCCTATATTTTGTTGGCACAATCGCCAATGGCAAATGTTCCACTTTTGGCGCAAATCAAACAGTGTCTTTTGACCCGAATGAACCACCAGCATAATTGCATCAATTCGGCAAAGGATGTGGACTTTTGGCTTAAAGCAATTTTGCCTCCATTGGATTGTTGCCTCCAGGAATTGCTGAATCAACAAAGCAGAATCGAGGTAATACGTAATAGTGATTGGCTAAAAATGTTACATCATAAAATTGGAAAATTTGATATTTCTATTCTAATTTTGATGCAATTCACAAATATTCCATTATTTACATATTAGTAGAATATGTCAACATTTAAAGAAAAACGTTAGCATTGGGCTTAACCAAGATGTAAATTTGACAGAATTTAGGCAAAAATTATAGTTTAACTATTTCAAAAGCTTTTCGAAATAATTTAGCATCAAAAATGTTGCCCATCTATATACTCAAAAACCTATTTAAATTAAAATATTTTCTATTTTTTCCAGCATTTTGATCCAACATTCAAAAAGGGAAATGCGTCATCGCATTTGGCCTTATTTTCTGAACGTTTTCTCGACATGAATAAAAAAGAAGGATACGAATATTTAATGGACATCGATTTAGAAGATATGCTTTTTTACGATTCTTATTGTTTTAATTTTATAATTTATATTTTCCTTGAATCTTTTCTGAGAATAATCAACCAAATTATAATCATAAAAATTATTATTTTTATTTTTTTTTTAAATTTAAAATTTCATCTTTCTATCTTATCAATTAAAAACATTGATAATTTTCCAAATTGTATAAAAATTAAATTAGAAAAATAATTTTTTTACTGGGATCTTTTTCCCAGAGAATAGCAGCCTTGAATAAATTATTTTTTAGCAAATCGAACGACGAAAAATTTGTCATTCATTGGGCCTCCATCCAACCAATGTTGCAATTCCAATTCCTATAGAGAATTTTGCCTTGCTTTCCATTCCATTTCATTACCCATCCATTCCATTATCAATCTACCCATCAATTTTACTTACCTATTTGCATTTAGGTCAATGAACAAAAATATGCCATATCCATTGTGTTATTGATTCAAAATGAATGTATAATCTGAGAAAAATGGCCCAATTTATTTTGAACTAATTTTTTGTATTTTATCCTTTTAATCTTATATACTTTTATTTAAGTCCAATCATATATTTTAAATATTATCATATTACACATTGATGCAATATTTAAAATTTTAACATTATTTTTGGCTGAGGGAATTTCTCAAACATTCATTAAGGAATTCGTTTTTAATCCTCAATAGCAGCGGCATTTATTTTATGCTCTTTTTTAAAAAAATATTAACTCATCTATATCCATTTATACATTCCCAATGCTGATTGCTCTTATTGGAAATAGGCTTAATTTTTCATTCCCATATCCCATTCCAATTTCCCAATACCCCAATTTCAATGGGAGAATATAAAAATAATAAAAAAAGCAGATTATTTTTCTAATTCCATACTGACATTGGCAACATTTTTTCATTTATTAGAATTTAGACAAATAATTTTCTCTTTTATATACGCCATTTCTACATTTTTATAAATAGTTAAAAAAGTCAAATTAATGTAATTAATGTTGCCTTATCATTAATTGACATCCAATTCATAGGATAAAAATTTAAATTTCAATAATATTTTTGGTTAAAAAAAGCTCCCTGTGGCCTGGACTAAAAATGATTTTAAATGAAGTACAAAAAAATTTAATTAGGCAAATCTAAAAAAACTAAAAAAGGGCCTGATTTACTTTTTGGTTTTTAAAAATTTTCCACATTTTTTGACTAATTTTTTTTATAATTTTTTATCTGTAAGAATAATTATATTTGTATTATTTATAAATTATTTAAAAATGCACGAATATTTTTAGACAAATCATCAATAAAAATGG
Source organism: Pratylenchus scribneri (assembly GCA_030063045.1). NCBI lineage: Eukaryota > Metazoa > Nematoda > Chromadorea > Rhabditida > Pratylenchidae > Pratylenchus > Pratylenchus scribneri. The sequence goes on along the minus strand of JAQSEB010000185.1, from coordinate 1,055,579 downwards.
CACCTAAAACTTGGCGCACATCGGAAATTGAGGAATTCATTATCATACAAATGATCACCGATTCAAATGGCGAAGAAATTTTTGAGCAATTTAAAAAGTTTCGGCCCGGATCGAATGCTTCTGAAGATGATCGGAAAATATACAAAAATTGTATGGCAGAATTGCTCGAGAAAATAAAAGAAAAATTTGGAGAAGAAATTGGGAATTATTATAAAGAAATAAATGCGAAAAACAAAAAGAAGTCAAAAGAGAATTTGAAGGAAATGATCGACGAAAACGATATTAAAGAAACAATTGAACAAATTATGGGAAAGGCAAAAAGCAAAGGAAACAAAGAAAGGTAAAATAAAAAAAAATGAAAATATTCAATCATTCGTATATATTTAAATAAAAGAAATATTTTTTCTATTTCTAAGATTTTTTTATGATTTATCAATTTTAATAAAAAAAATGTTTTTTAATTTTAATCAAAACTCAAATTCCAAATATTTTACTAGAATACAATACATTGAAAAATGTTAAATTGTAAATTAATTTCTAAATATATTCAGATCCGCTAACATGATCAAATTATTTGAATTTGAAGAAAGGCTGAAAATGGAGAGGGACAAAAATAAATGCAGTGCAAAAGAAGATGGCAATGGACACGGAAAAAAGGCAAATAAATTTAAAAAATTCTGATTAGTAATAAAAAAATTTTGTTCTAAAAAATTTTGATTAATTTTATGTCAAAAAATGACCATAGAATGAAAACATTTTTTGTTGAGTTATAGACAAAAAAACGTCAGGCGCCCAATGGAAAAAACATGGCTCAACAACATGAAATTGCACTGATAGGAGATGTCCAACAAAATAGTAATAAAAATCGAATCATGGAAAAAAGGAATGGTGGTGGCATAATAAATTCACTAATCGTGCGTCTGGAAAATATGTTTTGTTCGAACTGCAACCAAAAGCGCAACATTGAGATATGTGCAGCGGAGAACAATGATGAAGTGCAGCAGCAAACTTTTCCTGAGATCGTGATTTTGCAAAGAGGCGCCGAAGAACACTTGTAAGTCTTTTTTTTTCAAATTTGCTGCAGCTGCTGTTATCCAAGCTAGTATTTTTTTATTATATTAAACATCTATATTAGGCTTTTCGGTAATAGTACAGTTTGTAGCCCCCTTTTTTCCACAAATTTTTATTTTATTTTGGCTAAAATCAGTTATTTAAAAGTTTTCGATGATGAGGAATCCGAATCTGACATTAGTTTTTCATTAGCTTTATTGGTTGAACCAGTATAGGTTTACTAACCGGTTTCGGAAAATTGAACTTTGGTATTTTGGGTCATATTATATATCCATCGACGCGTATCGATGAGCAGAGACCGAATATGTCATCGATTTCGCATAAAATTCAAAACCTTATGGCCATTTTAATCTCGCGGGTCACCTATATACCTTATGAAATTTTAAATGACCATAAATTTTTTAGTTTTAGATTTTATGCGAAATAAATTGCAGATTCGTTATTTGCTCATCGATAAGCGTCGATTGATGTATAATATGACCCAAAATACTAAAATTCAATTTAACCGGTTTGTAAACCTATACTGGTTCATCCAATAAAGCTAATGGAAAACTAATGTCAGATTCGGATTCCTCATCAACGAAAACCCTCAAATACGCGTAATTAACCTAAAATAATATAAAAAAATTTTTTTGGAAAAGGGGGCTACAAACTGTACTATTATCGGCTTTTCACATAAAGGTTACTTTTAATTCCTATTTATACAATCTATAATTATACATTGGAAATATTTTATTCTTTTTTAGAAAATTGGTCAAATTTTTTGTTTTTAAATATTAGTATAAAATTTAAAAAAAAAAATCAATTAAGGGAAAAAAAAAAGTAAAATAGATGAATAGGAAACACGATGCAAAATTCAAATTTACAATAAAATTTTCAATTTCTTAAATATATGAAAAAAGAATTATTATATATTTTTTTTATTTTCAGATTTTATAGTTTTGATCTCTACCGATCAACGATTGAGAGCAGATTTCCACTTCTTGCCGACCTTATATGGATAAAAAGCGATTTGCAAAATAACTTCAGCTACTTTATGAATCAAAATGATTTCTTTGATAGGGTATGAATTTGGAGGAATAATTTGAAAATTAAAAATTGTTTATTACTGTAAAGTTTTTGAATAGGATTTTATATCTTTTAAAGGCTTTTATGAAATTTTACAATTGACTTTAAAAATTTTATCCCATAATTTTTTCATATATTATTTATTACATCATACAAAAAATAATTAAATTTTAAAAAAACAATATCCATATTCCATACTAAAGAAAACATATTAAATGAAATTTTTAAAAAATGAATTTCCCATTAAAGATCTTTGCAACTGTTGAAAATATGGACATGCATCTTTTCGACAAAAATAGTCCGCTTTATAAAACGTACAAATATGTTCGCCAATGTGTATGTGGCCAGACCAATGGGAGCAGATATCATTATTTGTTCAATTATTTGATCCAAATCGGCTGGATTTATCCAATTTCATCTGAAATTTTGGGACCATCAAATGTGTGTCCAGCAAATCGTGGCATCGAAAAGGAAGCATTTGCTTATCTCATAAATGTAAATTATTTTTTAATAACAAAGAACCATCCCTAAAAATTCGACCCTCATGCCTCATCTATATATCTCTCCTCATGGTTGACTAATCGTTTAAGCCCAGAAGCTTTCAATGGCTGAAATGATTTTTAGCAATTTGAGAAAGAGTTTAAAAAATTTTACCGTTTACCTTTAAAGTGTAGCGTTTTAGATTATCGATTTTACCCAGCCTTTTGGTTGATAGCATTGTATTTTATTAGCTAATCAAAAATTGAGATTTAATTTTATATTAATATATTATTCAATCAGTTATATTTTTTTTAAAAAAAACAAAAAGAAATAATTTTTTCCAAAAAATTAGGAACTTAAATAATTTCGTTTTTTCGATTTATGATAACATAGCTGAGATCCTTTAAAAGCCATACAATTCTAATTAATATTTAGTGTTTGAATTGTAATTTTTAGCCTTTCTAATTTTTTAATTTTTTTTTTGAATATAATTTGATTTACACTTAAATAACCAATAAACATTAAAAATTTATTGCATTTTTTAGAATTACCAGCTTAATCCTGTTCAACTCCGTTTCGATAAATTACTTGAAATTTTTGGAACTTCGGTACCTTTTTTTAAAAATCCAGCGGATTGTGATTATTGTGGGCAAATATTTACGAGGAACAGTGCTCATTTGATAAGCAATTTGTTGCTTCAATTACAATTGGTCAGTCTCGACGAATTATGCAATTATTCAAGCTATAATTGCACATCGCCCCCAAGTCTGGGCGTGCCTGTATGGGCACGTGATTTGCTAGATTTCTTCATTGTAAGTAATGGAATTTTTAGATGAGAATTAGGAAAATATTATTCATGGAATACAAAATTAAAATATAAAATTATTTATATATAAAATCTTAAATAAACGGCAGGAACTAAAATAATAAAATAAATTTATTTTGAAAACGTTTTTTATTTTTTTATTAGACATGTTGTAGCCGATTTTGAGACAACCATTTGACTCAAAAACGGCTAGCCGATTTTGAGATAAGGGGTTTCAGGTGGGAATCAAATCAGAATGGATCAGAATAAAATCAGAACAGGCCGAAATAAAATCAGAACAAGCTGAAATAAAATCAGAACAGGCCGAAATAAAATCAGAACAAGCTGAAATAAAATCAGAACAGGCCGAAATAAAATCAGAACAAGCTGAAATAAAATCAGAACGGGTCGGAATCAAATCAGAATAGGTCAGAATAAAATCAGAACAGTGGAAAATCAAATCAGAATAGGCTGAAGTAAAATCAGAACGGGTCGGAATCAAATCAGAAAAGGTCAGAATAAAAAATCCGAATAATCAGAATTATAATCAGAAAAATCAGAATAAATATCAGTATAATCAGAATAAATATCAGGATAATCAGAATTATCATCAGAATAAGCAGAATTATTATTAGAATAATCAGAATTATTTTCAGAATATAAACAGCACAATAAAAAATTAAGTTCTAATCAGAATAATATTAGAAAGAAGAATTTAATCATAATAATTTTGATAATAATTCTGATTATTCTGATTTTATTCTGACCTATTCTAATTTGATTCCGACTCGTTCTGATTTTATTTCCCACTGTTCTAATTTTATTCTGATCCATTCTGATTTGATTCCCACCTGAAACCCCTTATCTCAAAATCGGCTAGCCGTCTCTGAGACGGCTAAATCTCAAAATCGGCAACAACATATAAATGAAAATGCAGAAAATGTCATAGACTCCGAAATCATAAAATCATTTGATTATTTTGTCAAAGCAAAAGCACATTTAATTGACATTATAATTTGTCATTTTCGATGAAAAATTAAGTCTTAAACAGTATAATTTTATTGTTTTCGATTTATTACAAAGATAGAATTGCTTAAACAATGGCAAATAGATATGTAATACCAAATGATGTTTCACGAATCACGACGAAATCTATCAATTTGATATATTTTTTGGAGTCTAGGATAAATATCTAAACATTTGCAAATTAAATATGGATTTTTAGCTCGCAAAAATTGCAAAATAGGAGCCTGTTCAAGTTTTTTTCAAGAAATTTCCTAAAAATAGTCCCGAAACGCCATAATTTTCCCTCAGAAAATGTCAAAATAAACTAAATAAGTCAAAAAAAAATTCATCAAAAACATCAAATAAATGCACAAAAACATCATTTATGTGGTTTTCTAATCAAATCTGAAGCAAAACAAAAAATAGGAAAAATTTGGGCCCTAATTATAATTTTTGAAACTTAATAAAAAAAGAACACTTTTAAAACACAAAATCCATTGTATCATTTCTGCCAGTTTTCTGGTATATTCTACGTGTTTGGTCCAAAATTTTTGCCACCCCAACCCTTTCACCATGCGCGCAGCAATGAATGCAAAGATTGGAGTCACATTAATTTCATCCATCCTGCTCAATTGCCCAACAATCAATTATGCTTTGTTTTTTGCCGCAGACGTGGAGAAAAAATTGCTACAACGGGAAATGGCATGGTAAAATTAAATTGATAAATAAAAGAAATAAAATTTTTCTTGTAGAAAATGTCAAAATTTATGATATTCTTCTTATCCATGAAAAATATTGGAATTTTTTTGCTCTATTTCTATATTATATTTAATAAAGCAAAATTAGTCAAAATGAATTGTTACTTTGAATTGAAAATTGAAATCTATTTATTTTTAAATAAATATTATAAGTTTAAGTTTTATATCGGTGTGTCGAAAAGTTTTGTCATAATAAATTTTTTTTAATTTTAATCCTTATCTATGATATTTTTTATGAATTTTCGAAGATACATTATATTCCATTTCCTAGAAAAGTTCTTATTTTTTTATAATTTTTATTTTTGATATTTCGAATTTTAAAATTTAAAAAATAAAAAAATAATAAATCCAGAAATCTAGAAAACTATTTTTTATATTGAAGAAGTGAATATTAAAGTAAATAAAAAAAGTAAAACACAAATTTTAATTTTAATCGGAATATTTTCAAAATCAAATGAGTTGAAAAACGGATTTTTGTCCATAATTCAGAAATATTATTAAGTAAAGGCAGAATTTATTAATAAAAAATCTTATATTTACTATGCTATTTCATAATCCAAAAAAAAAGAAAGTTTATAAAAATTAATTTCATTTTTTTTTCTAAAATCGAATGACAAAACTTTCCGGACATGCCAATTGCCAATATATATGATAAAAACGGAGTGAATTTCAAAGTTTTAGTCTTTTATTACAATCATATTTTTAAGTGTCTTAAATATTTTTATTAATGATTTTTTTGACCTCTGACTTATATTGTCATTTTTCGTGAAAATTTTCATTAGAAAAATGCAATAAAAAATAGGAAATACAAATTGTCATTCCAGACAAGTAAGCAAATTTTACAAAAAAAATAAATTTTTTACAATTCTTGTATAAAAATTTAAAACCAACTTCCTAATGATAATGATTTCTCTCTATTCCAAACAGTTATTTGGCACAAAAACAGAATGTTACATCGGTTTATGCCTCTTTAACATTAAAAACTATGATCATTGGTATTTTGTGCCAAAACAATGGATGATGATGAACATTCGTCACAAATTTTTGCCTGCAGCAATAAATCAAGGCATAGAAACTTCAACATCAACAGAAATCATAAAATATGTTCATGAATAAAGAGAAATATTTATTTATGACATTTTTGGCATTATTTAAGTAGTATTGATGAGATATGTTCAAATTTTTCATTTATCAGCATAAAACTCTTATTTAATTATATTCTTTTAAACCATTTCTTTTAATCATATTTTATTTTGAACTTTGAATTTCCTTATAAATCATAATAACTTAAATTTAATGGAAACCGGTTCAAAAATCGATTTGCAAATGGAAAACTTTTTAGCAGAGCTGTGCTTTTCATAATTCTTAGCTCCGGCTCCGAGCTCCGGCCCTTAAAATTTTATGCACCGGCTCCAACTCCGGGCTCAAATCTTTTAAATTTTTTGCTCTAGCTCCGGAGTGGAGCCCGGGGCTGGAAAAAGCTGGAAAAATTTTCTGGCTCCTAATTGGCTCCGTTAAAATTAGTATAAATTTAATCTTAACAAATAAACATCTTAATTAATTCTTTATTTTTAATCAAAGAATGTTTTGAGGCATAATTGAATAATAATATGGTCAATTTGAAAAGTGGCCAAAAATTGAAAATTAAACAATTTTTTATATTTTCATATTTTTTTACCTTTTGACTTTTTAGTCATTTTTGCCACCAAATATTCCTTACATGCTTACATCATAATAAAACAATCTAAAATAACAGAAATTAATTTTTTTACAAATTCCCACGGTTACTTGAGATCTTGCGAGTTTGGTCTCTAAATAATGTAAGCCGAAGCCGCTGGCGTATCAAATTAATTAATATTAATTCTGTACATTTCATATTTATTAAGTAAATAAATTTATGTACCGATGCCATTCCCTTAATTTTAATTGGACACAGCACACAGAAAAAAAAGAAATTCACCTGTTATAAATAAATGTTATATTAAAGAAAAAACCATGGAAAAAAGAAGAAATCATCAAAGAAATCACCTGCACAAATACTAAAATGGAAAGAAGGAAATGGCAAAATTATGCCAAAATGGGTTCTGCATTATACAATGATTGTATTATCCCAGTCCCAATCCCAAGGCCCAAGCTAAAGCAAAATACGGTCATATAAAAAATTTACAAAAAAGAAAACCATACTTTTTTTTCAATTTTTTAAAAATTATAAGAAAATGATAAATTTTTTTCCTAATAAATTAACTATGAATATCACTTGAAGGCAAATATTTTGAACTATTTATTTTTTGCATCAGATTTGATTAGAGATTAGAGCACATAAAATTTAATTAGAAAAAAAATAATAAAAATAAAAATTCCTATTTTGAGATTCTCTAAATTTCATCAAATAAATTTATAAATAAATATATATTTTCTACCTAAAATTACGCCCTCATAATATTTCATAAAAATATTATTTAATATTTTTGCATTTGAGCGCATTTTATTTTTATTTAAATTATCTGGAAATTTCCTTATTCATTTTTTTTCTCATAATTGTGTGTAAAATTATGAAGTTTTCGCCCACTTCCCATTAAAATGGCCATGTTGATTTGTTTTTGTGAACTTTTTTAAAATTTTCTTCAATAGCATTTTAGCAATATTTTCCCACCTACTCGGTAATTTGCCTTTTTACTTTAATTCCATTTATTGCCCAAAAATAAGCAATTTTTCAATGTGCAAAAACATTTTTGAAGCTTTTTGGTGTTCATTTGGCAAAAATTGGAAGTAAAATTTAAAATTATATTAAATAATTTAAGAAAATTAATAACTAATAGAATTATTCAATTTCTATGAATTTTTAAAATTAATTTTTTAACCCATAAATAATTTCCAATAGGTTAAATTTTTAAATATCCCTTTTATTATTTTTTAGAGAAAAATTGACCCTGCAACAAATCCACCAAAAAAATTTTTAAAAAAAAAATAATAAAAAAAGAATTTCCTATAATACTTAAATTGAACAATTAAGAACAATTTATTTTACATCCTATTCATTTTGTCTTTTTGCGGTTTTAAATTAATTTATTGTCAATTAAATCAACAATTTTCAATGTAAAAACCATTCTACAAGCTTTTAGTATCCTTTCGACAAGAATTGGAAAAGTAAAATTATATTAAATAATTAAAGATAAAGAAAACTAACAGGGAAATAGTTATTCGATTTTTATGAATTCTTAAAATTATTGTTTTAACCCATAAATAATTCTCACATTTCAAATTGTTAAATATCCCTTTTTATTTTTTTTTTAAATAGAAATTCGGCAGGAGACCAATGATCAAAAATTTAAAAAAAAAATTAATATGAAAAGAATTTCCATAATACTTTAATTGAACAATTAGCAATTTAATTTCCATCTTGCACTATTTGTCTTTTTTCGCTTATTTAATTTATCGTCAAATAAATATTTTTAAATGTACAAAACATACTTAAATCTTTTTGATCTTCATTGGGCAAAAATTGCAAATAAAATTTGAAATTTTATAAAATAATTAAAGATAAAGAGAAACTAACATAGAAATATTCGATTTTTAAGAATTTTTAGAATTGATGTTTAAACCCCATAAATAATTCCCAACGTTTCATAGTTAAATTTCATTTTTTTTTAAATAGAATTTTGGTAACAAAGGACGACAAAAAATTTTTTAAATAAATAAAATTAAAAGAATTTCTATAAATGCTTTAATTGAACATTAGCAATTTATTTGATGTTCATTTGGCAAAAAATTGGAAATAAAATTTGAAATTATATTAATAATTAAGAATAAAGGGAATCTAACAGGTAAATATTCATTTTTTTAAATAATTTTTTAAATTAATTTTTTAACCCATAAATATGTCCAACGTGATAAATTATTAAATATCCCTTTTTTATTTTTTTAAAAATGAATTTTGGCGAACAAAGCTTACAAGAAAAATTGAAATAAAAATTATTAAAAATAATATGAAAAGAATTTCTTGAACAACTAGCAATTTATTTTCCATCCTACGCCGTTGTTTGTCTTTTCGCATTTATTTAATTTATTACCAAACATATAAATAAAAAATTTGCAATGTATCACATCATATAATTATTTTAAATTATTTACATGCAACACATACATGTGTATTTTCATATTGATAAAGAAACAGCTTAAAAATACACAACATTTGACAATTGACATATTTTGTCCACAAATTTAAGTACTAAACAATTATATAAACAATAAAATTTCACCCTCCCCTCTACCTCCCCTCAATGGCCATTCCTTGTATCTTTTTCACAAATTTCTTCAAATCCCCTCATTTTACTTTGAAATAATTGATTGTATAACATAATTAGCACTTTTTGCTTTTCCATGAAATTCCTTTCCATATTATATTAAATTAACCTTCCACTCCCATCGAGAACTTTTTATATGCTTTTATTTTACATATGTAGAGGAATTTTATTTTTTTTTCAGAAATTTCTAAATAACCGAATAAAAATTAATAAAACTCATCGATTTTCAAAAGATTAATACAATTCTTCGATTTTCCAATGAGTTCTTCTCCTGTATGGCCGCCATCATTGGATTGGTGTTTGTATGAAATAGGGCATTTGATTGTCATTGGATTCATTTGCCTGATCATTAAACCATTATGGACATTGACAAAAGGAAGACCTGTGCTGATCATTGTTTTTAGCAAGGTGGGATAATATTAATTTAAATCATAATTAGGGTTAGAAATGCATTTAATCCCAACTAGTTTACAATGGATCTATGACAAATAATACTGGGAATTGTCTAATTCCAGGAATTAACTAAGGTTGGGGTTGAGTTAACAAATTTTTTAATTCTCGATTTCTAGACAACAAACAGAATCAAGAATAGACTTAATCGACTCGGCTTGATCGATTTAGTCTATAAAATTTCAATTTCTAATCGATTTGACAATTTTGAATAAATCTGGCCAATTGAAAATCCGGTTTTAAACAAGTTTAACTCGGGTTTAGGTTAAGGCAGTTATAGGATTTAAGTAAGGCAAGGAGTAAAGATTAGAATTAAAAATTTAAAATCATTATTCATCGGGTATGTAAAAAAATGAATTTTTTTATTGGATAAAATTGGAATTTAATCGGCAAAAAAATAATCCACACCGAATGGGGGAGTTGAAAAATTATTCCCTACTCTGCAATATTTCCCCTCTCTCTAATAATTCACTGCCTTTTGGGAAGGTTTTAAAACATAATTCCGCAGAGGTTATTAAGAATACAGTAATTTACATCATATAGGCAATTATGGCATTGCTTGATGACACCGGCACACTGTTGTACAGAACTGCGAATCGCGTGAAAGAATTTGATCCACTCGAAATATCGTTGTTCATTTGGCGCTTAGAAAACAGATTGATGCATTCCATTTTGCAATTTGGCCTCATGTTACATATTGCAGCACTTGCTTTGAACCGGATGCATTGCATCATGTGGCCATTTCATTATAATGGTTGGATTAGTAAAAAGTAAGCAAATCATTTTTTTATTAAGACGGAAAGAAATTAATGACGCTAATTACGCTCCGATTTGTCGCGATCGCGAGCGTTTATAACTCATCAAAATATTAACTGATTAAAATATTATTGAATTGAAATCAAATTAAAGAGCAAAGTCTTGGCTATGGTATCAATTGTGTCTAAAATGATTCAATTTTTATGGATTTTTGCCCTTAATTTTAAAACCTCTACTCTATGGATTAATAGGGTTTTTTCGTGTATTTTGAGTCTAACTCTATCAAATATTTATCAATTTAAATAGAATTAATAACCTTCAATAGTCAGCATTCTACTTTTTAATTTGATATTAAAAATCACAAAAAATTGGTTCAATCCTTTGTAAGCTAAAAGCTATTACAAATGAGCCAACTTTGAGCACAATAACCAAGATATAGAAAAAAATTTGGATAAAATACCATTTTCCGTTATGAGTTATGAGATCATTTATAATTATAAGAAAAACTCATTGAAATTTTTTGGACAAATGAGTGGTAATGTTTAATTCCATTTATTCTAATCTACACAGGAAAATTATTGTCCAATGCATTTTGATATGGATTCTGGGCATTTTGATTGGCACAGGAATGCATTATATGCAAATGCGGGAAAAGAATATCTATCAAGCATCTATTATGTGGATTTTGCTTATCGCCATCGGACTTTATCTGATTGTTGGAGCAAAACTGGCATGGAAAAAATGTAAAAAATAAAATTAATTTTTTTTCAAAAAATTATGAAGAACCATAAAATTAATTACTTAATATTAATTTAATTATGAATTTTTAAAAATTAAAACAGACTCTTCCCATGCATCCGACCATTCGAGGCAATCAGCCATGGAAAAGGACTTCAACAAAATTACAATTGTCTGTATGAGCGGTTTGGTGCCCATTCTTATCAATCTTGTGGCTCAAACCATTGCAGTGAATAATTCAGAAAACGAAACATTAGCCTATCATATGCAACTATTTCAAACAACACTTGGGCCATTCATTTATTGTGCTGATGAATTGGGCCTGCTTTTGTTGCTGGCAGAATTTCGGCAAATTATCAACAAATTTTTGCGTGCAATTTTTTGTTGTGGATGGAATAATAATAATGCCAATAATAGTCAAAATAATAGAGTTATGCCAATTGCCAAGAATGAAATACCACCGATCTCAACATCAATAGCTCCATTAAACCGATGAATGAAAGAAAATTTTTTAACATATGAAAATTTATTGTTCTTTCTCTTCGTTTTTTTTTTCTAGTCTAGTGTTTTTAAACAAAAGTAGAAGAAGAAAAAAAAAATTACTTAATCATAAAAAGCTACGAAACACAATCTTGAAATTTTTACTTCTTTAATCTAGTGCACTAACAACTTAATCCTAATCTAAACCTAAACCTAAGCAATCTAATTAAACCCAAAAAACAAATTCTAAACCTGATTAAATCCTAACTAATGCAAAAACTATAAAAGAATTAGAAATAAAACGAAAATTAAAAAAAAACTCCGATCAAAACATTTTCATATGATATTTTGATTGACTATTTACTTTAGTGGAGTAATGGAATTTTTCTTTATTTTTCTCATATGGTCGAAAATGATAACCTAATTTTAGACTAAAACTTAATTTTAGACTTTTGTGCAGGAAATTTTTGTGCAATCAATAAAAAAAAGTCAAAAGTAAAATGCAAAAAGACCAAAAATTCTTCTTTAAAACCTTGAAGAAAAATCAAAAATCTTCTCTATGCATAAATGTAATATTTATTTGTTTTTTATTCATTTTATTGAAATAAAAATACTCTACATAATATTGTTGATTTATTACTATTTTTCAAAAAAATTCTTCAATTTTTAACCAAATTATTTGATAAATTTTTATAAATTATTGATGCCACAAATTTAATTTCTACTATCCTAGAAAATAAAGCTTATCTCTTTTGAGTGAGTCAAAATCGTTACAATGAATCATTTTGCAATTTTGGGCTAAAACTATTAATTAAATAATTATTAATGACATTGTTTATATTAATTATTATTTCAACATAAAGATGCATTGACGGCATTCCCTTTTTTAATTTTTACATGGGCTAACTCAAGATCAAAAAATTCATCTGAATAGGGAAATTTAATAAATTTGCAATTTTTAACATAGATAGATTTTTCAAAAAATTATTTTCAATTTGTTATGAGTAATTTTTCCTAAAAAATTGAGTTCTTAGAAATTTCCAATTTGTTTGTTTTAAAATTGGATAAACAAACTTACATGCAAAAGATTTCCAAAAAAGACAATTTCATTATATGCATATATTTGAAAAAAAAAATGATAATAAATATTTTTTAGTCCGCTGATGGACTTCCATCATTTATGCCTAAAAAAGTAACTTAATATATTATTTAAGAATTTTAAGTAATAGAAAATAATTATTTATAAATTCTCACCGTTATTTTCGATCTTTATGTTGGTTTCTAAATAATGCCGCTTGCGCAATCAATTAATTAATATCAATTCCACCCCATTAATATTCCTCTATTAGATATATTTATGTATGTAACGATGACAATTCACCTGTAATGAATGTTACAAACCACGGTGAAGAGGAAGAAATCATAAAAAAATCACCTGTACAAATGCCAAAATGGAAAGAAGTAGCAAAATTTCGCCAAAATATATATACATTCTACAAATTTTAAATCCCAAGCTAAAACACCTAGCTATATAAGATGCAAAAATTAAAAAAATATATCTTTTTTGTAATATTATAAAAATGAAAAAAAAAAGCAAATTTTTATTTTAGGGAATACTAAATATTATTATATTATTTGGCATAAAATTAATAAATAATAATAGATTTATTAGAATTTTATATCCATCCAATATAAATTTCCATAAAAAATTTCATACTTTACATTTGCACGCTTTTTACTTAAAAATATTCATTTAACCAAAAAATTCGGACGCGCTAGTCTAGCTTGATTTATCAGTTTTGATGAAAACCAATTTGTCTGTCGTTCCCACTTTCTTCTAATGGTCAAATTTTGTATCTTCTCACAATTTTGCCAAATTCAAATTACCTTGAACACATTACGATAAAAGGCATGAATTTTTACCTCCAATTACATTCTTTTCTAAAATTATATTTACCTAAATTAAATTATGCTTCCATTCCTAGCGTCATATATTTAGAACATTCAATTAAAGTATTTTGGTATTAACATTTCCGAAAAATCTAATAATATAATTAGCAAAATTTGCCGATTTTCCAAGACATGTCTTGGTCTACTGCTGATTGGCTGCTATTTGATTTTTATTTATATGAGGCAGCGCATTTAATCACAATTGGATTCCTCTGCTTTATCATTAAACCATTATGGACATTGGCAATGGGCAGGCCTGTGTTGATCATTGTTTTTAGCAAGGTGATAGAAAAGAAATCGATTTAAAATCAAGACTAGAATTACAGTGAATTACTCTTCAATTGAAAAATTAAATTTGTTCCAATTTGGTTTATACTTCATCGATTAAGCAATAGAAATAAGTGTTAATCAAGGGCTTATTTTGTGCTCATATCCACCGCTTCAATTATGCCAATGAACTACCCCATCGGTTGAAAATATGGCTAGCCGAAATTTCCGGATCGAATTTTCCGGACCGAGGTTTCCGGACCGAATTTTCCGGACCGAAATTTCCGGACCGAAATTTCCGGATCGAATTTTCCGGACCAAAATTTCCGGATCGAATTTTCCGGATTTCGATAAAAATTTCAATTAAAAATGGGGGGTCACTATAGTATGTGGGCTCCGAGCTATGTACATGTGTGATACACCATTCGATTCCTCTCGTCGAGCTGAGTTCGAATCTGTAAAAATTTCTGCGGAAGGCGCCTAGAAAAAAAAGTTACAGTATGCTAAAGATGCAAAGAATGTAAAAGTGAATGGTCCCCTCTTAAGGTCGAAAATTTTTGAAAATTTTTTTGGCAAAATTACACCCGGGCGATATGTTAGACTTCTTTAAGACTCCTATGCTCCGAGCCCCTAAGCCCTAACCCTAGCCCCAACCCTAATCATATCCCCTAAACTTAGCCCCTACTCTGAAACAAAAATGGCCATAACTTTTTTATTTTTCAGTTTTATGCGAAAACAATATCAGATTCGGACTCCTCTCATCGAGACGCGTCGATTGAGCTATAATTTGACCAAAAAAAAATTTCAAAAATTTTTTGAGTTTCGATTTTCGGCCAATTATCAAAGTATTTTTTCGCTCAATTTTTGGCAGATGGACAAATTACAATGGCAACAATAGTCAAAATGTTGTAAATATTATAGTAATACCAATTTCGAAGAATGGAATGCCACCAATCTCTCAGTAGCCCCATGAATTGTATAGGAGCAATTATATTTTTATTTTTTTCAACACAAAATTGTATAAAATAAAATTCATTTAATGGATTTTCATTTAAAAAAAATGTTATGCTTTACTCATAAATTCTTTAAAAATCATTTATATTTTTTAAATCTTTGTTAAAATACAAATTTTAATAAATTTTTATTAATTTTATGTTTAATCATAACTATCCAATAAATTAATGTATATAAATTAATAAGAAAGTAGAACTGCATTTTTGAATTTTATTGACAATAATACGAAGTAAAAAATTTTATTTTCATTAAATTTTAATAATTCAATTTTTTTCTCTACTTTATTTGGGCCATTTGATACTATTTTAAATTTTATTCAATTATTAGAATCATTAATTGATCAACCATACTTTTGCATTGTTTTATGTAAATATTTATGCATTTTTGAAATAAATTTAATAATTGAATTTACATCAATAAAATAAATAAAATAAAAATATTCGCTCAATTCCATCCAATTAATTAATATTAATTCTCTCCACTTAATATTCCATTAGGCATATTTATGTATTTTACTGAGGAAATTAATTTAATTTTTATATGGATTAAGGATTACTCAAAAGCAAAGAATTCATCTGTTATATACTAATGAAAAATCATCAGAAAAATCACCTGTTTAATGCCATAATTAAAAGAATGAAGTGACAAAAAAAAATGCCAAAAATGGATTCCTTCGTCTATTGATGTATAACAATTCCTAGCTAAATCAAAAAGGACATATAAAAACGAAAAAAAATCGACAAATATTACATTAATTTTATATTATTATATAACATTTAATAATATAAAAATTTATGACTTTTAACTCCATACTATATATAATATTTGCAGTCTTTATGAGTTAATGAATTTTTTAGGAACTTGTTTGCCATTTTACACATTTTCTGGTACATTTTTAGGTTAGTTTACAATAATATGACCAAAAGATTCGAATCACTTGTCTGGCCGGATTTTTCAAATTTCTTGAATAGCAGCTGAAAATGTGCAGTTCCTCGTTTGATACATTTTGTTCATAAATTTTTGTACTAATAAGGCAACTGGCAGTAACAGTAACATTTTCTCCTCTTTTTACAATGACCTTTTTGCAATAACTTTTCAAAATTTTTGTCAATTCACCTTTTTTGCTTCGAATTCATTAAATATAAAAGGTGAAATTTTTGTCTCTCGTGGCATTTCGTCAAAAATTATAAAATTTCCTTTAACTAAATTTTATTTTCATATATTCAGAAAATGCAAAAATTTTTAAAAATATCATTTTTTGGGTAAAAAATTTCAGAAGAAACTAATAAAATTTGCCGACTTTCCAACAAATGTCTTGGACTTCTGCTGATTTACTGCTATTTGATTATTGTTTGTACGAGGCAGGCCATTTGATCAGCAATGTATTCACTTGCTTCATCATTAAACCATTATGGACACTGGCAATGGGCAGGCCTGTGCTGTTGATTGTTTTTAACAAGGTAATAAAAATAACAATTTCCGAGGGAACAAAAATTTCCGAAAATTGCAAATTGAAATTTTGTTGCCAAAAATTATCGAAATTTTGGACGGTTCCATTCCACTATTATTTTTATTTTTGCCATCATGAAACCCATCAGCCATCACATTACCCTAAAGATATATAAAGCCAAATTGGAGTCAAATGTCATGTTTCAGTTCTGGTGGTAATTCATTGAAATATTATATTTCACAAAGGAAATTAAATTAATATTTATCCTTTTTTTACATCCTATAGGCAATTTTATCGCTGATAGACGACATAGGCACACTGTTATTCCGGACTTCGACTCGTGTTAAATGGGATCCACTCGAAACAACACTGTTCATATGGCTTTTTCAAAACAAACTTATGCATGATGTGCTGGTATATGGCATCCTGTTGAATATTACGGCTCTTGCTTTCAACCGGATGCATTGCATTATGTGGCCCTTCCATTACAACGGGTGGATTAAGAAAAGGTGAGCAAAAGTTTTTTGTTAATATCAATGAGTTACAAAAACCAAATTGGGAATTAAATGTTTTTCTTTATTGCATAATTCATATTACCGTAAATCCTCTATTAAATTCCACTAGCCCTCTTTATAGGTCTTTAAAATTTATTAGTCCAAGGGATATAAAAAGAAAATTTACGGTATATGATGAATTTTTTTATAAATGAAATTTATTAATTATAATTTACATAGGAAAATTGTTATCCAGTGCATTTTGATATGGATTCTGGCTATGATGATTGCAGAAGGAATGCGTTTACAAAATACAAAATTTAGTAGCTATCATATTTTGTGTGTCTCAACTGGACTTTATTTGATCGTTGAAGCAAAACTGATTTGGAAGAAATGTAAATATTTTGTAAATAACAAATGCACAAATTTAGAAATTCCGAAACTGAATTTCACTATTGGTATTTGTCAAACTAGATGCCTATGAATTTTGAACATGAGAGAAATATTTAAGGATATCCAACTTAGCCGTTAATAAACTTATAACTCATTAAAGACTCGACCAATTTTAACTAATTTTATATCAAATTAAAAATAGTCTCTTGGGCTATCAAGTATCAACACAACAATATTATTTTATTCAAAAATCAAAATTGATTATGCACATAAAATCTTTTACAATGCTTTTTAACAAAAATTGATGAATATTTCAAAAGATGTATAGGCATAACTCCATCATTTCTAAACTAATTTAAATAAATATTAATATTTTTAGCTTAACAACAGTCTATTCGTTAATTTGATACAAAAATTGACAAAAATGTATTTTTGTATTCGATGATTTATTCTAAAAGACAGCAAGTTGACCTGATTTTAGTTGAGGAGTATTATATGTATTTGGATGTTAATGGCAAATTGATGTTATACTTAAAATAAGGTAAAAGGCCTATTAGTAAATCTCATTATTGAGTGTTGAGACGAATTTCTAATAATATTTAATTTTGAATCTTGCTTAAAATAAAAAATATAACAATTACCTCAAATGTCACAAATTCATCAAAAGCCCCAATAATTTTCTTTTGCACGGAAAGTATGCTTGATTTCTCGAACTTTGTCTGTCTTTTCTTTCTTTTGGGCAATCACTTTCAAATTTGCAGATGCATAGCAAGCCCAATTTCGATCTTATTTACATTAAAATTACAAAAAATTTTAAATTTAATTAGTTAACCATGACTATCTGCGTTGCAATTTAGGAAATAGTTGAGAAATTTTCCATTTTTCTTTGCACAAATTTTCCAAGGAAGACCTCGAATATAATTTGTTTGGCTAATAAATTTGCGAGCATCTCCCATTTTGAACTCATTAAACTTGTCAATTTTCATTGTAATAACTCCGGACGACTTGTAGAAATCATCTTCCTCTTTACCTAAATTTATAAATCCATATTATAAATATAAAATTAGGAATATTTAATTTATTGAAAAAATAATGAAAATGTCGAAAAGATTATAATGGTTCAGTTGTTTGTTCTAAAATATATAAACAAACAAACTATACAACCCAATTGATAAATCCCTACCAGAGGCATTGTTTGATAATAATTTTGCATAGATTTAATTAACCAATTTTAATTTATTGTAATTTTTGAAGCAAAAACTAAATCGGTTCAAACGATTTAATATTTTTATTTTCGCCAAGCTATAATAAAATTATATATCGTTTGATGCGACTTGACGTTGACGGGCTTACTCTATCAAATGGTAAGATGGTTAAAGAAAAACAATTGAATCTTTTATAAGCTTTTGGACATTTTTTAATACTTTTACGACAAATTAAATACTATATTCATTTAAATTTATACCTTTGTTGATATTGAAACTCATTTAGGTGGCTGTGGAAGTTCAAAATGGAATTTTTATTATTATTTATTTACAATTAAACTAAAATAAATTTTAAAATTATATTAAAATATTTAAAGATTTTTGGATTTTGAAAAATGTAAGGAGAATTTGCGAAATTTGTTTAAAAAATAAATTGACAAAAATTTAAATAAATCTAAAAATTCAGAGAATAAGTAATACTATTTTCTATTTACTTTGATGATCTTCTCTGTCGGTCCAACTTTTTATGAAAAAGGAAATAATCTTCAATGAATGCTTGGATGTAATATAATAACCGTGCTCAAAAATGTAATTGGAATTGAAATGGAGTCGATATTTGCGCAACAGAGTTGGCAGAAAAGATGAAAGGAAATGGTTGTTTTCCTTATTTATAACTCGTTTTTATCTAATAAATTCGACTCTGCAGAGGGCGTGAAAATTCATTCGAAAGACCTTGAAAAAATTGAATCGATTGGCGAATGTTTTTATGTATAAGTTGCGCTGTAGTTTTATGAACATTTTTACGAGGGATTTTCTCTTTCTATTTTCTTTTTTTCAAAGCAATTTTATTTCGCATTATTATTTTGGAATTGAAATTTAAAAAAATTGTTATTAAGAACAATTTAATAAATTAAGAATTAACATTCACTTTTATTGTATTAATTAGCATCCAGCAAAGGTACTTTATTTGTTTGATTGGTATATTTTTTGATAGGACAACAAATTGTGTAGATGAAAGAGTTGTTGTTGTATTATCATTTTTTTCATTTCATCATCTACCACGCATTTCTTTATCACCATATCAAATTTTCCACCAATTTCCGATGATGAGGACAGTGAGGAGTACGAAACTTTTTGCCATTCTGATTCTGATTTCATCTTTTTATAAATATTTTTATTATTTAATATTTAATAAATTCAAAAATACTTTTTCATCACTCTGTTCAGTCAAATCCATTTTCTCTTCCTTTATTGTTTTTTCACCAATAATTGTCATTTGATTTGAAGCTGGCATATTCGACTCCTCTTGGGAAACCTTTGGAACCAATTTTTAAAATAATAGTACCATCAAAATTTTTAAAACCTTCAAATTTTGGATTTCCTCTGCCAGTATTTCTTCGTCAATATTGTCAAAAGCATAATCATACAAATCAACGGCATCCACATTTATGCCATTTGAAATGATGCCATTTTTATTATCCATTGAAATTTGGTAAATTAATTGGGAATTGAAAAAAAAATCTGCAAAAATCATTTTTATTCTTAAAATTATTATGAATTATTTACAAAAAAAGTTTTAATTAAAAATTCTCAGTCAATTTTCCTTGCATTCATTGTCCAAATTTTGCAATTAATAATCATTAATAAATATAAATTCTAAAAAGAATAATTTAAAAAATAGTCGATAAATAGCCAAGCTAATTGTATTGTAGAGGGGAAAGAATATGTGAGTAATTATTCCTTCAAATTGAGGTCATTGGTCAACGCAAAATGCTCCAAAGTCCAAATGCAAAATTGTCTAAGCCAATATTTGCCAGAAGGAACTTTTTTCCTTTAACCCACCCAAGTCAACCATTTATGCCTACTATAGTCTATGGTGTGTGCACAAAATGAGGAACATTTCTTTGCTGCTTCAATAATAAGATTATACTTTGATTCATTGCTTAAAATTTGAATTTTCTATATTAATCTAGGTCATCGTACAATTTTTCTACACTTCGATCATATTTTCTAGTCAAAATATAATTCAAATTCAAATGTTTGCCTTATGTTAGGCAATTCCCCAATTCCATCCACAAATCTCACTCAGTCAACTCAAAACCAATATTTTTGCCTCAAATTATGTTCCTCCTTCTTTCTCCTTGACTTACAGGAAGAATTAAGATTGAAAATTAATAATAATTTCCTCATTAAATAATCCCAATTTTGCCAACTTAATTGAAATTTTCTATAAATTTCTCATTTACAAATATAAATTTAATAGGGTCAGGCTTGCAAAAACTGATTGAAATATATAGAGATTTTTTCAGTTTCCTACTTTGGGAGACAGAAGACATATCCATTTGACATAGAAATTTTTATTGGCAATATTTGGTTTGATGCTGTGTCATTCTCTCTTTAGTCAGACCACTTAATTAAAAAATGGGTCATTTTGGCATTTTTTCTCATTGCCAGATAAAGGAAAAAATCTCTACTACAATTACATTAGGTATTAGGATAGGATGGTGAATAATTTATAAATATAATAAGGTTTACCAAAATTTTCATTCCAAAATATCAACGAAACATAACATTAATAAGCTAAATCTTAAACAATCTCAAATTTATCCTGCCTAATAAGTACTATGAAAATCACTGGCTTTAATAATTCCTAAAAAAAGTGGAGATATTTGATTTTAAAAATTTCTAAATTTGTTTAATTTAAAATAATTTTATAGATTTAAAATTTACTAAAATTAATTTATGATGAATTGCCAAAGTAACTCTCTGGAACAACAATTGGAAATTCTGGGAAATAGAGATAATCTAATCGATTTGACGCCAGATTTGATTGGCGAAGGAAATTTTTTGAACGAATTCAAGAATTTTAAAGTAATTAATTTTTTATTGAAAATAATAGCGAAATTAACAAATTTTTTAGTCAGATTTGCTTGTTTTAAGAAATGGAATAGAAAATGCAAAAATGACCATCAATAAAGAATTAATGGAATTTGGCCACAAATTCGACAATAAAATATCGACACAAAATCAAAAAATTGAGGTGAAATTAAAATTTAAAAATTAAAATTTTTTTTAATATTATAAAGAAACAAAAACAAAACAATGAGTTGATGGAGCAAAATTTAGGCAGATTGCAGGATGGAAACATTGCGCATATAAATGGAATTATGTTGGAAATTGGCAAAGTAAAGACAAAAATGGACGAACGGATTGAAGAAAAGAATCATCAACTCAATGAATTGAAGGAAGAAATAGGAGGGAGTAAGAAAATTATATATTTAATGGGAAAAAGATTGGACGGAATGGAAGCAAAATTTGCCGAAAAGAATCAAGAAATTAGCGAAATGAAGAAAGGAAATGACAGATTGAAAGAAGAAATGGCAATAATGAAGGAAGAAATAGTTAAAATGAAGGAAGAAAGGGCAAAAAAGAAGGAAGAAAGGGCAAAAAAGAAGGAAGCAAGGGCCAAAAAGAAGGAAAGATCGCCAAAAAAGAAGGAAGAAATGATTAAAATGAATGAAGAAATGGCAAGAATGAAGGAAGAAATGGTTAAAATGAATGAAGAAATGGCAAGAATGAAGGAAGAAAGGGCAAAAAAGAAGGAAGAAAGGGCAAAAAAGAAGGAAGAAAGGGCAAAAAAGAAGGAAGAAAGGGCAAAAAAGAAGGAAGAAAGGGCAAAAAAGAAGGAAGAAAGGGCAAAAAAGAAGGAAGAAAGGGCAAAAAAGAAGGAAGAAAGGGCAAAAAAGAAGGAAGAAATGATACAGCTTAGATAAATAACAAATGAACTGTAAATACCGTAGAACTTTTTTATTTCCAATTCTCTTAAATTTCCCCATCTCAACTTGGTTCAAAAAATGTCCACTAATTATGAAATTAAACCCAAAATTTTACCAATTTTTGAGGGGTTGAAAAATAATTCCACTTGCGGAATTAAAATTGGTTATAAGTATGTTATTATTATATTTTTAGTGGAAAGTTGGCGATAAATGCATGGCTCCATATGAGGAGGATGGCAATTGTTATGCAGCAACAATCGAGTCCATTGATACGGACAAGGACACATGTCTAGTAGCCTTCACCGGTTATGAGGAATGCAAAGAGACAGTCCCAATGAAGCAGCTTGTTGTGTGAGTTCTCTTTTTAATTACCGTAAATATTCTATTAGTAACCCCGGGGTTACTAATTTTCAGAGACCCTCTGAGGTGGGAATTTTTCTGAAATTTTTGAGACAAAAAAATGCTTATTTCGGCTTAATTTTACCTACTAATTGGTTATTTTTGACAAAAAAAATTTTTTGGGAGGAAGGGGGGTTACAAATAGAGAGGGGGTTTCTAATAGAGAGGGGGTTACTAATAGAATATTTACGGTATTTAACCAAAGCATTCTTATCGTAAATCCTCTATTAGAAGCCCAGGGGCTTATAAATTTCGTAGACCCACGAGGGGTGAGTTCAAATAGAGGGAGGGCTTATAAATTTCAGAGAAAAAATTATAAAAAATAAATTTTATGGATAAAATTTGCAATAAATCAGAACATGTTTTACAGTCCAAAACATATTTTTACAACATGTTTTTAAAATTTTGCATGTCATAAAATGTTTTTGGCAATTCTAAACATTTTTAGAAGGTATTTTTAAGATTCCAAAAATGTTTTTGAAGGTTTTTTTTGAAATTTAAACAATGTTTTTCTATTTTCGAACATGTTTTTGAAAGTTGAAAAAATTTTTTGGGGGGAGAGAGCTTCAAATAGGAGATGGGTTACAAATAGAGGATTTACGGTATTTCAGTAATGAGAATATTGACAAGAATGAAAAATTTGGCGCACAGAATGATGAAATGAAAGAAGAAATTACAAAATTGAAGGAAAAGACAGAATTAATAGAGAAAGTTCTTCCGATGATACATGAATTAACGCAGAGTATTGGCAAATTTTTAGTCGAAAACAATGGGCCAAAAATTGAACATTACAAAACGAAGAAAAGTATGGATGAGTTGAAAAGATTTGTTCGAACAAAGATGGCCAATGTTGAAAAGAATTGTAATTTCAAGGCGGAGAAGAGAATTGCAGAAATACAATCAAATTATAATGAAGAATTTCGGGAAATTTGTGAATTGCAAAAAGAAAATCAGGAATTGCAAACGAAATATCGGCAAATAAATTGCCAAAATTTGGAATTAAAACAAGAAGCTGATAGAAAAGCCGAAGAGCAGCTGAAAGATACGGTAATAATTATGATAAATTTTATTCAAAATTTATAACAAATTGGGTCCAAATATTAAATTTAAAAATTTATTTATTAAAACATCCAAAAATTGTCTTGTAAGATTAATGAACAAAAAGTGTCAAATGTTTTTTTTTAATCAATGAAACAAATTTTTCATAATTGTATAAAATAATTTTCTTTTCAAAATATTTCAGTTGGTCGAATTGACAACAAGAATTATCATATTGGAGACCACTGTTATGAAAATAAAAGAGTTCAACGAAAGGAAATATGACCAAAAAATAACCATTTCAAAGGAAAATCAAGAAGACAAACATTCAGAAGGTTCATATAATGGTAAAGATTAAAATTGATAAAAAATTAAAAATGTAATATTTTAGGGCAAAATTGAGCATTGAACAAAAATTTATTGCCTAATATTGTGTGTGTCATCATTTATCTTTTCAGTTCACATTAATACATGAGAAAAGCAATATTTTTCGTCTATCAACTATAATAAGTCAGTTCTGTTACGCAAAAAATGACAAAATATCCCAAAAATAAATGACAAAATATCCTAATATTTAAAAAAACAGATAAATAAATAAACAGA
The DNA here is from genome assembly GCA_030063045.1 of Pratylenchus scribneri. NCBI lineage: Eukaryota > Metazoa > Nematoda > Chromadorea > Rhabditida > Pratylenchidae > Pratylenchus > Pratylenchus scribneri. The sequence goes on along the minus strand of JAQSEB010000185.1, from coordinate 1,031,075 downwards.
GTAGAGAATTGAGAAATAATAATAAGGAATAGAGAAAAAGAATTTTTTATAGATAAAAAATAAAGAAATAAAAGAAAAATATTTTAGTATGGAAATAGTCTTATTTATAAAAACAAAACCACAAAATGTTTGGAGAATTTTGGAAAAAAAAACAATTGCTTAGAAGAATAAAATGTTAAGAAATGGAAAAACATTTGAGAAAAACAAAAAAACCACAAAATGTTTGATAAAAAAACAAAATGTTTGGAAAACAAAGATGTTTTGAGAGAAACAAAAATACAAAATATCTGGGAAACAAAGTAATAAAGTGTTTATAAAATCATTAAAATAAGATAACGTCTGAAAAAAATCTTTGGCGGACAAAAACACACAAACAAATTATTGAGTTGGGGAAACATAAAATGTGTTGAACATTGTTTAAAAAAAAAGTAAAAAAATGGTTGGGAAAAATTAAAACCTTAAGATTTTTGGATGAAAACACAAAATGTTTGGGGGAAAAAACAAATTATTTTGGCAAACAAAAACACAAATTTTGGGCAAACAAAAACACAAATGTTGGGCAAATAAAAACGCAAATGTTTGGGCAAATAAAAACACAAATGTTGGGCAAACAAAAACACATGTTTGGGCAAATAAAAACACAAATGTTGGGCAAATAAAAGCACAAATGTTGGGCAAATAAAACACAAATCTTGGGCAAATAAAAAAACAAATGTTTGGGCAAATAAAAAACAAATTTTGGGCAAATAAAAGCACAAATTTTGGGAAATAAAAACAATATGTTGGGATGATCAGAAACAAAATTTGGATAAACAAAAAACACTAAATCTTTTGGAAAATAAAAAGTAAAAAAACACAAATATTTTATAAGCAACAAGAAAATGTTTGGATAAATACACAAAATATTTGGGAAACAAAGACATAAAATGTTTGGAGAAAAACTTCGAACCATAATCATCCTATTTTATTTAATTGGATGTGTTCAATTTTTCAGTTAAAAATTTTTTAACCAAAAAAATTGAACAAGCGCTCGGGAGCCGCGAAGCGGCGACCGAGCGCTTGTCCTATTATATTTATTATAAAATTAACTTTAATCTCTTAAACTGCTCCACATAGCATTATTTCCAATTTTTTGCTATATTTAATCCTATATATAATTTTAGAAGTGTACCTGGCTGGCAGAACATTCTTGAAAAAATATCTATTGAAATAGTAAATAACATCTATTCTCTATATTTCTATTTCTCTAATCTTTATATTAAATATTATAGAAAAATCTTGAATTTTTTCATTTCAAAATATCTCTAGCTTTGACCAAGTGACTTTTCTTATAGAAATATTTGAACAAATGACTAAATTTGAAAAGGTAAACTATTTTCAACAAAAATTATTTTTTTGCAACAAAAAGTATTTAGAGAACAGGGAAGAAATAGCGAAAGGAAAGATAAAATGTAGGATGCCTTTTTGGTTATGTAACGAAACATCCGAAACTTGAAATAAATTTTCTGGGATCGATATATCAATCAACGCGATTTGATGTGCTAATCCCGAATTTTTGTAATCGGTTTAGAACCCAAAATTAAAAATGTTATGGCCATTTAAAGTTGCAAAAGATAACCTAGCTTGACTAAAACGGCCATAACTTATTTTTGGGTTAGAAAAAATGAATGAAATTTGGGATTTTATATAAGGAAAAAAGAGAAGAAGACTAGCCCTGCTGGAGCCCGCCGAAGGCGGGCGACGGGGCTAGTAATTATTTAATTTGAATAAAATCGAAAGCATTTATATTTCAAAAGGCAATTTCGATCATTTTATTTTATCCTTATCTATAGCGATAATTAAATAAAATGTAAAAATATTTTATGACTATGAGCTAAATATTTCCAAGAATTATATTTTAAATTTTGCCATCCATCAGGGATGCCATAATAGCATTTGCCGGGTTTTTGATGTGCTGGCCGGGGTTTTGACAATCGGTTTTTGTCGGGGTTTCATATTTGTCGTGTTTTTGCCGGGTTTAATTTTTACTAAAAATTGGCAAAATTTTTCGCTGCCCGGCCATTTTTGCTAAAATTTTCTCCTTGCAGGGCTATTTTTGGGTCAAATTTTTTTGAAGGCTTTTGTTATCTCAACCCAAATTATTCAAACAAGTCCACAAGAGAAATATAAAGTATAAAAATTTTTAAAAGCTTTAATATTGTTTTTTAGCACGTTTTAAAAAAGCCGGGTTTTTTTGCCGTGGTTTTGGACCCAAATGCCGGGGTTTTGCATTTTGGAGATAGAATCCCTGTGGCCATAATAAAATTCGCAACTTTATAAAGTTGATGAATATCTCGCCCTGTCTCTGACTACTTCATTAGATAAAATCCTATTACAAACAGGAAGTTCAGATGGTTGAATGAAAAGTAAAAAAAATATTTAAATAATATTGTTAATATCTACCAATAAAATAATTGTACGAAAAAATAGACAAAGCTGCAAAAAACTATAAATATTATCAATTTATTTTCTCATTAACGTCTACAAAAGATATTAATTCTAAACAAATTATGAAAAATTGGCGAAATTTTTTTGAATATATTTCATCAATTAAAATTTGTACTTAGTTTGATTTTATGATATATTTTCTAATAAAATGAAATATAAAATATCACTCCAAAATAATAAAACCATCATTTCTTCATCTTCTTAATCGCAATAATGGCTTTCACAATTTGATTGACAAATTCCATGTTGTCTCCTTTCAATAACATTTTCCAACCTTTCGTTTCAGTAACCTTTACAAAATAACCAAATTAAAATTTTCCTATTACAGACAATCTCGGAAATTGGGGCATTTCCAGAATTATCCCGGCCTTTAGTTGGGCAATTTTTGAAATCTCAGCTTATGACTCCCAACAGAGATGTGATAATAGGCTCTTTCGATTCATCATGATTGATTTAATTTATGAAATTTCGTCTTGAACCGGTATGAGCTAGTTTTGCAAAGCTGAACTATTTTTTTAAACCGAACGAATTTTGGTTTATTAACTTCTGCCTAGGCTATAATAACAGCAGTTTGAAATTGAAATATCATGATTAAATCGATCAAGCAGAATCGATTGAGAGTATTTTCAAATTTTTATAAAATTTAGGAGCTGAAATTTCAAAAATTGCCTGGTTTAAGGCCTGAGAAATTGCGGAAATACGAAATACCCCAATTTCCAAGATTGCCTGCAATATATCCATCTCACCTCATTTGCATGCTTTTGAATGTATTCAATTGTCTTGGCTTTGAGATGCTTAGCGGAATGTTGACTGGCCAAAACCAACATTTCACATGCATTCTCTTTTTTCAAACCATGAACTAATTCGTGTTCGCAAATCATCTGTGAATAATTTTATTATATAAATTATTTAAAAAATATTTTAATTACCTTCAATCGAATTAGTTGATATTTTTCGGCTGCTATCAACAAGTCCTCTGCCATATTCTTCATTTTCGGCTTTTTTCCACAGTATCTTAAAATGTAAATATTCTAATAAAACTCTTAGATAAATGAGTTCTATTTCTGTTGATTTTAATAAATATTATTAGGAAAACAAAAATTCAATGATAATGCATAATTTATTTAAAAATTTAATGATAAAATTCCCAAATTAATATTTTTGAATATTTTGATATTTTTTAATTACATATTTATGTACAAAACGTGGATTTGTCGAGTTCGAGTAATGCTTGCGGATAAATTTGAATAGTTTTTATCATTTTTTTCTTTATGTAACAAGGGCGAGTCTTATAAAATGATAGGCTAGCTTCAAAATTTTACGGAAATTGCAAACATTTTAAAATTGAATTTATTGCCTCAAAAGCAAATACCATTACAATAACTTGGACCCATCGTAGATTAAAAATTCCGGAACATTTCATCTATTTGCTAAAAAGTTATTCAAATTTAGCCGCATGCAATAATGAACTCGGTCAATTCTACCCAAAAGCAAATTTAATGAGAATCAAATAAATCCAACATGTATCGAAGTATTTGCTCAAGCACTTTCGATTTAATGTCCGCAATTTGGACAATTCCATCTACCATTTGGTTTTCGAACATGGTAGCAAAAACGGGCGATCGACATGCCAAAATGCCCTTATATGCCTGAACATTTATCTTGAAAATTAAATCACAAAAATAAAAGACCTTAAATTCAACTCCATCCGCGGAGACCAATATGCAATCACAATATTGGTCTCTATTTTCGAATAAATACAAGTCTTCCGACATTCGACATTGCATTCTATAATTTAATTATTTGCTCAATTTCAGTTTATTTGATCATTCGCATTTTAAATGACCAATTGAAAAAATTTAGTTGACCTTTCTAAGTTTATGCAAAATTTGCCAAAAAAGATTGATGAAAGATTAGAAATTTTATGTTAAAAATTCATCAAAATAAATAATTTATTACAAGGAAATGTCTATCTCCGGCCTTGAGGCCCCAAATCACATATTTCGAATTCTGAAAGATAGGATTGACCTAATCTTATCCTAATTCTAATTTGACATTATTAAGCAAATTAAGCAAGAAATTTCAGTAAAACTAAAATATTTAAGGCTTAGAGCAGGGGTTTAGGCTAATGCCGGGTTTAGGGTTCGAAGCCCAAATGATTTTAAGTAGTCTCTTAAACGTCGAATGGCGCCTAAACTTTTCACTGTTTCGTTTAGTTTAAATCTGTGAAAGGTCGGCTAAAGTGCAATTCAGCCATTTTTTACTTACTCGATAACTGGGATATTGGCATTAATCTCGGTGTTGAGAAGGATTGAATCGGTCGACTCATCGTACAACCCAATTTTTGGATCCATCAATGCCTCTCTGTCCAAAAAGGGAAATAAATATTTGAAAGGCAAAATAATAAATTTTTGATGATGTTTTCTACAGTTTTATTATATCAAATTTATTTTAAAATTGTTTGGACAGCCACCATCACTTAATTGGAAAATGGAAAGGAAAAAATTTTTGGGAAAAAGATGCTGCCTTTGCCTTGGCCATGAAGACAGGATCATAAATGGATGAGAGGGCCAAATCCATGATTGATTATTGCATTGTTGGCATTTGATTGAGATTTGTGAGATCGATGGAATTTGGAAAATTATATGTAAAAAAAACTATTAAAAAAATAATAAAATATTGAGAGAATTTTCAATAAATCTATAATTAACATGTCGCTAAACGGCCGACTGCTTTTCGGCTATATTACAGTAATCGAAATCGCTTACGGCGATTTCCACACCGAGCCCGGTATCTCGTTCATTCGATGCTCAATTTTCTCACTGATCGGTTACAGATCCTTTGCTGGCTTTGCATATTCCGTGCTCATCAGCCGGAGTTTAATTAGTAGTCCCGTTCCTGCCTTCATTACTTCAGGGCTTATTAGGCAGGGGATTTATTTAATTAAAAATAAAATGATTCATTTTCACAAATAAGATGTTAGTACCACCTTTCCCCGCCCCTAATTTGTTCAATATAAGGGAATTCATTCTCTCCAATCGGAGTCTCCCCTCCCATCATTCCATCACTTTGGGTGGGTCGAGACCCGCTCGTCCTTTCGGTTCTTTTCTAGTTTGTGCGTCCCATCAACAATTATGCGTCCCATGAATTTTTATGAGTCCCATATTATTTTATGCGTCCCATAAAATTTTTATGCGTCCAATCAATTTTTATGAGTCCCATGAATAAAAAAGTGCAAATATGATTTTGCCCTGACATTTATGCGTCCAATCAATTTTTATGAGTCCCATGAATAAAAAAGCAACAATCATTTTATTCAAAAATGAAATTTTTAAAATGAAAAATGCCTTTCCCAAGGGCTAACAATGGGAATAATAAGAAATGCCTTTCCCAAGGGCTAACAATGGGAGTATAAGAAATAATTTAAACAGGATATTGTCGGCGAATTTCTTCCATAAGATTTAAAAAGATTTGTTGGTTGTTGTGAAATCTTCGGAATATATATTGGTACAAATAAGTAGGAAGTAAATCACTACTTGTCCCATGTAAATGACGCAAAGATGTTTTTAATGCCCTCCAAGTGGCCTCTATCCCCTGGGTATGGACCTGACGATCCAATGGATCCACGAAGTATAATTTATGGTTAACCCAACGATGGTCATATTGTTGCTGCATAGCAGTGATACCACCATATGCGGCCCACCCGTCGGAAATTATTAATGTGCCCGGTTCAATATTATCAGCAATAAGGGGCAATAATGTGGCGGCATCTCTACGTTGGACAGGGAAAAACCTAACTCTATTTGTACCCCTTTCAATCATTCCAAATACCCAATCATAATCCCTATTTAACATCCTTCCTCGATTATGTTTTGCCCTAAAAAATTTCGATTCATCGATTTCTACAATTCGGCCCATTCCGCCCAATCTTCCTTGTTGTTGCTGCCTATGTGCAAATTCTTGACAAATATCGCGGAAGAAATTGTAGTAGTCCACAATTGTAGCCAAGCTTGCTATTTCTGTTTCCCTTGCAATAGTTCCCAAATTAGCTGTGGGATGTTCTGCCCAAAAGTAAGCGAGACGAATTATTTTGTTGAGTGACAAATGGGAATTGGCAAAAAAAGAGCCTGATCGAATAGAGATTCTGCTAGAAGTTTCGGCATCCTGCCCTCCAGCTCTGCGACAACTGTTGCACCGCCACTAAAATAAAATATATCAAAATAATTACTCAAGTTAAATAATTAATTAAAAATATCAATGGATATTGGATACTATATAGCCCTCCGGCGCCGCTTGATATTTAACAAGAGATGCCGCATTTTGCTGACACATAGGACAATGCACTGCATTGGCAATAAGCCCAAAGCGTGATAACCATTTCATGGTCTGCATATATCCTATAATTTTTTAAAAAATTCTATAAAATTGATATTGATATAATGGCTAAAATGCATACCCGAAACATTGTCATCGCCCAAATGTTGTTGTACCAATTCCACAAAAGTAAAAGGCCTATTATAGAGGTTTAACAATGCCCCAACTGGTTGAACATCCCCATCGGTTGCCTCCAAAATAGTATATCTTGATTTTGGTACAGAATGTATTGTTGAAATAAAAAACAATATTAAGGTAAGAGAATATGTCATTTCTAAATTAATTTTTTGTTTTTTTGTCAGCAATAATAAGACGTAAGATTTAAATAAAAAGCCATTATGGACACTTATTGGTTTTTGGTTATTTGGCATCCACTTGCTATAACAGTCTAAATAAAGATAATAAAGGAATTTGCGTCAGTTGGCGCCAGGCAGTGCCTCTAAAACAAACTAAAATATAGAGAATACTACTGCTTCTATGGCAGTCAGAGTAAAGATAATAAAAGAATTGGTGCAAGTTGTCGCCAGCCAGTGCCTCTAAAACAAGCTAAAATAAAGAAGAGGATTGCCATTTTCTAACGCCGTAAAGAATTGGTGCCAGTTGGTGCCAGCTACTGCCTACCAAACAAGCTAAAATAAAGAGAAGAGCATTGCTTTCTTTCATTCCCCAAAATTTATCCAAAATCCCTTCCTAAAGCCAAAAAAATTTTCTCGACAAAAATTCATTTTCGGAATGAAGCAGTTTCAAATTATTACCAACATTTTAATTATATGCTTGCTAATTCCGAATGATTATGCAACATCGCCATTTGGTCATCTTATGAGAGTATTAGCTCAATTACGCCCACAGCATTATGCAAGATTTGGAGCAACAGTGGTTCGTAGCAATAAAAAGAAATTAATTGGGGCGGCTTTGGGTTCTGGCATCATGGGAGGAAGTCTTGCATGGCTTATAAAAGATTTATTGGATTCCATCAATGAAGTTATCGAAGATGCAGAAGCCAGAAAACTACTCAAACAATTATTTCCGGTTAACTTCAAATTTGAAAACTCTCAATACCCAGCACGAATGGAGGAGTTTAACAACGAGTGGATATTTGAAACGGCTAAAAATAATTGGAATAAACGAGATTTGGCCAAAATCTGCATAATTGGTCTGTAGGCTATTTTTTTGGAATGATAAACCTTTTTAGCACTGGACGGCGAGATTTTTGAACATAAAAAAACGGATGAAATGGGCCTACTTTTATTGTTTGCAGCATTGGGAAATAAGAAATTGGAAGTGAAAGAATGTGTGAATTGAAATGGCCCTTTGGAAAGGCATTTCTTATTATTCCCATTGTTAACCCTTGGGAAAGGCATTTTTCATTTTAAAAATTTCATTTTTGAATAAAATGATTGTTGCTTTTTTATTCATGGGACTCATAAAATTGATTGGACGCATAAATGTCAGGGCAAAATCAAATTTGCACTTTTATTCATGGGACTCATAAAAATTGATTGGACGCATAAATGTCAGGGCAAAATCAAATTTGCACTTTTTTATTCATGGGACGCGTAAAAATATTATTGGACGCATAAAAAAATATGGGACGCATAAAAATTTTATTGGACGCATAAAAATTCATGGGACGCATAATTGTTGATGGGACGCATAATTGTTGATGGGACGCACAAACTAGAAAAGAACCGTCCTTTCCACCTTCCCTCGTCAATATTGTGAATAACAACTGGATAAAATGTAATAAAAACCCCTGTAAAATGGCACTGAAGAAGAACACGAGAGGGCCACTGGGACCCTTCGGGGGCCTGGCGAAGGTCCCTGGGAACTGGCCACTCGCAAAACATCCCCAAAACAACTCTTTACTGAAATAAGATTTAAATAAATTTTTTTTGTCTCAAAAAAGACATTTGCTAAAATCAAAAATCTGCATAAAACTCTCGAACATTTGAGATTTGAATTAGTTTTATATATTCGAAAATCACAGATCATACTGTCCACGAAAAAATAATAGGATAGGATCAAAAAAATCTACCACAATTAAAAGTAAAAAACAGAGATTTAACCAACTTTTATCAATAATTAAAGAATAAATATAAATTAAAATATATCTTCCAAATTCAAAAGTGCCTAGAATAAGCATCAATTAATTATTTTCACTTCAATTTAATTGTCTCCTCCTCCGTTGGTCCAACATTTCTTATGGAAAAGGAAATGATCCTCAATGAATGTTTGAATGAAATAATAGCCATGGTCATAGCCGGGATGGAGTCGATATCTGGAACAGGAGTATTGGAATGAATGGGCAACAAAAAAAATTATTTTGTTAATTTACTCATAAAATCATTGAATGAAAATAGGCATTTTTGTAGTCACATTTAATATGGCCATAAAAATACGAAATCCTTAGAATTAAGGATTGTAAAATTATTCGGTTTTTATTCATTTAATTAGGCAAGTTTGGATATTATGTTACGGTTAATTCTGGGATTTAGCTAATTTCCAAGGAGCTAGGCACTGATTTAACTAATTTTGGAAAAAACTCGGATTCTATTTGACTCGGTATAGTTGATTTACTTTATGAAATTTCAATTTTATACGATATGAGTGGTTTAGCACTTTCCGCTAAATTTCTATCTCACCTCCAGCAATCCATCCTTAGCCATTACTAGTACCCAAACCAAATCTGTACGAAATTGAAATTTCATATAGTAAATCGACCAGGCCGAGTCAAATGAGCCTATTCTCGAATCTATAGGATCTTTAGAAGCCATAATTTCTGAAATTGACCATACAAAGTTCTTGGATAATTCCGAAATTAACCAATTTCCCATATAAACCATAATATAGATTTGGCAATATTTAATGGCCTCAAAAATGCTCACAGTTTTGTATAAATTCATTGATTTTATTGGTAATTTTTTTATTTAAAAATCATTCAAAAATACTCACTTCCAATTGATGTTTGGATTGGAGACGGAGAGCAAATTGTCGGGCAACAAATCATTGGCCAGAAATTGATCGGCCGAACCCTGGAGGAATTTTAGAAATTTTTAAGGGAAATATGAGCTAAACCTGATCAATGAGGATTTCCCTCTTGGGTCCAGTGTATTTTTTGGTCACTTCCGTCGAATCATATTCCGCCCATTTTTCACGATTCTCCTCCAGAAGGCCCAAATAACCGGTGAAATATTTATGGCCAAACAACGGTGAATTTATTGGATTTGAGATTGGAGCGAAGGCGGAAATTGATTTGAAAAGTCCGGGATTTTTCAGGCCAATTTGGAGGGCACCTTTAAAAAATATTGAGGTTTAAACTTCAAATTGATTGGAATTGCGAAAAATAAAGCCGTTAATTTTCAGCCGATTTTGAGTTTAACCTGAATATCTAAAAGCTTTAATCTATGGCTTATTCCATTTGTTAAGATCCTTTTTGTCTGGAAGATTCCAATTTCTAATCGAAGTGTCCAGTTTAACCAAAGTTATGACCAATTGAATGTTAGGATTTTTAAACCGGTTTACCATTTTAAAATGAATCGAATATTCCATACATTTTTGTTTTGTGATGCCTAGCGCTGCTTACATATTATCTAGAACCAGATTTTTAGGGCAACTGGGAAAGTCGGTAACCTTCATTGGCAATGGTATTGTATAAAATTAGGGTCATTTGGGGATATATTATTTTCATCAGTAACCCTAATCCTAATCACCCATAAAAGGACTCGCCGGACCCTTCATCACAAAAATATCTGGTGATAGATAAAATTACCCAGTAGGGTTGCTCACGGTCAGTTTGACAAAATCGATGAATTTTAAAAGCGAATAAAAGAAAACGAAACCGACATTTTTTGAAAAATCGAAAACCGGATTTTCAAACCGATACCGTCTAATAAATACCGATCGTGGGCTACTCTACTGCCTAGCTGCTTTATCTGATTTAGCCATTTATCATAAACTAGTATGTCTTCCACTTTACTTTTTTTGTCATATAATTCTAAATCGGCTGATAAATTAAATATCGGTTGACAAATAATATAAATTAAAACCTAATCCGCCCATTGAATGCCCAAATATTCCACATTGGCTTTGGTCGACTGGGAATTGAGCGAAAATAAATGGCACAAATTCCTCCACAATATATGAGTACATTTGATAATGTTTAGCAAATTTTGGTTCAGTGGCATTCAAATAACTTGAAATTTAAATTTTAAATCAATTAAAATGGGAGTGTTAAGTTAATATTGGAAATTGGCTAATTCTGAAATTAGAAATCTCTGCTTCTACCCAATCAAAAGATTTGAGAATGGGTTCATTTAATTCGGCATGGTCGATTTAGTCTAAGAAATTCATCAATCATCAGAAATGAACTAGTTTTTATAAGCTTAACTGTTGCTTAAACCTAAACCAGTTTTGGTTTTATATCTTTTGCCTAAGCCATAACAACGATGTGAAATTGAAATTTCATATATAAAAGTGCCCAGGCTCAATGCTGAATCGAATGAACCTATTCTTATAAGTCTGAAAGTCGAGAATACGAAAATTAGCCAGCCTAACATCTAGCTTATTAGGTACTTATCCAATTTGGGTCCGCTTTTTGAATCAATTAGGGAAAAGTAAGAGTCCCTTTATGGATAATCAGGATTAGGGTTATGTTCTTTTTAGTGGTTACATTAGATTATATTTTATATCCCAATAAAAAATGTCCCCTAATGACTCTAACCATAATCCTAATGATTCAAATTCAAAGGGAAGACTTTCACATTTTCCCTTCTCAACAAAAAAGCGGACCCAAACTGGATAAGTATCCTAGCTTATTTCTGGAATTTGCCAATTTCCAATATTATCTGTAACCGATGGAATTGTCCTTACAATCCGGCGGATGCACCAAATGTTGGATCATCCCCAAAGCCAACTGGCACATCCTTTCCCCGTGGGCTGGTGTCCGAATTAACCACCACAATTTGATGGTCCGATGCAAAACGTTGCATGCCACTTTTTATGATGAAATTTTCTTCAGTGCATGTTATCCCTTAAACCAATGTTTTATGTACAATGGATATGGCCCAAACTTGGCGCCTTTATTTTACGGATGCGATTTTTTTGTCCATAAATCACTTTTTTGAGTATAACTTTTTAGAGCTTTAGATTCCCAAACATTATACCCATTTTATAGAGCATTATCGAGATGCGTCGATTGATGTTTCTTTTGCCACCGTTTGGCCAAAATTCAAAGTATTAAACCGTATAAACCCTATTTTGATTTTTTGTTTATAACTCTTTAAATTTTGAACCAAACCTGACAAACTATACATCATTCGACGCTCTCGATGAGCCCTATAAAAGTGGGTTTCTAAACTTTCAGCAAAAGAACCAAAATCTCTTGGCAAAAAACTGCAACCATTCCTTACCCATTGAGAATGTTCATGTCGTTAAAATTAAAAAAAACAAAAAATTTTGAATAATCCATTTTGGTTAAATTAAAATATTAAAACCTGATAGCCAAAAGAGAACTGGAAATTTTTTATTGGGCTGTAGTTCCGAATTGTCGGGCAAATAAATGCCAAATTTCATTGGACATTGAAGTTTTTGACTAAAAATTCATTTGTAAATTATTTTAAAATATTAGGCGACCTTTCATGCTCAAAAACTTTTTGATATCCTCGGAATGAACGACTTGAAGAAATTTGTTTCAACAGCGACGAAGATGAACTCATTTCTAAATTAATATACCGTAAATCCTCTATTAGTGACCCCGGGGTTACTAATTTTCAGAGACCCTCTGAGGTGGGAATTTTTCTGAAATTTTTGAGACAAAAAAAATGCTTATTTCGGCTTAATTTTACCTACTAATTGGTTATTTCTACTAATTGGTTATTTTTGACAAAAAAAAAAATTTTTTGGGAGGAAGGGGGGTTACAAATAGAGGGGGGGGGGGGGGTTCAAATAGAGGGAGGGTCACTAATAGAGGATTTACGGTAATCAGTAAATGTGGCGGCTTTAGTTCAGCGAAAAATGAAAATATTTCGACCAAATAATGTTTTGGTAATTTAACTAACATTTATTAAATCATGTTTAGAAACTGTTTTTAATGATTTTCCAACATGTTGAATCCGAAAAACTAATGGATTTAACCCTTGAAAAGTGGTGCAAACCGATTTGGATAAACTGTCTTATTTTTTTCCACTGAAGACTGAACTGCTGATGAGCCAGCCAGCACCATCAATCAACTAATAATATGCGCCATTCTGCGTATCTAAATCCTCTATTAGTAACCCGTTCAGAGAACCTATAGAGGAGGTTTTTACTTATTAAAAAAGGGAGGGTGTTTCTAATAGAGGGCGGGCGGTCAATAAATTTCAGAGAGGGAAAATGGATTATCTAATAAAATTTATGACCAGAAGAACATGTTTCTACAATCAAAAACATCTTTTGGAATTTTTAAATAATTTTTAATATTTTTAATAATTCTCAAAACAAAACACATTTAAAGATTCGAAAAATTTAAGTCGAAAAAAATTTTTTGGGTCAAGAGATATAATTAGAGGTTGGGGGGTTACTAATAGGTGAGTGGGGGTCTTTAAATATCAGAGACTCTCTTGGGGGGTTATTAATAGGAAGATATCTAATAAGAGAGGGATAGTAATAAAGGATTTACGGTACTTGTCTGTGCCGATTGAGTGGAAGCTGCTGGTCGAGATTGGGCAGGGCTTGTGTTCACTGAAGCAATTTGATTATCCATGAGAATATACTAAATTTAAATTTATTTTTCATAGTATTCTTCTACGATTTACTTGTTGCATGATTATTTCAAAAGATAATTTCGATTGCGCCCAAACACGCAAATCTTGGTCAATGTCGGTGGATATAAATTCGCTTAATTCTCTAATTCTTCTTTCAATTATTTCCAAATTGTGTTTTTCCATTAACCTAAAGATAATTAAATAATTAGCAGATATTTTTTTAGGAATCTCTTTTTATATTAGGTAATCTAGAGGCCTATCCTTCGGGGTTCTTTTAGAATTCCTGCGTCCGGTCAAACAATTATGTTATGAGTCCAACCAATAATTATGAGTCCTCATGAAAAAATTATGCATCCCATAATATTTTTTAGAGTCCCAATAATTTTTATGCGTCCATAATATTTTTATGAGTTCCATCAAAAATTTCCAGATTATATTTTAAAACTAATCCTTACCGTACACTACCCCAAAAACAAAAAATAGCCTTCCCTAAACTTAATCATAACTTGCCTTAAATTAGGGTTGAATATATTAGACATTAGATGCAGGATGGGGTTAAGGATAGGGCCCGGGTTTGTTAACGGTAGAGTATGGTTTAGGTTTTTGGTCACATAAATATATTATGGACTCATAATTTTCATAAATGTTGATCGAACGCAGGAACTCTAATCGAGAGACCTATCATTCGTTTTGGCATGGTCGATTTAGTCTGTGAAATTTTATTTCAGACTAAGATGAGTGTCTTAAGAAGTTGAAGCGTTGTATAAACGTCTGTTAATATCAAGAACAAACACAAAAATTAGTCTGAGGAAGTAGGTTATATAAATATTATCAGCTCAAACTATTATCAATCAACAAATATGGCTCCATTCTATTTATATGATAAAAAAAAAATTAAAAAAATCGAATCGCATATAATTCTATAATACAACCCTTTTTCAATTTTCCTTCTCATCTTATCTTATCAATTCCACTTCCCTCCCATATTAAAGAAAGTCCAAAAAAATTTAAATTTAAAATTTTTGTAGCCCTGATATTTTCCCTCATTTTACAAAAAAATTTTAATTTAATTTTCACGGAAATAATTTATTTAAAGAGAAATATTGCAATGACTTATTCTGCCATTCAAAAAAATATAACACACGTAATTTTCGATTTCGACGGAATTTTGGTTGATACCGAACGACTTTATACCGAGGCCAATGAACGCACATTGGAAAAATTTGGAGGAAAATTCACCATTGAACTGTGAGTTTTTTGGGTTCGCACCAATTTGTCACCGTCCGACTTGTCGCCGTTTGTAAAAAGTAAAAACTCATCAAGAACCAAAGCAATTTTAAAGGTTTCTATTGTCAAATTAAAGAGCAAACTCTTCTTTAACTAATTTATTTAAAAATTGGTTCAAAATTGATGGAAATGTGTTTAAAAAATCATTGATAATTTTGAAAATCTTTAGTAAAAGTTGTTAGATGATTTTATGGGAATAATTCTTAAACCAATTTATGAACAAAATTAATATCATTTGATCGGCGACGGCGAGAGGGCATTTGGATCTTGATTCTCGGCTACTTCGGTCTCATCAGAGAATTTCAAGAGATATAGCACACCAACCATTTAACCATTTTAAATGATCTAACGTGCATTTAATAGCCCTAACTATTGGCTATTCATTGATATATTGATCATCTAAAACTATAAAGCTTTGGCTAAGATATGGCCATAAATTCAAAAACAAATGCGATTTTCTAAGTTTTTGGTAATATCTTGATGAACACTTTATAGTTTTGGATAGTCAATGCACCAATGGATGGAAAATATTTAGGGCTATTTAATAATTTTAGATCATTAAAATTGGTTAAAAGGCTGGTGAGCTATGGCTTCAAAACCGCTGAGACCGAAATGGCGAGACCGAAATGCCACGAACAGTAATTTGATAGTCAACAGTATTCTCATTAATTTGATACTATAGCCACAAAAAAATGGTTCAGTCATTGAAGAGTTAATTGCAAATGCCGACAAATTAGACAGACGAGAAGTTGGGCTATTCCCGAGTTTTTCGGTATAATCGAAATTGATAAAAATAACTTAAAGAAAGGCATTGATGATGGGCAAGGAAAAGGAAGAAGCCGTCAAAGTGTTGATTGAGGCAGCCGGTCTAAATGGCAAAGTCAGTTGCGAAGAATACATGGTGGAATATGACAAAAACATTGAGGAATGTATGCGACGAACAGAGGTTTCAAATTTGGACAATTTGATAAAGAATAGATTTTAAAATTGGGGATAAAACATTGAAGAAGGCGAAAAAGATTTTAAATATTTATAAAGGTTCATTGGTTTTCCTAGACCCTCAATCCACATAGCACATACGCAATGGATACATCTCATCAAAACGCAAATTTGATAATGATTTGGATTAGGTTTAATAAATTCTAAATGTCTTGGCCAAAAATCGTAAGATTCGGTACTCATTTGTATTTAATTTGGGTCCCACATTTTCCTCAAAGGGAAAAATGAAAGGTCCCCTCACTATTTGTGTTGGGATAGGGGGTTTCGGTGACGTGATTTTGCCCTACCGTATCCCTGAATAACCCTGACTATAATCCTGCTGAAGACCCAGAAGGAGACCCTTCACTTTTTACCTTCTCAACTAAAAATAGCACCCAAACTAGATGTATAAATATTTATCCAATTAATTGTAAGATTTAATTAAAGAGTTTGTTTCAATTTTGGTCAAACCATGACAAATTATATACCATTCGACGCGTCTTGATGAGATCTATCGATTTGGTATAGGGTTCGTGATCCTAGGGCAAACCATTGAACTGCTATAAAACTTTTCGCTATTTTCAATGTTTTTTTTGCCAAATTAAAATATCCATTAGATAAAATACGGATGAAAATTTATGTCTGATTTTGCAGGCCCTACCCGGTGCTGATAAACTTTTGCGACATTTTCACAAAAACAAAATTCCATTGGCCATTTGTACAGGCTCTGATCAAATTGAATTCAAACATAAAACAACAAAATTCCCAGATTGGCTTGAAATGATTCCGGAAGAGCTCAGGCTGCTTTGTGGAAGTGATCCAGGTCAATCAAAAGAGTCGCTTTTACGAGATAAATATCTTTTGCCGCATTTTTTACTCTAAAAGTAGCTTTGACTTCTAATAAATCATAAACCGGTTTTAGACCCTACAAACTGTATACCAATTCGTACATCTCATCAAGACGCATCCAATGGTATAAAAAATGTCATGGTTTTGTCAAAATTTTGAGGATATTAAACCTTTCAAACCATTTTTTCAATCTTTGGTTTTAAACTCTTTAATTTTGGGCCAAACCATGATAAAATTTATACCATTCAATGCGTCTTGATGAGATTTGCAAAATGGTGTAATGATTTTAGGGTCTAATAAAACCGGTTTCTGATTTATTAATAGTCAAAAATTACTTTTTGGAGTAAAAAAATAAATATGACCTCCTTTTATGTGTAAAAAATATTAAAATAAATTTAAGAAGTGACTGAGGGGAAACCATCGCCATTGCCTTATCAAATTGTGCTTCGTCGTTTCAAAACAGTCTATCTGAATGAACCAATGCCAAAGCCAGAAAATGTGCTCGTTTTTGAGGACTCAATCAATGGAGTCCGGAGTGCAATAGCTGCCGGATGCACGGTTTGACCACCCCGAACCCCCTTCCGCACATCTTATTAGTTTCGGAATAATTTGGCAAAAAAAATTGGAAAACTTATAAATAACGGTCCAATGGGTTTATCGTAGATTCAAAAACTTTAAAACCCTATTCACTACTCATATCCGGTCAAAAATGAAGGGTTTTAAACCATTTAAACCATCATATTGTCCTTATTTAGTACAAAACTAATTTAAATTCCAAAAATTAATAGTATTGAACCGCTTAAAACATCTTTCGGTTTTTTGGTTCAAAACTAATTTTAAAATTGGTCAAACTAAGCCAAAATACATCTCGATGAGGTCTTTCGATTGAGGATATGACAACCTATTTTTCCCTATTCAACAAAAAGAGTATCCAAACTACAATACTATATATTTCACTTTCACTTTTATTTTTATTTTTCATTTTAAGGTGATAATGGTGCCTCAACATGATCAATTGCCACAAAATTGGCGAGAACAGCTACCGAAAAGCCCGAATTTGGTAGCAATTTCGAATTCACTGAACCATGTTCAATTGGAGCAATTCGGCCTACCTCCATTCATCTCTGATGATGACGATGGCGATTTGAAGATGATCAATGGGAAAATAAAAGATGAAAAAAGAAAATAGGAAATAGCTCAAATTAGATTATTAATTTATTCAATTGCTTCTATAACAATATTATATTATTGTTAATTACATTATTGCATGAATTTACTTATAAAAATGCAATCATATAATAATTTATATTTATTCAATTGCATTTTATTTAATCTATCGATTAATTTAATTTTCGGATTCGCCGTCATCGGTAAACCTTAAATATGTATGTATATGCTACCAAAAAATGTTATTTTAATATTTGAAAAAATTTATAGGATAAATTACACTATTCTATATTGGAGAAAAATAATAATATAAAATAATAGTGAAGTTTCCCAAAAAACAAATAAAAAAAATATTATCTAGTTTTAGGTTTTGTTGATATTATAAAATTTTTGTGTTATTTCTAATTTTTTCCTCTTCGCCTTTTCGATGTCGAATAAGGAATTGTCGCCTTCGCTTACTTAATCCCGCGCATTTCTGGGCCTTCAGCAGCCCACTTCCCTTCTCTTCCATTGGCCCTCCGGGCCATTTCCAATCTATTTTGGTGCTTAATCCCTGTTAATATATTAGTTTTTTTTATTTAATTGGAATAATTATTTTTACCCAAAAAAATTTTTTTACCCAAAAAAATATTTTTTTCATCCAAATAAATCAGAAACCAGTTTTAGATCGCAGAAAGTTAGCAATTAAAATTGATCTCATCGAAAAGCATCGATGGATATATAATTTGTCAGATTTTGTCCTAAAATTATAGGGTAAATCGTCTAAACAATCTTCCAGTTTATATTTTAGATTCTTTAAAGACATTTTATAGCAACATTTGATGCGCCTCGATGAGATTTATAAATTGGTTTAAGGTGTAAATAAATTTAAAATAATAATAAAAGAAAAATTTTATTCTTAAATTTAAATGAAGAAAAAATAGTATATGTAAATTTTAGAAAGATTAAATTTATTGAAATTGGTGTTAATTTATAAAAAAATAATTGATAAATGCTTAATATAATAATTGATGATGAAATTATGAATACTTTAAAATGTAAATTAGTGAATGAATCTGAGAAGAAAAATGATATTTATTTAAATGTGAATAGGAAATTTGATGCCAGATGAGAAAACCTTATTCATTGATCAAGTGGTAGAAACAAATTTAGAGAAAATAATTAATAAACACTTAATAACTTTTTAAAAGGATTTCTTATAAATAGGATGTTTTTTGTAATAAAATTAAAAGAGGGTTTTAATATGGAAATTGACAAAAAACAATATCATCATTTTGAGGGTGTTTATCAATTTTTATCAAATATCATGGCTAAAGCTATGTTTACAATTACAATGAGCCACGACTGAATGCTGAGTTCATTTAATCACGACGTAGTTCGACTGCAACGTGCAACCACATTAACTGAGAGTGACAGTGCTGAACAGCGTTTCCAAAGGTCAACTTTATTTTTCGGTTCTAACGCAATATTCACTTTTTGATTCATTGTGGATCGCTGATTTTTGTCAGCAGAAGTCAATATGTAATTCCATTCATTGTCTATGGCGAGCTTCATTCCACTTTTCGTCAATACAGGCATTTTTTCATTGCTGCATCCAAATATATCTGCTGCCTTTTTGTAGCTATAAGGAGATGTGGGCAATAAACATTCTGGGGCCTATTTCAATTCAGTCAGAAATATGATATGATTCCATGATATATCATATTTTTGTTTCAATTAGGCTATTTTCTTAAGTTTATGATATCATATGTAAACTAAAATATGATTTCTGCCTCTGATGCCATATCATAGGCAAAAATCTTATGAAAATGAAGCTGTTTCAATTAATTTTCATACATAAGATATGATTTTTCCCTTTTCCGCATCATATAATTAATTTTAATTAATTTTAATTAATTATAACTTTCTTATTTAATTCTTTTAACATTTAATTTTTTCATTATTTTAATAAGAAAATTTTTCTCTATCGATTCATATAAAAATTTTTGAAAATGAAGCAAATTTTTTTAAATATGATTTTTAGTAAAATTTTAATTTTAGGGATGAAAAATATTTTTAAAATACTTATAAAATTCTTACAAATCAAAAAAAATTATTTTTGGGATGATTAAACAACATTATCTTTGAAAATTTATATAAAATCAAGATTTAAATTTTGTATGATAAATTATAGCTCATTGGATAGAGCAGAATCTTTTCTACCAAGTATTTTTTATTTCATATTTTTATGAATTTTTCTAAATTTTTTATGAATTTTTTTCGGCGCATCATATGCGGATATATCCCCTCGAAACCGCATATACGCGCATATGATTTTTCAAAGGGACGGTATCATATCACTGATATGATGCATAAGGGAATTGAAACAGAAATATGGCATATCATTGGAAAAATCATATGCGGCGTATGATTTCTGCGCTGATATGATACGCATATCGCAGATATGATATCCGACCTAATTGAAACAGAAAAATATGATAAATCATACGCAGCCTATGATTTTTGCCCCTTTTTAATTGAAACAGAAATTTTACATGCGATATGATATCATATCAGAGAATACTATCATATTTCTGACTGAATTGAAATAGGCCCCTGGCCATGGAACCATTTCGGGAAGTTTGATGTCGATTTTGGGCACAATTAATTCGGGATAGCTGCAGTTGGGAAAATTAGAATGGAGTAAAATTACGAATAAAATTTCAAAAAATTATTTGTTCTAGATAGAATGTTTTTATCAAATTTCTTTATATATTTTGATATGGCATATAAAATTTTCAAAAATATTTTTTTTTCAAATTTATTTAGGATCTTCAATATTAATAATAAAAATAAATAAATTTCTGACCGACTCGCCATCATTATCAGCTCATTGAAGAATTCTTTTGGACAAAATGAGTTCACGCATGTTGCTCGCAATTTGAAACATTGTGAACAACGACCGTTGAACATTGCCAATGAAGGGCCGCATGACCAGCAATTATTTGCCATGCTTTGACCGATTGCATAAGCTGGATTGCAGGCAGTGCAAAAGCGGATACTGAAAATGTATTTTCATATTTATTTTTTAAACAATAAAAATCAATATTTTTAAAATTTATTATCAGAAGCTCTTTAATTTAGAATTTTTGTTAAAATAAAACGAAAAAAAAAATAAATTTTTTTTAAGTGGAGTGTAGTTGAGATTTTTAAAAACATTTGCTATGAATTTTAATATTAAAAACAAATATGTACATGCATAAAGAAAATTTATTAGATAAGGGAAAAAATTTTATAATCAAATATTTTACCTAAATTCCTTGCAAAGGTGTTGTCCAAATTGTAGAAATTGAAGCAGTTCAGCCCAATCTACAGGACCATTCTTTTGGCATAACAGTACTGACCATTTTCCACCCTCAATTGTCAACTTCGCACTTGACGTCCATTCTTGTGCCAAAGGCAGAACATTCACTGGAGGCATCGGGAATTCATCTTCCAAAACCAAATATTTCATTTGAATGCGCTGGAAAGAAATGAAATTTATATTTTTTAAAAAATCATTCAAATTTCTTTCTTGTCTGGTTTAAGATATTATTAAAAATATATATTTTGAATCTCTTGGAAAATTTTTTTTATTATTTTTTCTCAAATTTTATAATCCGGAATAGTGGGAAAAAATGTAGAAAAATTAATAAATAAAAAATTTTATTTTTTTCTTCCATAAAATCTAATAATTTTACCCTGTATGAGAGTGTTTAAAATAATAATCGATAAAATTAAATTTTCTTTAAAATTTTCTTTCTGTTACCTTCAAATAAATATAGCCAGGAAATATGTGAAGTTCAAATTTATAGCCTTCTTTTGCTGAAATTATAAAACGGCATCTCTTAATGGCTACATCAATCTCGTTGGACACTTCCAAAGTGATATACTTTTTATCTAATTTCATTTTGGCCATCCAATCTTCGGGCCATTTCTGGATAGAATACTTTGAGAAATCGGAGGGATTTAGTTTGAGTAGAATTTTAGGCACAATTTCTTCTGACATGCTGAAATTTTGAATTAGTAATTTTTTTTATTTTTAACAAATAGAGAAAAACGAACTTGCTTTCCTGAATCCAAGTGACCAGATTTGCCAAAAAAATTTCCCAATATTTGTGTTCTAATTCGTCATTAAATGTGGATATGAATGCTTCAAAATATGAGCAATGTATGGCTCCTTTGAAAAGGAATTCCATCAATTTTACACCAATTGTATGGAAGAACAAAAGTGGGCGTCGAATGACTATTGCTCGATGATGAGAGGCAATGGAATCTTCTTGCAATTCGACAGCATATTTTGCCAATTCCCGGGATTGTTCCAGAAACGCCAAACGTTGGTCAGTCGATTTCATTTCTTCAGCTTGTTCCTGCGATTAGAAATTTATTATAAATTAATTTTTTTTCAAATTTTATCATTTATAATAAAACTTTCATTGAATATTATCTATATTATTTAAAATATAAAAATTTTAATTTACTTTATTATTTAATTTTTTCATTATTTTTAATAATTTATAGACTTTTCGATCATTTGATAATAAATAATTTTGAAAGACAAAAATATTTTCAAAATTGATTATTAAAAATTTTATATTATAAAAAATATTAATAAAATTTTACCCCCATTTGAAATATTTTAAATGTTTCTTCCTTGTCCGTTTCAGAGTCATAGAAGAATGTCACTTTGAAAATCTGATAAAAAGGGAAATTTAAAAATATAAATAGATTTTAAAAATTCAAAAAAATTTTGGAATAAATGATAAATAAAAGACAAAAAAATTAATTTTATGATAAATATAAAAATTGGTATTTAATTTCACCTTATATGGATCTGCAATATTTTTAATTGAATAAGTCAGCTTTCGTTCTGAATCCGATGAATCCTTGAAGCGGGCACTAATGCCTAAAAATTCATTAAAATTATTTTAAATAGATTAGTCTAATTAAAGAAAAGCAATCCCACCATTTGCTCCCATCGAAGGCATTGGCCATTTTTCAGGCAATTCAATGCGCACATTGCGGATCACATCCTCTGGTCGTTCTGTGTTGAGCAAATGATCAACAATCGGTTGGAAGAGGACATCTTCAACAATGGAATGATCCTCATCGGGTGATAATGTCGGCAATTGGCAGCGTCGAGGAATGTACAATGCATCGAACACACGGCCTTTGTTGCAGATCAATTTTTGAAGCTGTTAATGATAAATAAATATTTTAAAGATGGCGAAAATATTTACTAAAATTTATATAAAATATCGATGTTTTTTTATAATTTAATTATTTAAAAACCTATTAAAATAATCCAATTTTCTTTAAATGTTTTTTCCTATTAATTCTGGATATACATAAAATTTAAATTTTTAAAAATTATTTTTATAATCCCCACTCGAATTATTGTGTCCAGCATATTTTCGCCATTTAGGGCCAGCTCGCGGAAATCAGCGTCCACTTGAAGGCGCCCATGATTCGTGAGGCGGTGCACAAAATCATCGGTTTGTTGCTGTTGAATTGTTGCCATGGACAATTCCAACTCCTTCAATTTTTGTACCAACCCCTTAAATTCTTCTGGATCAATTTGTGATGCCTCAAGGCCATTTGATGTTCGTTGCTTTAAAAAAAATAGTTAGTTAAGCCAAAAATATGTTTAAATACTTCGAAATGTTCCTCTTCCAATGTGCGGTCCTTATCTTCATTCTCATCTTCTACATGTTCTTCTTCCTCTTCCGTTCCATTGGACAAAGTCACTTTATATGTGGCCATTAAAATCTATATTTTTTTTTAAAAAATAAATTAAATTTTCCTGGTAATCCTTGGGAATTGTGGTAAAAAAAAAATTTTTTGAATTTTCAAAAAATGGTTTCTGGGGGTTTTCGAGCACGTAGAACACGAATCTGACATCCGTTTTGTCATATTTTAGCATCTTGGTAAGATATTGCCGACTTTTACCAAGAAATTTCCCTAAATTTTTAGCCATAAAAAATGGTTTAGGCTTGGCTTTCTACTAATTTAGGTTTAATTTAGTTGAGAATTTTGATTTGGAAAGGATAAAATTTAAATAAAATTTAAACTGGTTTAGCTACCTTTTCGAACTTTTGTCCTATAAAGGGTAGGTCCGTTTTACATTTCATATTATTGTTTATTGAATTTTAACGAGAATAGGAGAAAAAAATTATGACATAATTCTATGAAAAAATGTTAAAAATCGATTTTGAGCTTTACTAAACGAAAGAGTTAATTTTAATTTTACTCTTAAAAATTTTTTTCAAAAAAATGATGCAGTAAAAAATAAAAAATTTATATGACGCTTACCAATTCGTCATTGAGGCCGGCACCATGGACATCCCCATTGGGAAGTGTAACCACAATTTTACAATTTGCCCATTTGTCCATATCAATGACCATCCCGCGCAGCTTTTCCCCCAATATGGGTCGACCACGACCAGACCATTCCACATGACGATCGCTAGAGAGACACGGAAATTTTTATTTTTTTGTAATTATAAAATATTTTAATTGAATTTTTTAGTAAAAAATATAATTCATTTCAATAAAAATTATTCTATCATGGTTCATTTTTAAGATATTATTTTTTAAATTTATTAAAAAATATATTAAACCTTTTTTAAATTTTTAATAAATAATTTTAAATATTTTAAATTTCAAATTATTTTAAATATATTTAATAAAATTTTGAATTTATTTCCTTACATTATAATTGGCTTTTTGCCATCCTCCAACATATTCACAAAGATTTTAGCCCATTTGCTAGTGGCCAATGAACCTGGAACACTGAAGGCACTCACACTGCTCATCTCATCCACTTCCCGTGCTATTCCATGTCCATGTTGACCTTTCGCATTGAAGTTATTCAAATTGGATGGGGATTTCCATTGGCGGCTGCCATTGTCAAATTCTCCATTCCCTTGTTGGTTTAAAAATTGTTAAAAATTAATTGATACTTTTTTCCTTTTTTTGAGCTAATTTCCTCAAATATTTTTTATTTAATTCTTCGATTATTAAGTGAGAATTTTCTGATGAAAATTAATAAAAAAATAATTAAAAAATATTTTAGAATATTCGATTTTGATTACTATTGATGAAATTATTTATATTTTAGCAATCAGATTAAACTATAAATTATATCAAAAATATTCGTTAATGTAGGCTATTTTACAGAATTATTTTCAAAATTGGGAAAAATTAAATTTTTATTCTTAAATATGTAAATATAGAATATTTCATTTTATAAGCAATTTAATATCTATAAAATGAAATTTATTATTTATCAATGAGCTTGACAAATTAATTTTCGCCAAAAACGTGCATTTTTTAATTTTTTTATACAATTTACCAAGTAAATTTATTATTTGCCATTTCTAGTCAAATAAAAAAATTACCATAATCTTGAGCAATATCTTCAAAAGAAGGCGTGTATGTTCGATGCTGGAAAGGAAAGGCATCAACATTCAGCGGATTCGGTATTCCCTTTTCCTGCTGCTGCTGCTGCTGTTGTTGATCATCATTTCCATTTCCAAGAACATCTCTTGCCTCACAAATGTTACTGTTGTTTTGCATTTCTTTGCAATGATTTTTGAGATTTATTTAAAAAAGAAATATTCTAAAAATTAAAGAAATTTTATTATGTTCGGAATTAAATGAAATTTATAAGGAAAATAAAATAATTTAAAGAAAAAATCAAGCTTATATAATGGACCTTTCCAATCAAAGAAGGCGAAGGTCATCTTTTGTCTTCCACAGCAAAATGAAAAAAAATCTTATTTATAATATGAGAAGGAAATTGGATAGGCTACCAATAGAATCAAATGGTTAAGAATTTGGTAGTCTACCAACAGAATCAAATTTAAATTGTTAGAAAAAATTAGGTCAATCCAGCAGCAGGTGTAATGTGGATGAATAATTTTTGTGCAATTTGCTGGAGGGCAATTTCCCATTTAAAATTGACCATTTTCTTTGAGTCCAAATTTTTTATCCTTTTTAAGACCAAATAATGAAAAATGCCATAGCCACCAAATACTCAGACATTGATCGCCTAATTCTTTTCCACCCACCGATTAAAAGTAGTCCGAACACATAATGTGGGATCAGCCATAAATGGTAAAATGTTTATTGAAGTGAATGGATGAAAAATTGTCTTGTTTTCTATATTATTTAATAATTTTTGTATTTTATTATAAATTTAGATTACGTTATTTTTTCTGCTCCGTGCTGGGATCAGAAATGAGTTACGGGCCGGCTTTTACCGGCCCGGGCCGTTCCGCACAGTAACCGGGCTCAAAATTTTCGGGCCGGCCGGCCCGGGCTTCAGTCACAACATTTTTTTCTCAAAATTTTAAAAATTTTTTCTAAAAATGAAAAATTTTGTTTCAAGTAAAAATATTTTAAGCAAAACTAACAATAAATTCTCATGTGCGTCAATTTATTTCTCAACGGAACTTGTCTGATTTTCAATCTGAAGCTCAAGCTATTTCCAATCCACTTAAACTTCAATCTCCAGTTGAATTGGCCTCAATTCGATTTCAATTCATTTCTAATCCATCTCTAGAATCAAATCATCTAAATAATAATAGCGAAGAATTGGATGAAAATGAGGCACTCTCTCCTGCTGGAATTTATGAAAAAATTGTTTGGGGTAGCCAAAGCCGAAAAAAGATTCCAATAGCAATCGAACAGCAATGTCGGCACTAGCAGTAACAGTAATCAAGACGGCATTTACAATCGAGAATCTCGATATCTTCGACTAAACAAATCTACAACTCTGCACTTGTATTTCAAAATAGGACTAACCACTCAAATGGCAAGCATTCACAATCGCGGTGGATAGGCCTTACAGCCTCTGTTTGCTTTATAAATTCATAGCAGGATGGCATCGATAATGGCTTTTTTTTTATTACGATCCTAAATTTTGGTCATTTTTGCATCAAAATTCGATTTGCCATTTTCAAAAATTTTTTGACCCTCCGAAATTTCGATTTTATTTTTGACCTCCGAAATTTCGATCCGAATCAAGAACAAAATATTTAAAAAATTAAAATTTTAAAAAATAATTTACCCACTTCTGTAAAAGAACAATAAAATACTATAAAATTTCAAAATTGTAAAAACGGCGGAGCAAAGAATTTTTATCCAATAAAAATGTGTTTTTTTTTTACAATTTTAATGTACAAAAAAAAAAAGATTGTGGCTTTATTCAAGGAAATGAAATAAATTCCTTAAAATTTTACTCAAATCAGTGATCAAAAAAATCCAAAAAAATGTGAAAATTGGAAAAAAAATTGGTGGATGAAAAGCAGAAGGCACATACAAAAATGGAGGTCTTTTTTGGAGGAGGGAATTTTATGGACGGGTTTTTAAGGGATTTTGACACAAATTTTGGATTGGGGGCGAATTCTTCGAGAAATGTGAAAAACAAAATGAATTGTGGAAATCAAAATGGATTTTTTTGGGGGGGGGGGGGGGAGTTTTTGGGGGCAAAAGGGCACAATCGGTGTGGATGTGGATGTGGGACACAAAATTAAATGAATTCCAAGAATTTTGACACATTCATTTTGGCAAATATAAACATTTTCTTCCAATTTTTGTTCTCATAAATTTTTTGGCCACTCTCTCATTTTCATCATTCTCTCTCGCATTTCCATTTTTTTTTTTGCCTTTTCAATCAATAATGCGCGGAATGGGCGGCCGTCAATTGTTGATGTTGATGATGGGAAGATGAAGTGGAAGAGGAAGAAGGAGGAGGAGGCGGGACATTGGGTGCTACTGTCTGTTGTTGACCAGCAGAATCCACAGCCGTTGCCGTTGATGATTGAGCCGATGGATGTGTGTACGGTTGCTGTATCATTTGTTGTTGCTGTTGGGCAGCGGCCACTGTTGCCCAAAGTGGTTGTTGTTGATGGGGTTGAAGGATTTGTTGGTTTTGAGGTTGATTGTGATGGACAATTTGTTGTTGAGTGGCCATTTGCTGCTGTGTTTGTGGTTGATGAATATCTATGAAGGGGAGAGAAAATGAAATAAGTAAAATTAATATTAAAATTTATTTATTTTTTTTTGTATTTATATTTAATTTGGATCAATAAAATATAATCCGAAATTAAAAAAAAATAAAAAGGTGATTTAAAACAAATAACAAAGTTATAAATTTCTTCTTTTCCTTTGTCAAAATGAAACTCTTAAAAATTTTTGCTTTCATTTTATTTTATAAATTTACCAAAATGGAAAAAGCAATAATAATTTAAGAACTTAGAACGAAATAAAAAATAATTAATTTAAAATTTTCCATAAAATAAATTGTAAACTTCAAAATCTTAGATAAAAATATAAAAATGGAAATAAAAAAATATAAAATTTAACTACTTAATAATAACAAAAAAAACATAAATTCCCTTCATTTAATATAAAAATGGAAAATTAAACTCATAAAATTTTAGGATAATTTTATTATAAAATTTATCGAAATTTATGACAATAAATAATAACAAAGAAGGGAAGACCGGACAAAAAAATTTTTGAAAAATTTGCCCAAAAAGATTGAACATTGAATCCATAAATCTGTTTATGTTTAGTATGTCCAATTTAAATTTTTTAATCTTGACATTTAGCTTGAAACTTTGTCTTCTAGTTGAATTGAATCTTAACAAAATAAAAATCAAAAATAACGACCAACCAATTGACGATGGTCCACCGGCATTTCCCTGAATTGATGCATATTGTTGCTGGGGCACAAATTGTTGTGGTTGTTGCTGGACAACAGTTTGTTGTGGTTGGGTATGAAAAAGTTGAGCAGAATTTGTGCCCACTGCAGGTGTAGTCGATTGTTGTTGGATTTGATGAGGAGGAAGTGATTGGCCAATACCGGTGGCAGAAGCAATGTTGAATTGTTGCTGGGCGGCAGCCAAAGTGAAATATTCCTGTTGAAAATTTGAATGAGATATTTAAACAAATTTTTAATGTACTTTAAATAAATTTTTTGGAAATATTTTAATTTTTTCATCAAACTCATAAATTATTTTTTGAAGATTTTACATATAAAAATTTTGGATAAATAAAAACTCGGCAAAAATATTGGCAGAAGAAATTGCAAAAAATTAAAAATTTCAATTTGATAAAAATATTAAATTTAAATATTATAGGTATTTTAAGTTGTACTTGCTTACGGTTAAAAATTATCAATATAAACATGTAATATTATTTTAATTTGAACAAGAATTTTAATTTTCCATAAAAATTGAAAATTAGAAAATTTTTAATAACAAATTTGTTTATAAAATATCGTACTGGATAAAGAAATGGGAAAGGCTGATAAGCAGCAGCAGCCGCCGCCGCATTTTGTGGCACAAAATATGAGGCAGCGGGCATTCCAGCTGCGCCCGCATAATAATTTTGAGCAGCGGCGAAAAGTTGCATTGGTTGTTGGCCTTGTTGGACCAAAATATTTGCCAACATTTGTTGATCAATTGCTGACGTTTGCCCAGTGGAATTTGGTTGCGGTGTTTGCATTTGACCACCCGAATCGCTGCCAGGCCCACCGCCTCCTCCATTTGTCATTCCCATTTGTTGAAATTGGGCGGCAAGCAAATCTGAAAAAATAAATGTTTTAAATAACTTATTTGAATTTTTCTGTAACTCATAGAATTTAATTTTTACCAATTAACAAATAAGATTCTAAATTTAGGTTGAAACAAATAATGCATTTGAAAATAACGAACAGAATAATAATTTCTTTAAAAATTAATATTTTGATTAAAATTATAATTTTCTGATTTTTTTAATCAAACTCATAAAAATTATATTTTTATTTCAAATCATAAATTTCTAAATTTTACATCCAATTAAATTATAAATTTATGGAATTGTTTTAATGATCGAAATTTGAAATATTTAAAAATTTTTTTTAATTATTTATAAATAATTTAATAATATGTAAAATAAATATTTCACTTATTATTGATTAAGAAAAAAATTAGAATATTTTTTAATAAATAAAATTGTCATAACGGAAAAAATATACTAAATTATCTTTTATATATTTGACATAAATTTGAATTTTATAAAATTTAAAAAAAAATCCTCTTTAAATTATTATTATTTTGTTTTTATAAGTTAATCTTGGTTAAAGTAAGATAAAAAGATTTTAGAAAGTTAAAAAATAAATTAATTAAATCTCATAAAATTTGTTGAAATTATTTTATATAATTTTTTGATTATTTATTCGAAAAATAATTTAGGAACTGAACATGGAACAAATTAAAGAAAATCATAAAGAATAAATTGTTTTTCCACCTGGAATTTGAGCATATCCACCGGTTGATGCCGAACCATATTGATGGGCGGATGGAGCATATCGGCCGGTCATCGAATGGTTTTGGAAAGGTTGAAAGACGAGCTGTAAAAATTGGTTAAAATTATTTTAATAATTTTTGTAGAAATGATAAAATTATTTCTTAAAATATTATCTTTTTCGGAAAAATGAAACTCATAAAATTTAAACAAATATTTATAATTTATCTTTGAATTTAAAAAATAAAAACAAAATGACAAAACAATAAAAAGATCAAAATTAAAAAAATAATTTTAAAAAAATTTTACGAAAAATTATACCGAATCCATAAGTGGTGTTGTCATCAATGGGGTGGCCGTAATTTTCGGTTTTCCATAGCCGCCATGATGGACTGAAAATAAAAATACATCATTAAAAAATTGATTAAAAAGGAAGAATTGTTTTGAGTGAATTTGAAACTTAAATAATTCAAAAAAAAATTTTTAACTCATAAAATTTATCAACTTGAAATTTTATAATGTCCAAAATTGTAAATAAGATTGAAAAATTGAGGAAAGTAAATTGCCATGATTACAAAAAATTAATTTTAAAAATTGGATTGCGGTAAAATTAAAAAAGCAGCAGAACAATCTTTTGTAACCCATAAAATAAATTAACTTAAAATTTTTATTAAAAATTGCGATTTTCAAATAAAAATGAAAAGTATATTCGATGCGATCTGTCGAAAAATCAAAATTATAAAAAATTTATTTTTAAAATTTTGTAATCTGTTTAAAAATATTTAAATTAATTTTTTATAACCCATAAATTTTATTTATTGAAATTAAAAAAAAATATATAATTTTGGAGTGAGAAATAAAAGATAAAAATTGTGCATTTAATAAATACAAAAATTTAGATTAAAAATATAAATGAATATTTACTATGATGTCCGCCTCCAGCACCCGACAAATGATGATGATGGGAATGTGAATCGCCGCTGTAGAAAGAACGAAGTGATGGCGTTGAGCGTTGTTGTTTGGATTTTCGGCTGCTGCTGTCCGCCAATTTGACGATTAAAGTGGGCGACTGATGTTGAGTGGAATTGTTTGAATCGCCCTCAATCAATCGTTTGCCATGGAATTCGCCAATAATTGAGGCGCAAGATTCGGCGGTGGTCATTCGGCAAAAGCCAACACCCCTGCTTGATCCGTCCGGGTTTCTGTGGGTGAAAATATGTAATTAATTGAAATTCTTAATTTTAATCATATCGACTCTGTTCATAAAAACTAGTTATTATTTAATCAAAATATAATAAAACTATAATGGAGAATATTACCAGAAAGCAGAAAGTGATACTCAAAACCTTAACTCATCAAAAACTGTGAATAAGGCCCAAAAATTGATTAGGAATAAAAATGAATAGAAAAAATCCAACGCTTTATATGCCGAAATTTTATCCATTATCCGAGATTTTAAATATTTTTTGGGTGAAAAATTGCCAAAAAATAATGAATTCGTAACATACCCACCTTAAAATGCGTGAGCTAATCACCAGTCCATGTGGATTTAATAAATCGGACAATTTTTCCTCATCAAAATCGGGCGGCAAATTTGCAATGTACAAATTAGTGGGATCCTGTTCTTGTTGCTGAAAAAATATTTTAATTTATTTTTAATAAATTTAAATTTTAAATGAGCAGAAAGCAGATATTCCCAGACTAATTTTTATTTTTCGAAAAATTTAGATTTATTTATTAAAAATTCTAGGAATTCTTTATGCGATGCAAGAAATATTGGTAAAAAATCAAAAAGATAATTTATTTCATCTTTGGATTTTTAGACGTAAAAAAATTTAATTAATAAAAAAATGAAATTAAGTAGAATTTTGTGCAATTTTTTCATATTCTTTTTGTTCATAACCTTTTTATTAATTTTAATATTTTTGATATTCGAACCATTTAAGTTGAAAAACATTTTAATATTTTTCAAATTTATTTTATAAAATTTGTTATATCATGTCTTGAATAAGAAAATTTTTTCCATACCTTTGCCATTTGTGCATGAATTCCGGTGCCACCAACATCGGTAAGTCCCTTGACGGCTGCCTGTGCCGCATCCGATCGTTCAAAATCCACAAAACCGTAACCACGGCACTTTTTCGTGGCTTTGTCCAAAATTGCCTTTGTTGAGACAACCTATAATATTGAAAAGAATTAATGGTTACATTTTAAATTTTTTACTTGACTCATTTTATTTTTTTAAATTTATTTTTTAATGATGTTTGTTTGAGGTTTTTTTGTAATTTTCTAAGTTCATTCCGGAAGGATAGTAATTGCACTTTCTAAATTCATTCCGGAAAGGATTGTAATTGCACTTTTCTTAGTTCATTCCGGAAAGGGATTGTAATTGCACTTTTCTTAGTTCATTCCGGAAAGGGATTGTAATTGCACTTTTCTTAGTTCATTCCGGAAAGGGATTGTAATTGCACTTTTCTTAGTTCATTCCGGAAAGGGATTGTAATTGCACTTTTCTTAGTTCATTCCGGAAAGGGATTGTAATTGCACTTTTCTTAGTTCATTCCGGAAAGGGATTGTAATTGCACTTTTCTTAGTTCATTCCGGAAAGGGATTGTAATTGCACTTTTCTTAGTTCATTCCGGAAAGGGATTGTAATTGCACTTTTCTTAGTTCATTCCGGAGAGAGGATTGTAATTGCACTTTTCTAAGTTCATTCCGGAAAGGGATTGTAATTGCACTTTTCTTAATTCATTCCGGAAAGGGATTGTAATTGCACTTTTCTTAGTTCATTCCGGAAAGGGATTGTAATTGCACTTTTCTTAGTTCATTCCGGAAAGGGATTGTAATTGCACTTTTCTTAGTTCATTCCGGAAAGGGATTGTAATTGCACTTTTCTTAGTTCATTCCGGAGAGAGGATTGTAATTGCACTTTTCTAAGTTCATTCCGGAAAGGGATTGTAATTGCACTTTTCTTAATTCATTCCGGAAAGGGATTGTAATTGCACTTTTCTTAGTTCATTCCGGAAAGGGATTGTAATTGCACTTTTCTTAGTTCATTCCGGAAAGGAATTGTAATTGCACTTTTCTAAATTCATTCCGGAACGATTGTAATTGAGAGATTTTAATTTAAGTTCATTCCGGAAGGATTTTAATTTGCGTTAGAGATAATATAATTGATTTTGGTTAATTGATATGGTAATTTTTTTCGAAATGCGTTTTTACCTTTCCATAGTGAGAACAAATTTCACGCAATTTGTCATCAGTGCAATCCTCAGGCAATCCACGAATGTACAAATTTGTCTAAAAAATGTGTGAATAAAAATCTATTATTTATTTGATATTATATTTGAATATTAATTTTTGTTATTTATTAAATAATTTCAGCTTTTGAACCTATATAAAATATTTAATTTGATTATGTAATTATAGGAACAATCATTTAAAAAACGAAAATTAATTGTTTTATAAAAATTTATTTGAAAGCAAAAGATGATAATTTGTGAACATATCGGCCCGAAAAATTAAAATATTCTCAAATAATCAAAAAAAAAATATGTCAAAAATATTAATGAATGTAAAAAATAAAAAAAAATATAACAAATTTTTTTCTAAAAATTAAATTTCTTGCCTCGCTGAGAATGCCTCCATCAGATCCGCCGCCTCCACCACCATAATAAGTAGCCGAAAATTAAGAAGAACCGCCGGCAGGATCCTCATATTGATGATGCGATGATGTGGATTGTTGTTGGAGAAGCATAATGCGGGGTCCATTGCTACCGATTCGTGGTGATGATGGCAATCCGCCGGCATTACTACCGCTGGCCAACAATGTTACTGGTGAATCGGAATTCGTTGTGGTGACTACCATTTGTTGGTTCTGAAAGACACGTTTTTGATGCTGTTGTGGTTGATTTTAATAGAGAGTTAAAAATTTTTGATCGATAAAATTTTGAAAAGTTTTTGTTCTTACAAAAAATTTCCAATTTATTAATAAGTATTTATTTACTATGAGAACTGAAGATCGATTATTAATTAATTACATTTTTCTTTTTCTATTTTTAACAATTTCTAATTTTATTTTTTGCTAACAAATTCAGTAAAGCACAATACCTGCGGTGATTGATCTGCTTCTCCTCCTCCTTGTTGATGTTGGCCTATTTGTTGTTGCTCTTTGTTGGCTTCATTAATAGCGATGTTGCTACTTTTCTCATCAACAGTTGATGCAAATTTTTCATCGGTAGATTGTGGATCCATATTCGCTTTTGGCGCAATTTGTTTGTGTTCACCAGCTATAATTTTTATATTAATTTTTTTTCAAAATTAATGAAATCACATTTATGAGGCCATATTTTAAATTGTTAAAAAAATTATTATCTAATCTAAATATGTCTAATTTTTTATGGGTTTTTAAAATTTTTCATTGTTTAAACTAATGCAAATAATAACCAAGAAATTATGAAAATTAAAAAAAATGAACATTGAAAATGCCTTATTTTTATCTATTCTAATTTTTGGCTTTGACCTATGTCGAAAATAAATTGTTCCACAAATTAAAAAAATAGAAATTTTATTGTAACTCATAAAATTTTATTAACAGGAATTTTTGATAAATGAATAATTTTTATTAATAATTCAGAAAAAATGCCCATTTGACAACAACCATTTTGTTTAAAAAAATTCATTTTATTATAACAAAAGATAGATAAAAATATTTAAATCAGAAAATATGTGTTCGATTTTTGGTGTCAGAAGGAATAAGTTTTTGGTCTTCCAAACATAGAATTAAAATTTTATACTCATACTCACATTCATCACTGCGTCTTCGATGTTGTTTTTGTGCACCACTGCTGCTCCCACTTCCCCCAGTTGCTGAATGCGGATTTGGACTGGCACTGTTGAAGAACTGTTTATTGCCTGGATGTTTCCGTGGAAAGAATGTTCGACTTGGCTGATGATGATAATGGGCTGCCGGAACATTTGCGGAATGTGACTGATTTTGTGGTTGTGGTGATTGTTGGGCGGTGAGTCCACCAACGGGCGAGGAAGCCGATGATGATGTGGTTGGCTTTAAAATTTTTATTTTTTAATTAAATTTTGGTTTTTTTTCAAATATTATGTACGGTTTATTTTCGTCTTAATTTGAGTATTTATAAATAAAAATTAATAAATATTCCCGATGTAGACAAAATATTTTATGAGCTTCAAAATAATTTTAGAAAAGTATATTTCGCTTTTTCTTCATTCTATGCATTAATTAAAAATTTTTGTATAATAGAAAAACAAATCATTTAAATTAAATAACTCCAAAAATGAATTCGGATGGTCAGGAAGGTAAATTGTAGATTTTTCTGGAATTAAATATCACTTTTTAACAAAAAATTAGTGGCAATCGATAATTATTCTAAATAAATGGTTTGCCCGATGGCTATATAAACCAAAGTTAATTTCGATTTTTTGACACATT
This sequence comes from Pratylenchus scribneri, assembly GCA_030063045.1. Taxonomy (NCBI): domain Eukaryota; kingdom Metazoa; phylum Nematoda; class Chromadorea; order Rhabditida; family Pratylenchidae; genus Pratylenchus; species Pratylenchus scribneri. The sequence goes on along the minus strand of JAQSEB010000185.1, from coordinate 995,414 downwards.
CATTGGGGAAATAAACCTGTTGATGAATTCGATGCTGTTGTGGTGAGGCGGGAGGCACTGTCCCGCGTAATGTTGTGGCCATTTTTTAAATATTTTTGATGGAATATTCTTTCTATAATCCAATTTTCACTTGGCTTTGCTCTCAAAATTGTTTTTATTACACTTTAATAGTTTGTAATCAGCTGATCAATATTTTCAAATTTTTGTAGATTTATTTATTTGGCAATAAAATGTGGATTTATCTGAAAAAATTGATGGATTTAATTCAATGAATTAATATACTAAATTTAATGAGAAATTTTATTTATTTCAATGATAAAATCAATTATTTTATTAATGTATTTGTTATTTGAGGCCGAAATCTGTCTGTAACAGAAAATATATTTCCAGGAAAGAAATTGGATAAGGAATTTAATTGCCTTAAGATTTCCTAAATTTTTCGATTTTAGGAAATTTTAAAGATCGAAATTATGATTAACAATTTTTCGTTTTATTTATATGGATAATTCGGAATTCGGGGACCCAATAGGTGCCAAAAAAATTGAAATTTAAAAAGAGAAAAATTAAAAATTGACCCTTGTGAATAATTTTTCGGTAAAAATATCTATTCCGTTATTTCATTGAAAAATGCCATTCCTCCCAAAAATGTGATATAAATTCTTTTCTCATTGAATTGACCTAGAATTTAATTTGCGCCACTCAAAAAAAAAAAAAAAATAATATTAAAAATGTCCCGGAAAATAGTGCGCTCCCTCCAAATTTTGTGATGATATGCGTTGGAGGAGGGGAATTTTTGGGATGATTGATGAGGGGTGAAAAATTGCCGCTCGTCACATTAAAATGCGCAGGAATTTCGCGCGCACACACTTTATAACGGAAAGTGGCGAAGTTAAAAAGGGGGCGAGGTGAGCAAGTCGAGATTTTAGTGCGCGCCAAAATTGGACAGCACAAAAAAAGTGGGGATAGAGTTGGGGTGGGGAGGAAAATGCGCGCGCAAAAGGAGTAGCCAAAAAAGACGTATTAGAAGGATAAGGAACGCCAAAAAATGTGAAAATTTTTCACCTATTTTAGGAATGAGAATCAGCGGAAGTGTCGAATTCCTTCGCATTCCTTCTCATTGACTTATATGGGTGTATACAGAATGAAAATTAATGAACGGATTAATGCGATAGGTGGGGCTGAGTTGGGTCGGAACGAGATCAACGTCAGTGGCTGGCAGCCAGAATATTGCATTACAGCGGGGAACATGGACGCTCCCGTCCATTTCTTTTCCTCCACCGACCACCCTCTCGAGATTGTTTTGGTGCGCCTTCATTGGAAAAGGGAACGAAGAAATTTGATAAAAAATTTCTTTAGGGGAGAAGAGGGAATACTTTGATTGGGGAAATTAGGGAATGGACATCGACATTTGATAATGAGAAGATTAAAATTAGAATGGAATCGAGAATTGGCCCCGCGGGGAGCGGGTAGTAAGGAATGGGAAACGAGAAAATATAGGCAAGGCAAGGGGAATTGTAAGGGGAATTGAATTGGCGGATGACTCAGAATCTCAATCAGTTTTAGAGGGAAGCACACAGCTGTGAGCAGGGGCCATATTATAATATTTACTTGTGTGCTCCATTCTCAAGAGTAAAAGTATCAATTATCAAATTGATTGTTCTTTGGCTCTTCCCCAGGGGGGAAGGAAGGAAGATGAGATGAGGAAAATGCGAGGATGTTGTTTATAAATAAAAGGAACGGGGTCTTTTAAAATGGAAAAGGAGAGGATTTCCCCCTTTTTGCAGAAAACACGAGGATTTTTTGCAAATGAATATAAGGGGCCTAACTTTATGAAAAACGCATGGTTTAAAACCGATTTTTCTTTATCTTAAACCGAATATTTCTCTCTGGCTTATTAAACTAGGAAAAACTATATTGAAACAGTTGGGTTTTCATGTGTAAGTTTCATTAAATATATGAATTGTTTGAACTTATTTAACCCTTTATTTCAATTAATGGTTAAAATAAAGGTTTGTGGACAAGCTAGACTCTATTGTGTTAGATTTAGAGACTCATTTTCCCAACAATTAATAATTTTCTAGAGGAGAATGTAAAATATCTATAGGCAAATTTAGGAATTCCTTTCCAAAATGATTTTTGGACTTATGCCAATCTTTCTGTGAAATTGCTAATTGCTAAAAGGTATTTTCCTTGTGGATGGATGGATTGGATGTTCGTAAATGTGGAAGTGGAAAAATGTCTGCTAGAGTCAATAACGGTGGAGAGATAAGTGGTGGTTCAGAATTCGGGACTTTAGAGATTAGTGGTTCGTGGGGGAGAAGGGAATAGGTTCAAAACCCTAATTCGGATGAAAATGAAAAAGTAAAAAATGAATTCGCGTTCGCGATAACAATGGGGTTCCGCATTATGCCGCAAATTTTTGCTAATTTTTGCTATGCAACTAAGCGCAAAAAATAGTTATTATCTAATTGTGATGATCGCATAATATTCACAGGGTTCGCGACAACAACAAAAGAATGGCTAATTTGTTTTGTTGGATGATGTGATGCGATTTGATGAGAAGAAGAATAATAGGATGAGCAGAAGAATAAGGGATGAATGAAAGGTGGAGATTTGGCGGTCGCCTGCCTTGAGGCATTTTCTTAGAGCCGAAAGCCGATTTTTAGCGGCTAATATTTGCTGCTGTGGGGAGCAAATCCGCCCTCTTCCTCCCATTCTTTTTTCCCTGTGATGAGCCTGCGCTCATCGATAGAAAAATATTGGCGGTAGGAATGCGGTGATGGATGGATGCGTTTGCGGCGCCCAATTCCATCGCATAAAAATTCACAACACAGCTGATCGAATCGAAAAGGAGGGTGAAGTTGGGTTTTGGTTGGGGAGAAGGAGAATATTTTTGTTGTTGGCTGCTTGCCCGACCTATCACGGGGGGTGTTCCCCTCCTCTCTGACCACAGAAAAATGGTTAGAGAGATGAAAATAGAGGCAGACTAAAGGGCAGAGAATTAGAGAAAAGTAAAGGCCGCATGTTGCCCCACAGGGAAAGAGAAACAATGGCCACCTATTTTGATGTGTGTGTGATGGAATTGGAAGCCGGCAGGGTGTTTGGCGGCGGACCGGTAAGAGTCCGCAATAATGGCCGCCATCTTTTTCCCCCTTCTCTGTATTCCCTCGCATTTTCCCATCTCTGCTCCTTGCGCAAAGGTCGATTCGGCTGTGTTGGCGAACAGCCAAACACAGCGAGCGGGAAAATATATACGAAATGGGGATGCAGAAATGAGTGAAAAATAATGGCTGCTTTGCTTATAGGTATTGGCGATAAGAAAAAATAATGTAGGGATTTTATTATGAGGAAAATAAATTTTGGATTTTTTAAATTTAAATTGTTTATGAATTATGACAACATTTGCATTATAATATAATTCATTAATCAACTTATATTTGAATTAATTCTAAAAACCATTTTTAATGCTTTTGCAAGCATTTGATAGGATATAGGAAATTGTCTATCGAATGATAAAAAATTCAAACAAGTTTTTGATTAAATTGAGAAAAATACTGACACTGAAAAATTTAAATGCTTTCGTATATTAAAAAATCCATAAAAATATTATTTTTATAAATTGATTAGAGAAATTTTTGCTCAAGATATAAAGAAAAGATTGAACCATAACATTTATATCAGACAATAAATGTCTTCTAAAATTGAAACAGCGGAGGATTGGCAAGGTGGGATTGGCACAATCCAAGATCGAATGAAACATTTATTGGAGACCGGCTTGGATTCCGATGTGCAATTTCTTGTTGGGAAAGAGTCTTTGGAAGAAAAACCACAAGTATGATTAAAACTAAAAATATTTTTAATTTTTTGGCACATTTGAAGTTAATTAAAGCTCATAAATTGATCCTTTCGAGTTCCTCAGCAGTTTTTGAAACGCAATTTCGCCATGAAATTAAAATGCCAATCGAGGTCATCGATGTTTCCGCCTCGGCTTTCAAAGCAATTCTAAACTTTATATACACGAATGATCTTTCGCTGGTTAATAGTGCAAATTTTCTTGACGTTTATTCTGCAGGTTTTTAAGTAAATTTTCAGAAATTATAATTTTTACCAATTTAAGCGAAGAAATATTGTCTCCATGCATTCGTTAAAAAATGCCATGAATTGGCCCCACAAATGTTGAATGCTTCCAATTGTATTGACCTATGGAGAGAGGCAAAATTATGCGAGGACAAGGTACCCAAAGATTTGAGATGTTACCAACACAAACTCTTTAAACAATTCGTATTATCTTATGGTTTTTTGGCAAACTTCTTTTATGGACCAATGCACTAGAACTTGACATCGATATTAGCTATTAGGTGTCATAACTTGATATTTTGCGCTTGTAGCCAGCCCTTTAAGGACGAAAACGATATAGATGATTTTGGTGTCAAATTAAAAAGCTCATTTCTGGCTATGGATTGATATACATAAAATTTATTTTGTTTGGTTCAGAATTAGCAGAGTTTTACTTAAAACCATTAAAAAGGATTATTATTATAAATTTGCAAATTTTGCATGGTATATACAACATAAAACTGCCACCAAATAAATTTTATTTCAAACGATAGACGATAATCAGATTTGAGCTCTTTAATTTGACATCAAAATGAATCTATATTAGTCCATAGTTTCCAGCGTTTAAATTTGTTCGTTTCATTTGCTTGTTATGGCCGATTATAGTTTTCGACATAACTAAGTTATTTCCACCTTAAATACAACTCAAATAATCTTTGCCCTAACCCAAATACCAATGAGTTGGCCACCAAATCACATAACTTTAATAAAAGATTTAGGACCATAAATCTTGCAGAAAACAATAAGCCAAATGAGAAATGACCAAACATTACGAAGTTCAAAATTTTAAAGACTATTTTCCTCACAGATTCTGATTGAAAATTGTTTGCAATTTCTTGATAAGAAAAATTCGTATAATGGCCTTTTAAAATTGAGCCAGGACGAGTTAGGGGAACTGCTTCCACGGGACACTTTCCGCACCATCAATGAATTACGGCTTTTCAGAACAGTAAATTATCATTCTAATTTTGCTAAATTGATTAAATTTTTTGCAGTTGAAATGGTGGGCAGAAGGAACTGAAGATTTGACCGGTGCACAATTACGTGCCAAATTGGGGCCTCGCCTACCGATTTCATAAAGGAAATTGGTAAATATTTTTTAAATTAATTTATTTTAAAACTTGTAGATATATAATTAGAGATTGGCCAACTATATCTGTCGGTCGGATTCTCGGGTCACCTAAAAACCCGAATTCAAAAAAAAACGAATGAAAATCTAGAATTTCGGTTCGGGTTTGCGGTTTTTTCAAAAAAAAAAAAGGGAAATTTTTTTAAATAGAAATATGTTAAAATGTTTAAACAATTTAAATGAACAATATTTTAATAGATTAATTACTCATAAAATTATTTTTTTTGGGATTTTACGATTAAGTAAAATCAACATTTCAGACCTTGATATCAGGAAAACCAAAAAATTCGAACGGTAAACTGAAACCCAAACTCGAGTTGGAATAGAAAATTCAAAAAAAAAAATTCTTCGGTCTGGAAATCAAATCCGTCCGAAATCCGAAAAAAACCCGAACCATCCGATCTCTAGAGATCGACAAAGGGACCTGATTGAAATCTCGGTTGGTAAAATAAGATTTTTAGCGAAAATATAAATGCAAACAATCATTATTCATTAGTAATATTTTTAAAAGTATATTGTAGGATACCGAATATCTTCTATTAGTTACCCTGCCTTGCTGGGGGTTATTTATACATTCTTGAGGTCGTTGTTTCTTAGTAGAAGGGCAAGGGAGATCACTAATAGGGAAATATATTATAAATAATATGATTTTTAATATTTTCAGTTCCAACCGGCATTCTAAATGCTCAAGAAATTACGGCCATGTTTATCCATTATTGCGAAGATTCCAGCGATGATTTGAAGAAAGCTTACCCGCTGCCATTCTCTGCACAGCCCCGTCCAATTCCACCCAACAAATATGAAAAATTGGTGAGCAAAAATGTTGTCGAAATCGAGGACGAAAAAGCGCGCTTGGCCGAAAATGAGCATCAGCAGAAAAAAGGCCAAGGCAAAAAGCGAGGAAACGAATCCGGAAATGGAAATGATGATGGAAATGCTCGACGGAAGAGTGCTCGAATTGAACCACCAATTTAGATGAAAAGGAGTAAGATTTAAATGGCATAATTTTATTGTCTAATTTCGGGCTTAGAATTTTTAAATTACATCAAATTATGTTGTTATTCATTTTTATGAAAATTCACATCATCCCATAATATTTAATTTATTGCATAAATATTTAATACATTTTACTTACTTAAAAAATTCAGAAAAAGTTTTTAATGTCGAACATAAAATCAGTCGAGATTTTTATTTATTTATTTTTTTCATTTTTGGACTTGAACATTTGGATTTTTTAGCATTCAACTAAAATCTAAAAATAATTATTAAATATCCACTTTTAGTTGTCGAATTTATGAGTTTAAAAATAATTTTTAAAAATTTTTTAATTTTTATAATTTTACAAAATATGAAATGAATTCAAAATTTACTTAAATCGATTGCCATTAAATTCAAAAAATTTTAAAATTGGATGAAAAAATTTCAGCCTTTTACATTTTTTATCCAATGGTTTTTTTATAAATTTATTATTAAAAATTTTAAAATTATTTGAAAATCTTTAAAATTCTGATGCGAATTAAAATATTTTTCTCGTTTTTAATTATTCTATTAAATTTTTATTTTTTGTGTATTTTAACTGTTTTCAAATTTTTTTTTATTAAAAAATATCCCAAATTAAAAGGAAAATTTTTTCGAAAAAAATTTTTGAGTTGTGAAAAAATATATAAAATACCAAATAAATTGTTTAAAAATGTGAATAGAATTTTCTGCTGATAACCCTTTGGTAGACATAAATCAAAATTATTTATCAAATTTTCTAAATTGCAAAAGAATTGATTAATCAAATATAAATTAATTGATTTTTATCCACCACCAATTGCGGCATTCACATTTTTTCGGGATTCCATTCTCCAAACATCCTTCATATATTTTCTCTTCTGGACGATCAAATGATGAAATGTCAAGTCCATAGCGTGGATGGTCGCAAATTTTCCAATTTTCATAGAAAGCAAAACTATCAACGGTGATCATCTTATTTTATCTTAAATCGGTTGCCTTTTTTTGACCCCGAATTTACTCATTCCATCAGCAGGTCTTTGGATTTGGACACATGATTAGATTTATTCGAAACTAATCAGGATTTTCTATTGCCTTTAAAAAAGATCTCACCTTTATTGCTTCTCCTGCCTTTTCAAAAAAACTTTTTTGGGAAGGATCATCAATTGGTGAACAACGATGTTTTGATGTAAAAGCCTAAAAATCAAATTAGGATTTTCCTATATTAATATTTTTATTATATTTATTATTATAATATCACCATTTTGCTTGTTCCACTTAAATTCCATTTCGACCTTTAAAATTAAATATTTAAATCCCAAATTTTTTAATTTTTTTTATTAAATTTGGTTGAAAAATTATATATAAAAATTATCTTTTTTTTTAAAGTGCATCTTCAAATTTTTGACAATATTACACCTTTATTTATTTTAACTATATATTTATATTATAATAGGACCGGTTCTAAAAAAAATAAATTAAATTTACTTAAAACTATTTGTTTGATTTGACTAAAATATAAATAAAAAAACAACAATTTTACAATCATTGCAATCAAAATGATTTAATAATTATGATCATTTATAATGCTTAAATTATTACCTTTTCTTTAAATAAGATTGGGCATTCACTAACAATTCGCGCAAATCAATCACATTTATCTCACCACGCTCATTCAATTCATCAAAAGTATCGAATGTGAATGTGCAATCCTTTCCATCGGGTTTAGAATGTTCAGTTTCTTTGCATTTTCGAAGTCCAGTATCCCCTCGATTTAATGTACTTTCGAACCAGTGATGCCTATAGATTCCTCCTCCCCACATAACAGGAACAGTAAATTTAAAATCATGGGCACAACACTGTGAAAAGTGAATTTAAAAAAACAGAAAATTATTTGAAATTTCTATTCATTTTTAATTCTGATTATTTTTTAATAATTTTTGAAATTTTATTTACAATTTTACCTCGCCAAATCGATGTAGAATATAACAATTTGTGCGAAAATACAGCTCAAAAGAATCAATTCTATTGGCCAATAATTGAACAACAATGGTTTGTTTAAAAATTCCATTATGTGTTTTGTTAAGCACCGTTTCAAATATATTCATATACTAAAATTAAAATAAATTAAAATTTGAATAATAAATAAAAATCGTACTCCAACAGATTCTCCAGTTGCTAATAAGGCCTTTTTCGATCGCATAAATAAACGACCTTCAGCACCCCGATATTGACCACATTTAAATTGCAAATTGAAGTTAATTTTCGTCAAATTTGAGGGGCATTCTCCTTGAACATTTGCAATTAGTTTTGCGAAAATGAAAGCAAATAATAAGGAAAATGAAAGAAGGAGTGAAAAATTATTCATTTTCTAAATTTTGAAATAAATTAACCAAATTAATATTAATAAATAAGTATAGAATGGGCTTAAAATATTAAAAATTATTAAATAAAATTATAATGTACAAATATTTCGATTGAAATTGAAGAGAATTATGAATAAAAAAAGGTAAATTTACTGAATCATGTTGTATGGCAATTGCTGACTGCTGAAAAAATTCAACCAATGAATCATAAAAAGAAAAAACAAAATTTATAAAAAAATTATTTCAAAAAATATATTACGTATATATTAGTATATTTTCAAATTTCAAATAATATTACTAGATAGTTTTTTAAAATTCATTAAAAAAATTAGTTTGAACCCATAATTTTTTTTCCTTTTTCTTTATGTTTTAATAATTGAAAAATATAATTAAATAAATTAAAAGGAAGTCAACCATGAACATAAAAATATTAAATTCAAAATTCAAAAAAGAAGCAAAGAATATTTTTTTTATTAATAATTAAGCAATTTAATTTTATTTTTTCCCTGATCATTAAATTCATTAATTATTTTTGGCAAATTTCCCAAAGACAAAATGATCATTAGCGCGAATTAATATTATAAAACTCTGCCTCTACCAAAAAATTTTCCATAAATTAATCGAAATTGAATTTTCTCTTTCAATAATTAATTGTAATATTTTCTATTTATTCCTTTCAAAATTTAAACAGAGAATTATTTATATCCTTTTTTCTCGATGAAAATTGATCTTTGAACTAATTTTTTCGAGATGAAGTAAACATGAAAATATGTGGTGCAAAATTGTTTACTATTTATTTACAATTAACAATTGTTAGTTTTCTCATACATCAATAACCATTTTTGACTTTATCACTTGTTTTTATTTTTTCTGATTGCATTCTTTTCCTCATATGCTCATATTCAATACAGAATCAACGCAACATCCAATATTTAAACGGAAACTTTTGGGCAGATGAATCGAATCTTGATTTATTAAAAAATATTTAATATAAAATTTTTACTTCATCTCTTAATAATTTTTTTATAAAATTTTTATTTTTCATAGCTAAAATAACATAATTATTATTTTCTTCTACCTTTTAATCATCCGGAAAAATGCATGTAATAAAAAATAATAATAAAATTAAAATTGATCAAAATCTAATTTAGATTTTTGTCGAATTGCCTTCGTCTGAACAGCAAATTGAAATTGACATAGAGGGCTCGGAAAATGTTCGCGGTTTAAAGGAATTGCTTTTGAATAATGACGATAAATTTTTCAGATTTTATTTTTAGAATTCGTTAATTAATATTATTTTAATTTAATTAATATTTGATAATTTTTTTCCAAAAAAGATGTGAATCTTTCGGCGGATGCATTGGGCATGAGTGCAATCGTATATGAAGGCCAAGAATTGGAGGATGAGGAAAAACCTCTGAATGAATTTGGCATTGAAGACGGCGACTCTGTTGTTTTACGCTTGTGAATGAGAAATGAAAATAATTGATTGGATATTTTAAATTTTTAATTCTCCTTGTCCTGCCATTTAAAAAAATAAAAACTGATATTTATCTTGAATAATTCTAAATTTAAAATTGGAAAAAATAATATTTCCTTTCTTTTTGAACTTTTTAATTATTGAAAATTAATTTCTTTTTTATGACCTTTCCAAAAATAACGATATAAATGATTTGTATTTTCTTATTAATTTTTAATCTAATTAATATCCATAAGACTAAAGCTAGGATAGTGTGTAGTGTCATTCATTTAAAAATAGTTAAAAAACTTTTTATGTTTATTGTTGCGTTTAAGCTTTAAGTCCAGCAGTGAAAAAATATGCATTTTTAAAAACCTATATCCTAGCGCCCAAACTATCACATTTATTCTTTGACCTCTCATTAATTTTCAGTTAAGAAGAATGTAAAGTATAATTTGTTTTGATAAAATGAAAGTGTGTAAAACTCGTTTTCTTTTACACAGAAATTTCATTGAAGGAATCTTTTGTTTGATCTTTGGTTTAGTCCGGTGGAAAACGAAATTTGAGCACCCGAATATTGCGCATTAAATCAAATTAATTATTACTGCATTAGGATTAGCAAATTTGGTAAAATTAAATAGCTTTGATTAAGATAAAAATTTAAAGAACTTTAGTGAATTTGAGGAAAAATGCAAAAAATTATGGCCAAAATACAGGTCTTCTGGCCATAACTTTCTGAACTTTTATATTTGATCAAACATTTTCGTATCAAAATATTCTATAGCTTAATTCAATGGTATGAAAAAAAATTTTGAAAGCTTAACAATTTGCTGATATATTCATTATATTTAATATTCGGGTACGCAAATTTCGGAGCCATTTAGTCGTACACTTTTGATCATCAAACTTTCTATTTCTTTATCAAATTTTACACTATGATTGATGACAGTCAATCCTAACAATTGGTGACAGAATTTGGATGATTTTCTTCTCCACAGAATTCCCTATTTAAAATCAAAACAAAAAACAAATTCTGCATTTTTATTAATCTCCCCTCTCATTTCTCCAGGAAAGAATAATTAATTCTTTATTTTTTTTCATTAAGATTCAGATAAACAATTTTTATCAAAATCAAACCCTTTTTAATTTCATAAAAACTTATTGCGTTTAAATATGAAAGTGTCCAACATTGCTTTCTGTCTGATTGTTGTCATCACGGCAATTTGCTTGTTTGAGCCTGCATTGGTTAGTAAAAAAGTTTTTTTATTTAAAAGATTAATGTATTAGCTATCAATTGGTATATTGAACATCCAAAACTTCAAGTTTTCAATCAATATGTGGACGGAAAAATCTTAGAAAACTCGCCCATGTTCTTGTATTTATGGCCATAACTTGGCCAAAACTCCTCTATAGTTTTGGATGGACAAAATATCAATGGATAGTAAATAATTAAGATTATAAGTGATATTTTAGAACAATTAAATTGGTTAATCCGGTAGTGAGCTATTTGTTACTAGTCAAATTGGCTGATTGTGACCGAAATGGCAGATTGAAATGTTCCCTTCCGATCTAAATGATCGCATTAATTAATTAATTATCATATATGACAGGCTTCCTATGCCGCTTCGCAAGAGTATTGCGAACGATTTTGTCAAAATAAATGCAGACTCTTGCCAAATAAAGTTGACGAGAATTACTGTAAGGGTTCGTGCAAACATCATTGTGGCGAATGTAAATTGGAAATGGATTGTGTCTACGCAAAATCAAAAGCAGAAGGCAAATGATAGAAGAATGGCCTCCGGACAAAATATGTAGAAAAACACACAAAAAAAATAATTAATAAAATGAAAATGTTTTACCCATATTATTAATATTATTTAGGGAATTTTGAATAAAAGATATTTCTGCACTTTAAATATTTATATATAATTTAATTAGGCTAACTTTAGCGCATATATACGAAATATGCAAATAATAAATTTTTAGATCTCGATTTAATGAGAATATGTATGATACTTTGACTCATTTTCCAAAATTAATAATTTGGCTTGGCCATTTGTTTGGTGTTTTCATTTATTTTTCATTTGAAAAGGATTAATGAATTTTTGATCTATTTTTATTGTATTTTTCCATATTTTCTTCACCCATTCATTCATTGCAATTGTCCTTTTCACAAATTTTACAAAAAGAATTTTTGCCACATTTTTTATCATGCAAAACGCATGCCATACCAACAGGTTGGTGCCAAATTGGCGGTTTAACGCAGCCCTTTGAAATTTTATCTTAAAAAATAATAAATGTTTTTTTAATTAATAAAACATTTGATTTATAATAAATTTTTGTGATAAAAAATTCGAAATTTTTAATATTAAATTTTATTCAAATTATAAATAATGATAAAAAATTTTTAGAATTTTACTAATTTTTAAGAAATTTGATGTAAGGCTCTAAATTATAATTTTACCATCACAATTGTGATTGATGGTGATACAATGGTGAAAATCGGAAGGACATTCCATTATTGCTTCTTTAGCGCTAAGATAACATTTGATTGCTAAATAAAGTTAATTTCAAAAAAAAATTAAAAATAATTTACCCAATCTGGAATGGATGGTGACGGCAGCTAGAAAAATGAAAAAAAATAGTTGACGAGAAGTCATTATCTTAATGGGTGGGTTCTTCAGAAATTAATAATAATAAATTATTTTTTGCTGACTAAAAAAGGAAACTTGTCATTTCTTTATTTTTTATTTTAAATTTCCGTTATTTTAAAATTTTTAGGGTACAATGCTTTATCACATGAGTTTGAAGACAAATAAAATTCTTCTTCTCAAATTTTTGAATTTATATTTCTTACAAATGACATTTATTTTATGATTCATTTTTTATTCAATCAAAAACTTGTGATTTTTTGAATAGCATTTTTCACATATAAAAGCAATTTATTTATTTCAAAAGATCCTATTATTCTGTATATGATTCATCTAATGTCAACATAGAATTTATTTTTTGTAGCCAAAAATATGCTCAATTGGTTTTTCCTTGTTTGTTGAAGTGTCAAAAAACATGAAACTGGGAATCGAAGCCCATTCGTAGAAAATATTTTGATGGAATAATGCAATCGTGAAGAATTTTTATTAATTATTACTTTGGTCTATATAATCATTCCGATAATACTTATTAAGCATTTTTTGCCATTATTAAAATTTAAAAAATGAATTTATATAAAATGAGGATTTTTATTTATTTATTTATGGGTTGTTAAATTAATTTTCTATTTATTTTATCAATTGTTAAATTCCCATCTTCGCAAATCTTTTCTTCTGTATTTCCTTTTATAATGTAATATTTTCATTATCATTTTCCGAAATTGTTTATTAATTATTATTCTAAATAAAACAAATTCATTTAACTTTTTTTTTCACTTCTTTGATTGAAATTGATGAATGCTAATAGCCTAATTTGATTGAAATTTTATTTGGATTTTGCAATGCTTGGGAAATTGCCTCATCAGAATAATATTTGATTGTTTATTTTCTCTATTTATTTTATGGTGAATTTAGATTCTAGTATTCTCCATTTTAATCTAAATCTGAGAGAGGGATCAATCCTTTGCAATCTTTTTTTCAACCAAATTGTCGTTCATATTCTTCTACCAAATTTAAAATTTTCCATAAATACTATACTATTATTGTCGAGACAATTATTCTTATAAAATATCTTGCTCAATAAAAAATTTTCAACCAATCAAAAAAGCAATTTAAAAATGACACTATTTTCTTTGAATTTTATTAAGAAAATACAAAATACATAAAAACCGAATAAAAGGAATTTTTTAAAAAATGACAAAAATATTAAATTTACATCATTTTTAATTAGATTAGATTCAATTTATAGAAAAATTTTTTTTATTAAATCATCAGCTAGAATTATTTATAAAAAATGTCTGATGAAATTTCAGTATTGCGCAAAGAAAACATTGAATTGAAGAAATTCGTTGAAAAATTAGAAGGAAAAATTGTCGAATTGGAGGAAAAAAATGGTAAATTATTGGATCAAAATGCCAAATTGGTGGAAGAGAACAATTCATTGAGAGTGGAAAAATCACAAGTTAGTTTTGCTATTTTTAAAAATATAATATTAAAATGTCAAATGATATTTTTTCAGGAAAACACAGAAAAATCACTTAATGCAATTCAAAATTTACAGCCATTGAAAAGATCCCATGAAAAAGATGTATCTAATCTGCTTGAAATAAATAAAAAACCAAAATTCACTACAAAAAGGTAAAAAAATAAAAATAAACTTAGCAATTTTTGATTTATTGAGATTTGTTCCGAATTGGCTGATTGATGTTATGGAATGGATCAAGCGAATTGAAATGGCCAATTCCGCATTAAGCACTTCATGCGTAACATTCAAGCAACTATGTTGGCCAAAATTGCATTTGAATGTGAAACCGCATAAAATGGCAAATTTGGAATGTTCCAGAGCCACTTATGAATTGGGGAAATGGAAAGTATTTCTTTTCCGTGAGGACGTCGATACGGATATTCCAATTGCTTCTATTCCACCTCCAAATTATATTATTGGCATCAGAAGAATCGATATAAAGTTCGTTTTATTAATCAAAATTAATTATGATATAAATTTTTTTAATAGTATCCTGGATGATCGAATAATGAATTTTGCAAAATGTATTTCTCATATGTTCGAAAATTGTTATTTAAAATTTAATTCCAAAATAATTTCCTGCAACATGGACAATGCCCTATTGGTACCAATGAAGGCATTGATTGCATCTTTGACTGAAAAAATATACCAAATTGAATTATGGCAAGGGTGGCAATTGAACAATTTTGTTCGGTTATTCCCTGGCGCTCTTGAAAATGCCCAATTTCTTTTATTATTTGATGCAACAATGAAGGACATTGATATTATTATGAATTGGTTAAGTAATCATTCAAATATTGGAAAACAAAAGCTTATTCGTATGAGTCCTAATCGTGAAATGATAGAAGCTTTGATAAATGGCATTAAAATGGTGAATGAAATTTTTTTATTTTTTAAAAATAATTTTAAAGGAATTTACCAACGCAAATTTGCCTTTTATCTTTCTTATTGATTTTCGGCATTTCAACAGCAATATCAATTTATTTAGGCTGGAAAATGAGCGAACAAATGAAATTTTAAAATTATATTTTCTACGCGGATATTACTATTTGGCTCGTTATCCAAAAGGAGAAGGGCACTGGAAAGAAGAAGGGAGGAAGAAAATGGATGGCCACGGAATGCCAATTCTTCAAACATTGAATTTTTCTCATAAATAATAATATTAAGAAAATTATGTATTTTCATTCTTCGAATTCAATTAATTATTGCTTTTTGAATTCATCTTCTTTAAATATGAATAAAGTTTCAATGATTATCAAATGTTAATTAAAATTATATTTTTCAATAGTATAAATCATTTTTTTTGAGAAAAAATTTTAAAAAAGATAAAATATGCAAATATTTTGCAAAATAAATCAGAGATTATTCACAAAAATTTGCGGTTTAAAAAGGCGACACTTTTTATGTTTCAAACCAAAATAAAACTTTTAAATTTATTATTGTGTTTATGGGTCGGAGGTATAGGGGAAGCATGCCGAGGGCACGTGGGCCGAGCCAGAGTCCAGGTTTTGCGCGTGATTAAGCCGGATAAAGGGGGATATCGAACAACGAGCGGAGTGAGCCTTGCAAATTCTCCATAATAATCCTACTGGGGTACCTTAAAGCGCCTCGCGCTTTTTCCAACCCGGAAGTAAAAAAACCTAAATCAGGCGGCCAAAAATAGTATGAAAAATATCAGATTTTGGCCTAATGCAAATATTTTTCACATATTTTGCCTTGCTAGTATAATTTTTTGATAATTTTTCCCATGCCATTTTATCACAAATGTAATGATATGATTATGAATTTCATAAAAAAAGGAAATAGGCGAAATAGATATCCGAAAATTTATAAAAAAAAATTTTTTTAGAATAATGAAAAAATTCCCCAATCGATCAAATCTTCTTCTATATTCCTCATTTTATCCACTTTTAATCTTTAAAAATCCTTTCGTCTTTAATTTTCCCTCTAACTCCGTTAATTTGCGCTGTAAATAAAAAAATTCGGAATTCATCACTGAGTACAGATTTTGAAATTGGCTTGTTATAATTTCCTCAAACGTCTTTTTAATTTTTCCTTCCATTAATTCATTTTCTGATTTTTGTTTTGTATCAAATTTTTTCACTTCGAATAAAATTTCATCGAATTTTTCCAAGGGAATTAATAATGGATTATTTTTTCGAGCTGAAATTTTTTAATTACATTTAATAAGAAAAATATTTTTTACCAAACAGTTTTTGGCTTCTAATAATCCGAAATCTGTTTTAGACCAATCAAACCTATACCCTATCAGTTTCAGATCTAGTCGAGACGCATTAAATCGTTTGAAACTGAAAACAGAGAAATGGTTTAAACCGTTTAATACCATTTATTTTTGATCAAAGCGCCCAAAATTAAAGAGTAAAACGGATTAAACCATATTTCCTGTTTAGGTTTTAAAATCTTTAATTTTGACCAAACCATAACAAATATATATACACCAATCGATGCGTCTCGATGCGATCTACAAACTGTGACTTTGTGGGATCTAAATCCAGTTTCTGATTTATTATTGTAGTAATGCGGCGGGGGATATAAGCTTCTCGGCCAGTAACATCTCAGCGATTTTGACGAGCCGTATTTCATCTTTCATCAGTCAATTAATCAATTTAAATGTTCTAAAGTTCATTTAATTTCTTTATGTATTGTCCAGTATATTGAACATTCATGTTACACCCCACCAAAAATGATGAAAATCAAATCCTGGGGGTAATTTTAGGCAAAGAATACGAATCTGAGCTTATTTTTTATTTATCAGTTCAATGTCGTCAGTTTTTTGAAATTTTAAAATTCAAAGAGTAAAGGTCCCCCTTTTGGGTCGAAACCCGAAAAAATTGTCCAAATTTTTTCGAGTTAGAATTATATCTCAACTAACGCGTCTTGATGAGCTTATCAAGAATCTGCCATTAGTTTCGCATAAAACTCAAAGATAAAAAAGTTATATTTTTATTTACATAGGCAATGCTAAAATTTCTGCTTATAATTACGGTTTATTATAGATAAGAATTAGGGCTCAGGGCCCTGAGCATAGGTATCTTAATTATTGCTTGGGCTAATTTCAAGCGCAAATTCGTATTCTACCCAAAATTACCACTAGGATATGATTTTCATAATTTTTGGTGGAGTGTAACAAAACTGAAAAGTACCCAAAATTCCTTTTGGCCAAAACTTAGAAAATTGTTTTTTTGTATTTATTGTCACATCTTGGCTAAAATGTATATTTTATGCCCTTGGATAACCAACACTTAAAACAATTAATTGAACTTAGATAATTTAAATTGATTAATTGACTGATGAGATACGGCTCGAGAAAATCGCCGAGACGTGTTAGTGGCTGAGACGCTAATGACCCCAACTGCAAAAGCTGTTTTTTTCTCCAAAAAAATATTTTTTAAATTACATTTAATAATTTTAATTTTTTACCTTTAATTTTGGTTAATTCATCCTCAAGTTCAAAATATTCACTCATGAGTACATCTGCAGCAGAAGATTTATAAAGCCTGCAACCATATATATATTTTGATTTAAATTCATCAATATACGATGCAATTGAAACACTTGGTTGCTGCAAATATATAATAAGATTATGATTCAAAATATTGAAGAGTAAAAAAAACGTACATATGGATGGATAAAGGTGATCCGTAAAGCTTGGTTTTCTACTCCATATTTGGACGGGATTTTCGCCATAAATCCACCAAATTCATTAGTTTTAACAAAAATTTCCAATTCACTTTTATATTTATTTAATTGAATTTTTACGGTATAAACAAAATCGCCGCCAAATAACAATTTGTTTGCTCTATCCGCGGGAGGCAAAAGAATTCCATATAGAATTTCAGCATTTTCATCAATTTCCGCAGTATTTGATTGATCAATTGGGTGGGAAGGAATCAATTGTTGATGAGTGCTTTGAATTGATAAAAGAAATATTAATAATATCAGCAAACGAATGAAAATATACATTATCTAAAATAATGTTAAAAAATTGAAGAATTTGTATTACAAAAATTTGCAGACTTTTGACAATTGCGGACCGTAACGGTCTGTTGCTGAAGGTGATAAAGTTGTTGTGGCATTGATTATAGCATTTTATTAGGCAAAAAATTAATTATGCATAGAATGACATCTATTTGCCCAATGTTGTATTCACAAAGTTTTGGTCAAAAATGGCCAGAGACATAATTTTAATTAAACCAGGTTTTTGGCCATAATTGGGTGAATATTCAACATTGGACGCAAACCGTTAATATCATTTTGTAACTAATTATATATGCTTAATAAGATGATATAAACATAACTACAGCAGCCTTACACCACCATCGGCACCAGTCCGTTTCGTCCGCGCAAATGTCGTTTAACCGAAGAATGAATATAAAATAAGAAGGAAGCATACACCATTTCAGATTATTAATGAAAGATGTGACCATAAAATAAGGGCAATATATTGGCTCTATTTGTGAAGCCAAAAATGTCATGGGATAGCGAAAGAGAATGCTTTACAAAAAAATCATATGCTTGGTGATCCCCCCTGCCCCCTCTATGCCAAAGAAATCACATTTTCTATCATAATGATCAAGTGTGAACAATATGAATTATAATTCGTTTACATTTTTTTTTTTATTTTTGTCCACCTTGTATAAACCTGATTGTCTTGTCTTGGCGGTAAAGCAATACTCTCCATTTTTCCAATTCATAACTGGCTTGGGAATATTCCAAATCTGTTATTTTATGTGGCTTCACATTCAAATGCACATGTTACAGGCAATACTGATTTTAAGGCAAAATTGATTATGCCTAGGCAAAACTGATTATGCCTAGGCAAACTGATTATGCCTAGGCAAAACTGATTATGCCTAGGCAAACTGATTATGCCTAGGCAAAACTGATTATGCCTAGGGAAACTGATTATGCCTAGGCAAAACTGATTATGCCTAGGCAAACTGATTATGCCTAGGCAAACTGATTATGCCTAGGCAAAACTGATTATGCCTAGGCAAACTGATTATGCCTAGGCAAAACTGATTATGCCTAGGCAAACTGATTATGCCTAGGCAAAACTGATTATGCCTAGGCAAACTGATTATGCCTAGGCAAAACTGATTATGCCTCACCCTGTTTTGATTTGATTTCGGCCAAAAATAAAAAATGTAAATGAATTATAATTCATATTCTTCACACTTGATCATTATGATAGAAAAAGTGGTTTCTTTGGCATAGAGGGGGGGGGGGGGGATGATCGACAAGCATATGATTTTTTGTAAAACATTCTCTTTCGCTATCCCTTGACGTTTTTGGCTTCACAAATAGAGCCAATATATTGGGTCAAAGATATTTTTCTAAAAATAATTTTAAAGGAATTTACCAACTCAAATTTTCCTTCAATCTTTCTTATTTGTTTTCCGCATTTCCACAAAAATATCAAATTATTTAGACTGGAAAATGAGCGAACAAATGAAATTCTAACATTATATTGCCTACGCCAATATTGCTATTTGGCTCGTTATTGTTACCCAAAAGGAGAAGGACATTGGAAAGAAGAATGGAGGAAGAAAATGGAATTTGGCAGTGGAATGCCAATTCCTCATTGAAATATTCTCATAAATAAAATTACGAAAATTATGCATTTTCATTCTTCGAATAAAATTCCATTTTATTAAAATTATATATAAACGAGTTATTGTTATATGGAGTAAAAAATACCAATCGAAATAGGAAATGGCAGAAGTAAAGGATATTCATGAACGGAGATGTTTTTGGCATTGGAGAAATCTATTACCTAGAAAATTCATCGATGAAATGCTTTTCAACATGCAATGACGAATTTTTGATTTAACTTCAGCCAATTATTTTGATTTCTACACACAGGCTGGCTACTCATCGGGGGTGTCTAAAAAACCTATATGTGTACAATAAACTATAAGAAGTAAGAAGACAAACCAATTATTTAATTCTATTTGAATTTAAATTGTTGCTGTACACAATTTTGAAATTTTATATTTAATTCATTTTAGTGAAAATTTTTGAATATTTTCCTTTTTTTTTAATTTCCGTAATTTATTTTCTCCTTTTCGTATTTTTTGAAAGTCCAGTCTCTATTGCTACAAAGATTTTGACAAACTTCTCCAATGATTTTGGGAAAAGATGAAGAAAGAAGAAATGACATTATGAATAACTCATTAATCATGAATAAATAAATTCAAAATGATCTTTTTTTTTACAATAAAATTATGTGTCTTTTTTATTTTGTCTCAGCTAATAATAAAATTTTGATTACCTACGAAATTATTTGATATTATATAAACAAATTATTGGGATTGGATATGAGTTGCCCTTGTCTTATTTTTGAACTGTTAGACAGCTCAAGAGTCACATTATAATATATTGGAACAGGCCGTTTCCGCCGCGGTCTTCTCTTTTCATTCGTATAGTAATTTTGATGAGCCACGAACTCAGAGACAAATATCCAATTTAAACGAACTAAAATGGATTTAATAACCCACACGGCTTGGCAATTCATTGCTGAATTAAACATTCAAAATTTTAAACTTTAACCCTTCGATTTCAACTGAGGAATATAAAGCACAGGTAAAATATAAATATCCTTTATCAAATTGCTTTAACTCAAATTCTAACTTTATCAGCAATTTTTTTTAAATTATATTATTAATCTGCCCATTTTCCTTTTTAAAAAAAATTTTCATCGTTTACTTTCCTCTTCTAATAAATTTTTAGAAGGTCAAGAGGCTATAATAATGTATTTGGTGTTGAGGTGTTGACTGGATGAACAATGGAATCTTTCAACATTCCTCATCAATTGGTCAACTCATTTTTTCATTTGTATACCTACATCATTTAAAGAGGCGAAGATGGCGCCGAAAGGTGAAACAGAAGGAAAATATGTATTTCGCCTCAAACTCCTTCGCCTCACCATTTACCCACTTTTTTCTTCATTCATATAACCAGCCAGTCAGTCCTCCACCGATATAACCTTTAAATTCCTTCCAGCCGCTGCGCCATCGGCGATTGGTCAACGCGATATTTTTGATGAGAGTCGAAAGGGCGGAGTAGAGGGAATATTCAGAAGGATGGAGGAAAATGGTGGAAGTAATGGCAATATAGAATGTCTCATCAGAAAGAAATAAAATTAAATGACAATTTTTGGATGGTATTTTCGGAAGTAAAATTGGTGCAATAATTCATTTGGCAATAAATGCAAAAAAATATTGGTCACCAAATCACTAGTATTTCTCTCTTCTATGAAATTAATCAATTTGATGGGGAAAAAAACACATTTTCCATACATAATGTCCGATTAATTTTTTAGTGCTTTAGATTCATACATTTTTTTATTCAAATATTTTCATTTCAATTTCTAATTTAAAAGTTGAAAATGTAATTTCTGATTTTTTAAAATTTACTTTTGTTATAGATAGACTAAAATTTATTATTCATTTTTTAATTTGTAAATTCCCTCCTTTTCTATTTATTTAGAAGATCATTTTAGGCCTAAACCAAAATGAGCAAAGTAATTTTTAACAATTTAATTTTCGCTTTTTTCTACCCATTATCACATTTTCCCATCCCAATTTAATCTCAAGAAAGGCCCACATTTTTAAAAAAATTTTCTGATTTTTTAATTATTTCGATAAATTAAAAATAGATTTAAAATTCATTTTTATGTGAATTCTCCTTTTTGAATTTATTTCCGAATTTATTTAAGTCAAATAATCAAAAGATTTTTTTAATAATGTTTTTTTTTTTGATTTTAAAATATTTCGCTCTGCCTTTCTCTCAATTTTAAAATAATTTCAAACAAAATAAAGAAATTTACCTTTGGAAAAGAATAAAATTTTATGAGTTTGAAAAAAAAAATCCAAAAAAAAAGAATTTTTATCCAATTTTTTTTATTGACAAGAAACTTGAAATTTATTATATAATTGAAAAAATAAAATTCTTTCAGAAAAATTAAAATAAATTATTTAAAACATTTATTATTTTTTAAAATTTAAAATTTTTATATACAAGGCCATCTTAATTTAACCGCTTGCCTTTAAATATTCTACACAAGGAAGAAAAGTGCGCGGCTGTCCTCAAAATGAATTTTTGTTTGAATTTTAAGAAGACAAATTAATGGGAGCAACGGTTGTTGAAAAGAAGATACAAATCGCCGTGGGGGTGGTTGTCTTGTCATTTGGGATGGGAAGGTTATTTAACCTTTTACCTGAGGGAGAGGGGAAGATGGAAAAAGTATTAGGAGGAATGAAGAATGGGAGGATGAGACGAGAAGATGGCGAGCTGAAGATAACCTCATTTTTGCCTCAACATTTTTGTGCTCATTTGACCATATTTGACATTGTCTGTGCGCTGGCTGGCGGAGAATAAGGTGGGAGGGTGGTGCCATCGTTGTGTGCTGTTGCTGACAACCATTTTACTTTTACCTCATCAGCAGTTCAATCTTCCAGCCGGCAGACGCCATTTCCCCCCATTTTTATTTATTTAATTTGCACTATACCAATACCATTGAATGCAAATTAGTTTAATAAAATTTTTATAGTCAACTTTCCATCCCATAATCTCAAAGTCTATAATCCTTTTCAAATTTTCCATTTTTACTATCATATAAAGTATCAAGTCATAATAAAATTAACATTACCCTACAATATATAATATCCGAAAAATACTCTACTAAAATTTTTTTTTATTCATTAAATATAATATAAACCAACAAATTATGAAATAGGTAGCAGCATTAATTTAGGCTTCAGGCAATTTCTACATAAAGAAAAATATACCAAAAGAACGAAAAATTCATAGTCTAATTACATAAAATAAAATGCCTTATTTGAACATTTTGCACAAATATATATATGCAGAATATTCCAATTATTATAAATATAATGAATGAATTAAAAATTATTTTTAAAAAATTTACAACAATTTTGATTCCTCTTCGATTAAAAAAGTTATTCTTTTTATTTTTGTTTTTTTTTCAAATATTTGATTCCATAGAATTTACCGAAAAATAATTATTAAATATCCCTGCAGATGTCGAATTATTTTATGAGTTTTAAAATAATTTAAAAAATTTTTTATTTTAACAATTTACAAATTGTGTTTAAATAAATGGTTCCCATCCCATATTGTTTTTAATTAATCTGGAATTGATTATTATAATAAAATTTTATAAAATAAAATTAATAATTTAATAGTACAAAATTGCCATCCATCAATCAAATTCTTTACAATTTTATTGCTGGGAAAATGATCTTTGAATAAAATAAGAATGAAAAACTGTAGGTAACGTTGCGTCATCAAAAGTTTACTTATTTTTTCTAGAATAAAAAAAATTGCCTGGCGCAAAAATGAAAGCACATTTTTTAATCTCATGGCATCGTATCTAGACAAAAAAATGCGGGTAAAAAATATTTGTAGCGATAGTAAATGTTTGGAAATGACAACTCTGATGGACGACAAAGTCCACCAACAAATTTATATTTTTTTGGCATCACTAAAGATGGGAGGAAATTAATGCAAAATGAATTTGGCTAAAGGCACAAAAAAAAATTTGAATATATTTATTAGTTTGATAAACGGACTCCTTCCCTACCTTTATCAAAAAATTAACTTTTGACTTCGAATGATAAAAAATATGAATATGGATAGTTAATTTCCCCATCAGCCAGCAGCAGATCATTCTAATTTTTTATCCTCAACTGTAATATAGTATATACTCATATTTGATATAAAAATTTAAATATTAATAAAATTTCCATCTAAAAATTTGAAAAATTTCTCCAAATGCGAAATACTCTGCAAAATTCAGATAAAAATAATAATAAATAAATAAAAATATGAAATAAATTCCATAAATAATACTCCGTTTTCGTCACATTAAAAGATCATAAACGAATTCATTAGCAATCTCCTGTAAATATTACGAAAAGGAAATTCAGCTATAAATTAAAAGAAAATCAATTATAGTCCGTTCTAAGAGAAAATTGTAAAAACCTTTTTATATAAAAGCGCATCCTTGCCTTGACCCACCCTTTTTGGCAGGTTATTTTACTAAAAGATTATTATTTTTGTATGCTTATTAGAGGCTCTTTAGTAATTTTTGATTAGATTCTTGCTTTCAAAAATAAAAATATCTAATAAAAATAGCATTAAAGAAAAATTTTTCAATTCAAATTTAATTTGGAGTTAGGTTGGTTATAAGAAAGCTTCTAAAAAATCATAAAAAATTCAATCCGCAGGGTAAATTTCATTGACCCTTTACCTTGTCCTTTAATAAATATAAAACACAAAGATCATTATTCATTACTAACTTTTTTTTCAATATAACTACATATACAGTATACCTTTTAATGCCTAAATAAAATGTATATTCTAAATTTGGGTAAATTTTTTTCACATAAAATATTATTTAATAAATTTTCAGAAATTTTTTATGGCCATAATTATTATAATTTTGAATAAGCCAAAAATTTAGTATTTTATAATCAAAATTCCTTTTATACCGGCGGGTCAAATTATTTTTCATTTAAAATCTCATAATAAAAATATAATCCGCGAAAGTCGGCGCCATTCGTGAATCAATGACTGACTCATGATTAAATATTAAAAATGATTACTCTAAATTTCGTAATTTTATGTCATCTCTTCATTTATTAATGTTCTACCAACCAGTAAATAAAATATATATTTATAGGTAGTGTGTTCATTTCAATTGGTAGAAATCCTCTGCTCAATGAAGTGATTTGAATCATTCTCAAAATCTGAAAATTTTTCATTGAAAATTAAATATTTTGTTCCATCATCAACAACAATTTTACTATCTAGTATCTACCAACAACGCTATCCAATATATTACTTTGTATATGCCATCAATTCGATCTGAATAATGCCAGCCACAGTGGATAATCTGAATCCATTTTCGACTGGTTCTTCCACAACATTTGGTAAACCATCAACAAATGCATTGAAACTTCAGCAATCTCCAATTGAAGTGAGTTTTCGAGGGAATTTTATTTATAAATTTATATTATAGCTAAATTTTTAGAATATAATTTTTTCTAAAATTTTAGCTAACTAAGTCTGCCTGGTACCTCAATTTCTGTTACTGAGTCATTTTCGGGCCAGAATGTTCTAAAAATTCTTAAAAAATTTTTTTTTAACTTTGTGAAAAGTTAGAATAATTTATAAAACATTAGTAACTTTTTCTTCAAAAAATTCAAGTTTATTGCACTCAAAGGACATATAATATTTAAAAAAGGGATTTGATAGAATTTTATAAAAGGCAAAATTGTATAGAACGGTAACGGTATGTCTTTTACCCCCACCTGGATAAGTTAATTTTTCCCTTGGCTTATTTACATTTACAAAAGAGAAATTACCCATCAATTGAAATGAGCCATTGAAACATATTCTATACTATATAGGATACGATAATTGTTATATGGATTTAATATCCTTTTGCAATAATTATCATAAAAAACTGCTGCCATTTTTTTGTATTCCTTTTGTAAAAAATGTATCCAAATTTCAGCCTCCAACCTCATCAACAGCATTCATTACTTCTTCAAATGGACATCAGAATGCCATTGCCAATGGCAATGAGAATATCAGCAAATTATTGTTTGCCTCCAGCATGGCTAATAATAATTCGGCATCCTCCGTTTCCCCATCCTCTTCCTCACCTTCTTCTTCCTCTGCTTCATCCGCCCCTTTGGCGCAACAACAAAATGTTGGCGGCATTTCACCGTTCAATTTTCTGCCTTCATTTGGAGCAGACCTCCAAAAAATGATTGCCCGAAATTTTGAGGATCAAATTCGTCAAAATGCTCAATTCAATCAATTGTTATTACTTGAAGAGGAGGAGAAGCAACGCCGAAAGCAAGCATTGCTCTACAATAAAACAATTAGTATATTGGAATATTTTTAATTTTATTATTTTATAATAAAATTAATTAAGGCCATGAGAAGCGAAAATTCACACCGCCCATTTCTGATTTCATGGTGCTGGAGGTTTTGAAGCGAAAAAACTATTTGGTTGAACATAATACAAGCAGAGTGAGTTAATTTAATTTTTATTTTTAAAAAATTGTTTAGAAAATAAATTTCAGGCGAAATATTTAATAATTCTCTAACTATAATTTTGCAGAAATTGTCAATTTTTTTATAAATTGGAACAGAGCTCTCTGATTTATGTATATGAAATGCATATTTATATATTAATTTGTTGGTATAATCTAATAGGGTTTTGATGAGTACTTAAAATTTATGATTTTTGTACTTTTTGTAGAGATTTTATTTTGAATATTTTTTGTATTTTTTTGGTAAAAATTGAAAAAAATTTGTAAATTGCTTACTTAGAAAATATTGCCAAATTTTTCTTATTTTGGAATTTTTTATCATATAAATATTAAATATTTTCTCTTTATATAAAAAAAATTAAAAATTTTTGTAAAAAAAATAAATATTTTAAAATAAATTTATTTAATAATTTAAAAATTTTTCTAGGATCTGAAATTTTCTGAAGAAAAGCGAAAAGCTTGGGAAACGGTGCGAGATTTATTGAAAGAGCGATTTGCCGGCTTCACAATGGGCATTGAAAATATAAAATCGCATTGGCGTTATCGAAAGCGAAAAGTGACAGATGCAGCCAACGAAATACGAGGGTAATTTGATTATGAAATATTCAAATTTTTATATTATTATGTAAAAAATTTTTAGTATTTAAGTTTATTGTTAGCCTTAAGCTAAGACAAAAATTTTCCCAAATTTTAATAAAGTCATTTAGTTAAGTTAGTAAATGCCCTGAAAAAATGCCAATTTTTGGCACGAAAATTTGTGAAAAAATTAATTACCATTCTTAAAACTTTTTATTCCCTTCTATTTCAAAAAAATTATTTAATTTTTAAGTGCTAATGCAAAACACGAATTTCGTAATAAAATGATATATAAATTATCTTATTAAGTAATAACTAAACAATAATTAAAAATCCGACCTATCCATGGTAAATTTTAATCATTTGACTTACCAAAATTAGGGCAAAAATTTAAATTGGGCAACATCAAAAATTTTTTTTGCTTAATAATCTATCTAAATTGCTATTGGTAAAATTGTTTTCCCAAATAAATTTGTCATTTTTAAAAATTATTGTATTTTTTCCCACTAAATAAATATTATATCTAAATCCAATTTATATAAATACTAAATTGAAATTTATTTTCAGCCCTGATATTGAGGACAAATTGCGCGAAAAACTTGGAAATGAAGTGGATTTTCGTATTTATTTGGAATTAAAAGCCTCAAATATGTTGGACAATTACGATGATGACTCGCCACCCGTAAATTTTTTTATATAATCAAATAAAAAGAAGAAATTGGAATGCAATTTTTTGCCTAATTTTATTACAGTATATACTCTTTTAACTCCAAACTTTTTAATAATTTCCTATGTAGATTTTGGAGGACCTATTAGCTCTTGGCAAGATAAAAAAATTGTTGCATTTTCTTAATTGTCTAAAAGTTCTACAAAATACTAAAAACACTTAATAATAATCACAAATTAAAGGAATTATATTCCTCCAATTTTAACAAGTTTTGATAGTTTTAAAATTAATTCCACATGGGGATTTTTTAAAAGAATATATACGGTAAATTATATTTCTTAAAATTTTGCGTACTAAAAATTTAGATATATATTAATTTTTCCAAAAAAGTTACAAAATTTTTAAAAATACAATTTTAAGAAGCCTTATCTTTGCATGAAAATGTTTGGTTTACTTCTTAAGTTTAAAAATAAGGCAAGGTTAAAAATAAAGGCTGCCTATTAAATAAAACCTGCTGGCATTTTTATGTTTTATGGCCTCGAAAGCTTATTTTTGACACATAAATAGAATTTTCGACAAAAATTGCCTCGCATAAGCACAAGTCTTAATGTTTTTCATCTATTTCCTAAACCTATCTGAAAAATATTTTGCCTAATTTCTCAATTTAAAAAGCAAAAATTTAATTAATTATTTTTTAAATATTTTACCTGTTCTTAGATGCCATTGGCCAATGCCAACAATATCGCAGATGATGATGATGGCATAATGAATTTTTCCAATGGTGCCCAATTTCCATTGCAATTTGATGGCCAATACCAAAAATCGCAAAATGATCAATTGGCCAAATTGCTGAAGAACAATTCATCTTCGGCAGCTTTGTTCCCTGGAAACGGTAAAAATTAATTTATTTGAATTTAAATTGGATAAATTCAAAAATCAATTTTTGAATTTTGAAGGGGAAAAATAAATAATTTAAAAAATTTTTAAAATAAAATTACGATAAGAATTGTGGAGGTAAATTTATCGAAAAATGATTTGCTCTCCTATTTTATTGGAATTTAAATACCTATTTACTCACAGTAGATTGATAAGGAAAAAAGAAAGGTATCCACATTGCTTTCTCATTGCCCTGGGCAATTTCGTTGGAGCTTATTTATTTTCTTTTAATTGAGCCTTTTGCCGTTTAAAATTTTTTTCCCGCTTAAACTATTTTATCTCTCAAATTTAATGTTTGGGTCGGTCAGCAAAATTGGCATTTTTACAATTTTGCCCCCACATTTCCATATTAAATATGTCTTCTTCGATTATTTGCCTAAGGCAAAAAGCATTTGAATATTCAAAGATCAAGTCCAAATCAAAATATTGCCCAAAGTAGGTACGATTCAACCATTTATTGGACAATCAAATGCGACAGTTCAGAATTCAGATTATAATTTATTGAATATAGGATTAAATTATTGGATACTCAATAGCGTTTGAAAAAGGATTTGAATTTATTCATTTGATTTTTGAAACCTATAAAGTTGGATTGGAATGTAAAAGAGTTTCAGTTAAAATATAATATATTATTTAATATTATTTTTAATAAGTCGATAAAATTTAAAGTTGTCGTTATTTAGCCTCCCATTTAAAGAAATTTTCTTTACAAGAAATAAATATATATTTTAAGGGTTTCCGGGTCTAGAGATTCTTTTCCTAATCTAAATTTAATTTTTTAAAATTTCAATTAATATAAATTCAAAATAATGCTCACTAAACAAATAATGAGAATTAAATTTTTAAACCGTTTTGTGACTCTTCGGTTCAATGCCATATTTGGTTATGACAACATCCTCTTTTTAAGACAAATAAAATAAAAAAGTTGTTAAAACACTATCAACAAAGAACAATTAGATCAGTAAATGTAAAATTTATTTTCATTTCAGTGCCTTCACCACTGTTGGATTTCTTTAAATTGCAACAAATAAAACAAATGACTGACATCAATTTCAATGCAAATTTGCCGAAAATTGAGAACAGCAAACATCAGCCAATTGGCCAACAAAATGGACAAATGACGTTTGATGGTGGACGAAAAAGAGCAGCTGAATTGAATACAAATTTGGGATTGGGACAGAATGGAATCCACCACAATGGCCAACCACCAAAAATGCATAAAAATGATGGTGGCATTGTGAAAGAGGAAAATGGGGACAGTAATGATGAGGAAGAGGCACTGATAATTGATGAAGACGGAACAACAATGATGGAATGCACCAATCAAAATGAGGGACAAAAACAACAAAAGATTGAGGAAAATGGTCTGAAGATTGAAAATGCAGTGCCCATGGAAATGAACGGGCAAATCAATGCACTTATTCAGGTAAGAAAAAAAATCGTATTTTGTTTCGGTTTGAGAAAATCGATGCAATTTAAAAAATGAAATCGGAAATTTTTACCAAAAAACAGAAAACTGGGGAAACCGAAATTAAAATCAGAGTTTTTGAAACCAAAATTCTCTATTATATTTGATACCGCTGCATATCATAAATATTTTTAAGAAATAGCTTTAAATTAGCTGCTTCTATAGGTCGAAATTTTAATTTTTTTATGGTCAAAAAATAAATCATACAATTTAATTTGTATTTTTTAAAAATCAATATCAATTAATTAATCAAAAAATATTCGTAGAAAAAATCAACATTTTTTAAGGCTATAAAATATTGCTAAAAATAATAATTAATTTTAAATCCTATCCTACAGAATTCAAAATTTAAATTTTAATTTAATTTTAAAATTAATCAAAAACCTAAAAATTTGTTATAAAAGTATTTATGGCTTTTTAGACACAAAAATATTTAATAATTAAATAAATATGATTATATAGTTTATTAAAAAATTAAAATTCTCATTTTAAACATTTTAATTATTTTTTTTCATAATATAAATTCAAATTTTTGATAAACATTTAGGCCCAAATTGATGCGGCAAACGCACAAAAGGAATTGGCCAATTTGCAAAAGTCGGCCACCGTTGAATGGTTCAAGGCAGCAAAAAACATCAATGAATTGATTCCAAAATTGGGGGCAGCCATTGAAAAATATATGAAGGAGGAATAAATGAATAAATTTCCATTTTGTCAATTGTTTGACTGAATCCTTAATCGAATAATAGCTATGGAAAATTTTACAAATTTTTGATATTTCTTTTTTATATTCCACAATTGTATTCTCATATTTATGTTCATCTTTTCTCATTTAATTTTACTTTTACATAATTTTCTATAAAATTGTTTTATTTTTTATTGATGCATACAAAATTCACATTCCAAACTTTATTTATTTATACATTTATTTTATTATACCTATTATCACATTTATTCCATTTTTTCTTTTCAATTACTTTAACAAATTTCCAATATCTTTTTTTCATATAATTTAATTTTATCTTCATTTTCGATCAATTAATAAATATTAAAGAATTTGATAAATTTACATCATTTTATTTTCATTATTATCAATCAATACAATAGTTAATTTTTGATAATTTTAATTTCCGACTTCAATTTAATTCCAAGACATCTTTATGTAAAATTAATCTTCACAAAATCATAATAATTTTTTTTGTTTTTACTGAATTATAACAAAATTTAATTCAAATAAATTGCCTTTAAATATATTAATTAAAAATGGATGTTAATTGAATTATAATTAAAACAGAAACAAAGGCGATCAGAATGAAACAGAATTCGTTATGGAAATTTTTGGTACGGAATTGTAACAAGTTGAGAGAATTTTGGCAATTATCTATTTAAAAAATATAAATTATTTATTAAAGTATGAAAATCACATAGATTTTTGTAACTCATAAATTTTTTAAAAAATCTGAATTTAAGTTTCAATGTTTTATTAAATTTATACAAAATATTCTCTTAAGGCAAAATCCGAAAATTGAATAAAAATTTAATTAAAAATTTAAAAAATATGATAGAAAATTAAAGTAATATAAATTTTTTTGATAGCGAGATAAACAAAGTTATTAAAA
Organism: Pratylenchus scribneri; assembly: GCA_030063045.1. Classification (NCBI taxonomy): domain Eukaryota; kingdom Metazoa; phylum Nematoda; class Chromadorea; order Rhabditida; family Pratylenchidae; genus Pratylenchus; species Pratylenchus scribneri. The sequence continues at coordinate 963,796 of JAQSEB010000185.1, read as the reverse complement.
TTTAAAATATTTTTAAATGATTTAAAAAAAATAACTAAAAAATTAATTAAATATAAAATATATATATATATATATATTTTTTGTAGATTTTATAAATTATTTTATATATTTTAGAATTTAAGTTCTAATTTATTGTTAAATTTTTACAAAATAAAATTCCCTTCAAAATATGAATACAAAAATTAATATATTTTTACATCTCATAAATTATTATTATACAATTTGTAATTTAAGTTCTAAATTTTGCAGAATTTTTGCAAAGTATTCGGAAAACAAATTCGATTAGAATAAAAAATTAAATGTAAAAATAGTAATAAAAAATTAAAGAAATATAATTTTAATTAAAAATTTGGTAGGCAAAATTTTATCAAAAAATTTCAGATTTTTCCTGCGATTGGATTTTAAAAAATTAGTTTTTGATTTTTTTTTCATAATTGTATTTTAATGATTATTTTCAACAACATCTTATTTCTTAATAAAATTTAAGGTTTAAAAATACAAATATAAAAATATTTTATTGGATCCCGATTTTATTTATTTTATCATATTTTTGCAATTCATCTTAATAAATAAACTTATTTAATTTTATAAAAAAATAAATATGAATTACATTTTCAAAAATCAAATTTAATAAAAATAAATTAAAAATACTTTTTCAGCAAGACCTCACCAATTTGTATATTGAAATTTGTCGCCTAATTTTTAAAAGGAAAAATTGCCTGATTTGATGCAACCATATGAATTGGTGATCAGTTCAAACATGTAAAAATGATTTAATAATAAATTGGGATTAATTTAAAATTATAATTTTTATTAATTTTTTGTATTTTGGTGAATGGTTTAGAAAATTTTTGCAGGTCGAATTGAGTGATAAAAAGCTTCAGCGGACAAAAAATTGCAAAAAATCAATCCCCAAAAATTTGAATAAAAATTAAATTTAAAAATTATAAGATAAAAAATTAAACAGGTATAAATTTATTTGATAATGCTTAAAATAAAATCATAAAAATTTATCAAGAGAAAAGTATTTTAAATGATTTAAAAACAATATTGTACATTAAATTTGTGCATCTCATAAAAATTTTTTTATAATTTGGAATTTAAGTTCTAATTCTTTGTTAAATTTTTAGTAAAGTGTCCAAACAAAGCTACATTATTGTAAAAAATTGCTAGTGATTTTATGAATTTGAACAAAAAATAGAAGATAATATTTTTAATATTAATATATATGTAAAATGTTTGCAATAACAATAAGCGAAAAATAAATAATTATTTGATAGTTTTTAACATTGAAAAGTTATCCAAAGATTTTGATAAAAAAATTTAAAACTTATAAAATTTATTCCAATAAATTTATATATTCTTCGATAATTATTTGCTGAAAATAATATAAAAAAGATTGCCAGAAGAAGGAACAAAATATTAATTCAAATTTTAATAATTGGGACATATCCGCCCGAATTTATATTTTGAAAATAATATGGCAGCCCTTTATTAAACATAATTTTTAAATTGTTAAAATAAAAAATTTTTAATATTTTTTGAACCCATAAAATATTTCGGCATCTCTATATGTATTTAATACTTATTTTTCTGCCGATGCTAAAATTTAAAAGACAAAGCGCCATCAAAAATAATTAGAAAAAATAAAAATTAAAGAATTAATTAAAGCTAACCATGTCATCATCTGCTTATCATATCACAAGTTAGCAAACTCACTAATCATCACTCATCAATATATAAAATAATTATCAATATAATTAATAGGAAGAGAGTTAATTAGTTAGATAGTCAAAGATTTGAAAATAAAATCATGCAAAAGAATGATGAAGATGAAAGAGTGACCAAAAATTATGCGAACATAAATTGTAATAAAATTTCCTAATTTCTACAACTTAAAATTCAAATGTTGAAAAATAAAAGAAATCCAAGAAAATTAGCTATATTTGAATTTAATATTTCAATAATTTTTTTTCATAAAATAAATAGAAAGTTAATACTTTATGATAATGAGGAGTAAGAGCTGAATCAACTCATCTTATCATCTTTGTGATGCCTTATATTATAAAATAATTTAAGAGGCTCATCAATGTACTAATTTTATATGGAATTTTTGTTCGTCTTTCATTGCAATTGTCCGCCGAAATTTTGTAAAAAATTTTGAATAAAATTTAAAAAATATAAAAGGAAGCAATTTAAATTTAATTAAAAATAACATTTATATTTTATTTATTCATTTTAAACACAGCAATTAATGATTTCAAAAATTTAAATCAAACACATAAAATAAATTGACTCAAATTAATAAATTGACTCAAATTTTTATTCATTTTAGAATTCCAATTTTCATTAAATTAAGTTATCATCGAAATGAACATTAAAATTGAAAAAAATTAAAATTTTAAAAAATTTAAAATAATTTTCTAAGATTCCTCTGGCTCTTGAAATTTCCCACTAATTTATAAAGGGATAAAGGTAATAATCTCTTTTTAAATAATGTTTAAAAAAATTAAAAAGATATAACACAATTTTTAATTGATTTAATAAAAATTCATAAAATTATTTTTAAACACATAAAATATTTCGATATCTATGAGAGTATATTTAATAATTAAATTTCGATAAATGTTAAAATTGAAATGAAGGGCGATCAAAATTTGAAAAAAAAAATTACAAAAAAATTAAGCCAATTCAAGCCCAAAACACAAGTTACAAATGTTCCTCCATAATATTCATCATCTCCCTCATACCCATCATTATTTTTAGCCAAGCAGAAAATTCTTTCTCCAAAATTATTCAACGAAATAATTTTTATGTATGTTCCATTTATTATTTTAGCAAGTTAATTGCAAACGAATTCCGTCCTATCAAAAAGAACTGAAATATAGCTGATTGAAATTATTGTAAATTTAGCTATCCTGGGTATAGAAAACATTTTTAAACCCATAAAATTTTTCAACATCTTTGGCAATATCTAATTGTTATTTTTTCTTAAATGATAAAATTAGAATATCCAATTGGGAGACCAAAATATTTGAAAAATAACAAAATTAAGGAAATAATTTAATTTAAAATAAATCATATTATCATTGGATTTCTCATCTTTGCCATTGGTGATATGACCACTCATTAATAACCATCTCCAAAACCCCAAAATCAAACTCGCTAAAATTCCCCCCCCCCCCCCCCCCCAACACAACATTTATCAGTTTCCGCATATCCATCAGATCATAAGTTAAATATTTGTCCCAAAGAAATATATTAGCATCAAACAATTAAATTTTAAAATAATTTCAAACCATAAACTTCTTTCCTATTAAATTTATTAAAAGCCATCTTTTTATCTTTCCTAATAAAAAATAAGGCTGAGGGGACCTAAACATAAATTTAAAAATCAAATTTAAAAAATAATAGTAAATTAATCAAATTAAAACAAAAACATTGTGAATTCTTGTAAAATTGGCAAAGGTAGGGGATCGGAGTAATTGATAAACAATGTCATTCATTTTCATTTTTTTAACAATCCCATTTGGGATTCTCATTTTCCTTGTTCTTTATGAAGCCTGCTGCTGCTGGTGTAAGCAAAATTATTATGGTTTGATTATATTTTTAATTTTATGGCTGTGATCAATCAAAATTATTGTATTTTAATGTTATTTCATCATTGGAATGGAAATTCATTGAATTTCATCATTTGTTATTTTGGCAAGACAATTGTACATAAATATTCTTTCAATAAGAATTTAAAAAATATGAATGGTCCAATTTTTAAAATTGGATCATAATAAAACTGTAAATATTACTTTCCTAGTTTTAGAATGCAAAATTGGTTATAATGAAATTTAAAAATTATTTTAAAATCCATAAAATATTTCGATAATTATGGGAATATGGTATTATTATTTTTTATTAAATGCTAAATTAGATCAAAAGCAATGTGATAACAAAATATATTTGAAAAAATAAAAATTATTTAATTAAAAAGAAATCATATAATCATCGGATTGCTCAGCGGCATTGGTGATCTGAGATCTGAATCTTACCTATGCATCAATCCCAAACATCTCCATAACAATAAATCAAACACAGTTCATAAATGTTCCTAATAACTATTTTTCATCACCAAATTCACATCCACCTTATCATCAGCTAAATAGAACATTCTTCCTATGGAAATATCCTAGCAAAAACAATTGAATTTTTAAATATTTTGAAAGCATAAACTTTTTCCAATTCAATTTATTAAAAGCCAGCTTTTTATTTTTCCTAACTAAAATAAAGCAACGAGATGAGTCATAAATTTAAAAATAATAATAAATTATTCAAAAAATTAAAAACATAGTGAATTCATTCATGCACTATTGCTAAAGAAAATTGATATAAGGAAAATTATGGGTAAAATATTTTTAAGAATTTTTTCCAAAACTATAAATTATGCTTGGCTGATGATCATGACGGGGTGGATATGAGGAATGGTAAAACCAAATAGTGAGGTAGCTGATGTCTTATGATGATGTGGTTTGGATTTAATTTATTTTTTAAAATTTTTTTCTAATACTTGATCACAATACAATAATTTGCAAATTTTAGCATTTTACGAAAAATAATTATTAAATAATATCCACATAAATATCGAAATATTTTATGGGGTTAAAAATAATTTTTTAAATTTTTTTTTTAATATTTATAAATTCTATTTTAATAACAAAGTGCTCAATTTCTTTAATATTTTTAAAATTTAACATTATTTCATTTTTTAATAAAATATTTTTTGACTAAATATGCAACTCGCTTAAATTTTTCTTAATAAATTAATCTTAATATTTTGATAAATAAATAAAGACTGTTCGCTAGAATGCTCACTAAAAAAATAAATTTATAAAAATTAAATTAAAATATTTTCCCACAATAAGAGCAAGACCCAATTACAAAGATGAAATGATTTGATGAAATGGAATTTAGATTACCCATTTAATTTGGGCATCTCATAAATTATCTTTTTATTTTCGTAATAAAGTTAATTAATTTTAATGGCATTTAAAATGAATCTTTAGCTGACAATCTTCAAATGAATCAAAAAATATATTTTAAATTTAATACCTCAGGAAAATAAGAAAATTAATTAACAAAATCACTGACATTTTAAAGGTTGAATAAAAATTAAATTAAAAATTTAAAAAAAAAATTGATAAAAAAAGTATAAACTTATTGATAATGCAGCAAACAATTTTATTTAAATTAATTATTTCAAACTAATTTTTATATCTCATAAATTATTTTATAAAAATTTGGCATTTAATTTCTAATTTTTTGTTCAATTTTTATAAAATGTTACAAATATATTAATCAAACAAAAATTGAATAAAAAATTTTAAAAAAAAATGATAAAAAATAAATAAATATAAGTCTATTTTATAACGCTGCAAACAAAGTTTAATAAAAAAAATTTTAATTTAAAAAAACTATATATTTTTAAATTTTAAAATTAAAAATTGCTACTTGTTTATACACCTCATAAATAATTATTTCTTTTATTTTAAAATAAAATTAATTAATTTTTATGTTTTTTAAAAATCAATCTGATATCTATTGCAATTTTAATTTAAATCAAAAAATATATTTCAAAATTAATAAAAATTTTAATTGAAATCAAAAAAAGTAATAAAATTAATTATAAAAATCGTCTCCATTTAAAGGTTATGGGTGGTTTTAAACTATTTTTGCATTTCTTTTTCCTCTTTGCCTTTTTTTGGCATTGTAACGATTAACGATACTACGTTACTTTTGAATTATAAGTTTTCAATAAATTGATTATAAGATTAGTTGAGTTCCGTTCCGATTCCGAAAAGTGGTCGAATTCCGAAAAATTCCGAAAATAGCAAAGAGGACGCTTTGCTAATTTTTTTATAGAAAAAAGAACAAAAGGGATAATAAAAATATTTTAAATGGCAATAGAAAAAAAGAAAAATAAATTTTAAATAAATAAAATTAATTTTTAAAAATTATTTTTAAACCCATAAAATAATTCGGAGACCTGTAAGATATTTAAAAATTATTTTTTAGTAAATGCTAAAATTCACAATGGATTATGCAACATTATTTGATAAAAATTAAAATAAAAAGAATAAATTGAAGCGAACCATATCACCAGCGGTTCATCCTCGACCGTTGGCAACCTCATTATCACAAAAATTAAATAAAAAAATTAAATTAAAAAATAATGATAAAAAATAAATAAATATAAATTCATTTGATAACGCCGCAAACAAAATTATAAATTTATAAAAATGTATGTATTTTATTTAAATAATTAAAAAAAAATTAAAAAATTACATCTTATTTATGCCTCTTATAAATTATTTTTTTATTTATATAATAAATGAATTAATTTTAATGGTTTTAAAAATGAAACTCATCAGTCCCCGTTCACTCGTTTAATTTTAATAAAATAGTTTTTTAATTTTTCATCAAACACATAATTTTTTTAGAATCCATACATATAAATTCCAAATAATTATAATGATCCATGTCCATGTGTAAAGGCCAAAAAATAAAAATTTCAATTTTGAAAAAAGAATTTATTTTTAATTTTATATCTCTCTAAAAAATTATTATCAATAATTATAATTTTAAAACAATAAAAAATATGTTAACTTGAATTAGAATATAAAAAATTGAAAAAAAATTTAAATTTAATAACAAATTTATAAAAAAATATCACACCAAATAAAGAAATATGAAAGGCTTATAAATAAGCAAGCCGACGCCACATTTTTTGGTTCATATTATGAAGTATTTGATATTCCAGCTAGACCGCATAATAATTTTGCAAAATAATTATTTAAATAATGAGTGTCTAAATTTTATCATTGAATTTTCCTCCTTCCTATTGGGCAATTCGTTTTTCTTCTTGTATCAGCGATTTGTCATCACTTTTTTCACCAAAAATTATGGAAATTTTTCCTTAATTGATTGTGGATCCATCGATGTTTTTGGCGCAATTTTATTTTCACCAGCAAAAATGTTGAAATTCGAATATTCATAAAAAATATTTAATTTCTTGTTTATGCTCCTTATCCAGGGTTCGCAGTCGTAGATGTACTTTATTTAAAGATTTGTACTTTTTTTGAGGGGTCAAATCTTTTAAAATAAAAAATGTACTTTTTTTAAAGATTTGTACTTTATTTTAACTTTGGTGTACTTTTTGTACTTTTTTTTCACAAAACAATGAAAAAATGATAAAATTTTTCGCTGCGCGGCCTTTTTTGGCTCAAATTTTTCGCTGCGTGGCCAAATAATTATTTTTAATAAAAGCTCAAATTAAAATACGCTATAAGCCTTTTTAAAAAATATTTGAAAGAAATTAAATAATGAATAAAAATTAATCTAGTCCATATCATCATCGGCTTCTTCGGGAAAATATTATTTTAATTTTTTGTTAATTATTTAACCCATAAACTATTTCGACAGAGAAATTCATAAAAGAATAATTTTTTTATCTTTCTAGAAAAGGCAACTGACAAAGAGTACAAAAAATTTAAAAAAAATAAAAAGACAAAATATGAAAATTTTTATATTAATTTTCTTAATAATAATAATAATAATGTCGTGTGCCTTCGTCCAAATATTTTTTTTTCCACAATTTCTATAAATTTTTAAAATAAAATTAAGGAAAAGAATGAATAAGTTACATTTTTACAAAGAATATTTCAATAAAAATAATTAAAATTAATTAATTGTTGCAGAACATGCTTTCCTCGTAATCATCCAAATGCCAGTCCATATCCACTCAGCGATTGAAGATGTTGACAACAGTGGTTAACAATAGTAAAAAAGACGCCATGAAGAATATGAATTTATAATTTTATTTGTGTTTTGAAAAATGAGAACAAAATCATCTTCTGATACCATAATGAAATCTAATCTAATTTATTTTATTTAAATTCAATTTATTTCTTAAACTTAAATGGGCTTCTGGCAGATTTGTATTTTTTTTTTCTAAATTTAATGAAAATTTGTTAATTACCAAAAATTATAGTAATTAAATTTTATTTTGTTTAATTTTAGGAAAGTTCTTCTCATAAAATAATTTTAAAAATATTAGAATGTTTTAAATATAATTAGTTTGCAAAAATTTCTATTCAATTATTAAGTTTATTTTTCAAACATAATTTGAAAACAATATGGCAGATCACTTTATTTTTAGCACAATTTGGAAATAGTTAAAATAAAAATTTTAAAAAATTATTTTTAAATTCATAAAATATTTCGAAATCTCTAAGGATATTTAATATTTTTAAATTTTTATGAGAGGTACAACTAACTGTTGACGACACAACCCGAGAGGAAGGGCCAACTCAACCGCGGTCCACGACAACGCCCCGACAGGACGGATGGACCAAACCAAAGGAAGAAATGATGATCCGGGGCAAGGCAGACGGCAGCCAAACCCGAACCGAACCAATGTCCACAGCAAAAGGCAGCTGAAGACGAACCAAATGTCCACGGCAATCCCCACGGATGATGGACGAACCTGAAAGAGAAAACCCCAAAGCCAAGAACCGAAATTGAACCCAATAAACCAAATTTGAATTAAAGGCGATCAAATATTTATTGGGGCCAAAATAGATTATAAATGACAGCAATGGGGGGAAGGAATAAAGGAATCCAACAATTAGAGGGGTAAGGCGAGATCATTTTATATCCCATCGAGAGGGGCGTGGGCAACGGCCGAGATTCTTAATCGGGCAATGGGCCAACAAGAGAGCAAGAAGATCCTGTGCCAAAGCCAGTGGGAAGAGAGCCAAGTTGAGGAGGGGCAAGCCATTGTGCCATAGGAAGGGCCAATGGGCAGCAAGCCAATTCCAAGCAATTGGGGACGGGATAAGCGGCCGGCACAACAATGGCAAGCAATAAAGGAAGGGGGCCAAGCAGGCAAGAGCCAAGCCGTTTCAAATAATGGGCCCAAGCCAATTTGACAATTGGATGATCAGCCAATTTGATTTCTGCAAATGAAGGGAGAGGAGGGGAACCCAACTCACATCAGATTAAGATTGTTTTGGCCGTTTTTTTGCCATTTATAAACTAAAGTGGGAAAAAATGGGAAAAAGGCTATTAAATTACATGATGAAAAGAATTAAAATTATTTAAAATTAATTTGACTAAAACTGTCGAAGACAGCCTGCCCACCAGGGCGGCCAGCTTTCAATAAGATAGCAGATTCCCAACGGCAAAAATTATTAAAAAGCTAGCGGTGATTTCAAATTGTAGAAATCATGAAAAAGCTAGCAATGATTTCGAAATGGCAGAAATCATGGTTGTTAAAGGGGCCAAAATGGGAACGAATAATTGATTCAAAAATGCGGGAATCAAGCCAACATAATTGATTTCAAAAGGCGGAAATCAAGTCAAATAATTGATTTCAAAAGGCGGAAATCAAGGCAAATAATTGATTTCAAAAGGCGGAAATCAAGTCAAATAATTGATTTCAAAAGGCGGAAATCATTTGCCAGATTTCAAAGGCTGAAATCATTCGCCAATTTATTTCAAAGGCGGAAATCAAGCCAAAATAATTGATTTCAAACGGCTGAAATCAGTATAATAATTAACTTGACCAATTAAGGCCCAAGGTGTTGATTTCTAAAGGCGGAAATCAATTCAAAATCAAGCAAATAAACTGGTGCAAAATGATGTTGCACAAAATAATTGGAACGGATCATTTTTGTAGAAAAATAAGCAAAATGGACAATAAAAGGCCCGAGGACAAATCACTCTCAATTTATTCACAGAATGAAAATACGCCATATTGACCTCATTGACTATAATCCACTATAGGGAAGGCAGTCAGCGGATTAGCTTCGCCATTCCCTGGGTCCCATAATTACAGTATTGTGGCCGACTTGGGCTTTGGAATGTTCATATTGGATGACCCAGCCATTTCTTTATGATATTGAATGGCTTGAAAAAATAGCAATAAGAATTAGAAGGATGAAATAATTTTTATCGACATTTCCTTCATTATTAAAAATAATCCTTTAAATTTAAAAAGAGAATTCAAAAAAATCGGCAATTTTAGATCTTTCCAAGTTTACAATTTAAAGCCGATTGTGATCTCGGAAATCCAATTTAATATAGTAAATCAATTTAATATCCAAAATACCAATTAATATAGCCGCAAATAATTCGCGCAAAGGGCATTTTGTGACCGAAAAGGTCACAATAAGAAGCCAAGCCCAGGCTAGGGTGGCATTTCGATGGTGGCTTATTGCCAAACCGAATTGATTTAATCAATAATAAAAATCAAAATCAGCAATTTTAATCCTTTGAAATTAGACTTTTGAAAATTATAAGGTCCATTAGAATTTGGGAAAACCATAGCAAATTATTATAAATTTAATATAAAATAATTGTGGCGCAAATCGCAAAAAGGCCAATTAACATGGAGATTTGGCTTAAGCCGATTAAGTAATGTAAAATCTGCTTTAAAGATAAAGGGAAAAATCCAAGGAGTATGGTGCCCCAAGTCAAAAAAGGTATCAAAGGCCAATTAACGTGGCTCAAAAAGCTGATTGAATATTATGAGTCTGCCTAATATTGGAATTGGAACGAAAGCCAATCAATATATAAATGCGACTCAAAAATTTACCGCAAAATATGGATTCTTCAGAGAATTTGGGAGGCGGCCAAGGGGGGATATCCGGCCACCAAAACAGGGTCGCCTTATCCACAAAATATGAAAGGCATCTCATTTTAATTGACCTTTCTTTGAATTGGACGGCTAATTCACACCATCCTTTGATATAGTCCTTATAAAGAGCGTCCAAAGACCTTTTTATTCCCAGTAATTTTTGACAAATAATTTGATTGTGATTATGATGACTCCGCCTGAGGTCAAAGAGTGAAATGATTATTGACAATATTTTTCGCCAATTCAATTTTAAACTTTCACTGAATAAAATGTGCGAAGCGGCGTAAGTACTGCCAAAATTATTAAAGGAATAAATTTTAAGTAAAAATGAGATGAATTTTGACAGTTTTAATGATTTAATACTTGTCAAATTATTCTGTAATTCAAAAATAGGGGAAGTAATCTGTTCTCCCAAGATCTCTGTCCGATTTATTCGGCCCACATTATAGTCTTTATTGATGGATTGCGCTATGGGAGTAAGCGGCGAGATCAAAGATGAAGGAGAAAGAGGTGCCGACATATCGACAATGGAATTGGCTGGGGGCAGAATTTCATTTCCACCTTCCTCCAGAATTTTATTTTCATCTTCCTTCGAAATTTTATTATTCATTTCTAATTTATCATCAAGATCAGAATTATTTTCTTCTATTTTTGGAATCTTTTCCTCTAAAATCATTTGCTTTGCATCGGGAATCTTTTCCAAAATCATTTCATCAGCTTCGAGAATATTTTTATTTTCTAAAGGTTTCTCCTCTCTACCACATGGGAATAAATATGGCGGGAATTCCTTATCTCGATTGGAAATTGGAAATTCCATTTTATCATTATTAAAATCCATAATGGATATTTTATTGCTAATTTTATAAATGCTTTGATAATACCGAGTTTTCGGTTTCCATATTTGTTCATTAGCAAAGCTTTCATCAGAAAATTCTTTTTTAATATTTAATGCCTCATATAATTTAGTCCGCCGCCCTTCAGGAGGACGAACAACTAAATCTAATTTGAGCATTTTATCTCGTAAACAAGCGACAAGATTAGTCGGGTGATGCCCATTTGAACGAAAATTTTCAAAAATCAGTGTTTCGATTTCGAGATTTTCCTTAACAAGTTTAAAGAAAAATTCAGACCAGTCGTTCAGGCTTTTGTTTAATATATTAATTATTAGCCCAATTTTTACTGATAGGCTAGCCATTGCCTTCAAATCTTTTGGATCTTTGGCCAAAAGCATGTCGGCTTCTGTGAGATAATTAACCGCTTGAAGTGATGGCAATGAGAATGATGCCCGAATTTTGTCGGACATTTTAATTGCCTTCTCTAATTAATGAATTTTACAAAGATAATGCTCTTTTAATTCAATAAAGAAAATTAATTTAAAATCCGACAATTTTAGAATATTCCGGAGTTTGATTTTGACAAAAAATCTGATTAGACTCACGGAAAATCAATTTAATATTTTAAAATAACTATCAAAAGGCTAAATTATATGCAATTTGATTAAAAAGGCCAATTAATGATGTAGGATCTACTTTAAATGGAATAGGCAAGATCCAATGAATATGATATCCCAATTAAAATTGATGAATTTTGCTTCAATTAATGGCCAGTAAGATAAAATAATTTGGCTATTCACAGATTGATTAAATGGTTAATAAAGATTTTGTGAAGTTGACCCAAGAATTATCTAATTGGCCAAGAGAAATTGAAAAGTTATCCCAGAGTTTTTTGTCTCTTTGGCCAGCAAAATGAAAATTTTCGCCTTAGTAGCTATTAAATATAAAATTGATTAAACACTTATGATTTTTCCTCAATGAATAGCTAAAGGAATTTGTTGGATTGCCAATCAGAAAATTTTGAAAGGCTAAATCCAGAATTTTTGCCTCAGGCCAATAAAAATTTTTTAAAATAGCTAATCAAAAATTGAGAATCTGAATTTGCCTTAAGGCCAATAAAAATAAATGAATTAATTAAAATTGATAATCGCAATTTAAAAGCGAAATCCCGATTTTTTGCCTCAAAGGCTATTAATAATAATGGTTTGCCCTAAAGGCCCTATAATTTGCCACAATGGCTAATAATAATAATGATTTGCCCTAAAGGCCCTCTAATTTGCCTCAATGGCTATTAATAATAATGATTTGCCCTAAAGGCCCTCTAATTTGCCTCAATGGCTATTAATAATAATGATTTGCCCTAAAGGCCCTCTAATTTGCCTCAATGGCTAATAATAATAATGATTTGCCCTAAAGGCCCTCTAATTTGCCTCAATGGCTAATAATAATAATGATTTGCCCTAAAGGCCCTCTAATTTGCCTCAATGGCTAATAATAATAATGATTTGCCCTAAAGGCCCTCTAATTTGCCTCAATGGCTAATAATAATAATGATTTGCCCTAAAGGCCCTCTAATTTGCCTCAATGGCTGATAAATTGAATAAATTGGGTTTCAAAAAATTAAACCCACCTGAAAATTCTGCCCGTGCAGCTCAGTCGGTAGAGCAACTGCTACTCTTAATCCAATGTTGACGACACAACCCGAGAGGAAGGGCCAACTCAACCGCGGTCCACGACAACGCCCCGACAGGACGGATGGACCAAACCAAAGGAAGAAATGATGATCCGGGGCAAGGCAGACGGCAGCCAAACCCGAACCGAACCAATGTCCACAGCAAAAGGCAGCTGAAGACGAACCAAATGTCCACGGCAATCCCCACGGATGATGGACGAACCTGAAAGAGAAAACCCCAAAGCCAAGAACCGAAATTGAACCCAATAAACCAAATTTGAATTAAAGGCGATCAAATATTTATTGGGGCCAAAATAGATTATAAATGACAGCAATGGGGGGAAGGAATAAAGGAATCCAACAATTAGAGGGGTAAGGCGAGATCATTTTATATCCCATCGAGAGGGGCGTGGGCAACGGCCGAGATTCTTAATCGGGCAATGGGCCAACAAGAGAGCAAGAAGATCCTGTGCCAAAGCCAGTGGGAAGAGAGCCAAGTTGAGGAGGGGCAAGCCATTGTGCCATAGGAAGGGCCAATGGGCAGCAAGCCAATTCCAAGCAATTGGGGACGGGATAAGCGGCCGGCACAACAATGGCAAGCAATAAAGGAAGGGGGCCAAGCAGGCAAGAGCCAAGCCGTTTCAAATAATGGGCCCAAGCCAATTTGACAATTGGATGATCAGCCAATTTGATTTCTGCAAATGAAGGGAGAGGAGGGGAACCCAACTCACATCAGATTAAGATTGTTTTGGCCGTTTTTTTGCCATTTATAAACTAAAGTGGGAAAAAATGGGAAAAAGGCTATTAAATTACATGATGAAAAGAATTAAAATTATTTAAAATTAATTTGACTAAAACTGTCGAAGACACTAACAACTTCAAATTAAAAAACTCTAATTATTATAAATTTTTTAATTTTAAAAATTAAAATTTTTTTGTGTTCTTCCTAATTTATTTTTGCCGAGTTTTTTTAGAAAAAATCTCTAAAATTTTCTCTTTTTCCTGCTCATGATCTATATCTTTACATATGCATATGTATGCAGCATGCATTCTCCTCGAATTTTTTCGGATTAGTTTTTAAAAAATTTGCTTATATTTTAATTTGAAATTAATTAAATCAGTTATTTAAAAAATATAAATGCTATATATTGTTTATCGGTTAAAAAATTTTATTTTTCAAATTTCGAATATCTCTATTAATTTTTGCCAATTAATTTTCCTACTAACTCATAAAATAATTATCAAATCACCAAATACTTAAATATATCTTTTTATTATTCAATAAAAAAATACAGACGTGAACGTGAACTATTTTAAAAAATGTAAACAAAATTGCAGATCACTTATTAGAATGGTTAAATTTAAAAGAATAGTAAAATAAATTGTGAAATAATTTTATATTTAATAATTTTTAAAATTTTTAAACCATAAACTTTTTTCCCATTCAAATTAATAAAATCTACATTTTTATTTTTTAGTAAAAGAAAACTGAGAAGACACATGCAAAAAATTTAATAGATAAATTTAAAAATGATAAAAGAATTCCAAGACATTCGAAAAGTAATATACAAATAGAAAATATAGAAGCAAAAATTAGTTAGGAAGCATAGTAATATTTTATATTTATACAAATTTTTATATATCCCCTTGATTGCATGAGGATTGCAGATTGCACTGATGAATGACTAATAGCGCGAAATTTATTCCCAATATGGAAAGGTGAAATATAGCAAGAGTACTTAAAATAAATTTTTAATAAAAAAATTAAGCTATATAATAACCATATGAATGGAAAAAATTTTCAAAAATTTTATTATAAAATTAGCACTATTAATATTATTACAAACATTCGTTAAATTGATAAATTTTTTATTTAATGTTATTAAAATTATTTTTAAAAGATTGAAAAAATAATTAAATTTATCGATTTAATTTTGTATCTCATAGATTATCTTTTAATTTTTGCAATAAATTTAATTAATTTTAATGGCTTTTAAAAATAAATCTAATTATTATTGCAATTTTCATTTAAATCAAAAATATATTTTAAAATTGCTAAAAAAATTTAATATAATATCAGAAAATTAATTATCAAAATCTTCACCATTTTAAAAGTTATGGGTAGATTGTTAAACTCTTTTTGCATTACACTTTTCCTCTTTGCCTTATTTTAGCGTAGGAACGATTGTTAGTCTATTTGCCCAAAATATTCACGAATAGAACGGAGTCAAATTGGTTGGCTTAATAATTGGTCTTTGTTTTATTTGGGCGGCACCATTTTTCATTGCCTATTTGCTTGGTACATAGTGGAATTATTTTCCACTCATTTGCATGGTAATTTTTCCAATAAAAATAAAAAATTTATATTTAATTTTATTTTTTTAAATAATTTATTTTATCAAGCGCAGTATTTCATAAATTTTCAATTATTTTCAAACAAATTTTCTCATATTAATATCAAAATATTAACATTTTTCTTCTATGAGATGCAAATATTTTTTAATAATAAAATTTTAAAAAACAATATGAAAAATGAAAACCATAAAAAAATTAATAGCGTAGAAATTAAAATATTCCAATTTGAAAATGAAAAATGCCAAAAAGACGGAGGAACAGTTTCAAAAGAGAAAAATTCCAATTTACCCAACTAAATAAAAATTCAATTATATTTCAAACAAATATAATTCAAAAACAAAATCTAACATATTACAAAAATTTTCCTCGAAGACTATTTTTCATCACCAAACTCACATCCAGCAGTATCCACCCTATCATCAGTAAAAAATATTCATCCCACGGAAACATCCTAACAATTAATAAATGTAATTTATTTTGAATTTCATTGATTTATATTAAATTTAAATCGTAGTTCTTAAAATAAATTTATAGGTTATAGTTTTCATCCTTTTTGACAATTTTTTATAATTTATTTTTACTGATCGATAATCTACCTGCAAATTTGAAAAATTCTCTTGAGATTCTTAATTATTACTCATATTTGATTATAAAGCTATGAAAGAAATTTATTCCAATTTATGTAAAGTTAAAAAAGTACATAATAATAAGCAAAAATTTTTAGAATTAAAGTTATTAAAAATAGAAAATTTAAAATTTAATTAGAAATTTTTCTTGAATTTTTATTTAGAATTACCAATATTTTTTTGATGTGTCTTGTCGCGCGTTTTTTTAATATTCTTCTTAAATGTGACGAGAATTATTATTTTCCATTAATCATTCACTTTTATGGGTTGCATAATTTCCCTCATTTTGAAAGCATGGTTTTGTGGATTTTGAATTATCGGATGCAGCACAGGCAACCGCCCAGTGGTTTACCGATGTTGGGGGTACAGGATTTCATGCATGGCAAAGTTGAGGGAAAAATTAATAAGGAAAATTATTTTAATGAATTTTAAATATTAAAATTTCTAACCCATAAACAATTTTTAATATTTCTCTTCTTTAAATGTTCCCTTTTATTTTTTGTATGAAAAATGGCCATTAAAAGAAAGAGACCAAAAAATTTTTTAATAAAAATTCCAAAATTAGAAACTCTTAATTGCAAAATGCAGATAAAATTCTTTATCTGGTGGGATATTTATCTATTTGAAAGTATACAATTAAAAATTTTAGAATCCCTATTTAATTGGTAATTCACAAATATAATTAAAGAGGGCATTTATTAGATAGATAATCAAAGATTTGAAAATATATTTTGAAAAAATATTATAGCCATTTATTTTGTAAAAAGATAAACTTATTTTGGCAAAAAAAACATTGATTTTGGAAAAAATCTTCCGTGCCAAAAATAATATATTTTTGAGGTCATATAACTTGGCCATAACTAGGGGTTTAGGGCTAGGTTTAAGTTTAGGGCGGGCGTTTGGAATATTAGTTCTAATTTTTTTTGAATTTTTATAAAACCTACTAAAGCCAGCTTTAATCGAAATTTGAATAAAAAATTAAATTAAAAAAATTAAAAATTGATAAAAAAAATTAAAGAATAATATTTTTTGATAATGTGGAGAAAAGAATTACCGTATTAAAAATAATTTTTCATATTATTTTTACAATCTCATAAATATGTTTTGATAACCCCTTTTTTGGAATATAACTTTAATTTAACTAACTTACTTATTCCTTGATTTGGTTTTTGTTATGAAAATTTTTAGTTAGAGCATAAAATGAAGGAAAAACAAAATATAAATTTAATAAAAAGTTGTAAAAAATTATAAATAATTGATAAAGTAATTCAATTTGTAAATTTTAAAACTTATAATTCGTGGGAATAACTAATATTTATTTTTCGCCAAATGATAAAATGTGCAACGGATTCAAATCGGTGGGGGACCATTGTCAATTGCTTCCTCGTAATTTGTGATTGTTTTTACGCTCAAATACAATTTTCATTTTATCAAGTTGAAGATTAATAAACATAATTTAATAAGCATAAATATAGGTTTTTTAAAATTTTTTAAGTATTAATTTTCGATTCCTCCAGAGTGTCCTTTTTAAATTGAATTTCCTCCATTTTTAATAATTTAATATTTTTATTTCTAAAAATAAATTTATGGTCTATCGATTTCATCTTTATGAACAATTTTTTTAAATATTTTTTCGGATTTATCATTATTGAATATTTATTTCCAAATCTTTTGATAAATTTTAAAAGATATTTAACATAAAAAATTTTATGTATTTCATTTCAATATTTTTTTCAACCAAGGGAATTTATTCTTTGTTTTATTCTATTAATTTTTTTTTCAATTTATTTATTGTTACGAATCATTTTGTTGGAATTTAAATCAAATAGTATGTATAAATTCACTTGATTATATGGTCTATGGCGAACAAAATTATTTAAAATAAATTTAAATATATTTGGATCTCATAATTTATTTTATATTAATTTAATTCTAATTTTTTGTTGAATTTAACAAAATACACAAAAATGAATCGATGGAAATTTCAATAAAAATTAAATTAAAATTTTTTTAAAAAAAAGTAAAAATTCATTTGATTATGTATTTGGCTTGTGGCGATTGGCGAATAAAATTATTTTAAGAATAATTTTTTACATAAATTATAGCTATCAAATTTCCAAATTTGAATAAAAATTAAAAAGTTAAAAAATAATTATAAAAAATTAATATATAATTTTATTTAATAATATGGCGAACAAAATTATTAAAATAATCTTTTTATAAATATTTTTTGCATCTCATAAATTATTTTCTTTAATCTGACATTTATATTCTAATTTTTTTTGTTTAATTTTCATAAAATTTCCAAGAGCCATCAGCATTATGATAAAATTTAAAAAAATTAAAAAATAACATAAAAAATTAAATAAGTAAAGAATTAAATTTTTTTAATTAAATGATTTTAAAAAATTAAAATTTTATTTAGTTTTGTTTACGCAATAATTAATTTTAATGGCATTTAAAAATAATCTTTAGCTGACAATCTTCAAATGAATCAAAAAATATATTTTAAATTTAATACCTCAGAAAAATAAGAAAATTAATTAACAAAATCACTGACATTTTAAAGGTTGAATAAAAATTAAATTAAAAATTAAAAAAAAAATTGATAAAAAAAAATATAAACTTATTGATAATGCAGCAAACAATTTTATTTAAATTAATTATTTCAAACTAATTTTTATATCTCATAAATTATTTTATAAAAATTTGGCATTTAATTTCTAATTTTTATTGAATTTTTACAAAATGTTACAAAGATATAATCAAACAAAAATTGAATAAAAAAATTAAAAAAATAATGATAAAAAATAAATAAATATAAGTCTTTTTTATAACGCTGCAAACAAAGTTTAATAAAAAAATTTTAATTTAAAAAAATATCAATTTTTTAAATGATTTAAAATTAAAAATTACTTCTTGTTTATACACCTCATAAATAATTATTTCTTTTATTTTGAAATAAATTAATCAATTTTAATGTTTTTTAAAAATCAATCTTATCTATTGCATTTTTAATTTAAATCAAAAAATATATTTTAAAATTAAAAAATTTTAATTGAAAAACAAAAATGTAATAAAATTAATTAATAAAATTGTCTCCATTTAAAAGTTATGAGTGGCTTTTTAAATTATTTTTACATTTCTCTTTTTCCTCTTTGCCTTTTGGCATTGTAACGATTAACGATTTTCCAATAATTTTATTATAAGTTAGCACTATTAATATTATAACAAACATTCGTTAATTGACAATAAATTTTTTATTTAATATTATAAAAATTATTTTGAGCAATGTTGCCATTTTCTAGTAATATTATCATCATTTATTTAAAAATTCAAATATTTTTCTTAATGCTCCTAAATTTTATGAATTGCAAAATTATACTAAAATTGTTATGAAATTTTATTAATCTTGAGGGATTCTCTAAATCCATTTTTTTAATCATTATTCGGAATCTTTCATCCTTCTGGCCTCAAGGGAGGAAAATAATTTATTTCCTTAAAATATTTAATTTTTTTTAATTTAAATTGGCATCTGTTCAATTATTCCTTTTTCCAAACGTGAAATTGTTAATTTATCAAAAATTCTTATTAATAAAATTTTTGTGTTACAAAAAAATGTATTTTTTTGTCAATTTTTATAAAATTATTATATTTAAAATCTATATTGCCAACCTACATCGGAATTCGGAAAAGAAAGTGAACAAGAGAACAAATGGTTT
The DNA here is from genome assembly GCA_030063045.1 of Pratylenchus scribneri. Classification (NCBI taxonomy): domain Eukaryota; kingdom Metazoa; phylum Nematoda; class Chromadorea; order Rhabditida; family Pratylenchidae; genus Pratylenchus; species Pratylenchus scribneri. The sequence continues at coordinate 943,901 of JAQSEB010000185.1, read as the reverse complement.
GATTGTTTAATTTCTTAGGTCGACAGATAGATTTTGATGATTCATTGATTCTGAAATGATTGAAAGCAATGCAACTTGGATAATTTTTGCTTCGTTTATTTTTTAAAAATCAATTGATAAGAAAAATTTTTTAAAAATAATCAGATTATCTCTTTGATAATATTATGGCTGCGTAGATCAATCAAATTATGGTATTATTTTTTATAATTTCTTCATTATAATGAAATAAATTGAATTTTATCATTTGTTATTTTTGCAAGCCATTTTCAAATCAATGCCATCCTTTTAAAAAGACAAAAAAATATAAGTAGTCGGTTTTTAAAAAAATTGGATCTTAAATTATTTAAATTTAGCTATATTAAAATTTTTACAAATTATTTTAAACTCATAAAATATTTTGATATCTGTGAAGATATTTAATTGTTATTTTTAATAAATGTTCAAATTAGAGCGCACCATTTAAATATTCAAAATATTTGTAAAAAAAATTTAAAAAATATTTAATATAAAGCAACTATATCGCCATCGGCTTTATCGCCGTGTTTATTGATCTGACCATCCATATCAAATATAGTGCACAAATTTTCCCCTTCAAAATTTTTATCATCACATCATACTCACATCCACTCTATCATCAGCTAAACAGAACATACTTCCCACGAAAAAATTCTAGCAATAATTATTGAATTTTTAAATAATTTTTTTAAACCATAAACTTTTTCCCATTTAATTTAAAAGTCATCTTTTTATTTTTCCTAACGAAAATAAGGAAAGTGAGTGACTGACCATAAAAATAATAATTATTTTACAAAAAAAAATCAAAAATATAGGGAATTCATACAAAATTGGCAAAAGTAGGGGATCGGAGTAGTTGAGAAACATAATAATAAAATAACATTTTAAAAGAATTTTTAAATAAAAACAATTAAAAAAATGTATATGCAATTTGATAAACAGCCTTTTTCTAATTTTTCGATAATTTATTTGTTCAATTTCATCAGGATCAATCAAAATTTTAAAAATTAATATTGTACAAAATACCATAAAAAATAAATTTTCACCAAAAAATGCCCTTAGTACTTCCTCATTTTTTTCATGTAAAAATAGTCATTACTTTACCAATATGAAGAGATATGATGAAATCAGGTCTGGAACCGGAATTCCGATTGCCGGAATTCCGGTATTTGAGTTCTGTTCCGATTCCGAAAAGTGGTCGAATTCCGAAAAATTCCGAAAAAAGCAAAGGGGGATGCTTTGCTAATTTTATACAAAAAAGTTGATTATTTTTCGAACCGCCGGCCTAAAATGAAGTGAAAGCTAATTATATGTATTCCTAAAATACGAAAGAATTTATTTTAATTTGGCGCCCAATTGTCCGCCGGCGGCCAATTGTCCGCCCCCAATTGTCCAAATAGGCTGGCGCGCCCAAATGTCCGGGACACGGAGCCGGAGTGCCGGAGTCGGACCCAGCTCTGAAATTGTTGCAAAACATTCTTTTCTGAAACATCTAAATGCCAGTTCATTCCACAGTCTAGAGATTAGTTTTGTAGCTTTAATTCACAAAATAAGTGCCAATTTAGGTTATTTTTGTATAATTTGCCATAATTATTATAAACTTCAAAATAGATAATTTTGTTTTAAAAGTATTTTTAAAATAAATTTTTAAAACATTTTTTTATTTAAATTAATAATAAATAATTAAAATAAGAAAATAATCCTTTACTTATATATATTTTAGTTTCACATAAATTATTTTTGATAATTTGTTATTAAATTCTATTTTTTTTTTTGCTAGATTTTCAAAAGATGTATGAAGGAACACTTGAACGACGGGATTTTAAATAAAAAAATAAATTAATTTTTAAAATCAAGACAAAAAAAATTTAAAAAATTTAAATTTATAGATAACCCGGCGAATAAAATAATTTATAATAATATTCTCATACATATTTTTGCATCTCATATATTATTTTCTATAATTAAGAATTTAAATTCTACCATTTTGCTGAAATTTTTAGAAAATTCTAAGCCAATATCAAACCGAAATTTGAATAAAAAATTAAATTTTAAAATTTAAAAAATAATAAAAAAACTAAAATACTGTAATTTATTTGATAATGTGGTGAATATATTTTTTAAAATAATTAATTTCAAAATATTTTTGCATATCATAAATTATTTATATGCAATTTGGAATTTAAATGCTAATTTTCTGCTAAATTTTTACAAAATATTTTCAACGAAATCGCTCCAAATTAGAATAAAAAGATTATTAAAAATAAAATAAATATAGAATTAAAACATATTTTTAAATGATTTTAAAAAATTAAAAATTTGTTTAATTTGCAGATTTAGGTATAAAAAATAATTTATTTTTTAGATTAAATTATTTTATAAAATTCGAATTAAATTCAAATTTTTAATTGAATTTTTACAAAATGCTGGGAGCAACATGCAATGAAAATTAAAAATTTTAAAAAAATAATTATAAACGATTTATTTTTTTAAACCAATTTCTAATATTTGTAATTGTAATTCCATAGGATACTTACTAACTCAACTATGAAGAGCTGAATAAACTTTAAGAGTCGACTAAAAACTAATGATTAATGAAATTATACAATTAAAAATATTTTAAATCATTTTTTAAAAGACTAAATTAATATAAAAAGTACAAACAAATTTGTGGATCTCATAAATTATTTTATAAAATTTACAATATACGTTCTAATTTTTTTGTTGAATTTTTATGAAATGTTCAAGAACAGCAATCTCAGAAATTTCAATAAATAATTAAATTTAAAAAAAATAAAAAATTGTGAAAAAATTTGAAAAATATAAATTTATTTAAAACGCATCAAATAAAGTATTAAAATTAAAATATTTTAAATCTTTTTTTTTTAAAAAACTAAAAAGAAATTAATATAAAAAAGTACCATCAAATTTGTGGATCTCATAAATTATTTTATAAAATTTGGAATATATGTTCTAATTTTTTGTTGAATTTTTATAAAATGTTCAATGAGTCAACAAATCCAGAAAAAAAATTTAAAAATAAAATTAAATTTAAAATAATGATGAAAAAAATTAAAATCTAATTCGATAACATAGCGAATAAAATTATTTAGAATATTTTTTCAAATATTTTTGCAAAATTATTTTTCATGTAGAATTTAAAAATTTTCTTATATTTTTTATTCTTCGAATAAATTATAATATCCATTATCTTAATTTTAAATCATCATTGAATATTTTCAAAAAATCTTTTTATGATTTAGCAGAGCTAGATGCTGGCTTTCAAATGGCTTATTAAATTAATATATTGGTCTAGCTTTTTCACAAATATGGGTTTTGAAATAAGTATGAAACCATTTTTTATTAATTTTTTACATTTTTAACCATAACTTTTGTAAATGAGCCTATTCTCTTGATTTTTATATCATTCTATAGATCTCGTCAAGCTCTTCATATTGATATAAAATTTATTAGAAAATTTTCAAAATAAAAAATTTTTAACCTGTAAGTTTTAACAAATTTAAATTATATTTAGAAAAATATTTTATTTGAAAAAAATTGAAGAAAATTTATTTTAAAAGATTACAAACGAAGCTGAATCTATTTTGAAGCTCTCTCCAAAATTTCAGAATTGTTGGTTAATTTTTAACCCTCGAAAAATTTTAAAATTTCAAATTACCATTTTCTCCCCCTTGGCATTTTTCAGCTTTAAACGCCAAGCACAGACGACTGTGCGGACTTTCAGCCACGAACGCGAACGAAAACTCCGGACTCCGAGCCCGAGCGCAGCACAGACTCAAGCCCCAGACGCGAACCTGATCGACTCTGCGGACTCCAAAGCCACAAGTTCTAAATCGAGCCTCAAGCACGGACCGCAGACTCAGACTCAGATGCGAACTAGAACGACTGTACGTACGACAGGCTATTGTAAAAATTGTATTCAGAAAAAATTCTAAAAAGGAAAAATTTGAAAAAAAACTTGATAAAATTCCAGAAATTAAATTAATTAATTACTAATAAATTTCATATTTTCATCAATTTTTTTAAAAATTTTTTTCGGAATGGTTTGCAGCACATTTTAAAATAAGTATATTGAATTATTTATATTACCTAAAACATATTAATTTTCTATGTATTTTAAATTAAAATATAGGTCACGACATAAATAATTTCATTTTTTTTGCAATAAATTTTAAAAAATGTCAATTTGGCGGAAATATCTGAAAAAGATTATGACAGCATTTTTATAAGTAGGAAAAAATTTTTATTGAACTTCAAAGAAAAGAACTAAATGGCCAGCGAAATTTTATTTTATATTGTAATTTATGAAAACTTTTTACTAATTTTTTTTATTCAAAAATTCCTCATGAAATAGAAATTTTTTACAATTGTCAATGACACAATTTTACCCACAATTTTTTAGTCAAATTATTTATTAATTATTGTATATTACGGGAAAAATGATTTGTAGTATTATTGGCTAATAAAATTAATTTCCAAAATCTATAACAATAGTACTGGAAACATAAATCGACACAAGAATTATGCCGAAATTGGTTCGCCTATATTTTGAAAAAAATTTTATTAACATTAAAATATATTTTTTTTAGATTTTCTTCCAATAAAGATTATTTCAGAATTTTTAAAAAATATTAAAATTTATTTGAATTTCCATTTAAAATAATTTTTATCAACCTATTATTTTAGATTTAAAAGTATGTCTTTAATTTTTATAATGATAGGAATTTTATAAGCCGATCTTGATTGTAACAACAAAAAAATTTAGATTATAATATTTTTAATATTAATTTTTAAAATATTTACAATAGATTAAATTGGAAAATAATAATTTTATAAGCTATAAATATTGAAAAATTACCCATTAAATTTTAACAAAAAAATAACAGAAAACTCATAAAATTTATTCCAATAATTTTTTACAATTCTTTAATTATTATTTGAAAAAATAATTTTACAAATGCCTAAAGTGCCAACAAAAAGTTTATAAAAATAATTCAATTAAATTTTTCAACCACAAATTTATGAATTTTCATCAGTTGTTGCCAGTGTTTTCCCTGTTCCTCTGATTCTGTTCTGTTCCTGTCCTGTTCCTGTTCTGTTCCTGTCCCTGTTCCTGTTACATGATTTAGAACAGAATAGGAACAGAACAGTTTGAAAATTTTTTGGAACAGGAACAGAACATGAACAGAGCAGAATTGGCTGTTCCTAGACTGTTCCTGAGGAACTCGTAAATCAGGAGAAATTATCGGGGAGAAATTGAAATTTTTGAATTTTCTTGGGGCTTTTATTTAGTTCTTTCTCAAATTTCCGATCCCAACCCAAAATATGGCCAAAAATTTGGAACTAAATACATAAAACTAAAGGATCACCATTTACTTTTTTTACATTTTTTGTTTAGGAAGAGGGAATTCACCCATCTTCCCCACTAAAGTTATAAAAAATGTTGGAATTACCAAAATATGGCCAATGTCATCCATTTTCATTTTTTAAAGATCCCAAATTGGGTTCACACTTCAGAGTTTCTTGCTGGTTTTGAAGAAACCTGGTGTAAGAAAAATTATTATGATTTGGATACATTGTTAATTTTATTATTGCGTTGTACAATCAAAATTATGGTATTTTTTTTTTGTTATTTTCTTAATTGGAATAGAAAACACTGAATTTCATCATTTGTTATTTTGGCAAGTCAATTTAACATAAATGAATTCCATAATTTAAAGAATTCAAAAATATGAATGGTCAAATTTTTAAAATTGGATCATAAAAATTTAAATTTAACTATCCTAGTTTTAGAATGCAAAATTAGTAATTGATAAAAATAATGAAATTTAAAAATTATTTTAAAACCCATAAAATATTTCGATAACTATGGGAATATCTAATTAATATTTTTTATAAAATGCTAAATTAGATCGCAACAAAACTGCACATAAAAATATTTGAAAAGAAAAAAAATTATTTAATTTTATTTAATCACATAATCATCGGCTTCTTCATCGGCGATTGGTGACCTGACCACCTATTAATTCAAATCATCGTCAAAACAACAAAATCTAACACAGTACAAAAATTTTCCTAATCACGATTTTTGATCAGCATCCTTAGATCCACCTCATCATCAGCTAAATAGAACATTCTTCCTATGGAAACATCCTAGCCCTATTCCTAATAAAAAAAATAATTGAATTTTTAAATAATTTTTTTTCAAACCATAAATGTTTTTCCCATTCAATTTATTAAATGTCATCTTTTTATTTTTCTTAACGAAAATAAGGAAGGAAACGTGATTGTCCATTGGACATAAAAAAAAATAATAATAATTTTACAAAAAAAAACAAAGGGAATTTAAGCAAATTTGCCAAAGAAGATCGGAGTGTTGAGAAGAGAACATAATAACAAAATAAAATTTTAAAAATATTTTTAAATATTTTTTCCTAAAACCATTAAAAAATGTTTAATAAACCTTTTTCTAAAATATTCAAGATACTCGGAAATTTGAAAAAAAATAAATTTTTTAAAAATTAAAAAATATTGATAAAAAATTTACACATTAATAATATTAATTTATTTAAATTTAAATAAAGTATTTATTATTAAAATATAAAGTTATTCTATCAAACATTTTTTTTTGCATCACATAAATTATTTTTTAAAATTTGGTATATTAGTTCTAATTTTTTGTTGAATTTTTATAAAATGTAACAAAAGAAGCCTTATCGAAATTTGAATAAAAAATTAAATAATAAAAAAAATAAATGGATAAAAAATTAAAGAATAATATTTTATTGATAATGTGGAGAAAAGAATGACCGTATTAAAAATAATTTTTCACAAATATTTTTGCATCTCATAAATTATTTTATATAATTTACAATTTAAGTTCTAATTTTTTGTTGAATTTTTAAATTTTAGATTTACATAAAATTTATGATTATGCTCCACAAATTTCTTATGCGACAAAATTTTTCGATATTTTATGAAATTGGGACGAAATTAGTTAATAACAGTGATATAGATACACCAATTTTATTATTATTTAATTGTGCAATAAATTACCAATAAAATGTTTGAAAAATATTGACTAAAATAATATATTTATCGAATTAAGATTAAAAAGCCAATTTAAATTTGCTTATCGGTTTTTTGTTATAATTTGATTAGGCGATTGTTAGGCTTAGTGGGCAATGAAATCATCAACCGGTGATTATGCCGATGATGATGTAGTTAGCTTTAAAATTTGATCTAACTTTAAGCTTATATAAAAAGCTTTGGTGAGATCATTGTAAATTTAATAATTTTATTTTAATTTTTAAAAATTTTAATATTTTGTGTGAATTGCCTGTCGATTTTCTTGCAGATAACTCTATCATAAGATTATAATTTTATTTAATTTTAGCTAGATAAAATTTATGTATTATAAAAATTTATTTAAATATTTTTAGAAGGCGTTTAAATTTTAAGATTATTTTTAAACCCATAAAATAATATGTCACTGTGAGATTATTTAATAATTATTTTCTACATAAATTCTAAATTTGTAATTGTTGGTGGATTCCAAAATATAAAAAAAACATGATAAAAAGAACAAATTAAAGCCAGTCAAATCATCATCGGTTTCTTCATCGGCGATTGACGAACTGACCATCCATCAAAAACTATGGCCATAGAGCCATAGCAATAAAATTAAATGCTGTACACAAATGCTCTACTACAACAACTTTCATGAATCATAATTTTTTAAGGAAAAAATTCAATCAAAAACATACAGAATTCAAGCAAAATTGGCAAAATTAAGAGATCAAATTAGTTGAGAAACAATAATAAAATAGAATTTTTGAGAATTTTTAAATATTTTTTTCCTAAACAGTAAAATTTTAATAAATAAATTTTTCTAATTTTTCGGTAAATTTAATAATCTAATCAATATTGGATAATCAAAATTAAAAAAATGATATAGTATAAAATTTCAATCTCATTTTTAAATTATAGTAAAATTTTATAGCTAAAAAGTCAAAAGATAAAAAACTCTTTTTATTTTTTAAACAAAATTTTTGTATCTCATGGAAATTATTTATATTCTACTTAATAAATAAATAGCAATTTTTTCCATAAACCAAAATAAAAGAGAAAAAAGAATGGACATTTAAATAAGAATTTATAAGAAATTAAATTAAAATAGTTTTTTCACAACATAAGCAGCATCGAACAAATGGGTAGATTAATTAGCACCTGATTTTGATGAAGAAAATTTGTCCGATTTATTGAATCCAATGGATTGTGAACCTCATCTATTTTATGTTGATCTAATAATGGTATTCATTCCAAAATTCAATTTATAAATAAAAATCTATTAAATAAATGTTAATACACAAATTTTAAATTTCAATTTTCACAGTTCATCTTCCAATCTTTTACTAAACAATTTGATTGGTGCATTCAACTAAATGGAAAATGGTATTGCCATCAACGGATATATTCCAGCCGCACATCAATATATTACGGCAACGGCGGGTGGATATGCGAAATTTTCTGATAGAAAAATTCTTTTTTTTAAATTTGATTTTTTAATATTTTTTTTTGAACACGTCTGGGGCTGTTTTTTTAGATTATTTTTCAAGAAAAAATCCTACAATTATATAAAAAATAAAGGAATAAATTTTATGAGTTAAATTTTAAATTTTTTTTTCAATTTTTGGCTACCTTTTTAAAAATATTGAATTAATTAATTATTTTCCGATTAATTTTGTAAACATTTTAGATATTATTGTTCAAATTTTTACTTTTGTTAATTCACAAACTCGGAATTTCTACTTTCATAAAATTTTATGTGTTAAATAAATATTTATTTTATCAATTTTTATGAAAATTTCCTCTTTGGTAAAATTGGTTTTGAGCTCCCAGTTCCAAAATCAAATAAACGTTAAAATATTTTTAGTGTTTTAAAATTATTGATAATTTTTTACCAAACGTTAAAATTTAAAAATAAATTTTTATTTTTATCAAAATTAAAATTTTTAATTTGTCTAAATTCCAGGAATATTTTTCGAGTTTTTTATTATTTAATTTTTCTATGTAAAATCACCAAAAAATTGCTTATGCGTTTGTTGAAAAATTAAAAATTTTTTAAAATTACACAAAATTAAAATTAAAAAAAAATTAAATAAATTCATTCTGAAATCATTAAATTTTTTATTTAATTGTTTTTTAATTTGTCCTGAATCATCTATTTTAATTTTTTTTTTTTCATTTTTTGATGAAATAAAAGAAAGATAAAAAAAATTATGGTTTCATTTTTACATTAATTACGGTTTCTATTATTATTTTCTGGTTCTGGAAAATTCAATTTGCCATTCACGTATACAAAAATCGTATGATTTGTGTTCCGAATAGTACAATGATTAATAATTAATTAATAGCTATAAAAATTATTCTGGATTTATAAATTTTGTTGTAGTTGGGTGTAGAAAAATTGAACAGAATTAGTGTCCAGAGCTGCTGGAGTTGTAGATTATTGTAAATTGTACCATATAGATGAGGACTGAGAAAATAAATTTTCATTGAAAAATTGGTTGGGCCTTGCTTTATATTAAATTAGGTATTTATATAATTTTTTTTTAATGGTTGGAAAATTGCCATACATTTCTTAATTAATAGAAAAATTAAATTTATTTATTTAAAAAAATTTGGATTTTCTATGAGTTACAAAAATATTGATTAAAATATTAAAATGCGTAAGATTTCTATTTTTTCGTCTAAAAAAAATAAAAATCAATTGAATTATTTTGTAATAATTTTTTAAAAATTTTTATGAATTTCCAAAGCCCTAGATTATGCCTCAATCCTACCCTAAACTTTCACTGGATACATAATTGTTTGATTGGAAGCATAAAGCGCCATTGGATTCGTAAAGAGTTGGAAAGAATCGATAAATCAAAGATTTAATAATAAAATTATGCAAAGTCAATATAATTTATATTTTGAAAACCAAAATCGTACCCCTTTATTTATACACAAATTGTGCATTGTTTAATTTTTAAAAAATTATTTTAAAACCCATAAAATATTTCGACATCTGTGAGGATATTTAATAATAATTTTTGAGTACATGCTAAAAGCCAAGAGGAAATTTCAAATATTAAAAAAATTAAAAAATAAATTAAGCCAACCATTTCATCAAAGTGTTCCTCAACGGTTGTTAGTCTTACTACTCATCAATCCCAAAATCGCCTCAATCGTAAAATCAGCCGCAAACAAAAATGTTCCTCCACAACATTCATCTTCCTCAATCCTCACATCCACCCCATCATCATCATCGTCATCAGCGAAGCCATAAAATTTTTTCCCATTCAAATTATTAATTTATATTATTATTGAATGAATTTCAAATAAGCGTTTAAAAAACGATGAACATTTGAAATAAAATAAAAATTTAATAATTTAAAAATATCAATTATTTTTAGGTCACTCTTCCAGCATAATCCAATATTAAGATGAATAAATTTTAATGAAATAAAGTCAAACTCGGGTTTATATAATCTCGAGCAAAAAAAGATAATAATAATTTTGAGCGGTGGAACTATTCATTAAAAAATGAAATAATAAAAAAATTATAATGTTTAAATAATATCGTAAATTAACGAGGGTCATTTTAAATAATTTAAAAAATTAAAATAAGTACCACAAAAAATCATTTTTTTTTTTAATTTTTATTTTTTTTGTCCTTTGTTTTACCCTCCATTTTTTAAAATCAAAATGATTTGAGAGAACTTAAGATGAATTTGATCTAAAATAATTTTATGGGATACAAATTTAAATTTTCATACACATTAAAAAAGTAAATAAATTTATAAAAATAAAAAATAAACTTATAAAAATATTTTTCAAATTATATTAAAAATGATGAACTGAATTAAAATATTAAAAATAAAATTTTAAAACAGATTTTGCTCATTGTGCTGATTTTATATGAAATTTTTATGGGTTCATTCATGGCAATAGTGTGTAGTAGAAATAAGAAAATAAAATTTAATTTGATTTAAAAAAATTATTTTTTAAAATTTTGAACAAAATTAACCCTAAAAATAAATTGGCAAACAATTTTATATATTTTAGAAAATTAATTTTCATTATATGCTTCAACGATCATCGAAAAATTAAAAAATTTTTTAATAATAAAATATATTTAATAAAAAATATAATTTTCTAAGATTATTTTGGTATTCGAAACCCATACTATCAACACAACTGAGTTCTGCCATGGGTAAACTCAGTTTGGTTGGTCTATTAAATTACATTTACGCATCACCGATTTTCATTTTAAAATGTATTAATTAGGTTCAAAGTCGAGAGAAATAAAAATTTCTATTGCTTCTTCTTTCTTTGTTTCACGCAATTTATATTTATAAACATAAATTTGCCCGTTGATAACCGTTTTACTGGTGGCAAAAAGAGACAGGCATTGGAGGCAATGTGCATTGTTTTCAATTCGATGTGAGAAAATCGAATTCGATGATAGAGCTTAAATGGGAACCACAGAAGTGTGTTTGGCAAAATTATTTTAAATTATGGAGAAAATTTTATTTTTTAAGAAATTTCGACAAGATTATAATATAAAATTCAACCCATAAAATTATTTTGATTCATCATTTATTTAAAAAGAATAAATTAATTATTAATTAAAATATTGGCCGTTTATCAATCTCGAAAATGTAATTATTTTATAAAAATTATTTTAAAAAATTTAAATATTTATGGATTTTTATTTTGATTTGACTTCTTATTGAATTTTTTAAATTTTTTATTTAAATTAAGAGCTAAAAATTTAATAATAAAAAATTTGAATATATAATTTAATTGAAATTTCTTTTTAAGTGGTGATCACCTTTTTAATAAAAAATTCAATTCAATTAATTTTAAGGAAAAATTTTTTAGTCGTTTTAAGCAAAAATATTAATTATTTTAAAAATTAAAATTAAAATCATAAAATAAATTGATTAAACCTTTATTTAATTTTTAAAAAATTCAAATTTTCATTAAATTAGCTTATGTTGCAAAATAACATTAAAAATGAATAATAAAAATTTATATACAATAAAATTAAAAAAAAATTAATAACTAAGGTTCTTCTGGCCCTTGAATTTGAAATTCCTTTCAACAATTCATCAGCAGAATTTTTTACCATGGTTAAATCCAGTTTGGTTGCAGCATCCCCAATGTTTCATTTCGCCAATATGGCCGAACATTCATTCGGAGTTATAAGCGTCAAGGCCAAAAATACGGAATTGTGAGGAGCAAAATTAAAGAAATTTTTAATAAATTATTTAAAAAAAGAAATCAAAGGAATTATAAGACAAAATTATGACGAAAAATGCAACCCATAAAATTTATTGTTAACATTTATTTAAAAAAAAAATAAATTAATTATTAATGAAAATATCAGCAAATTCAGTCTCATTGAATAATTTAATAATGAATAATTTATTAAAAAATGACACATTTTTTAAAATAACTTATTTTTTGATGATTGATGATTTTATTTTAATTTTAATTCATTTTAATGTTTATAGTTAGAAATTCGAATTATAATTAAAATTGTATTTATAAAAAATTAGTACAAAATATTTAAATTTCTTTTTCATTGACAGTGGTTGATCATCTTTTTGTATGGCATTTATGTTGATTTCATTTTCATTCATTTTAACATATTATCTTTTTTTCAATTTTAATATTATAAATTCAATTTTTATGATGTAAATTTATAAATAAATAAGTGTGAATGTAATTTTCTTTTTATGTAATATTTATTTTGGAAGAGATTTCAATATTATGAAAAAGTGTCCGTCCTCTGTTTGTTATTCCATTGATTTTGAAAAAAATGAGGAAAACTTATGATTAATATAACTTAAAATTATTTTATGTGTTACAAATTTTCATCATTTTTTTAAAAGCAGATTTTTGATTATCAATGTACTGATTTTATATGATTGTGTGCTCATTAATGGTCATAGTGTGTAAAATTTTTTTGAATAATTTTGACTAAAATTTAAAATAAATTGGAAGAAAAATGAAATTTAAAATTTGATTTTCCATTTCTTAATTTTAATATTTTAATATTTAAAAATTAATTTTTGTTCATGATTTTGATTATAATATTGCGCATTTAGTTCAAATAATAGTTGGCTATAAAAAAATAATATTTTTTTATCATTTTTTATAAATTAATTACAAATTTAAGATTTTTAAAATTATTTATTTTAATTTTCCCTAATAATTTATGATAAATTATTTTTTTTTATTCTTTCCTCAAATCCATAAAATAAATTGACTAAAATTTTTATTTATTTTAGAAAAATTCAAAATATTATTTAATAATGGCAACCGTTTTCTACAACATTAAAAAATGAAAATGAAATAATAAAAAATTTTAAAACAATATTTCTATAAGAAATAATAATTTTCTAAGATTCTTTTGGCACTTGAAATTCCAACTCAAAACAAATTTTGTCTGATGGGCAATTAAAATGTGAAAATTTTTTTTAATTTAATTTTAATAAAATAATTCACATTCCCTTATAAATTTTCCATTCCTCACATTTTTCTCGCAATTTGCTGACAGTCAATTTTCAAAAATAAAATTATTAAATAGAATTTCTGTCGATTAACCTGAAATAATTTTATGGATTACAAATTTTCACATGAATAAAATATATAAACTTTCAAAAATATTTTTTTATATAATATAATTTTGGAAATTTCAAAATTTTAGATTAGATTAAATTATTAAAAATAAATTCCAATTTTTAAAAGCAGATTTTGTTCATAAATGTGCTATTTTTATATGTAATTTTTTGGGCTCTTTCAATGGCAGTTGTGTGCCAAAGTTTTTCAAATAATTTTGATCAAAATTAAAAATATTAAAATGAAGAAATTCAAATGAAATTAAAAATTCGATTTTCCATTTCCATTCATTTTAACATTTAAATTATATTTTTATACATTTTAAAAACAAAAATTAATGATTTCTAAAAATAAAATTAAACCCATAAAATAAATTTATCAAAATTTTTATTTCTTTTAAAAAATTTAATATTTTCACTAAATTATACGGATATTGACGCAACAATAAAAAAAGAAATAATAAAAAAAATAATAATAATTTTCTAAGTTTCAATAATAAATCAGCCGAGTTTCTCCATTGTTGAACCCAATTTTGATGGTCTATTTATTTAGAATTCCATTCTACGATTATTTTGCCACTTCACCGTTGTTCCATTGCTCCACTATGGCTAAATGAATCTGGGCTAGGGTATTAATTAGGAGCTATTAAGGCCAAGGCTATAAATATGGTTGTCCAATGCCGGAAATGTGGAAGTCAAATTTTAAAAAAATTAGACAATAGTTTGATAATAATTTAAAAAATCAATTATTGATTATTTAGAATTTAGGACAAAAAAATAATTAATTCCATTAATTTTTCCTTAAAAAATTAATTTTTTATTCATTTTAAACACAATAATTAATCATTTCAAAAATTAATATAAAACCCATAAAATAAATTGGCTAAAATTTGTATTTATTTTTGAAAAATTTGATCTCATTAATTATGCAGATCATTGCACGCCACAATTATTAATAATAATTTCAATAATATTAAAATAATAATAATTTTGTAAGGTGTCTATGGCATGACACTCGAGACCCCCACCATCAAAATAAAAAACAGCCGTGTTGTCGGTAATATGCCGAATATGTGTACCATTTTGTATTAAATGTGTTTCAAAATGTTTATTAGTATTCTACATCATTGTTTTGAAAAATTTTAGGGCGCGGAAAGCAGGTTTCATGCCATTTTAATGTTATTTTTATTATATCTTACTATCATTATGAGATAATGCAAATTTTTCATGAAAATATAAATACGATATTTATTTGCATTTAGAAATTGTTAAGAATTTTGTATATTGCTTTTTAATTCCCATAAATATTTTTAATTGCGGATTGAGAAATTTTTTAAAACCCATAATTTTTTAAATTAATTTTAGAATTAAATTTGCATTATTATCGAATGAATTTCAAATAAGAGAGCAAAAAATGATTTGTTCAATTAAAATTAAATAATAATATAGAATTTTTTAAATAATTAAATTGTAGATTTAATTAAATTATTAAAAATAAATTCCATTTTTTAAAAGTAGATTTTACTCATCAATTTGTTAATTTTATATGGAATTTTTTGACTCATTTGGCATTACTGCTATTGTTTTAAGTAATTTAAAAAATTAAATAAGTGCTATAATATAAAAATCTTTTATTTTTTAATTTTATTATTATTAATATTTTTCATGGGCAATTTATTGACAATCAAGTTTAAAAAGCAATATAATTTCTGAGAATTTTTGATGAATTTATTATAAAATAATTTTATGAGTTACAAATTTTCATATGAAAAAAGCAAATTTTCGATTATATTTTTTTCATATTAAGAATTATTAAAATTTATAAATTTTACATTGGATTAAAAATAAAAAAAATTCATTTTTTAAAACAGATTTTACCCCTCAATGTGCTACAAACCCATAAAATAAATTATCAAAATTTTTATATATTTTAGAAAATGAAGATTTTCTTAAATTATATTGGATTTTTTTATATGAATGTCATTAAAAATGAAATAATAAAAATTTAATAAATTAAAATTGTAATAATAATATTCTAAGGTGCTTTTGGCATACGAAGCAACGATCAATAAATAATGCATCAGCAGATTTATGACATTGGAATGCAGTTTGTATGGTTTATTTGCTTTGAATTCCTTCTATGTTTACATTGCCGAATTCCCAATCCATTTCATTATTATGGCAGAACAAGTCTTGTTTACGGTGTTCATTCGGAGTTATGAGCGCCAAGTAAACAAATAAACTGTAGCCCTGAAGCTTTTCTAAAAATTGTATAATCACATTAAAATCCGGTGGACTTATTATGGTGATTAAAATATAAAGAACTGTTAAGATTTTATCCAGAAATTGCTTAAAAATTTTATTATGCGATCAATGAAATCGAAATAATGTGAGATATGAAAAATGAGGCACCAGCAGTAGGAGACTTTCATCTAATTTCATTCAATTATTAATTGAAAAATTACAATTTATAAGATTTATTTTATTATTAATATCATTCTCAAGCAATTACGCAAAAAAATTAAGTTATAAATATATTTTTTTATGGAAAATTAAATAAATATCAGGTACCAAAATATAAAAGCTTTTTTTAAAATTTTATATTTTTAATTTTTATTGTTGAGCTCACACATCATCTATTTTAAAAACAAATTGATTTGAGGGAACTTATGTCGAATTTATCACTAAATAATTTTATTTGTTTAGAATTTTAACAAGAAAAAATAAATAAAGCGAAAAATTAGACTAAAAATTGCCGCACAGCGAAAAAATTTGGCTAAAATTGGAAAAATCGGCAAAAACTCAGCAAAATATGAAAAACTTGGCAAAAACTCGGCATTGATAAAAACCCGGCAAAAACTCGGCAGGGTAATCAAAAACTCGGCACATGCCGAGTTTCCCCGGTATTATGGCATACCTGTGGTTAAATCCTGTTTGGATTGACTTATTGCTTTAATGGCCCTTCTTCGTTTACATTGCCGCATCCCCAATGTTTCATTTCGCCAGTATGGCCGAACATTCATTCGGAGCTATAAGCGCCAAGGCCAAAAATACGGAATTGTGAGGGGCAAAATTAATGAAATTTTTAATAAATTATTAAAAAAGAAATCAAAGAAATTATAAGACAAAACTATGACGAAAAATGCAACCCATAAAATTTATTGTTAACATTTATTTAAAAAAAAATTAATTATTAATGAAAATATCAGCAAATTCAGCCTCATTGCATAATTTAATAATGAATAATTTATTATATAAATTTATTTTTATGGATCTTCTTCGAGCATTTCAATTTTAAAAACAAAATGATTTAACAGAATTTATGATGAATTTAACCTAAAATAATTTTATGTGTTACAAATTTTCAGATGAGAAAAATAAAAACTTTCAAAAATATTTTTTATATTATAGATAAGATTTAAAGATTTTAGATTAGACTAAAATATTAAAAATAAAATTTAAATTTTTAAAAGCTGATTTTGCTTGTTCTGATTTTATATGTAATTTTTGTAAACTCATTTACGGTAAATGTTTACCGAAAGTTTTCAAATTATTATTTAAAAAATTTAAAATACAATGGAAGAAAATTTAAATGAAATAAAAAATTCGAATGCATTTCCATTCATTTTAACAAAACAATTTATTTTTTTATTAATTTTAAACATAAAAAGTTAATGATTTAAAAAAAATAAACCCTAAAATAAAAAGATTACAATTTTTATTTATTTTAGTAAATATTAAAATTTCATTAAATTAAGGAAACTGTAGAGTGTAGACCGCTTCATTAAAAAAAGAAATAATAAAAAACTTTTTAAAAAAAGTTATAATTTTGTAAGATTCTATTGGCACTCAAACCCCCTCAACAATACATCAGCAGAATTTTGCCCATGGAATAAAATATGTTTAAATGTCCGATATCAAAGTCCTCAACTTTCAAAAGCAAAATTATTTCCGAGAATTTATGACTAATATTAACTAAATACCAAATAAATATTCAATAATTTAAAAATTGCTTTTGTTGATTTAAAATTTAATCAAAATTTTATTATCCAATTTTTCAATTTTAATTTTTTTAAAATATTAGGTAAAAAATTCAATTTCTATGAAGTATTAATAATTTAAATATCTTTTTATGTATAAAATTATTTTAGAAAAAGGATTCTAAAATTAAAAAAAAGATAATATTTTAAAATAATTTTTTCTTTTTTATTTGTGATTTTTCAAGTATTAAAATGTTCTCGCAAAAGGCGAAATTTTAGATTTAATTTCAATTTACAATTTTATTTATATGGATAAATTTAATGAAATATTCGATAAGTTCAATTTAATAAATGGGCTTTTTATTTTTACAAAAGACATTCTACTTGTTTTTATTCATTTCATTCTCCATCCTTTTATTGAATTCTGACTGCATTAATGTCTAAGAATGGTTAAAAAATTGGCATAAATTAAGGAATATGCTTCAATTTATTTTATAGTTTTTATTGATTTTTCTACTTGGCCAATTTTTGCCATAAAAATTTAAGTATGTCGTCATCAATGAATTTTTTTAATTTGGTATTGTGATTCTTATTAATAATATATTATTCTCATGGCACAAATCCGTTCCCCACTTTTCCATCCCATTCAGTCCCGACCCCTTCTTTTTAATAAGTTGCTTATTGTGTTCTCGAATAAATCTGATATTTTTTTTGTATTCCATTTTTATCATATTTTCTCATAAAATATTCTCATCTATTTTTATTTATAAATCATTTTAACAAAAAAATAATGGTTTCAAAAAATAAATCAAGTCCATAAAATAAATTAAGTAAAACTTTTATTTATTTTAAAAAAAAATCAAGTTTTCATTAATTTGAATTATATGGAAAAATTAAATAATGCTAAAAAGAAATAATATTTTTAAGTTAAAAAATAAAAATAATTTTCTAAGGTGCTTTTGGCATTCGAGAACTTCAACAACAACAATACAACAGCAGAGTTCTGCTAATTGTTAGCCCTTCTATGTTTAATTTTTATTGTGACCTTTACAACCCCTACATTTTTAAAACAAAATGATTTGAACAAACTTATAGTGAATTTAACTTAAAATAATTATATGGGTTACAAATTTTTTATATAAAAAATAAATAAGCTTTCAAAAATATTTTTAAATGTTCCTTTAAAAAAGGTGATGGATGAATAAAGAAAGACAATATTATTTTTAATTGTAAGCCATTTGCTTTTGCATTCGCCATAAATCCTTCCTTTCGCCGGCAATTATCCATACAATTTCCTATATCTATTTTGGTTTTTTTTGCTCGGATAATTCTTTGAATTGCTGCAATTATTAGCATTTGGCAATTGGCATGGCAATCAATTTTAGCATTCAAAAAATTTTTTTAAATTTATTTTAAATATTTTATTTTAAAAAAATTATTAAAATTTTCTCAATTTTTAAATTCTAAAATACAATTTTCCAATAAATGCCAATTCAAAATAATAATTTTATTGACAAATCCAAACTATTTAAATTTTATTCCCTGTGGGAAAAATTAATTCCCTGCTCTTTCATTTTAATAATTCACGCACGCTGTTGCTGATGATTCGATTTTCCTTAAATATTTTAATGAGACAAAACAAATAGTTTTATATTATACATTCAAATGATGTAAATAAATTCCACTATATATTTGTTATTTCACGCAATTTTCATATTAGAATATAAATTTGCCAGTTGGCAATACTTCATTTTCCTTAAAATTAGATTACATTTTCACGGAATGCTCACGCAATCTAAAATGGGAATTTTGTTCCATTCCATTTTAAATAATTGTCCAAAATTATTAAATATAATATTTTTGCAAAATTATCATAAATAAAACTTTTCGATTTGAAAATTGTTGAGATTTTTTATCAATTTCACTTCCATATTAAATATTTTTTATATATAATTTTATTTTTTACAACCCGTAAATTTTTTATTTAATTTGGGAATTAAAATTCTTATAATTTATTGGCAGAATCAAAATCCTAATTTAAAAATTGATCATATAGAATTAAAAATAAAATTACAAAAAATACCAAAATTAATTTTTTTAACAACCCAAATAATTATTAAAAATTCAATATAAATATAATAAAATTATAAAAAGAAAGAAATGATTAAATATTCTTTAATATCAAAAATAAAAAATGCTGACAAAAAAATATTATAAATTGTATATTATCGATTTTTCTACTTGACCAAATTTTGCCATAAAATTATTAAAAAGTAATTGTCGTCATCAAAAATGAATCTATTGTATTTGGTCTTGCGATTCTTGTTATTAATATGTTATTCTCACGGTCAAAATCCGTTCCCAATTTTTCCGTTCCATTCAATCCATTAAAATCCAAAACTATTCTTTTTAATATTTTGCTTTACTGTTTTTTTTTTAAATTATTTCCATTTTTATCATATTTTCTCATAAATTCTTTTTTTGAAGCACAATAATTCATAAATTTAATTGTATTTTGTACAATTTTCCCACTATTATAATATTTTTTTATGAAATTTTTTAGAATATTTTGGAAAAATTTTAATTAAGAATTTAATTAAAAATCATATTTTTTGCATCTTAATTTCATTTTTTGATAGAATTCATTTTTTGCTAAATTTTATCATTAAATTTATTTTATTCACCAAAAATGACTTCTTCCGAAAGCAACATTGATGAGGCGAATTGTGCAGCGGCCTATGCCTCCATTCATGATTTTGGCTATAATGTTGTGCGCAGTGCCCAATTAATACTTGGAATAATAACAATAATTTTGTTGATGAAAATTTTATGGATTTGCAAAAAATGGCCTCTCAAATTGCATGGGAATTTAATTGTGATTGAAAAAAATCAAATATTAATTTTTCAATTAATTAAAATTTGCATCAATTTTATATTTCATAATTAAAAATTTCATTAAATTATTTTTTTTACCTTTCATAAAAAATATTAATAGCATTGTTGGTCATTTTTATTTTGGTGATCAATCCATAGGGTAGATACTTTTTTAATATAATGAAAAATTTTTGCTAAGTTTATAGTAATTAATTTGAAATTTTATTAAATACTTATTTTATAAAAATATTTTTATAACTTAAATAAAATATGTTTAATGCGGCAATTCGATTTAAATTTTAAAAACAAAATAAAAAAAATTTTTGAAAAATTTTTTATTGCTAATAAATTAATAAAATTAATTAAATAGTAAAATTTAATCCCTGCATTTTTAAAAACAGATTTTGCTCATCAATGTGTTGATTTTGTATGCAATTTTCGTTGGCTCATTCATGGCAGTCGTGTTGCGAAATTTTGTAAATATTTTTAACAAAAAATTAAAAATAAAAATGAATCAATAAAAAATTTTAAATTATATTTAAAATTAAATAATTTTCTTAGATTCTTTTGGCACTCGAAACTCCCGCCATGAATAATACAATAGATGCATTTTGCCCATGGCTAAATCCAGTTTGGATGGTTTATTTGTTTAGAATTCCTTTCTACGTTTACATTGCCGCATCCCCAATGTTCCATTTCGCCATTATGGCGGAACGAGTCTGGGCTACGGTGTTTATTCGGAGCTATGAACGCCAAGGTCACAAATATGGGCTGGCCAGTGCTGGAATTGTGGTGAGGAAGATTGAACATTTTTTTATTAAAATATTTTAAAAAAATCAATTATTTAAAATTAAAACACAAAATGCAATCCATAAAAAATTATCTGTTTATCATATATTTAAACAAAAATTAATTAATAATTTAAAAACAATAATTCATCTTCATCATCGAAAAAAAAAATAATTATTTAATAAAAAATGATTTTAAAAAATAAAAAAAATATATATGGATAATGAATTAATAAATATTGTAACCCATAAACTTTTCTGTGATTTATTATTTATTTAAAAAAATAAATTATCATGAATTAAAAAATCACGCACCCAACAACCGAAAAATTTTAGGATTTAATAAAAAAATTATTTTAAAAAATTAATAAAATATTTATTGAATTTATTTTTTATGGA
The DNA here is from genome assembly GCA_030063045.1 of Pratylenchus scribneri. Lineage (NCBI taxonomy): Eukaryota > Metazoa > Nematoda > Chromadorea > Rhabditida > Pratylenchidae > Pratylenchus > Pratylenchus scribneri. The sequence goes on along the minus strand of JAQSEB010000185.1, from coordinate 922,148 downwards.
TTATTGACTGACTATTAATTGAATTTTTTAAAATAATTTATTTTAAAGATATTGAAGCTTATATTAAATTTATTTTAATGAAAATGATTAATAATATAAATTTAAAAATATAATTAAAATTGGAAAAATTCTAAAAAGAATTACTAAAAATATTAAATCAAAATTTCTTCTACAGTGGTTGATAATCTTTTTATTTGGCATTTATCTTTTGTTGAGCACATTGGATGAGCCGGATGGTACATTCACAAGGCCATTGGTCTATTTCACTTTGACCAGCCATTCCAATTCACAGGTTAAAAATATATTGAATTGGACGGAAATTTTAAATACTTTTAAAATAAAAATAATTCGATCACAGCTTTATATATTTTATTATCATTTGAAATTTTTTATTCTTATTATTATTTTAATTATTCAATTCAATTGTGATAAATTTTTGTAAAAGAATTAAAATGGGAAATTTATTTGTTTTTATTTTTTAGGTATTAATTAATGTACATTATTTTTTCCTCTTTCTCGTCCTCTGCATTTCCATTGCCGATTATGTGCTAATTCGAATGAACAGAAAAATTAAAACAAATTTGTAAGTTGACTGATTTAAAATTGGACCAATATTCAATGGTCTTTCCTATTCTGATTTTTAATTTCGTCTCTGCCTGATTAGAATAATTCCGCCTGGTTAGAATAATTCCGCCTGATTAGAATAATTCCGCCTGGTTAGAATAATTCCGCCTGGTTAGAATAATTCCGCCTGGTTAGAATAATTCCGCCTGGTTAGAATAATTCTGCCTGGTTAGAATAATTCCGCCTGGCTAGAATAATTCCGCCTGGTTAGAATAATTCCGCCTGGTTAGAATAATTCCGCCTGGTTAGAATAATTCCGCCTGGTTAGAATAATTCTGCCTGGCTAGAATAATTCCGCCTGGTTAGAATAATTCCGCCTGGTTAGAATAATTCCGCCTGGTTAGAATAATTCCGCCTGGTTAGAACAATTCCGCCTGGTTAGAACAATTCCGCCTGGTTAGAATAATTCCGCCTGGTTAGAACAATTCCGCCTGGTTAGAATAATTCCGCCTGATTAGAATAATTCCGCCTGATTAAAATAATTCCGCCTGTTTAGAATAATTCCACCTGGTTAATTTAAATCAATGGGGTAAACATGAATGTTTCTCGATTTTTTTCACTTTATAATCTTTGTAAGTAAATGAAAACTTTTATCACTGATATGTTATATTTAGTCAATTTTGGCAAATTTACTTACTTAAAATGGAAAAATATGAATAAAATTTATTCAAATTCTATTTTATCACATACACAAATATTTTAAAAAATATTTTTGAAATATTATTCCTTGAAAATTCCATTAAATTTTATTATCCATTAAATCCTAATAATTTTTTTTCGATTATAGTTCCAGCCCATCTGCCGTGAATTATAGCCTAAGTCGGAGTTACCAGGCCAACGAAAACATTCTAACAATGCGCACAATTTTCCCATTGGATTTCTCTTACACATTTGTTTTCACTATTTTCAACATTCTGTCCAGTTTTATTCGCTCAAAACGAGAAGAATATGGCCAATTGATTTATATGCGCACATATGAGGCCTTCACATTGGTATAGGAAGAGGAATTATTATTTAGAAATTATAAATAATATTTTTCTAAAATTGAAGAAAAAAAAAGTTAAACCAATAAAAACGGCAAAATAGACCAAAATGGGGAAATTTTCTTATAGTAATTAATAAAATTTAGGCCAATTAATCATTTTACTCAAGAGAAAGAGCATAATTTAATTAAAAGAACAGAAAAAATTACCTTTAAAATTTTTGAAATTTTTAGATGCTTTTCAATTTTTCATTTAAAAAACTCGAGAGGTTTTTCTATGGTTCATTTTTCAAATCAATGCACAAATTTAATTTTAAATTATATTTTCACTCACTAAGTCTTAAGTGCGGGAAATTTTCGGTTAAAATAAAATAATTTCTCTTCATATTTTGCAGCTCCTTTTTTGCCATGCCATTTTGACGCTGATATTTTACATCAAATTTGTAGAAAATCAACAAAAAAGGAGGAGGGCGGAGGAGGCGAAAATGGGAAATATTAAAATGGTTTCCGATCATCAAAAATCGGCGGATGCTCATTTCAGAGCATTGAAAACTCAATGGGAAATTATATTTCAAAATTAATTTCATTTTTAATTATTTATTTTTGTAACAAATTTTTATTTTTAAATATAATTAAAATTCAATATTTTGACAACTCAAGCCAACATTCATTTAAAAGATGTATAAATAATAAATATCTTTTAGTACCATAAATATTTTTGTCACTTTTTTATACACAGATATCTTGGCAAGGAAATATTAAAACCTATATATGATTAGTAGGACTAAAATTAAGTTGCATTTTACCAAGTTTTATAGCACACGGCATAAAGAAATTGAGGAAAAAAGGGAAAGATAAAATATGTATAATAAAAAGTAGAACTTACGAAAGATTGGGGCAAAACAAATTGAATCATTATATTTAAACTCTCAATTTAATAACTCCATTTGCTTTCTTCTTACAAAATATCAACACGTTTTTAAAACTTTATCTTTTCGATTTTTTTTTATAGGAAGCAGACAGCTGATGAAAATGGCAACATCAAAAATATTTCAGTTGATTGTATTAAAAATAAAATCGCCTTAAAATAATTTCATTGGTATCATAATAATCAGGAATTTTTTGGCAATTCCACATATTATTTCTCCCTCTCCTCCTTCCAACACATCGTCTCGGGAACACATTTTGCACCGGGTTCATTATGTTCTCGAACAAATGATTCTGGACAAACGCATCCAGGCCCTATAAGACAGATCGAAAAATTATTCATGGAACCATCGACTAGAGGTGTAAGCACATTGAAGCATGAATATTGGCAATCAACGGCGGGTGCATTGCTGCTGAATACCTCACCAAGCGAAGAGTCACATTTCATTATATTGTTAGCTATAAAAATTAAATAATTATTTTTTTGCAAAAAAAAAATTAAAAAATGCCAAAAAAAATATTGAAAATATCGAAAAAAAAAGATTGAAAATGGCAAAAAGATTATTCCGGTTCAATGGTTTTTCCTTGACCCCAAAACCCTTTATCCAATCGATTGAACTGATCAAATCGCATCTATTAGTATAAAATTGGTCTTGGTTTGATAAAACTTAAGGATATTAAACAATTTAACCATCCTTTTTAGTTCAAAACCAATTTAAAATTGGTTAAACATAAAATAAATCTTTATTTAACAATGCACTTTGAAGATATTTATTGATTTAATAAATGGTTTGGAGGTCAAGGTCAACCATTGAACCGTTATAAACCATTATAATTTTTTCGGCATTTTAAACATTTCCAAATAATAATATCTAATAAGTATCTAATCAATGAAAAGATTGTCCACTTTTTGAACGGCTAACATCAACAGCAGAGAAAAATTGTTTTTGCTTTGAGAGGGCCTTGTCACGAATTGAATGCAAAAAATTTTCAATGCCTTGGGCATATTTTTTCGCTCGAAAATTTTCTTTCTTAATTTGGGGGAATATACCCAATTTGTGAATATTTTCAATACCGATTCTTTGAACATATCATTCATTTCCGTTCCCAAAACGGGTTCTTGAGGCATCCGGGCAGCCCAGAATACTCGATCTGTTTGGAGCGTGGCACAAAAATGGAAATAAAACATTTATTTTATTCATTTTTATTATATTTATTTAATTTCAATTTCAATTTTTCTTTTTAAATATTTTAAATATTTCCATTTATTTTTTAATTCTTATTCACAATTTTCCATTCCAAAGTCCAATCAATCAACATTTTGTTCCTTTTTTTTCCTCCTCCCTTCCTCCCCTTCCGACCTTCTCACCAGCAGATTTAATCATCAATTGCCAGCCTCCATTTTTTCCCTCCCATTTCCCAACAAGGCAACATTGTCGGCGGCCATTTTCCTTTAAGTGTCAGCCGACCATTCACTATTCTATTTTAACTCATCGCCTTTCGGGCGGACAAAAAATAAGAAAATAAAATTGCCTGGGAAATAAAGGAAAAAATGGAGGAAATTTTGACAATTTACCAATATTATATCTGTTACAGGCAAAAGTGGAAATCAGGCAAAACTGGTTTTGCCTAGGCAAAACTGGTTATGCCTAAAAATCAGGCAAAACTGGTAATGCCTAGGCAAAACTGGTAATGCCTAGGCAAAACTGGTTATGCCTAGGCAAAACTGGATTAAGATGAAAATAATTAAAAAAATACCAAAAATTCAATGTAAAAACAAATTTTTATCATGATAAATGGAAATTTGGTGCCATTGATGAATTTTGAATGCCTTTTGATTACATAGAATATGGCGACGATCCCTGACAAGAAGGCGAGCAACACGAATGCTGATGAGATATCCTGGAGCTGGAGGCGAACATCGGGGTGCCAAGGATGGTTCTGAGGGTGGAGGGGAACATCAGGAGGATGTGGCCATGATTTAATGATCCATTAATTCAGGCCTTCACCACCATAATCCCGCCTTCACACCAGAATCCCGCCTTCCCTCCAGAATCCCGCCTTCCCTCCAGAATCCCGCCTTCCCTCCAGAATCCCGCCTTCCCTCCAGAATCCCGCCTTCCCTCCAGAATCCCGCCTTCCCCTCAAGGATGTTAGCTATAATCAAAAAATTTGTTACAATCCATTGGTACTCATCTTTCTCAATTGGCATTCTCCTTTCCTCCTTTTTCCAATGGCATTTCCCTTCCCCAATAGTACAATTCTATCGCCTATGGCACAGCTTCATCGTCGAATGTATAGCTTTTCTAAACTTTGGCGCGGCTAATTACATTGATGGCACAATTTTTACATCGATGGCACGGCTAAATACATTGATGGCACAATTTTTACATCGATGGCACGGCTAAATACATTGATGGCACAATTTTTACATCGATGGCACGGCTAAATACATTGATGGCCCAATTTTTACATCGATGGCACGGCTAAATACATTGATGGCACAATTTTTACATCGATGGCACGGCTAATTTTTGCTTATAAAATCCCCTACGCCCTTGTTTAGCCTAATTTTCCCTTCATTCATTTATCTGCCAATAACTTGCTCAGATTAAAACATTTCGAAAAGCCAATGGCAGAATCGGTTTCAGCATGGTCGAAAATCCTAGGGGGCTAAATTTGGCACTTATTAATAAGCTTAGAATAACATTGGGAATAATAAAAAACAAAATAGGTAAAAATTATAGGTAATTTGAAGAAATGTATTTTTAGCTTTATTTTGTTGCAGATATTTTTAGCTTAAATTATTTAAGTTTTATTTATTATTTTCATCTTAATCCAGTTTTGCCTAGGCATAACCAGTTTTGCCTAGGCATAACCAGTTTTGCCTAGGCATAACCAGTTTTGCCTAGGCATAACCAGTTTTGCCTAGGCATAACCAGTTTTGCCTAGGCATTACCAGTTTTGCCTAGGCATAACCAGTTTTGCCTAGGCATTACCAGTTTTGCCTAGGCATTACCAGTTTTGCCTGATTTTTAGGCATAACCAGTTTTGCCTAGGCAAAACCAGTTTTGCCTGATTTACACTTTTGCCTGTAACATATCAAAATCAATTTATCCAAATTTCACCAAATTTTTCCCCTAAGGCAGTTCATTAGATGGAAGAATGGATTAATGATTTACGCCTTTCGGGCGTTCTAAAATGAAAATATGAGAGATAATGCCTTAGGGGAATAATTGGGCAATCACAAAATATTATTATTATTTCACATATTTAAGTTTATTAAAGGAAGAAGTTCGATTTTATGGAATTGGCAGTACTCTATAAAGACAAGACAATAAGTTATTGAAATAACAATAAATATGTGAAATAGTAGTAAATGAATGTCCATGTTACCCATTTCATGATCACCAATTTTTTAGTAAATTTATTTCACATTTATTATTAATTAATATTTTTAAATACCATTTCATTGGCCATTAGGGCATTCCAACCAAATTAGTAGAAAATTACATTAGTAATAAATTTGTGAAATAATTAATTATTTTGTCCACCAACTCTACCCCATTTCAATAATTTTGGAATTAATTTCGCTTAATGTTTGATCGCCATCTAACATATTTTATCGCGTTTTGTAAATTTTTATTATGGTTTAATTACCCAAGTTTGAGTTTTCATATAAATAAAATTTGAATTCACAATCAAATCGAATTATCTTCAAATAAATTTGGCACATTTATTTTTTGGGTAATTCACCACTGACAACTTCAAGTTCGGCCTAGCGAACCGCATTTGATTTTGTTCACGATCCTCTACCGCCATCACAATCATTATTGCCTTTTGACATTCAATGTCGATGTTCCATTTGCTGAGCATTTGATTTGTCATTGCTTTGACTGACTTAATTCACAAATGGTTTTTAGTGTTCATTTTCTCATCGCAAAAATTGTTAACCTCAACATTTCCGCCTCGAACTCTTCTGGCTAATGCAATTGCGGCCGTAATTCCCTTTCGCTCGCAAAAATTCCGTCCATGTTCCTTCAAAAAATAATAATCAATTACTTTACTATCTTTTGCAGTTTTGTCATTTTCTAATTATCGTATAACCCTGATCTATAGCTTAATCGATTCGTCGTTTTTATTTATAAAATTTCAGTTTCATTTGAAAAATCTGAACCTTAATTATGGCCAATTAAAATTTTGGGTTTTTAAACCGGTTTAACATTTTTAAAATGGAAAAAAATTATACAGAATTGGCATTTTCTTAATAAATTCGACCAAGCCAAATAGAAAGAACCATAATTTAATGCTCTAGGAAATCTACAAGCTTAGATATGCAAATTGTCAAAAACTAGTATAGCCAATTTTTTTTCATTGAAAAAAAACAGAATCGGTTGCAAATTAAATATAAGTATCATCTTTCCCTCAACCTGTCTTGTGTTGGCCTCCAATTGGGTAAACTCATCGTTCAGCTTTTGTCGCTCTAATTCACTCAAAATCGCATCCGGATCACAAAGTAATGAACGGTATGGCACATTACAATGTTGCCAATCCTCGCCAGCTGTTGGATTTGGATAATTGGCCGCTTCCCATTCTTGCGGATGCTGGCCATTTGGAGAATAAAATTGGGAAATGGCAACGGACAAAAATATCAAATTGTTAAACATTTTTACGGAATAAATCTATATCTTTTAAATAAGGAAGTAATTTAGTCTTTTCCCTTCCATTTTAATCGATTTTGTGTGATCAATTTTGTTTGTCTTGATAGTGAATAAATAAAAAAGGTCAACAATGGAGGCCGCGAAGAGTGAATAGTGTAAAAAATTGATAATAAAATTCTCAACTTTCTTTACTTGATAGATAATATTAAATGCATATAATTTAAAATTTATTTCAATTTTTGGTATCGAAGAATTTAAAAATAATTAATTCATGGGAAAAAAGATATTTGCATTAAAAAAATTATTTTTTTTGACAATTTTTACATCGATAAATTATTTATTTTAATTTAATTTTAATATTTAATTTATAATTTTTTTTTTATTATTTTTTTACTATGAACATGTACGACCAGGACGAAAATTTTCTTACATTAAAAAATTAAATTATTTAGGAACATAGGACAACAACAATTTTATGAGTTACAAAAAATGGGTTATATTTTTCAGAAAATAATTATAATAAAGTGATTTATTTAAAAAATATATTACTATTAGAAACGGCTAATATTAAGCAATAATTTTTATTAATATTACAAAATTGATTATTTCCGAAAGAAAAGTAAAGAAGAGAAAGGAACGGTTACCATGGTGATGATGATGATGATATATTTTGTCATAATTTTTGTAAACTTTTTGAAGATTTTTTTGATAAAATTTATCTTACAATAAATTAAAAATATATTATGAAGAATGCTATCTTATAAGGGTTAATATTTTTGAATAATTTCTTGTTTTTTATGGTTAAAAAAAGCTTTTAGAATAATTTTTATTTCTTCCATTTTATTCATGAATTTATTTCTTTATGTTGGTGGAATGAATAATAATGTGAAAAATGAGATCATCAGAGGTTTTCTATTGACGGAATCAAATATTAATGGTTTTCAGAAAAATAAAATTTGATGGAAAAATTTTTCTAAAATAAGATTCCTGATGAGTTTCCAAATTTAATTTGTTATCCGTGAATTTCGGTGATAATGATGAACATCAAGAATGAGTCGAAAAAAGAAAAAAATTTTTTTATTAATAAAAATAAGATTTTATAATCAGAAAATTTTATTCTAAAAAAAATTATTCCAACACTATTTTTTCATTTTAAATAATAATTTAATTAAATAATATAAAACAAAAATGAATCTGTCATCTTCTATATATAAAATTTTAGCCTCAAAAAAAAAAATAGTAGCGTCAAAAATTATGATCAATTTTATTAATTTGATATTATTTGATATCGAGATTGTTGCTGTTGTTGCAGATTTGATGAAGTAGACCATAGCCCCATGATTGGTTTAATTCGTCCAAGATGCATGCATTTTGGCACAAAAGCCACTCGCAATTCATTGACGGCCGCTCGATAATTTTGACTAAATCAATAAAAAATTATTTTATTTTTCCTTTTAAAAAATTAAAATTCCATAAATTTTGACTGCATTTCATTATTGAATTGTAAAAATATCATTTAAATTTAATAGGTTGTTTAAATGATTAAGACAAGGATTATTCATCAGTACCTTGGGCCATTTTTTTATAAAATTCACCAAGGAAACAATTTATCCAAAAAAAAAAATATAAAATGTATGAAAGCTCAAAACAAAATTTTGTTTAAAATTCGGCCTCAAAAAATTTTATGAATTCTAATTTATAGCTTATCTGAGATCAAAATTACCTCAAAATGAATAAAACCGGTGCAGCAATGGAACCGGAGAGGGTACTCACACAAGAAAGATATGAAGACAAATAAGTTTTTTCCAGCGAAGTAAAATCAAAGAATAAATAAATTTTGTTGAACAGAGTGGTTGGAATCCAAAAAACAATTTCAATGAACATTATTGCCGTTACAGATTTGAAAATGTCCTTTTGGAAGGTTTCATTGTCTGTAAAAAAATGTGAAATTTTTTTTAATAATAAACAAAAAAAAACTTACGCCCAAGATTTTTGCATTTCACAAGAATTATAATGCTAGCATAAATTATAATCATTGCCGAGCGGCAAATCAATGTCCTAACAGCGGAAATTGAATTGCATAAGCCTGGTCGGGAAGAAATGTCGGACATTTGGCAAAAAACCATGCTTTAAAATATTTTAATTTTTAGTGAAAATGATTTGCCAGAAATATACAATTCAATTATAAATTTTATTTTTCAAAGCTCCCTATTTTTAAATGAATATTTGTAGATTTGATTGCAAATTATTAAAAATTCTAATAAAAAACAAAAATTTTATTAATAGAAATTTGTGGAATATTTATCATTACGTAAAATTTGGTGCACAAAATTAAGGTGGCCAATGGCTATATAAAATTAACAAACGTTTTTTGATTGAACAATTCCCAGTATTGAAGAGCCATGAGGGCAAAACAAAATGCAATATAAATGGACAACGAGAGAAGATGGAACTTTTTGGATTTCTTATTGAGGCTCCTGTTGAAGTATTTGAAAAATTTAAATCTTTAAATTAATTTTTATTCATACTTCATATTAATAAAAATTGGAGGCGAAAAAGTTTACAAATGTTTTTTATTTATCGCAATTCTGACGAATTATTCAAGAAAATTTATTTTTGCAATAAAATGTGTTTAATTAAAATTCTGCCATGAAATGTATTTTTTGAGTGTTTAAAAAATGTGTTTTTGTTTTAAAATGTTTTTTTGCTTAAGATGTGTTTTTGTCTTAAAATATGTTTTAGCCTAAGATGTGTTTTTGTTTTAAAATGTGTTTTGCTTAAAATGTGTTTTTATTTTAAAATGTTTTTTTGTTTAAAATGTGTTTTTGCCTACGATTAAGATGTGTTTTTTTTTTTGCTTAAGATGTGCTTTTGTTTTAAAATGTGTTTTTTGTCTAAAAGTGTGTTTCTATTTTGTCGTAAAATATGTTTTGCTTAAAATGTTTTTTGTCTTTAAAATGTATTATTTTATTTTTTTTTGCCTAATAAGTTGTGTTTTTGCTTTAAAATTTGTTTTTGCCTAATAAATTGTGTTTCTTTCTTAAACAGTGTTTCTGCCCAACGTGTCTTTTCCTATAAAAAGTTAAAATTAATTTTTTTTTTATATTTTTCCTAAAATGCATTTTCTCTAAATCTGTTTTTCAAAGAAACTGAAAATATCAATGATGCATTCTGCTCTAACTCTTACCAAATTGGGAAGAGAATATTTGTCAATCGTTCTGCCCCAATTTGTACCATCACACCATATTCCACTTGTATGAAAAATTCGGGAATAAAGAGAAAGAAATAGCACAGATTCAATGGAACAGCCATTCGGCTCACAAAAATAACAAATGTGATCAAAGGGTAAAGGTGAAATAAAGCCAAGCAAAGGGCATCAAATGCAATCAAATGATTACAAAATGTGTTTAATCTTCTGGAAAACGAAGGAATTAATTTTTATTTTTTAATTTAGTAAAATGTTCCAATTTATTTTTAAGAAATTCGAAAGTTTTTAACAGAATATAATTTCGTAATAAAAATTACTCTTACAGTAGTAGTATTCTTGATCTTATTATCAATAAACAATTTTTATATAAACATTAAATGAAGTAGTCAAAATTTGCCTATAATAAAAAATATTATTGTCAATGGCAATAATGCCTATAAGTTCCTTCACCTATTCATCCTATTCTACCCCTAATTTTTTCCTAATCACCCTTTCAACTTATCAATCAAATATTCACCAATCTGCCTTTTTAAATCCGTTCTTCTCTCAACAAAATTCACTTTTTTATTCATTTTTCTCCACACATATGTGATGTTCTGTTATTTGTTATCATATCATAATTTTTCCGAACAACAGATAAATATATTTAATAAATTTATTCCAACTAAACCCAATCCCCTTACTTGGGCGTTGGGCTAATGGGGGACTAGACTTTTCGAGAAATCCCGGGGCGAAAGCTTATGCCTCCACTCATGCCTCAAATAAATTAGTCCCGGGAATAAGAATTATAAATTAATTTATTAAAAAATCGAAAATTTTGAAACTATATATTCTGTTAGGAATTAACATTTACACATTAAATTATTGCAATGGTTTTTATTGTAAATTATTAACATTCATTATATTTTATATTATAGCACATGTTTCACGTCTTACTATTAATTTTTCTATTTTGTGGTTGTCTCTCAATATATAAAACAGAAAATAATCAATTTCCATAATTTTTATTTTAAAACTAAAATATTCGATGAAAACCCCGTCATTATTATTATTATGAAGAATATTATGTAAACTTTAACGAACTTTGATTTGATAGTTACCAGTACCAATAGGCAATTCAACAGAAAACCGCATATGGCAATGGCAGCCCGAATGGAAATTGCGGAAAGCATTGCGGTTGTGTGCCCATTATTATGTATGAATACATCGTAATATGTTGCTGTCGAATTATTAGGGAATGTTGATGAGGAGGCATTCATTCCTGTTGCTGCAATATTTTATATTGTATAAAAAATCGAATTGAAATATTAAAATATTTAAAAAATTAAGAAATTTTCAAGATAAAATGTAAAATAATTAAGTAATATTTGGGAATTTGGGTAGAAAATTGAGCTAACATATCGATATTTGAAAATTAGAATAATAATAGGTACTAGGTATATTTGATATACTGGAAATTTCCAGATAAAGTAGCCGAGTTAGCTAATTCAAAGATAAGCCAATTTTTAAAATGTTAGCCATAAGTGCATCATTAACATTATAATACCAATTATTGAGATTGAATTTTTACCATTAAAATCCTATAAAATATAAATAATAAGTTTCAGCGCCAATTTATTTTTTGTTTATCCGACAAAATATATATAGGTCAAATAGTATAGTAGTAGGTTTTGTCAGAGTTACAACATTTTAATTGGTTTTGAGTGATTCTTGTAAATTATAAAGAAATATTATTTTTGGAAATTTGTTATCTAAGTTAAATTTATTTTTTATATTAATTTTTTTAAAATGTTAAAAACTGTAGAATAATTTTTGAATATATATAAAGGAACGAAATAATTTTACGCTTTCTGATTTCTGATTTTAAAATAAAAATGAGAAAAAAGCTAATTAAAATTTCTTTACCTCAATGGATTTGTTAACGCAAGTAATTTACAATGAGTTTATGAGTCGGATAAAATCTTCCTAGCTTTACTCTCCATTTTATATAGCCAATTATTTTTTCATGCTATATGGATTTTTCATTTATTAAATTTTTTTAACAATTTATTTTATCAAGCTAAATAAGAATAATATAATTGTGCGGACCATGCCATCATATTGATGAGGAGATGGAATTTTTTTATTTGTAATATTAAATATTTAAAAATTTAATTATTTTATTAAATTAAATTAACGGAATACAACAACAAAAAATAATAATTTTAAAAATCATAAAATTATTTTAAAATGGCATAGTTGTGGGGTGATGTTATTCAGCACACAGATTCTTTGTTTTCAATTTAATGAGAAAAAAAAGTATATAAAAATGTACTCAATTTGATATTATATTGGTATGGAATCTGTTTTTGCTGTTGCGGATTTGATGAAGTTGACCATAATCCAATGATTGGCTTAATTCGTCCAAGATACAGATTTTAGCAGAAAAGCAACACGCAATTCATTGAAAACTGCTCGATAATTTTGGCTAATAATTAAATAAATAAATAATTTGATTTCTTCTAGTGAATTAAAAACTATACTGCTTTTTTTTTATGAATTTTAATAAAAATATGTAAAAATTTTTTTCTATTCAAATCTGAAAAAGAATTAAGGTATCTGCAATTAAATACTTTACTAGTTTTAACAATTAAATCATTGTAAAAATTTTAAGAATAATTGGAACAAAAAAAGGAAAATTATCGGAAATTTTCTAACAAATTTTCGGTAATTTTCTGAAATTTTTAAACAATAATTAGTTAAAATAAATTCAATCATTCGATCCGATAAGATTAAAATGGAAATTAAATGTTAATGGATTATCAAAAATTGGCCGATGTTCATTTCAAAGCATTGAGAACAGAATCGGAATAATTAAATCAATCAATTAATTTCATTTTTAATTAGAAATTTTTAAATATATATATTTGTAAATCATTATACTTTTTTATTCTTGCATCTTGCACAAATTTATTTAGATTAATACAAATTAACAAAATCTTTCATACATGACATGCTACTAGCAAAATAAAAAGGATATTTTTGGATTAAAATAATTTTTTTATTAGAAATATTTTTTGTTGAGCCAAAAACTTTATCAACGAAGAAATGTACAGTCTTATGATATTTGCTGAAGCACTAAAATTATACTAGGAATAGTAATTAAATAAGAAAAGCTTTAAAAAAACCAAATTTAAAAATTTTATGGTTCCATAAAATTGACAAATCATAGTATTAAATAACAAATAAAAAATGTAATTAATTTGATATTATTTGATATGGAGATTGCTGTTGATGTGGATTTGATGAAACAGACCATAACCCCATGATTGGTTTAATTCGTCGAAGATGCATTGCTTTTGGCAGAAAAGCAATGCGCAATTCATTGAAAGCTGCTCGATAATTTTTGCTATAATTATTTTTTAAATTATTTTCATAATTAAAATTCTATAAATACATAATTATTTTAACTGCCAAATTTTTCACAATTTTTTAAAAATATTTACATAAAAATAAAAATAATAGATTGATATGGAATTTCCAGCAAAAGTATGAAAATTAAAATTAGCAAAATTTATTATCAAATAATTTCCATTTTGACTAAATATTATCAAAAATTACCTCAAAATGAACAAAACCGGTGCAGCAATGGAACCGGAGAGGGTACTCACACAAGAAAGATATGAAGAAAAATAGGTTTTTTCCAAGGAAGTAAATCCAAAAAATAAATAGTAAATTTTGTTGAACAGAGTGGTTGGAATCCAGAAAACAATTTCAATAAACATTATGGCGGTCACAGATTTATAAATGTCCTTATGGAAGGTTTCATTATCTTCAAAAAAGGAAAATGTTTAATTTATTTTCGAAAAACTTACGCCCAAGATTTTTGGCCTTCACTAGAATGACAATGCTCGCATAAATGATGATCATTGCCGAACGGCAAATCAACGTTCGAACGGAAGCAATTGAATTGAATAAACCTGTTCGCGAAGAAACATCGGACATTTGACATAAAACCATGCTAAAAATTTGCAATTATTTATTTAACAAGCTGCTGCACCAAAATTAATTTTTTTTAGTGAATAAATATTAATAAATTTGTAATTTTATTAAAGTTTTGTTACTTATTTAAAGGTTTGTTGTAATTTAGTTTTTCGCAAAATTCGGGTAGATAAACTATTAAAATTTTCCAAAAGATAAATAAATTATTTTTTTGTTATTTAACATGAGTTTATTTTTTACTTTTTTTAACAAAATAAAACAAACTTTGTTTGATTGAACAATTCCAAATATTGAAGAGCCATGAGGGCAAAACAAAATACAATATAAATGGACAGTAATAGAAGATGAATTTTTTTAGATTTTTTATGCATACTCCTGAACCGATAAATTAAAAATATGGGAATGAATTTTTTAGAAATTTGATTTATTTAAAATTTGTTTCGCCCCGCAATGTATTTTAATGTGTTTTGCTTTAAATGTGTTTTCGTTGTGTTTTGCTTTAAATGTGTGTTCGATATGTTTTTCTTTAATTGTGTTTTCCATGTGTTTTTCTTTAGATGTGTTTTCGATGTGTTTTGCTTTAAATGTGTTTTCGATGTGTTTTGCTTCTGTTTTTGTTTGTTTTTTAAATGTATATTTGCTGTGTTTTTGCTTTCTAAAATGTGATTTGCCTCAAAATTAAAATGTTTATTATTAATTTTATTTTATTATCAAATATAACTCTTACCAAATTGGGAAGTGAATATTGGCCAATCGTTCTACGCCAATTTGGACCATCACTCCATATTCCACATTTATGAAGAATTGTGGAACAAGGAGCAGGAAAAAGCACATATTTAATGGGATAAATTCCAATCGACTCAGAACAATGAAAAATGTAATCAGAGGATAAAGTTGGAATAAAGCCAAACAGAATGCATCAAATGCAATCAAATGATTACAAAATGTGTTCAACTTTCTGTTTAATTATAAAATATATTAATCCAGCATCCCAAATTATCGAATAACCATTATTTCTAATATACTCAGAAGAAAAACATTGATTGAGGCCTCTAGGCTGATTTACTTTAATAAATAAAAGAATCTTGACTTTAACAAACTTTGATTTGATTGTTGCCAGCACCAAGAAGCAATTCAAAAAGAATCCGCATATGGCAATGGCAGCCCTAATGGAAATTGTGGAAAGCATTGCAGTTGTGTGCCCATGGTTATGCATGAATACATCATAATATGTTACTGTTGAATTATTAGGAAATGTTGATGAGGAGCCATTCATTTCTCTTGCTGCTGCCATATTTTTTATACTGTAATAATTATAAGAATTTCATATCAAAAAAAAAAAAAAAATTTAAAAAAAATTTTTAAAAATTAGTTTCTTTAATGACCTCCAAAATCGATTTGAGACAATTGGGGACGAAATGCTCTAATACGGATGGTGGATGGCAAAAAAAGCAAAATTTATTTAATTTTTTTGATTAAATTTCGGACATAATTCACTAATAAATGTATACAATATTCTGTCCGGCTATATATAGTAGCATTATAGCACAAAATTTGATGGCAAAAAATTATTATATAATATTAATATCGTAAGTTTGTCACCGACGAACTAGACCTTTTCATCTCCAATTTTAGGCTCCACCAAATTCCGTGACAACAAAATATCAGCTAAATAGAATAATTTTGTTCAAATTTTATTATCACTGAATAAGGTGGATAAATTTTTTTTTAATTTTAGGTGTTATTATTTATTTATGATAAAAAAATTTCTGTGTACAAATTCTTGAATATTATTTAGAGATGAATAATTAACTTTACGTACTGATTTAGTTTAAGAAAAAAGCCAATTAAAGTATTATAAATAGATTTTTGTTTGCCAACGCAAATAATTTTCAACCGTGAAATTCGATTTAGTTGGTTTTAAAATCTTTTCCACCATATTCTTTTTATTTGTAGATTTGTAGCCAATTATTATTTCACGCAAATTGGATTTTCTGATTATTAAATATTATACCCGTAAATTTATTGTATTTTTGTGTATCAATTTTTTTTAATATTCGGATGCTCAAATTTGCGTGACCCGTGCAGTTTATGCTGATCATTTTTATAAAACAAACAAATATTATAAATTTCGTCGAAAAATGGGGAATTTAAAATTTTTTTAGCATTCATCAGAGGAGCTAATAAAATTAATTAGAAATACAAATTGGGAATGAGTAAACGAAAAATGATAAAAAAAAAATTATTTTGCACTTTAATTACCGAATTTTGCGCAAAATCAATTTTCGGGACAATCCCGAAGATGTTCCCCGAAAATTTGAATCCCGAAAATTCTAGCCCGAAATCATCCCCACCATCGGGGCTACAATCTTATTGAGAGGATGGGAGTGGATGCGTAAAGGCTGGGATTTGGATGGCCCACATTTGAAACTTGGAGTTTGTTTTTACCAAAAGGTGCAGTGATATAGAAAACCAAAATTTGAGGGTGGGGAATAATGGAAGGCAAAGGAATGAAATAAGAGGAAGAATGAGGAGGGAAGGAATAGATTTTATGTTTTTGGCGCAAAATCATGGCCAAAAAATGACATTGCCACCGAGGCCAAATGATTATATTGAAAGAAAATGATAGAGAATGGAAAGGGAGGTTAGAGAAATGCCTGATTGCTCCTTAATTGGTAATGGGCATGGTCATAGGCTATAAGCTTTGGGATATGAGTTTAGGGCTTGGAATGTGCCTGATTTTGTTGTTGGTTTTTTTAGTGAAATGATTTTCCATTCCCTAAATTCATTCTCTCCGCAATTTTTCCAACGGAGCAGCCTTTATTTTTCGCCATCAACATCAAGGACTGATCCAATGGCAATAATTTAAATTTTGTTTTGATTGGTTCAGAATTGATGTAATTGTGACCTAATAATCTTTGAAAAATTTAATCATTCGAATAGGGCAATTAAGAGGTTTTTGAACACAATATGAAAATTTCTGAACCAATTTTATTTAAATTTATATTATACGATAATCAAAAATCTGCTCTTTAATTTAATAATTAAAATACCATAATTGGTTAAATCCTTATAGAGTTATTATAAACGGCAACAAATTTATTTTTCAAAAATGAAATATTTTAAAATTCGAAAATTTAATTCCGAATTTTTGATATTCCGTTAAAAATTTAAATAAATAAATTAATTTTTTAGCAAAAATATCCAATTAAATGAGAGCATTCATTTTCAAAATTTTTATTCTCTACAATTTAATTCAATTTTTTGATTTCACTAATTTGGAATACGGACAAAGTTCGACAACGAATAATGAAACAAAAGTGAGAATTTTATATGATTGGATGGAGGAAGAAGGATTCGAATTCCTTCTACAATTTTATCCAGAAGTACGTTTCAAAGTGGAAATTTACAATGAAAAAGAACCAATGAATATGATTGAAGGTGAATATAAGAAAATTGATAAAAAGTATTATATTATTTTCAAAAATATTCCATGGAATTTGGAAAAGGAAAAAGAAGAATTAAAGCTGAAAATTGTCATTGGATCAGAAGATTTTGGATTTGGACAGGTTGTAAAATATTAATTAATTAATTTAATTTAATTATTTTTTAGATTATTAAACGAAATTTCAACGAAGAAATTTCCATAATTTCTGAGACAAAAAGAAAATTACATGAAAATATCGACGGAATAAATTCCAAGCCTAAATCTAAAATTGAAATTAAAGCAAAATTAGAAAGATTAAACAAAGCGGAAAAAATATGCTCGCATCGTAATTTGGAATGTGAATGGCAACAATATTACATAAATAATAGCAAAATTATTTATCTAAAAGTAAGTTAAAATGGTTCTAAAAATCTTTTCTAATAAAAAATTTGTTATTTTCGGTATACTTAATTAATTCAAATTTAAGAAATTAATTTTATTGAACAACAAAACAATTGTGAATGAGGGAAATTCGATGCATTCGGCAGAGCAAGTTGAATTGACCAAAAAACTAACAAATTTAATTGATACTTCACGCAAAAATTATTTGTCATTACAGAAAAAACAATGGGGTAGATTATAATATTTTTTGTACGACCTTCAAAACCCATTTTAGAATTGCATTCCAAAGAAGGATGGCAAGTTGGGCCAGAACCATATATTCCGGATAATTTGTTGCATTTATTGTTTCCCACAATGTCCGCTGTTCAAATCCCATCAACAAGAGAAGCAGCCACCAATTCTCCACCATCCCCATCCAATGCCTTGCCGTTGATAAACCCACCAACGAATGCCCTAATTCCAATTGTCCCCATAACTGGTGGCCCGGAAATACAATCATCCTCATCAGAGAGTAGAGCCAGAAGGAAAAGTATTAGTTTGAAAGAATTTCTTTCTCAATCGGAACCAGCGGTTCAGCTATCGGAACCGGCAATTCAACCAGAGGCTGGCCAACAGTCGAAGACACCGAAAGTAGGAGGCAAAATGGATGGAGGCGAAAAACGATTGAAGAAAATAATTATTGGTGGAATAGAGGGGGAAGCTCCCAGAAAGAGAAAACCCGGACGACCTCCGAAAAAGGGGAAAGTTAATGAAAACCAATTATTGAAGGAAATGATAATTGGAACAACAGAAGGAGAAACGCAGAAAAAGAGAAAACGCGGACGACCTCCAAAAAATCCAGTGGAAATTAATCATAGAAAGAAGATAGGTGTATTGAGGCCAAAAGTGGTGGAAAAGGCCGGCGATGGAAGCAGAAATCCCACTGTTTCTAGTGCTAAGAATCCTCCTCAAAATCTTGGGTCAAGTCTAATTCGGTACAATGTGCCAATGATTGAGGCTGAAAGAAGGTTAAATTCTTCTTAT
Source organism: Pratylenchus scribneri (assembly GCA_030063045.1). NCBI lineage: Eukaryota > Metazoa > Nematoda > Chromadorea > Rhabditida > Pratylenchidae > Pratylenchus > Pratylenchus scribneri. Next base: position 902,913 of record JAQSEB010000185.1, on the reverse strand, counting down.
TATTTGGGCTCGGAATTTTTAAATTTTGATATATTTTTGTCTGCAGCTTCGGATTTACAATGCAATTCGAATAAATAATGTTTTTGTGATGTTTTTCGAACTCTACCTATTTTTAGCATTTTTTGAAGGAATATTTCATTCTAAAAATGCAAAAAGTGAAAATTATCTATTTAATGATTTTTAAATATATTTTTAACAAATTCAACGAAAAAATTTAAATAAGAGCCTACATAATTTTTCGATTTTTTAAATCTAAAAATCCGGTCTAATTTATTGGTCTTAGAGCGGATTAATATGGAAAATAATTTTAGTAATCCATCGTCACCAGCCCGAATTGAAGGTAATGTGAATTTAAATTCTGCTGTTGGACAAAATTTTATACAGGCAGAAGAAGAAGAGGAGACAGAAAGTGATTCAACTGCTTCAGAATGGCGAAATTAAAAAGTTAAAAAAATTTGCTATAAAAATAAACACCACATTTTTATTCTGCTTTATTTTTCATTTTATAATTTTATTTTTCGGTTTTTTCATATTTCAGCGTAAAATTTTCGATTTGACATTAAAAAAAAGTATATAAATTTTTCAAAATATTTGGAATTTAATTGACCAAAACTGGCTTATTTTTAAACTCTTTCCTGTATAAATTCAAGCCATCGCCAAGTTTTATTTATTCCTTTCCGGAAAATGTTCGTCAAATTTTATTTATTTCTTCCGGAAAATGTTCGCCAAGTTTTATTTCATTCCGGAAATGTTCGCCAAGTTTTATTTCTTTCCGGAAAATGTTCACCAAGTTTTATTTCATTCCGAAAATGTTCGCCAAGTTTTATTTCATTCCGGAAATGTTCGCCAAGTTTTATTTCTTTCCGGAAAATGTTCGCCAAGTTTTATTTCATTCCGGAAAATGTTCGCCAAGTTTTATTTCATTCCGGAAATGTTCGCCAAGTTTTATTTCATTCCGGAAATGTTCGCCAAGTTTTATTTCTTTCCGGAAATGTTCGCCAAGTTTAATTTCTTTCCGGAAAATGTTCGCCAAGTTTTATTTCATTCCGGAAAATGTTCGCCTAAACGAAAAATGAATAATTATCTGTAAAATAATATAATTGGATAAATTTCAAAAAAATTACTTTTACTTTTATCAAAAATGGTAAAAAAATACAATAATACATACATATAAAAAAATTATACAGGGTGAGAATCCGTTGGTGAAATGGGACAGGAATAATTCGGGTAAGTTAAAATTTTTCCCGTTAAAATTTTAAAAATGTTGGTTTTTTTATAGACTAACAAATAAAACAATATATCAAATATGTTCTTTTAAATTGTTTTTACCATTTTTTCTCTGATAAAAATTTTTTCCCTAAAAAATTTTTCCTAAAAAAATTTTTTCTCTAAAAATTTTCTCTATACAAATTTTTTCTCTTCTCTAAAAAATTTTTCTCTAAAAAATTTTTCTCTAAAATTTTTCTCTATACAATTTTTTCCCTAAAAAATTTTTTCTCTAAAAAATTTTTCTCAAAATTTAAAAAATTTTTTTCTTTTTTAATCGATTTTAACAATTTCCGAATACCGAATCCCGTTATTTTTGACTTGGGAAAATTCGGGAACCGAAATTTTCGGGAAATCCCGAATGGGGTCCCATCGGAGGTGCTCGACCAATCTTTAATAAAAATAATTTTCTTTTATACATTCCGAAATAATTCAGTTAGGTTGAATTCAAATTGCCTTTGCGAATTCGTCCAAAAAATTGAAAAGCGGCTTTTCTAACTTCAACATGAAAAACAATATAAGTACAACTATTTGAAACGCCTATAAAAAAAAATTTTAAAATAAATTTGAGAATTTCACACCAGCCAAAAGAAGGCCAAACAAATAGAATGGGCCAAGATGCTCAAAAGTTTGCATGCCAAAATAGTCGATGGTACCCACAAAAATTGATGGAATCAAAAGGAAAATGATGGAAATGATGAGGATGGAAACGGAAAGTCGATTGGCCTAAAAATGGTGATGGGAAATTGAAAATATTATTGTAATTAAAAAATTTAAATTTATATTAATTTTTTCAATTTTATTATAATTTATTAAAAATTTTTAGGAAAAAAAACAATAAATGATTTTCTTTACCTGATTAAAATTGTGTTTTTCTTTCAATTCATCGCCTCCGGTTATGATAGTCGATATTGGCACAACTTTTGTGATATTCTTTTTCAATTTCAGCAATTTATTGAAATCATAAATGACAACCAGTGCCAAAATAAGCATAAAAGAATTTAAAATCTGAATTAAAATTTAATATTAGAAATTAATTTTTAAATTGAGACCATATTACTCATTCCCCAATAAAGGCGGAATGGATGAGAAACAAAGCAACCAATTGTGTTGCATCCGGGCACTCGCTCCGAAATTCCCCAACTGTATTCAATATAAACATCAACTAGAGCCAGAACTTTTGAGAAAAAAATATTTTATTCTATTAAAATTGTGATGATAACATTTTTACATCAAAAAAAGTGTCTTTTCAGGTATTTTTTTGGAAAAAAAATAAAAAAAATTGAGCTTTTTTGTAAAAAAAAGTAATTTATTTTTTTAATATATATTATTTTCTCTTATGTTGGTCAATTCATTTTGTAAATTTTTTTATTGTTGATTTATATCAAATTAATTGAATGCTGTGATTACTCAATACTCACCAATGCCAATGCCCAAAATTATTATAATGAATTGTCTGAAATTCTTTTTCCGATGATAAAGGGGCCAACGCATTGCTTGAAGGCGATCAACAGCAATTCCAGTTGCAATTAACAAATTTATCTCATAATTTATTTTTAAATGTATGGCATAAAAAACAAATTCACCTTGAAATGAACGACCAATGGTTGTGCAAGAAATACGGTGAAATGGCCAGGATAGAGGAGTTCAACGGTATTCCAACCAAGAATGAAATTTATAATATAGGGAATTGCTTAAAATAAAGTGTGAAAAATTAATATTTATTCATATTTGAAATCAGTAATTTTCAAAACCAAAAATATCATCTAAAAATTTTTGGTTGTTTTTTGGATGCTAAACAAAAATAGAGCTTATTTCATAGCCTTTAATGTATTTATAATATTATTTTAGCTTTTTAAAATGTGTTTTGCCTTAAATGTGTTTTGGTTGTGTTTCTGCCATAAAATGTGTTTTGCCTTAAATGTGTTTTATTTTGTTTCTGCCTTTAAAATGGATTTTGCCTTAAAACTGTTTTAGTTGTGTTTTTGTCTTAAATGTATTTTTCTTGTGTTTTGCCTTGAAATGTGTTTCTGTTGTCTTTTTGCCTTAACATAATTATGCTTTTGTTAAATATTCCATTGATAAAATAATATTTTTAAGATTTTTATACTAACATGATACGGCATATAGAAAATCAGTGACTGCCAATGTTAGGACTAGACCAAGTTGTTGTTGACTTTTTAGACGATTGTTACTTTAAATTAAATAAATGTAAAATTCAAAATAAATAAAATATGAATTACGTTAAAAATAAAAAAATTATCAATCCATTGCCTGTTAAAGAACAAATTTGCAAGAAAAGAATGAACACATCCATGGAAATATAATATAGAGGATTAAAATACATTTTATTATAACAGGAATTAGATTAATTTATGCTAAAAATCGTAGCCATTTTAATTTATTTAATTTTAAGCCTAAAATTTTAACTATACATAATATAGTTCACACACTCTTCTGAATTTTTGTGAATTTGTTTGCCATTAAATAAATGTCGTTATGGAAATGAATTTTTCTAATATTAAAATTTTATACGAATCATTGAAGGAAATTCATAATTCAACTATAATACAAAATAAAACACGCAAATTGATGAATTGTCTTCCCATTCTCAGCAATTTGGAAAAAATTCCTTTCCGGCTATATTTATTAATTTCCACCACAATTCTGCCACATTTTTAATACATTTTCAATTAAAATCCCTTTCAGTTTCCTACTTTTTTATTATTAATTTTATAAAATGCATTTTTCTCGTGACTGACATTAATATGAAATTCAGGAAATTTTAAATTCTATTTCCAATCGGATTTTCCAATTATTTTCAAAATATCATACCAACAAATTTTTTGTGCCAATTTTTCTATGTACGGTTGCTCAAATTTGCGTGAAATTGATTCTGATAATTTTTAATAAAATGACAAATGTTATAAATTTCTTCGAAAAATAGGAACCTTTTTGAAGTTTTTGGGTAATGGTTCGTTTATTCATTTTTACATTCCTTAAGGGAAAGTGATAAAATTAATGAGAAATACATAAATGAAAAAAAAAAAAATAAAGATGAAAGGGATGAATGGATGAATCCGAATTTTGCGCATCAAATCAATCGTGTGAACTTAGCTTTAACAAATTTTAGTATAATTTTATGATTGTGTTGAATTGATTATATTGATCAAAAAAGCAACAAAATAGGCCAAATTTTGGCAGTTTTCACATTTTGACCATTTCAATTTGGAATATGCTCTAAAAAGAGCTAAATTTAATAGTATGAAAAATTAATTTGATTAATTGGAAAAAGGCCGAAATTTTGGTCAATACGCAAAATTCGGATGCCATTTTTACAAAAAAATATATGGACAAAAATGCTATTTTATTCATATCACTAATTTATTTATATCCTATTTGAGTTGTTTTTGCTGCAGTCACCGTAATTGTTTGGCAATTAATTTTATTTGATGATGCCTTCGATGGTTGGTTCTTCATAAATTTATTTAACAGATAGCTCATTGCTTCACGATATCCTTTGCTGTAAATGAAAATGAAAATAATTATTTATTATAATTTATTTTATATATCTCATTTAAATTTTGGAATATTAAATATTGTTATTCGATAATTCACAATATTCATATTTCTTCCCCATAACCTGAAACTGAAAACACACAAGGAATATTTATCAATTTATTTTGATTTTAATTAAATTAGAAAACTTACTCATTAAATATGTAATTAAAAAATGTGCTTTTTAAAAATATTTTTTCATGTAAAAAATTTTAGGTCATATGTTGGTAAAGCATTTTAAAAAATGATCCAGTTTAGTATCTGATTTAATTTTGGGAACATAGATCATTGGGGAATGAATAAATGATTATAGGCCAAAAAGGTGAAAAAATTATTATGGGGATCAGTTTTAGTTTTTTTATCAATATTGGAGGCCATAAAGCCGTCCATTCAACTCCTGTAAGTTCATTTTTACCATCATTTCCCCATTTTATTATTTTATTTTACTCGGAATCGGACCCAGCTGACTGAGAGTCCTTTTTAGCCCAGCCTTTTACCGATGTGACCAAACGTGTCACGCCAAATACAACATTAAAATTAAACTCTTTTTTTAAGTAAATATTTTTCGGTGCTTCTCTTCTTAATCATCCCCGGCAGCAGGTCATCCATCAGTTTTTTGAGTCAAAGTCAACTGCAGGAAAAAGTATAGCAGATTGGGTCATTCGGTAAGGTTTTTAGAGGAGAGGTTAAAATCTCACATATCCCTAATCTTATTAACCCTATAATCCCCTGAAAGTCACCCCTAGCCAAAACCAAAAAGTTTGCCTAACAATTAAGAACAGAAGTACTTATTTTTGGCAATTTTTCTGCTGCTGGACAAAATAATTCAATCACTGTGCCATAAATTTTTTAATCTTTCATTATTAAAACTTGCCTTATTGCAAAGAGAATTGGTGCATTCAGACAGGAACCAATCAATGACAGCGTGGAAATATAGGCGGATATGTATGTCTTTTGGATGTTGGTGAGTTCAAAGAATAGGTAAAATTTGTTCAAGACAGTGCCCGGCACCCAAAAGACAATTTCCACCAACATTATCAACATTACCGCTTTGAAAATGTCTTTTTGGTAGTTTTGAAGCGCTGCAAATTTTTTTTTGGTTAATTTTTTAAGCAAAGATTTCTGTGAAGTGTAGAAAAGAATTTTTGGTAAAAGATAACTATATTTATAGATATATGCCGTGAGCTTTAAATGTGGTTCCAAATGAGTAAAATTATTTGAATAAATACCACAATTTTTGTAAAATTCGATTTTCAATTGAAAATTTGTCTTATTTTCGATTATATTTTGCCGTGAAATTAAAATTTTCTAATTTAAATTTTTCATTTACCACTTTTCTGAAACTGTAACCTATCAAGATATTTTACAAACTTATTATTACCTATAAGAAAATTAAACCATTTTAAGCAGAAGGGATTTACTTATTAGGTCTAATAAATTTTAGACAAAAAAACATTAAATAAATAAAATGATAAAAATAGAATTTATAAGATTCAAAATAAAAAATATAACCTTGCTTGAACCCAAGGAATAAATAATTTTAAATAATAAATATTGCTTTGAGTTAGAATTAGAGGCTATTTTGCCCAAATTTCGCCCTCGCTAACATTCTTTCTTGTTCCCGAATTTGACCAACAGGAACAGTAGGGCATAAATGCAAACCAGGGTACATCGACAAACCAACGTGCGCATTGAAGAAATCGAATTGGATGGACCCGGCCGAGAGGACACATCACTCAATTGGCAGAAAACCATACTTTTGGTTAAAGGAAAAATAGTGTAAAAATAAATTTAGAATAATTTAAATAATTTAACTTTTAAAAATTTACGGAATAATTTAATTAAATTAAATTTTTTAAATTCACTTTTTTAAGCCAATATTTTCGGTGTAGGCCACGGTCAAAAGGGTGCAACAAAGCAGCGTCCAAATAGTTAAAAGAAGTGCGTAAACATATTTAATTGCTCCTTTCCTGAAATATTTTTAGAATTTTTTTGATGTAATAAAATTTATTATTGCAGGCTTAATTAATTTAAATTCAGTGAAATATTTATTGAGATAATTATTATATAATATAATGCAAATTTATAGAGTTGGTCAAAGTCAGTTCGGTTTCCAGAAAAACGATGAAATGAAATAACGAAATTGGGAATTTTGTCCAAAAAATTACCGAAAATATGAGAATCGAAACTGATCGACACTTTTCGAAAAATCGAAAATCGGATTTTACGAAAATTCTGCCGTAATAAATAATAATACCGGTTTCTATTAACTTAACTAACTATATAAATAAATAAACAAGAATTGTTGGTCTTAATTTTGTCAAATTTATGCCATTGCCAATCTTGGTAGATACAATGCCAACATTGGCAAGCATATTCGCTCAATAATTAATTTTACTATATTCATTACCAAGATTGGATATTGGAATAGTCTAGTCTTTTTTAGAAAAATTTGATTTTAAAACCCGGATTTTGATCTTAAAAAATGTTGGTTTTCATTTTCAATTTCTCACTTTTTCTATTATTTTAAGCAAAATTTCTTAATTTTGGTTTCAAATTTATCAATTTTCACAAACCGAAACCAACTTTGGACTACTGTAACCAAGATTTTCATATATATAAATTGAAATAAGGTCAAATTCATGCATCAAGCTTAAGCATTCCAAATTACTTTAGAAAATTCAACTAATAATTTTTGACATACCTCAATAAAAGTTCTAAATTACAAACCAAAATGGAAATAGAATACGAAGCACTCGTTCCATTCCCACCAACAACATTACTCCATATTCAATTGTGATGCCCAATTGAGGCAACAATTGGATGAAGAAGCAAACATAGAGTGGAACAAATTTGATTCCGCTCACCAAAATGACCCAGGTGGCCAAATTGTTCAGCTGGAATATGGCCAAACAGAGGGAATCAATGGCAATTAGCCAATGGCAAAGTTTGTGCAGAGTGCTGGGAAAATTAGACAGTATTATAAAAAGTTTATTTATTTTCTAAATTAATTTCCTTTAATTAATTTCCAAAAAAAAACACTTGCCATAATTTATAAACGATAAAATTAAGATGTAATTAATTAATGATTAAAATATTTTTAGGCAGTAGAGTATAGTGGTAACTTTGAGCCTTTTATAATAAGTAATAACCAAACCATCAAGGATGAACTAATTTTAACAATTTTAATATCAAATTAAAGAGCAGATTCATTGATATTTAATAATTTTATTTTTTTTTAAAATTGATTCAAAATTAATTAAATCATGTTCTTAAAATTTTGATAATCCAAATATAAATAATATATTAATGGTTTTATTAAGGATATACTTCATTATTAATCAATTAAAATAAAATAATATTACTAGATAGCCACTAGTTTTGATATTAATAAAATAAATATAAAAATAATTTTAAAATAATTTGACAAAAATTTTCTAAATATTAAAGTTGTAGATTTTAACTCCGGAAAAATTAGAAAAAAAAAATAAATTTTAAAACAATTTGAAAAAAAATTGGGGGGTTCAGTGGCTTCATCGACCGAAGAGACCGGTCTTCATTGCAATGTGCATTTGTGGGGCCCTGGCCTTTTTTTTGCCTCCGTCCTCCGTGTATTATTTTCTTGTTTCTTCATGCCCCACCTCCATAAGCCTTTAGGGCTTTTCCTCCAGGGCGGTATTTTTTATACCTATTTATATATTAATTAATTTAATTATTTTAATATTTAACTATATTTTTTTCGACCCTGCCAAAGTCGAAGTCGACGTATCCTTTTGGCCCCGCAGCATTGCCGACCGTGCTTCGTCATCCGCCGTGGGGCTGCCACTGCCCCTCTGCAGAACCCCACAGCAATGAATAATTTCTTCTCACTTATATAGGAATTACCAATTCCTTTGGGTTATTTTTTGTGGGAAGCAGACGAATGGATAGGAAAGGGGAAAAGGAAGGACACAATTTTATCGGTCTTTCTTCTTTTCTCTGATTTCTCTATTCCTTCCTATTTGGCATCCAATTTTTCAACTGTTAAAAACTAAATATCTGTTTTGTTTTAGAAAGGCGAAGGTAAAAGTGCATCATAGCCCCCAAACTTAAAATCAAGCAAATGATATACCAATCGATAGATCTCGATGAGCTGAGTCCGAAAATACAAGAAATTTCAGCGCGCTTGCATTTTTGGCCAAGTCATGGCCATTAAAAGCCATTTTCCCATAAAAGTGCTTGGTCCCCCCTATGGGTCGAAAATTTTTAAATTTTTTTCATGGCAATATTATAGCTCATTCGGTGCGACTCGGAGAGCAGATTCCGAATCTGTGATTGGTTTCGCATAAAACTCAAAATTAAAAAAGTTATGGCCATTTTTGTCTCGCTGGAATGTGTTGGAACTGCGGAGGAATGTAAGAGTGGACTCCGGAGTGTGCGTAGCCGAAGCGCGGGAACTGGACGAGTGCTTGGCGAGCGAAGCGAGCCAAGCACTCGTCTGGTTGCGCGGAGGCGGAGCACACGGAGGAGTCCACTCTGAAATGCCCACCGGAGCAGTTCCAACCCGTATTTCCTTTGCGTAACTTTTTGAATTTCTTTGGTTTATAACTTTTTTACTTTTGAGTTTTAAGCAAAACCGATTGAAGATTCGCACTCTGCTCATCGAGACGCGTCGATTGATATATAATATGTCCAAACAAAAATTTTGAACTTTTTCGACCCATAGGGGGGACCAAGCAATTTTGCGATTTTCTATTGATCATAACTTGGCCCAAAACTCGAGCGCGCTGAAATTACTTACATTTTCGGACTCAGCTAGTCAAGACACGTCGATTAGTATATCATTTACCTGATTTCGAGTCTGGGGGCTATGAGTAAATTTTTCCAAGGCGAATTTTATCGCATAAAATAATTATTGAAGGAATAGACATTTTTTGATAAGTTTGGTAAATTTTTAAAAGAGTCAAATTTTTGCCATTTAATTGAATATTTAATAAATAGATTGGCTCAGTTTTTGTGGAATTTTGGTTTCGAGTCGAGAATATGAATGGCCATTTAATAATAGGGTAATACTTCGGTTTACGCCCCCTTTTTTCCAAAAAAATTTTATTTATTTTATATTAAAAAAATGTTTTTAGGGCTTTTTGATGATAGAAAATCCGAATTTGGCATTACTTTTTCATTAACTGTACAAGTTGAACTGTTATCGGTTCAGAAACCGGTTTCGAAAAATCGAACTTTGGTATTCTGGGTCATATTATATATGAATCGACGCGTCTCGATAGGCTGAGAATGAATTTGCAAACATAAAAACATTTTTTAGTATAAAATAAAATTTTTGGTAAAAGGGGGTCGTAAACCGGATGTATTACCAATAATAGTTGATTATTTGACTCCAGATTCTCCAAATAGGTACATACCAGGTACAATGTTCCAATTCCAATATTATAAAGGATTGTTTTAAACTAGATTTTCAGGACTTGAAGATAATCGTCGAAATCTTATCGGTGGGTTAGTCAACATTAGTAAGTTATCAATTTTAGGAGACTTTAGGAGTTTTAAAAATTTAACCACATTGTAGCAATACTTTTTGCTCATTTTTGATATTTCAGGGCTCATTGTGAATGCCAAATTTTTCATTGGATTTAATTAATAAAGGTAGTTTTATAGTTATCTGTCTACAGATTTTTCCCCAAAAATTGGTGAATCATAAAATTATCTAAAATCATGTTTTTTTTCATTGTTTTAGTAATCAAATATGGCTAATAGAATAAGAATTTCAAAAAAAAAAAAAAAAAAATTCAAAACTGGGAGGCAGATAATAACCGACAAATACACTAAATTCGTTTCAAATTGACATCATTTAAAATTTATGACATTAAAGTCTTAAAACAAAATTATAGCTAAAAAAAATTCAGATTTTACATTTTATTGATCAAATTTGCTGCAATTTCATTTTTTTTAAACCCACCTTGAATATATTGTCAAAAGCACCAAAATGCCATTGAGAATTAATCCAACGGTGCCAACACTCGCCTTCATCCAAATGATCACCATCATCACCGTTGTATGCCCACTCTGCTGGAATATATCATAGTAGGTGGGATCACGGCTAATGATGCTCAATGCCGTGGTTGTTGATGGAATTTCGGAAAAAATAGTTGCTGTTGAATTTGTAGAATTGTAGGATGACATTGCTTCTATAAAATCAGTGTTTAAAATTAAAATTTTTTTTTATCTAAAAAAATTTTTTTAAAACAGTAATTTGAAATTTTTTCTGCCTATTTGAATCTTTGTTTTTTTTCAGCAGTCATCCGGTTAGAAAAATATTCTTAATGAAATTGGCGCTGCTTGAGGTTTATTTTTTGGGAGAATAATAGGGCTGGACAGAGTCGGTTCTGGTTCCAAAAAATCGATGCATTTTGGAACCGAAATTGAGAAATTTTGCTGTTCAGACCGAAAATAGGAGGAAACGAAACCGAGAACCGACATTTTTTCAGGAACCGAAAACCGAGTTTCAGATCCGAGACCGTCTAGGAAACGACACTGTCATCTAGAGAATAATTGGACATATTAGTTCCCAACCTAAAACTAAAACTGTTTCGGGGAAAAACTGGGTCTGCTGCTCACCCCGCGCCTTCGCCCAAGACCTAGGTCTTCAATGGCCCAATGGGTTAGAAATTAAATGCGAATAAACTTTAAATTATTCGTTATTAATTGTGTGAGAAAATTTATTTAAAAATGTGGAAGAAAAAAGCCTAGAAGAGTGGAATAAGGGGATTTAAAAAAAGACAGATTAGGGCATTATTTGATTGATAGAGTGGCAAGGTGATTAGGCAAAAAGTAGGGGTACAGTAGGACGCCTTAAGGCAGGCATGGTATTCATTTTTTTCTAGGCTTTCTGCTAAATATTCACAACAAACCCTAAGGCATTAATTTGTGTTGATGCATAGAATTGATTAAAAGGCAAAGAAATACAAAAGAAAATTTGGTACAATTTTTGTAAATTTTTATATTTTTTTCTATTAATTTTTAAAGTCATTATTTTTTGTCACATTTTCTGCTTAATGAAATTTCCCTTATGACTAACATTAAGGAAAAAAATGTTTGCTGAATTTTTCAAAGTATCAATTTCACAAGGTAATAATCAAAAAGTGCGCAAATTAAATAAAATTTTATTTAATTTCTTATTATTTACTTTTTTTTTTTTATTTCTTTCCAATTTTCGCTTGGTTTTTGGAATAAGTGGAAATTGTCTCACCGTTTCTATAGCACCAATGAACAATTTTTGTCTTCTTTATTGGCATTAAATTTAATTATTTATTAACAAGTGACAATTTTATTAATATGTAAATAATAATGAATACAAAATGGAAGGGAGAAAAAGGTAAAAATCATTATTTCTTCCATTTTTTACCTTAAAATGGTTAATAATGGGTTACGGAGGTATCTGAATCCTAATATTGTATTGGTTTTTTAAATTCTGGTCTTTCCAAATGATTTGAAACTCGATTTAAAAATTTTATTCAAAGAAATGAAAAGAAAATCTAAAATACAATTTTAATTTAAAAAATGGAAATGAACCTACATTTTTAATATACTATACAAAAAAATCATTGAAATTGTATAGGATTTTTGTGGCCCAAATAATTGTTAGTTAGAATTATAAAGGTGAATAAGAAAGGTGAGGATTTGGATTGTAATTTTACTTTAATCAAATTAAATATATAGGCAAATAAAAATAATATTTAATGATATTAGCAAATAAAAAAAATATAATTATTTTATAAATATCACATTCCTTTTATTTTATAAAACCCCTCGAAAATCAACAACCTGCTGCTGATGAGACTATTCATATATTTTCACAACAAAATCGATCTTTTATAATAGAATGGATAATAAAATCAAAACACTAGTTCATTACGAGTTGAGCATGGTCATTTTTATAAACTACAATATCTGGTATTAGTTATATCAATGAAAATCTGAATCTTAATTATTGATTAATTCCGCCTGGTTAGAATAATTCCGCCTGCTTAGAATAATTCCGCCTGGTTAGAATAATTCCGCCTGGTTAGAATAATTCCGCCTGCTTAGAATAATTCCGCCTGGTTAGAATAATTCCGCCTGCTTAGAATAATTCCGCCTGGTTAGAATAATTCCGCCTGCTTAGAATAATTCCGCCTGCTTAGAATAATTCCGCCTGATTAAAATAATTCCGCCTGTTCTCAGAATAATTCCGCCTGGTTAGAATAATTCCGCCTGTTCTCAGAATAATTCCGCCTGATTAAAATAATTCCGCCTGGTTAGAATAATTCCGCCTGCTTAGAATAATTCCGCCTGGTTAAAATAATTCCGCCTGGTTAGAATAATTCCGCCTGGTTAGAATAATTCCGCCTGGTTAGAATAATTCCGCCTGTTCTCAGAATAATTCCGCCTGATTAAAATAATTCCGCCTGGTTAGAACTTTTTGCAATACTTCATCTTTTTTTCAAACCAAAAATTATAATCATTAATAACCGACATCCTGCCTGCTCTTTTATTTGATAATATAATCATTAATCATCAAAATTGTCTTGGTATATGGTGTTTAATCTTGATGAGTTATTAATTATAGCGGCGATTAGATGGGGATTGGGTATCCCAAATCCCAATTGGACTTAATATAATACTTTACAATTATTTTTTAACTTAGATACTGATTGGAAAAAGTATTTTAAAATAAATTTTATATTTTTTTAGTGTTTAAAATTCATTTTTTATTCGTTAAAAAGGACACTTCATTGAATGAATATGGATGGGAAGAGAAAAAAAATTGAGCTCAAAGGCAATTAATTATTTGTCATTTTTGTAGGAGGAATTGGGAAGAATAGGTAAAAAAGCTCGAGTCAAGAATAGAAAAAGACAAAATTAATGTGGGCAATTCACACAAATGATGATTTTGGGGGAAATGCCATTAAAAAGAGAGAAAGGCATTGAATCACATTCACAGGGTGAAAAAAAAACAATACAAAAAAATTAATTTATATTTTTCTCATCAATATTCCCGTTGTTTCTTTGGCGAATAGGCCGAATGTTCCATCGCTTCGGCGGCCAACGCTTCCAGTTTTGGGCAATCATCCGTTTCGTGCACATCAAATTGTTCACAATGCTCGCAGTACATTCGCCGACGGCTTGGCACTGTTCTTGTTTTGGGTGGTGGCGGTGGAGGTGTCGCTTTTTTGGTTGATGATGAATTCCTGTGAAAATATGGCAAATTTAATAATCGAATTTAATTTAATTTTTATTTGAATTTAATAAAATTAAATGAAGTTAACGCATGTTTTTGTTTTTGGGTCATAGTTTTTGAATTTGAAGATTAATTTTAAATCACAATATGCTATTTTATAGAGTGGGAAATTGGCGAATCAAATATGAATATTTAAACCCAAATCTCAAATTTATATGGTCGATTTAAAATTCGAAATTTTTTTTAGATTGTAGCTCTTTTTTCATTAAAAATTGATTTTTTTGGTCGAAAATACGAAATAGTGGGTTTTCTCTATCGGTGGATTCTCTAATAAATTGCTATATGTTTTGAACTCTGACAATTCCAAATGGTTCAAAAATTAATTTTCGAATTATATTTTCGTTTTTGGGTTTAATGAAAAATATAAATCAAAACAATTTCAATGCTATGTTTGAATTTTCCGACCTCATCGATTATTATGTTTTTATTTATTTTAAGGTCAAAAAAAGTCTTATTTTTTCCATAAAATGGAGTTACCGACTTTAGCATTATAAGAAGGTTCACAAATAATTGATTTAACTATGCAAAATTATTTTTTTATTTCCTAGAATTAATCTAATGTTTAGAATTTTATTTCTAAACTCACCCATTCCCATTGAACTCGGCATTCAATCGCCTCAATTCCTCGATTTTCATCTCTTGATCCGCAATGATTGAATTGAGAAATTGGGTCGTTTGGCATTTTTCTTCATATTTCTTCTGCCATGTGTTCGGTGAATTCTGTCCGCTAGGCAAATGGTCAGCGTCCATTGGCAATGTCTTGAAAAATGAAAATGAATTTTAATGTCTAAATATAAATATGAACAGTAAATAAATTTTAGGGTAATTTAATTTGGCAAAAATTTTTTATGTCCAAAAATGATTATTTTTAGGGCTAAAAATGTGGCCTGACTCCATTTTGGCTAATTTTTCATTTTCTAACATTTTAAGTTTTCATATACACTTTTTTAATTTTGATCAAACAATGACAATTATATACCATGATGCGTTTTGAAGTATCCAATAGTTTAGTGTTTAGGTTTATTATTTGTGAATGTCGGTTTTAAACCATTAAAATTTTCTTTGTTAGGAAAAATAGAATCATATACATTTTTAACCACAAATTTTAAAATTTAAATTAAATTTTTCGATTATTCAACATATTCCAAAACCCACCATAACATTCAACTCGAGCACACCACCGCCACCCTTGGTTGATGGAGAGGAGGAATATTCCTTTTGTTGTTGCTGTTTTCGATTGGCCACAGTTGTTTTTCCAATTTGAATGTTGTTTTGGTCAGCAACAGCGTTGGTGGTTTCTGTTTGAACTGCAACATCGGCTTTGGCATTCAACAATTCTTTGATTCTGGTGGTCTTCTCCTCCAATTTGTTCTTCATCTCGCCAACATTCAATTGCAAACTGCGATTCTCGTTGCGAAGAATATCCATCTCCTCGGAAAGTCGCTCTAAAATTAAAAAAATTATTTTCTAATTTCATTTTTTCACTATTAAACTAACCGGATTCCGCTCGTCTTTCTTCCATCTCAATGGTAATTTTTGCCAAATGTGCTTCCTTTTCTTGTAAATCTTTCTTAAAAATAAGAAAATTATTTTCAAATTGAATGAAAATGTAAAAAAAAAACCTTGAGTCCGGCAATCATTTCATTATCCTTCATTGAGTTGGTTTGGCGCTGGAAAAATGAAGAATTTTAATATTTAAATTTAGAATTTAAAAAAAATTTGGATCTCATAAACAAAATTTTTTTACCATTACCGGGGGGTCGGGGGTTGACTTTTTATTTTATTTTTGTAAATATTTAACTTAAGTGGTCGAATTCCCTCATCGGGATTAGGGAAATTATTTGTTATGGAATTTTAATCATTTTTGTTTGATTATTAAACCTCAAAATTTGATAAAATTTTCCGAAATTTTCAGGTTCAGCCCAAAGGAAGGACCTTCACTTCTTTGAAAAATGACATGGACAAATCCGCGCTCACAGGCGAATTATTTTTTCTGGCTAGTTATTCATTATTTTTTATTATTAAGGCAAAAATTTTTTCTGAAAATTTCAGCACAAATAAGTGACCCTTTCACTTTTGCAAAAGGTCACGGAATTTTCGAACTCTCTACGGGGAAATTATTATTTTAGGGATTGGTAATCATTTTTAATTTGATTATTTAAACTCCATTTAAATTTCCCAACCTCATTTTGGTCAGCAGTGGTGGTTGTTGGCAACATTTCGGTTTGGACTCCAGCTTCAGCCAAATTGATTGGTGCCGTCTCATCATCGGTTTGAACATTCACTTCAATTTGCACTTTTTGTTCTTCCGCATTTGTTTGGCATTCGGCATTGGAATTGACGCGTTTCTCCGTTTGTGTTGACATTTCGGAACAAATTTTGGCTGGAACTGGAATAAAAATTTTTGATTTATTTAAAAAATTAAAATTATTTAAATAATATATTGATTAAACCCATAAAATTACATTTTTTGACCTTACATTAGGATTATTGGATTTGGTTACAAAAAAAAAATTATTAGAAAAATTCAAGATTATTAGGAATAATTCTAGATGCCTTAAAATAACTCTAAAACCTTGATAATTAGTTAACTTTAAAAAACGTTAGAATATTCGATGTTTTCAATTTTCATATCTTATATCCGAAAATCAGAAAGAATTTAAAAATGGCTA
Organism: Pratylenchus scribneri; assembly: GCA_030063045.1. Taxonomy (NCBI): domain Eukaryota; kingdom Metazoa; phylum Nematoda; class Chromadorea; order Rhabditida; family Pratylenchidae; genus Pratylenchus; species Pratylenchus scribneri. The sequence continues at coordinate 886,146 of JAQSEB010000185.1, read as the reverse complement.
AAAACCTTTCTCTTCCGCATTTGTCTGGCATTCAGCGTTGGAATAGATGCATTTTTCCTCCGCAATTGTTTGGCATTCGGCATTGGAATTTCCGTGTTTCTCCGTTTGTGTTGCCATTTCCAAACAAATTTTGGCTGGAACTGAAATCAATTTTTGGGTTAAAAAACAATAAATAATTTACATAATTATTAAATGATATTGACTCAAAACCATTTAAAAAAGTTGACTTTTAGAGTATAGATGAATATAATAAAATAGACTATCCGAAAATTCTAAGACAATTTTATTTGGTTACAAAAATCTACAATTTTTGAGAATGGCACCGAAACCTTAAAATAAAACGAAATCACTATAATTGTAAGGTTGTTTAAAAACCTTTTTCTTCCGCATTTGTTTGACATTCGGCGTTGGAATTTCCATGTTTCTCCGTTTGTGTTGACATTTCCGAACAAATTTTGGCTGGAACTGGAAATTAAATTTTAAGTGAAACAATTTAAATAATTATTAAATAATATTTGACTTAATCCATTAAGTTTGACCTTAAGATTATTGGGGTTGACTTCTAAAACTTTTGGATTATTCGTAAATCTAACCCAAAAATGTGTAACAAAATCTTAAGATTATCAGAAAAAACTTTGAGATTATTGGGAATGGCTCCCGAAATTTAAACCAAAAATGTGAGGAATTAAGAACTCTAAAAACTTTGGATGGATTATTTGAAACTTTAAAACAGCTCGCGAAACCTTTTACTTATGAAAGAAACTCGAAAAACTTAATAATCTATTATCCATTGTTGTCTTCACAAAAAATTAATAATATCCCCAAAAATCCCAATTTTGCTTGTAGGGCTAAAAACCTTTCTCTTCCGCATTTGTCTGGCATTCAGCGTTGGAATGGACGCGTTTTTCCTCCGCAATTGTTTGACATTCGGCGTTGGAATTTCCATGTTTCTCCGTTTGTGTTGACATTTCCAAACAAATTTTGGCTGGAACTGGAAATTAAATAAATTATTTCAATATAAATTATTATCTGATTTATTATATTCTCAAAGTTTTTTGACATTATTTTTGAATACAAAAAAAAATTATTGGAATTGGTTCTAAAAACCTAAAATTTTATGTGTTAGACCCCAAAAACCTTAGAATTGACTTCAAACCCCGAATTATTTAAAAACAAACCTTGGTCGTTCCCGCTGCTATTTTCCTCCTCTTCCACCATCTCAATGAGCGGTTCCAAATGTTGTTGTTGTTCTTTTTCTCGCATTTCATCCAGCTTAATTTCCATTTCGGTGCACAAAAATGAACGTTCGTCGTATTTTTCGCGGAGATCTTCGCATTGGTCTTGGAGTTCTTCGCATTTTTTTTGGCTTTTGTTGAGCTGCTCTTCCAATTTGCCTATTTTGGCCGTCATCTCGCCAACATTCAATTTCAAACTGCGATTCTCGTTGCGAAGAATTTCGATGACATTGTCTAAATTTTTTAAAAAAAAAATTTCATTTTTGACGCTTTAAACCTGATTCCGCCCGTCTCTCTTCCATCTCATTGGACATTTTTGCCAAATGTGCCTCCTTTTCTTGTAAATCTTTCTTAAAAATAAGAAAAATTTTCAAATTGAATGAAAATGTAAAAAAAAAAAACCTTGAGTCCGGCAATCATTTCATTATCCTTCATCGGATTGAGTTGTCGCTGGAAAAATAAAGAATTTTATTGATAAAATTTAGTCCACCAACGACCTAATAAAATTTTCCAAAATTTTCGTTTTCGACCTTATAAAATTTTCATAAAAATTTTCTTACCTTATATATAATTTTCAAAAATTTTCGGACCCCATAAATTTTTCAATAAAATTTCCAACATCAAAATTTTTCAAGAAAATTTGAGGGAAGAATTACCCTACATTTTTCATAAATTTAGGTCAAAGGTTCGAACCTGCTAAGGGGAACTTAATTTTTTTTAGGCTTGTAATCACCTTTTATGCATTTTTAGACATTCTAGGTATATTCTAACCAAAAAATTTTTCATTAGAGTATTCTTCTCTATTCTCTTGAATTCTTTGAAAATTTAGGCAATGGTTTCAACTTTCGAACAAACTCAAAGAAAAATGTTTTTGGGCTTGTTTGGCATTTCTATGCATTTTAAGACTAAATTTTCCGAGAATTAAGAGTGATGAAAACATTTTGTAAAATTTCGGTTGAATCAACCACACAAACCTTTAATCCCGTTCCCGTTTTTGGTGGCGGCGATCGCGGTGACCTCTGACTGTTCAACGACTCTTGACTGCCTCGCCATGAGCTGTAAATTGTGCCGCCGCCATCCGTCCTCTTCTCTTTCCTCAACAAGGATGCCTTCGTCTCCCTGGGCGCCGTTTTTGGTGGAAGTGCCGCGCTGGTTGTGGTGGCCAATTTCACTTGGTCCGCTGGCAGAAATGTTGCATATTTTGGGTAGCAGGTGAAATGTTTGATGCCCTGAAAATTTGATGGAATTAATTTTAGTTTTTTCAAATATTCTTAAGGTTTTTGGATGATTTTAAGGCTTTGGGATTGGAATTCATCCTTTTTTAGGGTGGTGGGAGGTGGAGGCAAGCGAAGAAAAAGATGATGATGAAGAAGATGCGGAAGATGATTAATCACTTCTTCTTTATAATCCATCTTCTTCCTCTTCAGTCTTCATCAACACCATCCTCATCTTTTCCTACTTCCTCTTCATCATCTTCTTTCTTTCATCATCCTCATGTTTTCCTTAATCATCATCTTCCTCTTAATCATCCTCATCTTTTCCTTCACCATCTTCGTCCTCTTCATCATTTTATTCACCTTCATAATCACCATCCTCTTCTTCTTCACCTTTTTATCATCCTCATCATATTCCTATCTCTTCGCCTTCCCCCACCCCCAATAACAAAAAAGTACCGGTTTTTTCAAATTTCAATACTCTTTAGGTTTTAAAGCCAATAGCCAAGTCCTATAATTTTAACAGTAAATTAAACCTGAAATTTTCCATCCGAATCGCCAACAGGTTTGCTGAACAAAATGCCCACATAAACTTGTCCTCCATCATTGAGTCGGTCCAAGAATTTGACTTTGCCAACACGCCCATCCGCCGTTGCGACATTTTGACCGAGATCATAGCTGAAAATTGGCATAAAAATATTATCAAATTTGTTCCCTTGTCTCATACCCATATTCCGCTGAATACATTGAATGTTCTTTGCCCATTTGAGAAGCAGCAATTGATGGGGCCATTGAGCCGGCGTAGGATGGAGTTGGAGAGCCAAATCGTTTGCCGCCGCCGCGATGATTGTTGGTGGAAGATTCGTTGCCGCCCAATTTTGTCAATGCATTTGGTCGGCAGAAAAGTCCAAATTTTTCGGGGCACTAAATTTTAATAATAAAGTAAATTCCAATAATTTAAAAGTTTTTGAGTCAACCCCAATAACTTTAGGTCTGATGAGATAATCCTCTTGAGGTTTTTCGAATTTTTTCCAATTAGTTAAGGTCTGAGAATCGCTCTTCAGGTTTTTGTGAGTTATTTTTATTTCCATTAACTTAAGGTCTGAGACTGACTGAGAATCGCTCTTCAGGTTTTTGTGAGTTATTTTCAATAACTTAAGGTCTGAGAAACGCTCTTCAGGTTTTATGAGTTATTTCCAATAAACTTAAGGTCTAAAAATGACTCTTCAGGTTTTGTGAGTTAATTAAATTCAAACCTTGAAATATGTCTTCCCCTTGACTGTTCCATTGTTTTTGCCTTCAGGTCTCTCCAAAATTATTCCAATCCATTGACCTTTCTCGAATTCCGTTTGCCCAACAAATGCCACCTTTCCATGGAGATCGCCTTTCTTCACAAGATCGCCAACTGTGAATGATTCTTTGCAGGGAGCATCGGGCGCAATTGAATACAATGATGATGAACCTTAAATTTAATTGTTTATTTACTTTAAGTTTTAAATAAATTATACTTTCTGCGCGTTTCATCGTTTTGATTGCAAATTGTAGAAGTAGAACAGGAATAATTTTAAAAATTGGGTCTTTTGTTTTTTAATCTAAAAAAGATAAATAAAATATGCGTTTGTACTTTGTATTAAACCAGAACCAGATACCAAAAAATAATGTATATTGGTCTTCGGGGGCTAAAACATTGTTTGGACTTCTGGATAGGTAGCAGTATGTTGAATCTCGATCCCCGAAGCGATTAAGACCAATAATTGATCAATAAGGTGGGGATGATCTACACTATTTTGTCAGAAAATTAAAATTAAGTTCTTTTGCACTAAACATTGGTTGCTTGCAGTTATTAAGGTTAAGTTGGATTATCGATCATTTTTGGGCATTAGTTTTTTTGGTGGGGTAGAGTATGGGTAAGTGTAGGTTAGATGTAAATAAATGCGAAAAGAGTATTATAAATTAAAAGAGTTGCAATGCATTAATTTCTAATAGACCAAAATAACTACACTAGTAGTAGCCTTTCCTCTACTCGACTCTAGTCTTATTACTCTTAAAGCCAAAGCCCAAACCAAAATCGGGACAAAGATCATGGATAAATTAATAAAGAGATATGAAAAATTTTTAAATGGGTTTCGATTTTATAAATGTCGATATATTTTAATAAAATTTTTTTAATCTTTATTTCAATTATAAAAATAAAATAACAATTAGGTAATCAGTCAAAAATCATATTGGTTCTGATAGCTTAATTTTGGGCTTCACGTTTTACTTCCGCATTTTTCTTTTGCATTTGTAATTTCATCCTCTTGTGTTTTGCAGGCCTCATCCTTTTTCCCTTTTGAACATTATTATTGTTGGCATTTGATGATGATGCTTGATTTTGTAGTGGAAGCCCAATAAAATGCTGTGCCTGAAAATTAAGAAAATTTTAAACAAAATTATAGAATATAATACTAGTAATTTATTTAACCGTACAATCTTAATTTTGCCGATTTTTTAATTTAAAAATTATTATTTTTTAATTGTTCCAAATTTTTCAAGTGCTATTGGATAACTTAAAATATGATAGAACAGAGAACTCACTGGCTTCTTTTGTATTGGCATCATCATTCTCTGCTTTTTTCCAGGCCTCTTCCTTTTTCGTTTCATTTGAACATTATTGTTGCCATTTGGATTTGGCGACGGTCGTTGATTTTGATTTTGCAGTGGAAGTCCAACAAAATGCTGCGGCTGAAAAATTAAGAAAATATTATTCGGAATTTTATGATTAGAAATTATAGTACTATACTAATACTAATTTATTTAAGTGTAAAATACATGTATGTAATTATTATAACACTATCACTAACATATTTGTATATGCATTTTTAAAATTTTTATCTAGACTTTTAAATTAAAAAATTATTTTCTAATTCGTTTATTTTCCTTTATTAAAATTTTTTTTTAATCTATGTAAAAGTTTCAAAGAAATTTGAAAGAACTTACTGGCAATATCACATTCGCTGTCTGTTTGGTTTTGGCCGGAATTTGAATGGCCAAAGTATCCCTAAAGTGAGCTGCTTTATGATGAATATATTCTGGTGTCGGCAGTGGAATGTTCTAAATTATAAAAAAGAAAATTATAAAAATAATAATCTTATTTTGAATTTAGAGTTCCTGTGAGTTTTTGTTTGTTTAATTCTTGTGTGTTTTTTGCTCCATACAGATTTTTGGTGTTTAAACCTAATTCTGATTTTTTGTGTTTTACCCAATTCTGATTTTTTGTGTTTTTGCACTATTCTGATTTTAGTGTTTTTGCATTTTCTGATTTTTATAGTGTTTTTGCACTATTCTGATTTTTTGTGTTTTTGCACTATTCTGATTTTTTGTGTTTTTGCACTATTCTGATTTTTTATGTTTTTGCATTATTCTGATTTTTTGTATTTTTGCACCATTCTGATTTTTTATGTTTTTGCACTATTCTGATTTTTAGTGTTTTTGCACTATTCTGATTTTTTGTGTTTTTGCACTATTCTGATTTTTTATGTTTTTGCACTGTTCTGATTTTTTTTGTTTTTGCACTATTTTGATTTTTTGTGTTTTTGCACTATTCTGATTTTTTATGTTTTTGCACTGTTCTGATTTTTTTTGTTTTTGCAATATTCTGATTTTTTGTGTTTTTGCACTATTCTGATTTTTTGTGTTTTTGCACTATTCTGATTTTTCGTGTTTTTGCACTATTTTGATTTTTTGTGTTTTTGCACTATTTTGATTTTTCGTGTATTTGTACTATTCTGATTTTTCGTGTTTTTGCACTATTCTGATTTTTTGTGTTTTTGCACTATTCTGATTTTTTGTATTTTGACCATTTCTGATTTTTTGTGTTTTACCCAATTCTGGATTATTTATGTTTGAGCAATTCAGATTTTTTGTGTTTTACCCAATTCTGGATTATTTACAATTCAGATTTTTTGTGTTTTACGCAATCCTGGATTATTTATGTTTGAGCAATTTAGATTTTTTTGTGTTTTGCCTAATACTGATTTTTGAAATGTATTTAAATTTCTTGACATCTACAAATATTGACCTTTTAAAATCCCATGTTTTAAAAATATTTTAAAAATTATCGATTTTGATAAATTTCTTGACATCTTCAAATATTGACCTTTTAAAATCCCATGTTTTAAAAATTATCGATTTTGATAAATTTCTTGACATCTACAAATATTGACCTTTTATAATCCCATGTTTTAAAAATATTTTAAAAATTATCGATTTTGATATTTTCCACAATAATTTACCAAATACCAATTTTGGGTAGTCCTTAAATCCCTATTCAAAATAACTCACATTCAATGTCCAAATGGCCAGACTGATTTGGTGAATCAATTTCAATTGTTCGCTTGGAAATTTCAATGCTTTATGCATAAACTGTGCAGAACAAATCACATGGCCATTTCCGTTTATTGTACGTAATTTAATCATGGATGGCTTCATATGACGATTATTTGTTGTAGGAGCAAATATGGCAGTCGAGATTGGAATGAGCATATATTTTATCTGTTAATATGTAAATTGTAAATTGGTTAAATTTTTTATTTTATTAAAATTACAAAAATTATTAATAAGTAAGTTTACCAAAATCATCAATGGTGGCAATATCATGGAATGATTCTGTTAAAAAAAAAATTATAAATAAAAGTGAATATGAATATATTTAAGTATTTAATATTTTAAATAGAGTAGTTCAAATTTGTTTTTTAATCAGGATTTTTTTAAAATCCCCGTTTTCTTTTTTTTTTGAAAAAAAGTAGTTTTTTAGATTTCTCCTATTTTCTATTATTTTGAAAAAAATTCCCCAATTTCGGTTTTAAATTATATCGATTGAAATCATAAACAGACTTAGAACTAGTTTAGATAATAAATTTCTATTTCTTACCTCAATTTCCCCGATGTCCACTAAAATGCATAGGCCAGATAAAATGTTGAGGTTGGTAAAATCAGTAGCTCGAAAAAATTTGCATAATTTCGCGTAATGGTCCTGTTCAATAATAATTGGTGAAATGTCAATATTGGCCGGCATAATTGGAGGTTGTTGGCCAACAAATCCATCAAAAATTTTGTTGGGATTTGGTAGAAGATGACGTCGAAGAATGGAAGAGGAGATGGCCTTTTCCATCTTCTCAAAGAAAATCCTTTTCTTTCCCAATTTTTTGGCATTCCTTGGCAATTCTTCACTCTAAAAAAGGTTTTAAAAATTTGCGAAAAAAATATTTAATTGTTAAGATTAAAAAACGTTTTTTAATTTGATTTATATAAAAAAAAAACTCACAGCATGGATATGGATGTCCAACCATTTTTCAAAATCTTCGTCCCCAATTTGCCCGTAATGAGGATGAATTGAGTCAATTTTAATTGAGCCATAATGTTTGAATTTGATTGTTCCATTTTCCAATTTAATGATTTCATCAATGTACACCCCGGTGGGCTTTAAAAAATTAAAAAATGAATATTAATTGGATTAATGTGTTTATCCAAAAATTTCGGTCTTTTGTTCTCGCACCATTTTGTTGTGTTTTTGTTCTCCCAAACATTTTATTGTGTTTTTGAATGCTTTTTTTCCATATTTAAAACTTCCCACCAATAAAGAATAAACTGACCAAATTAACTTCGGAAGAATCATTTTCATTTTGTTGCTGCACTCGAAATGCCACGAAACATCCAAGGCTTTTTCTTGACTTGCGCAATGACAAAAGATTTTTCTCCTCCTCATCAATGGCAGAAAGTTTAAAAAATTGCTGGATGTATTTAAGTGGACAAAGCACTTTTTGCAGCATTTCTCGAGAATGAATCAATCGGCCGATTTTTAATATTTTCTGTTAAATAAAAAATATTAAAATAAAAAATTAAAGAAAAATCGAAAATCTATTTTTTTTATTTGGCAGTCTTCCAAAATTGGATTCCCGAAATTTAAATTTTTCAGAAATTGTTTTCGGTGAGTTTTTTGTCAATCTCAAAGATGGCCGAGATAATAGCTAAACCTTAAGTTTTTATTATCCAAACATTGTTTTTGCTATCCAAAAAATCATCAGCTACAAATCCGGATTCGGATAGCTCAAAGTTTGATATAACCATAAACAATTTAATTTTTAATAAATCAAATAATAAACCTCCGATGGTGGTTCATTAATTTCATTTGCATCTTGCTGGCCATCCTCTTCTCCTGAATCACCGAAATCATCACCGTCATCGGTTTTATTCCTGCTCATCATATAATAAATCCCTTTCGGTGCATTATCATTTGCATTTGTTGTTTCTTGGTAATCCCCTTCCTCGTCTTCTTCCGAATCACTAATCTCAATTTCGGTGAGCGATTCCTCATCTTCATCACCATTATCTTCTTCCTGTTCCTGTTTAACTGTTGCTGCCGCCGCCGGCGCTGATGAAGTTGATGTCCCGGCTGTTCGAAACTGTTGTCCCCATTCCTGAATGAATTGGAAAAATGAAAATTTTAAAATTAATTTTTTAGATTAAGGTTATGTTACTATTATTAATTTAGTTAAAGAAAGAATAATTTATTACCTGAAATTTCACTTTTGTCTTTATATATTTTTGGCCTTTGCTTTTGTTTTTGTAATGCTTTTAATTTTAATTAAAATCATTCGTTTTACAAATTTTCTATTCTTCTGTAATGTCATAATTTATTAATGTTTTAAAATATTCAACTTAATTAAGAGCTAATAAGGCCAAAAAACATTAATTTAGATTGAGTTATGCATATAATAATTTATTAATTTACCGAAAATTTGTTCAGAAATTTTTCATTAAAATAAAACCTCTGTTTCTGATTTGGTCGGCCAACTCGCACCAAGCATTTCATTTTCATTTTCTGCATTCATTGATGACATCAAATAACAAAGAATTTATTAATAGAGATTTTCTTGCACTCTTCTTAAATCATAAATAAATTAGTATTGCCAAAACAGTAACTAACAATTTTAATAATGATATATAAGTTGATTTTGGTTAATCCGCTAAATGGTTTTCTAATGAAAATCCAAAAATTATTAGCGCAAAGGGGAAGAGGAGGAAGAGAAGGATGGAGAGAATCGAATGAAGGGAATAAGCTGGCCCAACTAGCAGCCGCTAATAACTCGTTTTGGCCGCTTAAATCGATTATCGCGATCGCGGGGAAATGTGAGAGAGGGGATAAATGAAAAAGATGAACTGATCAAAAAGAATGTTTTATTTAAGCGGTCAATCACATTTTATAGCTTATATATTGATTAATTAAAAGTAATATTTGCTGGATTTCATTTTCTTATTATTGAAGTGTTTATATTTTTCATTTCAGGCTAGGGAGGAAGAAAAAAAGACGCAATTTGACATTTGACAATTGACAAAAAAATCAGTATAAGTCAAATTTGTCATCATTCCGGTTGATTAGGCCTTTTTGATTGTAGATCTTTTTTGATGTAGATCATCTTGGTTGGATATTGGTATATTGATTGGATTCGAATTTCGAAACGAATAGGTATTGATTTTTTGCGTGTTTGCGCGCTCCACCGAAAAATTCGGTTAAAACATTTCAGTCAAACCATGTTTTTGCCAGTTTTACATGTACTACAAATCATGTTTTGAAACCGGTTTTAAGGGTGTTCCAAGATGATAAATAAATGCGAAAACATCATTGGTTTTTTGGTTTAACCCCTCCCCTAAATAGCCGAAAACCGGTTTTGGATAAAATGTCTTTTCATGATGCCGATGCCGACCTTTTTCGATGTAACCTGAAGCGTGAAACGCGCTAGCATTATTACCGATTTTTTGTACCAATCAATATACCAATCATTGTAAACTTCATTTTGATCAATTAATCATCATTTTATTGTTTACCTATTTTGGATTATTAATAAAATGAGCTACTCAAATATTGGTGGTGCTGCAAGTGCTGTACCTTCTTCCGGGTTCACAGCCAATTTAGCTGTCAGTGTTGAAAAACAACAGCAACAATTGATTTCGCCGGCATCGGGGACACCAATAACTTGCGGTTCTGATGCAAACTTTTTGGCCGATTCTCTTGGTGTTTCTCCGCTCTATCGTCAGCAAGACTCACAAGTAAATTAGCAACACTAATTCTTGGAAATAAATTGATTTTTATTAATAAAGCGTTGGCAAACGGCTGCAAAAGTCTATCAATCTAGCCGTTCGCAAGCACATAGTCCAACTTCGGGCACCGGGGCTCCGCTTCACCATGCATTTGGTGATTCACTTTCTGCTGAGGGGCCGCTTTCGCAGAAAATGCGTCAATGTCGAAGCATTGGGTTTCTTATATTTCTTTTAATAAAATGGAAAAATTTAATTTGGCTTAAAATTTATTGGAAATGGCTTAAAGAATATTATGGTTTATAGTGGTTCAGTGGTTTATCCCCAGACCGAATAAACCTTATACACAATCAATAAATCTCGTCAAATCGCATCTTTTGATAATGCTTTGGATCGGGTTTAACCAATTTAGATTAATTTTGAACCATAAGCGGTTCAAACGGTTTAATACCCTTAATTCTTGATCAAACCAAAACAAATTATATACCAATCGATACGTCTCGATGAGATCTATTGTTCTGGTATAGAGTTTGGGGGTCTAGGACAAATCATTAAACCGTTTTAATACAATTAATTTATACCATTGTCATTTTCAATGTTTTTACGCTAAATATATACTAAAACTTGATAAATCGTAAATATTTTAAGTTCGCCAATTTCATTGGCCGACATTGCCAGTGTCAATCGTCAATTGCATCGCGAAATGGAACAAGGCCAACGACCGCGAACCAGCAGTGCCGTTCATGGATCACTGGAATTGGAAGCGATCGCCGCCGTACATGAATTGGCCACTCATGTTCGGTTTTAATTTTTATTTAAATCTTTCAAATTCAAAATGGAAAATACATAAGTGGATGAAAAATAACAAAAAAAATTTATTGAAAAAGCCGAATATTCTAATGGTTTAAAGGTTTAATGGAATCATTCCTCAAACATTATATCCTAACAAGATAGGTCTCGTCAATGGGCATTGTTTGATTTTGATTTCAAATTAATAAGTTTACAACCAAAAATGTAAATCTCTTTAAACGGTTTAATAACCTTTAATTTTGACCTAAAGCCAAATCATTACAAATTATATAGCAATCGATGTGCTTTTGACAAAGATCTATGTTATTAGTCTGGATTTGAGGGTCCTCTGAACCTAAAAATATTTTCGGCATTTTCAATTTTTTCTCCAAATTAAATACAAAACATTATTCAAATACTTAATATTCACTTTTATAGGTTAAGCAAATTTCGGTTTCGGAAATTCTGCCGCGCACTGCCGACCTTATTTTCGTGAACATCAAAACATATGAAGGTATTGTTATCTATGTTTTTTAACAAATATTCTTCTCAATATTTACACAGATTTGCCTTACACCTTGGAATTGACACTTAAAGGCTGGAGAGTGGCATCGGCACACAGTGATTCGATGAATGGTTTGATAAACAATTAAACAAAAAACATTGAAAATGGAGAAAAGAATTTAGCGGTTTAATGGTTTAGCAGTTTCTCCTAGATCCCTAAACCATGTATATGTACCTAATCGAAAAATGAAAGAAACCAGAGTCCCGTATCCAGAGGGGGGATGATCCATTCCTTTGGGAAAAATTCTACCCCAAAAAAAGAAAAAAATTTTTCGCCATTTTCTTAAAAATCCTCAATAATATGTTCAAGGTGATTATCACAATGTGGCACTGCATACTCGATACTTTAAAAATGCCAAAGAAGTGCTGGACATGATTTCGCCGAACCATGACAAACATTTCAGCGATTGTTTGGCCGAACGACTCAAACAATTGGAAAAGGAGGAGGGAGGAAGAGGCGGCGGGAAAGAAGAAGATGGAAAGGAGAATAAAACATTTCAATGAACAAACTAAGAATAATCGATAAAAATAATTAGAAAAAATTTGGTGCTGGATGGGCCCAAATAATCAATAATAAATAATAATATTTTCACATTATTTTCATTTAATTTTAACTTTTTCCATCCACACTAGTCCATATGTAAATATAAATTGAGTGCTGCTGAATAAAGTGCAATTTTCTCAACAATTTTGTTAATAATTTTTTAAACATTTTTAAATGTTAAAATATTTCTTTTCTAATATTTTTGGAAATGATTTTGTCTAACCTTCTAAACCTAAAACTACTAATGTCAAAAATAACTATAATCAAATCAGCCACCAATCAATTATCCAATCTACCCAGGATGGAGCCAAGATAAATTGAAAATTGAGAATGAAATTTTAAACCATATAATTCATTCAGAATAAAATTAAGATAAATTAATAAAATAAAAATCAATGAGCCGACGTTTAGCCCGTATTGTCAAGAGTCCATATTTTCTTGGATCGGTGGCCATTGGTGTTGTTGGTGCCGGTGCTGGATATTATTATTCATCGTAAGAAGAAAACATTAATCAATTAATTTTAATCATTTCAAGCGACATTCAAAAAATCCTTCAAAGCTATGGGATTGAAAATCAACCAGAAAAATCATACAATGTGCTGGAACAAGGGACTACTACTCTTCGGAAAATGGTGAACAAAGGATTGGAATCGGCAGGATTTGTGGCAACTGATGATTTGGATAAACCAATTGAAAAACCCAAAGTTAAAGACTCCGTAAAAAATGCACATCATATTGAGGTTTATTTTTTGATTAAATAAAATTGGATGGATATTAAATAATCTCCAAAAATCTTAACTTGGTTTCCAAGACCTTATGTTTATACCCAAAACATTAAATTGGCACGCATAACCTTAAGTTGTTTGCCTAGACCTTAAGTTGATCATCGAAACCTTTAACTTGGTTTTGTTACCAAAACCTAAATTGGTCCAAAAGTTTGTTGTCAAGATCTTAAGTTGGTAGTTTGTACCCAAAACAAAACCTTGTTGGTTGCTTAGACCTTAAATTAATGGTACGTGACGTGGTACCCAAAAGCCTTAAATTGAGTAGCAAAACATAAAGTTAGTCCTCGAAACCTAAAGTTAGTTACCTAAACCTAAACATGGTCTCCGAAACCATAAGTTGATTCTTGATTACCAAATGCTAAGGTTAGTCCCGAAACCTTTAGATGATTACCAAAAGTTAAGGTTGGTCCCCAAAACCTTAACATGATTACAAAAAACTAAATTTGATTCCCAAAAACTTTTGATATTAAATAATTCAGCAGCAGCAGCAGAAACCAGCAGAGGTGAAATTAACAACAGTGGAAGAACTGTCACCCCAACCAACTGCAATGCCAACAACACCAAAAGAGGCCAAACAAATCGACATAAAACCAGTTGAAATTCATAAAGAGCCGCCAAAATTAGAAGCATCACCACAACAGCAGATGGAAGTGCAAAGCAGTGATACCAGTTTGGAGATTGAATCCAAGGTTAATTTATCATTTTGAATATATCTCAAAACCCTGGAATTGGCTCAAAAAGCTTAAGATTATCCCAAAAAGACCTTAAGTTTATTAGAGGTAGTGGTTCTTTCCTGTTTTTGGGGGAGGAAAAAATGGTTATGGGGGAGGGCAAGACGATGATAAAGAAGATGAAGAGAATGATGAAGAAGATGATGATGATTAAGATTGTTAATTAAGAAGAAGATGAAAAAGAAGACGAATAAAATGATGAAAAAGAAGACTAAGAAAACGATGAAGAAGATGATGAAGGAAAAGTTGAAGAAGATAAAGGAAAAGATGAAGAAGAGGATGAAAGAAAAGATGAGGAAGATGAACAAGAAGATGAAGAGGAAGATGAACAAGAAGATGAAGAGGAAGACGAAGAAGATGATGAAGAAGAAGACGAAGAAAATGAAGGAAAAGATGAAGAAAATGATGAAGAAGACGAAAAGATGATGAAAAAGAAGGTAATGAAGGTGATAGGTGATGACGAAGATGTGTTGAGGATGAAGATGATAAAGGAAAAGATGAAGATGATGGTGCGGGATAATGAAAAAAAGATAATGAGGAAGAAAATGAAGATGATGATGAGGAAGAAGAAGAAGATGGCGAGGAAGATGATAAATCACGAATCATTTGATCATCTTCTTATTCATTTTCATCCTCATTATCTTCTTCATCGCTTTGCGGCCCACCTCCCTCCTCCCCAATAAGAGGAAAGTTCCAAGATGGTTCCCAAACCGTAAGATTATCCCAAAAACCTGAAGATTATAGAGTTGACTCTCAAAACCATACCGAAAAGATTAATAAAAAATGATTTTAACAATTAAGATCCGCAAAGAACGTCAAAAATGGGAGGCGGAGGCCGATGCCCAGTTGAAGCGAATTGCCCAGGAACATGCTGAACATTTGCAAAAGGTGATAAAAACGCAGAAACAGCTTCATGACATCGAGAATGAACATCGAATTGAGGTAATTTTTGTTAATTTATTGTGAATATTAATGTCAAAATTCCAGGAAAGAGTGAAGATTGAGCAGAACAAATTTGGCAAGCAAATCGACGCAGCGGTGGTTTGTTTTTTTATTTTTTGTTGTTAATTGGTGCTAATGGAGGTTTGATTTTTGATATCTAAAAAATTTGAAATTAATGAAGAGTTGTATTGAGTTTAATTAGGTTGGGAAGAAGAAAAGTTTGTGGGCTCTTCAGAAAAAAAAGGAAGAGTATACTCTTATGTGCTTCTGTGGAAGATGAGCGGAAGAGAATGACGAAGTTTAGATACTTCAGAAAAAATAAAGGAACAGAATATGCTCTCCTGGCTCCTGCCGAGGAGGATGAAGAACAGTTCGTACTCTTCAGGAAAATAAATGAAGAGACTGTGCTCTCTTGGTGAAGAAGACGAAAAATATAGAAGAAAATATGCTCATTAGAAGAATAAGTATAAATTTATAAGAAATGAAGAAGAGCTTACGCTTTAAGCTAATGAGTAATGAGCTTAATCTTCAAAAAAAGTGACTCTTCTTCATCCTTAAGAAAATTAGTGTTAGGGAAGAGTTTTATGCTCATTGTTCATACGAAAAGCTGATAGGCTTTTCCTCTTAAATTTTCCAGTATTATTCAAAACTCGATTAGCACCAAATAAATTAATAATATTCAGGGAAGAGTTTTATGCTCATTGTTCATACGAAAAGCTGATAGGCTTTTCCTCTTAAATTTTCCAGTATTATTCAAAACTCGATTAGCACCAAATAAATTAATAATATTCGATTCAATTTATGGCAAATTTCAGGGCAAATTGAACGAGATTGAACAAGCACTCAACAGCAGATCGGCTCAGGTTTTTTGAACATTTTTATCAAAAAAATAAAATTTTATTCCATAGGATCTGGAGAATCGTCGTGCAAAAATATTCTGGACTTGTTGTCAAAATTTAATGGAATCTTTGGTCAATGGAGGTGAAAAAGCAGAGCAATATTCGGTCGTTTTGAATGAGGCAAGCTTTTTTTTTAATTAAACTTATTTTAATTAGCAATTTATATTGAAGTGGGGAAAAAATTTCTTTCGATTTTTTGGAAATTTTTTTCATAAAAATGTTAAAATTTTTTACAACAATTAATTCGGTTTGGATGGATTTTTTATTATTTTACCTGCAGAAATTTGATTGATTTAACCAAAGTCTCATAGTTGAAATTCATTCCGTTATGAATCCAAAATTTGCAAAACTAAAAGGGGAACTTCACTCAGAAATTTCGTAAAAATTAACAAAAAAATTTTTAAACATTTTTTGAAAAATTTTTCATTATAAAACCTAAACCTAATCTAAGCCTTAAATTTATGCGCTACGCTGCAAAATTAAAATTCCTGATTTACTTGAATAAATTCCGGATTTAAACTAAATTAAATTCCCATTTATATTTTATTACTTTTGACAAATTTTATTGATTTTTCAGGTCAGATTTATCAAGGACTTGGCGGAAAACGATGATTTTGCCCAATCAATTTGCAATTGTTTCCCTGAACAGGCAGTCAAAAGTGGAATAGCAACGGAAAATGGGCTGAAACAACGTTTTGCAAAGGTTTCGAATTATTAATAAATATTTTATTTGAGAAATTTTGAGTCTAATAAACACCGATTTTTGACCTAATTTTCAAGCATATTTGTTTATTTTTTTTTAAATTAGCTTAACAATGCCAAGATTAAGGCAAAATTAAGACAAAATAGTGAAGGTCAACATTCGCTTATAAATAACCTTCTTAATTATATGAAAATATTAAACTTGATTAGAATAGCACCAAAAATAGCAGTAAGTTCATAACGGTTCATTGGTTTACACTAGAGACCCACAAACCATGTATTCAAATGAAAATGGTAAAATTTTCTCTTGACGCATTCCTTGATAATAATTAGTTTTGAAACAAAATCCGTAAGATGGTTTAAACGGTTTAATACCTCTTAATTTCGGACAAACCATTAAAAATTTACCAACCAACTAGACACAGCCATTTTAGTGTTTTTTTTGCCTAATTATTATAAAATAAATTAAAAACACAATAAACAATTTAAAATTCCACCCAGGTTTACAAATTGGCCCGAAGGACGGCACAAATCGATGAAAATGGCGGCGGTCCTTTCCAATATTTCACCTCATGGCTTCACTCCATTTTCGTCCTTCAATTCGCCTCTGCCAAATATTCGGCCGATGACAAAATTGATGTGAACAATTATGAGCCGTATGAACTGCTGGGACGCATCCAACAATTTGTGGCCGATGGCGATTTCACAAATGCAGTGAAATTGGCAAATTTGTTGAGGTTAATAATTAATTATTGGAAAAATATTTAATTTAAAAAATATATTAAAAAATGGTGAAAAGATTAAACGGTTTAATGGTTTATTCTAGACCCCCAAACCAAAGGTATAAGCAGAATTTTTTTTCCGGAGATTCAAAGTAGAAAAAAAATTTTAGGTTGTTCTGCGAAAATTTTTTTCACACAATTTTCAGGTTAAAACAGAAAATTTTTGAAAAAATTATAAAAATTAGCAGAAATTTTTTAGTTTTATACAACTCTAAGGGGAAATTCTCCGTTTTTTCCTCCTTTTCGGATTTCGGGAGGGCTATAGCCTCCCTTGGTTACTATGTTTAATTTATCACAAAAAAGTATTGAAATGCCGAAAAAATTAAATGGTTCAATGATTTGAACTAGACCACCAAACTTTATACCAATCGATAGATCTTATCAAGATAAATCGTTTTTTAATTAATTAGTTTTTATCAAATTTAAATTATTTTTGAACCAGAAACCGAAAATGGTTTAATCAGTTTAAAAAAACGGTTTAAAAACCCCTTGATTTTTTACACACCTTTCATTTAATGAGATTTATCGATTGGGTATACGGTATAGCGATCTAGGACAAACCATTGAACTATTATATTTTTTTGGCCAAATACTTTTTACCATTTTACTGTTTTTGTAAAATAAATATTTTAATTTATCAAATTAAATTAATTTTTCTCAATTTCAGGGGTGAATCGGCTTCAATTTTCCGGGATTGGATTTCGGATGCCCAACTGCATCTTCATTCACGATTTTTGGCCGAAATTCTTCTATCCCATGCCCAAGTGTCATCGATTAGGACGACTTATTAGCAAATTTATTAGTGTTAAGAATGATGTCAATTAGTTGAAAATCGAATTTTATTTTATTAGAATATATATTTAATTGATTTTGCATAAAATGATTTTTAAATATAAAACTATTTTTATTATACACAAAATTATGTTTATATTCATTCATATTTATTTATTTTTATTTCTTTCAAAATTGTTAACCGAAATTTACCATAATTAATAATCTAGGTTTTTGGGTTTAAAAGAATTAATTAGCACTAAAAAATTTCCCAAAAAGACCAGTTTTTTATTAAAGTTTTATTAGCATATAAAAAACTCAAAAAATCTCTTTTTTTATCAAAGTTTTATTAGCATTTTTTAACGCATTTTTGTTAGGCTCAAAATTTAGTAATGTCTGCCTCGCATTGATTTATTTTTGTTTTCATTCATCCTCCCTCCCTCGCAAACTAACGCTGTCCAAAATATCTTAATTCGTCACCACGCTTTAAAGAAAGTTGAGGAGAGGATAGAGGACATAAAAAATAAATATATTGGCCCAACAATTTTAAGATTCCTCCATCACCAATTCTCCTTTTTCCATTCAACATCGATATTAAAAAATCGATACTAAATATTAACTTTGTGGTTTTTATTAAAAACTTCCAAAAATTTATGGTTTTATTAAATCCAAAATCTTTTTAATTGAAGGAAGGACAATTTTTTTATCCCAAAATTTAATTATTTTTTACTTCAAAAGTAGTTTTTGATGACTTTTAATAAATAAGAAACTGGTTTTAGACCATCCAAACCTTATACTAATTTGTAGATCTATCCATTTCATAGTTTAAACCTAAACTGAGAGAGTTAAACCGTTTAAACCATATTTCAAGATTTTGGTTTAAACACTTTAATTTTTTGGCCAAACCATTATAAATTATATAGCATTTCATGCGTCTTGATGAGCTCTACAAATTGGTATAAGGTTTGTAGGGTCTAAAACCGATTTCAAATCAAAAACTATTCAATATTTTATTTCCAGATTTAGCCGTCGATTTCAATTAATTAATTATTAATAATCATCCAATTCAACAACAATAAAAATTAAAATTAAATGGAAACACCAACATCCGCTGCAATCGACACCACGTGCGATTGTGATGGTGGGGAGGATGAAGCAACCAAAAGCCCCAAACGCCGCCGTGGCTACATCCCCTATGCAACCATTTACGAAAGCCAAGATGAGGTGCGGAAACATGGCTATTGGATCCCGGGCATTCCGGTTGAGGCAACCATTGTGAAGGTGGAACGGGACACATCGCCCGGATATCACATTTTGAATCCAATAATGTAAGCAATTTATGAATTTTGATGATTAAATTTGCAATTTTTCAGATACACAATTGAGCTGGAACATGGCCGATACAAGTGGCGGGTGATCAAACGTTACCAGGACTTTTACTATCTTTCCAGTCGTTTAATAATGCACCGGGGAGCCGAAAGGATTAAAGCGCCAGTCAGAAGGTTTCTAAAATTAATTATGAAAATTTGGAGTGGTCTTTAAGTCACCGAAATAATCAAAAATAAGCCAAAATTTTTGTAAAATCAATACCAGTCGAGCTGGCAAAATGGATTATTTTATTTCGATCACTTATAATCCTTCTTGTTGCTTCCCGGAAAAGGCCAGGCCTTTTAGCAGGAAGCGGGCCGATTTTGGGAATCTCGGCTTTTAGGCAATCTAGAGTTTCGAGAATAGTTTCATATTTCATTTTACTCGGCATGGACATTTCAGTCTTTTCAAATTTCAAGTCCAGAATGGTATTAAGGTCCTAGGCAAAAGTTCGTTAGCCAAAAAAGGTTTGGGTTTAAGCAATGGTTCAGTTTTTCAAAACAAGCTCAGAGCGTTTTAAAATTGAAATTTCTTATACTAAATCGACCAAGCTGAATCGAATGAGACCATTTCTGAATCTGTATAAAGAGAAGTAATCCAAAAGTGGTCGTTTAAATTCTCGACGGCCTTAAAAAATAAATTTCCAAAATTTGTTGATTGAAACCTAAAAATTCAAATCCAAAATTTGATAATAATTGAACAATTAATTTAGAGCACGGAATCGAATTGAAGAGGTCATTGAGGGTGCCACCGACGACGATGATGATAAGGAAAAATGCAAGCACAAAGGGAAAAAACCATCAATAACCTATGAGGTTTTTAAATTCAATTTATTTAAAAAATTATCAATGAAAAACCTTGAAATTGCGAAGAGTTTATATCGGTTTAATCTTTAATGGTGTCTTAGACCGACCACCAAGGACCAAGCCACATTAATTATTTGGTTTTGATTTGACCAATTTTAAATTAGTTTTGAACCAAAAACCATGAGATGGTTTAAACGGTTTATTACCATTAAACACAAAATCGGTTTAAAAATGGTTTAATACCCTTAAACCCAAATCAATTTAAGCAGCCTATACTCTTGAACCAAAAATCAATTTAAACGGTTTAATAACCTTTTCATCCAAAAATCGGTTTAATAATCGTAAGCCAAAAAAATCGGTTTAAACGGTTTAATGTTCCTAAACCAAAAATCGGTTCAAGCGGTTTTATACCCCAAAACCAAAAATCGGTTTATTTAAACGGTTTAATAACCTTAATTTATATACAAAACCATGACAAATTATTATTAATCGATGCATTTTGATGCGATTAAGATCTTTTGCTCGATTCCATTGGGTTTTGGGTATAAGATTTTGGTCTTTGGTGGTCTAGGACAAACCACTGAACAGCTATAAATCTTTTCGCCGGTTTAAGCGATTTTGAATGTTTTTTCACCTAAATACCACCCATTAGATTAAATACTACCCATTTAAAAAACAAAAATTCACAGTTGAGAGTGCTCTCTAAAAGCCCCGAAATTGATGATTACAACGAAGGCTGCCTTGCGCCCGACTCAACCTGGGACCGAGGCGATATTACGGCCACCAACACCACAAACAACAAAGAGACACCACAAAGTGACGGGAAACAATATTTTGGCACACCATCAAATGAGCAACCGGCCTCAACTTTGCCACACTTCCCAGTGTTCCCCGACTTGACCCGGTCGGATGCGCAAATGCACGAGAGGGCGAGGAAGTTGGAAAAATGGCTTCGCTCGGTGCTGGCCATCCCAATCAACAGGGAATATCATGAAACGGTTTGTGTTAGTTTTAAAAATTGAAATTTCGGGTCGATTACTAGTCGAAAAAATTGAAAATATATAAAAAACAATTATAGCGGTTCAATGTTTTATCCTATACCGCCAAACCCTATGCTCAGTCCAAGGCTTTACCCAAGGGGACGAGGGAGCCCACCCCTTCGCCTCAAAGCCTCACAAATTGCAAAAAGGGGGCGGGGGTAGCATTTTGTTTTTCGATTTTTTAAAAATTGTCAAATTTTTCATAGTAATAGCCATTTTTGGCCAAAATTCCCCCCCCCCCCTCACCAGCAATTCCTGGATATGGTCTTGAGTCTATTGATAGAACTTGTTAAGAAGCGTCGTTTGTATATAATTTGTCATATGATTTGATCAAAAAATTAAGGGGTATTAAACAGTTTAAACCATCTGGTTTTTGGTTCAAAACTTAATTAAAATTGGTCAAACCTAATCCAAACCAATATTAAATGATGCGCTACAACTCGAGGAGATCTGTCGATTATATGATTTGGATTTGGTGGTTTAGATTCTAGATCTAGGATAAACCACTGAACCGCTACAAACTTTTGGACATTTTTAATACTTTTTCTACAATTTCATTATTTTTTCCTACAATTTAATATTTCCATTTTAAAATTATTTTTAAATAATTCATTAATTCAGGCGGAATTTTGTGACGTCTCTCGCTATTCCTTCATCAATGAGTTGGGCGGAAAATACACAGAAGGAAAGATCAAGAAACGACCGGGTGGGAACAAAGTCTTCTATGGATGCAAACAATTTTGCATTAGTTGGCTGCTCCCCTGGAGTCGAAGGTTTCTTTTTTTATCCATTTAATTAGGTTTAGAGGATAAGCCGTAAAATCTTAAGGTTTTCAGGCCATAAATTTTGGAATATGTTGGCCAAATTTTATTTTTAAACTATCATTTTAAAGTGTGAAAATGGCCAACGAATAATAGAATGAATTGCAAAATTAATAAAAAATTACCAAAAATTAGAATAAACAATTTTTACAACAATTGGAGGAGACGAAATTTTCGGACAAAACATTCTAGTGAACAGTGGATAAAGTTGCGTGAACAATTTATATATAACAATTTTTTGGCCATAAAATTGGCTACCGAAATGGTATCAAAATCATTGGTTAATATTGGAAATTTACCGAATTATTATGGCTTTGAAAATTGACAGAAACACCCATTTAATTTAATTAAATCAACACAGTTTTTTGGCTATAACTCGTTAAATTTTCAAAATTAGCCAATTTTTTGATATTTATTATTTTGGTAGCTAATTTTATGCCTAATAAAATGTTATTATAAATTTTATCACCAGCAAACTCTCTGTCCATCATCTAAGTCCAATTGTCATTTAGCCAAATAAACTTATCATTCGATTAGTAATTTTTAACTTTTTTAAAATAGATTATTAATTTGGTTAGGTTAAAATATTCTCAAAAATATCCAAAAACCTTGAGATTTTATGACATTAAATTTTATTTATTAAATTTTCACCCCATTTTGTTATAATTTATTCTCAATTTTAAAGGTGGTTGATCGTCAAGGACACTTATGTTTGCTATATGGACCCATCGGATGAACAAATTCGCCTCGTACTCCTTTTTGATGAACAATTCGAAATAAATTCCCCGGAATTGGCTGCTACAATTCGTCCAAAGGAATTTGCACTTTCTAATTTACAACAGTAATTTTTTTATTAATTTTTTAATTTGTTATTATGAATAATTTTGGAATTCTAAACATGAATTTGACCATATATCATCAAATTAGGGGCCATTAATAAATGCCAACATAAAACATTAACTAAATATTTGGCATTTTGGATTTACCAAAATTGCCATGAAGGGGACCAAATTTTATGTTTAGCATTCCTTTATAATAAACCAAATGAAAACAAGCATTGATTTTACTGTCTAGATTCAATAAATGGAAAATATCTATTTATCGAAAAAACACAAATTAAAGTGCCGACTTTTCAGTCCTAGACCACCAAACATTAGACCTAATCAATAGAACTTGTCAAAACGCATCATTTGATTATATTTTGCCATTCTAAATTAGCTTTGACCAAAAATCAAAGCAGAGGCTTAAATAGTTTAATTTAAAATCCTTTAATTTTGTCATTTAATTATCGTTCTATTTCGGAAAATTCAATGTTTTTTTCCAAAAAATATTCACAAAATTCAAAAATATTTTTACTAATATTCTTTTAATTCCAGCGTTTTGATGTTGAAATGCTCAAATGAAGAGGACACCCAAGCATGGGTTGACACAATCAAAACCGTGCTGGAAGATACTGGCCAAATTTGGTTGCACAAAAAACGCTACGGCTCCTCATTCCCACAACGCTTGAATTCCTACTGTCAATGGTTTGTGAATGCAAAAAATTGCTGGAAGTGGACTAAAACCCGTGAAATTCTTTTTTGTCAATAATCATGCCCTATTTTGATTTTTCGTGTTTTTGCCCAATTCTGATTTTTTGTGTTTTTGCACTATTTTAATTTTTCGTGTTTTTGCAATATTCTGATTTTTTGTGCTTTTGCACTATTTTGATTTTTATTGTTTTGCCTTTTGCCCTTTTTTGATTTTTATGTTTTGCCCATTTCTGATTTTTCGTGTTTTTGCCCAATTCTGATTTTTTGTGTTTTTGCACTATTCTGATTTTTTATGCTTTTGCACTATTCTGATTTTTTATGTTTTTGCACTATTATGCTTTTTTTGTTTTTGCACTATTCAAATTTTTTGTGTTTTTGCCCAATTCTGATTTTTGTGTTTTTGCACTATTCTGATTTTCTATCTTTTTTCTCAATTCTGATTTTTAGTGTTTTTGCACTATTCTGATTTTTTTTGTTTTTGCACTATTCTGATTTTTTGTGTTTTTGCCCTATTCTGATTTTTTGTTTTGTTTTTGCATTATTCTGATTTTTTGTGCTTTTGCCCTATTCTGATTTTTTGTTTTTGCACTATTCTGATTTTTTGTGCTTTTGCACTATTCTGATTTTTTGTTTTTGCACTATTCTGATTTTTTGTGCTTTTGCACTATTCTGATTTTTTGTGTTTTTGCCCTATTCTGATTTTGTTTTGCCCTATTCTGATTTTTCGTGTTTCTACTCTGTTCTGATTTTTTGTGTTTTGCCCTGCCATATATTCAATTTATTCATCAATTTATCCTTTCAATTCTTCTTAAAAATTCTATATTCTTTTACTAATTTCAATCATTGCAGGTTTGTTGATGCAAAGGATTGCTGGGAGAAAGTGGCTTCAATGATTGAAATGGCCCGGGAGGAGATTTTCATTGCCGATTGGTGGTTGAGCCCGGAAATTTATTTGCGTCGACCAATGGCCGAAGGCAATCATTGGCGGTTGGATTATGCACTGAAGAGGAAGGCTGAGAAGGGAGTGCGAATTTTCATTCTTATCTACAAAGAGATGGAAATGGCCCTGGGATTGAAGAGCTTGTATTCAAAAAAACATCTTCAAGGACTTCATCCAAATATTAAGGTGGGATTTGCTAAATTAATTAATTATAATTAAAATTATGTTTAAATTTTTCAAAAAATTTAAAAATTCAGCAAAAATTTATGAAACTATTTTTAATGAGAAAAGAATTTATTAATTGTTAGGTATTTATTTTAATTCGTGACTCCATTTTTGAAATGAATTTATTTGAGGCATTTTTCGATGAGGTCTGAAAATTAGAAATTTCCATTTGTTTTGAATTTTGGTGACTTGCAAAAATGGTTTCATAATTTTGCTAAAAAATTGTAGCATAGAGAAAAAAAAACAGAACTGAAGAGTTTCACTATTCGAATTCTCCGACCTCGAAAATCCAATATTACTTATTTAAAGGACAGTAAATATATTTATTTTTATCAAAAAGGAGATAAGAAGAGAATTAGATTATTATTTAAGAATTAGATTATTATTTATTACTCTTTTAATTAGGAAAACTAAGCACTAATTTTGGGCTAAATTTAAATTTTCTTAACTTTCGAAAACATAAATGCCAAAATTAATATTTTATAATTAAAATGACCCAAAAATTGCAGGTGATGCGCCATCCCGATCATTACATTGGTTCAGGCACATTTTTCTGGGCACATCATGAAAAGCTGCTGATCATCGATCAGCTCATCGCATTTGTTGGTGGCATCGATTTTTGCTACGGTCGATGGGATGATAGTCAACACGTGCTTACCGATTTGGGCTCAGTTCGTTTTTCGCCACGCTCGGAACAATGCACAATTGTTTGTTTTTTTTTATTTAATTTAAATTTTGTTAATTTTAATGCAAAAATTTCTATTTAATTTGTCTAAATGGTCTTACATTTTCAAAAAAAAATTACAAAAAAATTTTTTCTAATGGTAAATCATACCTGACCTTATTTCAGCACTACATATTTCACAATTTGGAACCCAATATTCGTACTTATTTTTAATTACATATTGAAAAATTTTTAGAATTAAAATTTTCGTAAAATTTTCTCTCCAATATTTTTAAAAGATACTTATCCTTTATCCAGGTTTTGAACACTCAAAAAGATGGCCCAAATTTTCTTAGACACTGGTTTCGACTCAAAGTTACCCTAGGATTACTTAAAAAATCATCTTTTACGGCACCTTAAATCTTATGAATTATCTGAAGATACTCAACAAATTATTGACCCAGATAAAACTAAAGATTATCTATCTATTTAAACTAATTAAAATTTATTTGATTTCTCTATTTAAGGAAAAGAACGCGGCTGTAAATTTACAAGGCAAAGTAATTGGTGAAAAAGACCAGCATCCAGAGGCTGAAATTTTGCAAGAAGTCCATCGAATCACCGAGGACATCATCGACGAGGAAACAGGCAAAAAAATTGGCGAGAAAATCACCTCAACTATAAATCCAATTAAAAACGATGAAATCGATGCTGCAAATGCAAAAACACCGGTGAATACAACAAAAGAATGTGAGTTAATTTGGAAAAATAGATAAAATTGGCATGAAAACACATTGAAATTACTGAGAAATTAATTAATTGATCAAATGATTATAAAAGGCCAAATATTTTGGCAATAAGGAAAGTCTTAAATCGACATGGAATATGTTATTATTATTAAAATTAGAATCAACTTTAAATTTATTTTAGAATCTATAAAGCCCAATTCGCTATATTTTATGTTCTCAAAAATGTTAATTTTTTGAACAAAAATATTTTCATAGATTTCATTGTTTTATTCATCAAATCCAAACTAAAATAATTTAAATGAGATTTAAAAATGAGAAGCATTGTTGTTGTTGCTGAAAATGAAATGAAATTAATAATCAACTAATTTAACAAAGGGTATAATTGAATTTATGATGACTCACCCACAGAGTCATTTGGTCAAATGGTTTAAGTGTCTAGTTTAAAAATAAGAAGGTCAAGAGTTCAATTCCAGAGTTAATGGAAAGCGCATTAGACAACCACATGAATATCCAAATTTGGTCTTCGTGTGCAGAAAATGCGAAAATAATGTTGGCATCATCCGGGGTTCCACTCCCTTCCTAGATAGCACTTAAGATGGAGTTATCCTCAAAAGATGATGGCACAAAAAAAAATAAATTTTTCGTGTTTTTTAATCAATTTGATTTTAACTTTAACATTAAAATTAGTAATTAAAATGAATTTTTGGTAAGAATCATTCAAAATTATAGAAAAAAAGGAAAAAATAATAAAATTTTGTCGAAAATTCTTTGAAAATTAAATTTTATCATTTACAGTGAATGGTCCAACGCCAAAATTACAATGGACAACGCCAAAACAACAACAACCAAAACTACGGGATGTAATGCAAAAAGCAATGGGCCGAGTCCGTTCATCGGTTGGTCCAAAACGTGAAACTATGATCACCCCGGAGAGAACGCCGAATACAAGCAACACAAACACAACAATGGGCGAAGAAGGAATGGAGAGGACGGAAATGTTGTCGAGCGAAGATGGCAAACCAATGATTCGTTTCATGAATTTCACCAGCAATTTGTCGGCACTGGAAGAGCATGACACAACCGCAATTACAAATACAACAACGGAAGGATCACCGCCAATGGGGTCAGTTTTGAAGACATTTATTAGTTCAATTTGTGTTCAAAAATTGATTGGCTTAATTCGAAAAAGAATTTTTATTTGGGTATTTGGGAATTCTAAACATAGATTTTGTCTTCCAGATAGTTTCCTAATTTATTGTTTCAATCTTGGTAAGCCAAGCCAAATGTCAAAACAGTTAATCGTTAAATCTTTTAAACAAAACTTTTCCCAAGTACAAATTTCGGCCTTTATTGACCCCCTACTTTATTTGATCAAAAAATACATTTTGTTTCCTTCTGCTGTTTTGACTTGGACTTTTCACAGTAGAAATTTAGGGCATTAAAATATTATTAATTCAATTCCTCCCTCAATCCCTAGCTTCGGGTCTACTAAGACCAAGATGCCCAAATATGAATAAAATAAGGTCAAATTCATGTTTAATAAAATCCCCAATTATGCAATGTTTTTTAATGTAATAAGATAATCGACAATTGATATTTTTTTCTAATTTTTAGATATCCAAAATCGGGAAGCGTGCCAATTCCATCATCAGCAACGGCTGCAATACCAATGGAGCCAAAGCAGCGGACATTGATGCGACGAGTTGTGACAAATTTGAGACCAGAACGGGCAAAAAGACGTTGGAGATTGGCATTGCAACCATCGGAAGAGGCGCAAGATGAATACATTGTCAAGTAAGTTTAAGCTTGAACGAAGATCTTATACCGCAATTTTAATACATACATAATTTTTTTGCTTTAGAATGTTAGTAATTAGATTATCTTATCACTTATCTATTTGACTAGTTATAGTTATTATATCATTGGATGCGAAATTTTTCCTTTTTAAGTAATATATCGTCATTGGATGCGAAATTTTTTTTAAGTAATATATCGATCTTTACGATTAGCCACCACCATACAAATTTATGATCTCTCAAAGTTCTTTAAATGTTTATGTATATTAGGTAAATAATGCCAAAAATTTAAGAAAGGAACACAGAAATAAAATAAAAGATAAATTAAAAGTAATTAATTTTCTTTTTCATTACAGTTATTGTCGACTGCAAGAGACCAAAGTGGACATGTCCGGGTTGCAGGGTGCTGGAAAATTGTGGCCTGGCAAAGATTATGTCAATTTCATTCACAAAGATTTCGTGGATGTGGACATTGCATATAGCGGTAAATTTAAAGAGAACTTTTAAACAACAAAAATTGTTCATTTTTTACAAAAACCAGTTTCAAAAATAAACATTTATGTACACTTACATTTCAATTTTAAGCAATAACGTTTTTTTTGTAAAAATGTTTAAACAACTACCTTTTGAGCAGATACACATACTATAGATTTTTTTTAAATTAATGCTTTTTGCCATAGCTAACTAATTCGGAATCAAAATTAATTTTTTTTTATTTCCACAGATTTTATCAATCGATATGACACGCCGAGAATGCCTTGGCATGACATTCATTCCCTTGTGTATGGATCGGCTGCCCGTGACGTTGCCCGACATTTCATTCAACGTTGGAATGCAACAAAGGTATTTTTACCAAACATATTTTTTGTTGAAACAAAAATAATATTTAATTTCCCAAAATAAACACGGAATAAAAAAAGTATTGAAAATGTCAAAAAGGTCGTAAATAGAAAACAAAAAAAATAAATCCTCTCAGTTTGATTTTTATAACATTTAAACCAACAATTTGGTTTTTTCTGAATAATTGCGATATAAATATAAGACATCATTGAGGATTCGAACCACATCATTTTTAAACATTTTACCAATGTCATTAGCCACTCGGCTATTGATGTGTCGAGGGATTCATCGATTTATTTTTAATTTAAGTTCGACACATTTTGGCGAGATCAAATATGGTTTGGGGATTTAGGATAATTTCATTTGTTTTCCGCCAATTTCAATGTTTTTTCGGCAAATTAATAGTATACTTACTGTTAGAGGAGAATAATAAAAATTTACATTTTTGCAGACCGAAAAACTCAAAGATGACGTTGCCTACCCATATTTGCTACCAAAATCCTACAATTCCGTGCGAGTCCCAAAAATATTCTTCAGTCCTGACACACAAAGGGTTGAGGTTCAAGTGCTTCGTTCGGTTGCCCATTGGTCCTCACTGATAGACAAAACCGAGGATAGCATTCAACAAGCCTACCTTTCATTGATTGCCAATGCCCGCCATTATGTGAGTGTACTTTTAATTCTAAATTGGTTTTTCCACAATTGTACATCACATTGGTGTGTAAACCCCAATTTTAGCTAGAAATAGAAATATCGAATCAGCATTAAACTTTTTTAACTAACTTTTTTAAATGGATAGCAAACACCTAAATTCTCTATCAAATATAAAGAAAAGAATAAAAATATCGAATTAATTTTTCAAAAAAAGAAACAAAAAATAACTCAATCAGTTTCTTATTGAGAATTATTTCTGCCACATCCAATAAATAAAAGTATTAAAAAATATTTCATTGATGGAAAAATAAATGGTTTC
Organism: Pratylenchus scribneri; assembly: GCA_030063045.1. NCBI lineage: Eukaryota > Metazoa > Nematoda > Chromadorea > Rhabditida > Pratylenchidae > Pratylenchus > Pratylenchus scribneri. The sequence continues at coordinate 856,358 of JAQSEB010000185.1, read as the reverse complement.
ATTTAAACATTTTACCATTAGCAGAATTATTCTCATCATTAGCCTAATTATTATTTATGACAGAGACAATAAAAATAAATAATGTGATATGCAATAGGATTAATATAAATGAAATTCAATTCTTTTCATCCACCGCAATTTTACAGGTCTACATCGAAAATCAATTCTTCGTTTCCATGATTGGCAGTTCCGAAGTGCATAATGGTAAATTTGAAAATAAATCAAATTGAATATTGTGAATTTTTAGAAATATGCCGAGTTCTTCATGACCGCATTTTACGTGCACATCAGTAAGTAAATTCAATATTATTTAAATATATTAAGAATACCTAAATGTTATAAGTTTTTTGAAATAAAATCCAAAATGTCAATGAAGATTTAAAAAAATAAAATCGATTTTAACTGGTTTTTTAAAGGCTTTGAGTCCTTGAAAAAATTTTTTAAATGTCAAATTTTTCAAAAAAATAGAAAACAATTTTTTTTCTTAGTTTTAAGGCCTAAAATTGGAAAATTTATTAAATTTTTCAGATCTCATTTTTTATGGTTAGAAATCAATATAAATCGATTAGATCTAATGAATTACCTTAACACAAGTATTTAAATCAATTTAAAAAAATCTCTAAATTTCGACTATATTATTCGCCTATTTTACATTCCCATTCCCATATAGGAAAAAGGAAACATTCCGTGTTTTTGTGCTCATCCCACTTTTGCCCGGCTTCGAAGGCGACATCGGCGCCACCTCATACTCTGCCCTGTTGGCCGTCCTCCATTGGACAATGCTTTCAATTGCCAAAGGCGAACATTCCCTGGTGGAACAATTGCGCAAATCCGGCGTCACAAATGTCCACGATTACATTTCATTTTGCTCACTTCGAACCTGGGATGAACTATGCGATAAATTGGTCACCGAACTGGTCTACATTCATTCAAAGTTGATGATTGTGGACGATTTGTACACAATCATTGGCAGTGCGAACATCAATGACCGATCGCAGAGTGGAAATCGAGATTCAGAGGTGGGCAGAATTTAATAAAACCTTTATAATTTACGAAAATATTCCAAATGAATCATATTATTGGTTCAAGAAACTCAACAAAATAAATAATATGTTTAAATTATAATGATAGCCTCTAATTTAAACCAAAACTCAGACCAAAAATTCTGGGTATTTCATTTGGATGGATCTCCATATAAAAATATTTTTACTAGGAAAATTTGATAAATATGATTTTAAACATTTTTATTCTTATCTTAAGTTGGTTGAGAAGAAGTAACCACATTAAAAATTAACGTTTTTGACAAGTTTAGTTTGTTTCCTAAAAATGGGCCAATTTTTCGAAAGTAAAAAGAATTTTCTGAAGGCTTTATTTGATATTACAATACAAAAAACATGATTTATTACATAAGCAAAATAGCATATACCCAAAATTAACATTTAATTGATAGTAGACTAAAACCTTAAACAATTCAAATTATTAGTCCCCTTCCCCTTAGCCAGTATCCGATTAGGAAATTTTTAACAAATGGATTTGGTCCAAAAAACATCAAATTAAATGGACTATCAATTTCTTTAAACGATGGTCATTGTGGCCAAGTGGTCAAATCGGTTAAGAAGTGATTGACCAAAAAGCTCTTTCAGCAAAGTTCAATTCTTCTTAGGAGGAGTTGATAAAAATACAGGGGGAAATGACGAAATAACAAATAAAAATGCCTTGATGTGCTTCTGAATTGGTTTTGATAAAAAAATTAGCATCCGATCCCCTTTTTTGAATTTTTTAAATAATAAACAAGGTCCGGATATATATATATATATATTATATCAATGAAAAACAAAAAAATATCAAATTTAATGAAAAAAAATCAATTAAAATATGTAATTTTAATTTCCATTAAATTTAAGGTTTGCCTGTTGATCACGGATCATGAATTTGTGCAAAGCCGAATGAATGGATTGCCCTACACTGCCGGCAAATTTGCCCATTCCCTTCGAAAACGCCTAATGATGGAGCATCTTGGACTGCTGGAGGACTCATTTCCACGCACAAAGGCCAAAGAACGCATTGATGTGGACGATCCAATTTGCCCTACATTTTACACGGACATTTGGTGCAGAATTGCCGAGACGAACACACGCATTTATGAGGAAATATTCCGGTGCTATCCAACAAATTTGGTACGTTTATTATTGGAATAAATCCATAAAAAGGAGCATAAATTTGGTCCAATTACATTTCATAGATCCAAAAATAAGAAAATAAATTTTTAATTGGCTATTGCCGAACGATAAATCTGACTTAATCCGCTAAATTGAATAAAATTAGAGAACAAATTTGAATTAACTATATTAAAATGGATGAAGTTTTTTGGACTTAATTTTTTTTGGTCACAATAAAGTCGATGGGGATCCTTTCTAACTTATCAATCGGAGACAGTTTCCAAAATTGGGACTATTACTCTCGTCGGGAAATAAAACATGGATAATCTCCGCTTGGAATTATCAGAAGTTTAGATAATTCCTTTAGATTTAGATTTCCTTTAACCATAAAAATTTTATAACTTCATCCATATATTCACTAAAATTTGCCTTCAGGAAATAATTATTCACATTTTAAAACACAAAATTCCCTATTCTAGTAAAAAATAGATTTTCATAACTTGAGGGCAGAATAAAACGAAAATTTTTAAGATAAATAAAAAAGAATTCTTGGATAATTTCCCATCGGCAATAATCATTAATTTCATTTAATTTTTTTCTTTACAGGTCGAAACCTTTGACGAACTGCTTGCCTGGAGATCGGAGAAGAAAATTGCAGAAAATGAGCCGGAAAAAGCACGAACAGAATTGGCAAAATTGGTTGGCTCATTGGTGGAATTCCCAATACATTTCTTGCGCAATGAGAATCTTTCGCCAACATTTGCCTCCAAGGAAGGATTGGTGTCCAGCTCCATATTCGTTTGATGAACAAAATTTGACTCCGGAAGGCAAAAAAAAAAAATTCTATTTGAACCCATTCAATTTTTCCTCATTCATTTGTCACAAATTATTATTTTTTTTTCAATCTTCATTCCCATATCTCCAAGCCGCAAAATGGAATTTATTAAGTTTAAAAATGGACCAAAATCAATTTTAAAATTATAGCATTTTTATAAAAATATTAAAAAAAATTCGATCGCTTAAACTTAATAATTTCCATCTCCCAATTTAATTAATTTTTTTCAAGCCATCATCCCATTGTGACATTTTATTCTCTTATAAAAAAACATTTGCCAAATGAGAACATTGAGACTTAATCCTCCCCATCCACAGCCAAAATAATAATATTCATTGAAATAAATCCCATTTTTTATTGTTTAATCAAATATTTTCTTTTAAGTATTAAATTGTTCCCTGTGACTAGAATTTGATATTCATTTACTTTGTTTAATTTTACCATTGATAAAAATTTTTAAAAATTTAAAATAAATAAATTTATGAATAATGAGAATTACAGCTGGGGTTATAAAGCAAATTTTTTTAGAAAATAGAAACTAATTAGTAATTAAGTCACCAAATTGTATGGGTGGGATTTTTATTGATATCAATATTTTTTTTGCCAGAAAGTTGAAAGCAACCTAGTTTTTATCAGTTTTAGTTGATTTTCATGTTATTTTTTTGTCAATATTTTGCCATTTTTGGCTGTCAATATTGGTATCAATATTTTGGCAAGTTTTAGTAATTTATTTCGTCAATGTTTTGAAGATTTTTAAAGATTTTTACTGAATTTTTAGTTTTTTGATAAAAAAAATGAATTTTTTTCGATAAAATTTTTGGAAATTTTTTTGTGGTATTAAAAAAGGAATTTTATGTTTTTAAGCCATATCTGAGGAAAAGGAATAGTCTTAAATATATCTTCTTAGCGAGGAGACTAGCTTACCTTCTTTAGTCGAGAGGCAACGTCCTTGGTTGGAGGGCATTTTTGCTCGGGTTCGATTCCACCGCAGGGCCAGGGTTTTATTCAACGGCTCCGGCTGAGTTTTGGGCACGGCCAGAACCTTCGAGCTTAGGAATAGGCTTAGGCGAAGCCTAAGCCTAATCCTAAGCTCGAACTTAAGCCGCTGGCCGCTGTCCAAGGCCAATTGCGCCCTTGCCCTTGCCCAATTTTTTGCCCTTGCCCATTTTTTTGTCTTTGCCCAAAGTGGTCAAAGACTAGAGATCTTTCTTTATTCAATGAATCATTTCTTTATTTTCTTGAAGAATTAATTTGAGGCAATTGCCATTGCCTGAAGCTTTTCATCCTTGTCCAAAGTTATTTGCCTTGCCCCTTATTTTTTGCCCCTGCTGATCATTATTTTGCCATTGCCCCAAATTTCTTGCTGTTGCCCGAAGCTGTTTGCCCTTGCCCTTTATTTTTTTTTATCCTCCTTGACCGAAATTTTTAACAATTGATAACTTCGCATGGAGTAGTTTTTATTGGCCTTGAAAAAACCATTGGTAATATTTTTGTTCATCGTATGAATTTATTTTTGAAATTGAAATTTTTAATACTAAACCGACCATTCTGAATCGAATAAGTTATGGCCGAAAATGTGAAAGTCATTTTTAAGGAAGATAGAATAATGGGATAAATTATGGGAATCTACAGTAAGTTGGCAGAAAAGGTCATTTATGAAAATTTAAAATTGCGCGTAAAATTTCATTTTAAAATTTTTTGTCATTAATTCAAATTAAAATCCAATGGCCAATTTCTATTATATAGTTGATGGTTTCGCATTCCGCTTATATTTTTGGACGACCTAAAGTAAAAATTTCGAGATTGAAAATTTCTACAGTAAATCGACCATTCTGAATCGAATAAGCCGAACAGCTTATTCACAAAAATAAGTAGTTATGAATTTTTAAAAATTTTTTAAAAAATACAAATAAAAGGGAAAATTTCAAAAAACAATTTTTCAAAATCGGCTCGGTTCACAGCCAAAACAATAATAATAATCATTCATTGACACATAAATCCCATTTTCATTTTCAATTATTCCACTATTCTAGTATTAAAATTGTTCCCCGTAACTAGGAATTGATATTCATTTCCTTTATTTAATTTTACCATTGAAAAAAATTTAATAAAAATTCCGATATTCATTATTTTTATTTAATTTACGAAAAAAAATTCGATGGAAATTGATAATATTATTCATTGTATTTATAATTTTGCGGTAATTTTACCACTTAAATTTATTTAATAATATTTTATTATTTTTCAGCTTTTTGACCTTATTTTTACTCAATTCAAAATTACATTTTCCAATCCTCAATTTTTTGGTCACTTTTGTGCAAAATCAAAATTCATTGGGCAAATTGCTCAATTCAATGGTCAAAAATTCGGAAAATCGATTTGGCTCCCAAATTTGGGAATCCATTGAATCAATTCTCATTCAATTTATTCTAAAAATGGGAAAAATTCGATGGAGAAAATTGGCCCCGGGGAAAATGTTCAAAAATGCTGGGAATCGGAAAAGGTGGAGAAGAACACAATTAGAAGAAGAGTAGAAAATGAAGGTGGGTTAATCTAATAGTGAGGGGCTTGAAATTAATTAATACTTTAATATTCATTTTAAAATAATAAAAATTTAATTACAACCGATTTAAATTCAGAAGAAAAATTTAATTTCTATTTTATAAAAATTTTTAATCAATTGAAAAATGAATATTTTTATCATAAATTAAAATTTATTAAAAATAGTAAATAATGCTGAAAATAATTAATACAATGGTTTACGGATTTCCCTATATTCATAAACCATATACCACATTCGATAGAACTCCTTGAAAAATGTATCGAATGATTTAAAATTTTTAAAGGTTTCTTCAAAATTAAATTAGGGTGTTAAACGGTTTAAACCAATTTTGATTTTTTTTTATTCAAAACTAATTTAAATTTGGTTAAATCTTCGCAAAATCATTATCAACATCAAATGATGCATCTCGTCGAGTTCTATCGCTAGGGTATATGGTAAAAGGTTTGGGGGACTAGAACAATCCACTACTGAGCCATCACAATCAATTCGAATTTTTTTTTTCATTTCTACATTTTACATATTTCCCTTAAAAAAATTCCCTCACATTCAGAATAGCCCCAGCTGCAGCTGGATTGGAACGGATTATTGGCAATATATTCAATGAGGGTACTCTGCTGGTCTGTTATTGGGGGGTGCAAAATTTTAATGGGGGGTGCACTGTAAAATTTATTATTCTGCCTCTCCCAATACTTTAAAAACAATTAGACAAAAGAAAAACTACTCTAAACTGAATTCTACATACCCTAACCCTAAATCCTACCCACACTAAATCCTACTCATAAGACCCATCCAGCCCTCATACACCTATTCTTAACCTACCCTAAACTAGTAATAATTTTTTTCTAAATCTCTGTTAAAAGTAGGGTAGACTAGGGTTTAGGGTAACCCCTGCAGATGGGCTTAAGGGTATATATTGTTATTGTTAGATTTAGATGTAGGGCTAGGTTAGACATTTTGGGTTTAGAATTTCTTCTGTTACTATTTTTCAGTCCATAAACTATCGGGAGAGGCAGAATAATAAATTTTACAGTGCACCCCCCATTAGAATTTTGCACCCCCCAATAACAGACTAGTAGCTCAATGGGAATGATAATTCATCGGTGACCCACACCGAAGAACAATTGGAAAAGCTTTACCGTGCACTTTCCCATTTTCCAATGCAAAAATGCGCAAATTTTTATGAATTTTTAAATTTAATTATTTTTCAGTTCACTGAAATTCGTTCAACCGCCAAATTCCGATCTAAATTAGCCCGTCCAATTTTGTGCTTCCTCCATTCAATTTGTTGCCAACGAAGAGATCCATCCATTTTTCTTTTGCGATTGGAATTGGCCGATTTGATATTGGTCGAACGGGATCCAAAAATAAATTCACTTAATGGCCGCTAAAATGTTGCCTGTCATTTTTTAAAGTTTTTTGTATAATTATTTTATAGTAATAAGGATTAGAAAAGACTAAAAATGGCCTTTTTTCAGTGGTAATTTGGAATTTCGACCTTATTTTAATTAACATTTCCCCGTTTAATTTCAATAATTTCTTATTTGAGTTAGTCATCTAGAAAATTGAGAAAATTAAAACCAAAAATTTTTACAAAAAAACGAAATAAAAGAACCCATAAACTGATATTTTTACGAAAAACGGATTTTAATTTTTATAAAACAAATTTTCCCATTCATTTTTGTATCTGTCAATCCAATAATGCCTAAGGGCCTTTCCTTTTCAACCTACTGTACTCCCACTTTTTCCCAATCATCCCGCCTACCGTATCAACGCATTTATAAACCAGCCCTTTTACCTCTCATCATAGTCCTTTTTCCACTATACATTTTATTATTTCTATTTACTCACCCAACTGATAAATAAATAATTAAGTCAAATTCCCTTAATCCCTATTCCCTTCTTTGGGCCACTGGGCGCTTCTAACTTAATAAAAATTCTCGGCGAGACGAGAACCTAGCCCAACTTCTCACCCTAAACAACTTTAGCCCAAGAATAGGAATAATAGTTTCTCATTTATAAATTAATTTACCCTTTCTTCTAAGATGTTTGCGGATCAACTCGACTCAATTCCACATTTGCCAGATTTTTGCACTCTTTGTTTGGCCACATTCATTCCATCCCAATAATTAATGGAGCACCAAAATGAAAATGAAATACGCCAATTTTTGATGGCCAATTGGCCTTCCTTCGTTCCCTCCTTGCCAATATGCCAAAATTGTTGAGTGGATTGGCCCCCCCTCATCGTCCAATTATTGCCTGCTTTTTTTTTATTCAGGTAAATTGAATAATGCTTGAGGCCAAAATAAATTTCATTTTAGGCCAGCGAATATCGGCGGCAGAAGCCATCATCAACAGCAGAAGGCATATTGATTGGCGGCAGGATCAATTTTTTCGGATCGGCTGGAACCAATGTTGCACAAAACGTCCTCGTCTTCGTCCGTCCTCTCATCTCGTCCTCATCTCGTCCGTAGTAAAAACGGACGAATGGACGGACGAGAGAAAAAGAAAGAAAAGATGAAAGAATAAGAGAAAAATAGAAAGGCAAAAGAAGGTCAATAATAGCGAAAAGGGCATAAAATACATTATAGAAACGAAGAGAGACATAAAAACATCTTCTAGAAGCGAAGTAGGACAGAAAATATAACTTCCAGAAACGAAGTAGGACATAAAAATAAAAATTAGGGAAAGACGAACGAGGGAACAATAAAAAAAAATAAGGACGGACGAGCGACAAATAGAAAGCAAAAATTGTCCTTCAAAAATGCCATAAAAACGAAAAATTGCATATTTTAATGGTTTTTGATCAAAATTTTGTATATTTTAAGAAATTTTGTCGAAAAATTTGCATATTTTTGGCACTTTTTGTTGCATAAAAATCTGCTCCCTAATGATTGCAGAGTTTGGTTGCAGTTATTATAAAAATCGACGTAATCTCGATGAGATCTTTGCATCACTTATTTATTTTTTATTTGCAGCTTAAGCCCATAATTAAGGTTTTAATTTTTAACCATTTAAGCAGACCTGAATTATAACAAGCAGAATTAAAACAGGCGGAATTATTATAAGTTCTCCAGGCGGAATTATTCTAAGAATAGGCGGAATTATTCTAAGAACAGGCGGAATTATTCTAAGAACAGGCGGAATTATTCTAAGAACAGGCGGAATTATTCTAAGAACAGGCGGAATTATTCTAAGAACAGGCGGAATTATTCTAAGAACAGGCGGAATTATTCTAACCAGGTGGAATTATACTAACCAGGCGTAATTATTCTAAGAACAGGCGGAATTATTCTAACCAGACGGAATTATTCTAACCAGGCGGAATTATTCTAAGAACAGGCGGAATTATTCTAAGAACAGGCGGAATTATTCTAAGAACAGGCGGAATTATTCTAAGAACAGGCGGAATTATTCTAAGAACAGGCGGAATTATTCTAAGAACAGGCGGAATTATTCTAAGAACAGGCGGAATTATTCTAACCAGGTGGAATTATACTAACCAGGCGTAATTATTCTAAGAACAGGCGGAATTATTCTAACCAGGTGGAATTATACTAACCAGGCGTAATTATTCTAAGAACAGGCGGAATTATTCTAACCAGGCGGAATTATTCTAACCAGGCGGAATTATTCTAACCAGGCGGAATTATTCTAACCAGGCGGATTTATTCTAACCAGGCGTAATTATTCTAAGAACAGGCGGAATTAATTTTTAATTACTTTTTAAGCTCGACCATAGAATCCACCTTTCGAATGCATTTGCTTACTAGATCATCTTATATGGATTTTTAATTACTTTTTAAGCTCGACCATAGAATCCACCTTTCGAATGCATTTGCTTACTAGATCATCTTATATGGATTTTTAATTACTTTTTAAGCCCGACCATAGAATCCACCTTCGAATGCATTTGCTTACTAGATCATCTTATATGGATTTTTAATTACTTTTTAAGCTCGACCATAGAATCCACCTTTTGATTGCATTTGCTTACTAGATCATCTTATATGGATTTTTAATTACTTTTTAAGCTCGACCATAGAATCCACCTTCGAATGCATTTGCTTACTAGATCATCTTATATGGATTTTTAATTACTTTTTAAGCTCGACCATAGAATCCACCTTTCGAATGCATTTGCTTACTAGATCATCTTATATGGATTTTTAATTACTTTTTAAGCTCGACCATAGAATCCACCTTTCGAATGCATTTGCTTACTAGATCATCTTATATGGATTTTGCCAAAATTGTTGAGTGGATTGGCCCCCCCCCCCCCTCATCGTCCAATTATTGCCTGCTTTTAGGTAAATTGAATAATGCTTGAGGCCAAAATAAATTTCATTTTAGGCCAGCGAATATCGTCGGCAGAGGCCATCATCAACAGCAGAAGGCATTGATTGGCAACAGGATCAATTTTCGGATCGGCTGAAACATTGCCTTTCGAGTGTTTGCCATTAATTACAGAAGTGTCGAACACATTTTGGCAATTTGCTTCCATTTTTGGTGGCCAATTGTTTGACCGGCGAACGTGAATTCCACTTCCCTCTTTTTTTTTATTGATGAGCGCCTTGGACGAAAATGATATGGCCGTTTTTTTATTGCAAATTTGCCAACAATGGAAAGACGTAAATTCGACCTTCTCCGACAACAATTCCATGAATTCAACAAAATTATTGGATAAATCACACATATTTTTTTAACCTCAATTGCTATTTATTTTAATATATTTTTGAATTGAATAAATATTTTTTAAATTCAATATTTCTTTTTTCTTTTTCTTCATTTGAATTTTTTGGCCCATTCTTTCATGCTTTTTACATTTTGCACAACACCATTGGAAGCATCGATGAATTTTCCAGCATAAAAGACAAAGAATGCAAAAAATGGCCAGTAGGAGGGTGAAAACAAGGACAAGGGCCGATTCGAGCAAATTATCTGATGGATAACGATTCCTCTGAAACTATAAAAAATCGAAATGAATTTATTTTTAATGAAAAAGGCTTAAAAATATTTTATTTCCCGAATAGTATAGCTAAAAATTATTTTCCAACAATGAAAACCGAAAACTATCGCGAACAAATTTCAAAATCTCTGTACCCCAAAATTAATATTAAAAACTCACTGATTTGTTGCTGACACAATTGGCATTTTTTAAGTGTCACAATTGAAGAAATGAAGGAAGAAATAAATGGTTTAATCGATGACTGGATGTTCCAAAAAGGACTAACGAGGTAATTGGATTCCAATTTAATGCCTGGGGGCCTGGGGCATAATATGTTGATAATTGAAAAGACGAAAGGAAAAATATTTTTATTTCCTCAAGAAATAAATTTTAGAGAGGAAAAAATGACGGGATATTGGAATGAACAATGGAAATGGAAATTGGTTGCAGTTATTATAAAAATCGACGTAATCTCGATGAGATCTTTCCATCATTTATTTATTTTTTATTTGCAGTTTAAACCTATATTCAAGGTTGGAATTATTCTAACCAGGCGGAATTATTCTAACCAGGCGGAATTATTCTAACCAGGCGGAATTATTCAAACTAGGCGTAATTATTCTAAAACTAAGCGGAATTATTCTAACCAGGCGGAATTATTCTAACCAGGCGGAATTATTCTAACCAGGCGGAATTTTTCTAACCAGGCGGAATTATTCTAACCAGGCGGAATTATTCTAACTAGGCGGAATTATTCTAACCAGGCGGAATTATTCTAACCAGGCGGAATTATTCTACGAACAGACGGAATTATTCTAACCAGGCGGAATTATTCTAACCAGGCGGAATTTTTCTAACCAGCAGGCGGAATTATTCTACCCGGAGTCACAATTTTTTGCGCGAATTTTGAAAATCTGGTGAAAATGTACCCAAATTTTCAGAGTTATAAACAAAATGGAAATGCACGTATTTTGTTAATATTATTAAAATTGCTTACATTTTGAAAAGGTATTCAAAAAATTGTTCATTTTCGTTTTAAAAATCTAGTGAAAAGCTAGTGAATATAGAAATATATCAGAATTTCGAAAATAATTTGAAAATTTGAAATATTTTCAAAATCTTTTGGCCCAAATTCTCAATAACTATTCACAATATTGTGAAAATTATTTTTAAAATGGTAGTTATTTTCAGAATATTTTGAAAATGGGGCAAAAAATCTGTTTCCCTTGTTCTGATTTTCTGTTCTGATTTTTCGCTTGTTCTGATTTTCTGTTCAGACTTTTCCCTTGTTCTGATTTTCTGTTCTGACTTTTTCCTTTGTTCTGATTTTCTGTTCTGATTTTTCCCTTCTTCTGATTTTCAGTTCTGATTTTCCCTTGTTCTGATTTTCTGTTCTGATTTTTTCCTTGTTCTGATTTTTTCTCGCGCACTGTTATGACTTTTTTCCCTTGTTCTGATTCTGATTTCACTTATTTAATCATCTGCTGCAGCTGGGATTCGAACCCGAGTAGTCAAGTGCCAAAGTCAGCGACATAACATTGAGCTAAGGAGGCTATGTATCCTCCTCCGTTAAAACATTTATTTATTCCTTTTATGCCTTTCTCCAGAATATTCTCAAAATTTAGATATTTTTCGAAAATATTCTGAAAATTTGTTCTATTTTAGGTTGCGAAAATGAATCGAAAAATTTGGCGAAAATTATAGAATTCTGGAAATTTTCTGAAAATTGTATCCATTTTTAATCTGCATTTTGGGTCTTATTTTCAAAAGCTTATCAAAATGAATACAAATATAAATTTTCAAAATTATAAAATTCTCAAAATGTTTCCTGGATTTTACTAATTTTAAGAATATTATAAGAATTGATGTATTTTCACTTAATTTTGTAAATATGTAAATTTTGAGCATATTTTTTTCCTATTATGTTCAAAATTTTTTGAATTTATTTTGACATAGATTTTCAGAATTTTATTCATTTCTAATATATTTTAACAATTTATCTGTGATCAATATATATTGAGGATTTTTTTCTTTTTTAAAAAATTTTCAAAATTACAATGAAATTTTCAAAATATTGTGTACATATTTTCTTTGTGACTCCGGGTAACTAGATGGATTGGTACTCCTGCACTTTGGGGTCTGGAAGAGAAAAGGGGATGGTGGGGAAATGGCAGGTCCCGTCACTCACTCAAATTTCCCATCAAAGAGATGGAGGGAGGAAATCAACGATGGCAAGGAATCTGAAATGGATAAAATAATTTCTTTTCTATATTATTTAATGAAATAACAGCCCAATTAAAATAAATTTATTCAAAAAATATTCCAATTAAAAGAAAATAAATTTATTCGCAAGGATAAATTTCACGAACATAAGAACAAAAATTATAGAAAACAAGATCTCGTGAACCAAAATGTTTTCGTCAAATATATTCAGGGAAATAGGATTTATATAAAGATGAGGAGGTGCCATACATTTTCTTTTGAGTCATTTTCAATTTTTGCCATTGGGATTCTATAGATTGAGTATGGTAATCCATTTCAGATTCCTTCCCATCGTTGAGATTCCTCCCTCCATCTCTTTGATGGGAAATTTGAGTGACGGGACCTGCCATTTCCCCACCATCCCCTTTTCTCTTCCAGATCCAGACCCCAAAGTGCAGGAGTACCGATGGATTTATTCTAACTAGATGGAATTATTCTAACCAAGCGGAATTATTCTAACCAGGCGGCGGAATTATTCTTAATCAGGCGGAATTATTCTAACCAGGCGGAATTATTCTAACCAGGCGGAATTATTCTAACTAGGCGAAATTAAAATCAGAACCGGAATCACAATTCCGCAAAATAATATATTCTTACCATTTTTTCAGAAATAAATTTTTATTTAGATTTTAGCAGGGATTATCACAATGTATATAAAAAGAAATTCTTATTAGATTGTTTAAATTTATTTTCATCTGCAAAAGACAAAAAGACATAAAAACAATTATTCAAATTAATCAATATTCAATTCATATTAATATTAAATGAATTGTCTTAACTCTATATGCAATTGTTTATCAAATAACATTTATATAAGATTGCGTATAAAAGATAAATTATTTAAAATATTATTTGCAGATTAAAATCGAATATTGGACATGTTCTTTGCATCCATCAAAATACAATTAAACATCAAGCAATCAACATTTCGGCAATCTGCTCTTTCAACCAATGGAATACATCAATTGGAATTGGCCCATGTAAATGCTTGGATTTATGAGTTGGATTATCCTTCGTTGCTATTGTTTCCATCCGAAAATCCAATTGCTTTTGTTTTGATCGAAATTGGAATGCGACCATATAATCATAATTAATACCGCCTTTGGCAAATTGTTCGCAAATTAGCGAAGGCTAAAATTGAGTAAATACATAGGATAAAATTTTTTTATGAATCTTTAAATTTTTGCAAGAATCCAGTAAAAGAATTGGATGTAGTTTTTTAAAAAAAAAGTTTGAAATAGATAGAAATTTTGTGAATAAAATAAAGGTAAAATATGCTAAATCTTAGTATATTTATATTTTGATAAACCATTTTGAAAATAGAATTCTAAAGTTTTACCCGATATATTTTTTAGATAAAAAGAATGCTGAAATATTAATCAATTAGTTAATTATGATAACAGAAAAATCTCATTATACATTTTTTAACCCTGCAAGAAATAATTTACTATATTTTTTTTTATAATTTTTTAGGTTACATGTATTTTTCCAATTTTATGGCCATTTTTTATTTCGTCCAATTCTTTTTGTAGAGCATTCATTGCATTGAGCAAAATATAAGCATCCGTCGGCACTGGGATGTTTGGAAAATATCTAGAAAATGCACTTTCTTCGAATCTATTTTCTTCCATCAACGATATTATATCACATTTCTAAATTTATATTATTTTTTTTAATGAAATATTCCAAACTTGTCGACGGAAATAAATTTTAATAAATTTTTGACCCAATGTGTTTCTCTTCAATTCAATCTCGATTTGCCGACGCTCTGGTTCAATATCAACTGTGTAGTCGAATTTTTCGTAACGAATTAATGTTCCTCTTTTTAATATTTCATCAGCAATGTTATTTTGAATAGCAAAGATATCATAATTTTCATCTTGATTATAATCAGATGTCGATACTATTTGGGGATCTTCTACGTCTTTTGTTCTCAAAATCTCATCAATATTTTCCTTCGATTTGGCATTTTCTATTTTGAGTTCAGTCATTTCTGTTTGTAATTTGGTATTTTTCATTTTAAGTTCAGTCATTTCTGTTTGAAATTTGGCATTTTCCATTTTGAGTTCAGTCATTTCTGTTTGAAATTTGGTATTTTCCTTTTTGAGTTCAGCCATTTCTGTTTGAAATTTGGCATTTTCCATTTTGAGTTCAGTCATTTCTGTTTGAAATTTGGTATTTTCCTTTTTGAGTTCAGTCATTTCTGTTTGAAATTTGGTATTTTCCTTTTTGAGTTCAGCCATTTCTGTTTGAAATTTGGCATTTTCCATTTTGAGTTCAGTCATTTCTGTTTGAAATTTGGTATTTTCCATTTTGAGTTCAGTCATTTCTGTTTGAAATTTGGTATTTTCCATTTTGAGTTCAGTCATTTCTGTTTGAAATTTGCCAATAATTTCCTCCTTAATGCCATTTATTCTTGCAAAATTTTCTTCTTGGAATTTGATCCATTTTTGTTCAATCACCTCGGTGCTTTCTTTTTGTTTCTAAAATGAATAATTTAAAAAATCGGTTAAATAGTATAAAAAAGTTAAATTGATATTATTTGTCCATAGCTTAAAAAATTCCAAAGACTTTAACAAACTTCTAAAATGTGGTTTTTTATATTTGTGAATCTTAAAAAGAATTAATAAAATAAATTATTTTCCCTTCAACTTTCCCTTTCCAGTTTATTTCTTTCAAAACTTTATAACTTTTAAAAAATCAAACTTAATAAAATTAAAATGCCAATCTGTTTATGACATTTTAAGCTTAAAAATATTTTATGGCTTTTTCAAATTTATGAAATTATGAATCAAAAAGCAAAAACTATGAATCTTATCGTTCCTTAATTAATCCAAAATTTCACCTGATTAATCATAAAATTCATTGTAGTCATTTTATTGCTAAATTTAATATCAATTTCATCTAAATCCATTTTAAGTTCCATTCTGATATTTTTCATTTCCTTTGACAAAATAAGTAAATCCGACTGAAATAAATGAAAATGTAAATTTAAAAATTATTCAATTAAATATTAATTTAATAATAAATTCTAATTATTATTTTAAAATTTACCTTTAAATTCCTTAATTCTTCTAGCATATTTTCTTGGCAAATCAAATCCGGCCTCAAATCAATTAGATCATCCGAAAGAAGATGAGAAATATTCTCATTATTCATAATAAATTAACTTTAGGATTGATGATCTAAAAATGGATTTTAAATTTTTTTTTTATTATTTTGGAAAATGAGGATATACATTTAGGAAAGAGACTTTTCGTTGTATAATTTACTATGTTTTTTTTTTGAAGAAAAATTACTTATTTTACATTTTTAATTTTCAAAAAAATTTATTTATGCACTTTTATATGATATTATCGAATTTATTACTCATACCCATCATTGAATTATGGCTAAAAGAATGACCCAATTTTTAACAGTTCTTTCGAAAATTCAAATGAAAAAATGAATGTTGAAATGAATATTTATATTAATAAATATATTCCATCCCATATTTTTTAGTTTTTAATCCCGCATAGACAATAAAATTTTAAAAAATATTTTGCTTGGGAAATTTTCCAGAAGCAATCAAAAATATTTTCAAAAATATTTTCTAATAAATCCTTAATAGCTTTCATGAAGGCATTCAAAATTATAATTTTATTCTACATTTCAATGCCATTCCACGTTGGTTTCCACAAATTTACAATCGCATTCAATTTAATTTTAATGCAATTTTAATTAATATTATCTGTTTAAAAATGGTGGACAAATTTTAAGTTAGATGTAAATTTCCTTGAAATTTACAATCATTTCCTAATCCCAATTTAAAAATCAAATAAAATATGAGAAAATAAATTTATTGAAATGATTTTTTAATGATACATTTTTTAGTGAGACTATTTTCAATATTTTCATCACAAATAAATTATAAAAAATGGCTCCATTATTAATTTTGCAATGTTCGGTGCATCCCGAATCAAGGGCTCTTCAAATTGGCAAATGCGACCAATTCCATCGACTTTGTGGCAATTGTTGGGCTGGAGCATTCAAAACTGGGGAAATGCCCTTGTGCGGAGATTTGCTCCGAGAATCAATACTGAAGCCAATTTGGGAATATCGCATTGATAGATACAGTCAGTTATAATATTGAATATACTAATTAAAATTATTATTATTTTTTTCTTAAGTAATGTTGTATGCCAAAGGAGTAAAATAATTCTTGGTTATATTGGAAAGGAAATTTTAAAAATTAAAAATGACCTATTCCATGGTAAAGGTTGACATTTACTTAAGGCTTAATCCGTCAATTATACTTGATGAGTAGATTTTTGACCAATTACTTAATGCTGAATTTACTAAATTTAAAAGTTATACTCTTTTTGAAAAATTATATTACCTTTTTCAAATTGTTATTTTTATAAAATTCCATTTTCCTTAAAAGATTCGAATTTAAATATTATATAAATTTTAGATATTTACATTAAAAATGTTTGTGATTTTTAGAATAGCTGATTTTTTGAATTTTTGAGGGCAACCATTTAAAAAAACAATAAAAAATTATAAATTTTTATTCATTTAGAATCTATCATTAAAGTTGATTTCTGCTAACATTTACCAAATGAATTATTGCCGGAAATTATTCGATTCACGGAGCTGGTTGTTGAAAAATTTGAGGAAATTTTGAATGCCATTTTCTTTACAGTAATAAGATGAGAATGACCTAATTTTTTAAATCTTATTTTTATCTAAAGTCGGCATTCCCATTCCCATTCTATTATCCAATATTTTTGCCCAATTTGCCCTGAAAGCTAATTCCCAAATTTTTTTATCTTTTTATGCAAAAAAATTTGCCCTTCATCATCCAATTTTTGCTCTGGGCCATTTTCCCATTGTATTATTTTTTGAATTCATCATTTGCGCGCCATTCACCAAATTCCATTTTTTGTTCTTCAGACCGAAGTCCATTTTTGTTCATCAACATTTTCCCCTCGGCCAATCCCCCCCCCCCCCCCCCCCCCATTTCCCCACCTCTTTACGTATTCATATTCCCGCAACCCCAACATTTTGCCCCATTCTCCAATTTTCCCCGTTTTTGTGCATTTATCTTATATTCGGGGCAAAAATACCCGAACCCATCATCCACATTTTCCCCATTTTTGTCCAATAATCATCCCGACCAATCCCGAACCATCACCCCGCCCATTACAAAAAATATAAAATGTGCCATTTTTAGTGTCTTATTAGTTATTTACAGTTCTAAATTTTCACAAAAATGAATAATTTACTTTCCTATCAATATTTTTTCCTTCCCTGAAATAACGTTTTTTAATCTAGGTATAGGATAGTTAGGCAAATGCCTATTTTTTCTGGACTTATAATGTTATAATACGCATAAAAAGTTTTTTTTTTAACAACATGGGTTGTAAGTTAAAAAATGGATTTTTAAAAAATGCCTTTTTTGCCTAATTTCCAATTTCGACTTTTCATGCCTCTTCACCTATTTTGCATTTTTTTTCTTCTAATTTACCTTTTTTGGCATTTTTTTTATAAATTTTTAACCAAAAATGCAATAAAAAGGAAAATTTTTGAATTAAAATTTGATAAATAGGAAAGAAACAAACACGTCGGGATTTCATCGGAAACATAATTTCTGACAGAAATCCTGTGAAAATGGAAATTTAATCAGGAATCCTAACAGAAGCACACTTTTCCACCGAAATTCCGAAGAAGAAGAAAAAAATACACTTCTGAGTGAGTCCAGAATTGATTTTGATGGAAATGCTAATGAATATTTCCGTCGAATTTAAAATGAAATTAAAAATTTAAGAAGAAATACTTACAGAAAAGTAATTTAACGCCCCAGAGCAAGTTCTCATTTCCCTAAGCATTTTTTTACCCAAATTGCCTGTCCACATTTTTGCCTTCATTTTGAATTTTTATTGTTTAGAGTCCATCAATTCTAATTGAAAATTTCTATTTTAAATTAGTTAAAATTTATAAAATGAATTCACTCCCAATTGTCGTCATCTTTTTATTGTGCATTGGATTGGCAAATTCTCTACCAATATATCATTTCAATAACCTGGATGATAATGAAACTAAAACCATTGCAACAAGTGAGTTTTATTAATGGCAAAAAAATAGTAAAATTTATTATTATTGTTAATTAATAAAAAAGGGAATAAAAAGCATAAAATATCATATTCTTTAAGAAAAATTTATTAAAATCTTCAAATTTCTATAAAAATGTTATCAAAAATCATTAAAATATTTATTTGAAATTTGTATATTGCAAATAATTTTTTCCAAAATTTTTAAAAAAATGCAAAAACATACAAAATAAAATCATAAAAAAATTATTTATATATTAAACAAACATATATCATATAGAATTCTAAAATATAAATTTTCATTGAAATCAAAGTCCTAATTATTTCCTTTAGCACCCGATCCCGAAGATGATCTGGGCCCTGCTTACAAATTGCCCACGGGTTCAAGATCCTTTTTCGCACCCGATCCCGAAGATGATCTGCTGGGCCCTGTTATAAAATTGTCCACGGATTCACCAACCGAAAATGTAAGATCTTTGGGAAAAAATTGTATTTTATTTGGCAGTTAACTGTCTCCCGATCCCGATTTAAAAAAAAAAAAAAACACAAATATTTCTTCTGAATCAATAGGGCGATTTTATGCCTTTATTTTTGGCTTTTAATTGATCATGATCATGTATGAAAAATAAGGTAGTAGATCTTAACCAATCCTAATGAAAATTTTTTTTGGGTCCTTTCACTTTAGGTATGTTTAAAATTTGAAGACAAATAATTGACAAATATTGATTAAAGCAAAAATTCTTTAAGATTGTGCCTGTTCAATATCGTACGAACAATTTTCATAAACGTGGAGCTGCAAATGTTGGGGACATAATATCAGAGATTGCTTCCTTTTTTCTGGGAAGTTATTGAAGAATGCTGATTGCTGATTCAACTTTCTTGGAAAATACTAAATGATTTTTTTTTTGAATTTAATTACGTGTTCGGAAAATTCTTGGCCTTTTTTATTAAAAAATATCAAGAAATAAATTATTCTAAATTTGCAGATTTTATATTTTATAAACATAAAAAATAGTTAATAAAAATTATTTTTTGATTAATTCAATTTTTGAAAGCTTCTTAATCCAAAAAATTATTTTTCTTTTCTAAACTAAATTTATTATTAAAATTTATATGGCCAAGAACTTTCTGAAAACTATTTAAATTACTTCCCTCATTCTCCCATTATGATGATTTGTATTAATTTTTAATTTAATTTATTTAATATTTTAATATCCTCTTATAATATGAATTTTGGACTCAATAAATTATTTTTATTTATTTTTATTATTTATTCAAATGAATAGAAAATGTTCATGAGTTGCACTTAAAATTGATTTATAAAATAAATTTTTAAGTAATTTTTTATTTGAGATAAAAATCCAAATTCCTTGTTTATAATCTTATAAATTCTTAATAAGTTTAATATAAAAAATATAAAAAAATTTAATCAAAATTTTATAATTTTCTTGAAGATAAAATCAATGTAATTTAATTTCGACTGATTAGAGTGATTTTATTCATTTTTTTAAATTATAGTGAAAATAATGGAAAAAGTGAATAAATAAATTCCAAAATCATCATTCCTTCGTTAATTTTATGGGGAATTAGGCAAAATCCTCCCCATAATTGCATATTCAATTCTTTTTTGTTCCTTGTTCAGCTTACGTCCATGTGTGGCACAATTCTTTGCCCTGGTAAAATGAAATTAAATATTTATTGAATGTTTTAAAATTAACCCATCAAAAATCGATTTGATTTTCTTCAATTTATCCTGCTGTATTTTCTGAATAAATTTCTCTGTTCCGGGCATAACAAATCTGTGAATAAAATTAAAAATTAGTTGAAGTTAAATTATTTTTAAAATTATTTTATAATTAAAAACCCCTGGAGTTTTTTAAGTGAAAAATGTAAAAGCATCTTTATATATATAATAATTAAAAATCGAAGTTAAAAATTAAATTAATAAAAAAAGCTTGATATTTATTTGTTTCTCTTAATATAATTGAAAAACATAAAAAATTATTATTAATTGAAACATTTTATCATCATTCTAATGTTTATGAAAAGAATTGGTTCGTTCATTTTCGTTTGAACAGAAATTTCAATTATTTTAGTAGAATAAAAATGGTTTAACTTTGTGAATTACCAAAAATTTCTTTTTTCGAATTTTTTCAAAGATCAATCCTATCTTTCTGAATTTTAAAAGAATTGGATCGAATTAAATTTGTTATTTAATATTATCTGAATATTTTAATTTTTAATATTATTATATTTTTTTTCAATTGAAATTTCTGAAAACCAACCGATGGATGGTTACATCCTTTGTTTGGCCAATGCGATGGAGTCGATTTGCCGCTTGATTTTCAACCTGCGGATTCCAATGAGGCTCCACAAAAATCAAATGATTGGCCCCTTGCAAATTCAAGCCTTCTGCCCCAATTCGACTGCTGATCAACAGAACTTTGCACTGTTTGTTGGAATTGAATTCATTGATATAATTGGCACTAAAAAGCATATAAAATTGATAAATAATTTTAATTTAGGCGATAAGAAGGTAGGAAAAATAATATATAATTTTTATTTAATGATAAATTATAATTTTTAGATTAATATAATTAATCCGGATTTGTCAAGAATTTTTTTTCATTTTTTAAATTCTTAGAAATTGAATTTTTCTTATAATACATATTATGAAACTTCCAGTCTATTGGTATAGACGAAATTTTGGATAATTCATTTTTATGAATATATTTTTCGAAAATCTGATTTATTTCTTATAAAATCCAAAATTTAAGTCAGGATCCTGAAAATTAAATTATCAATAAAAAAAATTTCCACTGCGGTCTAGACTAGACAATTATTTATGTTATTATAATGTTCTATTAATTGAGTCTAAAAATTTTATTTTAAAAAAGACCGTTTATCGGCAGATGTCATTTTGGCATCAAGCTTGAAAATTTGAATTTCATTCATTGCCAAAATATGATAGAGAATATCCAAAACTGACGACCATTGGCTCATGATGACACTGGAAATTAATTAAATTATTTAAAAATTTTTGTTTTTTGTTTACCATTTTTCGCCTGCAACAACAATTTTTTGTACAACCTTCAAAATTTCTCTCATTTTTGGGCTTTTATGCTCTGGCCTAAAGAATTTTTCCGTCCCCGGCCAATTCTTCCAAATGTTTGAGAAATGTTTGTCCTGAAAATATTATAAAATAATTAAAAAATTTAAGAAAATAGTAAAAATTATTTTTTTGTTCTTTACCAGTTATCGCTTATGAATATATCCATGTCTCAAATTAAGAACCAATTTTATAAAAAATTTTTAAAGTGTAAATTGATAAGAATATTAACCAAAAATAAAATTTTTTTTATCAAAAAATCAAAAAATAATTGTAATGACTTTTTTCATATTATATATTTCAGAAAAAGTTTATGAAAAATTTTCCCGTTTTATTTTATGATTAGAAATAGGGTTGGGTTCGATTTTTGATTTTTTCTTTTCGCCGATTTTTGGTCATTTCCGGGATCGAATTCGACTTTCGATTTCGGAAATTTTTTGATCCTCCGAAATTTTCGGATTTTTTGACTTTCAGAAATTTCGATTTTCGATTTCGGAAATTTTTTGACTCTCAGAAATTTCGGTTTTTTTAGTCATCGAACCTATACCTATTAGAAAGAATTAAAACATTGAAAACAAACCGATAAAATCAGTGAAAAATGGACAGAAATTTGTCGCAGTCTTATCAACATTTCTAGTGGATTCAGTTCAGAAAATCGATTAAAAATTTGTTCTTTCCAGGCCAAATTTTCCGCATTTTCATCATTATCCAAATGTCGCGGAAACGAACTTTAACTTTTTTAATTTTCATTCAAAAAACAACTTCGTTTTTCCGACTTTCCCGTTCCCTTCATTTACTATTTGTTTTTCACAATCAATCATTGACCTTTCCAAAAAATGTGGCCCCAAATATTTGTCAATCGCCCCGCCCTTTTTTGACACTATTTAAACATCGATTTTCCCTCCAAATAATCACTTCTCCGCTATCATTTATCGCATACACAAGCAAACAATCCTTTTATATTCGCGCTTTTATTTTAAATTTGATTCGCTAATATTTTATTTGTGATAAATATATTTTGCTTTTTCTTGTTGGAAAAAAGGGGAATTTGAAATAGGAATTTGCCTTTAAGTCCTAATCTTCCCTAAAAAGACCCATTTGCCGACAAGTGGTGCCGCTACATTCGCGAATCTGTTCTTGGATTTGTTTTTGAAAAAGTAAAAGAAGTTTTTAAAGTTGAAAAAGACGGAGAAGTCAAGTTGATTAAAGTTGATCTCGAGTTGATCACAAGTTGGAAAAAATTTTTGTTTTCAAAGTTGAAATTATATTTTTGTGGTTTAACTGTCAAAGTGAAGTTAAACTAAAAATTGAATTGAAAGTTGAAATTAAGTTAAAATTGTTATTGTTGTTCAATTGTGAGGAATAATTGAACTGGAATAGAAGTTCCAAAGTTGTATTCAAATTGAAATTAGAGTTCCGAAGTTGAACTTAAGTTGAAAAATTGTCCTGATTGTTCAACTATCAAGTGAAGTTGAACCGAAATTGAAGTTCAAAGTTGAACTCAAATTGAAATTGTAGTTGGGTGATTGAAGTTGTTCAATCTTGTTCAAGTTTAAATTGAAGTTTATCTTGAAATTGCTGTAACCCAACTTGGAGGAAGTTTGAATCAAACTTGTACTCACAAATTGAATTTGAATTGAAAATTTTGAAGTGAAAATTGTTCAGAATGTCAGGTCCATACAAGTCAATGGTCGCTCCAGCTTTGAAAAGACTGCGAGTGCATATTGGAGTTTTGGAACCAATTTTAAGAAAAGAAACGATTACAGAAGAAGACAAAGCGACTATAATTAGTCATGGAAAGAAAGTCCAAAGTATCCTTGAAACATTGGAAGGAAAAAATGAATCGTGGTTGAAATTTTTGAGAGGATTGTCTGGTGAAAGAGTAGAAAATGAGCAAGCTACTTATGATAATTATAATGTTGATGGAAAGCATTTTTATGAATGGATTGAGAAAGGACGAGAAGTCCTAGATAATATTTATGAACTTGAATCCGATGAGCCGGAGGCTCTGAATGCAAGTAATGCAAATGGTGCCGGGAGAAATAGAGAACCGGTTGAAGAACGGCAATTGAATGTTCAATTGCCAAGACTGCAGTTGCCCGAGTTTAGTGGTGATCCGCACAAATGGATCTCATTTTGGCAATGTTTTGAGAGTTCTGTGGACAAACAGAACTTCAGTAAAGTTGATAAAATGAATTTTTTGTTAAGTTGTTTGAAAGGAGAGGCAAAGGATGCCATCTCAGATTTGATGTTGTCAAATGAAAATTACAAAATTGCTGTGGAGACATTGAAAAAGAGATTTGGTGATAAAAATATTCTTGTGGAAGCATTGGATGCTGAATTGTTTAGTCTGTCTCCAGCACAAGATAATCCACTGTCGTTAAAGAAAACTGTGGATAAAATGGAAAAAATCTTTCGCCAATTGGAAAGTATTGGGGAAGAAATTGATAATTCTGTTATGACTTCGTTGATTAAGTCAAAGTTGCATCGAAATTTCCTAATGGAGTTAACGAGAGAGGAACAAAAGACGAAAAAGAAATGGAATACAACTGAATTAAGAAAAGCACTTTCAGAAATGGTGAATGTTCGTGAAGCTGTGTATCAGTCAACTCGTCATTTTCGTAGTAAAGTTGAACAAGTTCAAAATCAGTATCAAAAGAAACAAAATGATAATGAAAGGAAGAATTTTTATAGAAATTCAGAAAGAACGGAACAAGTTAATTCTTTTCCAGTCACATCAAATAAAGGTTCGAAAATTGTTTGTTATTGTTGTGAAGGAAACCATTGGACAAGCGATTGTAAAAAAGTTTGGCGCCGGGAGGACCGCATGAAGCTGTTTATTGAGCAAAAACGTTGTTTCAAATGTCTCGGAGTTGGACATACAGCTAAAAATTGTCGCCGAAAAGGGAATTGTATTGCTTGTAATGGTCCGCACCATGTTTCGCTTTGTCCAAAAAAGGAAGAACAAAGGAAAAAAGATGAAGAATCCCATGAATTTAAAGGGAAAAATTATGTTCCTGTTCAGAAGTCGAACTCAGGTATGAGTAAACACCAAGATAAAGGAGGAAAGAAAGTTTGGAAAGGAAAGACTTCATATTGTCAAGTTGATGAAGCAAAAGATGACAAAAGTGAAGAAGAAAGTGAGGATGAGGATAAAGGTAATAAAGAATCGACTCAAACATGTTGTACATTGTTGAAAAAATGGAGACCAACGTTAATGATGTTGAAAGCCAAAGTTTACGCGCCGAAAAAACCGAATAAAGTTGTTGAAACTTATGTGTTTTTGGACAGTGGAAGTGAAGTCTCATACATTGAAGAAAGTTTAGCAAAGAAGTTGCAGCTTCCCAAATTGGGTTCTGGAAATTTGGAAGTCTATGCCTTTCAAGGAACAAATCAGGGAACCATCCGCAGTCATAAATTTGTTTTGGGAATTGAAAGAGAGGATGGTAAAAGAGAAAACGTTGAATTGCTCAGTATTAATAAAATTTCTGAAGAAATGACTTCACTTTGTCTGAAAAAAGTTTTCATTGATAATGATGTGATGAAAATTAAAGAAAGTGTTATTGCTGAAAGAGGAAGACCAGAAATTCTTTTGGGAATAAGAGATTTCTGGAGATTTTTCGTGAGTAAAAAAGAAATTGCAAAAGATTGTTTTCTAGTTAAAACCACTATTGGAAGTGTCATTTGTGGAAAGAATCAGAAAGATTTGTTAGAAAGAACTGTACCTGTTCAGACTCATATGGCAATTCACGCGTCAAATGTTGATGAGATGCCTAGTGAAGAAGAGATAAAGTCTTGGTGGGATTTACAAAGTGTGGGAATTCTGGATAATCCAGAGGACAATGATGATGAGATTGCTCAAAGAGAATTTGATAAGTCAATCAGACAAGTTGATGGACGGTACAGAGTTCGTTGGTTATGGAAAGATGAAAATCCCCAACTTCCGTCCAACTATGGTCTAGCATTCCGTTGTCTTGTGTCTTTGCTTTCTCGTTTTCAAAATGAAAGTGGAATGGAAACATTGAAAAGAATTGATAAAACAATTAATGATCAGTTGAACAGTGGAATAATTGAAGTCGCTAAAAAGTGTAAAGGACAATTGGAACATTACTTAGCACATCACCCAGTTTTTAAAGGAGAAAAAATTCGTGAAGTTTATAATGCATCGGCTGGGAAAAGTCGAGGCCAAAGTTTGAATCAGAAAATGTATCGAGGTCCTTTGCTTTTGCCAATGTTGGCTGGATTATTAATTCGTTATCGAGTTCCGATGTACCCACTTTTGGCTGATATAGAAAAAGCATTTCTCCAAATCGAGTTGGAAGAATGTGATCGTGAAGTGACTAAGTTCTTGTGGGTAAAAGACATCAGTCAACCTTTAAGTCCTGACAATTTGATTATTTATCGTTTCCAACGGGTGGCTTTTGGTGTCATCTGTTCTCCAAGTTTGTTGGCGATGACCATTCGCCATCATTTAAACAAGTTTTCTGAGAGAAAAATTGTGCAAAATTTGTTTAAGAATATTTATGTGGATAATATTTTCGTTGGTTGTGATGATGAAAAGGAAATATTACCTAAGTATAAGGAGTTAAAATCAGTATTCAGTGAAGGCAAAATGAATCTGAGAGAATTCGTGACAAATGCTAAAGAAAGCTTAGAATTGATTCCTGTTGAAGACAGGTTGAATGATCAGAAACCAAAAGTTTTGGGTTTGATTTGGGATTTGAATTCTGATATGCTTGAATTGAAATTCCCTATAGTGACTGAAACCAAATTCACTCGTAGAAAAGTTCTGGAAATTATGGCTTCATTGTTTGATCCTTTAGGATTAGTTTCACCATGTCTAGTTCGTCCAAAACTGTTGTTTCAGAAGTTGTGGGATAATGGAAAGACATGGGATGAAGCTTTGGACGAAGAACATGAAAAAGAATGGAAAGCAATTGTGAATGAATGGTCTGGAAAAATTATTTATGTTCCAAGACGTATAACAAATTGTAAAGTACAAGATGAAATGAATTATCAGTTGCACACGTTCGTTGATGCATCACAGAATGTTTACGCTGCTTCAGTTTATTTAAGAAGTTGCAAAGGAAAGGAAGTTCAAAGTTGTTTAATTTATTCAAGAAATCGTATAAAGTCAAAGAATCAAACGTTAACAATTCCAAGAATGGAATTGTTAGCTATGTTAATAGGGGTTCGTGCTTCTAAATTCGTTGAAGATGAAATGGGTTTAAAAATAAATCAAAAGTTCATTTGGAGTGATGCAATGGTTGTTTTAAGTTGGTTAAATGGAAATGAAAAGCAACCAAAATTTGTGGAAAATCGTTTGATCGAAATCAGAAGTCACACAGATTGTATTTTTAAACACGTATCGACCTTGGACAGTCCATCAGATGTATCCTCAAGAGGATGTACCCCAATTGAAATCCAATATGATGAAAAATGGTGGAAAGGTCCAAGTTGGTTAATTGAAGATTCGGCTAAATGGCCAAATGAATTACATGTTGTGATTGAACCCAGAGTTGAAATTGTTCAAGTGATGATGACTAAGGTTATGTTAACTGAAAAGTTTATCGACATTAAAAGATTCAGTAGTTGGAATCGTTTGTTGAGAACAATTCAGATTGTTTTCACGTTTTTGAAAATTGCCTTAGGAGGTTATTGGAGGAAAAAAGGATTGGATAAAAAATATTCACTCATAAATTTGATTCTCAATAAAGATTTGGAAATTGCGTCAGAAATTTGTTTGATAAAGTTAGCCCAAGAAGGCAGTAGTTTAGAAAATAGCCGTTATGATTTGTTTAAAGATGAGGAAGGTCTTTTGAGACTTCGATCCAGAATTGAGAAAAGTGATGCAGAATATTCGGTAGAAAACCCGATTTGGTTACCAAAAGATTGTGAATTGCTACCGTTATTAGTCAAATGTATCCATGAAAGAATGAAACATGTTGGAGTTCAAAGTACATTAACCACGTTTTTATGTCAGTTCTGGACGCCACAACCGAGAAGAGTTGTGAAAAGTATCATCAGTCGTTGTTTTGTTTGTAGAAGAATGAAAGCACCTCCGTTTAAGTTGCCAAAAATGCCTATATTGCCATCTGATCGGACTCAGAGAATGTCTCCGTTTACAAGTATTGGAATTGATCATTTGGGTCCAACCTGGTTCAAAGATGAGAATAAGAAACCTAAAAAGTGTTGGATAACCATAATAACATGTCTGGGGACAAGAGCAGTTTATCTTGAACCAGTTCAGAATTTGTCCGCAAATACTTGTTTTGGTGTTTTGAGAAGATTTGCTGCAAGAAGAGGAACTCCGGAAAGAATACTTTCGGATAATTCTAAAACGTTTGTGGCTTGTTCTAAAATGTTTGCCTGTATGAGACCAGTTTGTCAGGGATTTCAGTGGAAGTTCATAAAGGCTTTAAGCCCGTGGCAAGGAGGTGTTTATGAACGTCTTGTTTCATTAGTGAAAGATGCGTTTAAGAAAACACTTGGAAAATTTATTTTGTGTTGGGATGAGACCCTTACATTCACTATTGAAGTAGAAGGAATAATCAATATGAGACCGTTGACTGCTGTTGAAGAAAATCCAGATAAACCCGGTTTTATTCCGTTGAGACCAATTGATTTTATATCACCGAGAAGAAATCTTTGCTTGGATATCAATTATGTTACAGAGTTTGTTTCTATTCATGGAAATGAAGGAATTGATTATGTTTATAAAAGTTCTTATTATACAGAATCGTTCAAACTCACTGAAAAGTTACTGAATGATTTATGGAATCGATGGAAAAAGGAATATTTGATTTGGTTGAGAGACAAAAGTCAATGGACTATGAAAGGTCCTCGTTCACAAACAAAAAGAGAACCTAAAGTTGGCGAAATTGTTGTTGTTGAAGAAGAATTTGTGCCTAGAAATCACTGGCAGTTAGCAAAAATTGTGGAATTGCAAGACACGACCGATGGAAGGCGTGTAAGAAATGTAAAAATTTTGATGAAGGGAAATATTTTTTCTCGTCCAATTAATAAATTGTATCCACTAGAAGTTGATGTGGAAGATTTTGAAACAGAAAAGGAAATTGCTGAAGCCATGGAAGATAAAGTGATTGAAGAAAGTCAGGTTGAAGGAACTTCGGAAGATAAAGTAAATGAAATTGTTGAAAAAGAGACAGAAAAAGTTCAACCAAAAACTCGAATGCGAACACGTCGAATGTTAAAAGGTTCAACAGTTACAAACGTAATTTTATTCTTTGGATTGTTATTCGCTATGTTTTCAAAAGTAAATCCAAGAAATGTTAGTTGTCCTGAATGTTTTGTTGAATGTAATGAGAAAGGTATATTGATCCGGTCACCAGAATATGTAGAAAAGTTTGAAATTTGCTGTGATCGAGATAGTTGTGTCACGCATTTAAGGAAAAATGAATTTCAATATCAATTGGATAAAGATTTGCTGATCACACATCATCGTTGTGAAGTCAGTTTTTGGTCAAAAGTTACTAATCTACTCACATTCGATGTCAGTTGTGAACCGATTGACGCATGTTCACTGATTTCATGTTATTTTTGTGTGGAAAGATTGGTAAACCATCAATGTTCACCGATCCGTACCCTTTTAGTAATTGCAAGTTTGATCATTGCGTTGTTATTATCAACAAGTTTGTTTTGCTGTCTATTTAGTTGGATAATTACACTGTTCAAATGTTGTAAAAGAAAGAAAAGAATCAGAAAAAGAAAATTTATCATTGGAAGAAAGTCATTTATCCTTTTACTTTGTATTTCTCCTGTGTATTCAGAAGTTATATCAAGAACAGCAAAAACAGAAGAATGTATTCGAGAAAATGAAAAGGTCGAATGTTATTGGAATTTTGTTGAGACACTAACTCTAATGACTGGAGAAAAGGAAACAATGTTGTTAAGAGACAATCGAAATAAGGTATTAGGAAGATTAGAAGTGAATTTGAAGTCATTCAAGATGAGATGTGAACCAATTATTGAAAGTTGGCATCGTTCTTATTATGCACAAGTAAAATCCGTTAAAAGTTGTCCAGGAGACGGGTCATGCAAGGATGGAAACTGTCTCAAAGTTAAAACTGAACCGAACATGACAATAAGTGAATTAAAAGAATGGGAAAATTTTCCAGGTCATAATCATTGTGCCGATTCATGTAGTTTTGCTTGGTGCAATTGTGGATATAAAATGGGTTCAAGTTGTATTTTTTATAGAACTTATGTGACTCCAGCAAATTCCGAAGTTTTCAAAGTTTTTACATGTAAATGGAAACCAATGTTTGAGATAGAATATGAATTGAATTATATGGGAAATGATACAAAAAGTCATGAAAAAAGTACTTTCACGTTACATCCAGGAATGATTGCTCATGGAGAGAACTACTCCATAGCAACAACTCAGTTTTCGATACCACCGGAACCCGAAATGGAAGGAAAGTTTGTCGGAAATTCGAGATTTGTAGCACTGAGCGGAGAAATCCATTCAGAATTGTTTTGTTCTGATTACGAAAATGCAAAAGTTTTCGATTGTTTGATTAGAGAACCAGTCTGTATTGATTGTTTTCCAAATGACGATGAAGGAAAGATAAATTGCAAATGTAATGATTTTTTAGTGGAAAGTATTTTGTCAAATCCGGAAAAAGTATTACCGATTAAAAGTGAAGAATTAGATTTGAGTTTTGATGGAAATTATGTCTATTCTGAGATTAAAGAAGAACCAGTAGATATAAATTTTAAGTTTGATGGATTTCGATTAGCCACAGTAACTGATTGGAATAAATGTAAAATTGAAATAACTGAATTTGGAGGTTGTTATGATTGTAGAACTGGAGCCGATTTGAATTTCACATGTACAACAGATCATGGAATTGCAATGGCAGAAATTATTTGTGAGGAGGATATCGCTTTTACAGCTAAATGTTCAGAAAAAGGAGAAAAAGAATTTTTAAGACTAAGTTTTGATCATCCTCATGTGAATATTGAATGTAAAGTAGATTGTTTAGGAGGAAAAAGTAACTTAAACATAGTCGGAAACTTGTTTCTCATTCATTTAGAAGAGTTTGATAATCAAGAACATTGGATCGAAACGAAGAACAAAGAAAAAGTTGATAATATGTTACCAAAGTTAGAGTTGAATACAGAAAATTGGAAATTAAATTGGCCTATAGTCAAAGATGTTCTTGATTTTGTTACAAAAATTCGAAATTTACTCACTCTAGTAGGTATACTGTCAATAACATTTATTGTTATTTGGATATTCTTGAAATTCAATGTTACACTCAAGATCTTTAAGTTATTAAGTTCCAAGTTACTTGTTCTCACTTTATTCTTGGGCCCCGGAGGTTGCTGTGAAGCATTCATCCGTGATGAGTCATGTGTTTTTCCAGGGGGGAATGACGGAGGGCGTGTCCATTTCGAAAATTTCTGTGGGCGTGATCAAAATTTATATATATATCCCGCAGTAAGCCCAAATTTTATCATTTGTATCAGTATTAAATTTGTTTTCAAAGAAAAAGTTGAGAAAAGTTGTGAAAAAATGGTTAGAGTTGTTCAAGATAAAGTTATCATAACAGTACCAGAGTTTTTGGAAAAGTTGATTGAAGGAACTCGTTTAACATTAGAATCGTTCATAAACTCTGAAAAAAGAAGTGGATTGATTGAAGCTTTTGATTTAATTGTTAAGAATCCCACTGTTAAGTTAACCCTTTCATATAAACGAGACGGATTGCAAGGTCGAGAAATGGACTACTGGTATATTGTGGAAAAGCCAGCAAACAATTATATAGTGATATTACCAAATATTACTTTAGCTCGTGATGAGGAAAGGTGTAATCGTTCTTTAAGTCGACCCAATTTACCAGGGATTCGTGAAAGAAATGGAGGAGTGAGTGCAATCGAACACTGTTTTTTAGTAATGGTAAAAGAAATGTATCCAATTTTTGTTCGTGAATATTCTTTTAAAATTGAGAAAGGATTATTCGTGTTGCCAACCATAATAACTAAGAAAAGATTGGATGAAGAAAAGAAAAGGAAAGAAGAAATGCTAAGAAAAAAGTTGGAAATGGAAAAGAAGAAGTTAGGCAATCCAGAATATAGAAAAAATAAGGAGAAAGTGACAGTTGACCTAAGAAAACCGTTACAGTCGAGAAGTCCTTCACAAAGTCCGCCAAGAGTAGTGTCCTCCTCGAAAGATAATAAAAGATTTTATATGGACCAATATAAGGAAATTCACGGAAATAAATTAGAGAAATTAATGGAAAATGAAAAAGTAGAAGAAAGAACTAAAAAGTTGAAAATCTCAGTCCCAAGTGGGTATTTTGAGTCAACATATGGCCCCTCAAATGCTTTGTATTCACCAACAGCTAGTCAAAATTGTGTTGAGCCATCATGTTCTTCCTCTTCCATGAAAAAATTTTTAAAAGAAAGTGGAAAAGCACAAGAAAAGGTTGACGAATGTTATAGTAAATGTATAGATGCTCACATTAAGCAACATGAATATGTAAAGAAGAGTAAAATGAGAAATGCATCGACCCAAACGGAATTAATCATATTGTTAAGCATTTGCTTCTGTTTGTGTTCATCTTCATTTTGTTTTGGAGAAATTGTTGAAGATAATGTCAAAAATGTGATGATTCATGTTAATGATGGAAAAATGATGGTTCCGCCTTTTTTTGTCGAGAAATGTGGAAAAAATTTCATTCTCTCGAACAGTCTCATTTTTCGCGATTTTTATTTTTCCCCGTTTAAAACTGTCCGGGAATTTTACTATTTTTTCGCGTTGAAAATAATTTCTATTGTTGGTTATAATTTTAGAGAGAAAATGGTTAAAACAATTCCAAATAAACGAACAAGTCAACAAAGATTCCCTGGAAAAGTGCCAAGACATGGAATTGGTAAAGGCAATATTCATCCACCCACAAGTGAAGACGAATTGGAAGAAAGTTCGGCCAAACGTTTAAAAATGATTGCTGAAAAACATGCAGAAAAAGGTCGTTCATCCTCATCCTCTTCCACTTCATCGTTGTCAGATGAGTCGCAGTCGCAGTCAAGTGAATCTGGAAATGAAAGTGAAGAAAAAGGTGAAAATGATTTGAAAAATGAAGGGGAAGTTAAAGAAAAAGCAAAACGTTCTTGCACAGTTTGTAAAGCCAAAGGGTTAGATGAGTCAATTTTCGGAAGCCACATTAAAACTAATCGAAATTGTCCTTCAAAATTAATTGTTGATGATAATAAAATGATTAAAGATGAAATGGTCAATGAAAAGTCGGTTGTGAGTTCGTTGCCAAATCAATCTGTTGTGTCCTCGCATCATCCTCAAGTTGAGTCAAAGAAGAGTGAAATGCCTCAAAAGTCGGTTGCTTCGTCCCCAGCTCAGTCATCTTCTAGTCAAGTCCAAATGAATGATGCGATCATGAAGACAATGGAAAGTATGCAAAAAGAATTGATGGAATTGCGAAAGGACAAAGAAAAAAGGGAAGAGTTGAAGAAAATTGCCCAGGAAGAACGTTCGAGGTCAATCCGTATAGTCAATAACATATTAGAGAAAAGATCACAAGATGATGATAAAGAATTGAAAAACCTCAAAATTCCCAAAAAAACCTGATTCGTTTTTCAGTGCACAAGTTGAGAGCCATGACCCAGTCAAAAATGATGAAGATCGTAAAGAAAAGGCTTTGGAAATGATCAAGTCAAGACGTGAACAATTGGTTCAAGAAATTGGTGGAAAATTGTTTGGAAGAAATGAGAAAGTTGGTTCGCATTCAAAAGAAGCAAATGTTTTGCTTCGAATGCGTTCTTTGATTCAAGATTGTTTGGATTTGGTGCCAAGAACTGGGTGTGAAAATGTGTCGAAACGTTCGTTGTACTGGAATAAGTTGGAAATGTTAAAAGACCAAATTGGCTCTTTGGTGCAAAATGCAGCCGATTGGGATGCATTGAATTTGACTGTGTTGTTGAGTAAAGAAGAGGATGAAATGAAAAGAAAGGTAGACCCAAGTATGGGAGGAGAAACTTCAAAAAAGGATAAATGAGGAAATTGATATTTTTGATGATATATTCAAATAAAATTCCCATACTTCATTTATTTTTTATCCCAATTAAAAATTCCAATATTTCTTTTATTTTTTTTTTTGGCGCCGGGAGTGTCGCGGAAACGAACTTTAACTTTTTTAATTTTCATTCAAAAAACAACTTCGTTTTTCCGACTTTCCCGTTCCCTTCATTTACTATTTGTTTTTCACAATCAATCATTGACCTTTCCAAAAAATGTGGCCCCAAATATTTGTCAATCGCCCCGCCCTTTTTTGACACTATTTAAACATCGATTTTCCCTCCAAATAATCACTTCTCCGCTATCATTTATCGCATACACAAGCAAACAATCCTTTTATATTCGCGCTTTTATTTTAAATTTGATTCGCTAATATTTTATTTGTGATAAATATATTTTGCTTTTTCTTGTTGGAAAAAAGGGGAATTTGAAATAGGAATTTGCCTTTAAGTCCTAATCTTCCCTAAAAAGACCCATTTGCCGACACCAAATAATCGCTTTCTTCGCTCTCATACTCATCATCCTGATTTTCATCATTAATGAACGAATTGTCATATTGTTGCATTTGGAGCCAATTTCGATAGGTTTGTCTAAAAAATTAGAAAATTTTAAAATTTGCTGACAATTTCAAAATATTTTTATTAATTTTTTATTCAGTTATAAAACTCACTTTGCTATTTTCATGATGTTATTGTGCAAATCTGCTTCAATTCCTTTCGGAATCACTGGATGAACTATTTCATGTAATTTTGTGAATGCAAGCTATAAAAATAGAACATTTGAATTAATTGATTTCGATTCATTAGATTTTAATTCAAAATTAATCAATCAACTACGTTAGATAATAATATTCAATATGGCTCAAACAGGGTGACCCATTCACCTGACCAAAAATATGGCATAAGCTCTTAAAAATATGGAAAAAATATGGCAAAATTTTTCAAAAATATGGCAAAAAATATGGCATTTTCTAAAAGCTTAAAATTTGATATAAATACATTTAAAAATATTTATTCTTTAATTTTTTCCCTTTCTTTAACAAGTTTTAATTCTCAAAAATGACAGCGAATGGGAAATTTTTTAGTCTGAATTAGCCGCGAAGCGAAAAATTAAACCCAAAAATGGCCACGTAACCAAAAATTAGAACCAAAAATGGTCGCGTAGCGAAAAATTTCAGCTAAAAATGGCCTCATAAAGAGAAATTTTGTCCAATTTGCCAAGTTCTCAAAAATATGGCAAAATATGGCAAAAGTCAAAAATATGGAAAAAATATGGCGAGATGGTCAAAAATATGGCAAATGCCATATAAATATGGCAATTGGGTCACCCTGGGCTCAAATCTTATATGTTTTTTGATTTATAAATTAAATCAATTGAAAAACATTTTTTAATTATAAAATTTTTTTATTTATTTTTTTTCTAAATATTTTGTATTTTTCCTCTTCAAAATCTTTCTATTTTTTTAACATTTTGTATTTTCTTCCTAAAATTCTTTTATTTTATTCTAAAAAAATTTGTTTTCATTATTAGAATATTTTGTTCATTTTACCTTCACTTCTTCCTTGGTACGTTGAAGCATAAAAACATTTAGCAATATATTCACACGAACCGTATTGAATTTTCTCTTCATTCCATATTTTCGGAATTTTGGAATAATTTCTGAAAAATTTATTAAAATGAATTTATTTTTAATATTAAATCTAACGTCGTCCTTGGAAGAATTGTTTCAACATTTTGTAGTCCATTTGTTCATTATTATTTGCGAAAATTGGCAGACGAAGAAATCTTTAAAATTTTATAAATAATTTTAACCATTATATAAATATTTACCTCAAAACTGGGAACAAATCTCTTATTTTGTTGTGTATTGGAGTGCCGGAGAGGACCCAACGATGGTCGGCTTCCAGTCGCATGCAAGCGATTGATTTCAGCGCATTTTTATTTCGAATATGGTGGACTTCATCCAGCACAATTCGCTTCCAACATATTTTGGTCAGAACAGAGATTGGGCATTCGGGGATCTGTGCAGAATTTTTTCTTATATTTGGGATTATTTTTTTGCTAAAATTTTTGCCTCTCTGGATGCGTTTTTTTCTAAAATTTTTCTTAATCGCGGGTTAAATTTTATTACTATGAGTTAAAAATCTGAAAATTGTGACTTTTCAAAAATGATGTGATGCTCCTTACAGTTTATTATAAAGAAAATTATTTTTAATAAATTCTAGCAATTTTACAAATATCTTTATTTTAGCCTAAAATCTTTATTTTCAAGATCTATGTACACAAACTGCAACCCTACTTTTATCCAAATATTTTTATATAATTATTATTCAATTTGACCTTATATTTGCGTTCTCCTTTGCAATGCTTCATCTCTTCTTCGTCTTTCATTTCACGAAATTTTGATAAAAGTGTATCATATGTCATTATGATACAATCGTGCGCGATTAATCTGTAAAAGAAATTGGAAATTCAAATTATGGGTAAAAATTGTTAATCCTAAATTTTTGTATTTTTTTTCCTTCGATGAAAATATTTTTAAGAAAATATCATTCTTTTTTTAACATTTTTGTAAGATTATATATAAATCTATGTATTTGATTCGCACTTTTTAATAATAAACATTGTATCGAAATAAACCACATCTAGCAATCAAATCAAACTAAGGAATTAGGGCTAAGAAAGTTAGGCATTTAAAAATAGGTCAAATAGGCGCCTAACAAAAATAAAATTGCAAATAAAGTTGATTTTTTTGACTATTTGGTAATTTTTTTCCAATTTTAAACTTTTAATAAATTTTCTAAAAAAGCTTAAAAATAGTTTTTTTTTCTTCCAATAAAAATATTTGGATGGGATGGGATCAGCCCGAGCTTTATATTAGGCAAGTTTTTGCATTTCAAAACACTCTCTCATTTCGTCATCAAAAATTTTTATTTCCTTTTTTTATTAAAAATTTTCCCAAAAAATGACAAAATTAGCAAAAATAGTCACTTTATAAACCATTATTTTAATTTTCAAACAAACTTAAAAACACAATTTATTCATGCCTATTATAGCATAATGAGGAAAAAAATGGGCATTTACCTGAGACTAACTGAGCCCTACTAGGAATTTGAGAAAATAAATTTATTCGAAAAATGATTCCTTTTTATTTTATAAAACCACTAATTAATTAAAAGAACCCACTCTTTTGGTTCATCGGTTCGATCCATTCCACGGAAAATAATCCAACTCAAATTTGTTTTTGTATCAATCTCGATGCCCCAATTGCCAACCAAACTGCTTGGACAAATTATCAAAGTTGATTTAGAAGTGAGCAATTTTCGAGTGCCTTAAGAAGGTGAATTCGGTTGATTAAATCAACAAAGAAATTAATTACATTTGTGCTGATGTTTGAGAGTATCGGCAGAAGCAATTTCTTCCAATTGATTCTTTTTGTGCTGAATCAGCGCCAACATTGAGATGGTCTTGCCAAGTCCCATTTCATCCGCCAAAATGCCTCCAATTCCATGCTGTTCTCGCCAAAGCATCCAACGCAAAGCGATGCTTTGATGTTCTTTCAATTTTGCACGAAAATTCTATTAATAATAAAAATATTTTTTAAAAAATTGAACAATAACTCTAGTTTATTTGGCTATGTTTTTTGCATTTTTAAATAATTTATAAAAAATGTTTTAAGTAATTTATAAAAAATGGAATGAATCAAAGTCATTTTAAAAATAATCCTAATTATTTGTATTATTTGTTTTTATAATTTTTGAATATGTTGGCCATTGCAAATTTCGTAACGGTTACTATTTTTACAGATAAAAAAATTTCTGATTTCTAATAAATCAAAAATCAGTTTTAGACCCTACCAAAAACATTTTACCAATTTGTATATTTCATCGAGACCAATCGATTGGTATATAATTTGACATCATTGTTTGTTGTCAAAAGCTAATATTTTATATATAATTCGATGCGACTCGATGAGATCAACAAATTCATATATAATATTTGTAGGGTTAAAACCGCTTTCTGATTTACTAAAGGAGTAAAAGGTTTTTTGCCGAGAGATTTGGGTTCTTTTGCCGAGAGATTGGGTTCTTTTGCCGAGAGATCGGTTTTTTGATTATAACTTGTTAGTGCTTGATCCCAGAACTTCAAACCTTATACTCATTTTATAGAGCTCATCGAGACGCGTCTATTGATGTATAGTTTTCTGGGGTTTGGTTAAAAATAAATGAGTTATAAACCAGAAACCAAAATATGGTTCAAGCGGTTTAATAGTTTGAATTTTGGCCAAATCTCGACAAATTATACATCAATCGACGCGTCTCGATGAGCTCTATAAAATAGCTAAATGGTTCGGGGGTCTGGTCTGGGATCAAGCACTAACAAGTTATAATCAAAACCGATCTCTCGGCAAAAGAACCCAAATCCCTCGGCAAAAGAACCCAAATCTCTCGGCAGGATCCCCACCCTTTACTAAAGTAAAAAATTGTTTTGTCGGTAAAAAAATATTTTCCCTATTATCCAATGGTGTTTTTCTCTGCTCTTTTAAAATCCATTTTTAGATTGGTCAACATTTTCAGAAAATGGCCCAAAATTTCGAACCATTTATTTATTCATTGAAATATTCTAATTTTAATTCACAACCTCCGGAGTTTCCATAAAATTGCCCAATTCCTTCTGTGCTTCCTCAGAGACTCGCGCCTTTTCCATTCTTCGTTGCTCGTTGTACAATTGTGTATAAAAATTTTGACACTTGTATTCCGTCTCTCCGAATTCTTTTTTTGGATCTTCTTCCTCATCCGTGTCATCTTCCTCTTCTTCCTGGGCTGCTGAATCTTCATAGGAAATATCATCTTCATCTTCCGAGCTGGTTTCATTCTCTTCTTTTGAATAGCTTTCATCCATATCCGTTTCTTCTTTTTCGTCTTCCGCTGCTGAATCTTCATCAGAAATTTCTTCTAAAGTGTTTTCATCCTCTACACTCTGTTCTTCATCCACCGGTTCCTCCTTTAAAATTAGTAATTTTAATATAAATTAAATGAATTTTTACTAACAATTTCGTTTATTAAGCCTTCATCCTCTGTTGCATTCTGTTCTTCATTCAGCGTTTGTTCTTCCTTTAATACATTATTTTTATTTGTTATATTTAATTTGATAATTTTTTAATAATTATATTATACGTCATAATTTAAAAATAATAATTTTGCTATATTTGGTTAAAATAATTTTAAACTCATCAAAAATTGTGTTGAACTTATTTTAAAATTGAATTTGAATAAGAATTTAATTTGGAAAAATCCTTTGAAATGAACAAATTTTTCAATGACATTCATAGGTCATTTATTTATAAATTATTATAGAGCTAGAAAGTAGTTGTTGGATGGAAGTTTTTATATCACCATAATTTTAAACAATAAAATTTTACACTTACAAGAATTTCTACACTTTCATCTGGCATCAGTTTTATTGGGATTCCATTGAATTCAAAATCATTTGATATGTCTGCCCACTGATCATCTGTAAAAATAATAATAATAATAATTATTATTATTTATGCATATTTTCAACCTAATTCATAGATATTTGGATTAAATTTTTAACGAAATTATTTAAATAAATCAAACTAAAATTAAAATCTAATAAAAATTCCTAAAAATTTAAAGATTTACAGCATTTAAAATATTGGAAATGAAAATGACTGAACAATATTAGAAAAAGTTTATTATTATTAAAAAATTACCATTAATTTTGCGAGGAACTTCAATTGGCAGCTGTTCCTCTTCAGATCTTTGTGAAGAATCGGCCAAGGATTGCGCTGCTGCTGCTGTTTTTGTTTCAATTCCGTTGCATTATTTTGAAGAACATTGACACGCTTTGAACGGGTCAGATAACGATGAACAGGGGTTAATGGTGAAATGGGAATTTTATGTTTTCTTGGCATTTTCATTTTCGAAATATGATTTGTTTAATCTGAAAATTGTTTTTTATTGAATTTTTTCATCATTTCTTTCTAAAGCTAATTATCCTGGTAGTTTTCGCGGTTATTGAGCATAAATTTTCCAATTATAGAGAAAAAAAATGCAAAAAAATAGAATACTTTTATCTATCCAAATGTTTTTTATACTTTTGAAGCTCAATATCTTTGTCAGTTATCAGTTTCTCGTTAAAATAAAAGGCCGATAATTTTTACTTTATTGGAAATAATGTAGCTAATGGTCAAGAAAAGAACAAAATAGATACCTTTCTTATTTCTTAATGAAATAAATTAACCTTTATTTTTATTCAAATATTTATGTAGAATAATTTCAAATACTGTCGAATTCCCCAGTCAGCAGTCATCTTTTTGAAAAGAATTGGGCGAATTTTATCTGAGACTGAGAAACAGATACGAGAATGAGACCTAATTTACCATCGCCGCTTATTTTTGAATATATCATTTATTCCCCCGTATAATCCTCGGTGGAGGGTCCATTTCCCCAAATCAGAATAGGGGCTAGGGACTATGGGCTTATGGGCTTCGGAGCATAGGAGTCTAGCGGAAATAGTACATGCTAGAGATTTGGGGAAATGGACCCATTTGGGGAAATGGACCCCCACCCCAATCATAATCCTCGTCCCCGATGAATATTTCTGGGAATGAATGGTCCTCAATCTTTAAGTATATTTAATTATATATTTTTGCCTATTGCAAAATTCTCAACAAATCAAAGGCCTTTTGAATGCGACAAAGGAAATTTTGTTATTCTCTTTTTAGCTCATTTTTTTGTCATCTTCTTATTAAGTATCCAATTTTTCAATGGGTTCGCCGATTGATGAATTTTGCCTTATTCAAAAATTTTTCTTGGCCATAATACCGAGTTGGTACTTAAGTCGGCAGAAGTACATTTATCTCTGTCACCAATCAAAAAATAAAGTTTTGTTTGCCTCTCAAAAATAAATTCAAAATATATTTACCCGAGGCAATTTTTACAAATTTTTCTATCCAAACTAATCCATCATTTTCCAATTTACATTGCTTCATCCGTCGGTAATTTATATTTAAATATTACAATCTAATACTTTCTATATTCATTCATTGTCTCACATTCAAAATTAAATTAAAACAATGTAAACCTATTTAAATTTCAAATTATTTACTCGAGATAATTTTTTTCCAAACCAATTGCTTAGTTAGATTAAAAAATGGGTCAATTTGGAAATTTTACTTCGGATAAAATATTATAATTATAAAAATAGTGTAACAGCTGGAAAAGAGAAAAAATCACTGAATTTGATTTTATTAATATTTTTATGTGTATTTGTTAAAATTATTTGGTTAGTAATCTTCATTTAAATATCTGTAAAATTTTATTGATTTTATTTGTTAAAAATTCCACTTTTTATTCTTGAAATAAAAATAGAACATGACCAGAATGTTTGTTGCCAACCCACAAACAGCAAGCAGCAAAATCACATAAAAAAGTTGAGGAATTGGAAAAAGGGGGAATGTTGGTCACCAAGGACAATGATTGGACTTATACATTGGCTTTTGGCGAAAACAAGTGTAGCACTTTTCTGAATCACAGAGTTAAAATTTTGTTGGAACCGAACAACAAAGTTGACCTTTGAAAACGCTGTTCAGGACTGTCAATGACTGTAAGCCGTGATTAA
This sequence comes from Pratylenchus scribneri, assembly GCA_030063045.1. Lineage (NCBI taxonomy): Eukaryota > Metazoa > Nematoda > Chromadorea > Rhabditida > Pratylenchidae > Pratylenchus > Pratylenchus scribneri. The sequence goes on along the minus strand of JAQSEB010000185.1, from coordinate 814,691 downwards.
TGAAAATGCTGGCTAACAATAAATGGAATACGGAAACGCCTTATGATGTTTCTTATTCTTTTCATTTATTTATTGCTTTAAAAAATTCCATCCTTTTAAGAAAAATACTTAACATCTATTTATCATCTTGAACCTCTCCGAATTGCGAATTCGAACCACATAAAATATGTTCCATTGACTTTCCACTATTTAAATTAATAAAAATTGAATACGAATTGCATTTTTTTTATATTTTCTTCTATCTTGCATCAACTTTTACTATTCTTTAATTTAAATAATAATCATTTTTATTTCCACCACTGTTCGTTACTCATTTTAATTAGCCAACCATAATAACTAAGAAAAGATTGGATGAAGAAAAGAAAAGGAAAGAAGAAATGCTAAGAAAAAAGTTGGAAATGGAAAAGAAGAAGTTAGGCAATCCAGAATATAGAAAAAATAAGGAGAAAGTGACAGTTGACCTAAGAAAACCGTTACAGTCGAGAAGTCCTTCACAAAGTCCGCCAAGAGTAGTGTCCTCCTCGAAAGATAATAAAAGATTTTATATGGACCAATATAAGGAAATTCACGGAAATAAATTAGAGAAATTAATGGAAAATGAAAAAGTAGAAGAAAGAACTAAAAAGTTGAAAATCTCAGTCCCAAGTGGGTATTTTGAGTCAACATATGGCCCCTCAAATGCTTTGTATTCACCAACAGCTAGTCAAAATTGTGTTGAGCCATCATGTTCTTCCTCTTCCATGAAAAAATTTTTAAAAGAAAGTGGAAAAGCACAAGAAAAGGTTGACGAATGTTATAGTAAATGTATAGATGCTCACATTAAGCAACATGAATATGTAAAGAAGAGTAAAATGAGAAATGCATCGACCCAAACGGAATTAATCATATTGTTAAGCATTTGCTTCTGTTTGTGTTCATCTTCATTTTGTTTTGGAGAAATTGTTGAAGATAATGTCAAAAATGTGATGATTCATGTTAATGATGGAAAAATGATGGTTCCGCCTTTTTTTGTCGAGAAATGTGGAAAAAATTTCATTCTCTCGAACAGTCTCATTTTTCGCGATTTTTATTTTTCCCCGTTTAAAACTGTCCGGGAATTTTACTATTTTTTCGCGTTGAAAATAATTTCTATTGTTGGTTATAATTTTAGAGAGAAAATGGTTAAAACAATTCCAAATAAACGAACAAGTCAACAAAGATTCCCTGGAAAAGTGCCAAGACATGGAATTGGTAAAGGCAATATTCATCCACCCACAAGTGAAGACGAATTGGAAGAAAGTTCGGCCAAACGTTTAAAAATGATTGCTGAAAAACATGCAGAAAAAGGTCGTTCATCCTCATCCTCTTCCACTTCATCGTTGTCAGATGAGTCGCAGTCGCAGTCAAGTGAATCTGGAAATGAAAGTGAAGAAAAAGGTGAAAATGATTTGAAAAATGAAGGGGAAGTTAAAGAAAAAGCAAAACGTTCTTGCACAGTTTGTAAAGCCAAAGGGTTAGATGAGTCAATTTTCGGAAGCCACATTAAAACTAATCGAAATTGTCCTTCAAAATTAATTGTTGATGATAATAAAATGATTAAAGATGAAATGGTCAATGAAAAGTCGGTTGTGAGTTCGTTGCCAAATCAATCTGTTGTGTCCTCGCATCATCCTCAAGTTGAGTCAAAGAAGAGTGAAATGCCTCAAAAGTCGGTTGCTTCGTCCCCAGCTCAGTCATCTTCTAGTCAAGTCCAAATGAATGATGCGATCATGAAGACAATGGAAAGTATGCAAAAAGAATTGATGGAATTGCGAAAGGACAAAGAAAAAAGGGAAGAGTTGAAGAAAATTGCCCAGGAAGAACGTTCGAGGTCAATCCGTATAGTCAATAACATATTAGAGAAAAGATCACAAGATGATGATAAAGAATTGAAAAACCTCAAAATTCCCAAAAAAACCTGATTCGTTTTTCAGTGCACAAGTTGAGAGCCATGACCCAGTCAAAAATGATGAAGATCGTAAAGAAAAGGCTTTGGAAATGATCAAGTCAAGACGTGAACAATTGGTTCAAGAAATTGGTGGAAAATTGTTTGGAAGAAATGAGAAAGTTGGTTCGCATTCAAAAGAAGCAAATGTTTTGCTTCGAATGCGTTCTTTGATTCAAGATTGTTTGGATTTGGTGCCAAGAACTGGGTGTGAAAATGTGTCGAAACGTTCGTTGTACTGGAATAAGTTGGAAATGTTAAAAGACCAAATTGGCTCTTTGGTGCAAAATGCAGCCGATTGGGATGCATTGAATTTGACTGTGTTGTTGAGTAAAGAAGAGGATGAAATGAAAAGAAAGGTAGACCCAAGTATGGGAGGAGAAACTTCAAAAAAGGATAAATGAGGAAATTGATATTTTTGATGATATATTCAAATAAAATTCCCATACTTCATTTATTTTTTATCCCAATTAAAAATTCCAATATTTCTTTTATTTTTTTTTTTGGCGCCGGGAGTGTCGCGGAAACGAACTTTAACTTTTTTAATTTTCATTCAAAAAACAACTTCGTTTTTCCGACTTTCCCGTTCCCTTCATTTACTATTTGTTTTTCACAATCAATCATTGACCTTTCCAAAAAATGTGGCCCCAAATATTTGTCAATCGCCCCGCCCTTTTTTGACACTATTTAAACATCGATTTTCCCTCCAAATAATCACTTCTCCGCTATCATTTATCGCATACACAAGCAAACAATCCTTTTATATTCGCGCTTTTATTTTAAATTTGATTCGCTAATATTTTATTTGTGATAAATATATTTTGCTTTTTCTTGTTGGAAAAAAGGGGAATTTGAAATAGGAATTTGCCTTTAAGTCCTAATCTTCCCTAAAAAGACCCATTTGCCGACACCAAATAATCGCTTTCTTCGCTCTCATACTCATCATCCTGATTTTCATCATTAATGAACGAATTGTCATATTGTTGCATTTGGAGCCAATTTCGATAGGTTTGTCTAAAAAATTAGAAAATTTTAAAATTTGCTGACAATTTCAAAATATTTTTATTAATTTTTTATTCAGTTATAAAACTCACTTTGCTATTTTCATGATGTTATTGTGCAAATCTGCTTCAATTCCTTTCGGAATCACTGGATGAACTATTTCATGTAATTTTGTGAATGCAAGCTATAAAAATAGAACATTTGAATTAATTGATTTCGATTCATTAGATTTTAATTCAAAATTAATCAATCAACTACGTTAGATAATAATATTCAATATGGCTCAAACAGGGTGACCCATTCACCTGACCAAAAATATGGCATAAGCTCTTAAAAATATGGAAAAAATATGGCAAAATTTTTCAAAAATATGGCAAAAAATATGGCATTTTCTAAAAGCTTAAAATTTGATATAAATACATTTAAAAATATTTATTCTTTAATTTTTTCCCTTTCTTTAACAAGTTTTAATTCTCAAAAATGACAGCGAATGGGAAATTTTTTAGTCTGAATTAGCCGCGAAGCGAAAAATTAAACCCAAAAATGGCCACGTAACCAAAAATTAGAACCAAAAATGGTCGCGTAGCGAAAAATTTCAGCTAAAAATGGCCTCATAAAGAGAAATTTTGTCCAATTTGCCAAGTTCTCAAAAATATGGCAAAATATGGCAAAAGTCAAAAATATGGAAAAAATATGGCGAGATGGTCAAAAATATGGCAAATGCCATATAAATATGGCAATTGGGTCACCCTGGGCTCAAATCTTATATGTTTTTTGATTTATAAATTAAATCAATTGAAAAACATTTTTTAATTATAAAATTTTTTTATTTATTTTTTTTCTAAATATTTTGTATTTTTCCTCTTCAAAATCTTTCTATTTTTTTAACATTTTGTATTTTCTTCCTAAAATTCTTTTATTTTATTCTAAAAAAATTTGTTTTCATTATTAGAATATTTTGTTCATTTTACCTTCACTTCTTCCTTGGTACGTTGAAGCATAAAAACATTTAGCAATATATTCACACGAACCGTATTGAATTTTCTCTTCATTCCATATTTTCGGAATTTTGGAATAATTTCTGAAAAATTTATTAAAATGAATTTATTTTTAATATTAAATCTAACGTCGTCCTTGGAAGAATTGTTTCAACATTTTGTAGTCCATTTGTTCATTATTATTTGCGAAAATTGGCAGACGAAGAAATCTTTAAAATTTTATAAATAATTTTAACCATTATATAAATATTTACCTCAAAACTGGGAACAAATCTCTTATTTTGTTGTGTATTGGAGTGCCGGAGAGGACCCAACGATGGTCGGCTTCCAGTCGCATGCAAGCGATTGATTTCAGCGCATTTTTATTTCGAATATGGTGGACTTCATCCAGCACAATTCGCTTCCAACATATTTTGGTCAGAACAGAGATTGGGCATTCGGGGATCTGTGCAGAATTTTTTCTTATATTTGGGATTATTTTTTTGCTAAAATTTTTGCCTCTCTGGATGCGTTTTTTTCTAAAATTTTTCTTAATCGCGGGTTAAATTTTATTACTATGAGTTAAAAATCTGAAAATTGTGACTTTTCAAAAATGATGTGATGCTCCTTACAGTTTATTATAAAGAAAATTATTTTTAATAAATTCTAGCAATTTTACAAATATCTTTATTTTAGCCTAAAATCTTTATTTTCAAGATCTATGTACACAAACTGCAACCCTACTTTTATCCAAATATTTTTATATAATTATTATTCAATTTGACCTTATATTTGCGTTCTCCTTTGCAATGCTTCATCTCTTCTTCGTCTTTCATTTCACGAAATTTTGATAAAAGTGTATCATATGTCATTATGATACAATCGTGCGCGATTAATCTGTAAAAGAAATTGGAAATTCAAATTATGGGTAAAAATTGTTAATCCTAAATTTTTGTATTTTTTTTCCTTCGATGAAAATATTTTTAAGAAAATATCATTCTTTTTTTAACATTTTTGTAAGATTATATATAAATCTATGTATTTGATTCGCACTTTTTAATAATAAACATTGTATCGAAATAAACCACATCTAGCAATCAAATCAAACTAAGGAATTAGGGCTAAGAAAGTTAGGCATTTAAAAATAGGTCAAATAGGCGCCTAACAAAAATAAAATTGCAAATAAAGTTGATTTTTTTGACTATTTGGTAATTTTTTTCCAATTTTAAACTTTTAATAAATTTTCTAAAAAAGCTTAAAAATAGTTTTTTTTTCTTCCAATAAAAATATTTGGATGGGATGGGATCAGCCCGAGCTTTATATTAGGCAAGTTTTTGCATTTCAAAACACTCTCTCATTTCGTCATCAAAAATTTTTATTTCCTTTTTTTATTAAAAATTTTCCCAAAAAATGACAAAATTAGCAAAAATAGTCACTTTATAAACCATTATTTTAATTTTCAAACAAACTTAAAAACACAATTTATTCATGCCTATTATAGCATAATGAGGAAAAAAATGGGCATTTACCTGAGACTAACTGAGCCCTACTAGGAATTTGAGAAAATAAATTTATTCGAAAAATGATTCCTTTTTATTTTATAAAACCACTAATTAATTAAAAGAACCCACTCTTTTGGTTCATCGGTTCGATCCATTCCACGGAAAATAATCCAACTCAAATTTGTTTTTGTATCAATCTCGATGCCCCAATTGCCAACCAAACTGCTTGGACAAATTATCAAAGTTGATTTAGAAGTGAGCAATTTTCGAGTGCCTTAAGAAGGTGAATTCGGTTGATTAAATCAACAAAGAAATTAATTACATTTGTGCTGATGTTTGAGAGTATCGGCAGAAGCAATTTCTTCCAATTGATTCTTTTTGTGCTGAATCAGCGCCAACATTGAGATGGTCTTGCCAAGTCCCATTTCATCCGCCAAAATGCCTCCAATTCCATGCTGTTCTCGCCAAAGCATCCAACGCAAAGCGATGCTTTGATGTTCTTTCAATTTTGCACGAAAATTCTATTAATAATAAAAATATTTTTTAAAAAATTGAACAATAACTCTAGTTTATTTGGCTATGTTTTTTGCATTTTTAAATAATTTATAAAAAATGTTTTAAGTAATTTATAAAAAATGGAATGAATCAAAGTCATTTTAAAAATAATCCTAATTATTTGTATTATTTGTTTTTATAATTTTTGAATATGTTGGCCATTGCAAATTTCGTAACGGTTACTATTTTTACAGATAAAAAAATTTCTGATTTCTAATAAATCAAAAATCAGTTTTAGACCCTACCAAAAACATTTTACCAATTTGTATATTTCATCGAGACCAATCGATTGGTATATAATTTGACATCATTGTTTGTTGTCAAAAGCTAATATTTTATATATAATTCGATGCGACTCGATGAGATCAACAAATTCATATATAATATTTGTAGGGTTAAAACCGCTTTCTGATTTACTAAAGGAGTAAAAGGTTTTTTGCCGAGAGATTTGGGTTCTTTTGCCGAGAGATTGGGTTCTTTTGCCGAGAGATCGGTTTTTTGATTATAACTTGTTAGTGCTTGATCCCAGAACTTCAAACCTTATACTCATTTTATAGAGCTCATCGAGACGCGTCTATTGATGTATAGTTTTCTGGGGTTTGGTTAAAAATAAATGAGTTATAAACCAGAAACCAAAATATGGTTCAAGCGGTTTAATAGTTTGAATTTTGGCCAAATCTCGACAAATTATACATCAATCGACGCGTCTCGATGAGCTCTATAAAATAGCTAAATGGTTCGGGGGTCTGGTCTGGGATCAAGCACTAACAAGTTATAATCAAAACCGATCTCTCGGCAAAAGAACCCAAATCCCTCGGCAAAAGAACCCAAATCTCTCGGCAGGATCCCCACCCTTTACTAAAGTAAAAAATTGTTTTGTCGGTAAAAAAATATTTTCCCTATTATCCAATGGTGTTTTTCTCTGCTCTTTTAAAATCCATTTTTAGATTGGTCAACATTTTCAGAAAATGGCCCAAAATTTCGAACCATTTATTTATTCATTGAAATATTCTAATTTTAATTCACAACCTCCGGAGTTTCCATAAAATTGCCCAATTCCTTCTGTGCTTCCTCAGAGACTCGCGCCTTTTCCATTCTTCGTTGCTCGTTGTACAATTGTGTATAAAAATTTTGACACTTGTATTCCGTCTCTCCGAATTCTTTTTTTGGATCTTCTTCCTCATCCGTGTCATCTTCCTCTTCTTCCTGGGCTGCTGAATCTTCATAGGAAATATCATCTTCATCTTCCGAGCTGGTTTCATTCTCTTCTTTTGAATAGCTTTCATCCATATCCGTTTCTTCTTTTTCGTCTTCCGCTGCTGAATCTTCATCAGAAATTTCTTCTAAAGTGTTTTCATCCTCTACACTCTGTTCTTCATCCACCGGTTCCTCCTTTAAAATTAGTAATTTTAATATAAATTAAATGAATTTTTACTAACAATTTCGTTTATTAAGCCTTCATCCTCTGTTGCATTCTGTTCTTCATTCAGCGTTTGTTCTTCCTTTAATACATTATTTTTATTTGTTATATTTAATTTGATAATTTTTTAATAATTATATTATACGTCATAATTTAAAAATAATAATTTTGCTATATTTGGTTAAAATAATTTTAAACTCATCAAAAATTGTGTTGAACTTATTTTAAAATTGAATTTGAATAAGAATTTAATTTGGAAAAATCCTTTGAAATGAACAAATTTTTCAATGACATTCATAGGTCATTTATTTATAAATTATTATAGAGCTAGAAAGTAGTTGTTGGATGGAAGTTTTTATATCACCATAATTTTAAACAATAAAATTTTACACTTACAAGAATTTCTACACTTTCATCTGGCATCAGTTTTATTGGGATTCCATTGAATTCAAAATCATTTGATATGTCTGCCCACTGATCATCTGTAAAAATAATAATAATAATAATTATTATTATTTATGCATATTTTCAACCTAATTCATAGATATTTGGATTAAATTTTTAACGAAATTATTTAAATAAATCAAACTAAAATTAAAATCTAATAAAAATTCCTAAAAATTTAAAGATTTACAGCATTTAAAATATTGGAAATGAAAATGACTGAACAATATTAGAAAAAGTTTATTATTATTAAAAAATTACCATTAATTTTGCGAGGAACTTCAATTGGCAGCTGTTCCTCTTCAGATCTTTGTGAAGAATCGGCCAAGGATTGCGCTGCTGCTGCTGTTTTTGTTTCAATTCCGTTGCATTATTTTGAAGAACATTGACACGCTTTGAACGGGTCAGATAACGATGAACAGGGGTTAATGGTGAAATGGGAATTTTATGTTTTCTTGGCATTTTCATTTTCGAAATATGATTTGTTTAATCTGAAAATTGTTTTTTATTGAATTTTTTCATCATTTCTTTCTAAAGCTAATTATCCTGGTAGTTTTCGCGGTTATTGAGCATAAATTTTCCAATTATAGAGAAAAAAAATGCAAAAAAATAGAATACTTTTATCTATCCAAATGTTTTTTATACTTTTGAAGCTCAATATCTTTGTCAGTTATCAGTTTCTCGTTAAAATAAAAGGCCGATAATTTTTACTTTATTGGAAATAATGTAGCTAATGGTCAAGAAAAGAACAAAATAGATACCTTTCTTATTTCTTAATGAAATAAATTAACCTTTATTTTTATTCAAATATTTATGTAGAATAATTTCAAATACTGTCGAATTCCCCAGTCAGCAGTCATCTTTTTGAAAAGAATTGGGCGAATTTTATCTGAGACTGAGAAACAGATACGAGAATGAGACCTAATTTACCATCGCCGCTTATTTTTGAATATATCATTTATTCCCCCGTATAATCCTCGGTGGAGGGTCCATTTCCCCAAATCAGAATAGGGGCTAGGGACTATGGGCTTATGGGCTTCGGAGCATAGGAGTCTAGCGGAAATAGTACATGCTAGAGATTTGGGGAAATGGACCCATTTGGGGAAATGGACCCCCACCCCAATCATAATCCTCGTCCCCGATGAATATTTCTGGGAATGAATGGTCCTCAATCTTTAAGTATATTTAATTATATATTTTTGCCTATTGCAAAATTCTCAACAAATCAAAGGCCTTTTGAATGCGACAAAGGAAATTTTGTTATTCTCTTTTTAGCTCATTTTTTTGTCATCTTCTTATTAAGTATCCAATTTTTCAATGGGTTCGCCGATTGATGAATTTTGCCTTATTCAAAAATTTTTCTTGGCCATAATACCGAGTTGGTACTTAAGTCGGCAGAAGTACATTTATCTCTGTCACCAATCAAAAAATAAAGTTTTGTTTGCCTCTCAAAAATAAATTCAAAATATATTTACCCGAGGCAATTTTTACAAATTTTTCTATCCAAACTAATCCATCATTTTCCAATTTACATTGCTTCATCCGTCGGTAATTTATATTTAAATATTACAATCTAATACTTTCTATATTCATTCATTGTCTCACATTCAAAATTAAATTAAAACAATGTAAACCTATTTAAATTTCAAATTATTTACTCGAGATAATTTTTTTCCAAACCAATTGCTTAGTTAGATTAAAAAATGGGTCAATTTGGAAATTTTACTTCGGATAAAATATTATAATTATAAAAATAGTGTAACAGCTGGAAAAGAGAAAAAATCACTGAATTTGATTTTATTAATATTTTTATGTGTATTTGTTAAAATTATTTGGTTAGTAATCTTCATTTAAATATCTGTAAAATTTTATTGATTTTATTTGTTAAAAATTCCACTTTTTATTCTTGAAATAAAAATAGAACATGACCAGAATGTTTGTTGCCAACCCACAAACAGCAAGCAGCAAAATCACATAAAAAAGTTGAGGAATTGGAAAAAGGGGGAATGTTGGTCACCAAGGACAATGATTGGACTTATACATTGGCTTTTGGCGAAAACAAGTGTAGCACTTTTCTGAATCACAGAGTTAAAATTTTGTTGGAACCGAACAACAAAGTTGACCTTTGAAAACGCTGTTCAGGACTGTCAATGACTGTAAGCCGTGATTAATGAAAATGCTGGCTAACAATAAATGGAATACGGAAACGCCTTATGATGTTTCTTATTCTTTTCATTTATTTATTGCTTTAAAAAATTCCATCCTTTTAAGAAAAATACTTAACATCTATTTATCATCTTGAACCTCTCCGAATTGCGAATTCGAACCACATAAAATATGTTCCATTGACTTTCCACTATTTAAATTAATAAAAATTGAATACGAATTGCATTTTTTTTATATTTTCTTCTATCTTGCATCAACTTTTACTATTCTTTAATTTAAATAATAATCATTTTTATTTCCACCACTGTTCGTTACTCATTTTAATTAATATACAATACATATAATCATAATCATCATCAATTAACAATGTTATAAAGTTTATTGAATATTTAACTTTAAATAATTTTATTATAAGTTCTTTTCTTCTATAATAATAAAAGTTCCATCTTTTAACCTCAATTACAATAATTATGTTTTTTTTTAAATCTAAATATTTTTATTTAATTCGGCAATAAAATACATCAATGATTATTATTTTTACATTATATACTAAATGATATAATTGTCATAAAAAACAGAATAAACTTTTAGATATTTTTACCATTAAAAATTTCTCAAATAAAAGGTTCATCCCTCCGCCCCCTAATTGGAAATAAACAAAAGTTAACTCAATTTAAAAGTCGATTATAATTTTGTTCAAAATTGATGAGTTTTAAAATCAAAAACCGAAATTTTCTTAGAACCATAAAAACCATCTACAATAAATATTTGTAAAGTGAAACTTCGATGAATCATAGCGAGTCAGAATTATTTTATGTTTTCTTGTTTCCTCCCATTTAAATGGATTCAAAAAGCTAAAAGAAAAAAAGGAAATTGACTTAATATTGTTAACAAAAATCGGACAAAGGAAAAAAAGGCTCAACATTTTTATTCTTTGTGGGATGATGTTTTGATGAAAAAGTTACGAATCCTATTTGAATTAAAAGAATGATGACTAATTCATTTTTCAAATAATTTGCCGCTGCTGGACAGCACACACCTGCATAATGACACGAAGGAAGGATCTGCTGAAGGCAAAATATGTAGATAATAGAAAAAAACAGAGCAAATTTGTTTCTAATGGAAAGTTTGTGCCAGTCAACAAATTTCTTCATTCATTCATCAAAACATTATATTATCCTTTACCTAATTGTTTTCAACTTTCAAAACAAATTCATTTCTATTAGGCATAAAACATATATGTTAAAAAATAATTTTTCATTTTAAAATTCGTAATCACTTGAATATACTATCGTTTTTCAAATTTTAATTTTCAATTTTTTAATATATCTAAATATTATTAAATTTCTTCTTAAATAAGAACAAAAACCGAAGACAACAAGAAATGGCAGAAGTGGGAAGAGAACTTTCAGTAGATGAATTTATCACGGTAATAATTATGATAGTAAAAAAATTAAATTAATTACATAAATATTTTTTTATTAATTTAAAATTTGAATTATATTTATCTAAAATTTTATTTTCGAAAATTTTTTAGGAACTTATCAGACTGAACCTCCCAAGTGCCCCAGAGGCGATTCGGGTGCATGGAGAATTTTATCGTAAATGGCTGATTTCCATCCGTCAAACAGCCGAAACCATTGCTGTCTTCAAATGTCGTCTCCCAATTCAGGAATGGCAAGAATCGGAATTCCATGAATGGCTTGCAGAGAATAAACAATGGCGGAAAGAACAAAAGGATGAAAAATGCGATGATGCTTCCCTGGCCGAAATTATTGCTGTCATTTGCCGGGCAAATCAATTAGCCACGGGTACTTATAAATAATTTATATTAGAAATAACATTCTCAAAAAGGTAACTATCCCCGACATCCACAAATTATTGCTTTGCTTCTTCTGTTGCACACAAAACGCAATGGACGACTTCTTGAGGTCTGTGAATTTCATCCACAAGAAATCACATTATTTCCGTTGTTTTAGGTTGGAAGTGGTGAAGGCAAAACCACAATTATTGCGATGCTTGCCGCAGTGATGGCACTTCGAGATGTGATTAAGGTTAAAGGAGAAAGATAATTTTTAAATTTTAATTCTAATTTATTAGCGTAATTTATAAATTATATAATGTACTGATTTTAAATGGGTTAGGCCGTATAATTATTTGATTGAAGCAGTGAAAGAGATGCGATCACAATTAATTCCATGGTTCACGGTTGGCATCACAACGAATCGCAGAGAAGCAACTGATGCAAATGGTAATCCATGCGTGACCACTGCTTTGTATCAACAATTTATTGACAAAATACAATTGCTTCAAAAGTGGCTTGCTGAATGCGCAAAATGTCTTCAGGTTGGGTGATGAGCAGTGGGATTATAAATGAGAATTATCATATACCCGCCATGGAAACTGGCAATTTCGGGATTTATCAAATTGTCCAGCCAGATTTGACAATTTGAAAATTTCAAGTATTCCCCCCGGACATTTCTGGATATCAAAATTTTCTACAATGTGAAATTAACCCATTGAAAATTATTAGTATTTTGCACTAGAAATTTTAAAAAAATCTTTACAGAATTTTGGACAAAATGATTTGTGATTTCCAAATTTTTTTCTTTCTTACTCTATATTTCCATTTTTAATAAAAAATATTTTTTAATAAATGCTATTAATCATAATAATTTTTCACAGTTGATAGAAAAAGGACAAAACAAAATTGTTCTTTTTGACCGATGGATTGATCCGAGAAATTGCTACCCAACTGGTGTGAAGCCGCCTGAAGATGCCATCAACGAATTGTCAAATTTTGGTGTTCCAACATTCTACGGTGTTTGCTATCAAAAGCCGCCAAGATTCTGGTGGTCCGTTTTCGCTATGGCCATTCTGGGTGTTGTCCAAATTGGAGCCGGTGTTTTATGTCATTATATTGGCTTGAAATGTCATTCCAAAGGCTTGAAATCTTTAGGCGAAACAATGATTCAGGTCAGAAATTATTTTGATTGATATAATTAATTTGTTATGAATGGAAAATGTTATTTTGATCGAAATTTTTTTAATTTTATTAAAATAATATTTATTCGATATTTACTGTAAATAAATGAACTTTAATTGAGTATTTTGGCTTCTAATTGCATTTCTGGAAGTATTAAATGCAATTTTGATGGATTTAAAAACAAAAATTTGAAAAAATTCTTAAAAAATTGTTACTAAAAAAATCATCCATATGATCATTTAAAATTTATTTCTTATTTTTGCTTGTATTAAAAAATTAAAAATTGCGATTAAAATCAAAAAAAAATGCAAATTCTTTGTTTTACTATTTAAAAATACAGGTTTCAAAAAAATTGAGAATTTTTATAAAAAAATTAATATTTAAAAATATAATAGAGTGGCATTGACGACATTGTAACGGCCATAAAATCCGCAATAACCGGTGAATGCATCGATTGGGAAAATTGGGCAATCGAAAAAATTGTCGCCTACGGAACAACTTTGCTTGCTGCCGGCAGCCGTTTGCTCAGAGGCGTTCTTGAGAAGAATGATAAAAAATTGTTAAAATACACCGATCTTATTGGATTGACATCCAAGTCAAAAAAATCGGCATGGATAAAGAAGAAGGAATCAGCCAACTTATCGAAAGACTTTTGAAAAAGAAATCCATGGAATCAATCGCGAATAAAATGAATGAAGGTGCGTTTTGAAAAAGTTAAATATAATTAAGTAGTCTATTTTTGAATTTTCGGTGTTTAAAATTTCGGCTTAAGTAATTTTAAGTTTTAGCCACGTCTATTCTACTTTTAGAACAAAAATGACAAAAATCATTAAAGGATTTAATCAAATATAACAATTATTTCCTGCATTTCAGATTTCCACAATATTTTACCTATGGCTGAACTGGAAAATTGTTTCGAGAAGGTTTTACCCAAAGTAGGGAAAGTGTTGCCCAAAGTATTGCTTGGAAATTTCGTTAAATATGCGAATAAAGGTCGATTTGAAGCGGATGTCAAATGGTCTCAAATTGGACAGGAAATGTTCACTGATTTTGCAAATCAATCAATGAACATATTGTTGCGTGAAAAAATTGGCGAATCATTTATTAGCAAATTAGCCATGGTGGGTCTTGAAAAAATATGCATATTTAAAAAATTAAATTTATACATTTATTTGATTGAAAAAATAAATTCTTAATTTCACAGGGAGCTGCAAATCGCTATCTGGAAGGTTTTGTTGAGCGATTCACTGAATTTATGAAGACGGAAATTTATGATTATTTGAAGAAGAAAAAATCGGAAGAGAAAAAAAGGAATAAGGGCGGAAATAAGGGAGGAAAATCAGATGGAAATGAGGGAGAAAAATCAAATCGAAATGAAGAAGGAAATTTATCTGCTGATGACGATGGAGGAAACATCGATGGAAATGAAGAAGGGGAATCAGCAGAAGAAAATGAAGAAGGAAAATCAGGCGGAAATATGGAAGGAACATCAGCAGACGGAGAAAATGGGGAAAAATCAGGTTGGAAATGCAAATGACTAATAGAAAGATTTTCTAAAAAATTAAAAAATTTTGCAGAAAACGAAAATTGGCCAAAATTATTTGCCAATCTTTTGGTGGATGCATTCAAAGCGAACTATCAACCACCTGAAATGTACGGCACAAATGATGAACAGAAAAAATTACTGAACGATCTGTATGTGTTGGAAAATAATTTATATTCTCATAAAAATTAATTTCTTTTCAGGCTTCTGTCAGGAAAAGAGAAGGCAGAAATGTAATTTTAAATTTGAATATTGCAATTGAAGATGTGGAATTACTCTTAATTGGAATTAAATTTGACTCATTTTCGTGCTGATAAAGTGAATTGTAATGCTTTAATGTAAAATTTTCGGTTAAGAATTTGCCCATGCCACTGATATTTTTTGAATTAAATCATAAATGAACTATAAAAAATTTAATTATATTTTAAAAGCAAATAAACAAAGATTGTTGAAGATAATGTATCAGGCTAATATTTTCTCTCTTTTGGCCTTTAAATAAAATTGACAAAATATTGGAAACACCTAAATATATATTTTTGAAGAAAATTAAAAATTTTTGGAAATCATAAAAATTAAAGATAATTGAAAAATTTGTGAAAAATTCAATTAAATGGTTATTGCTTATTAGCAACCTCACCTTATAAAAATTTAAATTGGCAGGAATGAGTAAGAAAAATGACATTTTGTATTTATATTCTAACCCGTAAAAAATTACCCCTGCGCATTTTCTATACTTTTTATGGAGAATTAGATTAATTGCCTCCCAAAATCTTAATATAGAAAAGTTCTTTATTCATTATTCCAATCCCAAGGGTGGTCTAAGGTCATTTAACATTACACTACATTCGAAGTCCATTTTGCGAACCTTGGTCCCGTTCAAGCAAACATCATCCCCATCCCCGCACACTCTCCTATTTTCCCATCTATTCATTCCAATTCCATTTTATCAGGAATGGGAATTGTTTGTCGATTTTGTCCCATTTCTTTATTTGTTCTTCCTAATGGAAGCATCCCCATAATTTCCTTACTTTACCATCCACATTCTATAAATCTAAAATGTCCATCAATTTCAGCTGCTGATAAGCCCAATAAAATTCTCCATTTTCACAATTTTTACTCTCCGAAATAAATTTTTATTTGATTATTTTTTAATTTTAGAACAATGGCCATTTTGGACAATCCAATGTTTGAATGTGAGGAGAAAAAGTCGGTAACAACGGATAACATGGCCGGTGATGCCAAAAGTCAAGAAATGGTTGTGGAAATGGCAATAGATCCAGTGAAATCGTTTGGAATGGAATTTGCCAAAAAATGGCCATTTGGCACTTTCAAAACCATAAATACGGTAATTTTGGCAAAAATAAAACCAAAACCGCAATTTTTCAGCTTCTTTTGATTGCTTTGTTCATTTGTGCTGCAATCAGTTATGATAACTCACGGGTGATGGATTGGTCCCATTTTCCGAATGCCATTCCATTCGGCATTGTCAACAATAGAGGAGCATGGATGTCCACTGATATGATGACTCAAAGTTTCATTGGACTTTTTATTATTTCTTTCTTTTCCATGGCTGCCTACTGGATTATGCGCAGAAAATTGGATGCAAATAAACATTCCCTTGGATGCATTGGAATTTGGGTGTGTTTAAGAATTGAAATTGGGAAAATATTACATATTTTGGCCTAATTTTCCAGGACATTGTCTTTTCTTCCATTGCAATTCCAATCTTCCTCAATGCTTTTGTCATTTATGGTCTTTTGGCCACAGCTGAATGGATATGGTTTTTTCCAAAATTAATAAATTCATCCATGACTTTGGAAGAATTGACTGAAACCAAAAGCAGGTGAGAAAATTTTTCATTGAAAAAATTCAAATTTTTCTTTTAGTCCGGATGATATTGCTTATGGTCGTTATCGTTGGCAATATTATTATCCTGATGCCGAATATCGAAAAAAGATAATACTAGTTCGATTGGCAATGGATTCTTCAATTTTGGTAATTTTAAATATAAATAATATTGAATTTATTTTTTTTCAGATTTTATTGGCCATTTTAATTCCAATGAATTTGTTCTCCTTCATCCGAATTCGCAAAATGATTAAACGAACAAATTTATGGTTGAGTTTGAGCGAATATTCTCAATTTTACACAGAATCCAATGAAAATGACAAAAAATATGCGCATTTTTGGCCAAATGGATTATTCAAATTCCTTTTCTGGGTATTCCAATAATTTATTCCAAACATTATTTCATCTAAAGTTCATTCCAATTTTTTTCTGCAATTTTGCGGATATTGGACCAGGTAATACTCTGAATGTTTTCCCATTCGCTTTGGCCATGTTCTTCCTTTGGCTCTATTTCATTCGCAAAACTCGATTCCGGAGTATGAATGATTTGAAAACCAGTAAATTGGCAGAAAACGATGGCAAATTCCGTTATTCCTTTATGGTTTTATTTGTAAGTCAATTACATATTTATAATATTTCATTTGAATAATATCAATTTTTATAGGACATTTTTGTGGCATTTGATGCCATTCTATTTTATATATTCTTTATTCGATTTAGTGTCATCAAGGTAAAGATAAATTGTATTTTAATATTATTTTTTTTATTGTTTAAGTATGCCCTTTTGCTGCATTTAATTCATTTGGTCTATACTGCCATTTCGTTTGGTGCCGAATTATTCAAAGGATATCCAAGCATTCACTTAAAATTGCCACAAATTTCAATCAGTGTGAATATTAATGTGGCCAAAGTGAATGAAAATGAGTCAAAAACAATTGCCGGAAATGGAGAAAATTATTCAAAATTGGCAGATGTGCAACCAGAAGAGGAGGAGAAGAAACTTCTTCAACAGATTTGAAGAATTGACAGATTGATGGAAAATGGAAATGAAAATAATTAAATGAATGAATGAAATATGGAAAAATTAGTGGAAATTATACAATCAGCATTTATTTTTAAGTAATTTTTTAATGAGCCATGTAATTTTTGCTTTTATTCAAAATTAGTATTTAAATTTTATTTTTAATTAATAAAAATAAATATGGAAAAACTATTGGAGATCGAAATTTGTTCAATCCTAAAGAAAAGACATTGAATTGCAATTCTTAAATTTCAAATTTTATTTTCTACGGACCATAAAAATATAATTTACATCATTAGAATATAAAATATTTTCCAATATCCCATTATTTTAAAGCATAAAATTATGAATATTTAAATTTGAACTGCAAAAAGTTTATACGGAAATAAAATAATAATAATTGAAAATGTAAATATGAAATTTATGCAAATAAATATGGTGTTCAAAATTTAAAATAATTAAATAAATGAAATTAAATTTGATTTTTCAAAATTTAAATAATTAAATCAATGAAATTAAATATGATGATGTTGCAAAATTCAAAATGATTAAATCAATGCAAATAAATTTTAAGAAATAAAGCAATGAAAATAAATGAGAATGATGTTTAAATCGATGAAAAGGAAGGAATAAATAACATCGATGGAATAGATAAGGATTTAGGATATCAGAAGAGGCCCTTTACATAGCCTAAATTTAATTTTGTTGAGTCGGCTATGATTGTATTTTCCATGAACAAATTTAAATTAACATTAATAAAATGGGGCAATAACATAAATATAAAGAGTAGAAAGGTGAATTAGATGTAAAAACAACAAATATGAAGGAAGTTGATTTCGAAGATGTTTGGGAAAGAAGGTAGGTTGGTAAATGAACAAAACGGTGAAATAAAAAGGGGAATTTGTGGAAAAAATATGATGAATGTCGGTTGAATCGGTTTCTGTGTTTGACTTCGAATTTAGAAGAGAGCACAGGTCGACAGCAAAACAACATTCATTCAAAATGGGGAAGATCAGCAACAAATTTATTCTCGAATTCATTCTTCCTCCTCCTTCCAATCGTCTTCAACTAAAGAAAATGTTTTTTTTGTTTAATTTTTTATTTTGGAATCCAAATTTTTTATTATTGAAAGAATATTATGATGTTTTGAAATGGATATTCCAGAGGGGAATTGGAGTGTCTCCAAATTTTTAAAAATTCGAAAACAATTTTTTATGACTAAATGAATTTCGATTAATCGAAAATTTGGCCATTTATTTTTCCATCAATAAACGCCTTTGTTCCTATATTAGCTTTTTCAATAATATCGAAAATTTGCTTTCGATTCTAAAATAAATTTTTTTATCCACTCATAATCATAACCTCACTTACTTTTGTCGTTTATCCATGGCATCCAAATGTCAATTTCTTGTTTTGCTTCATCCACGTTTTGGCTTGAGTGTATATAATTTCGCCATTTATCGGGTTTTATCCCTCTTTTTCGAAGAGATTCGTTGGCCTTTCTTATCATGTCGTATTTTTTGGCTTTCACTCTTTCTATAAATCCTGCTGTTCCTCTTGAAAAAAAAAGTTTATTATTTAATTTGGAGAAAAAAAATGAATTTGGAGAAAAATATTTACAATAAGAAAAAGATTATAACTTTAAAAATTTGACCAAAATCCCGACCTTATATTAATTATTAATCAATGGAACTCGTCAAAAAATGATATAATATACCGTAAATGCTCTATTAATTCTTCAGTCTCTAATAATTCCCCACTCTTTTGAGGGCTTATAGCTATTTTCAGATGAACTTTAAAAAATTTTTATTATATTTTCTTAGTTTCCTAAAGCTCTATAAAATTCGTAATAATTTGTTCATAAATATCCACAAAATTAAGGAGTTTGACCCCAAACTTTCCTAATTTTTGAGGGATTGAAAAATAATTTCCCAGGAGGAATTAAAAGAGTATATACGGTAATTTGATATGTTTTGATAAAATAAATTAAAAGTGATAGAGCCTATAAACTTTCTTTTTGGCATTTTCATATTTTTTCAATTAAATATTTTATAAAGCATATTTTTGGCAAAAATTTTAAAATAAAAGGAATAATTCTCATGGAGCGGATTTTTAGATTATAAAAAATAAAATATTTTCCTTTTTTTATTAACATTTGCCAAAAGTACGTTTCAAAACTTCAAAAGAAGTAATTCTTGGTTGGCATTTTTAAATTGAAATTTTTCCTATAACAAAATTTGGTAAAAAAAAAGTCAAAAATTTTCTTAAAATTCTGAGCATTTCATGTTTTGATAAAATTTTTTGACCTATTAATTTTAATTAAAATTAAATTCATACTCCATAACCATAGCAAGAATGTCCTTTTCACGGAAGAGTTGGCGTATTTGCTGATGATGTTCAGGAGGTTGATTAACCAGATGTTGTTCTATTATGTTGTCTGGAACAGGGCCATTTCTAACACGATATTCCATATTTTCGACTTCGGAAATAGCCTTAAATTAAAAAAAAATTATTTAGTCTACCAATAAAAACTTTTAAATTGCCAAAAAATTGCTAAAATAATTTAAGGGCATGTCCTATATTCAAAATCCCTATACCAATCGAGAATTTGTCAAGACACATAAAATGGTATATATTTGTCATAATTTGATAAAAATCAAAGAAAATTAAACGGCTTAAACTCTTTTTCCAATGGTTCAAAATTAAATTAGTTAAACCTATACGAAATCATTATCAAATGATGCATCTCGACGAAATCTATCAATTGAATAGAGTACCGCCTTTACATATTGCGGGGGTCCCATAATAGCACATAAATACGGCATTTGCCGTATTTTTAATAGCTCTGCCGTATTTTTGCCGGATATTTTTCATGCTGTATTTTTGCCATAGTTTGCATATTTTGCCAGATTTTTAAATTTTTGTTTAAAAATTTGCATATTTTCTCCCTGCGTGGCCATTTTTGGTTAAATTTTCTCCCGGCAGAACCCATTTTTGGATAAAATTTTTCGCTGCACGGCAATTTTTTGGCTAATTTTTTCTTGGACTCTTATGATGATATCTTTTTTTCACATCCTAAATTGCTCAAACAACACAAATCGCAAGAGAAATATAAAGTATAAAAATTTTTAAAAGCTTTTATATCGCATTTTAACACGTTTTTAAACATGCCGTATTTTTGCCGTATTTTAAAAAATTTTTGCCGTATTTTTCCCAATTTTTTGAGGGAATTGCCACATTTTTGTGTTTTGGAGATGGGACCCCTGATATTGTGGGGATGCCTCCAGAGGTTTCAGAAGTTACCAACCTGAAAACGGCCAACGTATTCCAATCCCTTGTCGTGCCCACTTAGCTAAATAAGACAAATATAATTAAAATGGCCAAAAGAATTTTTAAAAATGGCGAAACCTTGATGAGGACTAAAACAAATTCTTTTGGCTGTTGTTGCATTGTATTTGTAATTTTCAATTGTTTTTCCTAAAATAATAAATAAAAATATTTTTAATTTATTGTATTTAATTTCTAAATGAATAAAATATTCAAAATAAACAACTAAAAATTAATCATTCGACCTAAAACGAGTTGGTTACAGGATGACTCATTCGCCTGACCAAAAATATGGTATTTTCCTCAAAAAAACCGGAAAAATATGAAAAAAATATAGCAGTTTTTCAAAAATATGGAATTGCTTAAAAAGCATAAAATACAATATAAAATTGATATAAAAACATTTATTCTGTATTTTTCTACATTATTTTATAATCAATAAATGGCCACGCAGCAAAAAATTTAGCTAAAAATGACCTCAGAGGGATAAAATTTGTCCTTTTTAACAAAATTTCAAAAAATCCAGAAAAATATGGAAAAAATATGACGGAATGGTCAAAAATATGGAAAATGCCATATAAATATTGTACTATTTGGGTGACCCTGCTCTTTGTATTTGAATTAGAAGAATGGTATTCCATTTCCCAAATCCATAATATATGGGAAATTTTTCATTTTCTCAAATATGGAAATAATTGTGCATAAAATATTCTGCCATAATTATGGAAGGTTTTATTGCAAATTCAGAGATTAATTTTTTATTTTGTCTATTTTTAAGAAGGAATGTAAAATTTAATTGAGATCATTCGAAGCATCACAATGGGGCACAGAAAGCGATTAAGATGGGGATGGAATTGTCTTGGGAAATTTACTGATTAATTTTTTACTTTGTCTATATTTAAGAAGGAATGTAAAATTTAATTGGGAAAGCCAACCATCACAATGGGGCATCAGAATGCGATTAAAATGGGGATGGAATTGTCTTGGGAAATTTACTGATTAATTTTTTACTTTGTCTATATTTAAGAAGGAATGTAAAATTTAATTGGGAAAGCCAACCATCACAATGGGGCATCAGAATGCGATTAAAATGGGGATGGAATTGTCTTGGGAAATTTACTGATTAATTTTTTACTTTGTCTATATTTAAGAAGGAATGTAAAATTTAATTGGGAAAGCCAACCATCACAATGGGGCATCAGAATGCGATTAAAATGGGGATGGAATTGTCTTGGGAAATTTACTGATTAATTTTTTACTTTGTCTATATTTAAGAAGGAATGTAAAATTTAATTGGGAAAGCCAACCATCACAATGGGGCATCAGAATGCGATTAAAATGGGGATGGAATTGTCTTGGGAAATTTACTGATTAATTTTTTACTTTGTCTATTTTTAAGAAGGAATGCAAAATTTAATTGGGAAAAGCCAACCATCACAATGGGGCATCAGAAGGCGATTAAGATGGGGATGGAATTGTCTTGGGAAATTTACTGATTAATTTTTTACTTTGTCTGCAATGTAAAATTTAATTGAGATCATTCGAAGCATCACAATGGGGCATCAGAAGGCGATTAAAATGGGGATGGAGACTTTAGAAATTTTCTTGAAAATATTTTTTAACCAGGACGAAGAGTGTAGAATGGTAAGAATAGAGGAATGGGATTGTATTTAAAAACAACATTTGTCAGAGGGAACATTTTTCTAAAAATTTCAATTTTCCCAATTCTCATTCACTTTTATATTCCCTAGGTCAAGCTTGAAAATTAAATTAATTCTTCAAAGTTAATATGGTAATTCGACGTTGTCCCTTCTGCTACTGCTCTTGTTTGTTCTCTGTCATATGATATTAAAATTATTTCATATCATTCTATATAGAGAAAGTTATGAATTATTGAATAAAAGTGGACAAAATTGTGTCAATTTTGAATGTTTTTGATTTTTAAAAAATGTAAAGATGGTTTTTTTATAATTTGACTTTTATATGGTCGATAGAGAATTTTTTGCTCTATTTAATAATTTAAAAAAATTATAAAACATTCATTAATCACCAAGCTATTAGCTTTCGCCAAAAAATGACCGCGTCACATCTGCTCCATTCATTCTGATCAGTTCTTTGTGTCCAATAATTGCAGCTCCTGTTACTCTAAATGTTCAATATATTAATAGATAGCCACCATTTTTGGGCATATTCATTAATTTTAGATCATTTAAATTTGTTAATTAGCTTTTTGCAAAATATTACCAGCCGAAATAATTGATGAGATAATTTTGTTTTCAATAATGTTTCAAATAATGTGTAAATAAAACAGGGAAAATCGTGATTGCATATAGTAAAAAATGTATTTAATCCTACTGCCCCATTCAGGGTTACCAAAATTCATTCAATGGCATATATAACTTTTTTAAAGCTTAATCAAATTTAAGTGGTAAATAATAAAATAAAATTTTTATAATTCTGAATTAAATTTTATAAATAAAACAAATTTTTGTTCATTTTTTTTATTTATTGTTTTAAAAATTTTTGACATATGCCCAAAAATCTTCTTGCGTATTTTTTTGTAAAAACAATTATTTTGCTTTTTTATAAATTCAGCCCGAAAATAATTTATGAGTTTTAAAAATAATATTTTGTAATTAAAGTTTCGCCGGTATTATAATTATTTATTTTCGTAAAATTTTATTATATCTATTCAATTTCAATTAATGAATAAGCAACGAATAAATTGACTGATGGGGATGGGTAGATTGAATTATTTTTCTCAAACTCATAAATAATTAACTTTCACATATTTCTAGGGTATAATCATACAAATAATGGTGTTGGTGTAGAATGTAGATGAGAAGATTTTGAATTAGAAAATTTTTTAAATTTAAAATTATTTACATTTCATTTAATCAAATATTAAATTTTCTTTATCATTCAAATATTATAAATCTCAAATGTTCAAAATTATTATTTATTTACACTATTTATTGTAAGATTTTTCCAAATTGGCTAATTGAGGTCCTTGCATGAATTGACCGAATTGAAAAGGCCAATTTTTTATTGAGCATCGCCAGTTGAACATTCAAATTTTGTCAAAATTTCATTTGGAAGTAAAGCTGCATAAAATGTCAATGTTGAATTTTTTCAAGGCCATTGTACTCTTTTAGAAGTTCGAGCCATGCTTCGAATGCGAAGAAACGGTCATGTCATTCCAATAACTTGAAATATTTTAATTCAAACCCATAGAATATTAATAGTAACTGGTAGCTATATAATGCTAATTTTTTTGATTGGCAATTCGTAAAGATGAAATTATTCCTACCTTAATTTCTGGAATGCGGAAACTTTAAAAAGCATCCGCTTAAAATTGAAATATAAATTCATGGGATATTAAGACCAAATTTTTTTTTTAAAAAAATTGTTCAAATTTTAATTATGAGACCATCAAAAATAATTCACAAATAAATATTAAATAATTGACTAAATATCTTTTAATAATAAAATTACTGTAACATTAAAATTCCCTGCTTTTCGGTCAGGATTGGTGACTAGCATCATCCAAAAATCATTATATTATGAATTTTTCTTTTAAAATTTCATTAAATTTTTCTTGACAAAAATTTCGTTTCTAAAGCAAAAATTTCAAATTTTTAATATATGTGAATCATATTATGAATTGTTGCAAACTTCAAACCAGCGAATGGTCAGACATACTGTAGTGAATGTGTGCCTCACGGCAATTTGCATACAATCTCCGCAGTTAATGTCAAAATTCGGCTAATGCCAATGTCGGCTTTGGCTTTGAATTTGACTACTAAAATAGTTGAAGGGGCGAAACATATTAGAAAAATTATTTTATAGAATATTTTAATAAAACAACTTTTTGGAAAGTGAATTGTTAAATTTCATTTTTATAACGTAGCTAGTAAAATATAAATATGTCAATTCGAATTATAGAAAATTATGTTTAGCTATTTTTTCAAAGAATTTGAAATAATCTAATGAAAATACTATAGAAATAATGTTTTCTATTTTATTATCTCATCTTTTCTGAATTTTTCTGATCAGCATTCGAATGCGGGAAGCTCAATTGAGCACCCGCTTAAATGAGTTAATAATTTTATATGAAGCAAAATATTTAAATATTGTCAAAAAGTCAAAATACTACAAAAAAAAATTAATAAATGAATTAATAGTTGAATATTTGATCTTTGAATTGGGGGAAACATGAATAAATTATGGAAAAGTCAAAATCAAAACAGAAATTTTGTTTGTCTTATAAAATTGCTAGTAAATATAAATTCATTTCATCATTTAATCCTCCATATTCATCAATTGATCTGACCATTGGTCAGCAGCCAATGCAAAAAATATTTCGTTTATGTGAGATGAAAATAATTAAGTGAAACTAATAATCTTTAAAATAATTTGGTTAATTAGCCTGGCATTTGTATTTCTCATGAAATTTTTGGAACGTGGAGCTGTAGCTCCGCTTAAATTTTAAAATAAAAATTCATAGTATTTTATTTCAATTATTCTATAAATGAAAAGAATGAATTTGACCTCACATTTAAATATCAGAGGCAAAATTAATATTGTTATGTGCCCTCGACTTACATTCACTTGTTTTTCATTTAGGCAAAATCCGCCGTCCCATCCCATCCCTTTCATCTTCATTTTATTTCGAAAACATAAAACAAATTTTTTTTATTTTATAATCGATAATTAAAAATATGTATTAATAAATAGCTGTGACCGAAGAGCCCATAAAAATAATAACAATAAAAACCATAAATTTTATATTCATTTAGAAAAAAAATTTTATTTCTAAAATGACTTAATTTATGACTTTTAAGAGTTTATAAAATAAATAGTTTTCTAAAAAATTTTCTATTTTCACACATTCACACGACATAATTTTTTAAATGTTATAAATTTAGGTGGATGTTGCTACCGCAACTCCACATTCCAAAAATTACCATGACGAACTCACAACGAATTACTAAATCAAAAAATTTAGCATTATATAACCATAATCTATTAGTAATTCTTTATGAGTTTGAATTGAAATTTTTAAAATTAAATTTTTAATTGATTTAAAGTAGAGTCCGGAATTTCAAATTTTCCGGGCCCGGTTTCGGGTTTTTTTCAGAAAAAAATTACCCGGGCCCGGCAAAAAAGAGCCGGTTTTGGCCGGTTTTCGGAAAATTACAAAAAATTGTCGGGCCGGCTTCCGGGCCCGGTATTATTTTAAAATGTGCCGGGTTCCGGGCTAATAAAAAATTGCCCAAAAATCACCGGATTTTGCCGGGCCAAAGACACATTGATTAACTAGGAAATCATAAAATATTTAGAATATAGCCAAAAAACAAAAATTAGCTCATCCTTAGAGTTTTTTAAGTGGAGCTGTGCTCCACATTCCAAAAATTATTTGAAAGGTACCTTTACGTGGTGATCAAATAAAATATTTCTTTTATTTTATTCACCAACATTAGGTAATTTTCGATGAGTTTGAAATTTGAAATTAAAAAGTCATATTTTTTAATACGTATGTTTGACTATATTTTGTACAATTTTTGTGGCCCCATCCTCCATTTTTGGCCAAGGGCCCTCCCTTTTTTTCTCTCCCCCATCTTGTTTTCTTGATTTGAAATGGAATCACATTTTACAAACTATATTTCCCTTCTGTTTTTCAGCTGATCTATGTTGTGCTTGGATCATTTTGGCTCCGTGGATCAAATTACAGTTTCGAGCTCCGGGTTAAACAGCTGTAATTATGGATGAGGCCAAACAAAAGTCAATGAAAAAGTTATTGTTGTTGTTGGTAGCCAAACTTTTCATTTCTTCAATTCATCAATTAAATTTTAATAAAATTATTTCAAATACACAAAATTATTAGAAATAAAATAGAGCAATAAAAAAGGCATAGCAGGAATTATCACTCGACCGAATACACATCACTACCATAAACTAGAATTATACCATCAATTTATTTCCATTTTTTTTTATTAATATACGAAATATTATTTGCCTTTTTTGTTTTGAATAGTTTAAGTCTAATTTTACGAAAAGGGAGGAAATCCGTATAAATTTAAGTTAATAAATTAATCCTTATTGAAATTGCAGTTTATATTTAAATAATCAAAAGCTCTAATATAAAATTCAATAAATTTGTTTTAATTACATTAATAAAAATTTACAAATTCCTCATCAGGAATTTCATTCATTTCGATCATTTTTGAGAGGGCATTTCCAAAGATAAAAATAAAATGAATTCGACAAATATAGTTGATTTAGTGGGGAAGAACATTTTTAAATTATAAATTTATTTTTGAAAAAAAAACGGTAAAAAATTTATTAATGAAGAAATTTAGAATCATATATCGGAAATAAACGGAAATAAAATATTTTAAAAGGGGAAAATTGAAAAAAATCATTGAATGATAAAATTTAATGGATGTGCATGTGTGCTTGACATTTAAAAGCCATGAATAAATTTTAAATTTATTCTTTTTTTATTATTCAAAATAAATTCATTTACACATTTTTATTATATTTAGTGGGTTGCTGATTTAAATTTTCAAAAATAAATTTTTATTTAGGAAAATTTGAAAATTTTATTCAGAATTTCTAAATCGGATATTCAGAAAAATTCGGATAAAATCCACTAACTGAATAATCACTTTTATTTAATTAGAAATGAAATAATTTTTATTAAATTGAAAAAATGATCATATTTATTTTCTATTTTGCGTCGATTTTTGCATAAATTTTTTAGGTTTATATTTTATAAATAACAATCTCGAGCTTTGCATTTTACCCTTTTATCATCGTTGTCAATGAAACTGAATAATTAGAACATGATAATTTTCCACCAAATCTTCACTTATCATATCATCATTGAAATTGTGAATATAAACGAAATGAAAAGTAAAATAAAATGGGAAATTTAAGAAGGAATAAAAGAAAATACCTGATTAAAATTTTTGTGTAATGTTTATTTTTTATAATTATAAATAAATTAATATTTATTTTTAATTTTTTAAAATTTTATTCCGGTATCCGGTGTGGTACAAGTACAACGCAGGACAAATCAAAAAATAATATTAAATATCCCGCATATGCCGAATATTTTATGAGTTAAAAATGTTTTATTTTAACCACTGCTTAATATTTTGAATGAAATTTAAAAAAAAATTAATATGCATTAGTTGATTAGCACAAATAAATTAACCAAAATTAAGTAATATCAACATTTTTTAATGCGTGCCGAAGAAAATGTGTTTGAAGAATGTTGAAGAAATGACGAAATTACAGTAGAGTGAAGAATTTCCATGAAGAGAAAGGCAAAAATGCCTGATTATTTTATGATATTAATGAAAATTATCTTAATGGAATTTTATCTTGAATAAATATGTTAGTATTCAAATATATTTTCAATTTTTTTTATTCAATGAAATTGTTAATTAAAATTTAATGCAAAAGGATTGGTGTAGAAATGTCAGTTAAAAAAATAATAAAAATAAAATTTTGGATTGCATTGGATAGTAAGAAACATTGAATGTACCGAAAAATGAATAGGCGAATGAAAATGATTGACAATGCTTAAAAAAATTATAAAAAAATCTTTAAAAAATTTTAAAATAATTTTTCAAATATACTTTTAATTTACTCTTTTAATTCTTCGACTTCTTCATGCCATCAAAAATTTGTCAAATTCCGGGAGCATTTTTCTAAATAATTTACGATCTTTCACACCCGTTTTCACTGCGAACAGCTCAAATGCCTCCTCAGCAATTCGTTTGGCCGCCTCTAAGCCACCCAATTCCGGGATTTTAGCGCAAATTCTGGCCAAATGCGAATGGATGTAAGGGAGATGTTGATAACGAAAAACGGATAATTGTGGGCTTATTTGGTCGAGTATTTCTCGAAGAAGTTCAGCTGCTTGCACTAATTTGCCCATATGTTCGAGCGCAAATACTTGATGCAAAATTGCTGGAAGCAAATGAAGTCGGTGTAATTGGTCTTCTCGGCCTGAATATGTTTCATGCAATTGACGGAGATGCGATTCGGTAAGGGCGAGTGCTTCATGATAGTAATTTAGTGTATACACTTGACTGAAAAAAATTAAAACAATTTTTTTATCAATATGATATAAATGTTTAGCAAAAATAAAGATTTTGGTGGCAATATTTAAAAAAGAACATATTTTTAATTCAATTTAATATTTACTATAATATTATTTTCAGTTTTTGCTAATTTATTTTTGATTGAAATACTATTAATAAACTGACAGATTTAAGCATTTTTTACCATTTTTTGGGCAAGACATTTTGCAATTTTGTGCAAAATTTAAATTAATTTCTTTCTTTTCCAAATTTACCTGATTTGTTTTTGAAACCGATCAAGCAAAATATTGCGTTCTTGCCCATTCGGATTAGCCCTTTCCAATTTGCATAATTTGCAATCGCATTTGAATTTCCACTGATGGCGAATTTTTTTTTCACGTTCAGACAATGATTGGAAAGGGTCACAATAATTGATTGTGACTTCATCGCCAATTTTCAAGTTGCAAAGAGAATAAATAAACATCATATCACCACACGCATAGCGCACGCAATTGTCTATTAAAAAAGTTTAAGAGATCTTTTTATGATTGCAGTTATAAAATAATAATGCAAATCCCATTCAATGAAACCATTGGTAGCGTCTTGCTCGTCTTGCTCTAATTTCTTAGTCAATACATACAACCATTTATAAGAAATTCTAAAATTCCAGTCTTTCAATGAATTAATTTAGTGATAGTCATTTCGAGAATTTACTATTCAGCAATCATTCATAATTAGGAATTGATAAATCAATTAAAAAAAGTCTACCTTTAATAGTTTGCTATCTGAGACGAAAATTGATCTTTTCTAAAATCTAACATTTGATTAAATTATTTCATATTTTTGCAAGGAATTCAGTAATTTTTTCTGATTTCACATATATCAAAAAATTAATGGTGATCGATTATATTATTTAAATTAAAATATAAAACTTACTGAAGCATGCATGGTTGATGAACGAAGGAAGAAGCCATAGGCCATATCCATTGCGCATTTGATAGACATCTTCCCTCAAGTGTTCGCCTCCTTCCATACCCGGTATTTCGTAATGTAATTCATTACCGATAATATTATCTTCGCTTAAAAACGCATTTTGATTTACAATCAATTCTATTCGTTCAGCATCGATTACGTCGGGCGGAATTTTATTCTTTTCACGATCAACCTTTAATTTTAAATAATTTTAGAATTTTAACTCAGTTATAAACAATTTTAGATAGCCACCCAATTAGAATGGAATTAAAAGCATTTAAAGTATATTCCAGAGAGTTGACTATCTAATGAAAATCAGGAAAAAAATATTTGATCAAGTTATGGCTGAAAAATGAAAAATCAATTTGACTATTTATTTTATGTTTCATTGGAGAGCCAATAAATTAGAATATAAAATGTATATACTTGTAAATAGCTGCTAATATGAATTGTTTAACTCAATTGTATTTAAGCTTGGCCAAAATTTTTATTGTTTTGAATGGTCAGTATACAATAAAAGTCCACCATTGCGGCTTTTAAATCATTCTAATTTATTAATTTTAAATTAACTTTAGTTTTGAATCACAAAATCACTCATTAGAACAAAATGGTTAATACCTCTGGGCCAGCATATAGAGCGTATAAATCTTTGGCAGTTTGTGGATTCTTGTGCAATTTTTGAACAATCTCCATTACACATTGGATTGTTAATTTTGGCAAATCTTCTTCCCCATCAACATTAGCATTATTCTTCTTATAAATCATTGCATATGCTTTGGAAGCGAGCAACAATTGTCCTTTTTCAACATTTTCAGTGACCACAAGTCCCATTCCTGTTGAGAGTTGAATGGATATAAAAATATTGTAAATATTGTTGAATGTTATGTTAAAATATGTATGTAGAGATTTTTTAGTATTACCAATATTTCATAAAAAGTTTTATTTTTAGAGTTTTGATGCATAATGTATTCTGATTTATTTCCTTTTTTTTTAAATTTTAAACCTAAAGAAGACATTATTCGCCTAAAATTAAATATTTAAATATATTAAATTATTCATATTTTCATATTTTAGTATTTTCTTTATTCCCACCATCTTTTTAATTAATTGTTGAATGAATTTTAACATTAAAAAATGGATAAAAAAATGAAAACAGAATTTTTGTTTTCCATGAAACAACTTATTAAAAATTTTATTTTGAGATGTTCATTTCAAATATTTTTTTTTAAATACTTAAATTAATAAATTTTGATTTCACCTTTTCCAGGAATTTTGTCAATTTTCACTGGCCCAATGTAATCAGCCATATCAAAGAATTTTTCTTGTTTTACTTTCTTTCCATTTTGTGTAAAACCAAACAATTTCCATTGATCATATATTCCAGTTGTCGATTCCGCCAATCGTTCCTTTGCCTTCTCCAATTCTCCATGTGCATTTTGAGCTGTATTCGCATCGTCTAATTTATTTGCTTCAGCCACTAATATTTTGAACCATTCCATCGCTTTTGCCCAATTACGCATTCCATAGGCGGCTTTCCCCAAACTGCAAAATTTCCGAGAAAAATTCTATTTAATTATATTCGCATAAAACTCACCGATGCAATGCTTTTAGATTTACACCCAATGCTTTTGTGGCCGCCTTTTCGGCTTCAAAGAATCTTTCCAGGGGCAAAAGAGCAGCTGCCCGATTCAAATGAATTATTTTTGATTGTTCTTCCGATTCGGCTTTGGCCAATGCTCGATCATAGAAATGGAGGGCATCTACCAAAAGATAAATTTTGATTTTATTTTTAGACTGATTTTCTATTTTTTATAATTTATAACTAACCTTCATAATGATTCTTGTTAAACTGATCATTTCCATTCTTTTTAAGCTGCTCAAATGTCAATTCTTCGGGTTATGCCATTGAAGTGCATTAAGACGCTCCAAAAATGCCTTATCCCATTGGTTGATGAAAATCAAGTCAGAAGGAGAATCGACACGAATAAATCGTTCACAGCTTATGTTTGTCAATCTGAGTTAATCGAATTGAAAGATTCTTTTTTTTAAATAAATGAAACCTTAAATTCGGTTCCTTTATGAGTAAAATTGTTCCTTCCTTAAACAATTTTGTATTCTCCAATGTTGGATCAAAGTTGTAGAAACAAATGCCCTCGACATCACCTTTCACATCTTCAGCAATTAATTCGGTGCCTGTTTTTAATTGGTAAAGCATAAAAAATAATATTTATTGAATTTATCTTTATTTATGGTGCATATAATTTGACCATAACGGAAACGTTTATCGAATAATTTCATTTCATATTATATCTCAATTTGATATATTTCAAGAATTTCTATAGGGTCAGAAATTATTGTTCAATATTAAATTTAATGATTAATTTTGGGTATTAAATTTTTTAAATTAAATAATCAAGAACAACAAATTGTTACTATATTTTATTTTTTATTTACTAAAATGATAGATATGGTGGCATGTTAATTTCAATAGGATAATTCGACAGTTGATTTGATTGTCGCAAAAATTGTATTTAGAGATTTTGAATTATACAAATTTAGCATTGATTTTTAATTTTTAAACTTTTGTCGGTTCAAAGACCGGTTTGAAAAATTTAACTTTAATATATGAACCCGATAAGAGTTCAAGCAATTCAATTAGTGAAAAACCAATGCTAAATTGGAATTCCTCCGAACCCATAAATACATATTTTTTGTGACAATTAAATCGCTGTCGAATTGTCGCACTTTCAAATTTCCATGTAACCATATACATAATTTTATTTCATATTTTTTGCAAATTTAAGAACAAACATATTTGAACATTCACTTTCGTCACCACTCGCATTAGCAAATAGCATCCCAAATAGACTTTAGGGGATTTCATTTGGCCCAAGCAAATTGGATTCAACTGATCATTATGTTTGTAGCAAGCATGCGATTTTCCTGCAGAAATGTCGCATCGAATTTTGATTTTTTTTAATTTACATAGAATTTTGTTTATTTAAATAATTTCGATACGGCTGATTTAATACCGTGAAATTCAAATAACTGGGACATTCTTTTGGTCATTAAATATAAAAATAAGCCTCCAATTAATAAAGATTTTATATAGGTATGTTATTAACACGAAAGCATAAAGTGTCCACTGAAAATGGTTTTCTATTTTTTGAAAAGCTAAATTAATTTGTAAAAAATATAGATAAGGAGCTTTTCCTCCAACAATTCAAGTTCATCAAACTCAAAAACATGAGTTTTTAAAGCTTCATTGTTATTATTACATAAAAAGTAAGGTATAAGACACTTTGAGCTTTCGATAATCACATATAAATTTCGTGAATAAATTTTTTTTTTTGTGAAGCTATAAACAAAAGAAAGGTCCAACTAAAGAAATACAATATTGGCCGTTCCGTTAATATTCATAAAGAAATTATACTTTAATGACTTTGTCATATTTCTTTCAAATTCTCACTAGTAGAATTTTAAAAATAATATTTTTAAATGAATATATGAAACCTATTGACCAAGGTATCTTCATTGCTGCGTCCTTAACCATTTCGCGTCCATTTATTGACAGAGATTTGGCCTCTCGGAGTCGTATTTCAAATTCCATAAGTTTCATTGCACGATACGACATTTGTATTAGAATTTTCTAATAGAAACCACTTTAAAAATCTATAAAATTCTTCTATCAATTAATGATTATAAATAAATAGCAAAGTTAATATTGACAAGTAAAATTTGAGTTAAGCAAAATTATAAAAATGGATAACTGCTGGGCAAACAAGTATAAGGCGCTCACAATTCAGATAAGACTAAGAGGGAAGCGACGCTTACGGGTCAATCAAACTAAAACAAATATATATATATATTATATAACTGTAGAATTTTGTGAAAGGGAAAACATTTTTGTATAATGTATATTAACCATTAACCAATCCTTATTGATATTGAGATTTGAGAATATAAATTGGATGTGCATTATTTTGCCGAAAGATTTAAATGGTTTTGCCGAAAAAATGCATTATTTTGCCGAAAGATCAGTTTTTTTTGATTATAACTCTTTTTTGCTTGATCCTAGACCCCCAAAACATTTAGCATATTTGTAGAGCTCATTGAGACGCGTCGATTGACCTATATATTGTCGGGGTTTGGCCAAAATTAAAGGTATTAAACCGTCTAAACAATATTTTGGTTTTTGGTTTATAACTTTTTGGTTTGGGTTTAAACCCAGACAAACTTTACATCAATCGACGCGTCTCGATAAGCTCTACAAATATACTAAATGGTTTGGGGGTCTAGGATCAAGTACAAAAGAGTTCTAATCAAAAAACTGATCTTTCGGCAAAATCATGCATTTTTTCGGCAAAACCATTTAAATCTTTCGGCAAAATAATATTATCTCATATAAATTTACTCATCGAAATCAAAGATTCAAAATACCTAATTATTTTATAATTTGCAAAAGAGTATTCAAATTCATGTGGAAAAATTAAAATACCAAATAATTCATTATTATTCGAAATTAAAAAATAAATACGTTTTGTAATTATTATTATTTATAAGTAAAAAATATTCAAAAATGATTCACATCAGTTAAATTAGAAGCTTAAATAATGGGTAACAGTGATTAACCTCTTCCTCTTTTGGATTATTTTCAATTCTCGAGAAGGTGAAATCATCATATTATTAAATGGCGAAATTAGAGGGAAAGGAGAAAGAGAAAGGATACCATTTTACACGTTGTATTGTATTTATACCACACCCTTTTGAAAAATTAATCATCATATCACATCATTTTCTTTCATAAAAACAAACAAAAGATTGGAGAAAAAAAATTTATCTGGGATTATGTCAAAAATAATATGGAATAAATAAAATTAAATTCCGTTTACGCTTCATCATTAATCATTATGATTAATTACTTCATCTTCCCTCTTTCCAAAAATTAAAGTTAAATTGTTAAATATAAAAATTGCAGATAATTTTCGAATATTATTAAAAATATTGAAAATAAATTGATAGAAATAAGTATAAATAATGACACATTGAATTATTGCCTTCTAATTCAAACCCATAAAAAACTACCCATTAATTTTGATTATATTTCCTTGTTTATCAATGATGATCAACCCGAAGTGTTTTGTTTTTCTAATTTTTGGAACATGGGAGTTGCATTGGCAACACCCATTTAAATATAATTTTTAAATTTAAAAAGTTACACTATGTAATTGAATGAATAAAATGTGATTGGAGCAGGGATGCCAGATGGTTTTTCAGTTTGGGGGGCATTTCGTGAAAAAAAGGGGGCATTTGGGGGGCATTTTCGGTAAAAAAGGGGGCATTTTGGGGGGCAGTTTTAAAGTGCCAAAAATGCAAAAATGTTTGCCAATATGGCAGCGCAGCGAAAAATTAGACCAAAAATTAGCCGCGCAGCGAAAAATTAGACCAAAAAATAATAAAAAAGGGAAAAAAGACAACATTTTAAAAAGGGGGCATTTGGGGGGCAACTCGGCTCGGGGGGCAAAAAAGGGGGCAAAATCTCAAAAAGGGGGCAAATGCCCCCCGTAGGGGTACATTCTGGCATCCCTGCATTGGAGGTGAGAAAATTTTTGGAATCAAAATATTTAAAGTAGCTAAATTAATTTAAATTTATTAATGGTAAAGACATTTTTTATTCTATTGGTATATTGTATATTTTGTACCATAGAAGACGCAATTATTGAAGGCAATTCAACATTAATAATTGAAGGGCAAATGAATATCAGCAAAGATTTCAAAAAATTATGAATGGACGAGAGATTAAATTGTCAATGACGAGAGAATTACCATTCTAAATTTCTGTATTTAATTTTTAAAGTAGTTGGAAATCTTTGATTTGTGACAGATTTTATCAGAAATTTAATTTCAAAATTTCAAAAAAATAGATAAAATGAGACCCAAGTGCAAAATTTCAAGTAAAACATGAAAAATTAGAGCTTATTGAAAATTATCCCTAAGTTTCTTCTTAAAAATAGCTCTTTTATTTCATTAAATAGTTCTTGATGTAGATGTGCGTTAATTTTTGGAACGCGGGAAGCTCAATTGAGTACCCGCTTAAATTTTTTAAAATTTATATATAAGGCAAAAAAATTTAAAAATAATTAAAAAGAAAAAATATTGCAAATTAATGAATAAATGAATGAATAGTTGAATATTTTATGTTGGAATTGGAATTGAGGGAAAAATGGATAAAATAAGGAAATGTCCAATGAGAGATTTCGTCTGTCGAATAAAATTGCTTATAAATGTTTTTGAACAAAAAGATTAGTTTTGAAAATTTGCGAAAGTAACATTTAGAAATATGTGTAATTTGAAAAATTTGGCAAGAAATTCAATTTCCTATTTACAACATACAAAAAAATTGAACTACCTTGAAAAATTGTCAAATTAAAACATTCAAAATTCAAACTTATCGAAAATTATCTCAAAACCGGTGCTTATAAATAGCTCTTTTATTTCATTCACAAAATTTTGTGACCATTGCTACATGGTCTATTTCGACTTTTTATTCACATAAGAGTCAAATGCTATTAAACAAGGTCATTCAATTCATTCAAACTCATAGAAAATTTATTCATGTTTGCCAATAAAAAATGATTAATTATTTTATTACTTAGTTGATGGAAAAAATCTTAATCTTAGACTAATTTTTGGAATGCGGAAGCTATAAAAGCAACCGCTTAAATTTAATTTAGTTTAGAAAATTGCATTATACTTTTGAGTGTAAGAACTGAATAGAATGAACGGAGCAGTTGTGGCGGGGTCATTATTTGGCGAAAGCTAATAGCTTGCAACAAATTATCCATAAAATGCACAAAAAAAGAGTGCAAAGAGTGATAATAAGCGAAAATAAATTCAGTTTTTAAATAGAATTAAAAAACAAATTGTGGACAAAAAAGCATGAAAAAATTGCAAATTATGGGTCAAAACTCGATTGAGTTCATTCTAACTGTGACGCACAATTCCATTGCGCATCTGAAATAAATCAGGCATCTCGAAATACCCAACCGGTTTCGAGTTATTAGCCAAAAACCGGTTTAAAAAAATGAACTTTTTCGGTTTGCTCAGGTAAAACTTTTTTCCTTTTGATTTTTGGGTTTTGGACCGGGAGAAAGGGCACTGCGCATGAATGTCAGCTTTCGATTAATATATGGTTTATGGGGTCTAAACTTAAAACCCTGGGCTCTAGAAGCCGGCAAATGGGGCCAGGTCGGCACTTTTCCCTTTGTAGTCGATTGGCGAAGATGGGGGGATGGGAGCGGAGGTCGCGTGTTCGAATCCCACCAAAGGCCAATAATTTTTTTAGGGGTTTTCGATGGTGGATATCACGAATTTGAGGTTTAATTTGAAAATTAAACCGGTTCAAATTTTTAAACCGGTTCTGCGCGAGTTGAATTTTGATCAGAAAAATGGGGAATAGATTTTATTATGAAATATAACCCTTCTAGCAATCTTTTAAAGCGCGATAGCGCTTTCTCTCTAACTTCCCCACGTATTTCTTCCGTTCTATTATGAAATATAACCCTTCTAGCAATCTTTTAAAGCGCGAAAGCGCTTTCCCCCTAACTTCCCCACGTATTTCTTCCGTCATCGCTTTAAGAACCAGCGGGCTCGCCCGCTGGTTCTTTATCTTAAAAAAATTTATGAGATTTAAAAATAATTTTCCTTTTTCGATTAAAATTCATTTTTAAATTTGGGGGCATTTTATCATCAGCCGTATCCATTCAGAATACCAAATTGCTTAACAGCCATATATTCGCCTTATTTTGCTTTTATTTAAAAACAATATTTGCCAGAGGGAACATTTTTCTAAAAATTTCAATTTTCTCAATTCTCATTCACTTTTATACACCTCAGTCCTCAGATCAAGGTTGAAAAATAAATTAATTCTTCAAGGTAAATACGGTAAATCGATATTGTCCGCCAAATGTAAATTGTGAAGAAGTCTTCTGCTGCCATTGTTTGATGGATGCCTCATTAGAAATTTGCCCATAGGCTAATTTCTTTCTTCTATAAATTTTAACAAATGTGAAAATATAGATCGATGCTTCTTTAAAATCTCATATTATTTTGAAATATGAAAAGACAAATGCGATAAAAATAAATACAATAATTGAACATACTTTAATTTCTTTACTATAATTCAGTATTCTGTATTGTATTCATCAAAAAAAAAGATTTTTTCCGTGGAATCAAAATCAATTTCGGCTTTTTCTACAAAAAATAAGGGAAAAAGAATTAAATCCACATTTTTTAATACTTTTTGAATTTGTGAATTCGGCATGGCAATTTTATCTTCTAATTTCCGGACTATTTCAATTTTTGACCATTAATGATATTCAAAGTAGCCTAAAATATAATTTATTTGGAATAAATGTGGTAAAAATCAACCTGTAGAGTGCTAGTTGCCACATTTCGTTCGTGAAGAATCGACTGTTCGTCGGAATTTTGTCCTTGAATTGAAGGACACCGGCGGCAACTGCTGCTTGATGCACCCTAGAATAATTTACATTTCTATTAATTAAAACTTTTCTAGATGCCTTTTGATGGCCAGGAGCGTGAATTCGGCGCTTTGGATGGGGACGACGAATGGTTAATTTATTGGAGGCAAATCCATTTGAATTGGGTTTATTTGTGGAAAAGTTGTCATACTGTATAATTTGATTCATTAAGATTATTTTATTTTTAATAAATTCCAACCGGATTATTTCCTGCTGTTGATGGCTTTTTTTGTTTGCACAAAACAATTGGGCGAAAATAATTGTGGCTGAAACTTCTAGCTTTTTTCGAAGCATGCATGTTGTTTTGATTTTTGTTTATATTTTCTCGCCTTCTAATTTTAATTTTACTTGGCCTTGTCATTTCTATAATTTTTTTAATAAAATTTTTAAGCTGGCTCTTTCAGTTTGTTTTTGTTTTAAGGTTATTTGATTATATTATGATACTTGAATAAAAAAAAGTAAAATGTTGATAAAATAAAATATTTTTTAATATTTAATAAAATTAATAGCAAAACAATCTAATTAATAAGCAGAATAATTTATCTGGGACAAAATTTAATCTAAAATTATAGTTTAGGCTTTGGAATTTAGGGAATTAATTCTGAACTAATAATGCATTTTCCTATATGTGTGTGAACTTTATTGGTTATTAATATGTAGATTATAAATTATTAAATTAGAATATTTAAAACATTCTAAATTAAATCATTTATAATTAAATAAATTATATATTTTCACCGCAATAACCGTCCGCGATTGTTAAAGGTGGCTATTGGTAGTTACAATGAATAATAATGCACAATTTGGATGCTGCCACTCCAAGCCTTTCTTTGTATGGAAATGGAAGATGGAACAAAATTCCTTAGAGCAAAACATCGGTCAAAGTGCCCTTGTCCGTTTTCCAATTTTGCCTCTGGGCAAAATTTCCCGAATAAAATCAATATATTTAGAATTTATGACCAGCGCCAAAAAAGGGAAAAAAAGCAAAACCCATCCCACATTCTTCATAGAGTTAGCATTTTACCAATATAAGCACCATAATACAACAAATAATATTCATTCATTCGAAAAATTACACCCATGAAATTAATATGCATATAAATGGGTTTATTTTTTTGTTAACCAACCCTTTTGATTTCATACAAAGTATAAGATTTGTTTTATAATCATATATTGATATCATTTTATTTTTTTTAATCTAATCATTGTATTACAATATATGAATAAAATTTATTAATAACCGGCAATATTTAAAAATCGAATTCTTTGATATCGAGAAACTATTTTTAAATATCTAGGTAATATTTTTTGAAATCAGATTTTTTCATATTTTGCTGTTTTTATTTGTATATTTTTTTTGAAATTTGCATCTATTTCATTAATTCTTTCATTAAAAATAATTACATTTATGTTTTGAAAAATTAATTTTTCTTCTTATAATTAATATTTTACCT
The DNA here is from genome assembly GCA_030063045.1 of Pratylenchus scribneri. Classification (NCBI taxonomy): domain Eukaryota; kingdom Metazoa; phylum Nematoda; class Chromadorea; order Rhabditida; family Pratylenchidae; genus Pratylenchus; species Pratylenchus scribneri. The sequence goes on along the minus strand of JAQSEB010000185.1, from coordinate 774,875 downwards.
TCCAATTTTAAAAATATTTAGAAATAACAATTTCCAGAATTCAAAGATACAATCCACATTTTGTTATAAATCAGATTTTTTCAGTTTAAGGCTTTTTTAAATTTTCTTTGTGAAATTACTTAAAAAGGATTAATTTTGAATTTGTTCGCACAATCTATATATTAATTGAAAGCCAAATGAACATCAGCAATAAGTTCAAATTCAAACAAATACGAATGGTTAAGAATTGAAAATGGCAATGATGAGAGTATTATCAGACTACCCTAAATTTATGCAGTTCATTTTTATTAGTGCAATTGAAATTTGTGAAATATTCGAATTTTGTGAATTAAATCAAATAAATATTAGATTGATGTCAATCATATTTGATATAAACATCCTGTTTAATTTATTTGATTATACAAGATAAAATATAAATGGAATTTTATAAAAATGCAAAAAATTTATGACAGAAAGTACTACCATCTTCAGAGTAATATTAAATTTTGAAGAATTTAATATAATCAATAATTTTAAAAGATTATTTTTAATTTTTATTTAAAATTAATAATTTATTTAAAACATATTCGTATAATATTCAAAAAAATTTATTTTAAGCGGGTTCCTTTCGGTTCCCACATTCCAAAAATTCAGCCTGTGCAAAACAAAGTAAGCTAATTAGATTATAAATTGTGCCATTTATATGCACTCACTTATGTATAATTTTCGATGAGATTTAAATTTAGCTGCAATACAGATTACTGGTAAAATTTTGATGAGTTGAAAATCAATACAATTTGACATTTATGGTTAATATTTATTTTTGGTCAATTATTCTTTGAAGAAAAAGAATAGATAATTTTCAAATTAAAATTAAATTAGATGCTAAAATATTAAAAAATAATAATATTTCTCTAAAAATATGTATTTTTGAAAATTTTCAAACAAAATTTATTTAAAAAAAATTTAATAAAAAATTTAAAGAATAAAATTTTAGAAGATTTTTATTTCAGCAATTTATACTAATTCTTTTAAGTTTATCGGCGACTGCCATTTCAAGTTACACAAATTGTTTAAGTAATTAACATAATTGTTCAAAAAATATCATTAGATAAAGATAATTTTTAAAATATATAATTTGAATATATTCTTCTAAAATAAAAAGAAATTATTTTATTGAAATATTAAAAACGAGAAAATTGTATCATATAAATTTTTTACAATTTTAGACGCAAATTATGTGAAAAATAAATATTTTCATTTATTTATATATATGTTAAAAATCTCAAATTCAATTTTTCAACACCAATAGAATTTTTCTAATTTCATTGCTATAAAAAAAACAATTTTATTGTTATTTAATTGAATATTTTTCGGAAAGTCCCACTAATTTTGGGACCTTAATTCCGAAGGAATACCATTCTCGAAATTTGCATTATCATATGAAATTTTTTTATTATTCACATTTAAATGGGTATGGTTTTTGCCACTCTCACAGGCCAAAAATTAACCGAAACGAATCAACTAAAAGCGCTGACAAAATGATTTTATTTACAGAATTTATTATAATGACGCAAATAATTGTTTATGAGTTGCCGACTATTATTACACATGTAAACCTGGATTCAAAGAAGACAATCCCAGTCAATCGGGCACACAATGCGGTGAAAGTTCTAGTTTTAAGTGGAAAATAAAATGAAAAATTAAATTAATTTACAATATTTTCGAACTAGTGGAAATAATGAATTTAAAACGTAGAAAGCAATGATAAATTTTCGAACTCCTAGATTAAATCCACTGAATAATATTTTTAATGCTACAATAAAATTAAATATTTTTAAATGTTTTGGCTATTGGGTGAACATAAATAATTAATTGAATTTAATTTTATAGATTATATTGATAAAATTTTTCTTTTGAGGGAAATAAATTTTTATATTGATTCATCACAATGAATGCCAATTCGAGAATATGAATAATTGCAATGCGCAAAGCAATGCACGATTTGCCAGATGGCTACAACTGCGAATATATTTCCTCTTATGTAGATATAGTCCTGACAAGGTGCTGGTTATAATTATTTTATTTTTTTATTTTGTTTTATGACAACTATTTATTAAGGCTTTCCTGAAATAAATAAATCCATCCAAATATTTTATAGGGTTTACATTCTAATTTAATTTTTATGAAATGGAGAAAATTTTTCATTCTTTTTCTGTTCGGTAAAATAAATCCCATAAAATTTTTTGAATAATTGTAAATAAATTTAATAATTCATAATTAAATTTAAAATGTCCAGAAGAAAATGTGTGCAGTGTGCACCTATTAAATAAAAGAATAAATTAAAAATTATAATTTTTCTTATTCTATTTCTAGTTATTACATTCTGTCCCATTTAATTAAATTAGTTTTTATATCCGAATGAAAAATTTTCAATTTAGCAAAAATTCATTATTTACTTTTTTTTACTTTAGGAAAATAAGCCTGGTCGTGTTTGCCTTTTCAATGAATGTGCCGATGAGAAGACCAATGATTGCGACAAGCAAAATGGAATTTGTGATGATTTGCCCGAGGGATACACATGCAAAAGTTTGTACATTTTAAATTAAAATTATAATTATTTTATAAATTAAAAAATGACAAAAATTTAAATTTTACAAACTCCATAAAATAAAATTTGAAAAACAACATTTGAAAATGATCAAAAAATTAAAAAATTCAATTTTTGTCAAAAATCATTTTCTATAAATAGGTAAGCCCGGCTTCTGACTTGCGAAAATTGTCCGATTAGAAAGAAATGAATTTCTGAATGGTAAATGAGAAAAATTCATTTTTTAATAATTCTCTAATTCAAATTAATTTTGAAAATTTTTATTTAATTTATTTTTTTGTGTTTCGTTTTCATCGTCAAATTTTATAATTATTATTTATCCATATTATTTAATATTTATGCAATTTAAGATTTTATTTATGGGGTGCAAAGCTGTAAAGCCCGCCGATAGGAAAAAATGCAACTTTTAGATGGATATCAATATCAAGAATTTCCATTTAAAATAGGATGTTTCGAAATTTACACCACTATTAGAATATAAAAAAGATAGAATTTGCAACTTTTATTTCGGCAAATTTTCCAATGAATTTTTCCATTAAATATATAAAATTTTAATTTCAAAAATTCTAAAATTATATTAAAGAATTTTTAAATTTTGATTTTAAAAGCGTTTGATTTGACCTTAGACTAAATAGTCATTGTCAACACAAAAGTTTTATTTTTTTAATTTTTCTGGTTTAAACAAATCCAAAATGTATTTTTGTTCTCATCAATAGTATCGAGAATTTAGCAAATGATTATTTTATTTAAGGATTCATAATTCAATTTTTCCTCCATTTCCTCCATTTTCTCTTTTTTTCTTTTTCTCGATTTCGGCTTCTTTTTCCTTCTTCTTTTCCTCATCAATTTGGATTTTCGCTCGGCGAATTTCCTTCGAGAATTAGAGAAATTATTAAATTAAAATAATAAAGAATTGTTAACTCGAATCAATTCCTCCGTATCGCTAGTCCATTTGAAACAATTTTGAATTCGGCGGAAATCCTCGTCCATTGCCTTTTTCAATATGGCATCCGAAAATTCGCGTGTCCCATATTTTCCATCCAGTAAATCATTGATCTCGTAAACCTTGAAAATAAATGATAAATTTACAATTTTCTGGAATTTATTATTAATGTTATTCAATTTATCTAATTAAATTAATTAATCTTTAGTTTTACAATTATATTAAATTTTCAAATTGATGATTTAAATAGGCCATAAATTAATTGCCAAAAAATTATTTGGTTTAATATGATTTGTCATTATATATATTTTGTTTTTGATGATCATTTTAACTACTCACATCTCCATTTCGAGTGTCCACAAATCGGTAGACCCAGAGGAAATATTTTATCCTCCCTGAAGAATTAGAATTTGTTTCATTTTCAGTCACCGCCTTGGCCGCTCCAATGAGCCCATTTTTGTTATTAATCAAGAAATCGGCGAAGCAAGAATAAATGAATTCCCTTCGATATGAGATCATCCCTTCATGCCTATAGATGCCAAAAATGCGATAAAAATCCTTTGAATAATAAAATTAATCATTTTATAATTGAACCATTAATCAATTTTTTTTGTTTCATTGATTTTAAATTGAAATATTTTTAACTATTAAATAATAATAATTAAATCAATAAAATTCCTAATTTCAAAAAAAAAAATAATAACAATTTGAAATGAAAATATAATTATTTTATAAATCATAAAATAATTTTTAGAAAACATATTTTAAACAAATTCAAAATTAAAAAACACTCAAAAAGTAGTCAATTATAAAATATATTAAATTTTTTATTTTTATATCATTATCTAAATAAAGCAAATATTTAATAAAACAAATTTAAAAGAATGTGATTTGAAAATTGAAAAAAATTATAAAATTGCAAAATCAGAATCGAGGTGAAGTATTTTTAATTTTCTTATTTTTTTAAAATTTTATAATACTATGCGAAAAAAATAGATTGATAATTTTGAAAAAAATTATCATAATTTGGCCAATGCTTTTACCTTCCATTCTATTGTGCGATCCTTGCGTTTTTTGAACAATTCTTCCAAAACGAACAAATCTCCGTCGATTTCAAGGGAATCTCTTTCATAATTTTCCCAAATTTGAGCGCATTCTTCTGTGGCTGTCTTCGAATGGATGTATTCCTCTCGAATGCATTCATGGGTGCTTTCCCATTCCTTCTTTTTGGCAACACACAGTGATGGGTAAAATACGAATATTAGGAAGAATGCTAAAAGCAGATATTGACATATTTTATGGAGCTTGAAATTGCACACTTTTTGTCGATTCATTAAATCTGAAAATTTTTTTATTAAAAATTTTCAAATCGATATATGAAATGGAAGGAATGGTGTTGTGGTTTTTCTTAAAAAGTCCACAACTATAAAATGGAAAAGGGAAATTTGTTTTATTAATTAATAATAAATGATCAAGGGAGGATTTCGAATAATGAAGAATATAAAAACAATTTTTTATATTTATAATAATATTCATATTTATTATATTCTATGTATTTCTATTTATCTGGGACTTAAAATTTAATTTATTTTATTAGAATAATATACTAGTGTATAAAATATTCATTTTTTTTTGAAATAACCTATTGTTGAAAACTAAAATTTTTTGAATTTTTCATAATAAAAAATGCATGCCAAAAATTCATGGTATTGCATTTGCAATTACTAAAAGCATGCCAAAAATGCATATGGAATTAAAAATTATGCATCTCAATAAATAAGCAAGACAAATGAAATTATTTTTTATTTTTACATTATTATTTTTTCATCTAAGAATTTTTTTATATAAATTTAGAAAAAAATTTTTATTGAATTTATATTCCAAATTTATTATATAATAAAAATATTCTAGAGTATAAAAATTAACCATTTATATTTGAAATAGGTATTATCTTAGGGTAAAAAATTAATTTTATTTTATTAAAATCTTATCATAGAATATTAAAACAATTTTTTATATTTATAATAATATACGTTAGGTCCTGATATTATTTACTATGTATTTCTATTTACTTTGGTCAAAAAATTTAGTTTCTTTTATTATAATAATCATATTCTAGAATATTAAACTATTTTTATATTTTATAATAATATTCATTAGGGCCTGATATTATATTCTATGTATTTCTATTTACTTGGGGATTTAAATTTAATTTCTTTTATTAGAATAATATACTAGTGTATAAAATCTATTCATTTTTTGAAATAATATACCCTATGGTTTAAAACTAAATTTTTTGAATTTTTCATAATAAAAAATGCATGCCAAAAATTCATGGTATTGCATTTGCAATTACTAAAATGCATGCCAAAAATGCATAGGAATGAAAATTATGCATGCCAATAAATAAGTAAGACAAATGAAATTAATTTTTATTTTTATATTATTACATCTAAGAATTTTTTTTATTTAAATTTAAAAAAAATTTTTATTGGAATTATATTCCAAATTTCTTATATTAGAAAAAATATATTACAGTATAATTTATTCATTTATATTTGAAATAATATCTTAAGGTCAAAAATTTAGTTTCTTTTATTACAATCTTATCCTAGAATATAAAAACAATTTTTTATATTTATAATAATATTCATTAGGGCCTGATATTATATTCTATGTATTTCTATTTACTTGGGAATTAAAATTTAATTTATTTTATTAGATTAATATACCAGTGTATAAGAACTTTTCATTTTTTTGAAATAATATATCTTAAGGTTTAAAACTAAGTTTTTTGAATTTTTCATAATAAAAAATGCATGCCAAAAATTCATGGTATTGCATTTGCAATTACTAAAATGCATGCCAAAAATGCATATGGAATGAAAATTATGCATGCCAATAAAAAAGTAAGACAAATTAAATTAATTTTTTTTTATATTATTATTTTTTCATCTAAGAATTTTTTTATTTAAATTTAGAAAAAAATTTTTATTGGAATTATATTCCAAATTTCTTATATTAGAAAAAATATATTACAGTATAATTTATTCATTTATATTTGAAATAATATCTTAAGGTCAAAAATTTAGTTTCTTTTATTACAATCTTATACTAGAATATAAAAACAATTTTTTATATTTATAATAATATTCATTGGGCCTGATATTTATTATATTCTATGTATTTCTATTTATCTGGGACTTAAAATTTAATTTATTTTATTAGAATAATATACTAGTGTATAAAATCTATTCATTTTTTTTGAAATAACCTATTGTTGAAAACTAAAATTTTTTGAATTTTTCATAATAAAAAATGCATGCCAAAAATTCATGGTATTGCATTTGCAATTACTAAAAGCATGCCAAAAATGCATATGGAATTAAAAATTATGCATCTCAATAAATAAGCAAGACAAATGAAATTATTTTTTATTTTTACATTATTATTTTTTCATCTAAGAATTTTTTTATATAAATTTAGAAAAAAATTTTTATTGAATTTATATTCCAAATTTATTATATAATAAAAATATTTTAGAGTATAAAAATTAACCATTTATATTTGAAATAGGTATTATCTTAGGGTAAAAAATTAATTTTATTTTATTAAAATCTTATCATAGAATATTAAAACAATTTTTTATATTTATAATAATATTCGTTAGGTCCTGATATTATTTACTATGTATTTCTATTTACTTTGGTCAAAAAATTTAGTTTCTTTTATTATAATAATCATATTCTAGAATATAAAACTATTTTTAAATTTATAATAATATTCATTAGGGCCTGATATTATATTCTATGTATTTCTATTTACTTGGGGATTTAAATTTAATTTCTTTTATTAGAATAATATACTAGTGTATAGAATCTATTCATTTTTTGAAATAATATACCCTATGGTTTAAAACTAAATTTTTTGAATTTTTCATAATAAAAAATGCATGCCAAAAATTCATGGTATTGCATTTGCAATTACTAAAATGCATGCCAAAAATGCATAGGAATGAAAATTATGCATGCCAAAAATGCATATGGAATGAAAATTATGCATGCCAATAAATAAGTAAGACAAATGAAATTAATTTTTATTTTTATATTATTATTTTTTCATCTAAGAATTTTTTTTATTTAAATTTAGAAAAAAATTTTTATTGGAATTATATTCCAAATTTCTTATATTAGAAAAAATATATTACAGTATAATTTATTCATTTATATTTGAAATAATATCTTAAGGTCAAAAATTTAGTTTCTTTTGTTACAATCTTATCCTAGAATATAAAAACAATTTTTTATATTTATAATAATATTCATTAGGGCCTGATATTATATTCTATGTATTTCTATTTACATGGGAATTAAAATTTAATTTATTTTATTAGATTAATATACCAGTGTATAAGTCAGTCCATTGGAGGAATTAATGGGCAAAGGCGGGTGATGGATCCACAAAGGCGTAGATGCAGTACCGGCGATGAACAACGCCGGCGGATGTCGCTGAGTCCGGCAATTGAGGTGTGTGGAAAATTCGGGATTTTTTATGGAATTTATACAAAGTACCAACTTTAAATGTGCAAGAATAAATAAGAAGCAAAATATATATGGCCATAAGCACCAAGATCCTTGATATATATGTTTGTATGGTAAAAATAGCTAATTTTGTATAGAAGGATCTATGGCTTGAAAATTTCCTTAATTAGAAATTTTAAAAATATTCGTTATGATAAGATTTCCGGAAAGAATTAATTCCGCCTGTTTTCCGGAAAGTTTTAACCGGAAAGAATAAATCCGCCTGTTTTCCGGAAAGTTTTAACCGGAAAGAATAAATCCGCCTGTTTTCCGGAAAGTTTTAACCGGAAAGAATAAATCCGCCTGTTTTCCGGAAAGTTTTAACCGGAAAGAATAAATCCGCCTGGTTACCGGAAAGTTTTAACTGGAAAGAATAAATCCGCCTGTTTTCCGGAAAGTTTTAACCGTAAAGAATAAATCCGCCTGTTTTCCGGAAAGTTTTAACCGGAAAGAATAAATCCGCCTGTTTTCCGGAAAGCTTTAACCGGAAAGAATTAATTCCGCCTGTTTTCCGGAAAGTTTTAACCGGAAAGAATTATCCGCCTAGTTTCCGGAAAGTTTTAACCGGAAAGAATTAATTCCGCCTAGTTTCCGGAAAGTTTTAACCGGAAGGAATAAATCCGCCTGTTTTCCGGAAAGTTTTAACCGGAAAGAATTAATTCCGCCTAGTTTCCGGAAAGTTTTAACCGGAAAGAATAAATCCGCCTGTTTTCCGGAAAGTTTTAACCGGAAAGAATAAATCCGCCTGTTTTCCGGAAAGTTTTAACCGGAAAGAATTAATTAATTCCGCTTATTTATATTTATATAGTCGAAGTTTGAAAATTAATTAGGTATTAATGATTTTACTGGAGGAATTTTTTTAAATACTTTTTTGTAAGATTAAGCAACCAAATGAAATAAAAAATATATAAATTCAAAGGAAATTTAAAATATTTATACCGCAAATTTCAGCGACAATTTGGTGGCAATGATGAATCCATTAATAAGCAAGAAGGCTTAATTGCTGCTCGACGCCTATTTCTAGCCGAAATGCCTTCCCTTCCCAATCCAATTTTCAATGGATCACCGATAGGCGAAGAAGATAAAACGGAATGGAGCCAAAGGGAATGGAGACGGAATGTGCCTTAAAGCTTTTCCAAATTTGGCATTTCAAATATGCAAACAAAAATACACACAATGCAATCTCAAAATCCATCCATTTTCCCCACACAAATAATTATTGTCCCCTCAAATCAAAAGCCTTAATTGATGTCTTCCCCAATCCCCACCCCACACATAACCAATTCCCGCTGTGTTTTTCCTACATTTTTCACGGGCATTCCTTCCCCCAAATTCATCGTAAAAATATCATTATTATTAGCGTGATTTTAGTAGTTTTTTTGAAATAAATTTGCAATATTTTTTTTATTCAATTTTCAAAACATTTGCCCAACAAAATATCAACCAAAAAATAAAAATGAAATGTCATTTTTGGTGGGGGAGGGGGGTGAACAATTCAAAGTGCCACAGTAATTTATATAAATTTAACAACAAATATTCATTCATTTTGGGCATTTTGTGTTTTTAGGAACATTTCCAACCGGACACACAAATTTTCTTTTTGGATTCTTCTATTCAAGCATTTTTGCCAACATCTTCGCGCAATGAGACGGTCCGATTGAAGACGAGCTGGAAAAAAATGAATAAATTAATAGGATGTAATTAAAAATGGAAAAATTCCTTATTAAAATAACCCAAAAAAATGTGTCTTCAAATTTTGGATTTTATATATATGTAGTTTTTTCGAAAATTCAAATTAATATAATGATTAAATATTATATTAATTAGTAATTTTATGCTTTTTATAATTTTCTTAATTTTTTTTAAATTTTTCGGTGTTAAAAATTAAAATCCAATAAAAAGGCACTAAGTTTCAAAAATAATTATAATTTATAATATAATAGAGTAGAAAAACTCACAGCAGAATTCCCTTTTGAATCCTTTGGATCGACCGAGAAGAAGCCATTTCGCTCAAATTGGAATCGATCATAGGGTTTGGCCGCCGAGGCCAAACTGGCATCAATCAATGCATTTGGCAAGATTTGCAGGGAATTTGGATTCAAATCGGTCAAAAAGCCACCTGGCACTTGGACTGGGTCTTCGGGATTTTTGTGCAAAAATCTTTAAAATAATTTAATAATAAAATATATTTAATTTTTTTCTCAATTATATCTTAAAAAACAATTTTTTAGAACTAAATCTGTGGTTGGTTATATTTTTTTAAATTATTAAATATTAAAATGAAAAATTATATTAAATTAAATTATTAAATTTTATATGTTATGTAAATTTTTAAATTTAAAATAAATAATTAAAAGGGTAAACTGACAATTTATCATAGAGTCGAACTTGGCAAGTCACTGGGCGTGCCACCCAATGGATGAATGCTTTGGGCTTATTGTCCGTTGAAACCGGCTCTGCCCGAACCAAAATGCCTCCTCCCTGGGGGTCGGGGCCCAAAACGCGCACAATCAAATTGACATGGCGAAGTCCAACCGGTTGTTTGTTGGTCAAACGGCGATAGCCTTTTTCGGCTTCCTATAAAATTGGGAAAAAATTGACGAAAAAAGTAGTACATAAAATAATGCCTAAATAATTATAATAGTCTAAGGGTATTTACCCTATATTCATAAACCAAATATACCCAAAATTGGATAGAGCTGGTCAAGACGCATTGAATGGTATATAATTTTTAATGGTTTGATCAAAATTAAAGGATTTTAAACGGTTTAAACCAATTTTGGTTTAATGGTTCAAAATTAAGTTAGAATTGGTGAGTAATAAAAAGTAATACCTCGAACCAATAAATAATCAAATGATGAGAAATATAAGGTTTGAGAGTCTCGAATAAATTTCCTACTGTCTCATAATTTTTTTTTGAAATATATATAATTCCCAAAATAAGCCCACCTCTCGATAGTCGGTTTGTTCAAGCCAAATTTGCTCATCAAATGCAATTTCCCATTCCTCCTTGCAGTTTGGGTCGGCCGGAAAGTATTTTGCCTTCAGGGAATGTGTGCCCCGTGCAAAGCCCAATTCCGCATAATTTTCGATTCGTAGCCTCAACGGCTCCAACACGGCCATCACCCGAGGGGCTGTCTGGTTCAGGTAGTCCCGGGTGAATGCCTCCAACATGGCCGGTTCGATGGTGGTCAGGGCGCCGGTAAGGCCCAAATGGGCGACGAATTTGTTGATCACTTCCGGTGGAATGCCGCGGCGACGAAGGGCACTCAGCGTGTAGAGGCGGGGATCATCCCAATCTCTGAAAAAATAAATCTTATTGGAGGTAAAAAAAGCCGATAAAATATTTTTTGAATTAAGAATAATGGTTTTAAAAAATTAATTTTTTTCCTATGTCTATTTTAAATTATTTTTGTATTTAATTCATGTATATGCGCCAGCCGCCAGAGGTCATTTTAGTCAATTAAAAAATTATTTTTGGATGTGAAAAATCCAAATAAAAATCTTTTATGTGGATGGAAGTTTTGCAAATTGATTTGAATAAACCATATCTTTTAGAATGGTAAGTTGATTTTGAACATTTTTTAATTAAGTTCAAATTTTTTTTATGGAATTTTTTTTCGAATTAAGAAGCTGCGATATAAATGGTAAAATATTTTTCTATGAATATTTTTAAATTTTTCTAGATTTTTTTTCTCAATTAGGAAATTTTTTTATAAATTTTATAATGTCAATGCTAGTTTAAAAAATATTTGGAAATTTTTTTTAAAGTTATAGCCTAAAATTAATTTTATAAAAAAAATATTTCTACTTACTGGACAATGCCACTCTGCACCAATTTGAGCAATTTTCGTTTTGAAACAACAGTGTAGTACAAATTCAGCCGGGAATATTCCCATTGGACGGGGCAATAGACATCCAACGCATTGCAAAGCCAATAGTAGGAACTGCGTCTGAATTTGAGTTTAAAAAATAAATAAAAATAAAATTAGCCAAACAATTGCTTACTTTGCTTGAAACTCTTTGGTGCAAAGAGAATGGCTGATGTTCTCCAGACTATCGCAGAGGCAATGTGTGTAATCGTAGGTGGGATAAATGCACCTGAAAAACGGAAGAATGCATTTTTGAATTGTGAAATGAAAAATTGAATTGAATTTAAATTAAAAAATTAATTTTAATTAATTTAAAAATAAATTAATAATTAAATATTTTTTTTTATTATTAAAGTATAAATAATTTTTAAAAAATAATAAAATTAAATAATTTTTTAATAATTAATTTTATTAAATAAAAAATTAATAATTAAATATTTTTTTTATTAGAAAATAATTTTTAAAAAATAATAAAATTAAATTAATTTTATAATTAATTTTATTAAATGTCATTTTTAAAAAATCAACCATTTATTGCCAGTTCGATGATGCGGCAAATATTTTACTCTGTAGGCCACCTATAAAAAAATAGGGCATTGAGAATATTGAGAGTGAGTTTTAAATTATAAATAAATTTAAAATAAATGAAAAAGACATATGAAAAAATCCCCCAAAAATATATGAAAAATCTCTCCAAAAAATATATTTACCGGATCCTGTTTGCTGTCCTCTAGCGTCAATTTCAACCGCAGTGTGGCCTGTCCTTCCGCAAATGCCCCATTGCGCATTGCATGGAAAAGTGCCAGCGATTCGGCTGCGGGACGATCACGCCAAGGTGATGGAGGCGGATCGAATCCGCGCATATCCTCAACCTATAAATATTACAATTAAAATTGAGGAATTTTTATTTAATTTTTTAAAATTAATTCCATACTGCATACTCTCACTCCCACTCCCACTTTTTTATTGAATTTTTGGTTTTTTTTATAAATTAATATTAAATAAATCCAAAAAATACATACTATTTTATATTAATAAAAAATTTAATTACCATTTTCAATAATTAAGAAAATTTGCTATTAGATAAAAATTATGGATATTTAACTTTGCTGGACTTCCCTAAAATTTAAAAAAATGAATCGACTCACCGATTGATGGCAAACATATGCAAGGCCCTTTCCAATTAACTCAATCGCCCAATCGAAGAGTTTATCAAAATAGTCGGAGGAATGCGTGATCCGATACGGGGTATAGCCCAACCACTTGACCATGTCCACAATTTCGCGCACATATCGTTCCTCTTCCTTTTCCGGATTTGTGTCATCCAATCGTAAATAGCAAATTCCATTGCGCGCCTTTAAATTTATATTATAAATTTCGTGAATTAAATTGTAGGAAAGTGTAATTTTTGTATTTTTGGAAAGTTTATTTTTTGTTCCGGAAATTTTATTTTTTGTTCCGGAAAGTTTATTTTTTCTTTCCGGTTGTTCCGGAAAGTTTATTTTTTCTTTCCGGTTGTTCCGGAAAGTTTATTTTTTCTTTCCGGTTGTTCCGGAAAGTTTATTTTTTCTTTCCGGTTGTTCCGGAAAGTTTATTTTTTCTTTCCGGTTGTTCCGGAAAGTTTATTTTTTCTTTCCGGTTGTTCCGGAAAGTTTATTTTTTCTTTCCGGTTGTTCCGGAAAGTTTATTTTTTCTTTCCGGTTGTTCCGTAAAGTTTTATTTTTTCTTTCCGGTTGTTCCGGAAAGTTTATTTTTTCTTTCCGGTTGTTCCGGAAAGTTTATTTTTTCTTTCCGGTTGTTTCCGGAAAGTTTATTTTTTCTAAGTTAATTTATCTTTCCGGTTGTTTCCGGAAAGTTTATTTTTTTCTAAGTTAATTTTTCTTTCCGGTTGTTCCGGAAAATTTATTTTCCTTTCCGGTTGTTCCGTAAAGTTTTATTTTTTCTTTCCGGTTGTTCCGGAAAGTCTATTTTTCCTTTCCGGTTGTTTATTTTTCCTTTCCGGTTGTTTATTTTTCCTTTCCGGTTGTTCCGGTAAGTTTCCGGTAAGTTTATTTTTTCTTTCCGGTTGTTCCGGCAAGTTTATTTATTTTTTGTTCCGGAAGTATTTTACTTTCCGGTCGTTTCGGAAAGTTTATTTTTTTGTCCCGGAAAGTTTATTTTTTGTTCCAGTAAGTTTATTTATTTTTTGTTCCAATAAGTTTATTTATTTTTTGTTCCGGTATGTTTATTTTTTCTTTTAGGTTTTCCAGAAAGTTTTAACTTCTGTTGATAACTCTTAAGTATCATCAATATTAATTTATATCCAATAAATTTACTAGCATTTTTAATAGTAAATTTCGAAAATCCACAAACTTTTGCCAGCCCAAAATCAATGTTGATTGCCTTGGCATGTCCAATGTGCAAAATGCCGTTTGGCTTGGGTGGGAACCTTGTGACAACTTTGCCCCCGACCGCCTCGAAATGTTCCCTCAAAAGGCGATCCGTGTTCGCTGTTCGTACATATCCTTCAGTTTTGTAGTTTTCCCCAACCTCATGGAAATCTTTTTTATGGGAGAACATTTCGATGCCACTTAAAAATTTAAAAAAAAATCAGAAAAATGCAAATAATTTTAATTTGATGTACCCATTTTTGAGGAATGCCTCCGCCGGATTTTCATAATGTTCATGTTCGGATGTTGCGGTTGTCGCCGTCACCATTTTGGTTGATTCCACCGGTTTATCTTCAGTTTTGTTGTTGCATTTTTTCCTCTCCATCGGCGCTGCCTTTCCCGATTTTTGTTGGGTTTTTCCGTTGACATTGCTGCCGTCCTCCCTTCCCCTATTTTCCATCTGTTTTCCTTCTTCACTTTTGACCACAATTTTTTGTTCTTTTACTTTTTGTGGGGGCAAACCGAGCATGAGAAATTTGCGCAAATTCAGCTCACGTTTCAAATGATCCGGATTGGCGGTGGGTAATTGAGCAGAAAGTTGGGCTGAATTTTTAGTGTTAAAATTTAAAAATTAGCCTAAAAATTACCAAATAATTGCTCAAATTCAAAGTTGTGTCCTTTCTGCAATATTTCGTCGTGTCTTTCGTCCAATGCGGCTTTCACCTTTAAACATGTATTTGATTTAATTATTGATAAATTAATGAGAAAAGGTTTTTTTTGGCCGAAAGTTTAGTTTTTTTGATAGAACTTTTTAGTGCTTAATCCTAGAACACCAAACCTTATAACCTATTTTGTAGATCTCGTCAAGATGGGTGGGTCGTTTGATTAATAATTCGTCTCATTCTCATGTTTTGTCCAAAATTCAAGATATTAAACCGGTTTAAACCCTATTTTAATTTTGGTTTAAACTCCGACAATATACAGACCAATCGATGCGTTTTATCGAGCTTTATCGATTGGTATTAGGTTTTAAACTTTCGTTAAAAAGAATTCGGTTTTATCGCCAAAAAGATGTTATTCTTTTGACAAAACCGCACCCAATTATGTTCAAATTAATTATTTATTTAATTATAAAATTTTACACAATCCTCAATTTGTTCAAGAGAAATGGATGATTCGATGTGCTTCTCTCCAGGCATAAAAATGACGTGTAAATGTCTAATTTTTGGCAAAAATAATTTAAATTTAGTATAAATATTAAATATGATATTATAGAAAAAATAAACAGATTAAAAACTCAAATTCAATATAATAATATTTAAAAATCTTTATCATTTCATGGTCAATCAAAAGAAAATATATGATAAAAATTAAATCAAAATTATAAAAAATTGTGGAAATGTGGATCAAGTTGATGAGATGGCACTGAGCGGAACCTTGAGTTGATCGACCAGTGCCCGCAATTTGATGAGCAACACTCCCAGGGGAGCATTTCCCTCGCCCAAAACAGCCAAAAGCATTGAGGAAACCCGCGCGATCACCACAATGCCCTGCTCGCATCCAATAACCACTTCTTTCAGCTCATCGCGAACTCCTTAAAATAATTAATCAATTTCGGTACGCTACAACTGGGTGACATCCCAACTGGGCGACGGCACTTATAGCTCATTAACTGCAAAACTGATAGTGATGCTCTTGGTGTCAAATTAAAGAGTGCATTTTTGGCTATCGATTGATATAAAATTTATTTAGTTTGGCTAAAAATTAGTAGAGTTGTACTTAAAAAACCATTAAAATATGACTAATTATTATAAATTTGCGAATTTTTCACGGTTTTTTTTAACACAATCCCAACAAATCTTAACCAAACCAAATAAATTTTATATCAATCGATAGCCAGCAGTGCGCTCTTTAAATTGATACCAAAATCATCAATATCGGTTTAGCTTAGCCCTTAATTAGCTACAAGCGCCGTCGCCCAGTTGGACGTGTCCAGCAGTCAATTTTGAACTAGAAAAAATTGTGTTGGTGAACCTTGTCGTTCGAATGTTTCCCAAATGTTGGCCAAAAGTGCTGAATAAACATTTCCACCGCCTTCAGGTTTTTTGCTGATCGCTCTCGACACTGTTAAGCCTAAATTTGATATCAATTAATTTTTAATTTTTGTCCTTTAACCCATACCATCTTTGTTGAAGAGCACAACGCCCACGGTTCCATCCCCAATGACTTGGCCAAGGAATGAGTCCAATGCTTTCGTTCTTAACATTGCTGCTGTTCTGGGCAAAAATAAATTAATAATGGATAAATATTAAAATTTTAAATAAATTTGTTTGAAACAAAACGTAGAAAATATAAAAATAAATGCAAAAAAATTTATTTTCTTTAAAAGAGATCAAAAAAATAAAATAATTCAACAAATGTTTTCATCTTTTCCATTTCCATTTCACTTCAATCCGTCCATCGATGGGTGCAACCGGTGCAAACGAAATAGAGACGCATTTCTTCCTTAAAAAAATAATTTTGTAAAATTTATTTGACTATTTGTGTTCAAAACAAACCTCAGCTCTGCGCGATTGTGCCTGGAAAAATACGGCCTCACGTCGATGACATTTTGGGCATTCATGTTCCTCGGTTTTGGGCAGTGTTGGATCATGAATAACGTCGGCCACAATTTGAGTCAGTTCACTGAATTTTAAATGCATTTTTGGAATAAAATGCGTTGAACTTACTCGACTTCATGCGTTAGACGATTAACGTAAATGCAGGGATTATCGGCCTAATAACAAAAAATAATTTTATTAAATAATTAAAATAAATAAACCGGTTGTCTGTGATCACAATTTCGGCAGACGAACATCAATTGCCTGTTCTCCTTGTCCTCTTTTGGATATAGCATGTTGTTACTGAAAAATAGAGTTTATTTTATATTTATTTTCTTATTTTTGAAGAGCTTACCATTCAGGACAAAATTTAATGCCAACATATGAGCCGCTCATTTTTTAACGAATAATTTTTAATTGGAAATTTAAGCAAAAATGTAGGAAAAAAATAAAACTTGTTTTGTAAACAATAAACAATTGTTTGAAAATAATATGAAAATTATAATTCAAATATATTTTTTGATGAAAATATTGGTGTATAAATAGAAATTAATTTTATATATGTGACAGTCTTTGTTTCATCCATCCAATTCAATTTCCTTTCTTCTTAATTGATAATTCAAACCACTCGTCAATTTCTTCATTGTTGGTACGATTTGCACTTTTCGACCCTTTGCGATTTTGACCAGTTTTAATGGTGTCCTGATCGGTTATGGTGTCCTGATCAGTTATCATTCCCTTGATGTCCTGGTGAATACTAAGGAAAGAAAAAATATTTTAGCAGCATGAATCATATATAATATAATAAAATAACCTATATGCGAAATACAAAAGAATGATTAAAATGGCCAAAATGCAGAACATCAATATGCCAAATCCGGTCCAAAATGTTCCAGTGTCAATCGTAACTTTCGGAATTGCATCGGACGTAATAATGTTGATCTGAGCACTAATTGTCTGGTAGATGTTAATTGATTTTTCGATTTCCTCAGTTATTGCGATTTCCTCAGTTAAACTCATGATTTTATGGTCTGTCGCTGTATAAAATAAAATGATTAAAATTTTTTTTTTGACATCATAAGTTTAAATATTTAATTAATGATGAAAACACAATTTTTTTCATTAAAATTTGTGATTAACAATCATTTAAAAATCTTTATCATTCATAATAAATTCAAACAGTGTTTTGAACTTAAATACAATAAACAATAATAATAAATATTTATACACAAAATAATTTATTTCCTTATAATTTATTTGGCACTCATTCCACAATATGCACCCATTCCGGCCGGTCCACCAGCCCATATTGGATATCGGTAACGGCCTTGTAGAATCGCTGCATCAGATCTGCGCCCGATGTCATTGTGGGGATTTGGAATTCCTCGATTCGTCCACTCTGCTGGTCCCGGTGCACAACACTCTCAATGGGCGACACGGCACAGGCCGTCCCAGTGCCGAACATTTGTAACATCTTTGGAATGACCAAAAATGTGAATAGAATAAATTTGAAAGACTGACCCTTCCTTCGGCCACGGCCAGCTTCATTTCACCCATTGTGGGGTACCGTTCGCTGACTTTGAATTCGCTCCATTCCCGGGCAATTGCCAACACTGAATCACGCGTTATGCCGGCCAAAATGAGTCCATCATCCAATGGGGGTGTGACCAATTCATGTTCTTAAGAAGAATTGGGGCATAAATTAATGTGCATTTTTGATTGGATAGGAATATAATTTATCGATAGAGTACTAATGCCAAATTATTTCTAATGGTTTAAGAGTTTACCGTTTAACATCCAAAACCATATAACAAAAATGGATAGGCTGGTAAAAACGCATTGAGTGTTATATAATTTTCAATGATTTGGTAAAAATTAAAGGGTTTTAAACGGTTTAAACCAATTTTGGTTTAATGGTTTAATAACTAAGTTGGAATTGGTCGAACCCAAGACAAAACATAGTCAAATGATACTAGAGGGGATTTTCGATTGAATATTAATAAATGGTTTAGGTTTTTTGGATAAATCACTGAACCATTATAATAACCTTTTCGGCATTTTCAATTTTGGATTAAATATTTCCCTATGTTTAATTGAATCAAATCACCTCCATTCTCATTTTTCCAATACACAAAAATGTTCATTGCGCCAACTTCCGTGAGTTTTTGATCCTCGCCACTCAACCATAGCACTTGTTGGCATCCATATTCAGCCGCCAATTTGCCGACCATTATTGTTGGTGCATAATTGCTGAAAATAAAAATATAAATTAAAAAATAGAAAATATTATTTACCATCCCATTTTGTAACTTCCAACGCCTCCATGGAAGGCTCGAACAAATTTGGAATCGGCAAATAGAGAAACGGGCTTGAAGCCGGTCTGGAAAAATGCGCCAACAGGGCCGGAAAGGACTGAAAAATGAGAATGATTAGATTAAGTAATATTTGCATTCTTTTCTTGTTTCATACAGAATACAGCATTTCGTCGAGATATGTACTGTATAATTTACCTAGACCACTGTTGGAGTTTTGGCTTAAATGTTGGATTAGAGCTATGCTTTGCTTATTAGTGCTGGATAGGGTCTATAAAATATTTGAAAATTTCCGACTAAAAAGGGGGCTTCACTTTTGCAAAATTTTGGGGTTCACTGGTTCATTCAAACATACTCCGAGGTCAATAATTTTTTTCTAGCTTGATTCCCACTTTTATGCAATTTTAGATATTCTACTGCACATTTACATACTAAATATTGTATCATTCGCCCAAAAAAGTAATGGTATTAGCCCCTTTATTTAACCCACCAAATAGCTTGGCTCTATGTGAATGTGCAAGCCCCAATGTTGGTTCGGTGCCAATCAAAGTTGGGCGGATGTAGAGTGAGGAGGTGGTCGAATGAGGCACCCATTCTCGGCCAATTTTCACCAATTCGCATATGATTTTCAGCAATTCTCCCGCATCAAAATCCTTAAAATATGCAATTAATTTAATTTTAAATTAGGCAAACCGGCAACGAAGAACGTGCCGCCGTCTTCCGCATTCTGGCAATGTTCATTTCGGGTCGAAACAGCCGAATTCTGCCGTCAACTCCTCGATACGCCTTCATCCCACCGAACATTTGGATAGCGTAGTGGAAAACCTGAATTTTGATGAATTTAAATTTCTATCAGTAAAATTAGTGAAATACTCTATTTCCAAGAAATTTAAAGTAGAATTTAAAAAAGTGCCTATCAAGTCCGAAAAATTATTGTCTTCTTGGTGGATAACCCGAAACCTAAATTTTGCAAGTTCAGGTCCACCCTTCGGTTCGAAAAATTTTCAAAAAATTGCA
This sequence comes from Pratylenchus scribneri, assembly GCA_030063045.1. Taxonomy (NCBI): domain Eukaryota; kingdom Metazoa; phylum Nematoda; class Chromadorea; order Rhabditida; family Pratylenchidae; genus Pratylenchus; species Pratylenchus scribneri. The sequence goes on along the minus strand of JAQSEB010000185.1, from coordinate 754,592 downwards.
CTACTGCAATTTAAATGCTAGAAGGAAAGGATGAGAACGATGATGATGAAGAGGAAGAGATGAAGTCTGTGGATGATCTTCTTCATCATCTTCATCCTTACCATTATCATCATCTGCATTATCCTCATCATTTTCTTCTTTTTCATCATCCTCATCTTCATCATCAACATCCCCATCTTCTTCTTCATCATCCTCTATCCTCATCATTTTCGACTTCATAATCATCTTCTTCTTCATCATCCTCTATCCTCATCATTTTCCACTTCATAATCATCTTCTTCTTCATCATCCTCTATCCTCATCATTTTCCACTTCATAATCATCTTCTTCTTCTTCATCATCCTCATCTTCATCATCCAACATACCCATCTTCTTCTTCATCATTTCATCTTCTTCTCCATCATCTCATCATCCTTATCCTTAACATCATCATCTTCATCATGATCGCTATCCTCATCATTTTCTTCTTCATCATCCAACATCCCCATCTTCTTCTTCATCATCATTATCATCATAATCATAATCATCTTCATCATTATCCCTTTTCCCTTCCAGCACATAAACTGCATTAGATTAGTACCAAAAAATTTTTGGTAAATCTTTCTTTATAAATCCAAGAAAGTAGAAAGCCTACCTAAAGCCCGCTCAAAACTAGCCCATTTACTTTTCGTTTTCGTTTACCTTGGCTCCAGGATGCAGGCTCAATTCTTTGAGTGGAACAATGGTCGGCGCCATCCACCCCTTGCCTTCGGTCCAATCAATTTCAACCATATGGTCAGAGTAATGATGGCCGAAAAGTAGCTGTTCGTCCGGGTTGGGTTTCGCTCGCTTTTGCCAACTGTCGCAATGTTGAATTTGTAAATCCTTGTGCTAAAATTTGATGATTAAAAATTGATTTTATTTTACAAAAGTTACCAAGAAACTGTTTTTAGCCCGGTTGAGGAGGAGAAGTTCTTTGTCGCGAATATCGGAAGAATCTGCCATAGTTTTGTGCAGCATCAAATTGATTGTTGGTATTTGTGAATTCACAATATTGGAATTTATTGATTTTCGTATCCACATTCTTCCAAGCATTTTATTGTGAATTGCCTTCTAATTTATTATTAGCAGTTGGAATTGGAATGGAAATAGGCTGCAATTGTAGAATTTTTTCTCGCTAAAAATAGGTTTTAGATTAGGGTAGGCCAAAGTCGGTTTTTCGGTTTCAGAAAATCGAAGAAATTTATACCGAAATTGGGAATTTTTTAAAACCTAGATCCCGGTTTAAACCAACCAATTAGTTATTACTTCATCTTCATTATTCAACCACGCATATTAAAACTAAAACTATAAAACTTTTGTGATCTTCCCCGAACTTAATTCCTAAGTAAAAATCATAAAATTTCTGGCCAAGTCACTTGGTTTAACAAGGTTTTGTCATTATTTTTCCTTGTACTTATCGATTTATTATCGAATTTTAGTGAATAAAGATAAAAAATCTTACATTTTGTTATAAATTTGGACTATCCTCTTTCAGGAAATTCAAATTGACGAAATATTTAAAAAAACTTATTAGCTATGCAATGCCATGGCACGCATGGTTCATGCCTTGTTTTTGGAAACATTTTATTGGGTAATAAATATAAGTAACAAACCCCCTCAATCAATAAATAAATATTTTTCCAATAAAAAGGCGAATTGGCCAATTAATTGATCGTTTAATTTTATTCAGTTTTTAAAAAATTTATCGTTAAACAACAAATATAAGTGAAAATTTTTTGCTTAGATCATTATTTATTCTTTGGAAGATTTGAGATCTTCGTTTCGACCACTTCCTCTTCATCCGTGCCTGCCTGTTGACTTCCACTTTCTTGCGATATGGACGATCCAGTCCTCTGCTGTAGATGCCCACCCGAATCAAATTTTCCGCCCTCCCTTCTGGCTCGATTTTGTGCATGGCGATGGCGTGATTCATGCAAATATTTCTGGAAAAAAAACGAATATAAAATATGGAAATTTAAATAAATTCGCTTACTCTTCTCTGTTTTGGGATTCGCCCTTCCATCTCCAATTTTGCCCTGGCCGCTCGTCTTTTCAATATTCGCGCATATTGTTTCTCGTTTACGTACACCGGCTCCATTTGGCCATGACTTTCTGCAGTGGACGGCGAAAATGTGGGAAAATCGGCCGAAATTCCTTCAGTAGATTGCGTTTGACCACCGCCAATGTCTTCTGTGTCGACAACGAATTGACCATGACCATCCTGCTCGAAGTGCTCCGGCTGAACAAATTCGATAGCCTAAAAAATAGAAATTTTTGAATTAAAATCAAATATATATAAGCCCAGAATCTCTTCTCTAAAAATCTCTATACCAAGAATCCTTTAAGCCTAAATCTCTAAACCCAAAATCCCGAAAGCAAAAATTACTTAAAAACAAGCTTAAAATTTACTAAGCTTAAATCCATTCTCCGAACCCCAAAGCCTAAGTTTAGTCTTAAACTTCTCCATGTAGAAATTTTGGGTATAGAGTACAGGAATTTTATGAATTGAGCCAAAAATTTATTCTGCATCATTACCTGGCCATTAATTTGACTTGCAGCCAATTGGAAAGATGCACCGGCAGCCCCTCCCATTGGAATGAATGCCGTGGTTCCATCGCTCAAATTCAACACTTGCACTGGAATTGGCTGCGAGCCTATGGCACCGCCAACAGCTGCGGAGGCCTCGGTGGTGGAAGGATCGATTGGACTTTGAATAAACTGAAAAATGAATAGTGGAATGAAAGCAATATTTCCCTTCCACTTCCACCTGACCTGATGAGTGCCATTTGTTGTTGCTGTTGCGAATTGGACACCCTCGGGCAGTTGGAATACAAATTGTTGTTGAGCAGTGCCAATTTTGCCTGGTGCAGCAAAAATTGTTGAAGATGACGGATCCATGCCAAATAATTCAGCAGTTGATTCCGCCGGAATTTGGACTATTTGGAAAATCTGTAAATTCTTGAATGATTTTAAAAAAAAAGACGAATTTTTATTATTTTTAACACCCCAAAATTAACCTATATTTTGCCCAAATTGTTCATAAAAATTTAAGGACTAAAATAGAGTATTTTCCATCATTTTTATAATGATTTATGAAAAATAAAAATTTTAAAATATTTTTAAATTTTGACCTAGTTAAATCGCCTTTATTTTACCTGTTGATGGCCATCCAAATTCACAAAAGAATTTGCAGTCGTTTGTAAATGTTGTTGCGGTTGATGTTCGTCCACCGGTGGTTGCTGTTGTTGAGAGATTACGGCCGCCATTTTAAGGCCATTTTGTGATTGTGGTTGATGATAATAAGAAGAAGAGGGGGCAGAGGTAGAAGGACCGGCCAAATTATTGTTATTATTGTTTTCGTATTGAACGAATTGGAATTTCTGGGAAGGCGGACGAGCCGGTTGTTGTTGATTATTGCTGCCCATTTGTTGGATTGTTGTTCGCCTTGCCATTGTTGACGTTCCAACTGGCATTAGTGAATAATTTTATGAAAATTTTTCACTTCTGAAAAATTATGCACAATAATTTGGGTTGAAAAATTGAATCTGCGCTCTAATGGAAAAAGCGCGTTGACTTTTTGTCGTCCTCCAAATTTTTATTTTTTTATGGGGCGAGGACGAGGAAGAATGGGTGGGGGAAAGGGGCCGAAGAGCATAAGAGGGGAAGAAGAAGAAGGCAATGGATGGTGGGAAGGAAGAGGTGAATGGGTCGTCGTCGGTTGGTGGGTGTAAAGTCGTCCATTCTTCCCCTTCCTTTCTTCCTCCTCCTCCTCCGCCGTTGGTCGGTCCAACCGCCGCGATAGATGGCGAATGAATGGTTGGGAAGGAAGAAAATGGGGGGGAGGAATGGAAGGCAAAATTGAGCACCCAGCACCAGCATACGGCTGGGAGAGATGGTGGTGCTGTGCTGAAGAGGCCGTCCGTCCGCCCGCACGCACGCCCACCCAATCAACGGAGGGAGGCACCACTCAAAGGGCGAGGCCCCGGGCGACGAATTGGCGAATGGATGGTTGGATGGGGAGACGGCCGGCTGGCTTTAACCAGCTGCCTCCTCTCATAGGGGAGGCCACCGTTTTATTATTGTTCGTAAAATGCACATTACGGCTACGGCTTATGAACCGAATTTGTTGGTTGCGGGATTTTCGCTGCATTTTAGATTGCAGCGGATTTGTTATGTGGGAAAACCATCACAAGGTGGGGGATGAATGACTGGCAATTCATCGCCAGAATGGAAGAAATGAAATGAATGAGGGGAGGATTTGACTATGGCGACGAAAAATGTTGAGGGAGGAGGCTGGCGGGGAAATGAATGGATGGGAAAGGGCACCGACGAGTGGTGCATTGGGAAATGGGGGAGGGAGGGAGCAAAAGTGGCTCGAAGCCAGTCAACCAGCCAGAGCCGGCTAGTCCCTCCTCTTTGTTCACATTTACAATTATCCCCGGCAGCCATTGCCCCATTTTCTCCTAGCACTCACCAAGCCTCTCATTTCCCCCAGCATCAACAAAATGCAATGGTTGGCTCTCCTCACACAATTTTGAGCGCGCCTGCCCGCTCGACCGCCCCTCACCGATTCTTCTCGCCGCTAATGGGCGCTAGGGGCGGGCCCGAGTCCGTAGCCCGGGGACTGGCTGTGTTTGTCTGCTCTTTTTATATGGGGAGGGAAATGGAATGAATGTTGAATGAGTGGAATGGGCAAAACAGCGCAGGGGGGAGAGACCAGTTTTGCCTCCCTCATTGCCCAGAGCAGTATTGATTCTTCCATCAATTCTTCACTGGTCGAGCCAGTGTGGCTTTGCCTTCACAACCAAAAATGTTGGTTGGATACCCGTGCTTTTTCTTTTCGGGCCTTTGGGGAACGGTGGATTTTGTTGTCCCCTATTTTCTTTATCTGTCAACTAATAAATAAGCACTCTTTTACAATTTCCATCTATCTTATTTTTTAAAGAATTTATAAAATTGAAAACCTGTTGAGCTCGGGATTATCCAAATTTGACATTTTGTTTGTTAAAAATTTAACAGCAGAAGCCTGTTTTTAATTAATTTATTTAAAATAGATTGAGGTGAAAAAATCAATTAAATTGGAATTAAACCAAATGGAATAAACAATAAATGTTGAAAATTGATTGGTTGTGCTTCAAATTTATCAAAATATTTTCAACATAAACATAAATAAAATGGAAAATTATTAAATTTGGATGTGTGTCAAATGTGTTGTAAATAAACCAATTGGGTATAAAATTAGAGATGGTCAAATTGTGTTTTTATGATTGTTCATTCCTCCAAAAGTCAGTCGCCCTTCTTTGAAATTGCAAATTTGGATGGGTATTTTGGTCGGCAGTGTCCACATCATTTTTAGAGGCAAACGCAACGTCCACGACGGCACGGAAGTCCAAAGCATGTGTCCGATTCCTCATCGCACTCTTCATGATTGCAGAAGCGGAGCAGAGCTTGTCCGAAATTGGCAAAACCATTGGCTTTGTGAGCTGAAATGAAATGGGGAAATATATTTTTAAAATTAAAATCTCATTGCCCTAGGTGTTAGGCTTATTAGCGCTTATTAGGATTTGTAAAGATTTTATTATCAAAATTTTAAAAATTTTCGACCTAAAGTGGGACCTAACTTTTGTTATATTTAGGTCTCGGGTTCGAACCCACTCAGAGAGAGGACACTAATTTTTTCGAGCTTGGTCGGCATCGGCACTTGTCAACATTTTTAGATATACTCCCTTCTCCGGTATAGCTGCAGCTGAAATCGACTTAATGTGGAAGGTGGACCATAAATTTGCCGCCTAGGCCTAGCTCGTAGCTCTCATAAAAGGCCTAAGGCTCGGATTCTACATTGTAGTAGGTTCAAGGCTAGGGGGACTTAAACTAACTAAGGTTCCCAAGAAAATATTCTTTATTTAGTCCTCAAACCTTTGATGCAATCGCAAATGCCGGTGGTATTGTTGCATGAATTTTTGAGTCCGCCACAGGTTGCTTCGCTCGAACACGGGAGACCACTGACACAAGCCGTGCAATCGCATTTGCCAACGAAGATGCCCACACATCGAGCACTGCCCCGTGGGCCTTTCCCACATTCCTCGTGTTTGTAGCACGCCGCCCGTGGAACACATTTCTTCACGGCCACTTTTTGCGCTGCAAATGTTGCATTCGGCTTGGCCAGCCCAGCATTGTTGTCCATTTCGGCACGCATCATTTCATCATCATAGAAGGATTGTTGAATGGACTCGGCGGGATCAACAAATTCAAGGGCGTCCAAAAAGTCGAAGTTCGTGATGTTTTGTTGGCTGTCGGTTTGTACAGAAACTAAAAAAAATTATTCAGTTTTTCAATTTGATAATAAAATTACCTGACGCTGACATATTTTCCGTATTGAATGTTTCATTGGAAATCTCCGTTGATGTCATCGTTTGTTGAATCGTCGGAGAGATGGTGCATGCAAAGGTGATGATGAAGATGGTCAACATTTTGAAGGATGCAATCATTTTTGTTGAGCGGTTAGATTAGAAGATATTAATGTGTAAAATATCAAGTTGAATGAATGCTCTAAAAATGTATTTTATTATTTGATTGGTTATTGGTGTGATGTGATGAATTGATAATTGATTGTAATAAGTTAATCGTAAATGTGTTTAATTATTTAGCTTATTGTTTTATTGATGACTAGCAATTAACATTCAACTCAAATTTATTGATTTTTGATGAAAATGAAGCTAGTTTTTATGAGTGTTTTTTTTTTTTTTGATTGAGCGCTTATGAGTATGAGAGTGAATGAAATTTAGAAGAAAAAGGAACTTATTATTTGGAAACTATTTAAATGTTTAGTGATGAACGTGAATTGAAATTAAAATGAATAATTTTTAATAAAGATTAGTACATCAAATTCATTTTCCTAAATTTGCATATTTTAGAGCATTAAACATGGCGAAAACTTTGTTTAATCAATCATCCTTGGTTGAAACCAACATTGTTATTTGCTCTGCTCTTGGGTTGGCTTGCGCTTCGCTTGGCTTGCTTGATCGATCGAAATTTTTATAATGTGCGTGATATTTTTCTTTTTCTTGCCATGAGAATTATTCGTTTCGAAAAATGAAAAATTTAATATACCGTAATGCTAAAACGAAAGTGGACCGGCAACAAATAGTCGCGCAACACAATTTTGAATGGATTTTTTAGAGTGTAGAATTATTAATCATCAGCAAAAGTTTATAATACACAAAAATCAAGTCCATTTTTCTCAAAAAAATCAATTTTAAATTCGATTTTCCCTCAAATTTGAGTCTCAAAATGTGCCAATTAGTTGTTTTAAAAGTACAAGTGCTGAATTTTTCAACTCTCATCATTTTGTATTCTTTACGCTTCAAGTGTTGTTCCGCCGTTTTACTGATATGTAAATATAAGCCTTTTTCGAGTTCAAGTGGACGTGACATTTTTGTGTTTGGACAAACAATTCCCCTACTACCAATCTTAAAGTACGGAAAAAGCACCAATTTTTTTATCGTCGGCATGTCCCAAATGAAATTGTCTAGGAGGATGATGATGATGAATGATGATGAAGAATGGAGTATTAATGTGCCCAACATCCTCGTCTTCCATTTCCTTATCTTCATTTGCCAATCTTCTTCGTCCATAAGTGCATCATTTTTCCATAATCGACCAATTTGACCCAACTTTCCCATTCACCAAGCCCCAAATTCGCCCATTTTTTGAGCCTATTTTCCTGATGAATGGAAATGGGAAAAGTTTTATCCGAAGATTTGGATTCTTTTGCCCTAAGCTTATAACTTTTTAATGCTTGATCTCAGACACTTTAAACCTTATTCTATTCAATAGAGCTTATCGAGATTTATCGATTGCTGTATAATTGATCATGGTTTGTCAAAATTAAAGGATATTAAATTAAACCCATTTTGGATTTTTGGTTCATAACTCTTTTAGTTTTGGGCCAATTGATGCATCTCGATGAGCCCCATCGAATGGTCTATTAGGTTTAGAGAGTCTAAAACCAAGCATTAAAAAGTATTAACTTTGGCCGAAAAATCCGTTACCATAAATTTTCCATCAACAACCAACAATTTGACCCAACTTTCCCAACCCTTAAGCCTCAAATCCGCCCATTTTTGGTTGTATTTTCCATTGAAAATTGACCTCAATTTTTGATTTTAATGCATCATCATTTTCTCACTCAATTCACATCACAGAGTCCAATTAAAGTAAAGACCAAATTGTTGGATGTTTTGGGTTTCCCTCGGCCACTTTTTTCTTATCAATTTCCATTTGAGTGGCACAAACTATTTCTAAAACATCATAAGGGGAAATTGTTATTATGAAATTAGGCAACTAAGAGGAGGAGAACACTTTTTCCTCGACCAATTCCCGTCATTGAGCATTGGACTTCACGTAAAAATGACGAAGATGGCCTCAAATCATCATTTTATTCCCCTCATCTACCTTTCCCTCCTTCTGAAAAACCCAATTTGTCGCCATTTGAATTAACTCATTTAGGACAGAAACAATTTCAATGATTTTAGTATCAAATTAAAGAGAAGTCTTGGCTTAAAATAATAAAAATTTTATTTAAATTGGTTCAGAACTATTGGAGTTTTGGCCAAAAAGTATTCAATTATCTTTACTATGGATTAGCCAAATTTTCAATGGTTTTTTTAGGCATAACTCCATCAATTCTGAACCAATTTAAATAAAATTAATACCATTTGATAGCCAAAAGTCTGCTCTTTAATATGATACTAAAATCATCAAAATTTGTTCAGTCCTTGATGAGATATTTTAAATGGCGTCAAGTTTGGTTGATCCTTACATTTCCAATATTGCCCCAATCCACCAAAAAAAAAAACAGGTACACAACCCAAGTGCGCATTTTGGCCCCGGTGTTCATTTTCGTCATCCCCTACATGGCGTATTTGACCGCTGAACTCTTTGGCCTTTCCTCAATTTTGGCCATTGTTGCCTGCGGGATTGGCATGAAACAATATGTGAAGGGCAATTTGAGCCATGATGCCTGCTCTTCGGTCAAATATTTCGTCCAAATGTTGGCCCAAAGCAGTGAAACAGTGATTTTCATGTTCCTGGGACTGTCCACCATGACACATGTGCATCATTGGGATTGGATGTTTGTGGGCGGCACAATTGCCTTTTGCCTCCTGCATCGAATTATTGGTTAGTTTTTTTTATATGAGGATTTTGAATAAATTTTTTTTTTTTGAAATTTATAATTTGAATTTTTTGAAAATTTTTGGAAATTTTTAATTAATTTTTTTGAAAATTTTCAATAGAATTTTATGGAAATTTTTAATTAAATTTTTTTTTTGAAAATTTTTAATTAATTGAATTTTCTTGGAATTTTCAATAGAATTTTATGGAAATTTTTAATTAAATTTTTTTTGAAAATTTTTAATTTATTTTTTAAAATTTTTAATTGAAATTTTCAATTGAATAATTTTTTGGAATTTCTTCAATAATAGATATTATATATTTCCAGGCTTAATCCAATCAAATATAGAGAAAATTATTTGAAACATATAAATGCTAACAAATTAACAAATTCTTCGCCTTACCTAGGCTGTTTTTTTGGCCATAACTCAACAAGGAAGTTGCCAATTTAGAAGGCATTTATGCCATTTTAAAGCCCTGAATGCCCTCTAAAAAGTTGCTTCTCTATTTTTTTTTTTTGGAAACAGAATAATTTTATGGTTTTCTTCCACAAATTCACATTTATTACCATCAAAGACATGTAACTTTTTTAAAAGTCTAGATTTTATAAAATTTAAAATGGCCAAATTATAGAATAAACTCAGATCTTTAAAAGGATATAATCGCCTTTCCATATTGGCCAATGTCTCATTAAGTTATGGCCAAAAACTGAAAAAGTAGTAGAAATTCAATCGGCGATATTCAATGGGCCCGCCCCTCTCTTGTTCTTGCTTGATTGGAGGGAACATAAATTTTCCCTTCCTTTGGGTTATAGAAGAAAAAAAGAATACGGTACTGGTACAGTATACTTCCTTTGTTAAAAATTGAGGGAGCATGAATTTTCCCTCTAGTAATATTTTTGATGGAAACCGTAAAGGAATCAACTGGCAGATTAACCAACAAATTGAGTCAAAGTTTTTGGACCATATCTCAGTGAGGCTCTAACCAATTTTGGAAGGCGATATGTCATTTTAAAGCCCAGAGTGCCCTCTGCAATTTGGCCTCTTTTACATTTTAATTAATCAAAGCTTCAAAAGAAAATACCAGCATTAAAATTTCATGTCTTTGAGTGTAATAAACCCTAATTTGTTGAGGAAAAACCGTTTACTTTTATAAATTATTTTAAATTTTCAAAAAATTAATTAAGCCACTTTTTAGAGGACATTTAGGGCTTTCAAATGGCATATCGCCTTCCTAAATTAGCTATACTTCCTTATTGAGTTATAGCCAAAATAACGATTCAACCTTTTACAACCATTTCCCTCCCCATAATTCTAGATGGAAATCCATATTTTTTTTGCGAACTCAGAATAGTCTTGAAACTAATGTAAAAATGTTTTTATCATGGTTTGAAACCTTTAAACCGGTTTTTCATTTCCATATTTCATCCATATTTCTCAAATTTTTCCATATTTTTGTCCATATTTTACAATTTTTGAGAAATTTTTATTGAAAAAAAATGAAATTTTGGCCAAAAATTTAAAAATTAAAGGCTAACAGCCAAAAAATTTTTTTGGATCATCCATTGGGAAATTTACCTCAAAAAGTGAAAGAATTTTTCAAAATTGAACGAATTTTCTTTTTCTGCTTAGAAAAAATATTCTCGGCATAATTGGATGGTTCTAAATTAAATTTCAAAAAATTTCTAAAATCGCCATTTTTACAAAATTTTAAGATTTTTGACCACTTAAAATTTTGTTAATCGAAAAATTTTTGAAAATTTTTTCCATATTTCTATATTTTTATCCATCATATTTTGCCATTTTTCATCCATATTTTACAATTTTTCCATCCATATATATGTCCATATTTTGCGATTTTCCGTCCATATAAATCCGGTCCCGGTCCTTGGTAATGAAACATCCCCTCTATCTTTGCAATGAAAAATGGGCTAATTAAATTTAAGGAATATTTTAGTAACCTTCCATGGAGTAAAATTCACTTCTAATTCCCAATAAAATTCCTTTCCTATTCCTTTACAGTATTTGGCCCAACCGGACAACACCGAAATGTTGTACACAATGTTCTCCCGTCTGTTGGACCGAAAAATGGCCGAATTGCGAATGAACCGTAAAGGAATGGACGCATCGGCAGCAACATTGGACGAAGAGGATGCCAATGCCGACGGCGATGACATTCAGGACAATTATTTTGACGCATTTGGTGCAGTGAAAAGGCGAAGGAGGCGAAAAGATACGGCTGAAGGAAGTAGCCAGCAATTGGCCAGCATATGGCCCAAAAATCAGTCCATTGGAGGAATTAATGGGCAAAGGCGGGTGATGGATCCACAAAGGCGTAGATGCAGTACCGGCGATGAACAACGCCGGCGGATGTCGCTGAGTCCGGCAATTGAGGTGTGTGGAAAATTCGGGATTTTTTATGGAATTTATACAAAGTACCAACTTTAAATGTGCAAGAATAAATAAGAAGCAAAATATATATGGCCATAAGCACCAAGATCCTTGATATATATGTTTGTATGGTAAAAATAGCTAATTTTGTATAGAAGGATCTATGGCTTGAAAATTTCCTTAATTAGAAATTTTAAAAATATTCGTTATGATAAGATTTCCGGAAAGAATTAATTCCGCCTGTTTTCCGGAAAGTTTTAACCGGAAAGAATAAATCCGCCTGTTTTCCGGAAAGTTTTAACCGGAAAGAATAAATCCGCCTGTTTTCCGGAAAGTTTTAACCGGAAAGAATAAATCCGCCTGTTTTCCGGAAAGTTTTAACCGGAAAGAATAAATCCGCCTGGTTACCGGAAAGTTTTAACTGGAAAGAATAAATCCGCCTGTTTTCCGGAAAGTTTTAACCGTAAAGAATAAATCCGCCTGTTTTCCGGAAAGTTTTAACCGGAAAGAATAAATCCGCCTGTTTTCCGGAAAGCTTTAACCGGAAAGAATTAATTCCGCCTGTTTTCCGGAAAGTTTTAACCGGAAAGAATTATCCGCCTAGTTTCCGGAAAGTTTTAACCGGAAAGAATTAATTCCGCCTAGTTTCCGGAAAGTTTTAACCGGAAGGAATAAATCCGCCTGTTTTCCGGAAAGTTTTAACCGGAAAGAATTAATTCCGCCTAGTTTCCGGAAAGTTTTAACCGGAAAGAATAAATCCGCCTGTTTTCCGGAAAGTTTTAACCGGAAAGAATAAATCCGCCTGTTTTCCGGAAAGTTTTAACCGGAAAGAATTAATTAATTCCGCTTATTTATATTTATATAGTCGAAGTTTGAAAATTAATTAGGTATTAATGATTTTACTGGAGGAATTTTTTTAAATACTTTTTTGTAAGATTAAGCAACCAAATGAAATAAAAAATATATAAATTCAAAGGAAATTTAAAATATTTATACCGCAAATTTCAGCGACAATTTGGTGGCAATGATGAATCCATTAATAAGCAAGAAGGCTTAATTGCTGCTCGACGCCTATTTCTAGCCGAAATGCCTTCCCTTCCCAATCCAATTTTCAATGGATCACCGATAGGCGAAGAAGATAAAACGGAATGGAGCCAAAGGGAATGGAGACGGAATGTGCCTTAAAGCTTTTCCAAATTTGGCATTTCAAATATGCAAACAAAAATACACACAATGCAATCTCAAAATCCATCCATTTTCCCCACACAAATAATTATTGTCCCCTCAAATCAAAAGCCTTAATTGATGTCTTCCCCAATCCCCACCCCACACATAACCAATTCCCGCTGTGTTTTTCCTACATTTTTCACGGGCATTCCTTCCCCCAAATTCATCGTAAAAATATCATTATTATTAGCGTGATTTTAGTAGTTTTTTTGAAATAAATTTGCAATATTTTTTTTATTCAATTTTCAAAACATTTGCCCAACAAAATATCAACCAAAAAATAAAAATGAAATGTCATTTTTGGTGGGGGAGGGGGGTGAACAATTCAAAGTGCCACAGTAATTTATATAAATTTAACAACAAATATTCATTCATTTTGGGCATTTTGTGTTTTTAGGAACATTTCCAACCGGACACACAAATTTTCTTTTTGGATTCTTCTATTCAAGCATTTTTGCCAACATCTTCGCGCAATGAGACGGTCCGATTGAAGACGAGCTGGAAAAAAATGAATAAATTAATAGGATGTAATTAAAAATGGAAAAATTCCTTATTAAAATAACCCAAAAAAATGTGTCTTCAAATTTTGGATTTTATATATATGTAGTTTTTTCGAAAATTCAAATTAATATAATGATTAAATATTATATTAATTAGTAATTTTATGCTTTTTATAATTTTCTTAATTTTTTTTAAATTTTTCGGTGTTAAAAATTAAAATCCAATAAAAAGGCACTAAGTTTCAAAAATAATTATAATTTATAATATAATAGAGTAGAAAAACTCACAGCAGAATTCCCTTTTGAATCCTTTGGATCGACCGAGAAGAAGCCATTTCGCTCAAATTGGAATCGATCATAGGGTTTGGCCGCCGAGGCCAAACTGGCATCAATCAATGCATTTGGCAAGATTTGCAGGGAATTTGGATTCAAATCGGTCAAAAAGCCACCTGGCACTTGGACTGGGTCTTCGGGATTTTTGTGCAAAAATCTTTAAAATAATTTAATAATAAAATATATTTAATTTTTTTCTCAATTATATCTTAAAAAACAATTTTTTAGAACTAAATCTGTGGTTGGTTATATTTTTTTAAATTATTAAATATTAAAATGAAAAATTATATTAAATTAAATTATTAAATTTTATATGTTATGTAAATTTTTAAATTTAAAATAAATAATTAAAAGGGTAAACTGACAATTTATCATAGAGTCGAACTTGGCAAGTCACTGGGCGTGCCACCCAATGGATGAATGCTTTGGGCTTATTGTCCGTTGAAACCGGCTCTGCCCGAACCAAAATGCCTCCTCCCTGGGGGTCGGGGCCCAAAACGCGCACAATCAAATTGACATGGCGAAGTCCAACCGGTTGTTTGTTGGTCAAACGGCGATAGCCTTTTTCGGCTTCCTATAAAATTGGGAAAAAATTGACGAAAAAAGTAGTACATAAAATAATGCCTAAATAATTATAATAGTCTAAGGGTATTTACCCTATATTCATAAACCAAATATACCCAAAATTGGATAGAGCTGGTCAAGACGCATTGAATGGTATATAATTTTTAATGGTTTGATCAAAATTAAAGGATTTTAAACGGTTTAAACCAATTTTGGTTTAATGGTTCAAAATTAAGTTAGAATTGGTGAGTAATAAAAAGTAATACCTCGAACCAATAAATAATCAAATGATGAGAAATATAAGGTTTGAGAGTCTCGAATAAATTTCCTACTGTCTCATAATTTTTTTTTGAAATATATATAATTCCCAAAATAAGCCCACCTCTCGATAGTCGGTTTGTTCAATCCAAATTTGCTCATCAAATGCAATTTCCCATTCCTCCTTGCAGTTTGGGTCGGCCGGAAAGTATTTTGCCTTCAGGGAATGTGTGCCCCGTGCAAAGCCCAATTCCGCATAATTTTCGATTCGTAGCCTCAACGGCTCCAACACGGCCATCACCCGAGGGGCTGTCTGGTTCAGGTAGTCCCGGGTGAATGCCTCCAACATGGCCGGTTCGATGGTGGTCAGGGCGCCGGTAAGGCCCAAATGGGCGACGAATTTGTTGATCACTTCCGGTGGAATGCCGCGGCGACGAAGGGCACTCAGCGTGTAGAGGCGGGGATCATCCCAATCTCTGAAAAAATAAATCTTATTGGAGGTAAAAAAAGCCGATAAAATATTTTTTGAATTAAGAATAATGGTTTTAAAAAATTAATTTTTTTCCTATGTCTATTTTAAATTATTTTTGTATTTAATTCATGTATATGCGCCAGCCGCCAGAGGTCATTTTAGTCAATTAAAAAATTATTTTTGGATGTGAAAAATCCAAATAAAAATCTTTTATGTGGATGGAAGTTTTGCAAATTGATTTGAATAAACCATATCTTTTAGAATGGTAAGTTGATTTTGAACATTTTTTAATTAAGTTCAAATTTTTTTTATGGAATTTTTTTTCGAATTAAGAAGCTGCGATATAAATGGTAAAATATTTTTCTATGAATATTTTTAAATTTTTCTAGATTTTTTTTCTCAATTAGGAAATTTTTTTATAAATTTTATAATGTCAATGCTAGTTTAAAAAATATTTGGAAATTTTTTTTAAAGTTATAGCCTAAAATTAATTTTATAAAAAAAATATTTCTACTTACTGGACAATGCCACTCTGCACCAATTTGAGCAATTTTCGTTTTGAAACAACAGTGTAGTACAAATTCAGCCGGGAATATTCCCATTGGACGGGGCAATAGACATCCAACGCATTGCAAAGCCAATAGTAGGAACTGCGTCTGAATTTGAGTTTAAAAAATAAATAAAAATAAAATTAGCCAAACAATTGCTTACTTTGCTTGAAACTCTTTGGTGCAAAGAGAATGGCTGATGTTCTCCAGACTATCGCAGAGGCAATGTGTGTAATCGTAGGTGGGATAAATGCACCTGAAAAACGGAAGAATGCATTTTTGAATTGTGAAATGAAAAATTGAATTGAATTTAAATTAAAAAATTAATTTTAATTAATTTAAAAATAAATTAATAATTAAATATTTTTTTTTATTATTAAAGTATAAATAATTTTTAAAAAATAATAAAATTAAATAATTTTTTAATAATTAATTTTATTAAATAAAAAATTAATAATTAAATATTTTTTTTATTAGAAAATAATTTTTAAAAAATAATAAAATTAAATTAATTTTATAATTAATTTTATTAAATGTCATTTTTAAAAAATCAACCATTTATTGCCAGTTCGATGATGCGGCAAATATTTTACTCTGTAGGCCACCTATAAAAAAATAGGGCATTGAGAATATTGAGAGTGAGTTTTAAATTATAAATAAATTTAAAATAAATGAAAAAGACATATGAAAAAATCCCCCAAAAATATATGAAAAATCTCTCCAAAAAATATATTTACCGGATCCTGTTTGCTGTCCTCTAGCGTCAATTTCAACCGCAGTGTGGCCTGTCCTTCCGCAAATGCCCCATTGCGCATTGCATGGAAAAGTGCCAGCGATTCGGCTGCGGGACGATCACGCCAAGGTGATGGAGGCGGATCGAATCCGCGCATATCCTCAACCTATAAATATTACAATTAAAATTGAGGAATTTTTATTTAATTTTTTAAAATTAATTCCATACTGCATACTCTCACTCCCACTCCCACTTTTTTATTGAATTTTTGGTTTTTTTTATAAATTAATATTAAATAAATCCAAAAAATACATACTATTTTATATTAATAAAAAATTTAATTACCATTTTCAATAATTAAGAAAATTTGCTATTAGATAAAAATTATGGATATTTAACTTTGCTGGACTTCCCTAAAATTTAAAAAAATGAATCGACTCACCGATTGATGGCAAACATATGCAAGGCCCTTTCCAATTAACTCAATCGCCCAATCGAAGAGTTTATCAAAATAGTCGGAGGAATGCGTGATCCGATACGGGGTATAGCCCAACCACTTGACCATGTCCACAATTTCGCGCACATATCGTTCCTCTTCCTTTTCCGGATTTGTGTCATCCAATCGTAAATAGCAAATTCCATTGCGCGCCTTTAAATTTATATTATAAATTTCGTGAATTAAATTGTAGGAAAGTGTAATTTTTGTATTTTTGGAAAGTTTATTTTTTGTTCCGGAAATTTTATTTTTTGTTCCGGAAAGTTTATTTTTTCTTTCCGGTTGTTCCGGAAAGTTTATTTTTTCTTTCCGGTTGTTCCGGAAAGTTTATTTTTTCTTTCCGGTTGTTCCGGAAAGTTTATTTTTTCTTTCCGGTTGTTCCGGAAAGTTTATTTTTTCTTTCCGGTTGTTCCGGAAAGTTTATTTTTTCTTTCCGGTTGTTCCGGAAAGTTTATTTTTTCTTTCCGGTTGTTCCGGAAAGTTTATTTTTTCTTTCCGGTTGTTCCGTAAAGTTTTATTTTTTCTTTCCGGTTGTTCCGGAAAGTTTATTTTTTCTTTCCGGTTGTTCCGGAAAGTTTATTTTTTCTTTCCGGTTGTTTCCGGAAAGTTTATTTTTTCTAAGTTAATTTATCTTTCCGGTTGTTTCCGGAAAGTTTATTTTTTTCTAAGTTAATTTTTCTTTCCGGTTGTTCCGGAAAATTTATTTTCCTTTCCGGTTGTTCCGTAAAGTTTTATTTTTTCTTTCCGGTTGTTCCGGAAAGTCTATTTTTCCTTTCCGGTTGTTTATTTTTCCTTTCCGGTTGTTTATTTTTCCTTTCCGGTTGTTCCGGTAAGTTTCCGGTAAGTTTATTTTTTCTTTCCGGTTGTTCCGGCAAGTTTATTTATTTTTTGTTCCGGAAGTATTTTACTTTCCGGTCGTTTCGGAAAGTTTATTTTTTTGTCCCGGAAAGTTTATTTTTTGTTCCAGTAAGTTTATTTATTTTTTGTTCCAATAAGTTTATTTATTTTTTGTTCCGGTATGTTTATTTTTTCTTTTAGGTTTTCCAGAAAGTTTTAACTTCTGTTGATAACTCTTAAGTATCATCAATATTAATTTATATCCAATAAATTTACTAGCATTTTTAATAGTAAATTTCGAAAATCCACAAACTTTTGCCAGCCCAAAATCAATGTTGATTGCCTTGGCATGTCCAATGTGCAAAATGCCGTTTGGCTTGGGTGGGAACCTTGTGACAACTTTGCCCCCGACCGCCTCGAAATGTTCCCTCAAAAGGCGATCCGTGTTCGCTGTTCGTACATATCCTTCAGTTTTGTAGTTTTCCCCAACCTCATGGAAATCTTTTTTATGGGAGAACATTTCGATGCCACTTAAAAATTTAAAAAAAAATCAGAAAAATGCAAATAATTTTAATTTGATGTACCCATTTTTGAGGAATGCCTCCGCCGGATTTTCATAATGTTCATGTTCGGATGTTGCGGTTGTCGCCGTCACCATTTTGGTTGATTCCACCGGTTTATCTTCAGTTTTGTTGTTGCATTTTTTCCTCTCCATCGGCGCTGCCTTTCCCGATTTTTGTTGGGTTTTTCCGTTGACATTGCTGCCGTCCTCCCTTCCCCTATTTTCCATCTGTTTTCCTTCTTCACTTTTGACCACAATTTTTTGTTCTTTTACTTTTTGTGGGGGCAAACCGAGCATGAGAAATTTGCGCAAATTCAGCTCACGTTTCAAATGATCCGGATTGGCGGTGGGTAATTGAGCAGAAAGTTGGGCTGAATTTTTAGTGTTAAAATTTAAAAATTAGCCTAAAAATTACCAAATAATTGCTCAAATTCAAAGTTGTGTCCTTTCTGCAATATTTCGTCGTGTCTTTCGTCCAATGCGGCTTTCACCTTTAAACATGTATTTGATTTAATTATTGATAAATTAATGAGAAAAGGTTTTTTTTGGCCGAAAGTTTAGTTTTTTTGATAGAACTTTTTAGTGCTTAATCCTAGAACACCAAACCTTATAACCTATTTTGTAGATCTCGTCAAGATGGGTGGGTCGTTTGATTAATAATTCGTCTCATTCTCATGTTTTGTCCAAAATTCAAGATATTAAACCGGTTTAAACCCTATTTTAATTTTGGTTTAAACTCCGACAATATACAGACCAATCGATGCGTTTTATCGAGCTTTATCGATTGGTATTAGGTTTTAAACTTTCGTTAAAAAGAATTCGGTTTTATCGCCAAAAAGATGTTATTCTTTTGACAAAACCGCACCCAATTATGTTCAAATTAATTATTTATTTAATTATAAAATTTTACACAATCCTCAATTTGTTCAAGAGAAATGGATGATTCGATGTGCTTCTCTCCAGGCATAAAAATGACGTGTAAATGTCTAATTTTTGGCAAAAATAATTTAAATTTAGTATAAATATTAAATATGATATTATAGAAAAAATAAACAGATTAAAAACTCAAATTCAATATAATAATATTTAAAAATCTTTATCATTTCATGGTCAATCAAAAGAAAATATATGATAAAAATTAAATCAAAATTATAAAAAATTGTGGAAATGTGGATCAAGTTGATGAGATGGCACTGAGCGGAACCTTGAGTTGATCGACCAGTGCCCGCAATTTGATGAGCAACACTCCCAGGGGAGCATTTCCCTCGCCCAAAACAGCCAAAAGCATTGAGGAAACCCGCGCGATCACCACAATGCCCTGCTCGCATCCAATAACCACTTCTTTCAGCTCATCGCGAACTCCTTAAAATAATTAATCAATTTCGGTACGCTACAACTGGGTGACATCCCAACTGGGCGACGGCACTTATAGCTCATTAACTGCAAAACTGATAGTGATGCTCTTGGTGTCAAATTAAAGAGTGCATTTTTGGCTATCGATTGATATAAAATTTATTTAGTTTGGCTAAAAATTAGTAGAGTTGTACTTAAAAAACCATTAAAATATGACTAATTATTATAAATTTGCGAATTTTTCACGGTTTTTTTTAACACAATCCCAACAAATCTTAACCAAACCAAATAAATTTTATATCAATCGATAGCCAGCAGTGCGCTCTTTAAATTGATACCAAAATCATCAATATCGGTTTAGCTTAGCCCTTAATTAGCTACAAGCGCCGTCGCCCAGTTGGACGTGTCCAGCAGTCAATTTTGAACTAGAAAAAATTGTGTTGGTGAACCTTGTCGTTCGAATGTTTCCCAAATGTTGGCCAAAAGTGCTGAATAAACATTTCCACCGCCTTCAGGTTTTTTGCTGATCGCTCTCGACACTGTTAAGCCTAAATTTGATATCAATTAATTTTTAATTTTTGTCCTTTAACCCATACCATCTTTGTTGAAGAGCACAACGCCCACGGTTCCATCCCCAATGACTTGGCCAAGGAATGAGTCCAATGCTTTCGTTCTTAACATTGCTGCTGTTCTGGGCAAAAATAAATTAATAATGGATAAATATTAAAATTTTAAATAAATTTGTTTGAAACAAAACGTAGAAAATATAAAAATAAATGCAAAAAAATTTATTTTCTTTAAAAGAGATCAAAAAAATAAAATAATTCAACAAATGTTTTCATCTTTTCCATTTCCATTTCACTTCAATCCGTCCATCGATGGGTGCAACCGGTGCAAACGAAATAGAGACGCATTTCTTCCTTAAAAAAATAATTTTGTAAAATTTATTTGACTATTTGTGTTCAAAACAAACCTCAGCTCTGCGCGATTGTGCCTGGAAAAATACGGCCTCACGTCGATGACATTTTGGGCATTCATGTTCCTCGGTTTTGGGCAGTGTTGGATCATGAATAACGTCGGCCACAATTTGAGTCAGTTCACTGAATTTTAAATGCATTTTTGGAATAAAATGCGTTGAACTTACTCGACTTCATGCGTTAGACGATTAACGTAAATGCAGGGATTATCGGCCTAATAACAAAAAATAATTTTATTAAATAATTAAAATAAATAAACCGGTTGTCTGTGATCACAATTTCGGCAGACGAACATCAATTGCCTGTTCTCCTTGTCCTCTTTTGGATATAGCATGTTGTTACTGAAAAATAGAGTTTATTTTATATTTATTTTCTTATTTTTGAAGAGCTTACCATTCAGGACAAAATTTAATGCCAACATATGAGCCGCTCATTTTTTAACGAATAATTTTTAATTGGAAATTTAAGCAAAAATGTAGGAAAAAAATAAAACTTGTTTTGTAAACAATAAACAATTGTTTGAAAATAATATGAAAATTATAATTCAAATATATTTTTTGATGAAAATATTGGTGTATAAATAGAAATTAATTTTATATATGTGACAGTCTTTGTTTCATCCATCCAATTCAATTTCCTTTCTTCTTAATTGATAATTCAAACCACTCGTCAATTTCTTCATTGTTGGTACGATTTGCACTTTTCGACCCTTTGCGATTTTGACCAGTTTTAATGGTGTCCTGATCGGTTATGGTGTCCTGATCAGTTATCATTCCCTTGATGTCCTGGTGAATACTAAGGAAAGAAAAAATATTTTAGCAGCATGAATCATATATAATATAATAAAATAACCTATATGCGAAATACAAAAGAATGATTAAAATGGCCAAAATGCAGAACATCAATATGCCAAATCCGGTCCAAAATGTTCCAGTGTCAATCGTAACTTTCGGAATTGCATCGGACGTAATAATGTTGATCTGAGCACTAATTGTCTGGTAGATGTTAATTGATTTTTCGATTTCCTCAGTTATTGCGATTTCCTCAGTTAAACTCATGATTTTATGGTCTGTCGCTGTATAAAATAAAATGATTAAAATTTTTTTTTTGACATCATAAGTTTAAATATTTAATTAATGATGAAAACACAATTTTTTTCATTAAAATTTGTGATTAACAATCATTTAAAAATCTTTATCATTCATAATAAATTCAAACAGTGTTTTGAACTTAAATACAATAAACAATAATAATAAATATTTATACACAAAATAATTTATTTCCTTATAATTTATTTGGCACTCATTCCACAATATGCACCCATTCCGGCCGGTCCACCAGCCCATATTGGATATCGGTAACGGCCTTGTAGAATCGCTGCATCAGATCTGCGCCCGATGTCATTGTGGGGATTTGGAATTCCTCGATTCGTCCACTCTGCTGGTCCCGGTGCACAACACTCTCAATGGGCGACACGGCACAGGCCGTCCCAGTGCCGAACATTTGTAACATCTTTGGAATGACCAAAAATGTGAATAGAATAAATTTGAAAGACTGACCCTTCCTTCGGCCACGGCCAGCTTCATTTCACCCATTGTGGGGTACCGTTCGCTGACTTTGAATTCGCTCCATTCCCGGGCAATTGCCAACACTGAATCACGCGTTATGCCGGCCAAAATGAGTCCATCATCCAATGGGGGTGTGACCAATTCATGTTCTTAAGAAGAATTGGGGCATAAATTAATGTGCATTTTTGATTGGATAGGAATATAATTTATCGATAGAGTACTAATGCCAAATTATTTCTAATGGTTTAAGAGTTTACCGTTTAACATCCAAAACCATATAACAAAAATGGATAGGCTGGTAAAAACGCATTGAGTGTTATATAATTTTCAATGATTTGGTAAAAATTAAAGGGTTTTAAACGGTTTAAACCAATTTTGGTTTAATGGTTTAATAACTAAGTTGGAATTGGTCGAACCCAAGACAAAACATAGTCAAATGATACTAGAGGGGATTTTCGATTGAATATTAATAAATGGTTTAGGTTTTTTGGATAAATCACTGAACCATTATAATAACCTTTTCGGCATTTTCAATTTTGGATTAAATATTTCCCTATGTTTAATTGAATCAAATCACCTCCATTCTCATTTTTCCAATACACAAAAATGTTCATTGCGCCAACTTCCGTGAGTTTTTGATCCTCGCCACTCAACCATAGCACTTGTTGGCATCCATATTCAGCCGCCAATTTGCCGACCATTATTGTTGGTGCATAATTGCTGAAAATAAAAATATAAATTAAAAAATAGAAAATATTATTTACCATCCCATTTTGTAACTTCCAACGCCTCCATGGAAGGCTCGAACAAATTTGGAATCGGCAAATAGAGAAACGGGCTTGAAGCCGGTCTGGAAAAATGCGCCAACAGGGCCGGAAAGGACTGAAAAATGAGAATGATTAGATTAAGTAATATTTGCATTCTTTTCTTGTTTCATACAGAATACAGCATTTCGTCGAGATATGTACTGTATAATTTACCTAGACCACTGTTGGAGTTTTGGCTTAAATGTTGGATTAGAGCTATGCTTTGCTTATTAGTGCTGGATAGGGTCTATAAAATATTTGAAAATTTCCGACTAAAAAGGGGGCTTCACTTTTGCAAAATTTTGGGGTTCACTGGTTCATTCAAACATACTCCGAGGTCAATAATTTTTTTCTAGCTTGATTCCCACTTTTATGCAATTTTAGATATTCTACTGCACATTTACATACTAAATATTGTATCATTCGCCCAAAAAAGTAATGGTATTAGCCCCTTTATTTAACCCACCAAATAGCTTGGCTCTATGTGAATGTGCAAGCCCCAATGTTGGTTCGGTGCCAATCAAAGTTGGGCGGATGTAGAGTGAGGAGGTGGTCGAATGAGGCACCCATTCTCGGCCAATTTTCACCAATTCGCATATGATTTTCAGCAATTCTCCCGCATCAAAATCCTTAAAATATGCAATTAATTTAATTTTAAATTAGGCAAACCGGCAACGAAGAACGTGCCGCCGTCTTCCGCATTCTGGCAATGTTCATTTCGGGTCGAAACAGCCGAATTCTGCCGTCAACTCCTCGATACGCCTTCATCCCACCGAACATTTGGATAGCGTAGTGGAAAACCTGAATTTTGATGAATTTAAATTTCTATCAGTAAAATTAGTGAAATACTCTATTTCCAAGAAATTTAAAGTAGAATTTAAAAAAGTGCCTATCAAGTCCGAAAAATTATTGTCTTCTTGGTGGATAACCCGAAACCTAAATTTTGCAAGTTCAGGTCCACCCTTCGGTTCGAAAAATTTTCAAAAAATTGCACTACTGCAATTTAAATGCTAGAAGGAAAGGATGAGAACGATGATGATGAAGAGGAAGAGATGAAGTCTGTGGATGATCTTCTTCATCATCTTCATCCTTACCATTATCATCATCTGCATTATCCTCATCATTTTCTTCTTTTTCATCATCCTCATCTTCATCATCAACATCCCCATCTTCTTCTTCATCATCCTCTATCCTCATCATTTTCGACTTCATAATCATCTTCTTCTTCATCATCCTCTATCCTCATCATTTTCCACTTCATAATCATCTTCTTCTTCATCATCCTCTATCCTCATCATTTTCCACTTCATAATCATCTTCTTCTTCTTCATCATCCTCATCTTCATCATCCAACATACCCATCTTCTTCTTCATCATTTCATCTTCTTCTCCATCATCTCATCATCCTTATCCTTAACATCATCATCTTCATCATGATCGCTATCCTCATCATTTTCTTCTTCATCATCCAACATCCCCATCTTCTTCTTCATCATCATTATCATCATAATCATAATCATCTTCATCATTATCCCTTTTCCCTTCCAGCACATAAACTGCATTAGATTAGTACCAAAAAATTTTTGGTAAATCTTTCTTTATAAATCCAAGAAAGTAGAAAGCCTACCTAAAGCCCGCTCAAAACTAGCCCATTTACTTTTCGTTTTCGTTTACCTTGGCTCCAGGATGCAGGCTCAATTCTTTGAGTGGAACAATGGTCGGCGCCATCCACCCCTTGCCTTCGGTCCAATCAATTTCAACCATATGGTCAGAGTAATGATGGCCGAAAAGTAGCTGTTCGTCCGGGTTGGGTTTCGCTCGCTTTTGCCAACTGTCGCAATGTTGAATTTGTAAATCCTTGTGCTAAAATTTGATGATTAAAAATTGATTTTATTTTACAAAAGTTACCAAGAAACTGTTTTTAGCCCGGTTGAGGAGGAGAAGTTCTTTGTCGCGAATATCGGAAGAATCTGCCATAGTTTTGTGCAGCATCAAATTGATTGTTGGTATTTGTGAATTCACAATATTGGAATTTATTGATTTTCGTATCCACATTCTTCCAAGCATTTTATTGTGAATTGCCTTCTAATTTATTATTAGCAGTTGGAATTGGAATGGAAATAGGCTGCAATTGTAGAATTTTTTCTCGCTAAAAATAGGTTTTAGATTAGGGTAGGCCAAAGTCGGTTTTTCGGTTTCAGAAAATCGAAGAAATTTATACCGAAATTGGGAATTTTTTAAAACCTAGATCCCGGTTTAAACCAACCAATTAGTTATTACTTCATCTTCATTATTCAACCACGCATATTAAAACTAAAACTATAAAACTTTTGTGATCTTCCCCGAACTTAATTCCTAAGTAAAAATCATAAAATTTCTGGCCAAGTCACTTGGTTTAACAAGGTTTTGTCATTATTTTTCCTTGTACTTATCGATTTATTATCGAATTTTAGTGAATAAAGATAAAAAATCTTACATTTTGTTATAAATTTGGACTATCCTCTTTCAGGAAATTCAAATTGACGAAATATTTAAAAAAACTTATTAGCTATGCAATGCCATGGCACGCATGGTTCATGCCTTGTTTTTGGAAACATTTTATTGGGTAATAAATATAAGTAACAAACCCCCTCAATCAATAAATAAATATTTTTCCAATAAAAAGGCGAATTGGCCAATTAATTGATCGTTTAATTTTATTCAGTTTTTAAAAAATTTATCGTTAAACAACAAATATAAGTGAAAATTTTTTGCTTAGATCATTATTTATTCTTTGGAAGATTTGAGATCTTCGTTTCGACCACTTCCTCTTCATCCGTGCCTGCCTGTTGACTTCCACTTTCTTGCGATATGGACGATCCAGTCCTCTGCTGTAGATGCCCACCCGAATCAAATTTTCCGCCCTCCCTTCTGGCTCGATTTTGTGCATGGCGATGGCGTGATTCATGCAAATATTTCTGGAAAAAAAACGAATATAAAATATGGAAATTTAAATAAATTCGCTTACTCTTCTCTGTTTTGGGATTCGCCCTTCCATCTCCAATTTTGCCCTGGCCGCTCGTCTTTTCAATATTCGCGCATATTGTTTCTCGTTTACGTACACCGGCTCCATTTGGCCATGACTTTCTGCAGTGGACGGCGAAAATGTGGGAAAATCGGCCGAAATTCCTTCAGTAGATTGCGTTTGACCACCGCCAATGTCTTCTGTGTCGACAACGAATTGACCATGACCATCCTGCTCGAAGTGCTCCGGCTGAACAAATTCGATAGCCTAAAAAATAGAAATTTTTGAATTAAAATCAAATATATATAAGCCCAGAATCTCTTCTCTAAAAATCTCTATACCAAGAATCCTTTAAGCCTAAATCTCTAAACCCAAAATCCCGAAAGCAAAAATTACTTAAAAACAAGCTTAAAATTTACTAAGCTTAAATCCATTCTCCGAACCCCAAAGCCTAAGTTTAGTCTTAAACTTCTCCATGTAGAAATTTTGGGTATAGAGTACAGGAATTTTATGAATTGAGCCAAAAATTTATTCTGCATCATTACCTGGCCATTAATTTGACTTGCAGCCAATTGGAAAGATGCACCGGCAGCCCCTCCCATTGGAATGAATGCCGTGGTTCCATCGCTCAAATTCAACACTTGCACTGGAATTGGCTGCGAGCCTATGGCACCGCCAACAGCTGCGGAGGCCTCGGTGGTGGAAGGATCGATTGGACTTTGAATAAACTGAAAAATGAATAGTGGAATGAAAGCAATATTTCCCTTCCACTTCCACCTGACCTGATGAGTGCCATTTGTTGTTGCTGTTGCGAATTGGACACCCTCGGGCAGTTGGAATACAAATTGTTGTTGAGCAGTGCCAATTTTGCCTGGTGCAGCAAAAATTGTTGAAGATGACGGATCCATGCCAAATAATTCAGCAGTTGATTCCGCCGGAATTTGGACTATTTGGAAAATCTGTAAATTCTTGAATGATTTTAAAAAAAAAGACGAATTTTTATTATTTTTAACACCCCAAAATTAACCTATATTTTGCCCAAATTGTTCATAAAAATTTAAGGACTAAAATAGAGTATTTTCCATCATTTTTATAATGATTTATGAAAAATAAAAATTTTAAAATATTTTTAAATTTTGACCTAGTTAAATCGCCTTTATTTTACCTGTTGATGGCCATCCAAATTCACAAAAGAATTTGCAGTCGTTTGTAAATGTTGTTGCGGTTGATGTTCGTCCACCGGTGGTTGCTGTTGTTGAGAGATTACGGCCGCCATTTTAAGGCCATTTTGTGATTGTGGTTGATGATAATAAGAAGAAGAGGGGGCAGAGGTAGAAGGACCGGCCAAATTATTGTTATTATTGTTTTCGTATTGAACGAATTGGAATTTCTGGGAAGGCGGACGAGCCGGTTGTTGTTGATTATTGCTGCCCATTTGTTGGATTGTTGTTCGCCTTGCCATTGTTGACGTTCCAACTGGCATTAGTGAATAATTTTATGAAAATTTTTCACTTCTGAAAAATTATGCACAATAATTTGGGTTGAAAAATTGAATCTGCGCTCTAATGGAAAAAGCGCGTTGACTTTTTGTCGTCCTCCAAATTTTTATTTTTTTATGGGGCGAGGACGAGGAAGAATGGGTGGGGGAAAGGGGCCGAAGAGCATAAGAGGGGAAGAAGAAGAAGGCAATGGATGGTGGGAAGGAAGAGGTGAATGGGTCGTCGTCGGTTGGTGGGTGTAAAGTCGTCCATTCTTCCCCTTCCTTTCTTCCTCCTCCTCCTCCGCCGTTGGTCGGTCCAACCGCCGCGATAGATGGCGAATGAATGGTTGGGAAGGAAGAAAATGGGGGGGAGGAATGGAAGGCAAAATTGAGCACCCAGCACCAGCATACGGCTGGGAGAGATGGTGGTGCTGTGCTGAAGAGGCCGTCCGTCCGCCCGCACGCACGCCCACCCAATCAACGGAGGGAGGCACCACTCAAAGGGCGAGGCCCCGGGCGACGAATTGGCGAATGGATGGTTGGATGGGGAGACGGCCGGCTGGCTTTAACCAGCTGCCTCCTCTCATAGGGGAGGCCACCGTTTTATTATTGTTCGTAAAATGCACATTACGGCTACGGCTTATGAACCGAATTTGTTGGTTGCGGGATTTTCGCTGCATTTTAGATTGCAGCGG
Source organism: Pratylenchus scribneri (assembly GCA_030063045.1). NCBI lineage: Eukaryota > Metazoa > Nematoda > Chromadorea > Rhabditida > Pratylenchidae > Pratylenchus > Pratylenchus scribneri. The sequence goes on along the minus strand of JAQSEB010000185.1, from coordinate 726,594 downwards.
ATTTGTTATGTGGGAAAACCATCACAAGGTGGGGGATGAATGACTGGCAATTCATCGCCAGAATGGAAGAAATGAAATGAATGAGGGGAGGATTTGACTATGGCGACGAAAAATGTTGAGGGAGGAGGCTGGCGGGGAAATGAATGGATGGGAAAGGGCACCGACGAGTGGTGCATTGGGAAATGGGGGAGGGAGGGAGCAAAAGTGGCTCGAAGCCAGTCAACCAGCCAGAGCCGGCTAGTCCCTCCTCTTTGTTCACATTTACAATTATCCCCGGCAGCCATTGCCCCATTTTCTCCTAGCACTCACCAAGCCTCTCATTTCCCCCAGCATCAACAAAATGCAATGGTTGGCTCTCCTCACACAATTTTGAGCGCGCCTGCCCGCTCGACCGCCCCTCACCGATTCTTCTCGCCGCTAATGGGCGCTAGGGGCGGGCCCGAGTCCGTAGCCCGGGGACTGGCTGTGTTTGTCTGCTCTTTTTATATGGGGAGGGAAATGGAATGAATGTTGAATGAGTGGAATGGGCAAAACAGCGCAGGGGGGAGAGACCAGTTTTGCCTCCCTCATTGCCCAGAGCAGTATTGATTCTTCCATCAATTCTTCACTGGTCGAGCCAGTGTGGCTTTGCCTTCACAACCAAAAATGTTGGTTGGATACCCGTGCTTTTTCTTTTCGGGCCTTTGGGGAACGGTGGATTTTGTTGTCCCCTATTTTCTTTATCTGTCAACTAATAAATAAGCACTCTTTTACAATTTCCATCTATCTTATTTTTTAAAGAATTTATAAAATTGAAAACCTGTTGAGCTCGGGATTATCCAAATTTGACATTTTGTTTGTTAAAAATTTAACAGCAGAAGCCTGTTTTTAATTAATTTATTTAAAATAGATTGAGGTGAAAAAATCAATTAAATTGGAATTAAACCAAATGGAATAAACAATAAATGTTGAAAATTGATTGGTTGTGCTTCAAATTTATCAAAATATTTTCAACATAAACATAAATAAAATGGAAAATTATTAAATTTGGATGTGTGTCAAATGTGTTGTAAATAAACCAATTGGGTATAAAATTAGAGATGGTCAAATTGTGTTTTTATGATTGTTCATTCCTCCAAAAGTCAGTCGCCCTTCTTTGAAATTGCAAATTTGGATGGGTATTTTGGTCGGCAGTGTCCACATCATTTTTAGAGGCAAACGCAACGTCCACGACGGCACGGAAGTCCAAAGCATGTGTCCGATTCCTCATCGCACTCTTCATGATTGCAGAAGCGGAGCAGAGCTTGTCCGAAATTGGCAAAACCATTGGCTTTGTGAGCTGAAATGAAATGGGGAAATATATTTTTAAAATTAAAATCTCATTGCCCTAGGTGTTAGGCTTATTAGCGCTTATTAGGATTTGTAAAGATTTTATTATCAAAATTTTAAAAATTTTCGACCTAAAGTGGGACCTAACTTTTGTTATATTTAGGTCTCGGGTTCGAACCCACTCAGAGAGAGGACACTAATTTTTTCGAGCTTGGTCGGCATCGGCACTTGTCAACATTTTTAGATATACTCCCTTCTCCGGTATAGCTGCAGCTGAAATCGACTTAATGTGGAAGGTGGACCATAAATTTGCCGCCTAGGCCTAGCTCGTAGCTCTCATAAAAGGCCTAAGGCTCGGATTCTACATTGTAGTAGGTTCAAGGCTAGGGGGACTTAAACTAACTAAGGTTCCCAAGAAAATATTCTTTATTTAGTCCTCAAACCTTTGATGCAATCGCAAATGCCGGTGGTATTGTTGCATGAATTTTTGAGTCCGCCACAGGTTGCTTCGCTCGAACACGGGAGACCACTGACACAAGCCGTGCAATCGCATTTGCCAACGAAGATGCCCACACATCGAGCACTGCCCCGTGGGCCTTTCCCACATTCCTCGTGTTTGTAGCACGCCGCCCGTGGAACACATTTCTTCACGGCCACTTTTTGCGCTGCAAATGTTGCATTCGGCTTGGCCAGCCCAGCATTGTTGTCCATTTCGGCACGCATCATTTCATCATCATAGAAGGATTGTTGAATGGACTCGGCGGGATCAACAAATTCAAGGGCGTCCAAAAAGTCGAAGTTCGTGATGTTTTGTTGGCTGTCGGTTTGTACAGAAACTAAAAAAAATTATTCAGTTTTTCAATTTGATAATAAAATTACCTGACGCTGACATATTTTCCGTATTGAATGTTTCATTGGAAATCTCCGTTGATGTCATCGTTTGTTGAATCGTCGGAGAGATGGTGCATGCAAAGGTGATGATGAAGATGGTCAACATTTTGAAGGATGCAATCATTTTTGTTGAGCGGTTAGATTAGAAGATATTAATGTGTAAAATATCAAGTTGAATGAATGCTCTAAAAATGTATTTTATTATTTGATTGGTTATTGGTGTGATGTGATGAATTGATAATTGATTGTAATAAGTTAATCGTAAATGTGTTTAATTATTTAGCTTATTGTTTTATTGATGACTAGCAATTAACATTCAACTCAAATTTATTGATTTTTGATGAAAATGAAGCTAGTTTTTATGAGTGTTTTTTTTTTTTTTGATTGAGCGCTTATGAGTATGAGAGTGAATGAAATTTAGAAGAAAAAGGAACTTATTATTTGGAAACTATTTAAATGTTTAGTGATGAACGTGAATTGAAATTAAAATGAATAATTTTTAATAAAGATTAGTACATCAAATTCATTTTCCTAAATTTGCATATTTTAGAGCATTAAACATGGCGAAAACTTTGTTTAATCAATCATCCTTGGTTGAAACCAACATTGTTATTTGCTCTGCTCTTGGGTTGGCTTGCGCTTCGCTTGGCTTGCTTGATCGATCGAAATTTTTATAATGTGCGTGATATTTTTCTTTTTCTTGCCATGAGAATTATTCGTTTCGAAAAATGAAAAATTTAATATACCGTAATGCTAAAACGAAAGTGGACCGGCAACAAATAGTCGCGCAACACAATTTTGAATGGATTTTTTAGAGTGTAGAATTATTAATCATCAGCAAAAGTTTATAATACACAAAAATCAAGTCCATTTTTCTCAAAAAAATCAATTTTAAATTCGATTTTCCCTCAAATTTGAGTCTCAAAATGTGCCAATTAGTTGTTTTAAAAGTACAAGTGCTGAATTTTTCAACTCTCATCATTTTGTATTCTTTACGCTTCAAGTGTTGTTCCGCCGTTTTACTGATATGTAAATATAAGCCTTTTTCGAGTTCAAGTGGACGTGACATTTTTGTGTTTGGACAAACAATTCCCCTACTACCAATCTTAAAGTACGGAAAAAGCACCAATTTTTTTATCGTCGGCATGTCCCAAATGAAATTGTCTAGGAGGATGATGATGATGAATGATGATGAAGAATGGAGTATTAATGTGCCCAACATCCTCGTCTTCCATTTCCTTATCTTCATTTGCCAATCTTCTTCGTCCATAAGTGCATCATTTTTCCATAATCGACCAATTTGACCCAACTTTCCCATTCACCAAGCCCCAAATTCGCCCATTTTTTGAGCCTATTTTCCTGATGAATGGAAATGGGAAAAGTTTTATCCGAAGATTTGGATTCTTTTGCCCTAAGCTTATAACTTTTTAATGCTTGATCTCAGACACTTTAAACCTTATTCTATTCAATAGAGCTTATCGAGATTTATCGATTGCTGTATAATTGATCATGGTTTGTCAAAATTAAAGGATATTAAATTAAACCCATTTTGGATTTTTGGTTCATAACTCTTTTAGTTTTGGGCCAATTGATGCATCTCGATGAGCCCCATCGAATGGTCTATTAGGTTTAGAGAGTCTAAAACCAAGCATTAAAAAGTATTAACTTTGGCCGAAAAATCCGTTACCATAAATTTTCCATCAACAACCAACAATTTGACCCAACTTTCCCAACCCTTAAGCCTCAAATCCGCCCATTTTTGGTTGTATTTTCCATTGAAAATTGACCTCAATTTTTGATTTTAATGCATCATCATTTTCTCACTCAATTCACATCACAGAGTCCAATTAAAGTAAAGACCAAATTGTTGGATGTTTTGGGTTTCCCTCGGCCACTTTTTTCTTATCAATTTCCATTTGAGTGGCACAAACTATTTCTAAAACATCATAAGGGGAAATTGTTATTATGAAATTAGGCAACTAAGAGGAGGAGAACACTTTTTCCTCGACCAATTCCCGTCATTGAGCATTGGACTTCACGTAAAAATGACGAAGATGGCCTCAAATCATCATTTTATTCCCCTCATCTACCTTTCCCTCCTTCTGAAAAACCCAATTTGTCGCCATTTGAATTAACTCATTTAGGACAGAAACAATTTCAATGATTTTAGTATCAAATTAAAGAGAAGTCTTGGCTTAAAATAATAAAAATTTTATTTAAATTGGTTCAGAACTATTGGAGTTTTGGCCAAAAAGTATTCAATTATCTTTACTATGGATTAGCCAAATTTTCAATGGTTTTTTTAGGCATAACTCCATCAATTCTGAACCAATTTAAATAAAATTAATACCATTTGATAGCCAAAAGTCTGCTCTTTAATATGATACTAAAATCATCAAAATTTGTTCAGTCCTTGATGAGATATTTTAAATGGCGTCAAGTTTGGTTGATCCTTACATTTCCAATATTGCCCCAATCCACCAAAAAAAAAAACAGGTACACAACCCAAGTGCGCATTTTGGCCCCGGTGTTCATTTTCGTCATCCCCTACATGGCGTATTTGACCGCTGAACTCTTTGGCCTTTCCTCAATTTTGGCCATTGTTGCCTGCGGGATTGGCATGAAACAATATGTGAAGGGCAATTTGAGCCATGATGCCTGCTCTTCGGTCAAATATTTCGTCCAAATGTTGGCCCAAAGCAGTGAAACAGTGATTTTCATGTTCCTGGGACTGTCCACCATGACACATGTGCATCATTGGGATTGGATGTTTGTGGGCGGCACAATTGCCTTTTGCCTCCTGCATCGAATTATTGGTTAGTTTTTTTTATATGAGGATTTTGAATAAATTTTTTTTTTTTGAAATTTATAATTTGAATTTTTTGAAAATTTTTGGAAATTTTTAATTAATTTTTTTGAAAATTTTCAATAGAATTTTATGGAAATTTTTAATTAAATTTTTTTTTTGAAAATTTTTAATTAATTGAATTTTCTTGGAATTTTCAATAGAATTTTATGGAAATTTTTAATTAAATTTTTTTTGAAAATTTTTAATTTATTTTTTAAAATTTTTAATTGAAATTTTCAATTGAATAATTTTTTGGAATTTCTTCAATAATAGATATTATATATTTCCAGGCTTAATCCAATCAAATATAGAGAAAATTATTTGAAACATATAAATGCTAACAAATTAACAAATTCTTCGCCTTACCTAGGCTGTTTTTTTGGCCATAACTCAACAAGGAAGTTGCCAATTTAGAAGGCATTTATGCCATTTTAAAGCCCTGAATGCCCTCTAAAAAGTTGCTTCTCTATTTTTTTTTTTTGGAAACAGAATAATTTTATGGTTTTCTTCCACAAATTCACATTTATTACCATCAAAGACATGTAACTTTTTTAAAAGTCTAGATTTTATAAAATTTAAAATGGCCAAATTATAGAATAAACTCAGATCTTTAAAAGGATATAATCGCCTTTCCATATTGGCCAATGTCTCATTAAGTTATGGCCAAAAACTGAAAAAGTAGTAGAAATTCAATCGGCGATATTCAATGGGCCCGCCCCTCTCTTGTTCTTGCTTGATTGGAGGGAACATAAATTTTCCCTTCCTTTGGGTTATAGAAGAAAAAAAGAATACGGTACTGGTACAGTATACTTCCTTTGTTAAAAATTGAGGGAGCATGAATTTTCCCTCTAGTAATATTTTTGATGGAAACCGTAAAGGAATCAACTGGCAGATTAACCAACAAATTGAGTCAAAGTTTTTGGACCATATCTCAGTGAGGCTCTAACCAATTTTGGAAGGCGATATGTCATTTTAAAGCCCAGAGTGCCCTCTGCAATTTGGCCTCTTTTACATTTTAATTAATCAAAGCTTCAAAAGAAAATACCAGCATTAAAATTTCATGTCTTTGAGTGTAATAAACCCTAATTTGTTGAGGAAAAACCGTTTACTTTTATAAATTATTTTAAATTTTCAAAAAATTAATTAAGCCACTTTTTAGAGGACATTTAGGGCTTTCAAATGGCATATCGCCTTCCTAAATTAGCTATACTTCCTTATTGAGTTATAGCCAAAATAACGATTCAACCTTTTACAACCATTTCCCTCCCCATAATTCTAGATGGAAATCCATATTTTTTTTGCGAACTCAGAATAGTCTTGAAACTAATGTAAAAATGTTTTTATCATGGTTTGAAACCTTTAAACCGGTTTTTCATTTCCATATTTCATCCATATTTCTCAAATTTTTCCATATTTTTGTCCATATTTTACAATTTTTGAGAAATTTTTATTGAAAAAAAATGAAATTTTGGCCAAAAATTTAAAAATTAAAGGCTAACAGCCAAAAAATTTTTTTGGATCATCCATTGGGAAATTTACCTCAAAAAGTGAAAGAATTTTTCAAAATTGAACGAATTTTCTTTTTCTGCTTAGAAAAAATATTCTCGGCATAATTGGATGGTTCTAAATTAAATTTCAAAAAATTTCTAAAATCGCCATTTTTACAAAATTTTAAGATTTTTGACCACTTAAAATTTTGTTAATCGAAAAATTTTTGAAAATTTTTTCCATATTTCTATATTTTTATCCATCATATTTTGCCATTTTTCATCCATATTTTACAATTTTTCCATCCATATATATGTCCATATTTTGCGATTTTCCGTCCATATAAATCCGGTCCCGGTCCTTGGTAATGAAACATCCCCTCTATCTTTGCAATGAAAAATGGGCTAATTAAATTTAAGGAATATTTTAGTAACCTTCCATGGAGTAAAATTCACTTCTAATTCCCAATAAAATTCCTTTCCTATTCCTTTACAGTATTTGGCCCAACCGGACAACACCGAAATGTTGTACACAATGTTCTCCCGTCTGTTGGACCGAAAAATGGCCGAATTGCGAATGAACCGTAAAGGAATGGACGCATCGGCAGCAACATTGGACGAAGAGGATGCCAATGCCGACGGCGATGACATTCAGGACAATTATTTTGACGCATTTGGTGCAGTGAAAAGGCGAAGGAGGCGAAAAGATACGGCTGAAGGAAGTAGCCAGCAATTGGCCAGCATATGGCCCAAAAATCAGTCCATTGGAGGAATTAATGGGCAAAGGCGGGTGATGGATCCACAAAGGCGTAGATGCAGTACCGGCGATGAACAACGCCGGCGGATGTCGCTGAGTCCGGCAATTGAGGTGTGTGGAAAATTCGGGATTTTTTATGGAATTTATACAAAGTACCAACTTTAAATGTGCAAGAATAAATAAGAAGCAAAATATATATGGCCATAAGCACCAAGATCCTTGATATATATGTTTGTATGGTAAAAATAGCTAATTTTGTATAGAAGGATCTATGGCTTGAAAATTTCCTTAATTAGAAATTTTAAAAATATTCGTTATGATAAGATTTCCGGAAAGAATTAATTCCGCCTGTTTTCCGGAAAGTTTTAACCGGAAAGAATAAATCCGCCTGTTTTCCGGAAAGTTTTAACCGGAAAGAATAAATCCGCCTGTTTTCCGGAAAGTTTTAACCGGAAAGAATAAATCCGCCTGTTTTCCGGAAAGTTTTAACCGGAAAGAATAAATCCGCCTGGTTACCGGAAAGTTTTAACTGGAAAGAATAAATCCGCCTGTTTTCCGGAAAGTTTTAACCGTAAAGAATAAATCCGCCTGTTTTCCGGAAAGTTTTAACCGGAAAGAATAAATCCGCCTGTTTTCCGGAAAGCTTTAACCGGAAAGAATTAATTCCGCCTGTTTTCCGGAAAGTTTTAACCGGAAAGAATTATCCGCCTAGTTTCCGGAAAGTTTTAACCGGAAAGAATTAATTCCGCCTAGTTTCCGGAAAGTTTTAACCGGAAGGAATAAATCCGCCTGTTTTCCGGAAAGTTTTAACCGGAAAGAATTAATTCCGCCTAGTTTCCGGAAAGTTTTAACCGGAAAGAATAAATCCGCCTGTTTTCCGGAAAGTTTTAACCGGAAAGAATAAATCCGCCTGTTTTCCGGAAAGTTTTAACCGGAAAGAATTAATTAATTCCGCTTATTTATATTTATATAGTCGAAGTTTGAAAATTAATTAGGTATTAATGATTTTACTGGAGGAATTTTTTTAAATACTTTTTTGTAAGATTAAGCAACCAAATGAAATAAAAAATATATAAATTCAAAGGAAATTTAAAATATTTATACCGCAAATTTCAGCGACAATTTGGTGGCAATGATGAATCCATTAATAAGCAAGAAGGCTTAATTGCTGCTCGACGCCTATTTCTAGCCGAAATGCCTTCCCTTCCCAATCCAATTTTCAATGGATCACCGATAGGCGAAGAAGATAAAACGGAATGGAGCCAAAGGGAATGGAGACGGAATGTGCCTTAAAGCTTTTCCAAATTTGGCATTTCAAATATGCAAACAAAAATACACACAATGCAATCTCAAAATCCATCCATTTTCCCCACACAAATAATTATTGTCCCCTCAAATCAAAAGCCTTAATTGATGTCTTCCCCAATCCCCACCCCACACATAACCAATTCCCGCTGTGTTTTTCCTACATTTTTCACGGGCATTCCTTCCCCCAAATTCATCGTAAAAATATCATTATTATTAGCGTGATTTTAGTAGTTTTTTTGAAATAAATTTGCAATATTTTTTTTATTCAATTTTCAAAACATTTGCCCAACAAAATATCAACCAAAAAATAAAAATGAAATGTCATTTTTGGTGGGGGAGGGGGGTGAACAATTCAAAGTGCCACAGTAATTTATATAAATTTAACAACAAATATTCATTCATTTTGGGCATTTTGTGTTTTTAGGAACATTTCCAACCGGACACACAAATTTTCTTTTTGGATTCTTCTATTCAAGCATTTTTGCCAACATCTTCGCGCAATGAGACGGTCCGATTGAAGACGAGCTGGAAAAAAATGAATAAATTAATAGGATGTAATTAAAAATGGAAAAATTCCTTATTAAAATAACCCAAAAAAATGTGTCTTCAAATTTTGGATTTTATATATATGTAGTTTTTTCGAAAATTCAAATTAATATAATGATTAAATATTATATTAATTAGTAATTTTATGCTTTTTATAATTTTCTTAATTTTTTTTAAATTTTTCGGTGTTAAAAATTAAAATCCAATAAAAAGGCACTAAGTTTCAAAAATAATTATAATTTATAATATAATAGAGTAGAAAAACTCACAGCAGAATTCCCTTTTGAATCCTTTGGATCGACCGAGAAGAAGCCATTTCGCTCAAATTGGAATCGATCATAGGGTTTGGCCGCCGAGGCCAAACTGGCATCAATCAATGCATTTGGCAAGATTTGCAGGGAATTTGGATTCAAATCGGTCAAAAAGCCACCTGGCACTTGGACTGGGTCTTCGGGATTTTTGTGCAAAAATCTTTAAAATAATTTAATAATAAAATATATTTAATTTTTTTCTCAATTATATCTTAAAAAACAATTTTTTAGAACTAAATCTGTGGTTGGTTATATTTTTTTAAATTATTAAATATTAAAATGAAAAATTATATTAAATTAAATTATTAAATTTTATATGTTATGTAAATTTTTAAATTTAAAATAAATAATTAAAAGGGTAAACTGACAATTTATCATAGAGTCGAACTTGGCAAGTCACTGGGCGTGCCACCCAATGGATGAATGCTTTGGGCTTATTGTCCGTTGAAACCGGCTCTGCCCGAACCAAAATGCCTCCTCCCTGGGGGTCGGGGCCCAAAACGCGCACAATCAAATTGACATGGCGAAGTCCAACCGGTTGTTTGTTGGTCAAACGGCGATAGCCTTTTTCGGCTTCCTATAAAATTGGGAAAAAATTGACGAAAAAAGTAGTACATAAAATAATGCCTAAATAATTATAATAGTCTAAGGGTATTTACCCTATATTCATAAACCAAATATACCCAAAATTGGATAGAGCTGGTCAAGACGCATTGAATGGTATATAATTTTTAATGGTTTGATCAAAATTAAAGGATTTTAAACGGTTTAAACCAATTTTGGTTTAATGGTTCAAAATTAAGTTAGAATTGGTGAGTAATAAAAAGTAATACCTCGAACCAATAAATAATCAAATGATGAGAAATATAAGGTTTGAGAGTCTCGAATAAATTTCCTACTGTCTCATAATTTTTTTTTGAAATATATATAATTCCCAAAATAAGCCCACCTCTCGATAGTCGGTTTGTTCAATCCAAATTTGCTCATCAAATGCAATTTCCCATTCCTCCTTGCAGTTTGGGTCGGCCGGAAAGTATTTTGCCTTCAGGGAATGTGTGCCCCGTGCAAAGCCCAATTCCGCATAATTTTCGATTCGTAGCCTCAACGGCTCCAACACGGCCATCACCCGAGGGGCTGTCTGGTTCAGGTAGTCCCGGGTGAATGCCTCCAACATGGCCGGTTCGATGGTGGTCAGGGCGCCGGTAAGGCCCAAATGGGCGACGAATTTGTTGATCACTTCCGGTGGAATGCCGCGGCGACGAAGGGCACTCAGCGTGTAGAGGCGGGGATCATCCCAATCTCTGAAAAAATAAATCTTATTGGAGGTAAAAAAAGCCGATAAAATATTTTTTGAATTAAGAATAATGGTTTTAAAAAATTAATTTTTTTCCTATGTCTATTTTAAATTATTTTTGTATTTAATTCATGTATATGCGCCAGCCGCCAGAGGTCATTTTAGTCAATTAAAAAATTATTTTTGGATGTGAAAAATCCAAATAAAAATCTTTTATGTGGATGGAAGTTTTGCAAATTGATTTGAATAAACCATATCTTTTAGAATGGTAAGTTGATTTTGAACATTTTTTAATTAAGTTCAAATTTTTTTTATGGAATTTTTTTTCGAATTAAGAAGCTGCGATATAAATGGTAAAATATTTTTCTATGAATATTTTTAAATTTTTCTAGATTTTTTTTCTCAATTAGGAAATTTTTTTATAAATTTTATAATGTCAATGCTAGTTTAAAAAATATTTGGAAATTTTTTTTAAAGTTATAGCCTAAAATTAATTTTATAAAAAAAATATTTCTACTTACTGGACAATGCCACTCTGCACCAATTTGAGCAATTTTCGTTTTGAAACAACAGTGTAGTACAAATTCAGCCGGGAATATTCCCATTGGACGGGGCAATAGACATCCAACGCATTGCAAAGCCAATAGTAGGAACTGCGTCTGAATTTGAGTTTAAAAAATAAATAAAAATAAAATTAGCCAAACAATTGCTTACTTTGCTTGAAACTCTTTGGTGCAAAGAGAATGGCTGATGTTCTCCAGACTATCGCAGAGGCAATGTGTGTAATCGTAGGTGGGATAAATGCACCTGAAAAACGGAAGAATGCATTTTTGAATTGTGAAATGAAAAATTGAATTGAATTTAAATTAAAAAATTAATTTTAATTAATTTAAAAATAAATTAATAATTAAATATTTTTTTTTATTATTAAAGTATAAATAATTTTTAAAAAATAATAAAATTAAATAATTTTTTAATAATTAATTTTATTAAATAAAAAATTAATAATTAAATATTTTTTTTATTAGAAAATAATTTTTAAAAAATAATAAAATTAAATTAATTTTATAATTAATTTTATTAAATGTCATTTTTAAAAAATCAACCATTTATTGCCAGTTCGATGATGCGGCAAATATTTTACTCTGTAGGCCACCTATAAAAAAATAGGGCATTGAGAATATTGAGAGTGAGTTTTAAATTATAAATAAATTTAAAATAAATGAAAAAGACATATGAAAAAATCCCCCAAAAATATATGAAAAATCTCTCCAAAAAATATATTTACCGGATCCTGTTTGCTGTCCTCTAGCGTCAATTTCAACCGCAGTGTGGCCTGTCCTTCCGCAAATGCCCCATTGCGCATTGCATGGAAAAGTGCCAGCGATTCGGCTGCGGGACGATCACGCCAAGGTGATGGAGGCGGATCGAATCCGCGCATATCCTCAACCTATAAATATTACAATTAAAATTGAGGAATTTTTATTTAATTTTTTAAAATTAATTCCATACTGCATACTCTCACTCCCACTCCCACTTTTTTATTGAATTTTTGGTTTTTTTTATAAATTAATATTAAATAAATCCAAAAAATACATACTATTTTATATTAATAAAAAATTTAATTACCATTTTCAATAATTAAGAAAATTTGCTATTAGATAAAAATTATGGATATTTAACTTTGCTGGACTTCCCTAAAATTTAAAAAAATGAATCGACTCACCGATTGATGGCAAACATATGCAAGGCCCTTTCCAATTAACTCAATCGCCCAATCGAAGAGTTTATCAAAATAGTCGGAGGAATGCGTGATCCGATACGGGGTATAGCCCAACCACTTGACCATGTCCACAATTTCGCGCACATATCGTTCCTCTTCCTTTTCCGGATTTGTGTCATCCAATCGTAAATAGCAAATTCCATTGCGCGCCTTTAAATTTATATTATAAATTTCGTGAATTAAATTGTAGGAAAGTGTAATTTTTGTATTTTTGGAAAGTTTATTTTTTGTTCCGGAAATTTTATTTTTTGTTCCGGAAAGTTTATTTTTTCTTTCCGGTTGTTCCGGAAAGTTTATTTTTTCTTTCCGGTTGTTCCGGAAAGTTTATTTTTTCTTTCCGGTTGTTCCGGAAAGTTTATTTTTTCTTTCCGGTTGTTCCGGAAAGTTTATTTTTTCTTTCCGGTTGTTCCGGAAAGTTTATTTTTTCTTTCCGGTTGTTCCGGAAAGTTTATTTTTTCTTTCCGGTTGTTCCGGAAAGTTTATTTTTTCTTTCCGGTTGTTCCGTAAAGTTTTATTTTTTCTTTCCGGTTGTTCCGGAAAGTTTATTTTTTCTTTCCGGTTGTTCCGGAAAGTTTATTTTTTCTTTCCGGTTGTTTCCGGAAAGTTTATTTTTTCTAAGTTAATTTATCTTTCCGGTTGTTTCCGGAAAGTTTATTTTTTTCTAAGTTAATTTTTCTTTCCGGTTGTTCCGGAAAATTTATTTTCCTTTCCGGTTGTTCCGTAAAGTTTTATTTTTTCTTTCCGGTTGTTCCGGAAAGTCTATTTTTCCTTTCCGGTTGTTTATTTTTCCTTTCCGGTTGTTTATTTTTCCTTTCCGGTTGTTCCGGTAAGTTTCCGGTAAGTTTATTTTTTCTTTCCGGTTGTTCCGGCAAGTTTATTTATTTTTTGTTCCGGAAGTATTTTACTTTCCGGTCGTTTCGGAAAGTTTATTTTTTTGTCCCGGAAAGTTTATTTTTTGTTCCAGTAAGTTTATTTATTTTTTGTTCCAATAAGTTTATTTATTTTTTGTTCCGGTATGTTTATTTTTTCTTTTAGGTTTTCCAGAAAGTTTTAACTTCTGTTGATAACTCTTAAGTATCATCAATATTAATTTATATCCAATAAATTTACTAGCATTTTTAATAGTAAATTTCGAAAATCCACAAACTTTTGCCAGCCCAAAATCAATGTTGATTGCCTTGGCATGTCCAATGTGCAAAATGCCGTTTGGCTTGGGTGGGAACCTTGTGACAACTTTGCCCCCGACCGCCTCGAAATGTTCCCTCAAAAGGCGATCCGTGTTCGCTGTTCGTACATATCCTTCAGTTTTGTAGTTTTCCCCAACCTCATGGAAATCTTTTTTATGGGAGAACATTTCGATGCCACTTAAAAATTTAAAAAAAAATCAGAAAAATGCAAATAATTTTAATTTGATGTACCCATTTTTGAGGAATGCCTCCGCCGGATTTTCATAATGTTCATGTTCGGATGTTGCGGTTGTCGCCGTCACCATTTTGGTTGATTCCACCGGTTTATCTTCAGTTTTGTTGTTGCATTTTTTCCTCTCCATCGGCGCTGCCTTTCCCGATTTTTGTTGGGTTTTTCCGTTGACATTGCTGCCGTCCTCCCTTCCCCTATTTTCCATCTGTTTTCCTTCTTCACTTTTGACCACAATTTTTTGTTCTTTTACTTTTTGTGGGGGCAAACCGAGCATGAGAAATTTGCGCAAATTCAGCTCACGTTTCAAATGATCCGGATTGGCGGTGGGTAATTGAGCAGAAAGTTGGGCTGAATTTTTAGTGTTAAAATTTAAAAATTAGCCTAAAAATTACCAAATAATTGCTCAAATTCAAAGTTGTGTCCTTTCTGCAATATTTCGTCGTGTCTTTCGTCCAATGCGGCTTTCACCTTTAAACATGTATTTGATTTAATTATTGATAAATTAATGAGAAAAGGTTTTTTTTGGCCGAAAGTTTAGTTTTTTTGATAGAACTTTTTAGTGCTTAATCCTAGAACACCAAACCTTATAACCTATTTTGTAGATCTCGTCAAGATGGGTGGGTCGTTTGATTAATAATTCGTCTCATTCTCATGTTTTGTCCAAAATTCAAGATATTAAACCGGTTTAAACCCTATTTTAATTTTGGTTTAAACTCCGACAATATACAGACCAATCGATGCGTTTTATCGAGCTTTATCGATTGGTATTAGGTTTTAAACTTTCGTTAAAAAGAATTCGGTTTTATCGCCAAAAAGATGTTATTCTTTTGACAAAACCGCACCCAATTATGTTCAAATTAATTATTTATTTAATTATAAAATTTTACACAATCCTCAATTTGTTCAAGAGAAATGGATGATTCGATGTGCTTCTCTCCAGGCATAAAAATGACGTGTAAATGTCTAATTTTTGGCAAAAATAATTTAAATTTAGTATAAATATTAAATATGATATTATAGAAAAAATAAACAGATTAAAAACTCAAATTCAATATAATAATATTTAAAAATCTTTATCATTTCATGGTCAATCAAAAGAAAATATATGATAAAAATTAAATCAAAATTATAAAAAATTGTGGAAATGTGGATCAAGTTGATGAGATGGCACTGAGCGGAACCTTGAGTTGATCGACCAGTGCCCGCAATTTGATGAGCAACACTCCCAGGGGAGCATTTCCCTCGCCCAAAACAGCCAAAAGCATTGAGGAAACCCGCGCGATCACCACAATGCCCTGCTCGCATCCAATAACCACTTCTTTCAGCTCATCGCGAACTCCTTAAAATAATTAATCAATTTCGGTACGCTACAACTGGGTGACATCCCAACTGGGCGACGGCACTTATAGCTCATTAACTGCAAAACTGATAGTGATGCTCTTGGTGTCAAATTAAAGAGTGCATTTTTGGCTATCGATTGATATAAAATTTATTTAGTTTGGCTAAAAATTAGTAGAGTTGTACTTAAAAAACCATTAAAATATGACTAATTATTATAAATTTGCGAATTTTTCACGGTTTTTTTTAACACAATCCCAACAAATCTTAACCAAACCAAATAAATTTTATATCAATCGATAGCCAGCAGTGCGCTCTTTAAATTGATATCAAAATCATCAATATCGGTTTAGCTTAGCCCTTAATTAGCTACAAGCGCCGTCGCCCAGTTGGACGTGTCCAGCAGTCAATTTTGAACTAGAAAAAATTGTGTTGGTGAACCTTGTCGTTCGAATGTTTCCCAAATGTTGGCCAAAAGTGCTGAATAAACATTTCCACCGCCTTCAGGTTTTTTGCTGATCGCTCTCGACACTGTTAAGCCTAAATTTGATATCAATTAATTTTTAATTTTTGTCCTTTAACCCATACCATCTTTGTTGAAGAGCACAACGCCCACGGTTCCATCCCCAATGACTTGGCCAAGGAATGAGTCCAATGCTTTCGTTCTTAACATTGCTGCTGTTCTGGGCAAAAATAAATTAATAATGGATAAATATTAAAATTTTAAATAAATTTGTTTGAAACAAAACGTAGAAAATATAAAAATAAATGCAAAAAAATTTATTTTCTTTAAAAGAGATCAAAAAAATAAAATAATTCAACAAATGTTTTCATCTTTTCCATTTCCATTTCACTTCAATCCGTCCATCGATGGGTGCAACCGGTGCAAACGAAATAGAGACGCATTTCTTCCTTAAAAAAATAATTTTGTAAAATTTATTTGACTATTTGTGTTCAAAACAAACCTCAGCTCTGCGCGATTGTGCCTGGAAAAATACGGCCTCACGTCGATGACATTTTGGGCATTCATGTTCCTCGGTTTTGGGCAGTGTTGGATCATGAATAACGTCGGCCACAATTTGAGTCAGTTCACTGAATTTTAAATGCATTTTTGGAATAAAATGCGTTGAACTTACTCGACTTCATGCGTTAGACGATTAACGTAAATGCAGGGATTATCGGCCTAATAACAAAAAATAATTTTATTAAATAATTAAAATAAATAAACCGGTTGTCTGTGATCACAATTTCGGCAGACGAACATCAATTGCCTGTTCTCCTTGTCCTCTTTTGGATATAGCATGTTGTTACTGAAAAATAGAGTTTATTTTATATTTATTTTCTTATTTTTGAAGAGCTTACCATTCAGGACAAAATTTAATGCCAACATATGAGCCGCTCATTTTTTAACGAATAATTTTTAATTGGAAATTTAAGCAAAAATGTAGGAAAAAAATAAAACTTGTTTTGTAAACAATAAACAATTGTTTGAAAATAATATGAAAATTATAATTCAAATATATTTTTTGATGAAAATATTGGTGTATAAATAGAAATTAATTTTATATATGTGACAGTCTTTGTTTCATCCATCCAATTCAATTTCCTTTCTTCTTAATTGATAATTCAAACCACTCGTCAATTTCTTCATTGTTGGTACGATTTGCACTTTTCGACCCTTTGCGATTTTGACCAGTTTTAATGGTGTCCTGATCGGTTATGGTGTCCTGATCAGTTATCATTCCCTTGATGTCCTGGTGAATACTAAGGAAAGAAAAAATATTTTAGCAGCATGAATCATATATAATATAATAAAATAACCTATATGCGAAATACAAAAGAATGATTAAAATGGCCAAAATGCAGAACATCAATATGCCAAATCCGGTCCAAAATGTTCCAGTGTCAATCGTAACTTTCGGAATTGCATCGGACGTAATAATGTTGATCTGAGCACTAATTGTCTGGTAGATGTTAATTGATTTTTCGATTTCCTCAGTTATTGCGATTTCCTCAGTTAAACTCATGATTTTATGGTCTGTCGCTGTATAAAATAAAATGATTAAAATTTTTTTTTTGACATCATAAGTTTAAATATTTAATTAATGATGAAAACACAATTTTTTTCATTAAAATTTGTGATTAACAATCATTTAAAAATCTTTATCATTCATAATAAATTCAAACAGTGTTTTGAACTTAAATACAATAAACAATAATAATAAATATTTATACACAAAATAATTTATTTCCTTATAATTTATTTGGCACTCATTCCACAATATGCACCCATTCCGGCCGGTCCACCAGCCCATATTGGATATCGGTAACGGCCTTGTAGAATCGCTGCATCAGATCTGCGCCCGATGTCATTGTGGGGATTTGGAATTCCTCGATTCGTCCACTCTGCTGGTCCCGGTGCACAACACTCTCAATGGGCGACACGGCACAGGCCGTCCCAGTGCCGAACATTTGTAACATCTTTGGAATGACCAAAAATGTGAATAGAATAAATTTGAAAGACTGACCCTTCCTTCGGCCACGGCCAGCTTCATTTCACCCATTGTGGGGTACCGTTCGCTGACTTTGAATTCGCTCCATTCCCGGGCAATTGCCAACACTGAATCACGCGTTATGCCGGCCAAAATGAGTCCATCATCCAATGGGGGTGTGACCAATTCATGTTCTTAAGAAGAATTGGGGCATAAATTAATGTGCATTTTTGATTGGATAGGAATATAATTTATCGATAGAGTACTAATGCCAAATTATTTCTAATGGTTTAAGAGTTTACCGTTTAACATCCAAAACCATATAACAAAAATGGATAGGCTGGTAAAAACGCATTGAGTGTTATATAATTTTCAATGATTTGGTAAAAATTAAAGGGTTTTAAACGGTTTAAACCAATTTTGGTTTAATGGTTTAATAACTAAGTTGGAATTGGTCGAACCCAAGACAAAACATAGTCAAATGATACTAGAGGGGATTTTCGATTGAATATTAATAAATGGTTTAGGTTTTTTGGATAAATCACTGAACCATTATAATAACCTTTTCGGCATTTTCAATTTTGGATTAAATATTTCCCTATGTTTAATTGAATCAAATCACCTCCATTCTCATTTTTCCAATACACAAAAATGTTCATTGCGCCAACTTCCGTGAGTTTTTGATCCTCGCCACTCAACCATAGCACTTGTTGGCATCCATATTCAGCCGCCAATTTGCCGACCATTATTGTTGGTGCATAATTGCTGAAAATAAAAATATAAATTAAAAAATAGAAAATATTATTTACCATCCCATTTTGTAACTTCCAACGCCTCCATGGAAGGCTCGAACAAATTTGGAATCGGCAAATAGAGAAACGGGCTTGAAGCCGGTCTGGAAAAATGCGCCAACAGGGCCGGAAAGGACTGAAAAATGAGAATGATTAGATTAAGTAATATTTGCATTCTTTTCTTGTTTCATACAGAATACAGCATTTCGTCGAGATATGTACTGTATAATTTACCTAGACCACTGTTGGAGTTTTGGCTTAAATGTTGGATTAGAGCTATGCTTTGCTTATTAGTGCTGGATAGGGTCTATAAAATATTTGAAAATTTCCGACTAAAAAGGGGGCTTCACTTTTGCAAAATTTTGGGGTTCACTGGTTCATTCAAACATACTCCGAGGTCAATAATTTTTTTCTAGCTTGATTCCCACTTTTATGCAATTTTAGATATTCTACTGCACATTTACATACTAAATATTGTATCATTCGCCCAAAAAAGTAATGGTATTAGCCCCTTTATTTAACCCACCAAATAGCTTGGCTCTATGTGAATGTGCAAGCCCCAATGTTGGTTCGGTGCCAATCAAAGTTGGGCGGATGTAGAGTGAGGAGGTGGTCGAATGAGGCACCCATTCTCGGCCAATTTTCACCAATTCGCATATGATTTTCAGCAATTCTCCCGCATCAAAATCCTTAAAATATGCAATTAATTTAATTTTAAATTAGGCAAACCGGCAACGAAGAACGTGCCGCCGTCTTCCGCATTCTGGCAATGTTCATTTCGGGTCGAAACAGCCGAATTCTGCCGTCAACTCCTCGATACGCCTTCATCCCACCGAACATTTGGATAGCGTAGTGGAAAACCTGAATTTTGATGAATTTAAATTTCTATCAGTAAAATTAGTGAAATACTCTATTTCCAAGAAATTTAAAGTAGAATTTAAAAAAGTGCCTATCAAGTCCGAAAAATTATTGTCTTCTTGGTGGATAACCCGAAACCTAAATTTTGCAAGTTCAGGTCCACCCTTCGGTTCGAAAAATTTTCAAAAAATTGCACTACTGCAATTTAAATGCTAGAAGGAAAGGATGAGAACGATGATGATGAAGAGGAAGAGATGAAGTCTGTGGATGATCTTCTTCATCATCTTCATCCTTACCATTATCATCATCTGCATTATCCTCATCATTTTCTTCTTTTTCATCATCCTCATCTTCATCATCAACATCCCCATCTTCTTCTTCATCATCCTCTATCCTCATCATTTTCGACTTCATAATCATCTTCTTCTTCATCATCCTCTATCCTCATCATTTTCCACTTCATAATCATCTTCTTCTTCATCATCCTCTATCCTCATCATTTTCCACTTCATAATCATCTTCTTCTTCTTCATCATCCTCATCTTCATCATCCAACATACCCATCTTCTTCTTCATCATTTCATCTTCTTCTCCATCATCTCATCATCCTTATCCTTAACATCATCATCTTCATCATGATCGCTATCCTCATCATTTTCTTCTTCATCATCCAACATCCCCATCTTCTTCTTCATCATCATTATCATCATAATCATAATCATCTTCATCATTATCCCTTTTCCCTTCCAGCACATAAACTGCATTAGATTAGTACCAAAAAATTTTTGGTAAATCTTTCTTTATAAATCCAAGAAAGTAGAAAGCCTACCTAAAGCCCGCTCAAAACTAGCCCATTTACTTTTCGTTTTCGTTTACCTTGGCTCCAGGATGCAGGCTCAATTCTTTGAGTGGAACAATGGTCGGCGCCATCCACCCCTTGCCTTCGGTCCAATCAATTTCAACCATATGGTCAGAGTAATGATGGCCGAAAAGTAGCTGTTCGTCCGGGTTGGGTTTCGCTCGCTTTTGCCAACTGTCGCAATGTTGAATTTGTAAATCCTTGTGCTAAAATTTGATGATTAAAAATTGATTTTATTTTACAAAAGTTACCAAGAAACTGTTTTTAGCCCGGTTGAGGAGGAGAAGTTCTTTGTCGCGAATATCGGAAGAATCTGCCATAGTTTTGTGCAGCATCAAATTGATTGTTGGTATTTGTGAATTCACAATATTGGAATTTATTGATTTTCGTATCCACATTCTTCCAAGCATTTTATTGTGAATTGCCTTCTAATTTATTATTAGCAGTTGGAATTGGAATGGAAATAGGCTGCAATTGTAGAATTTTTTCTCGCTAAAAATAGGTTTTAGATTAGGGTAGGCCAAAGTCGGTTTTTCGGTTTCAGAAAATCGAAGAAATTTATACCGAAATTGGGAATTTTTTAAAACCTAGATCCCGGTTTAAACCAACCAATTAGTTATTACTTCATCTTCATTATTCAACCACGCATATTAAAACTAAAACTATAAAACTTTTGTGATCTTCCCCGAACTTAATTCCTAAGTAAAAATCATAAAATTTCTGGCCAAGTCACTTGGTTTAACAAGGTTTTGTCATTATTTTTCCTTGTACTTATCGATTTATTATCGAATTTTAGTGAATAAAGATAAAAAATCTTACATTTTGTTATAAATTTGGACTATCCTCTTTCAGGAAATTCAAATTGACGAAATATTTAAAAAAACTTATTAGCTATGCAATGCCATGGCACGCATGGTTCATGCCTTGTTTTTGGAAACATTTTATTGGGTAATAAATATAAGTAACAAACCCCCTCAATCAATAAATAAATATTTTTCCAATAAAAAGGCGAATTGGCCAATTAATTGATCGTTTAATTTTATTCAGTTTTTAAAAAATTTATCGTTAAACAACAAATATAAGTGAAAATTTTTTGCTTAGATCATTATTTATTCTTTGGAAGATTTGAGATCTTCGTTTCGACCACTTCCTCTTCATCCGTGCCTGCCTGTTGACTTCCACTTTCTTGCGATATGGACGATCCAGTCCTCTGCTGTAGATGCCCACCCGAATCAAATTTTCCGCCCTCCCTTCTGGCTCGATTTTGTGCATGGCGATGGCGTGATTCATGCAAATATTTCTGGAAAAAAAACGAATATAAAATATGGAAATTTAAATAAATTCGCTTACTCTTCTCTGTTTTGGGATTCGCCCTTCCATCTCCAATTTTGCCCTGGCCGCTCGTCTTTTCAATATTCGCGCATATTGTTTCTCGTTTACGTACACCGGCTCCATTTGGCCATGACTTTCTGCAGTGGACGGCGAAAATGTGGGAAAATCGGCCGAAATTCCTTCAGTAGATTGCGTTTGACCACCGCCAATGTCTTCTGTGTCGACAACGAATTGACCATGACCATCCTGCTCGAAGTGCTCCGGCTGAACAAATTCGATAGCCTAAAAAATAGAAATTTTTGAATTAAAATCAAATATATATAAGCCCAGAATCTCTTCTCTAAAAATCTCTATACCAAGAATCCTTTAAGCCTAAATCTCTAAACCCAAAATCCCGAAAGCAAAAATTACTTAAAAACAAGCTTAAAATTTACTAAGCTTAAATCCATTCTCCGAACCCCAAAGCCTAAGTTTAGTCTTAAACTTCTCCATGTAGAAATTTTGGGTATAGAGTACAGGAATTTTATGAATTGAGCCAAAAATTTATTCTGCATCATTACCTGGCCATTAATTTGACTTGCAGCCAATTGGAAAGATGCACCGGCAGCCCCTCCCATTGGAATGAATGCCGTGGTTCCATCGCTCAAATTCAACACTTGCACTGGAATTGGCTGCGAGCCTATGGCACCGCCAACAGCTGCGGAGGCCTCGGTGGTGGAAGGATCGATTGGACTTTGAATAAACTGAAAAATGAATAGTGGAATGAAAGCAATATTTCCCTTCCACTTCCACCTGACCTGATGAGTGCCATTTGTTGTTGCTGTTGCGAATTGGACACCCTCGGGCAGTTGGAATACAAATTGTTGTTGAGCAGTGCCAATTTTGCCTGGTGCAGCAAAAATTGTTGAAGATGACGGATCCATGCCAAATAATTCAGCAGTTGATTCCGCCGGAATTTGGACTATTTGGAAAATCTGTAAATTCTTGAATGATTTTAAAAAAAAAGACGAATTTTTATTATTTTTAACACCCCAAAATTAACCTATATTTTGCCCAAATTGTTCATAAAAATTTAAGGACTAAAATAGAGTATTTTCCATCATTTTTATAATGATTTATGAAAAATAAAAATTTTAAAATATTTTTAAATTTTGACCTAGTTAAATCGCCTTTATTTTACCTGTTGATGGCCATCCAAATTCACAAAAGAATTTGCAGTCGTTTGTAAATGTTGTTGCGGTTGATGTTCGTCCACCGGTGGTTGCTGTTGTTGAGAGATTACGGCCGCCATTTTAAGGCCATTTTGTGATTGTGGTTGATGATAATAAGAAGAAGAGGGGGCAGAGGTAGAAGGACCGGCCAAATTATTGTTATTATTGTTTTCGTATTGAACGAATTGGAATTTCTGGGAAGGCGGACGAGCCGGTTGTTGTTGATTATTGCTGCCCATTTGTTGGATTGTTGTTCGCCTTGCCATTGTTGACGTTCCAACTGGCATTAGTGAATAATTTTATGAAAATTTTTCACTTCTGAAAAATTATGCACAATAATTTGGGTTGAAAAATTGAATCTGCGCTCTAATGGAAAAAGCGCGTTGACTTTTTGTCGTCCTCCAAATTTTTATTTTTTTATGGGGCGAGGACGAGGAAGAATGGGTGGGGGAAAGGGGCCGAAGAGCATAAGAGGGGAAGAAGAAGAAGGCAATGGATGGTGGGAAGGAAGAGGTGAATGGGTCGTCGTCGGTTGGTGGGTGTAAAGTCGTCCATTCTTCCCCTTCCTTTCTTCCTCCTCCTCCTCCGCCGTTGGTCGGTCCAACCGCCGCGATAGATGGCGAATGAATGGTTGGGAAGGAAGAAAATGGGGGGGAGGAATGGAAGGCAAAATTGAGCACCCAGCACCAGCATACGGCTGGGAGAGATGGTGGTGCTGTGCTGAAGAGGCCGTCCGTCCGCCCGCACGCACGCCCACCCAATCAACGGAGGGAGGCACCACTCAAAGGGCGAGGCCCCGGGCGACGAATTGGCGAATGGATGGTTGGATGGGGAGACGGCCGGCTGGCTTTAACCAGCTGCCTCCTCTCATAGGGGAGGCCACCGTTTTATTATTGTTCGTAAAATGCACATTACGGCTACGGCTTATGAACCGAATTTGTTGGTTGCGGGATTTTCGCTGCATTTTAGATTGCAGCGGATTTGTTATGTGGGAAAACCATCACAAGGTGGGGGATGAATGACTGGCAATTCATCGCCAGAATGGAAGAAATGAAATGAATGAGGGGAGGATTTGACTATGGCGACGAAAAATGTTGAGGGAGGAGGCTGGCGGGGAAATGAATGGATGGGAAAGGGCACCGACGAGTGGTGCATTGGGAAATGGGGGAGGGAGGGAGCAAAAGTGGCTCGAAGCCAGTCAACCAGCCAGAGCCGGCTAGTCCCTCCTCTTTGTTCACATTTACAATTATCCCCGGCAGCCATTGCCCCATTTTCTCCTAGCACTCACCAAGCCTCTCATTTCCCCCAGCATCAACAAAATGCAATGGTTGGCTCTCCTCACACAATTTTGAGCGCGCCTGCCCGCTCGACCGCCCCTCACCGATTCTTCTCGCCGCTAATGGGCGCTAGGGGCGGGCCCGAGTCCGTAGCCCGGGGACTGGCTGTGTTTGTCTGCTCTTTTTATATGGGGAGGGAAATGGAATGAATGTTGAATGAGTGGAATGGGCAAAACAGCGCAGGGGGGAGAGACCAGTTTTGCCTCCCTCATTGCCCAGAGCAGTATTGATTCTTCCATCAATTCTTCACTGGTCGAGCCAGTGTGGCTTTGCCTTCACAACCAAAAATGTTGGTTGGATACCCGTGCTTTTTCTTTTCGGGCCTTTGGGGAACGGTGGATTTTGTTGTCCCCTATTTTCTTTATCTGTCAACTAATAAATAAGCACTCTTTTACAATTTCCATCTATCTTATTTTTTAAAGAATTTATAAAATTGAAAACCTGTTGAGCTCGGGATTATCCAAATTTGACATTTTGTTTGTTAAAAATTTAACAGCAGAAGCCTGTTTTTAATTAATTTATTTAAAATAGATTGAGGTGAAAAAATCAATTAAATTGGAATTAAACCAAATGGAATAAACAATAAATGTTGAAAATTGATTGGTTGTGCTTCAAATTTATCAAAATATTTTCAACATAAACATAAATAAAATGGAAAATTATTAAATTTGGATGTGTGTCAAATGTGTTGTAAATAAACCAATTGGGTATAAAATTAGAGATGGTCAAATTGTGTTTTTATGATTGTTCATTCCTCCAAAAGTCAGTCGCCCTTCTTTGAAATTGCAAATTTGGATGGGTATTTTGGTCGGCAGTGTCCACATCATTTTTAGAGGCAAACGCAACGTCCACGACGGCACGGAAGTCCAAAGCATGTGTCCGATTCCTCATCGCACTCTTCATGATTGCAGAAGCGGAGCAGAGCTTGTCCGAAATTGGCAAAACCATTGGCTTTGTGAGCTGAAATGAAATGGGGAAATATATTTTTAAAATTAAAATCTCATTGCCCTAGGTGTTAGGCTTATTAGCGCTTATTAGGATTTGTAAAGATTTTATTATCAAAATTTTAAAAATTTTCGACCTAAAGTGGGACCTAACTTTTGTTATATTTAGGTCTCGGGTTCGAACCCACTCAGAGAGAGGACACTAATTTTTTCGAGCTTGGTCGGCATCGGCACTTGTCAACATTTTTAGATATACTCCCTTCTCCGGTATAGCTGCAGCTGAAATCGACTTAATGTGGAAGGTGGACCATAAATTTGCCGCCTAGGCCTAGCTCGTAGCTCTCATAAAAGGCCTAAGGCTCGGATTCTACATTGTAGTAGGTTCAAGGCTAGGGGGACTTAAACTAACTAAGGTTCCCAAGAAAATATTCTTTATTTAGTCCTCAAACCTTTGATGCAATCGCAAATGCCGGTGGTATTGTTGCATGAATTTTTGAGTCCGCCACAGGTTGCTTCGCTCGAACACGGGAGACCACTGACACAAGCCGTGCAATCGCATTTGCCAACGAAGATGCCCACACATCGAGCACTGCCCCGTGGGCCTTTCCCACATTCCTCGTGTTTGTAGCACGCCGCCCGTGGAACACATTTCTTCACGGCCACTTTTTGCGCTGCAAATGTTGCATTCGGCTTGGCCAGCCCAGCATTGTTGTCCATTTCGGCACGCATCATTTCATCATCATAGAAGGATTGTTGAATGGACTCGGCGGGATCAACAAATTCAAGGGCGTCCAAAAAGTCGAAGTTCGTGATGTTTTGTTGGCTGTCGGTTTGTACAGAAACTAAAAAAAATTATTCAGTTTTTCAATTTGATAATAAAATTACCTGACGCTGACATATTTTCCGTATTGAATGTTTCATTGGAAATCTCCGTTGATGTCATCGTTTGTTGAATCGTCGGAGAGATGGTGCATGCAAAGGTGATGATGAAGATGGTCAACATTTTGAAGGATGCAATCATTTTTGTTGAGCGGTTAGATTAGAAGATATTAATGTGTAAAATATCAAGTTGAATGAATGCTCTAAAAATGTATTTTATTATTTGATTGGTTATTGGTGTGATGTGATGAAATGATAATTGATTGTAATAAGTTAATCGTAAATGTGTTTAATTATTTAGCTTATTGTTTTATTGATGACTAGCAATTAACATTCAACTCAAATTTATTGATTTTTGATGAAAATGAAGCTAGTTTTTATGAGTGTTTTTTTTTTTTTTGATTGAGCGCTTATGAGTATGAGAGTGAATGAAATTTAGAAGAAAAAGGAACTTATTATTTGGAAACTATTTAAATGTTTAGTGATGAACGTGAATTGAAATTAAAATGAATAATTTTTAATAAAGATTAGTACATCAAATTCATTTTCCTAAATTTGCATATTTTAGAGCATTAAACATGGCGAAAACTTTGTTTAATCAATCATCCTTGGTTGAAACCAACATTGTTATTTGCTCTGCTCTTGGGTTGGCTTGCGCTTCGCTTGGCTTGCTTGATCGATCGAAATTTTTATAATGTGCGTGATATTTTTCTTTTTCTTGCCATGAGAATTATTCGTTTCGAAAAATGAAAAATTTAATATACCGTAATGCTAAAACGAAAGTGGACCGGCAACAAATAGTCGCGCAACACAATTTTGAATGGATTTTTTAGAGTGTAGAATTATTAATCATCAGCAAAAGTTTATAATACACAAAAATCAAGTCCATTTTTCTCAAAAAAATCATTTTTAAATTCGATTTTCCCTCAAATTTGAGTCTCAAAATGTGCCAATTAGTTGTTTTAAAAGTACAAGTGCTGAATTTTTCAACTCTCATCATTTTGTATTCTTTACGCTTCAAGTGTTGTTCCGCCGTTTTACTGATATGTAAATATAAGCCTTTTTCGAGTTCAAGTGGACGTGACATTTTTGTGTTTGGACAAACAATTCCCCTACTACCAATCTTAAAGTACGGAAAAAGCACCAATTTTTTTATCGTCGGCATGTCCCAAATGAAATTGTCTAGGAGGATGATGATGATGAATGATGATGAAGAATGGAGTATTAATGTGCCCAACATCCTCGTCTTCCATTTCCTTATCTTCATTTGCCAATCTTCTTCGTCCATAAGTGCATCATTTTTCCATAATCGACCAATTTGACCCAACTTTCCCATTCACCAAGCCCCAAATTCGCCCATTTTTTGAGCCTATTTTCCTGATGAATGGAAATGGGAAAAGTTTTATCCGAAGATTTGGATTCTTTTGCCCTAAGCTTATAACTTTTTAATGCTTGATCTCAGACACTTTAAACCTTATTCTATTCAATAGAGCTTATCGAGATTTATCGATTGCTGTATAATTGATCATGGTTTGTCAAAATTAAAGGATATTAAATTAAACCCATTTTGGATTTTTGGTTCATAACTCTTTTAGTTTTGGGCCAATTGATGCATCTCGATGAGCCCCATCGAATGGTCTATTAGGTTTAGAGAGTCTAAAACCAAGCATTAAAAAGTATTAACTTTGGCCGAAAAATCCGTTACCATAAATTTTCCATCAACAACCAACAATTTGACCCAACTTTCCCAACCCTTAAGCCTCAAATCCGCCCATTTTTGGTTGTATTTTCCATTGAAAATTGACCTCAATTTTTGATTTTAATGCATCATCATTTTCTCACTCAATTCACATCACAGAGTCCAATTAAAGTAAAGACCAAATTGTTGGATGTTTTGGGTTTCCCTCGGCCACTTTTTTCTTATCAATTTCCATTTGAGTGGCACAAACTATTTCTAAAACATCATAAGGGGAAATTGTTATTATGAAATTAGGCAACTAAGAGGAGGAGAACACTTTTTCCTCGACCAATTCCCGTCATTGAGCATTGGACTTCACGTAAAAATGACGAAGATGGCCTCAAATCATCATTTTATTCCCCTCATCTACCTTTCCCTCCTTCTGAAAAACCCAATTTGTCGCCATTTGAATTAACTCATTTAGGACAGAAACAATTTCAATGATTTTAGTATCAAATTAAAGAGAAGTCTTGGCTTAAAATAATAAAAATTTTATTTAAATTGGTTCAGAACTATTGGAGTTTTGGCCAAAAAGTATTCAATTATCTTTACTATGGATTAGCCAATTTTTCAATGGTTTTTTGGGGCATAACTCCTTAAATTCGGAACCAATTTAAATAAAATTAATATCATTTGATAGCCAAAAGTCTGCCCTTTAATTTGAAACTAAAATCATCAAAATTGGTTCAGTCCTTGATGATTTATTACAATGGCGCAAAGGTGAGGCTTATCTTCACATCAAATCCATCGCATTTATTTCAAATAATTCCCAATAAAAAATGTTGCCCCAAATTAAGCTCTTTATAAATTTTTACCGCCCTCACAAGTCCCCTTCTGTCGACTTGTGCCCGGGTTTTACTCCATAAAAAGGACAGGGAAGCGAAACATTGCCCAAGATTTCCACGTCAATTGTTGCCTTCACCGAGGCCAATTTCCTTCTACTTTTCATTCGGATTAGCCCCGAAGGCATTTACGGTTGCTCCGGAGAAAGCGCCGTCGCCCAAAAACAACAACAACAACAGTGCCGATTGGTGCTTGGTGAACCGCCTTGGCCGTAAACTCTGCTGAATAATTCGATGTGCCTACGGCTGAATCAACCTTTGCATTTTGGGGAATTGGCCGGAAGGAAAGTGGCCATTTTTGATGATAGCCTCGGGGAATGTGGTCCAAATGCATGCTTGGCATTTGCCCGTCAATTGGCCAATCGAATGGATGAAAATGTTTGGTTGAATTGAGGGGAAAGATGAGGGAAATATCCTCTCTTTAGGCCATTGATGATGCCTTTGTTGTTGTGAATTTGGATGCCGTCGTCGACCGGCTGCTCCAATGGCGTGCAATGTTACCTCGAATACAAGTAGAAAATTTCATTTAAAAAACTGAAAAAGAAGCCAAAGTAATTATAATGGTTTAAGAGTTTATCCTAAATTTACAAACCATATAAACCTTAAACGCATTGAATGGTAGATAATTTTTAATGGTTTTGGAAAAATTAAAGGGTATTAAACGGTTTAAACCCATTTTGATTTAATGGTTTAAAACCATTAAATGAGAATTGATTTATACCCAAGCCAAAATCTAATCAAATGATGCGTCTCGAGAAGATCTATCAATTTGGCTTAAAGTTTAGGGGTTGAGGATAAACCATTGAACCATTTCGTCTTTTAATACATTTTTTCAGTAAATATTTCCCTTAAAAACATCACATTTTCCCTTAAGCCATTTTACGCGGTCAAATGCAACAATGACCCGGTCCTTTTGCGGTTGCTAGCCGATTTGGGATGCGGTAAACTAAAAAGAGAATTCAAAATTTTCCACATTTTCCTCCCATTTCCAGGCTTTGACTGCGCCAGCCGCGGCGAAATTGACCAAATTGTTGGCTGCGATTTGGCCTCATGCGATCGCGTCATTTATGCAAATCCATGCAAAACGCGGGCCTACATTCGGCACGCCGAACAAATGGGCATCCGTCGGATGACTTTTGACAGCGCTGAGGAATTGGCCAAAATTTGTGAATGCCATTCGGCGCCAGAGTTCGTCACATTTTTAAATGTTTAAATGAGAGATTGGACGACCACTTTATTTATAATTACAAAAGAGAGAGCCTGGGGGCAATTATTGGATTCTGATGGTGGAATTTTTCCTGGATTCCAATAATATGAATTGGCATTAAAATCAAAAACTGATCGACTGGGTGATAATAATTCTTTTCTAAAAGTTTACTCTTTTTTATTATAGTCTAACACAAAACACGAAGCCCGCTTAAACTTAACTTGAAGTTGAAGATTTACTTCCAAATTAACATATTTTAAAGTGATGAATATTGAACAAACACAGGATGATAGAGAGAAATTTTAATTGAATTTTGGAAATTTTATAGTTTCATTTTGGTAATTTTTGAGGAAGTTAACCAATTTTACGCACCAGAATCCAATCTCCATTAAATAATTGTCCGGATTTTGAACACTCCAAAGGAGTGGCTCTTTTCTTGTATCATTCAGAGAAGGTGCTTTTTTGCCCCTAAGGCCTAAAAATAATTTTGATGAAATTGAATGGGGATAATTCTTTAACTAGTCCCAGTGCCGACAGTTGAGAAAGCCTCAGGCTATTTTGGAGTGTTTCATAAGTACCGTAATTATTACCAAAAAAATGATAAAATTTTCCTTTGAAGATTGATCCTCCGTATCGCCGCCTCCGATCCAACGGCCCAGTGCCCTTTGGCCATTAAATTTGGCTGTGACCCCGGCGATGAGGCCGATGCCCTATTGAAGAAAGCAAGCCAAATGGGAATGCCGGTTGTTGGCATTTCGTAAGTCTTTCATTTTTTGCCCTCAGCATTCCTTTTTCTACTTGAAGTTTCCACGTTGGCAGTGGCTGTCGTGATCCAACCGCATTTCAAGCGGCCGTGAAAGCCTCCAAGCGCCTTTTTCAACTAGGATTGTCTTTGGGGCATCCGATGAGTGTGTTGGACATTGGTGGCGGCTTTCCTGGCCATGATACAGAGCAAATTACATTTTCAAAGGTGAGCGCAAATCCAAGGAAGTTTTTGGGTTTTAATTAAGAATGAAGATTTATGTAATAAATGAAGAAGGACCATTCGACTTAATTTAAATATTTGTTATCATTTTATTTAATTTTGGATCCAATGTCATTCCCAAAATCCCAAGTTGAGAAATTCCCCAATTCATTCATACTTATATACTTATCCATACTTTTGATAAATAATTAAATAAAGCTTATTCTATTTTATTATTGAATAAATCTTTGCTTGGGTTTGGGTCCCAGCCCTTCCAAATACTGCGCACGTTAGCACTTGGTAGCACCGACTCAAGATCGCCCTCAACTTGGCTGTTTTCTTCAATAGAGTTGAGCTCTATCAACACCAAAAAATTTTTTGCCATGGTCGTTCCCCGAGACAACAAAGGGAAGTTTGTGAGCAGCGCATATAATCCGGAAGTCGAGAACGGCAAAAATGATAATTCAATCGCCGAACAAAACAATCCGGACGAAATTGCAGCAGCAAATAAAATTTCCAAGCGTGCTTTCGGAAACGGAAATGCGAAGAATTTGTTTGATGAGATGAGAACTCTGTTTGCGAGGATTGAACAGAAGCAAATTGAACAGGCGAAAGTGTGGAGGCAGCAACCCAAGGTTTTTGAAAAAGTGCAGGAAAAGAAAACGAAAATTTTGAGACCAAAATTGTGTGATGAAAAAGAGAAAATTGAGAAAGCCCGTTTAGCGGGTTCGATCCATGGAATGGATGACGATAAATTGGGAAAAGAAGATGATTGGAATTTGATTAATGGAAATGAATGGAAGCAGTTCAAGTCAAGCGTGGAGAATATTGTGCAAAGATTGGCAAAACAAAAAAATAACATCAATAAAAACATCAATTGCGACAAAAATGCCAAAGAATCATCAAAGATCAACAAAATTATTTCACAATCATTCATTCCACCGCCAAATCAACAATCAATTTGTGGAAGTCCAGACGAGAAAACCGCTGAAAATGGTCAAAACTTAAATCAGATGAACACTTCTTGGTTTGGGAATGGTTGCATGCAATTGAAATGGAATTACTTCCCTTCGGTTAAGCCGAAGCAATTAAGTCCAAAGAGGAACACCGCTCGGATTGGCAATGGTTCAATGCAATTGAATTGGAACTTCTTCCCTTCGGTTAAGCCGAAGTGCAATAAAGAACAACGAGGCGTTTGGCATCCCCCCAAGTCATTTCGAATTTTTGTCAATTTTGCCAAACAATTGGTCAATGATTGCAAAAAGAACACTGGAATGGAATCAGCCAATGTGCAAGGAATTTTCGCGTGTGGAACCGCTTTCAGAGGGTGAGGGAATGTAATAAATGAAGAAGGACCATTCGACTTAATTTAAATATTTGTTATCATTTTATTTAATTTTGGATCCAATGTCATTCCCAAAATCCCAAGTTGAGAAATTCCCCAATTCATTCATACTTATATACTTATCCATACTTTTGATAAATAATTAAATAAAGCTTATTCTATTTTATTATTGAATAAATCTTTGCTTGGGTTTGGGTCCCAGCCCTTCCAAATACTGCGCACGTTAGCACTTTTAAGAATTTGTTTTCACCCTAAAATCCTAATTCCTAAGGAGAAAATTTTCAAAGTTGTTTGCTTGACTTCTCCCCCTCTTTTCTCTTTATTCTGAAGCCCACAGAGCTTAATCGTTAGTCTAAAAATTTATTTTACCTTATTAGAATTTTTATACTGTCCAAAAAATATTTTATCAAAAAATTGAGATTTGATTCATTGAAATTAAATGAAAGGAACTTTTTCCCATTTTGTGTTTTGTAAATGGAAAGTTTTAATTTGGCTTATTTTTTGAAGGTTGTAAATCCGCCTGTTTTCCGCAAAGTTTATTTTTCTTTCCGGTTGTTCCGGCAAGTTTATTTTTCTTTCCGGTTGTTCCGGTAAGTTTATTTTTCTTTCCGGTTGTTCCGGCAAATTTATTTCTCTTTCCGGTTATTCCGGAAAGTTTATTTTTCTTTCCGGTTGTTCCGGAATGTTTATTTTTTCTTTCCGGTTGTTCCGGAAAGTTTATTTTTCTTTCCGAAAAGTTTATTTCTCTTTCCGGTTGTTCCGGAAAGTTTATTTTTTCTTTCCGGAAAGTTTTATTTCTCTCCGGTTGTTCCGGAAAGTTTATTTTTTCTTTCCGGTTGTTCCGGTAAGTTTATTTTTTCTTTCCGGTTGTTCCGGAAAGTTTATTTTTTCTTTCCGGAAAGTTTATTTTTCTTTCCGGTTGTTCCGGAAAGTTTATTTTTTCTTTCCGGTTGTTCCGGAAAGTTTATTTTTTCTTTCCGGTTGTTCCGGAAAGTTTATTTTTTCTTTCCGGTTGTTCCAGAAAGTTTATTTTTTTCGTTCCGGAAAGTTTATTTCGCTTTCCGACAAGTTTATTTTTATTTCCGGTTGTTCCTTTAAATTTTATTATTTGTTCCGGTTTTTCCAGAAAGTTAAATAAATCCGCCTGTTTTCCATTGCTTTAATTTTTATGTTTCATATTCACTCATTCTAATTTTTTGAGGGCATTCATTCCGATACAAACTGTACACTATATCAAATTTGGTAAAGATTAAGAATTTTCCATTCAATTAAATAAATTAAAATTTCCCCTAAAGATTCTTCTCTGCTTTGTTCTTTTTTTTGAAATTTGAAATAATGTCTTCCTTTTCTTCCATTTTAATATCTTTGACCATGAATCTCATTTAGGCCAGAAACAGAAAATATCCAAAAAATCCGGATTCGGAGATTATCACCCAAAATCATTTCGGCAATATGCATTTCTTCTTAAAAAAATTTTTAAAAACAAGAACTGCAATTAAATAAGCCTAAAATTCTCCGAATGGAAATAATTTTGGGCCACATAGTTATGCTCCCATCTTTTCCATGCAGATTGTCGACGTCCTTCACCGTTCATTGGATGAATATTTCCCTGCCGATGGCGATAACAACATTCCATCAGTGGAAATTATTGCTGAACCGGTTCTTCTCCTCCTCCCAATTTCTTCATTAAATGCATTCTTCAATTTTAGGGCCGTTATTTTGCCTCATCGCCCATCTCAATTTGTACCAACATTATTTCGACTACAAAAGTTCCCGCATCTAGGGTGACCAAAAGGGCGGAGGATGGCCAGAGGGAGGGACAAATGTGAGGAGGAGAAATGAAAAATGGAATTAAATTTGGCCTAAAATTTTAACAAGACTTATACCTCCATTTCAATAATGTGGACAATTTTTTGGCCATAGCTCAACAAGGCATTAGCCAATTCAGAAAGGCAATATACCATTTGAAAGCACAAAATGTCTTCTATAAAAAGGCTTATTAAAATTTTATAAAATCCCGCCAAAAAAAACTTACATGTCTTTTGAGTTTAATAAACCCAATTATTTGAGGAAAAGTAGCTTATTTACGAATTGTTTGAGTTTTCAAAAATTAGCAATAGCCAATCTTAGGACAAATAGGTCTTTCAAAGTGGCATATAGCCTTCGTGAATTGGTTACTTCCTTGTTGAGCTATGGCCAAAGAACAGCCTTCGTAAAATTGTGAGCCATCAGCCATTGGCGGAATGAGTCCTAAATTTACATCAATTTTAGGTTGTACGTGAATGATGGCATTTATGGGTCATTCAATTGCATCCTATTCGACCATTTCCAGCCTCTCGGCCGTCCATTATTCGACGATGACGATGATGAAGGAAAACAACAATTGCCTACAATTGTTTGGGGCCAAACTTGTGTACGTTTCAAAAGCAAAAAAGCCAAAAGAAAAGGAATGTAAGAAGGAGATAGCAGTAAATAAAGGAAATAAGAAAAATTTAAAATTTATATCCAGAGGGGCTTTAACCCCGTTGATTTTTCTTCAAGCCCTTTCCAAAGGGAGAGAATAATTAACGCCAATTTGCCGCGTTTATAATATCTCGTCAAGAACTGTAAAAATTTTTATGATTTTAGTATCAAATTAAAGAGTAGACTTTTGGCTCTCAAATAATATTAATTTTATCTAAATTGGTTCAGAAATCACAGAGTTATGACCGAAAAAGCATTGATTGACCTCTACTATGGATTAGCCAAATTTTTCACTGGTTTTTGGGCACAACTCTATCACTTCTTTACCAATCTAAATAAAATTAATATCATTATTCATTAGATAGAAAAGTCCGCTCTTTAATAACAAAATTATCAAAATTAGTTCATTCCTTGATGAGTTTTATTTTAAACGGCGAGTAAATTGGGTTCATTTTTCGAAGGGAAAATTTGCCTTTTGGGCATAAAATAACTTTTTGACATATTAAATTTAATTCTGAATCCTCCTCAAATCCACAAAATTTCCTTTTTTTCAGGATGGCTTGGACCAAATTGAAGCACAAACCCAGATGCATAAATTGAATGCCGGTGAATGGCTTTACTATGAAAATATGGGTGAGAGGAGGGAATCATTATTGCCGAAATTAATTTTTCAAATAAATTAGGTGCATACACATCGGTGGCTGCCAGCCGCTTTAATGGATTTCAAGCACCGGAACCATATTATGCGATCAGCAAACAATGCTGGTGGGTGACAAAATTTGGGGTTTTAGGATTAAACAGAGGGATTCTGAAATCTACGTGGATTTTTTCGCCCTAATAATAAATATAGAAGTTAATTAATTAAGTTCCCGAAAATTATTTTTTATAAATTATCTCCAAAGTCTTTGAGTATGCTTGAGGCGTTAATTTCATCACATTCACATAAAATTTAACTAAAACATTTCCGTCAAATATGCAAATTAATTCTTTCCGGTTAAAACTTTCCGGAAAACAGGTGGATTTATTTTTTTCCGGTTAAAACTTTCCGGAAAACAGGTGGATTTATTTTTTTCCGGTTAAAACTTTCCGGAAAACAGGTGGATTTATTTTTTTCCGATTAAAACTTTCCGGAAAACAGGCGGATTTATTTTTTCCGGTTAAAACTTTCCGGAAAACAGGCGGATTTATTCTTTCCGGTTAAAACTTTCCGGAAAACAGGCGGATTTATTCTTTCCGGTTAAAACTTTCCGGAAAACAGGCGGATTTATTCTTTCCGGTTAAAACTTTCCGGAAAACAGGCGGATTTATTCTTTCCGGTTAAAACTTTCCGGAAAACAGGCGGATTTATTCTTTCCGGTTAAAACTTTCCGGAAAACAGGCTGATTTATTCTTTCCGGTTAAAACTTTCCGGAAAACAGGCGGATTTATTCTTTCCGGTTAAAACTTTCCGGAAAACAGGCGGATTTATTCTTTCCGGTTAAAACTTTCCGGAAAACAGGCGGATTTATTCTTTCCGGTTAAAACTTTCCGGAAAACAGGCGGATTTATTCTTTCCGGTTAAAACTTTCCGGAAAACAGGCGGATTGGACTCAACTATAAAATATGATAAAATAAATGCCAAATTCTACTCAGCATTTGAAAATAAAAATCTTTTGGGACCTCAATTCGTAAATATTGCCGAAA
Source organism: Pratylenchus scribneri (assembly GCA_030063045.1). Taxonomy (NCBI): domain Eukaryota; kingdom Metazoa; phylum Nematoda; class Chromadorea; order Rhabditida; family Pratylenchidae; genus Pratylenchus; species Pratylenchus scribneri. Next base: position 690,359 of record JAQSEB010000185.1, on the reverse strand, counting down.
ACAATCAAAATTGGGCCATTTAATTTCCACATATTGAAAATATTTGACTGTAATAAAATGAGCAAGTATTGAGAAAGTATAAATACAATTTCCCATAGGAATGCACTTTATGGGGCCGGAAATATTGATGACCTGAATGCTGTGGCCAAAGACGAAGATGATGGGGCCGAAAGTGGAATTTCGTCGGAAAGTGAGGCGAATGGAAGCATTGGAAGTTAGCGGGGCTCTCCATGATAATATGGACGAAAATGCGATAAATGAAGCTTCAACAAAATTGAATTTTTTTTTGTTTTACCAAATTATATTTTGCTTTGTTTCATTCTTTATGAATCCAAATTCCTCACTGGTATTATTATATTTTATTAAATTGATATTATTTTTTGGAAATTTATTCATTGATTTATTCGTATATAAATTCATACAAAAAATACATTTTAATTTAATTGAGGATAGGGCAAGAAAGAAACCAAGAATATGAAATCATAGAAATCGGGCCCGAAATATAATAAAATTGGTGGATAAAGGGGAATAGAATTACGGTAAGCAAACGTGGAGCGGGGATGGAGAGTAAAATAAGTCATGGAATTTGTTTTGTTTTGTGATGTAGCCGACAAAAAATAAACAAAATAAGTAATTTTGTAGGGGACACTGAAGGAATGGATATGTTTTTTTGGTGAGGCGGGAGGGAATTAAAGTATAGAGTAATAAAATGGAAAATTAATTATTTATTAAATTTTATTGTAAATAAAAAATAAACTAGCAAAAATTATAATTAAAATTGGAATTGAGGCTGTAAAATGTAAATGGACACATAGGAAATGAGGAAAACAAAATAAATGGATATGGCCACAAATTGTTGGGGGGATGGACAATTTTTTGATTTATTTGTTGCAAAATATTAAAATACAATCAAATGGGAATGGGAAGAAAGACATGCACCGAAATATTCGCAATTTTGATAAGTAAATGAAAACAAAAAAAAAAAAACACAAAAAATGTGGGAATAAGTATGGAAATTTTCAAAAAAAGTGTGAAATCATGCTTTCGCAAAAAGTCGGCCTTTACCTTCTTCATCTCCTCCGCCTCCATCTTCACTGTCCTCCGATGCAATTTGTAGGAAACGTTCTGTGGCAATTTTGTCTGCTGTTTTTCCGGTCAGTGAGTTTGGCGGTGATCGACTATTTTGCCGTTTTCCTCCAGCTTTTTTCTTCCTTAGCCATCCTCCAATTGCGGTTTTTTCTTTGGCATATTCCTTCGTCATCTCTTCCTCTTCTTCATCCTCATCGACCAGGGAAAATCGTTCCAGCGCGGACAAATCCGTCTCGATTGTGTCCTTTTGGCTTTTCCTTCTTTTCTCGATTCCTCTACACACTTGTACATCGGCTGATTGGTTGGTGGCGGCGGACAATTTCTTCTTGTACCGTTTGAACTCCGGGCCAGACAATGATTGTTCTGTTGGCTTTCTGTGTGGGAAAATTCGTTTATTTAATGGAATTTTTAATTATTAATTAATTATTTTATTTATTTCTGAGGAATGTAAAACTTAAGAAAAATTTTAATTAATTTATTAAAATATTCAATGGAATTTTTAATTAATTTTTAAATTAATTCCGTTTTTAAACCTAAAAATCTTTTCCAACTCCAAAATTTACTCACTTGAAATTGCGCAGTAACAATGAACTGGAAACAACTGAAACAGAGGACATGGCCATTGCGGCTGCGGCCATCCAAGGCTGGATATGGAGGCCCCAAGGGCTGAATGCGCCGGCGGCCAGCGGGATGCCAATGGAATTGTAGACGAATGCGAAGAATAAATTGATTCGAATGCGGCGAACGACCTTCTTTGACAGTTGTATTGCCGAAACCACATCGATTAGGCTATTTTTGACCAGCACTGAAATTTGATTTGAGGGTTAAGAAAATTTTAACATGATAATTTTTTAAAGCAAATATGGCCAAAATAATTAGGGGCAGGGAGTTTGAAGGTTTTACCCTATATTGGCAAAATCATATAACCAATTTGATAGAGCTGGTCAAGAATCATTGAATGGTATATAATTTTTAATGGTTTAAAAAAAATTAAAAAAGGATATTAAACGGTTTAAACTTTAAACCCATTTTGGCTCAAAAACTCCAAAACATAGTCTCAAATGATGAATTTTGACGAGATCAATAGATTAGGTATATGTTTTGGGGTCTGTGATAAACATTAAAAACTTTTATAATTTTGCCCATTTTTACCGATTCCTGCGCTTTCGATGGCCACATCCGACCCCCGGGCTATCGCAATGCCAATGTTGGCTGCAGCCAATGCTGGACTGTCATTCACACCATCGCCGACCATGGCCACCACTTGGCCTTTATTCTGAATTAAAATTTGGGGATTTAATTAAGAATTTTGTGGAAAAGCACGCACCTGAAGTTGCCGAATTTTATCCTTCTTCTGATTTGGCAAAACTTCGGCAAAAACCTCACGAATTCCAACCTTTTTAGGGAAGAAAATTTAAAAGAATAAGAATTTGTCTGCTATTTTTACCTTCTTTGCGGTGGCCTCCGCCGTTTTGGCATTATCCCCAGTCAGCAGCACAACATTCATGCCCATTTTGCGCAATGACCAAACTGCCAATGCTGCCTCCTTTTTCACCTCATCCACAATGGAAATGACGGCGGCCATTTGCCCTAGAAAAAATATTTTTTTGGAATTTGACCAATAAATTTTAATTCTACCGTTTATTGCACAAAGAACGGATATATTCCCGGCATTGCGTTCATTGGCCAGCACTTCCGTTATTTGTGTATCAATTGGAATTGAATTCTCTGCCATCCATCTAAAAATGAAAATTAATTAATTTTTAAAATTAAATATTTTTGATTAAAATGTCTTTTCGATGTCTTTTAGATTAATTATATTGTGTTTTCGATGTATTTTAGATTAATTAAATTGTGTTTTCGATGTCTTTTTGATTAATTAAATTGTGTTTTCGATGCCTTTTAGATTAATTAAATTGTGTTTTCGATGTATTTTTGATTAATTAAATTGTGTTTTCGATGTCTTTTTGATTAATTAAATTGTGTTTTCCATGTCTTTTTGATTAATTAAATTGTGTTTTCCATGTCTTTTAGATTAATTAAATTGTGTTTTCGATGTCTTTTTGATTAATTAAATTGTGTTTTCCATGTCTTTTTGCTTAATTAAATTGTGTTTTCAATGTGTTTTTGATTAATTAAATTGTGTTTTCGATGTCTTTTTGATTAATTAAATTGTGTTTTCCATGTCTTTTAGATTAATTAAATTGTGTTTTCGATGTCTTTTTTATTAATTAAATTGTGTTTTCGATGTCTTTTTGATTAATTAAATTGTGTTTTCGATGTCTTTTTGATTAATTAAATTGTGTTTCTGATGTGTTTTTGATTAATTAAAATTTTGAAAAAAATTAATTTCCTACTTTTCCGTTCCGATCACAACAGTGAATTGATCCAAGGCATTCCAATCGGCTTCATTGATTGATAGAATCTAATAAATATTTAAAATTTAAATAAAATATATTGTTTTATCCTCACATTATTTTGTGGAATTTTGACAAAATCGACCAATTTTCTGCCTGAATTTGTCGGTGATGGCAATCCATTGAATTCCACATGGGCCCATTCCTCTTCGGGTGCCGTCCTATTCAAAATTGATTCATTCAGTGCATTCGCAATTCCGGAAATTTCGCATGCAATCCCAGAGCCGGCGGATACCCGAAATTTTGAGACCAAAGCCCAGTGGTCATTTTTTAGAAACTAAAAGAAAATGGACAAATTAAAATATATTTATTTTAGGGATCACCTCTTTTGCAAATTGAACAATGGCGGCGCCCAATGGATGTTCACTGCTCGATTCGGCACTGCCCAACAACATTAGGAGACGTCGAATTGAAATTTGGTTGGCTGGGAGGGTGGAGGCGAAACGAATGACCCGGGGCCGTCCTTCGGTCACGGTGCCGGTTTTGTCGAAAACGACCGTTTTGATCTGAATTAAATTGAGTAATATTTCATAAAAATTCCAATTTTTACTTTTTGTGCCTGCTCCAACGGTTCACCGCCTTTGATCAAAATTCCATTTCTGGCTCCAACGCCAGTACCGACCATAATTGCCTTGAAAAACACAGAAATTAATTATTTAATGAAAATTTTAAATGTTGTGACGATTTACGGTTCAATCCCAAACCAATAAATCTTATATTCAATCAATTCTATCTAATCTTATGGTTTTGAATCAAAAACCAAAATGAGTTTAAATCGTTTAATACTATTTAATTTTGACCAAACCATAAAAAATTATATACCATTCAATGCGTCTATCAAATTTTGGGTATTATATGGTTTATGAATGTTGGTACAAAACCTCCTTAAACCATTATAATTATTTTGGATTTATGCATTATTTTCGGCTCTTTTCAATGTATTTTTGGTAAAATAAATATAAAATTAATTATTTACCGTTGGAGTGGCCAATCCCAATGAACATGGACATGCAATGGCGAGAACGGTAATTGCATATTCGAAGGCCATTCGCAAAATGTACTCCCACCGTTAAAGTATTTGCCATTGTTGTTGGTGTTTTGGAGGTGGAATTTGTGGCCATTTGCGATTTTGAATGATCTTCGTCCGACATTGTCATCATTCCCATTGTTTTGTGCGCATTTGTCGAGTTGAAGCCAACAATTGTCCAAATGATGAATGTCAGGAGTGAAAGGGCGACCACAACCGGAACAAAATAGCCGGCCAATCTGTCCGCTGCATGTTGTAATGGTGCCTTTAAATGAAAAATAAATTAATTAAGAAGAAATTAATTTAGAAATGAAATTTAATGATCATTTAATTTTATATATTAGTTTGTTGAAAATAAATTGAAATAAATAATAAAATATTAAATAATTTAAGTACTTTTTGTTTGTACACCATAAAAATTATCCCGAGATTTAAAAATAAAATAAATTTGAAAAGAAGAAAACTAAAATTCTTATTCAACTTAAGTAGTTTAAATTTATCTAAGTTAAATTTGCATAAATATTGTTGAAAATAAAATGGAAAAAAATTAACTAAAGTAAAATAGTATTAAAAAATCCCTATATATAATTTTAAGAAAGGAAAAAAAATATTTTCCTTCCCAAGGGATCGAACTTTGATCAAAATAGGCTGAAAAACTAACAGCTTAACCAACTGTACTAAAGAAGTCATAATGAAAATTTTTTTATTGGTTGGTATAATAAATAAAATTCGTAAAATTTCTCATACTAAATCCCATTCCTATTCATTCCAAACATTCAGTTTAACCAACCTTCGATGACTGGGCCTCCTCCACCAGTCGAACAATCTGGGCCAGTGTTGAGTCCTGGCCAACATGCGTTGCCCGAATGATCAGCAGGCCCGATTGATTGATTGATCCACCAATTACCGGTGATCCGGGTTTCTTCACCACCGGCATTGCCTCGCCCGTAATGAATGATTCGTCCGCTGCGGATTTGCCCTCTAACACAATTCCATCCACTGGTATTTTTTCGCCTGACATCACTTTGATCTGATCTCCTCGTTGTACCAATTCGGTGTCGATGCCCCTCTCCGATAGAATTTGTCCGGTTTGTTCGTCTCTGGTGACCAGGATGGCCACTTTTGCTTGCATTGACATCAGTTTGCTCAGTGCCTCCGATGTTTTTCCTTTTGCCTTGTATTCCAGCCATCGTCCCATTGAAATGAACACAAATAGCATTGGTGGCACGTCGAAGAATGTCATTGGTGAAAATGGCCATTGAAGGAGGATGGCCACGAAAATGATGAAAACGGAGTAGGTGTAGGCAATGGATGTGGCCAAAGCGACCAAAACGTCCATGTTTGCGGTGCCATGGCGCAGGGCTCGCCAACTTTGTGTGTAGAAATTTCGGCCGCCAAAGAACTGAAAAACGAATTTTTATTGATTATTTTAGCTATTGGCCCAAAAGATCTATATACTCAAAAACATAGAATGAATAGGGACTCAAAGCCTCAAAAGGATTAAGTTCCAGAATAACTACGATCTAAAAGATTTAGACAGAATATTTTTGACTAAAATAGGTACATTCAAAAGACAAAGAATTAAACCCAAAAGACCTGTAACAACATTCTAAACACCAAAAGGACTTGTACAAGAAACCCAAAGACCTATAAAATAAGCAAGAAGATTTATATCCGAAATATCTACAGCAAAAAGACCTATACCAAAAACCCTACGCATAAAAAAAACTAAAATCCAGAAGACTTATTATATTGTTTTCTTAAGAAGTTCGGTTTAGATTTAATTTAGGCTTTAAGGAAGATAGTTCTAGATTAGTTATTAGAGAAAAGCGAAAAAATTTAAAATCTTTGTAGTGTAGGTGTTTTGTTTTTAGTAGTTGGACCCAACTTTTACCTGAACTGGAGTGGCAAGTGCGAACAAAATCAAATTGTCCAAAGAAAGGGCCTTTGTAAACAAATGAACTTGTCGTTCAGGATGCATGGGCGTTTGCAGGATCCAGTGGAAATAGATCATCAGTGCCATCACGGGAATGCCAAAAATGAGTGAAATGAAGAATGAATTGCGCCACCTGGCGATCTCGTCCGCATGGCCCAGTCTTTTGAGTCGATCATCGTGTGAGGCCAATTCGGCGCTGTAGCCCAGAGACTGAAAATTTAAGAAAAAATTTAATTAAATAAAACCAAATATTAAATAAAATGGTCCCTACATTCTCATAAACCAAATATACCGAATTGGATTGAGTTGGCCAAGAGGCATTGAAATACCTAGTTTTTAATGGTTTGGTCAAAAATTAAAGGGTTTTAAACGGTTGAAACCAGTTTTGGTTTTAATTCAAATTTATTAAAATAAAAAAAAATGAAAAAATCATTTGCCTATACCGGGTGTCGAACCGTCAACCTCAGTTGATATTGTTAGAAAGTTTAACCGACTGAGCTATTTGTCCATGGATGCCTGGATCAAAAAATCAATTGATTCGTCTCGATTAGATATATCGATTGGGCTACGCGGTTTATGGATCTAATAAGATAAACCACTGAACCATTATGATCTTTCCGGTATTTTCGGTTTTTTTTTACAAATTATTTACCATTTTTTAATTAAAGTAAATTTAAAAAAACCTCTTCCCACAAACCTGTATCCTATCGATGATGTCCCTGAGTCCAACCAGCGCGGAGGAATATTCAATTGTGGCCACTGAGGTGTGCAGCGAAACGGTGCAAGTTTCCACACCGCGCAGGGCCAAAATGTGCGATTCGATTCGGCGGACACATGAGGAACATGTCATCCCTCCAATCTTCACAGAAATTTTTTGAATTATTTTTAAAACATTTTAACAAACCAAAAGGTGCACTTTCTCATTGTGGTTGGCGGTGTCTTCGAGAACATGGCACGGGAAGCCGAGATCATCGATTGCTTGGGCAATTTCGGTGGCTGTCACCAAATTGGCATCATAAATGGCATCGGCCTTTAGGAACATCAGAACAACGGTTATCGAGTGAACACCTAAATTTATAAAATTGGAAAATGTTAAATAAAAAATCTTCAAAATTCTGACCCGGTTTTGTGGCAATGGCTTTTTCAATTGAAGCGACGCAAGATGCGCATGACATTCCTTAAAATTACAAGGAAAATTAATTTAAAGTATCATAATTTTTATTTTTCATTCGAGAAATATTTTTTGCCAATTTTTGATTCTGAGTTTTATAAAATTTATTTATGTTCCGGAGAATTTTATTTTTATTCCGGTAAGTTAAATTTCGCTCCAACAAGTTTTATTTTTGCCCCGGAACTTTTATTTTTGTTCTAGTTGTTCCGGACTTTTTTAATTTTTGTCCTGGAGCTTTAATTTTGTTCTAATTGTTCCGGTGTTTTAATTTTTGGAGTATTATTTATATTTATCCAGAAAGTTGCAGTTTTTAATTTTGTAAAATTTCAATATTAACCAATAAAATAATTTACCTTCGATTGAGAGTGTGCATTTTTTCAAGCTGGCCTCATCAATTCCATTTTGACTGTTGTTACTGCTTGCCCTCTTTCGGCCATTCAATGGCGGTGGCGAATCCGATGGCTCCATTTTCAGCTTCTGATACATTTTTGTTTTAAATATTTTAATTTTCATCATTAATTTCAATGCATTTGTAGAGGAATATGAGAATTTGCCTCTTTCAAATATAAAATGATTCATATTTATTGAAAATATAATAAAATTTATTCATTTTTATTTAAAATAAAATGTGCAAAAATTTAAAATAAAAAATGAATTATTCAAAATTCAAAAAGTTTAGTATTCTTTTTGGGTGAATTAATAATGGAATATTTCCTGTTTTCTGTGACTGAGTTTTTTCTTGGGGAACTTGAAGAATAAAAGTATTAAGTAAAAATGTCTCGCTCTTTCGATCAAATTTGGCAAAAAGGTGGTTCTCTGGGCGTAAAGTCGATTTGTAGGGGAAAAATTGGGGGAACTTCTTTAGCAAACAACAATGGGGAAAGGTGAAAAAAAGGTCGGGAGAGGAAAGAACGGGTGGAAATTGACGTCTCGGTTCCGGACTAATATATTGACTTTGGAGGCTAAGGGGTTGGGAGGCGGGAAACGAATTGAATGTGAAATACACAACAAGAGTGAAGCAAAAAAGCAAGAATATTTGGGCGAAAGGGGAAGGAAATGGGCGGAAGAAGAAGATGGCAATTAATAGAATGTGGAGTGGGGTGGAGGTCGCGCGAAAAATGTGTGAAAAATGGAAAATAAAGCAACAGAAAAGCTAAATGAAAAATGGGGAGGGCATGGGCTGCGGTTGGGTGAGTTCGTCTGGAAATGACACAATTGTTCTTTAATGGTAATGATGGATGTAAAAGGAATGGAATTGGGTGAAAATTCCCGGAAAGGATCCCCTAAATTAAAAGGGAATTATTTTGGTCATTTTTTGTTGCCTCGGGAACAGAGATGAATGTGAATGTGGAAAGAAACAGGTGGATGAAAAAAAACCATCTTTTTATGGCTCAATTCTCGAAGGGATTAAATGGATTAATGCTTTTAAATTTTTTATTATTGTATTCGTTTAAAAGGTTGACATTTTTGGATGGGAAATTAAGTCAAAATGCAACAATGATGGTTGGTGGTATCGATTCAAAATTAATATTTTCCATAGTGAATTGAAAGGATAAGGGGGACCGGGGATTGCTGATGAATGAGAAGAAATTAAAAGGTGACAAAATGGAGATAAGATAACAGAAGCAAAGTGGGGAAAAGTATCAAATGAGCACATTAAACAAAAAAAAAAATAAACACATCATTAAATTATGGGGCGGACCGGTGGGTCTGAGGTGGATATGAGGATGGAAGGAGGGAAGGAATGAAGAATTGTAAATGAAAAATACCACAAAATCTTTTCTGATTTATTTACGTCGCGTCGTTCTTTAATCTAGTCCGATCGATCGTTGTTGCCGTTGTTGGCGGCTTTGGCTTGTTGCAATTTCCTCTCAAGCAGCTCCGTTTTGATTTGCTCCTGACGCACCAGCAGTTCTTCGCGTTTCACTTGGAGTAGAATGTGCTTGAGCCGGGCCTCCTGGATTTCGTCTTCAATTGAACGGCCACCACCACCACCGCTGGCACCGGCACCACTACCACCGGAACCAGATGAGGAGGAATGTTGTCGTTTTCGAACATTTGTGGTTGTGGTTGGAGCAGCCGAAGAAGAGGTGGAAGAATTGATGATTCCGCTGGAAGCCGACTCGCCATTTTGTTGTTGATGTTCCAAATTGTTGTTGTTTTGTGTTTGTGGTGCAGCGGATTGTTGTTGCTGATGATGAGTGGGCAATGTGGACGAAGCGGAAGCGGCTATTATACTCTGCAACAATTGATCCCCATTTGGCACAAAACCATTGGCGGTTGCTTCTAAATTTAGGAAACAATGAGAATTGATAATGGATGGATATTTTTGGATAACAAAGGGCACAATGAATTTTGGATTTGACTATTTTTTAGTGCTATATGCTAGGTAGTTTCCAAAAGGTGTAAATAAGGGTGTCTGGTGTTGTGTCTCCCAAGAGTGTATATAAAATTATTTTTAAATTTAATTTGGAAATAATATTTAATTTAAATATATATAACATTCTTTAATCCCGATCACGATGCCCAGCTTCGGTCCGTGTGAATGATGGAGGATTGATATGGATGGTTGGATCTTGGATGGCATTACCAATCCCGCAAGACACTAACCCAAATTAATATACTTATTTGCCTCATTGCTCATTGATTTATTAATTTGTTTAATTAATATTTTTAATTTAAAAAGAATTTTTATTTACATTTACACCAAACACCATTGTCGAATCGCCCATATTTACACCGGGCACCGCCGTTTTTGTGCTTTGTCTATTGATATTGTCTAGATGGATGGCCCAGACGGTTTTGTTTATTTACCTTTGTTCCTGTCGGCCATGACTATTTCCAGCTCATTGTTCTGTTGGATTGGTGGTTGATAGCTGTTGTAGGCTCGCTGTTGTTGCTGTTTTTCAAGCGGTGAGTCAGACGGTGAGCAGCACGTCTCCCACGACATTTTCCGGCCAAGCATTGAAGCGCTGGCGGCCAATGCAGAATTCAAGAGTGTGCTAATTTGTTGTTGCTCAGCGTTCATTGTCAAGCCATTTTCGGAGCCTGCGAAGCTCAAAGCTGTTGTCGGATTATTAATTTGTTGGAAGAAATTAGAGTCCAAACCATCAAATGAGATGTTGTTCAAATGTTGCGGAGATTCGGTCTTCAGCCAATTGTAGCTTGCTGCAATCGCACCATTGACACAATCCATTATGGCCGACGGTTCATTGCCCATTATTTCGAAAACAATTTTGTCGACCTTTAAAATTAATCAGTTAAATTGTTGAAATTTAAAGTTTACTTCATTGTACGGGATGGCTTCAACTCCAGGTTTTTGATTATGTTCGTATTTGGATACAGCCGAACGTCGTAAATATTGCCAATCTTAATTAAATCGAGTAGTATTCAATTTATCCAAAACGGTTTACCATGATTGCGAACATCCCACCAAGATTTGCGTTGAAATTGCTCAAATCCTTGGTCGATCATTTCCGATCGCACGCCTTCCCAAGCTTCTTCTTTCTCTTTCAAATTTTGTGGTTTGAATGTATTTTCATTGTTCCCAAATAAAGTATCCTTCCGCTCAAGAATGGCTTTGGCAAGAATATAAGTTTTTTGACGTTGCATTTTCGCTTAAATTTTAGTTTTTAAATTAGCAAAGGAAAATGAAATTATAAAAATTATATTTATTTGATTAGATGGCGATATTTTATGACAAATTTATAGCCAAAACAAAACTCACGAAAGCCGAGCCGAAACCTAACCTCCTATGGAGGAAAATGGAGAAAAAGGATTAGATTTTTATGTTTCTTTGCCTCTCTTTATTCATCAGAATCTCTCATTTCTCTCCATCTTATTTTATCATAATTTTGCATTATCTATCATTTCATATAAGATTCCTAAAAAAACCATGATCTTGCCTTACCTACCTAACCAAATGGAAAAACGGTTTTTGAACCATTCATTTTTAGCTTGTTAGTTAAAAGTTGAAACCAATGCATTTTATGATTTTCCAACATAAAATAAAACCTTAAATATCCTTTTCATATAATAATCTTTAGGACGGAAAATGCGTTTACTTGCAATTAGAAAATTTAATGAAATTATTCGGAGAAAACAATTATTCCCATTCTTCTCGGCATATCGACATGCTTCAAATGCGAACAAACAACAAGAGATTGACCTTTCTGAATTTGCATACGTATGGCCGGTGGAAAAAATCAGGAATATTGGTTTATTTTCTTTACAATTAAAAATCCTTATTTAAATAATTTCACAGGAATTTCGGCACATATTGATTCCGGAAAAACAACAGTTACCGAGCGCATACTCTATTATGCAGGAAAAATTGATTCAATGCATGAAGTGAAGGGAAAAGACCAAGTTGGCGCCACAATGGATTTTATGGATTTGGAGAGGCAGCGGGGAATTACAATTCAATCGGCCGCAACTTTCGTTGATTGGCACGGCACAAATATCAACATAATCGATACTCCAGGTAACAAATCATTAAAAAAAACCCATTAAATTACCAATTAAGGACATGTCGACTTCACGGTTGAAGTTGAGCGGGCACTTCGCGTTTTGGATGGTGCCATTTTGGTGCTCTGCGGCGTTGGCGGCATTCAATCACAAACATTCACCGTCAATCGCCAACTGAAACGTTACAGCATTCCATTCATCAGTTTTGTGAACAAACTGGATCGAATGGGTGCAGACCCGCATCGAGCGGTTCAAGGCCTTCGCTCAAAGTTGGCCCATAATGCCGCACTAATTCAAATGCCCATTGGGAAGGAGGCACAATTCAACGGTGTTGTGGATTTAATCGAGGAGCAGGCATTTTACAATGCGAATGAGGATGGAAGTGAGCTGAGGAAAGAGGACATTCCCCGAGAGCTGAGGGAGGAGGCCAAAGATTTGAGACAGGAAATGCTCGGTAAATCTTGATGATTTTTTAATTAATTTGTGTTTGAGCCTAGCACCTAGCTCCTATGATTAGAACTAAGGCTTAGATTAAGGCTCTAGTTAGGGTTTATAAACTAAATTTTAGCAAAAAAATATTTTTGAAAAATTTCGACCTGTAGAAGAGCCTTCACTTTTGCAAAATTTAGGTCTCGGGTTCGAATCCACTCCGAGGACAATAATTTTTTTCGGAATTTGTCATCACTTTTATTAATTTTTATACATTCTAAATTACATTTCTAGACGAAATTACAATATTTTGAACCAAAAAACTTTTACCAGAAATGTACAAATAAATTTGATTTTTTGCAGATCACCTCGCCCGAGGTGACGATGAATTCGCCGAAATCTTCCTCAGCGATAAAACTCCAACCATTGAAGAAATTTCGGCGGCAATGCGACGAGCAACCATCAAACGTGCATTCATCCCCGTCCTCATGGGATCGGCGCTGAAAAACAAAGGAGTTCAGCAAATGATCGACGCCGTTGTCCGATATTTACCAAATCCGGGAGAAGTGGAAAATCTCGTGAATTTATATGAGTAAGCCACAAAACAATTCAATAAATGTTCAAAATAATTCAAATTTAAGTGAAAATGAAAAGTGCCAAAAAATTGTGATGGATCCAATTCGGACGAATAAAAAAGAATTGCTCAAACCTTTCATTGGATTGGCTTTTAAATTGGAGGTTTTTTATATTTTTCAGTTCATTAAAATTTGCTAAATTTCTAGGCCGGTCAATTCGGCCAACTCACCTATTTTCGCATATATCAAGGCCGACTTTGCAGAGGCGATGCCATCCGGGCCACCAGAGATGGAAGAAAAGTAAAATTTTCCATAAATTTTAAATTCTAATTAATAGTATAATACTAAAAACATAAATTTATTTAATTTAATAAAGCCAAAAAAACCCTTAACTTTTTATATTTATTAGTTCATTAGCCAAAAACCTTAACTTTTTATACTCAATAAAGCCAAAAAACCTCAACTTTAGTTGAGAATCCAACGAATTGTCCGGATGCACGCCAACCAAATGGTTGACATTGAAATGGCACATGCCGGCGATATTTGTGCCGTTTTTGGGGTGGACTGCTTCAGTGGGGAGACATTCTGTTCGGATGACTCGCTAAATGTGCACTGCGAATCAATGTTCATTCCGGATCCGGTCATATCCATGTCAATCAAAACTGCCTCAAAAAAGGAGTCGGAAAATTTTTTGAAGGTTTTTTGGCCAATTTTTGCAATCATTTTATTAATTTTAAGGGCTTAAAACGATTCGCAAAAGAGGACCCAACATTCCGTCTGGAATATTCCAAAGAACATAAGGAGACAATTGTGAGCGGAATGGGCGAATTGCATTTGGAAATTTACGGTCAACGAATGAAAAATGAATTCAATTGTCCGGTGGAGTTGGGCAAACCAACAGTTTCGTACAAAGAGACACTCCGGACGCCTTACAGGTTTTTCAAAAAATTTCAAGTTCAAAAATTTTCAAAAAATTTTCAAAAAAATTTCTAAGGGCGAAAAATTTTAAAAAATTTCAAGGAAAATTTTCAAAAATTTATAAGGGCGAAAAATTTTAAAAAATTTCAAGGAAAATTTTCAAAAATTTTTTAAGGTCGAAAATTTTCAAAAATTTAAATTTTTCGAAAAAAAATTTCCATTTTCTATAATAGATTCCACTATCGGCATAAAAAGCAAACCGGCGGACGCGGTCAATTCGGCGAAATCGAGGGCGTAGTTGAGCCACAACCACCGGAAAAGAACACAATTGTGGAGTTCACCGACAATTGTGTGGGCGAAGGAATTCCAAAAAGGTTGATGCCATCATTGAAAAAGGTAAGTGCAAAACACATCATTTGATTATATTTTGGCTTGGCTTTAAAACCACATCTTAACTTATGGTTTTGAACCATTAAACCAGAATAGGTTTAAACCGTTTAATACCCTTTAATTTTGACAAAACCATTAAAAATTATATATCATTCAAAATTCAATGCATTTAACCTGCTCTATCCAATTTTGGGTATATATGGTTTGTGAATGTAGGACAAACTCTTAAACCATTTAATTATTTAGGGCTTCTTTTTCGGCATTTTAAAATTTTTTTAAACTAAATATTTCCCTAAAATAATTCATTTATTCTTCAGGGTTTATTTACAATCACGGTGGCCGGCCCATTAATTAAAGCACCGGTTGGCGGCATAAATGCAATCATTGAGGACGGAAAAACGCACATGGTCGATTCGACGGACATTGCCATGCAAAATACAATGGTTTAGAATTTTAATTTTTTTATTAAATTTTTATCCAATTTTAAGATTCAAATGATGCATGAATGCTATGTTCGGGGGGATTGGCATTTGTTGGAGCCAATTATGAAAGTTGAATGCATTGTTCCAATTCAATTTGAAGTACGGTTTTTTCATATTTAATTATTAGAGATTGGATTTTTAGGATGTGACCTATTTTAAATGCATCAGAATTGATAAGAAAAGCACATAAATAATGGCTTTGATTATTTATTTGGTGTTTTTGACCAATTTTTCACTATTTTGGCTTTTTTGAGGAGAAATTTCATTAAAATACAATAAAAACCAAAAATAAATAAATGAGCAAATATTTTGCAATTTTTTCGCTCTAAAAACACTCCAAAATCAATTATTTTCTCCAATTATTTCCTATAATTTAGGCTGGCGTTACGAAAAGTCTAATGGAGAGGAAGGGCATCATCACCGGTTCATTGACCAACGAAGAATATGTCACGATGGAATGCGAAGCCCCTTTGGGCGATATGTTCGGCTATAGCACAGTGTTGAGGACATTGACCCAGGGAAAAGGTTCAAATTCATTTTTAAATCAGAAAAAAATAATTTTTAAAGGAGAATTTACAATGGAATTTGTTCGATACGCCCCAGTGGATTCGGCTTGTGAAGAGGATGTCATTTATAATTGGAAAGTGGCAAAAGGAATTATCAATCCGGAAAAGGAGAAGAAAAAGCAACAACGGAGAGGATAGGAATATTTTGTGAATATTGATTAGTATTTTCACATTTTTTTTGTTATTTTCTGTTAGATTTTTTTAATATATATTTAAATAAATTTTTCCAATTTTTTAAATAAAATTGCGCATCAAAAAATGGTTAAAATTACCCTTAATTTTCCTATTTGGCGCCCTTAAGAGGTTAGGGCTTAGATTAGGTCCAGTTTTTTGGGCTGGCTAGGTTTTAGAAAATCTAACAAAAATTTTTTTCCGAAAATATCGACTGAAAGACCACCCCACTCTTTTGTCTTTTATAATGTGGTCTTAAATTCTACAAGTTGCGAATTTTTCTAAACAAATATCAATTTTTCCCAACTTCTTTCTGAAAATTGCACGAAAAAGCAAAAACCAAAATTGATTGAATTTATTCAATTATTTATTAAATTTATTAAATTAAACCAAACCAGAACTAAAGAATTTAAAGAAGTAAATGAATAATCAACAACAACAACCAAGGCAGCCACACCAAACCCAAATGTTTGGTCAAAACCAAAATGCCGCCGTACCAGTTCCACAATCCCCACTGTTGGAACCAACCAGCCGGTCGGTGGCCCCAACAATTTCTTACACAAATTCCGCTTTGGCAATTGCTGCGGCGGCGGCCGCTGCAGCAGCTGCGGCAAACAATTCGAATAATACGGCCACAAATAGCAGCAACAATTTGGCCCATCAAATCCAACAACAGCAGCCGCCGTTGATGAGCACATCCACCAGCAGCAATAATGCAGTCCAACAACCAACAATGGTCAATCAACAGCAACAACAACAACCGGCGACGGTCAATCAATCAATAATTACACAACAGCAACAACAAGCGGTGGCCACAATTCAACCCCAACAACAACCGCAACCAAGAATGCGGAAGGAGATTTATAGGTTAATTAATAATTTGATAGTATTTAATTTGACGGAGTAAAAACCAAAATAAATATAGTGGTTTAAGGAGGGTTTTTTCCTAAGCACCTAAACCCTATACAAAATTGGATAGAGCTGGTCAAGAGGCATTGAATTGAATGGTTTGTAATTTTTAATGGTTTGGTCAAAACTAAATGGTTTTAAACGACTTAAACCATTTTTGATTTAATGGTTCAAAACCATAGGTTAGAATTGTTTAAACCTAAAGCCAAAACATATCAAATGATTCATTTTGACGAGATCTATCGTTTTGGTATAAATTTTATGGGTTTAGGACAAAGTTTTTAACCTTTATTTTCGGTAGTTTTTATCAGAAATTTCCGAATTTTTTGTCAAAATATTTCCCATCAATGATTAATATGCAATCAATTCACAGGTATACATGCGATGAAGCGTTGTTTGCCGCTGCATGGTCCAACAAAGTTTACGAGGATAAACGATTTCGATTGTTGGCCGGCACAATACTCGACGAGGACAGCATAATGAATAACAAGGTTAGTCCATTTTATTGCAATTTTAATTTTAAATTATTAGATTTTCATGATTGAACTGGACGAGGATGTCGGTGAACTTGTGCGCAAGGCAACTTTTGCACATGGCTATCCAATTTCGGCCACCAAATTCATTCCAAATCAGGTAAAAATTTAATATATATGTAAAATATTGGTAAAACTAGTACTTCCTTCCTAATTATTATTTTTTCGCTTAGAAATTTACTCTAAAATATAAAAAATGTAAAAAAGTGACAGCCAAGTCAGAAAAAATTATTGCCCTGCGGGTTCGAACCCTAGACCTAAATTTTGTCAATGAAGGCTCTTACCTTTGGGTTGAAAATTTAAACAATTTTAAATTTAAAAAATTCCAAAAAATTAAGGTTGAAATTTTCAAAAAATTTTAAGGTTAAAAATTTTCAAAAAAATTTAAGGTCAAAATTTTTCAAAAATTGCACTAAAATTTCTAAAATTCCTTGTCAGAAAAACATTACAAAAGAAATTTCCTACTCTAACAAAAATATATTAAAATCCAATTTAGGATCCATCCCAGCCCGAACTGTTTGCGACCACCTCAAATCATTTGCGCATTTTTCGCTATCATCCGGGCAAGGATTCCATCACGTTGGAATGTGAGCTGAATTCCATGAAATCCAACATGTACGCTGCCCCGCTGACCAATTTGGACTGGAATGAGGTGGATCCAACGCTGGTGGCCACTTGCAGTATTGACACGACATGTTGTGTTTGGAATGTGGAGGTGGGATAATTTTTTAATATCGGAAATTTTTAAAATTTAAGCATTGAAAATGTAGAAAAAAAATTAAACAAAAAGCTCAATAAGCATCATTTAATTGGTTTTGACTTAGGTTTAAAACCAATTTTAACTTTTGGTTTTGAACCATTAAACCAAAATTGGTTTTTTAAACCGTTTAAAACCCTTTAATTTTGATCAAACCATTAAAAAATTATATATCATTCAATGCGTTTTGACCAACTCTATTTGCAATATGATTTTTGGTTTACGGATGTAGGACAAACCATTTAAACCATTAGAATTATTTTAATCCAGGTATTTTTTGACAAATTAAATGACATTCTTTTTATTTTTATGGATATTATTGCATTCAGACAAGTCAAATGGTTGGCCAGGCGTTGACCGTGAAAGGAACCCAGAAAACCCAATTGATTGCACATGAAAAACCAGTCCACGATATTGCCTTTGCCAGATTGGACAATGGCGGACGGGATCAATTTGCCACCGCAGGTCATATTCATTTCATAATTAATAATTCCTCCAAAATAAATAATTTGCATCAAAAATGAGTAAAAATATATTTGCTCTTTAAATTAAATAGAAAAAAAAAAGAATGGACCCTAATGGGAATTGAACTTTCATCGCAAATAAAAAAAACCTGGGGCATAATCCACTATGCTATTTGTTCAACTGAATGTTGAATGCTTTTTAAGAAAACAACTTCTTACTTAGATTAAATTCCTTCCAAAAAATTCAGAAGAAAATCCAGAAGAGAAATTTAAAAAAAAAAAACAAAAATATTTTCCTGAAATTTTTGATTATTTCTAAACCAAAATCGAAAATCATTAAGTAAAGTGAAGAATAACTAAAATAAAAAAGAATTCTTTTTGAGGAAAAATTGTTTTTTAACTAAAAAAAATCTTTCTATCCAAAAAAATGTAGAAAAATAACTAAAGAATTATAGATAAACAATGAATTAATTTTTGTCAATTTTATAGGCGCCGATGGAAGTGTCCGACTCTTTGACCTTCGCTCCCTGCAACATTCAACAATACTCTACGAGGACATGGAGAAGAGGATGCTAAATCATATTGCCTGGAACAAACGGGACCCGTACAAAATTGCCACAGTGGCCCATGAATCATATTAAGAGTGGCTTAAACTATTCAAATTTCACCAATTTAAAAGGTTGTAATTTTGGCTGTGCGAGTTCCCTGCCGCCCAATGGCCAAATTCGGTAACCATCGGGGCTATGTGAACGGAATTGCTTGGGCCCCACATTCCACTGTTCACATTTGCACGGCTGGAAGTGATCGGCAAGCGCTGATTTGGCAAATGAATCATTTCAATCGGGATGAACCAATTTTGGCTTATATGGCGGAGGGCGAGGTACTAAAATTTACTCAAAAAGAAATAAATTTACCCTATTTTCTAGATAAATCAAATTCATTGGTCGAGCAATTTTCATCAATGGATTTGCATTTGCTTCAACAATAGCATGGAGATTTTGCGGGTTTGATGAATGATGACAAGGACCCTATTAATTTAATTGATCTCTCAAATTTTTAAAATTGTTTTTTTTTTTTATTTATTTTCCATTTTCCAAAATGTTTTTTATTATTGGATTTCAATGTCATATTTCTTTTACAAAATAAAATAAGGCACTGTTTTATTCATTTGCTTGTTTTATTATTAATTAGAAGCGAAGCGAATCAATTTTGCCAAATCTCATATGAATGGTGAGAACTTATGCACATAAATTAGGTAAAAATATAGGTGTCAATCATCAAATAAAGATGCAAGTAGCAAAAGGTTTTTACTTTGGAAATGATCCTCGAAAAGAATACCCAATTTTTAATTAATTTTTTTATGTTTTCTTTCATCCACAATAAATGAACAT
Source organism: Pratylenchus scribneri (assembly GCA_030063045.1). Lineage (NCBI taxonomy): Eukaryota > Metazoa > Nematoda > Chromadorea > Rhabditida > Pratylenchidae > Pratylenchus > Pratylenchus scribneri. The sequence goes on along the minus strand of JAQSEB010000185.1, from coordinate 670,667 downwards.
TAATTTGGATGTTCCTCAATTGTGCAGGCAAAATTTTGATTAATTTTCGGCAGGAGAAAAAGGTTAAAAAACTTCATAAAATAATCGATTTTTTTTCTTTTTTTTTTTACTTGAAAATGACATTTGATCCTTTCTCTTTTTCTTTTCTGTTTCTTTTTTTTTATCATTGTTATTATTTGTTAATCGAAAAATCAATAAATCAACTAAAGTTAAGTTCGAAAGCACGAACATTGCTTTACGATGTTCTTGGAAATCAAAACAATTTAATTATTCCTCCTATTCCTTGTTAGCTTTTAGAAATCTTTGTTTTTGTTTTTTTAAAACTAGCTTTTAGAAAGAGTTTTCCAATTCCAACGAATTACTAATCCAATCCAAAACAAAAAACAACTCAGACTCTCTTTCAGTGTAGGTAGCTATTTATTAGCGCTGCGCCACCTAAACTAACCAATAATTCTGCCTTTACTTATAAACGTTTCCATTAATGTTTCATCTCATAATTTTTGATTCCCACATCCACAACTCACTAAATCAAAACTCTAGGATTTTTAGATTAAATCAAGAAACAAAAGCGAATCAAATAATGGGCCGACGACCAGCTCGCTGCTATCGTTACATCAAAAACAAGCCATATCCAAAATCACGTTTTTGCCGCGGTGTTCCCGACCCGAAGATCCGAATTTTTGACCTGGGACGGAAGCGTGCAACTGTTGATGAATTCCCTTGCTGCGTGCATATGATTTCCAATGAACGGGAACATCTCTCATCTGAGGTTTGATCAGCACGTGAATGAATAATAAAAGCATTTTAAAGGCTCTCGAGGCGGCTCGCATTTGCGCAAACAAATACATGGTCAAGAACTGCGGCAAAGATGGCTTCCACATGCGAGTTCGAATTCATCCGTTAGTTTCAACTTTATACAATAATGCAAATGGAACTAAATAGAGAATAAAGACGGCTATAGGTTCACACAAAGCGCTCTCCAAGTCAACTAAACGAAAGAACGCTCTACAGGTCCCAACGAGAAGGGAGATGGGAGACCGCTCTCAAAGTCTCGACAAAAGAGGGGAGCGGTCTCAAGGTTTTAGCTTTAAGAATGACCGCTCTCAAGGTTTTAGCATTAAGAATGACCGTTCTCAAAGTCTCGACAAAAGGGGAGACCGCTCTCAAGGTTTTAGCTTTAAGGATGACCGCTCTCCGAGTCTCAGTCAGCAAATCGGGAGAGCGCTCTCAAGGTTTTAGCATTAAGAATGGCCGCTCTCAAAGTCTCGACAAAAGGGGAGACGGAGACCTAGTTTTAGATTTAAGAATGACCGCTATCAAAGTCTCAGCAAAACGGGAGAGCGCAAAGGTTCATCAAGAATAGAAAGCTCTCTTAAGGTTTTTTACTATTTTATTCTCTATTTGATTCCAAAATGCATTCTTATAATTACTTAAAAACTAAGTTTGCTAATTTAAGGTACCACGTCATTCGCATCAACAAGATGTTATCATGTGCAGACGCCGATCGTCTTCAAACCGGCATGCGTGGTGCATATGGGAAACCGCAAAGCTTGGTGGCCCGTGTCGCCATTGGCACAGTGCTCATGTCCGTACGCGTTCGTGACCAAGTTTTTACATTGATTCTAACTTATTTAGTTTAGATCCGAAATTTGCAAAAGTGAATGGGAGAGACCTTAAAGGATTTTTAACCAAGCTCCTAACGTTTTGGTTTAGATTTGGGCCAGGTTTAGGACTGGCTGAGGTTAAAGCGTTAAAGTCGAGTCAAAGTCTCGCCTTTACTTTTGCAAATTTAAGATTTAAACTAAATAAATTTCAAAAATTCCTTGATTGATGCTCAATTTTCCAGCATCAAGCACATGCATTGGAGGCCTTCCGCCGTGCCAAATTCAAATTCCCCGGCCGTCAATACATTGTTGTGTCGCGCAAATGGGGCTTCACTCAATTCGACCGAGAAGTCTATGAGAAATACCGCAAAGAGGGACGCGTTGTGCCGGACGGGGTGCATTGCAAATTGGTCAAGGAGCATGGACCACTGAAGAATTGGATCAAGAATCCCATATAAATGATGAAAATGGATTGAATTGATGTTTTTGTTATTTACTCTATGTTAAATCGATCGATAATTCTTCAAGAAGACACAGCACACATTATAAATTGTTGAATAAAAATTTTTTTGTTATTTACTTTAAATATTTTCCAACATTATATTTTTATTTCAATTTAATTTATTAATTCATTTAATTTGACAATTTCAGCGATCTTCAAAAATTAACTCGATCATTTCAACCAAATTTCTGCGCAATAAAATGATGATGAGCCTGCAACAATTGGACGGACATCAGCAACAGCAGCATCAGAAGGATGAACGAGACGAAATTGTGGAGCGATTCCGTGCGGCAATCATTGGCAAACTGCTCGACGATGAGGACTTCCAGAACAACATCAAGGTTTGTGATTGTTGGTTGGCATAATCTTAAGGAAATAAACTAAATAGCAAAATAATGGCCTGAGGAGAGAGGGTTGTCCTACATTCACAAACCAAATATACCCATTAGGATAGAGCTAGTCAAGACGCACTGAATGTTGTATAATTTGGGGTTATAGTTTGGTCAAAATTAACGGATATTAAACGGTTTAAACCGATTTGTTTTGTTTCAAAACTAAGTTAGAATTGGTAAGCAGCCAAAACTAATCATATGATGCCTCTTGACGAGATCTATTGATTGGGTTTATAAGGTTGGATGCTTTAGGACAAATGAGAAACGACAAACCATTGAACCGTTAAAATCTTTACTTTACGACATTTTCAATATAATAAAATTATTTTTTCCAGGGGAAGCAGCACAAGCAGCCGAAGAAGATGATGGCACCACCGAAGAAACCGACCCGGGTCTACAGCCGTGAATCCTTGCTCAAATATGCACAATCGCCATATTCCACAATGCCACCGGAGAACATCACTCAAATTCTGCTGCTGATGGGCGAAATTGTAAGCTTTTTCCATAATTATAAATTTACTAATTTTCTTTCTTTCAAGGTTGGCAAAGTCCCGCGCAAATTCATCTATTTCCCATGAGAAGGAGAAGAAAGGGAAATGTGTGGAAGAAGCTTCCTTCAAAACAAAATAGAATAGAATTTGTTGAATTAATAAATAATATAAATTGAATTGTGAGATGAATGTGGATTTGTCCTCCTAAATATTTCACTTAAATTGTTTTATTTATTTCCATCTCCCCAAATGCCATAATTATTCGGGTCATATTTATTTTTGATCATCATTTGAATAAATAATTTATTTAAAAAAATTCAATTTATTTTGGAAAATCATTAATTTTTGAATTTATTAAATTTTTAATACGTTAATCGGTAAAATAATTTCCTAGAAAATGTGGAAGACAATTTTATCTTTGGCAAAATCTTCGCTTTTTACCAATAAACCGGCCGATATTGCTGCAGTCCGCCAAATGCATTTGACCAATCAACTTTGGTGGGACGGCTGGTTATTGGTAAATTTTCAAACTAAAATTTGTTTAAAATCCAAAAATTTTTCAGCACAGACGGCTGAATTGGCCACGGAATTACAAGAGCCAGGCACGCGACCGGAAGCCAGTCAAGGAGTTCATTCAATGTGATGAAGGCAATTGTGCTGAGAAGTTTGTTTATTTCTGATTACAATTTTCCTAATTATAAAATTTTTCCAGCATTGATCAAACGACCCAGGAAACCCAACTCTGGCAATCGTCAATGCGCATTTGTTCGTCTCTCAAATGGCAAGGAGAGCTATGTGTACATCCCGGGCGAGGGCCACAATTTGCAAGAGCATAGTCAGGTTTGTGTTTTTGTGTTACTCAAATAAGTCCAAAATTGGAAATCCTATAAATAATAAACTAATAACTTACCATGTAAATTCTTCTCATCTTATCTTCTCAAAAACTTCTCAACCTCATCCTGCTTAACTTCCATCCTGCAAACTAGAACTAGACTAGTACCTCCATCCTTTCAAAAGCTCTTCATCCTCCAAATTGTTCTCGGTCCAAATTCGAAAAAGGATGAGAGAACATCTTCTTCTTTTAACTCTTCTTCATTCTCATCTTCAGATCACAAGGCTCTTCATGATACAGATCAATGAGGATGAACAAATCTTCTTTTCTTCCTTTTACTCTTCTCATCCTCAAAACCCTTCCCTTCGTCCATAAATTAAAATAAATATCAATAATTTTTCCATAAATTTAAATTCATCTTCATTTTAAGGTTTGGGTACGCGGAGGACGGAGGAAAGATCTGCCGGCGATGAGAGCAAATGTTGTACGCGGCGTGTTGGACTACGCGGCGTGTTGGACTGTGCCCCAGTGAAGAAGAAAATTCATCAACCAAAGGCGAAATAATTTTTATTTGTTTTTTTTTTTTATTTTTTTTTGTTTAGAACTTTGATAAATTTTTACCAGAATTTTTTGAAAATATTACCGGCTAAAAAGGGACCCTTCACTTATGCAAAATTTAGGTCGCGGGTCCGAAACATATCATACAATTTTTTTTCGTACTTGTTTATTAGGATCTTTCGTATTTTACAATGCTTCTCTAACCAAATTTACTAAATAAAAAAAGACCTCCGTTCGACTCCGCCTAAAAGCATTTTCCATAATTTCCTTTTTCAATTTTAATTGTTGTTGCTTTATCGTGGCTTCATCGGCGATTTTAATTGATGAAAATGCGCTGGTCGATGCCATCAAAAAATCAATTAAAAATTTTCTCAAAATTACAAACAATTCATTAAAAATTTCATTGATTATTAAAAACCATTTAAATAAAAAAATGCAAAATTGTAATAAAATTGTTTATTCTTTTTATATCATGTTTTGTTGTATTGAGTAAAAAATATGTAATAAGCGACAAGAGAGGAATAAGCCGTACATTTTTCGGTGTGGATGTGGATTAAAATGGGGGAATTTGTGAAAAAATAAATTCAAAAAAATCATCACTAGGCCATTTGTAAACTTAGGTAGATTTGGGTGGAATGGGGAGAACATTTTAAGGCCTCAAATTGGTGTGGGTATCAAACAGAGAAAAAAATGGAAAAAATGTATAAATGTGGATTTGCATAAAATGGAAAAAAATGAATGGTTTTGAAAACAACCCGCTTTTTTTCTTGAATATTCTTCTTTTCTTCGTCTTCTTTGCATCAGCCCAAATCCATCGGGTCATCGCCTCCTCTGCCGCTGTTGCCGCCCCCGCCATATCTTCGGCCACTAAAACCTCCGCGTCGAACCCGGTTGAATGATGGTCCTGGCCTTGTTGATGTTGATGATGTCGGTGCTGCCGAACGAACTGGAGTTGGATTTGGCACAGGAAATGGCACCGGAATTGCGACGAATGGAGTGTAGCCGGCAACTTTAAAAATTGAATTTATTAAATCATAAAATTAAGATTAAAGTTGGGTTTAGACTCGTTTGGGCTTAATTTTTGAAGATTTTGACCCAAAGGAGATGTTAACTTTTGAAAAATTCAGGTCTCGGGTTCGTGTCCGCTCCGAGGACAATAATTTTTTTGGACTTGATTGCCATTTTTATTCATTTTTATATTCATAAGTCAATCCATTTTTTGCTAACCTCTCGAATGCGCAGTGAATCCGCGTTGCAATGGTACGGAGCCAGGCAACAACAATCTCACATCTTGGCGGGCCATGCAATTGGCAACATTCTCCAGCAGTCGTTGAGCAAATTGCGCGAATTGCCCAATCTCGTTGAAGATCTATAAAAAATTTTGGAATTATTAAATCAGAAATTAAAAATAGAGAACCGCATCTCCATTGTCATTGGCCTGTGGTCGTGGCTCCAAATTGAACAGTGACTCGAATGCGTCCGCCGCCTCCGGTGCTTGACCAGGTGGTGGGCCGCCGGCACGTTCCAAGCCCGCAATTGAGTTGGGCGGTGGCTCAATGCCGCGTGCAATTGTGCGAGGATCATTCCAAAAGTTGAAATGGCGCTAAAAATTGGAAAAATTTATTTTAAAAATAATAAATTTTGAGCACACCGAATCCATTTCAAAAAGACGATAGCGTCGGCTGGGGCATGCCAAAAAGCGATCCATGGTGAACATTGGGAATTCGGTGGGCTCATTTGGACCAATGAACATTGCTCGCGCCTAAAAATTGTAATTATAAAAACCAAAAAATCAATTAAAAAACCTCATTGCTCCCGGTGCGGCCCCAATTCACATTTTGTTGCTGGAAACCAAGTGCTGCTCCAAACGGTGGCATTTGCATTCGTCGCTGTCCACCTCGGCCCATTACCCGCTCGGCCGAAACACTTCGATATTGTTGTTGTGCCAGTGTCGGGGGCGGTGGTTGAGTCGGAAATGGTGGCGGCGTTTGTGAGGAGCGTCCCGCGGTTGCAGTTGAATTTGTTGTTCCACCGGTGGCCGATGGTTGAGCCATGAATTGGTGATAAGGAATTGCTGTGGCAGCCATTGGTTGGCGCTGGTACTCAAATTGAATTGATTGTCGTTGTCGTGGTGGCAATTGACGAGATGGAGGACTTTGTTGCTGTCGTTGAATTTGTGCAGTGGTCGTCGTCGCCGGCGGTTGAACAAGTCCCGTTGAACGGGGCACACTCACTGCCTCGACCATTCGCATTGCCACTGGGCGCTGTTGTTGTGTCGGTCGTGCCGGCGGTGGTGCTGGTTGCTGTTGAAGATGGTCGGCGACACCGCCACCAATGCCCACAACTTAAATGGTATTTTTGGTACATTAGTGATTTTAGGATGTTTTTTTTGGTCAAAATTTTTTATTTTGACTATAAAGTAGAAATGTACTCTAAAATGTATAAAAATGCATAAAATTGACAAATAAGCCTGGAAAAAAATTATCGTCCTCGGCGGAGCGGGTTCGAACCCGAGACGTAAATTTGTCAAGGGTAAACTATTTGGGTCAAAAATTTTCAAAAATTATTATTTGGTTCTAACTACCAAATTTATTCTAATAATGTACTAGTAGAAACGTGCGCAGTATTTGGAAGGGCTGGGACCCAAACCCAAACAAAGATTTATTCAATAATTTAATAGAGAATAAGCTTTATTTATTATTTATTTATTGAGTATAAAAAAGTATGAATAATTATATATGTATGAATGAATTCGGGGAAAGACTCATAACGGGATTTGGGAATGACATTGGATCCAAAATATAGATAAAATGATAACAAATATTTAAATTAAGTCGAATGGTCCTTCTTCATTTATTACATTCCCTCGCCCTCTGAAAGCGGTTCCACACGCGAAATTTCCTTGCACCTTGGCTGATTCCATTCCAGTGTTCTTTTTGCAATCATTGACCAATCGTGTTTGGCAAAATTGGCAAAATTTCGGAATGGTCTGGGGGGATGCCAGATGACTTGTTCTTTATTGCACTTCGGCTTAACCGAAGGGAAGAAGTTCCAGTTCAGTTGCATAGAACCAGTGCCATTCCAATCGGTGTTCATCTTTGGACTTATTTGCTTCGATTTAACCGAAGGGAAGTAATTCCATTTCAATTGCATGCAACCATTGCCAAACCAAGCGATGTACATTTTTGGAATTATTTTAAGTGGAAATTTTTTGAATTGGCGGACCATCCTTCCCCGCCCGATCAGAAAATGTGTGCCTTCCACTGGCACAAAATGGTTCTTGATGGTGAATTTTTTGCCCTGATTTAAGTTTTGACCATTTTCAGCGGTTTTCCCGTCATTTGATGGACTTTCAGAAATTGTTTGCTGATTTGGCGATGGAATGAATGAATGAGAAATAATTTTGTTGATCATTGGTGCTTCTTTGGCATTTTTGTCGCAATTGATGTTCTTTTTATTGATAATGTTTTGTTGTTCTGCCAATCTTTGCACAATATCCTCCATGCTTAATTTGAACTGCTTCCATTCATTTCCATTGATCAAATTCCAATTGTATTTCCCAAATTTATTGCCATCAATTCCATGAGTCGAACCCGCTAAACGGGATCGCCGAATTTCTTGTTTCCCATTCGTTTCATTGCTCAATTTTTTTGTCAAAACCTTCTCCTCTTTTTTCTGCACTTTTTCAAAAACCTTGGGTCGCTGCCTCCACACTTTCGCCTGTTCAATTTGCTTCTGTTCAATCTTCGCAAGCAAAGTTCTCATCTCATCAAACAAATTATTCGCATTTCCGTTTCCGAAAGCACGTTTAGGAATTTTATTTGCTGCTGCAATTTCGTCCGGATTGTTTTGTTCGGCGATTGAATTATCATTTTTGCCGTTCTCGACTTCCGAATTATATGCGCTGCTCACAAATTTCCATTTGTTGTTTCGGGGAACGACCATGGCAAACAAATTTTTTGAAATGTTGATAGAGCTTAACTCTATTGTAGAAAAACAGCCAAGTTGAGGGCGATCTTGATTCGGTGCTACCAAGTAGAAACGTGCGCAGTATTTGGAAGGGCTGGGACCCAAACCCAAACAAAGATTTATTCAATAATTTAATAGAGAATAAGCTTTATTTATTATTTATTTATTGAGTATAAAAAAGTATGAATAATTATATATGTATGAATGAATTCGGGGAAAGACTCATAACGGGATTTGGGAATGACATTGGATCCAAAATATAGATAAAATGATAACAAATATTTAAATTAAGTCGAATGGTCCTTCTTCATTTATTACATACTTTAGAATGTATAATCTAGTCAGAAAAAATAGCCTTCTCTAAGCGGATTCGAACCCGAGACCTAAAGAAAAGTTAAGGTCCCACCTCAAGGTCGAATAATTTTTTGTAAAAAAAACTCTTCTTCTTAAATCGTAGTTAATTAAAAAATTTGAAATTAAATTAAAAAGCTTACATTGTGCAATATTCAATAATCCGCTCAAAATGGAATTGACTGGATTGGCCGGAGCTGGAGCAGCTTGTTGTGAAGGCTGAGGCAGCTGATCATTGTTTTGTGGTGGATGTGGCTGATTTGGCGGTGATTGCTGACGGTGATCCATTGGCCGTTGATTTGGATTGTAATTCACTCGTTGGCTGCCATTTTGGGTGCTTGGTTGCCGTTGGAATAGTCGAAGGTCCTCCTCAATTTGTCGTTCATTTAATTGTGGACTCGGAAACCGAAACGGTCGGCCTTGTCCATAATTTCGATTGGCTTAAAAATAAGCAATTAAACATCCAAATTAATTAAAATTACCTGATGGACCAGTAAAAATTCGTGCTGATGGCGGTGGCTGATGTTGACCGGGAATTGGGCCATTTGCCCTCGGAGGATGCCCAGGGTCCAAATTCGAAAAAGGATGAGAGAACATCTTCTTCTTTTAACTCTTCTTCATTCTCATCTTCAGATCACAAGGCTCTTCATGATACAGATCAATGAGGATGAACAAATCTTCTTTTCTTCCTTTTACTCTTCTCATCCTCAAAACCCTTCCCTTCGTCCATAAATTAAAATAAATATCAATAATTTTTCCATAAATTTAAATTCATCTTCATTTTAAGGTTTGGGTACGCGGAGGACGGAGGAAAGATCTGCCGGCGATGAGAGCAAATGTTGTACGCGGCGTGTTGGACTGTGCCCCAGTGAAGAAGAAAATTCATCAACCAAAGGCGAAATAATTTTTATTTGTTTTTTTTTTTTATTTTTTTTTGTTTAGAACTTTGATAAATTTTTACCAGAATTTTTTGAAAATATTACCGGCTAAAAAGGGACCCTTCACTTATGCAAAATTTAGGTCGCGGGTCCGAAACATATCATACAATTTTTTTTCGTACTTGTTTATTAGGATCTTTCGTATTTTACAATGCTTCTCTAACCAAATTTACTAAATAAAAAAAGACCTCCGTTCGACTCCGCCTAAAAGCATTTTCCATAATTTCCTTTTTCAATTTTAATTGTTGTTGCTTTATCGTGGCTTCATCGGCGATTTTAATTGATGAAAATGCGCTGGTCGATGCCATCAAAAAATCAATTAAAAATTTTCTCAAAATTACAAACAATTCATTAAAAATTTCATTGATTATTAAAAACCATTTAAATAAAAAAATGCAAAATTGTAATAAAATTGTTTATTCTTTTTATATCATGTTTTGTTGTATTGAGTAAAAAATATGTAATAAGCGACAAGAGAGGAATAAGCCGTACATTTTTCGGTGTGGATGTGGATTAAAATGGGGGAATTTGTGAAAAAATAAATTCAAAAAAATCATCACTAGGCCATTTGTAAACTTAGGTAGATTTGGGTGGAATGGGGAGAACATTTTAAGGCCTCAAATTGGTGTGGGTATCAAACAGAGAAAAAAATGGAAAAAATGTATAAATGTGGATTTGCATAAAATGGAAAAAAATGAATGGTTTTGAAAACAACCCGCTTTTTTTCTTGAATATTCTTCTTTTCTTCGTCTTCTTTGCATCAGCCCAAATCCATCGGGTCATCGCCTCCTCTGCCGCTGTTGCCGCCCCCGCCATATCTTCGGCCACTAAAACCTCCGCGTCGAACCCGGTTGAATGATGGTCCTGGCCTTGTTGATGTTGATGATGTCGGTGCTGCCGAACGAACTGGAGTTGGATTTGGCACAGGAAATGGCACCGGAATTGCGACGAATGGAGTGTAGCCGGCAACTTTAAAAATTGAATTTATTAAATCATAAAATTAAGATTAAAGTTGGGTTTAGACTCGTTTGGGCTTAATTTTTGAAGATTTTGACCCAAAGGAGATGTTAACTTTTGAAAAATTCAGGTCTCGGGTTCGTGTCCGCTCCGAGGACAATAATTTTTTTGGACTTGATTGCCATTTTTATTCATTTTTATATTCATAAGTCAATCCATTTTTTGCTAACCTCTCGAATGCGCAGTGAATCCGCGTTGCAATGGTACGGAGCCAGGCAACAACAATCTCACATCTTGGCGGGCCATGCAATTGGCAACATTCTCCAGCAGTCGTTGAGCAAATTGCGCGAATTGCCCAATCTCGTTGAAGATCTATAAAAAATTTTGGAATTATTAAATCAGAAATTAAAAATAGAGAACCGCATCTCCATTGTCATTGGCCTGTGGTCGTGGCTCCAAATTGAACAGTGACTCGAATGCGTCCGCCGCCTCCGGTGCTTGACCAGGTGGTGGGCCGCCGGCACGTTCCAAGCCCGCAATTGAGTTGGGCGGTGGCTCAATGCCGCGTGCAATTGTGCGAGGATCATTCCAAAAGTTGAAATGGCGCTAAAAATTGGAAAAATTTATTTTAAAAATAATAAATTTTGAGCACACCGAATCCATTTCAAAAAGACGATAGCGTCGGCTGGGGCATGCCAAAAAGCGATCCATGGTGAACATTGGGAATTCGGTGGGCTCATTTGGACCAATGAACATTGCTCGCGCCTAAAAATTGTAATTATAAAAACCAAAAAATCAATTAAAAAACCTCATTGCTCCCGGTGCGGCCCCAATTCACATTTTGTTGCTGGAAACCAAGTGCTGCTCCAAACGGTGGCATTTGCATTCGTCGCTGTCCACCTCGGCCCATTACCCGCTCGGCCGAAACACTTCGATATTGTTGTTGTGCCAGTGTCGGGGGCGGTGGTTGAGTCGGAAATGGTGGCGGCGTTTGTGAGGAGCGTCCCGCGGTTGCAGTTGAATTTGTTGTTCCACCGGTGGCCGATGGTTGAGCCATGAATTGGTGATAAGGAATTGCTGTGGCAGCCATTGGTTGGCGCTGGTACTCAAATTGAATTGATTGTCGTTGTCGTGGTGGCAATTGACGAGATGGAGGACTTTGTTGCTGTCGTTGAATTTGTGCAGTGGTCGTCGTCGCCGGCGGTTGAACAAGTCCCGTTGAACGGGGCACACTCACTGCCTCGACCATTCGCATTGCCACTGGGCGCTGTTGTTGTGTCGGTCGTGCCGGCGGTGGTGCTGGTTGCTGTTGAAGATGGTCGGCGACACCGCCACCAATGCCCACAACTTAAATGGTATTTTTGGTACATTAGTGATTTTAGGATGTTTTTTTTGGTCAAAATTTTTTATTTTGACTATAAAGTAGAAATGTACTCTAAAATGTATAAAAATGCATAAAATTGACAAATAAGCCTGGAAAAAAATTATCGTCCTCGGCGGAGCGGGTTCGAACCCGAGACGTAAATTTGTCAAGGGTAAACTATTTGGGTCAAAAATTTTCAAAAATTATTATTTGGTTCTAACTACCAAATTTATTCTAATAATGTACTTTAGAATGTATAATCTAGTCAGAAAAAATAGCCTTCTCTAAGCGGATTCGAACCCGAGACCTAAAGAAAAGTTAAGGTCCCACCTCAAGGTCGAATAATTTTTTGTAAAAAAAACTCTTCTTCTTAAATCGTAGTTAATTAAAAAATTTGAAATTAAATTAAAAAGCTTACATTGTGCAATATTCAATAATCCGCTCAAAATGGAATTGACTGGATTGGCCGGAGCTGGAGCAGCTTGTTGTGAAGGCTGAGGCAGCTGATCATTGTTTTGTGGTGGATGTGGCTGATTTGGCGGTGATTGCTGACGGTGATCCATTGGCCGTTGATTTGGATTGTAATTCACTCGTTGGCTGCCATTTTGGGTGCTTGGTTGCCGTTGGAATAGTCGAAGGTCCTCCTCAATTTGTCGTTCATTTAATTGTGGACTCGGAAACCGAAACGGTCGGCCTTGTCCATAATTTCGATTGGCTTAAAAATAAGCAATTAAACATCCAAATTAATTAAAATTACCTGATGGACCAGTAAAAATTCGTGCTGATGGCGGTGGCTGATGTTGACCGGGAATTGGGCCATTTGCCCTCGGAGGATGCCCAGCATGAATTGGTGATTGTCTTCCATTTCGATCATCTTAAAAATGCGGATTAAATTTTAATTAAAAATGTCAAAAACTTACTCGATGGATCAGAAAAAACAAAATTGATCTCGGCTTGTGATAGGCCCGGCTCTTCGTTTTCGTGTCGTTGATGGATGACCAATTGGGGATAGAGTCGATTGTGCGGGTTTTGATCGGCATGAAGACTCAGATCGCTGAGTCCATGGTAAATATGCGCACAGTAGTGTTGAACTCGGGCCATGGCATTGGAGAAGCAGTTGAGCATTCGGGCGGGATGTGAAGAGACCTTGAATTTGTAAGTAATAATTGGGCATTTTAGGTATTGGCTCAAAATATTGTTTGGTCTAGAAATGTACATTTGAATGTATAAAAGTGAAAACTAAGTCCAAAAAAATCATTGTTCTCTGAGCGGATTCGAACCCGGACCCAATTTTTGTTAAAAGTTTAGGCCCGCTCGGTACTAATGGAGTTTGACCCCTACGAGCGAAATGATGATGAAACTGACGATGATTTTCTTCATCATCCTCATCATCTTATTCTTCTTCATCCTCCTCTTCTTCATCATCCTCTTCTTCTTCATCCTCATCTTCTTTACCATCATCATCCTCATCTTCTTCTCTTCTTCATCCTCATCTTCTTCACAATCATCATCTTCATTCCCTTGTAGGGGACAAATTCCGTTTGTACCTTGCGTCTCCAGCAGCAGGTCGGAAGAAATTTTGATATTATAATTTTAAAAACCTGATGAATATGCGGCGACTGGAGCACCCGATAGTAGCGGTCCATCAAATATTCGCTGATTTTGGCCTGCACAACGGAGAACATCATTAGGAATGTGCTCAAATCGTGCGAGGTGCAATGTCTGCGAAATTAATTTAAAAAATTTATGAATTTATTTAAAATGTTAACCTGACACTCATGACCGGGTTCAGCTGTTGAATGTGCGCTTCATCCTCGTCCAGCTGCCAATGCCCAAGTTGTTCAATGATGGAGGCCAATTCGATGTCGCGAGCCCCGGCCACATAATTGCTCAAAACATAGTTGTCCATCTCCACTTCGTCATAGTGGTCATATGCATTCATGGCGCTGAGCACACGTGCCATTGCGCGGCATTGTTGGTCCTCGGTGGTCTGCTGGCCTCGCGCTGCCAAAATGGCATCGACTTCGCCCAAAAATTGAGCCTGGAATTTTATTGAGCATTTATAAATATTTTATCGGACAAAACCTTGATCAAGACGACAAGCCAGGCCAGCTTTCTCAGCTCAATGCACAATGTCTCGAAGCGCTCTCGGGCTGGACTGTTGATGAATTGTTGGCGCACACCTCGAAGACGGACATTGATGGAGAAGTCGTTGTGCTGCGGTTGGTTGAGATGCAATGTGCATTGGGTGTCAATTCGGAAGCGGCTCTCCAACTGTTGAATGATGTTGCCAATGATTGACTTAAATTGAATAAATTAGCTAAAATTGAATATACAAAACTAAACCATGGCCTGATTTGGATCGGCAAAAATTCCATTCCTCTCAAATGGGACTTGGCCAATGATTTGCGAAATTGTGCGCGAGATGTGTTCAGTAAATTCGTTTTGGTTGGCTGCTCCTCCCGCCTCTTCATTGACGACATTGTTGACTCTTGGCGATGGCATTTGAGGCACTGTCCTGCGGACCAAATGAATGACGATGTCATTTGAAAGGCCGCAATCTCGGAGTTTGCGTTGATCATCACTCAGAACTTTGCCCTTGAATATGAGGCGCTGTTCAGCAATTGGAACGGATGTTGAAGCTGCGATTGATTGGTGAAGTGTGGCGATTGTTGCCTTAAATTTGTAATGTATTGTAGTGAAAATTTACATGCTTAATACCTGATCATCTATGTTTATGATTGTATCGGTGCCATCAACAAATCTGATTTTCAATTTTATTAAAACCATTTGCTTTAAAAAGGTGAATTAAAAGTCAAAATCTAAAATAAATTGAACGTATTTTTTTTCATCATTAGCGCGAATAAAAATTTAATGAATGAGTTAATAAAAAAAATGAATCTGATCTGTGTTGCATTTTTTCTGAGCGTGGAAAATGGAGTGGATTGGAATGGAATGGAGTGAGGGAGGGGTGAATAATTTAGGTAGATGTTGTGTTGTTTGCATGTTTAGAGATTTTTATTGATCAAAAAGATCTAATCTAGTTCATTCTAGATTTTTTTTTCTAGATTCCAGTATAGTACTACTTATTTGGGGAGTACGATATCTCAGAAAATCAATAAATCCGTACAACCAAATACCAAACCATGCCACAATTCTACCTACAATCCACACCCATATTATAAAGATCAGCGTCAAGCATATTAATCAACACATTCGTCATTTAAATCTTCATCCTTCTCCTTAATCCATTAATCAATATCAAGCATGTTAATGTTAATCAACAAACACTCGTCATATCATATATTTTACATATCAACTCATAAATAGCCATTCATCTTTCTCCTAAATCCTAATTCATAATCCTCCTATATAAAGACAATCGATATTTTGTTTTAACTACTGCTGATTTTATTATTTCAGAGCATTAAAATCAACAAACATTCCAACATTCTACATCCATTCAATTATGTCGAACTATCAAAGTTCAACCAAAAAATACGATTTCTACACCACCCAATTGAAGACCACAAAATCTCATTTATTATGCATGATGATTTTAATTCATTGAAATAAATCACTTTAATAATTTTAAAGACTGGTTTTTATTAGCAAATATTCAGTCTTCCCTGATCACCCCAAACTTTTCTATAAAAATAAATGCTGACTTTTATTTGGCGTATAAGGGTTTTTCCATAAGCTAATCCCATTTTATTCTCTCGGCTCTCGAGTTATCCATCCTTCACTTTCACTCTCAGCATCCAGTTTTTATAGCGAATTTCCTGAATACTAAGCTAGAGAGAGCGCTTTTTTTTCCTCTCGGTGGAGAACAAAAATCGAATTTTAATCACACTTCACTCGGGAAGGGAATTTAGAAAATTTACGGAAAATTTGATCAAATAAAGACCTTAAGAACCGGAACAAAACAATATAATTAAAATTGTTTAATTTTTAGAAGATTAATTTTTGGACAAATAATATAAAAAATGTCCGCTGTAGCATTGCGCACCTTCTATGCCCTTACGGCAACGGGAGCTTCCATTCTGCTGATGATGGGTTTGTTTAATTGTTCAAGTTTAGTAAAAAAATTATTCAAATTTTTAGGACTTTACTACATGCTCACTGGGCAAGGCGATCGCTTCGACATTGGCTGGCTTTTGACCGAAACACCGCCGCATTTATGGGCCGGAATTGGCATCGCCGCCTCCCTCTCACTTTCTGTTATTGGCGCCGGATGGTTTGCACATATAATTTTGTGTTTACATTTTTAATAACAACAAATTTTAGGGGAATTTTCACAACTGGTTCTTCTATTCTTGGCGGCGGCGTTAAAGCGCCCAGAATTCGTACAAAAAATTTGGTCTCCATTATCTTCTGTGAAGCTGTTGCAATATTCGGCATCATCATGGCTTTCGTTTTTGCCGGAAAACTTGCCGTATGATTTTTACATTAAATAAAAAAATTTTTGGAGAAAAGGTTTTGTTGACAAAAGTTAAATAACTTTAATGCTTAACCTAAACTATGTACCCAATAGCCAATAAGATAGAGCTGATCAGGACGCATTGAATTGGTAGATAATTTTTAATGGTTTGGTCAAAATTAAATGGTATTAAACTGTTTAAACCGGTTTTTGTTTAATGGTTTAAAACCAGGTTTAAATTGGTTAAACCCAAACCAAAATATAGTCAAATGATCCAAATAGACCAGCTCTTTCGAATATTATAACTTTAGGGTTTTTAAGATTAAACATTAAAAAGTCAAAAGATTTCGGAAAGGAAACTCCAAACTTTCGGAAAAAAGAATGAACCATTAACAAGAAAATCCGACCCCTTAAAAATTATATTTAAATTTCCTCATTTTAGCCATTTAATCGACATGCGGCCAGCAAGGAAATATTGGCAAGGAATTTGGCCGCCGGATATGCAATTTTTGGGGGCGGTCTGACCGTTGGGTTCAGCAATTTGGTTTGCGGTTTGGCAGTCGGTGAGCCTTCAAATTAGTTTTAAATTTTTCATTTTACTCCATATTCATAGGTGTCGTTGGCTCTGGGGCGGCGTTGGCGGATGCTGCCAATCCAGCACTTTTTGTCAAAATTTTAATCATTGAAATTTTTGCCAGTGCCATCGGCCTATTCGGCATGATTATTGGCATTGTTCAGGTTTGCGTTTTTTGGAATTTTTAAAACACTAAAAATTAGATAAAACATTGAAAATATCGGAAGGTTTATAACTGTTCAATGGCCTATACTTAAACCTTATAATATAATACCCAGCCCCAATCGATCGATCTTATCAAAATAAATCATTTTGTTTATTTTTTAACTTGGGACTTCTAACTACCAAATAGCTCAGTCGGTTAAACCACCGAACAATGTCACCCCGGGTCGACGGTTCGATACCCGGTCGAGGCGAATGATTTTTTTGCTTATTAAAATAAATTTGAATTGCATCAAAACTGGTTTAAACCGTTTAATAACCTTCAATTTTGACCAACTCATTAAAAATTATATACCATTCAATGCGCCTTGACCAGCTCTAACTTATCGGGTATATTTGGTTTGTAAATTTAGGATAGACCCTTAAACCATTAATTATTTTGGCATAACTTTTCCAACAAATTAAATAAAATCTTAAAAATTTTCCATAATTTCAGACGAACAAATTCAACCTTGGAATGACATGATTGATGATGGAATTGAACAGAAGAATGCGCCCTACTTAATTAGATCAACCAGAAGAAGATGAGAGCCGAAAATTTTGGTTCAACCCAAATTCCTCCAAAATTCATTCTTTATTCTATACAATTCTCTCCACTCATCATTAAAAATTGACCTATGTCCATTTTTTCCTGTTTTTTTCTCTGAGGTTGTGTAATTTGATTTAATTTTTTCGATATTTTCACAAATATTAATATTTTATTTTCAATTAGTAAAAATAAAATGGATAGTATTTAATTTGGCAAATAGAGTATTGAAACTGGCAAATAGGATATTATGTCTCATTTCCATTTTAGGCCATATAACTTGGCCAAGTAAACTTCTTTAAGATACCTTAGCCCCTAAACCCATAGCCCCTAATCCCATGCCTTCCCTAAACCTAACCCTAGCCCTAAACCCCTAGTTACAAAAAAGTTATAAACCAAAAACAAATAATACTATTTGCCAATTTCAATACTCTATTTGCCATTTTCAATAATTTTTTGCCAAATTAAATATTTCTCAAAATAAAATGAGAATAAATTTTATAAAAATTGTGTAATTAAATGAGAATAATGCGTGACAGCATTCTCTTCCGTTCTGGGCAAGGACAATAGCCGGCATCCGTTCCAGGATCGCCATCAGCTCCCAAAAAACCAGGCGGAGCTACAAAATTAAGACTTTAGTTTTAGGTTTTCTGCCTGAGAATATTTAGGCTAAAGTTTAGATTATGGCTAGGTTTATTTTTAGGGTTGCTAGGGTTTAGATTTTCGGCAACGTTTTTCAAAATTTTTGACCTTAAAATTTTTTTGAAATTTTCGACCTTAAAATTTTCCACCTTAAATTTTTTTTGGAGTCTCCAATATTAACATTTTTTAAATTTTCAACCTTAAAAATTTTCCAAAATTTCCAATCAAAGAGGAGGGTTTTAGGTCTCGAGTTCGAATCCGCTCGGGAGAAATTATTTTTAAACATTTTTAGGCAATTTTACAAACTATACAGTACATTTCTAGCCAAAAATAGTGTTTAGAACTGAAAAACCTTACCAAAACCCAATTATTTTTCGTAAAAACCCACCAAAAAGTCCAGGTCCTTCCATTTTGCCCGGCTCCCCCTCTGGACCAGCCTCGCCCGCTCTGCCCTCGGCGCCACGTGCACCCGGTTTACCCTTCTCCCCGGGTGGCCCAACTTCTCCGGGTGCTCCTCTTGGCCCTGGTTCACCCTTTTCACCGACAATTCTATCCAATCCACTCAATCCTTGTTCCCCGACAATTCCGGGTTTGCCAACTTGTCCAATGGGTCCTGCCTCTCCCATGGCTCCAACACTTCCTTGCCGTCCCGGTGGTCCATTTGGGCCAGGAATGCCGGTCAATCCCTTTTTGAATGGAATGGATATTATTTAATTTGCCCGATAATCCATTTTAAGGCCATATAATTTGGACAGAGAACAACAAAGAACAAAGAAAAGGGGCATTCAAACATTTTTGAACTATTAATTTAAGCTGAATTCTGTTGGAAATTGGGACAAAATTATCAGATGAAAGAGAATTTTAAAGAAGGAGGAATAAAGATAGCAGCAAAATGATGAGAGAGGATGATTTTATCTAAATAATTTAGGCAAGCCCGGCCGTAACATCTTTGGTGTAATTGGTTAAGCGCTACTCCCATGACTTTTTCGGCGAAAGTTCGATTCCCCGTTGGGGTAAATTTTTTTTGTTGAATGAATCTAGCGGTAACTTTTGAAATTGAAAATTCTACACTAAATGGACCAATTACGAATTTAATGAGGCTGAGGAATACGACATATGAAAAATAATTCGAAAAATAAATGAATGCCCCTTGGTATAGATAGAAAATCAGACTTTCTTTAGGGTTTCTAAGCTTCTAGTGCTAAGCATTCAACCTATACTAAATCTAATCCTACATTGTCAGACCAAATGGCCTCAAAAAGTAGGAAAAGTTTTCGGCAACCCCTTTTATAAATTGCACTTTTATGTCCCAGGCAATTTTGCAAACGCACCGGAATTCCGGCCTGTCCAACCGGTCCTCGTCGTCCGGGTCTTCCCCCAGGGCATGCACGACAAAGTTGCGAGACCATTTTGGAAATCGGCAAACCGGGTTGGCCGACAGGTCCTTGCGAACCGGGGACTCCATCTCGACCTGGTATGCCAGGATTGCCTTCAACAATTGAATTATAATTCGTTGAAGTGCCAGCCGATTCTGATCCCCTCTGCTGATCAAAAATAATAGACAGACATAGTTTTTGGCCATATCTCAACTCATATAGGCATCCTAATGCATTGATTGATTTATGGTTCATTCGATTCGACATGGTCGATTTAGTTTTGATTGGAATGTTAATTCTGGGCATTTAAACCGGTTTAAATGCCGAAATTTCAGTGACAACTTAGAGGGGCTACGATTTTTACCCCATCTATCCCCTAATGTCATTAATCCTAAACCCGATGAACTATAGGGGGAGGGGCCTTCACTTTTTCCTGACACAAACTAAATAAGTACTAAAAAAACACAATAAATCCTGTCGAATCGATTGAGCTCTAAAATCAAAGTTGTACAATCAATCCGGACATGTCGGAAATCAGCAGAATCGGCTGGGACATATAAATAAAAGTACAAAAATACCGGGTGGCCCAGGCTGGCCCGGTGGACATTGCCCCGCATCCCAATGGCATTGGCAAATTCCATGTGGTGGTCGAGGAAAATCACTACCAAATGGATTCACGGTTGATGGCGACAATTCTTCATTACTGCCATCATCATTGTCTTCTCCACTATTCGATTGGAAAATTTGCCTTCTTTCCCGGCGTTTTTGCCTTTCTTCCCCCAATTTTGTGCTCATTTCCCTTTCAATTTTCCTCCAATCCGCCATTTCGGCATCCAAATTCTCTCGAATTTGAATGATTCGCTCACAAAAATGTTGGAATGCACTAAAATGCACAAATGGAATCAATTTAAGATGTAGATTTTCTTGCCGAAAGATTGGAATTTTTGACTGAAGTTTATAACTTTTGATGATTAATCTTATTAGACACTTTAAGCCTTAAACCAATTCGATTATAGCTCACTGAGACGTATCGAGTGGCCGGCCTATAATTGTGAATGTTTCCCAAAGGGTTATGAACCAAACGCCAAAAGTGGTTTGAATGGTTTAATACTCTTCAATCTCTGAACAAACTGCCAAACTATAAAGTAATCGAATGATAAAGGCTTAAAGAATCTAAAAAAGACCTCTTTTGACAAAAAAGAAAGACCCATCAATTTATGCCTCAGGCAAAAATATCGGTACTTGTATACTTTGTATCCGCCAGAACCCTTAAAAAATTTCGAAATTTTTTCTCTACAAAATTATATACCAATCGATTCGTCTTGGCGAGCTGGTTATGAAAATGTTAAAATTTTGAACATCAGCACATTTGGCAAAATTATGAACTCATGAAAATTGAAAAAGTACTTGGTCCCCCCTATGGGTCTGAACTCGAAAAATTTTTTGAAAATTTTTTTAGTCAATTTATAGCTCATTCGACGCGTCTCGACTAGCAGAATGCGAATCTCTTATCGGTTTCGCATAAAACACAAAAATAAAAAAGTTACAGTCGCGCAAGTCTGCGCAGTTCCAACACATCCAGCGAAACTAAAATGGCCGTAACTTTTTTATTTTTATGTTATATGCGAAATCGATGGCAGATTCGAGCTTCTCTCATCGAGACGCGTCGACAGAGATATAATTCGACCGAAAAAATGTTAAAAAATTTTTCGAGCTCAGACCCATAGGGGGGACCAAGCACCTTTTTCGATTTCTTTGAGGTCATAACTTTTTTATTTCTGGGTTTTATGCGAAACTAATAACATTTTCATAACCAGCTCGCCAAGACGAGTCGATTGGTATATAATTTTGTAGAAAAAAATTTCGAAATTTTTTAAGGGTTCTGGCGGATACAAAGTATACAAGTACCAAAATATCTAATCTTACGATAAAAAAAACAGCAATTTTGTACTAAATTCGAACCGATGGACGTAGAAAACAGCACAAAATGTAGCCAAAATTGTGCAGCCTGTCAAAATTCGTAAATTCATTTCCAATTTGGGCATTTGGGGTATGAACTATGATGAATAAATGAAGAATTAAAGGATTTTGTGCAGTCAATCCAACCCCCAATTCCCCTTTTAAATCGAAATAAATTCCATCTTTACAGCTGACCAATGGGAATTCGGTTAAATCCCTTAATTGTTTCGTTTCCAGCCCAATTTTATAAATCAAAAGATGAAAATTTATTCTAAAATCAAAAAGGGAAAATGAAAAATTTATTGAGGATAAAAGCAAACATTAATTTTAATATCCAAAATAGTGGAAGAATATGAGGAAAAAGGGGAAAGACCCGTAAAATAATTTTTGTACTTGAAAATGCTTAAATGATGAATCATTTTCTCTTCATTCACTGATGAGTTCATATTCCCTGCATTGTGAAATGTTCCGGTGGGTCATCGCCATCGGCGTTGCCTTCCAACCAAACGATGTCGCCAATTGCGGGCTCCTTAAATTATTTAAATTTATTAAAATCTATGAAATATCCCCCTCGTTGTAACCTTCTTTCCTTCTTCCAAAATATTATAATAGGTGCAAATTCGTCCCTCACTGTGGTAGCCAGGAATGAGCAGGTCAAAAAAGGCTGAGCCATCTTCCAGCGCTTCAATTTTGTGTACATTTCTACTTTTCGGCTCCAAAATAGCCACATTTGCTGGACAATTTTTTTGTGGAGCAGACATGATCAGTTGGCCTATAAAAAAATAATAATAATCGTCGGATATATGTCAGAATTTTTCGATTAAAAATGTTTTAATTTAATTCGATTAATTAAGACTGATTTTTGTGTTTCATTCCGGAAAAGTTTTAATTCTGATTTTGTTTCCGGTTGTTCCGGAAAGTTTTAATTCTGATTTTGCCGTTCCGGAAAGCTTTAATTCTGATTTTGTTTTCCGGTTGTTCCGGAAAGTTTTAATTCCGATTTTGTTTCCGGTTGTTCCGGAAAGTTTTAATTCTGATTTTGTTTTCCGGTTGTTCCGGAAAGTTTTAATTCTGATTTTGCTTTCCGGTTGTTCCGGAAAGTTTTAATCCTGATTTTGTTTTCCGGTTGTTCCGGAAAGTTTTAATTCTGATTTTGTTTTCCGGTTGTTCCGGAAAGTTTTAATTCTGATTTTGTTTTCCGGTTCCGGAAAGTTTTAATTCTGATTTTGCTTTCCGGTTGTTCCGGAAAGTTTTAATTCTGATTTTGCTTTCCGGTTGTTCCGGAAAGTTTTAATTCTGATTTTGTTTTCCGGTTGTTCCGGAAAGTTTTAATTCTGATTTTGTTTTCCGGTTGTTCCGGAAAGTTTTAATTCTGATTATGCTTTCCGGTTGTTCCGGAAAGTTTTAATTCTGATTTTGTTTTCCGGTTGTTCCGGAAAGTTTTAATTCTGATTTTACTTTC
Organism: Pratylenchus scribneri; assembly: GCA_030063045.1. Lineage (NCBI taxonomy): Eukaryota > Metazoa > Nematoda > Chromadorea > Rhabditida > Pratylenchidae > Pratylenchus > Pratylenchus scribneri. The sequence goes on along the minus strand of JAQSEB010000185.1, from coordinate 647,529 downwards.
CGGTTGTTCCGGAAAGTTTTAATTCTGATTATGTTTTCCGGTTGTTCCGGAAAGTTTTAATTCTGATTTTGTTTTCCGGTTGTTCCGGAAAGTTTTAATTCTGATTTTTATCCTGTATTATTCCTTAAATTTTAATTCTGGATCTTTAATTTAATAAAAAAAAATCAATTAATTACTATTTATTGATAAATTATTAAGACAAGTTGGGGTATATCCTTTCAATATTCCGAGAGGGGGTTTTTTAAAAAAATATAAATTTTATCACCATCTCTCACCTTCATATCGTGCCGGTCGCACATTTCTTCTTCGCCTATTTCCATTCCCATTTTGATTGGAAGCAGCAGCAGTGGAATTTTCATTATGCCATTCCGCCGGCTTTTGTGCTCGCAAATTTTGCTCATCGTTTTCATCCAGCCATGTGTAGGAAAAGATTCGGCATCGGCCAATCAAAGGGCAAATGAATCCGAACATTTGTGGATGATCATGAAGGGGAATGTGGTCACCGGTGGAGCGAAACCCAAAAATGGACATTTCAAAGAGATCTTGTTGTACATGAATCTTAAAATGAATTGAAATTCGAAAAAGATGTTGGGAAGTTTAATAGGTACTTTTCCCGGTAATCTATCCCCAGATTTTGCCCCAAGGAATACTCATATGTATATCGTAGGATAGCTCTAAAATTATTCCTGCTGGTCTTGAATGGATGGTAAGTATGAGGATAATAATGAACCAACCATACCATAGTAACTTATTTTACGAAACTGTGTGCGCTAAATTTTTGGATGTCCAAAAAATGCTAGAAGTAGATAACCGACAAGCACAGTTTAAAATGGATTTAGGTTTTAAGAATACAAAATTTTGTCTTTTATTTAATCTATTTATAAAAGCATATTCTGATAGCCTTTAATTAGATCTTTGTGGAGAAATTAGTCTTTAATTTTCACTTTGCAGAATAACTAATTAAAATTTTCCAAAAAATTTTAATTAAATTTTTCAATTATTATTTTCTGAAGGGACCCACCGGTTTGCAAAATGTGGTAGCCCACATCCGTTTGCGATCGATTGGTTTGAATTGTAACGAATTACAGTCCATTGAGGCCACAAACTCCCGAAGTTGATGAACAATTGGGTCAGTTGATTCTGAAATTTGTGAATTAATTCAAAAAACATCCCAAAAATTACCAAATTTGTTGTTTCCATTCGACATTTTCGTGCTATTCCCGGCCATTTTTCCCATTTGAAGGCCCTCCAATTCGATCAATTTGGAACAAAATGGGCTCAATTTTTTCACCCACATTTCTGGAATTTTGCTGATGAATTGCTCACTTGATGATGATGTGGATGCAGTTGCCGTTGCTGAGGAGATATTGGCCATACACTCTGACATTAAAATAAAAAGTAATTTAATTAATGAAAAATATTTATTGTATTGGATGTAAAATTGCATAATTAATCATCAACATTTAATTAAAATTTTATCAAAAAATGTTAACGAAATTTTATGGCAGAAAATTGAGATTCAAAAGTAAAATACAATGATAACAAAAAAAATTGACCGGCTTTTTAGGTTTGAAAATGGGCAAAAACAATAAAAAGAATAGTAGGCAAAATAAACAACAAAAACAAATCAAAATGGAAAATTGGATTTGGGATCGGCAAAATGACTGCTCCAAGGCTGTCGTTGGCATTCATTCAAAACAAATTGTGCCGTTGGCAATTTCTTCTCTCCATTGGAAATGATGCAAATTCCATCCAGTCGAAAATGGCGTTGAAGCAATCGGCCAATAATATTTTGATTTTTCATCGCATTTTGTTGATTGTTGTGGTCATCAATTGTAGGGAAAATTGGGAAATGCATTTCGGCAATTTTTAGTCTTTGTCCATTAGATGAAGTGAACAGAGCGGCCATCCAAGTTCCTGTATGGATGGAAAAATATACATTTCAATTAAATTTGGTTCATATGTTCACCTGGATTCGCATTTTTGGGAATTTGAATTTGCACAAATTGATTGCCCCAAATTGAATCATATTGGCCAATTGAATAGTTTCCTTCCATTCTCAACCCATCATTTTCCTCATCATTAGGCCCATACAATTCCAAATGGACTGAAGGACTGGTCCAATTAGTCGAAAATGTTTTTGCTTCATTCTTCATCCATTGCCATTTCAGTGTGAATGTTTCTTCATTTGCCTTTGAAAGTATGGATGGATTAATCTTTGAATCCCTTTCCTTACATTTTGGATGATGGGCGGATTTGTGCGGAAAATCTCCTCTTTAACATCGAATCCAAGGCCCCATTCGATGAAGATAATCCCCTCGTGCTGGTCACCATCATCCATTGCCCCAGTCAAAATCCAATTTTCATCATCATTTTCAATGTTGTTTTTGTCTATCATAATTCGATTCTCATGGATGGGAGTGAGCAAAAGCTGAAAATTTTAGATAAATCGTAAATATATAATAAATTTTTGAACCTAGATTTGCGTTTTTTCGAAAAATTTTAACCTAAAAAGGAATTTTAAAATCGTTTTTTAATTCTGATTTTGTTTTCCGGTTGTTCCGGAAAGTTTTAATTCTGATTTTGTTTTCCGGTTGTTCCGGAAAGTTTTATTCTGGTTTTGTTTCCGGTTGTTCCGGAAAGTTTTAATTCTGATTTTGTTTCCGGTTGTTCTGGAAAGTTTTAATTCTGATTTTGCTGATTTTGTTTCCGGTTGTTCCGGAAAGTTTTAATTCTGATTTTGTTTCCGGTTGTTCCGGAAAGTTTTAATTCTGATTTTGTTTCCGGAAAGTTTTAATTCTGATTTTGTTTCCGGAAAGTTTTAATTCTGATTTTTGTTTCCGGAAAGTTTTAATTCTGATTTTGTTTCCGGTTGTTCCGGAAAGTTTTAATTCTGATTTTGTTTTCCGGTTGTTCCGGAAAGTTTTAATTCTGATTTTGTTTCCGGTTGTTCCGGAAAGTTTTAATTCTGATTTTGTTTCCGGTTGTTCCGGAAAGTTTTAATTCTGATTTTGTTTCCGGTTGTTCCGGAAAGTTTTAATTCTGATTTTGTTTCCGGAAAGTTTTAATTCTGATTTTGTTTCCGGTTGTTCCGGAAAGTTTCTGTTTTCTTATTTAATTATTATTTTTAATTAATTGATTTTTCAATAATTGCCTACCTCAATTTGAAGGAGTATTTGTGGTTGGCATTCCACCTCCACTGTGAATACACTTTGCATTTTGACGGCAGATGATTTTGCTTTATAAATATGGATTTGGAGAAGTCGTTGGGAAATGCAATGCAAATTTTTGATGTATTTATTGGCCAATTCATCCGAAAGCAATGAATTCAAAATGGCATTTAACAGTGGCAATTTTGAGGCTGCAAATGAATTATTTTTTGTGGAATTATTATAGTAAAATTTTATATAAAATTGAATTTAAAAATATTTTTGAAAAGTTTTAATTCTGATTTTCATTCCGAAAAGTTTTAAATTCTCATTTTTTAATAAAAAAAAATTATAAATATTTATGAATATTTTATTAAAAATTTCTATTTAAATTTTCTTAAACATTAAACTGACCAAATTGCGAATCAATTGGAGTTTCAGCGGAGTACAAATTAATCCATGTTGAGTCAAAGGATTCATCGAACGCAGGGATGAATTCAGGGCGAAAACGAAGTGATTGACGTTCAACAAATGCAATTGGCTGATTGTGGAGAAGGGAATCGAATTTTCGACCAAAAAAGTGGCTTTTCTCTTGGCAACTGCAAAATAAAAAAAATTTAAATAAAAAAATAAATTTTCGGAACATACATTTGAAGTGAAATCCGCCGGGAAGCCTCATCGCCACGTAAAGCCAACGGCGAACATCCGCACCAATCAACAACATGTTTGAGTGCCCTACAACGGCATCCTTGCTTCCGGCGCCAATTTGTGTAGCGCAAATTCCGGTGAATAATTCGTTGGCAAAAATTGGCGGAATTCAATGCAATCTGGAAAATCAAATAGGAAAAAAACATTAAAATTATCGAAAAAAATTGATAATGTCTAAATAATGGTTTAAGGTTTGTCCTACATTTCCAAACCATATACCCAATTGGTTAGAGCTAGTATTTTTTTGGTCAAAATTGAATGGTATTAATTATTAAACGGATTTTGGTTTAATGGTTCAAATTAAATTTCTTTTAAAAAAAAACAAAAAAAATCATTTGCCGCCAACGGGTATCGAACCATCGACCCAAGGAAAAAATTCCGGGAGGTTAACCAACTGAGCTACCTATTCCATTGACGAGCCCGAGTCAAAACATATCAAATTATGCTTCTTTGCTAGGTCAAATTGAGTAATTTTGAAGTCTAGGGTTGATTTTTCGAAAATTTCAACATTTTTTGACATATTATTTCCCATTAAAATAATTTTTGTACCTACCGTATGGAAAAAACTCTCCAATGGCAAAAGGATGGAAGTGAAGAGAAGACGAATTTGTGGGGCCAATCCACTGGAGGAGAGAGCAAATTCCGCCAAATCCCGATGCACAACCAGCCAATCCGAACCGCCATCCAGGCGAATGTTCCGTGGGAAATTCACTCTAAAATTGGAAATGGTAAAAAATATTTAAAACAAATTTAATTTTTTTACAATTTTTGATTAAATAAATGTATTTGAATTTTTTTACAAAAAATTTGCTTAAGAAAAATTTCAATTTTTTTAGTATAAATTCTCAACTTTTCTGGCATTAAAAATCACATAAAAACCTTTAACTTTTTTTTGTATTAAAAATTAAAAACCCATTTTTTAGCATTAAAATTCAATACAAAACTTTTTTTGGTATTAAAAGTTAAAACTAATTCAAAAAATTTTTTGGTATCAAAATTAAATAAAAAACCTTAATTTTTTTATTAAAAATTAATGAAAACTAGCTTTTTTGGTATTTAAATTTTTAATAAAAAAAATTAATGAAAACCTGTTCGCCACTCGCCACATTCTCTCTTCACACTGCATAAAGTGGAAATTGAAGCCTTGTTTTTGCAAAAAATTGGCCGTATTGTAGCCATGCGAGCTCAGATAGGATTTGCCCGGGGTGGCGGCCAAATTCGCTTCCAATTCCTCCAGCGAAAGAAGGGGCATGTCCGCTTCACTCAAATTCACCACAAAATCCCATTTGTGCCATTCTCCGGTTGATGTTGGATCAATTGGCTAGGATTAAGATTTAAAGAAAAGTTAAGAAATTTTTTTTTGAAAATTTTAAATTTTTTTCGCCAAAAGGGGGGCCTTGGGTTCGAACCTGCTCAGTGGCAAATAATTTTTTTTAAAGATTTGGTAGGCACTTTTATGCTTTTTTAAAAAAAAAATATTCCATAATACATAAAAATTTCCGAAAATTTCGAGTAAATAATTCTTCCTCCTTTTTTTAAATTTTATGGGTATCGGGTTCGAATCCGCTCGGAGGACGTTAATTTTTTTACATTTGATAGGCATTTTTTGGCATTTTTAAATATTTTACAGCACATTTCTTCATAAAATGCATTATTTTGAGTCAAAAATACTATAAAAAAATTTCGAAAATTTTCGACCTAAAGGGGTCCCTCATTTTTCAAAATTTAGGGGTCTCGGGTTCGAATCCGCTCCGAGGCAAATAATTTTTTTCCGGCTTGATTGCCATTTTTATGCATATTTATGGATCCAAATAAATTTATCAGAGAAATTTTTTAGTTTTTCACAAAAAGGGAAGGGGAGGACCCTTCAATTTTATAAAATTTAGGGGTCTCGGGTTCGAATCCGCTCCGAGGCAAATAATTTTTTTCCGGCTTGATTGCCACTTTTATTCATTTTTAATACATTTTATTGTACATTTTTAGCCACAAAATACATTATTTTGAACTGTGTTACCTCCGCTAATGTTTCGGCGATTGCGGTCAAAAATAGCTCCAACAGGCTGGTTCCACCCCAAATTGTCGCCTTCCTTTGTTGCTTTTGGATCACTCGAAAATTGTGCCGGCCTCTCGCCTCCAATTCCCGTTGGATTTTTTCCATTTCCCGCTGTAAATATTGTTGCCTTTTGTCCACATGAACCAAATATAAATGTGCGGATTTGTAGAGCTTTCGAAAGAGACGTCGAATTTGGCGTGCATTTCGTCCATTCAATTGGAATAGAAATAATATTTTTACACGTGGATGTGCCATATTTTGGTGGATTTGTTGGAATTTTGGCAAATTTTGTGCATGTTTTCCTGCAAAAATACAAAATATTTATTTTTAAATAATTTTCGGATAAATTTTTTTTCCAAATTTGGTGAAGCCCGGTTAGTGGGGATCATTTTTTTAATTAAATAACTCATCCAAAATTGAACCATTTCGAATGTTTTTTCAATGTATTTGATAGAGCAATTAATTTATTTATCAAATATTAAAAAAAAATTATATATTATTTTTAAATAGAAAAAATTAAAGAAAAATGGGTAAGAAGGTTTTTGAATAATAAAAATTTAAAAATTGGCAGAAATTATTTAGTTTTTAGTATAATAAATCGTCCATTTTTTCCCTACTTTTCGGATTTCGGGAGGGGCGGGCTAGGCTACAGACCCCTTATTAGCCTTATATTAGCCTTAAGTCCTTCCCCCCCCCCCCCAATTGGTTATGCCTTTGATTAGCTTGATGGAGTTTTTTTTTATTTGCTCTTTTGAACCATATTTTACCTTTCACGCCGGTCCTCATCACTTGAATTGCATTAAAACCACCACAAAATTTTGAATTATCGCCGGGACAAGCGAGTTCCCGACATTTGGAATCGACAATTTGTCGGTCCGTAAAAAGTTGTTCCGATGAATTTTCACCGCAAAAACATTCAACGCCGAATTCTACGCCTAAAAATCCACGAAATTTAATTTAAAAATTAATAAAATAAGGAAAAACCTGCCAATGGAAAACCGGCTCGAAGACAGCTTTGAAGGCAAAATTCGGGGCTATTTGCCGTTGAAAAATTGTAGCGAAATTTGTTGAGCAAACGATCAGCGGGAGAATCACGAAAACAGCCAACATTGTGAGATTGCAATTTTGAATCTGCAAATTAATTAAATTGTTTTATTAATTTTGATTACATTATTGGGGTGTCCAGAAAATTCTTGGCCCTTTTTTTAATATAAATTACTAGAGGTCTGCGCGGGACCGGATCTCGCGTGGGATTTTGCGGGATTATCCGCGCGGATCCGGTCCCGAAAAAAAATAGGAAGAAAAATCCGGTCAGCTAACCCCGCAGAAGGCATTTTTGCCTACCTCTAATAATTAAGGATTAACAAAAATTTTTATAAGCCCACCCAACAAAGTTTAATATAAAATATTAATTTTTTATTTAATTTTTGGAACTTATTATCATTTTTTCTAAAAATTTCAAGTTTTTTTATAGACTTTTTAGATGGGTTAAATTTTAAAATTTTTAAAAAATTTATTATTAAACCAAAAATTTCAGAAATTTTTTATCAAATTTTTGTTAAATATTAATTTTTTACTTGATTTTTGGAACTTTATTACCATTTTTTTCTAAAAATTTCAAGTTTTTTTACAGAATTTTTAGATGGGTTAAATTTTAAAATTTTTTAAAAAATTTATTATTAAACCAAAAATTTCAGAAATTTTTTATCAAATTTTTGTTAAATATTAATTTTTTACTTGATTTTTGGAACTTTATTACCATTTTTTTCTAAAAATTTCAAGTTTTTTTACAGAATTTTTAGATGGGTTAAATTTTAAAATTTTTTAAAAATTTATTATTAAACCAAAAATTTCAATTTTTTTATCAGAATTTTTGTTTAAAAAAGGAAAAATAAATTGCAACCAAAATCCTATATTTAAAAATAATATTCATTAAGAAACCAAAAGCAGTTAAAAATGATTTTTTTGGTTATTATTGATGAGAGAAAGAATTTGGCCAATAAAATATGTTTTCGAAATTAATTTAAATTTGTTTTGATTATCTAAATTTTTGTATTGAATTTTTGCACAAATTTTAAGCATATCAAACCAAAATATTCAGCGCATGTATTGTTTATTTCATCGATGGGCCAGTTCAATGGCAAATTTGTCATTGAACAAAGTCGATGTTCCATCATCAATTTGCATTGTTTTGTGTGCATTCGAGAGAGGGCCGCCTGGGCCAGCGGTTCATTTAATAAAGGGCATTGCCCATTCCCAGCAGATTTGTATTGTTTGAAATGCTAAAAAACATTTTTAAATAATTATTGATTAAATTTACGTCGGTCAATTTGTCATCGAATTGATGGAGTAAACAAATTATGCCGAATAAAATCAATCCAAGTGCAATAATCGTGGAAATTATTAAATGTCGCCATAAATTGCTGCTGCTAATGTTGAGATTGTAAAGCATATAAATCTAGAAATATGGTTTTTTATACTATTTTATTCGGAGATTTTAATTTTTAAATTTCTAAAACTATTTATTTTTGTAAAACGGTTAAATCTGCTAGTACCTTGAACCTTGTTAGTTAGCATCAAAATAATAAATAAGAAATGGTATTGTTTGATTTCAACAAATTGTTTGATTTCAACAAATGCATCTTAAAAACTGGTATAAATTTTATCATCAAAAATCAATCCGTAAAACAATATGAGATTATGCATGGAAAATAAATATAATAAATAGCATGAAAACAAAAACAAAGCAAATTATTTAAGTCATCGTTCAATTTTCACCCTCATCAATCAATTGTTCGTCCACAATCATTTATGGTTCATTATTTTGCCGGAATATGTCGGTTCATCTTTATCTTCTTTTCCATCATCATCATTTGCTTCTTTCTTCTTCTTTTCCAGTTCAATTCCATGGTGGCACCGGCACTTCAATTCAACAATTTTGTCATTCTTAAATAATTTGTAAAATTTTATGGGTTGGAAAAATTTTTTTATTAAATTATTAAAAAATTTGTTTTATTTAATTATTTGAATTTTTATGGTTTGGAAATTTTTTTTATTTACTTATTTAAATTTTTTATGGGTTGGAATTTTTTTATTAATAAAGTATTTAAAGAATTTATTAAATTAAAAAAATTTGTTTTATTTATTATTTATTTAAATTTTTTATAGGTTTGAAATTTTTTAATTATTTAAAAAAATAGTAATTTTTAAAGAATTTATTATAAATATGGTTTTACCTTTCGCTTTTGAATTTTCATTCGAATAAGTTGATTGCGCCAATTTCCAAATTTCACATCAACATCGAACAAATATTCCCCATTGGATGGAACATTGGCTAAAGTGAATTGCAATTTATCTTCGAATATTGCTGGGCCAAACAAAGAAAATGAACCATCCACCAAATGCTTTTTCGGTTTCACCGTTTTTCCCGAAAGAATATGCAACTTTTTGTTGTCAAAATTCATGCATTTTCCACCTTAATAAACAAAAAAATGAATTTATGAATTATTTTTTGTACCTTTTGGTATTCCTTTTTGGCAAATTTTCCAAATTTGGTTGATTGAAGAATAAGACATGTCATATTCCAAATGAATGTCAATTGAATCGAGAAATTGTTCAGGATGCCTATAAAAAGGCAATTAAAAATAGGAAAGATTTATTATAACCTTTTACAATGGTTTAATGGTTTATCCCAGACCCCCAAACCGTATAGTAAACGTATAATTCTTGTCAAAAACGCATAATTTGATTAGCTTTTGGCTTTTAGATTTATTTAGTTCTATGCCGCTAGACCAGGTGCTAGGTAGCTCAATCGGTTAACCGCCCAGCCCAGTTTTTCTTTTAGAGTTGACGGTTCGATACCCGGTGAAGGCAAATGATTTTTTTCTAAATAAATTTGAACCAAAATTGGTTTAAATCGTTTAATACCCTTTAATTTTGAACAAACCATTAAAAATTATAAACCATCCAATGCGTTTTGACAAGCTCTATTCAATTTTGGGAATATTTGGCTTGGGATTGTAATTTGTAAGACAAACCCAACTTAAATGATATTTTGGCCATTATTAATTCTTTTTTTTGGCCAAATTAAATGATTGTTTACTTACTTTGTATTGGAAATATAGCTGATTAAAAAGTCGGCATATTGCTCTCCATAGTTAATACAAAAATTCTGCTTCAATTTGAAATGTCGAAATGGGCTAAAGCCAGCGCCACGACGCAGAAATAAGTCCAATTTGTCATCATCTTCGATCGGTTCATTTAGTTTCGCAAAATCATCCAAAGACTATAATAATAAGAAATTATTTAAAATTTATTCCAAAAAATAATTATGTCACAGAGCTAATTAATTTAGTAAAGCTAAACTTCATGGAAGTCCAAAGACTCGAAAATAGGAACATTCGACGCGGTAAGGTCAATTTAGCCTATCAAATTTCAATTTAAACCGGTATCAAGGTTTAGAGAAAAAGTTATTAAACCAAACTGGTTTTGGTCGGTTTAAACAACATTTAGTAATCAAAAAACCGGTTTAGGTTTAAACAACTTTTGTTAAAAACCAAAACTGGTTTGGGTTTAAACAACATTTAGTAAACCACCAAAACCGGTATAGGTTAACCAATACTTAGTAATCCGAAATAGGTTCGGGTTTAAATTTTTAAAGAACGGTTCAGTTTTTAAAATATTGTCATACCATTTTGAAATTGAAATTCCATAAAATAAATGACCATGCTAAGTCGAATGAACCTATATTTTGAGTCCGTAACAAGTATAGAAGTCGAGTTTACCAAAATTAGCTATATTTTTTAAACCTGCATTTTCCATTGTGAGAATTCCAATTCCCGAATGAATTTCTTCGACAAATCCAAATTGATTAGAATTTGAAATAAATTTTCCCTATCCATTTTGTTCATCACGCACAATTTCAATTCATATTCTTCATCTGTTTGACTCAATTCTCCTTCAAAAATGCGCAAAATTTGGCCATTTTCGGCTTCCAATTCAGCAGATTCGAATAAACATCGGCCTCCAATTTGACAATTCTCATCCTCCGCATCAATTTCAGTGAATTGCTTTAAGAATGTTGGAATTGGAAGTGTTGCATTGCCAAAATATATTTTCACTTTTTGAAGCATCATTTGCGATGTTGAACTGAAAAAATATTTGTAAAAATTTATTGTAAATTATAAATATTAAATTAAACGTTTTTAAACTATTTGGAGAAAAAGGAAAATATTTAATGCTGAAAAAAAATGGAAAATGACGAAAATTTTATAAGGGTTCAATGGTTTGCCCTAGACCCCAAAACTTAAACCCAATCGATAGATCCGCAAGAGTCAAGACTCATCAGTCATCATATTTGATTATATTTTGGCTTGGGTTTAACCAATCTAAACTTAAGGTTTTGAACCACAAAATCGGTTTAAACCGTTTAATACCATTTTAATTGTTGACCAAACCATTAAAAATTATATACCATTCAATGCGTTTTGATCAGCTCTGTCCAATTTTGTGTATAAGGTTTGGGGTCTAGGACAAACCCTGCTTTTAAACCAGTGTAATAATTTCGGCATGTTTTTCGGCAATTTCAATGTTTTTTTGTAAAATTAACCATCCGAAAATAAGAAATCGAATTAAATCAATTATTTACCGTGAATTTGCCAAATGCAAAAACAAATCTTCCACAAAATTTTTGGGCATCCCAGAAAGGTCATTGTCCATCAAAAATTGCCGTGTTGATGTCAGCCAGGCACCATAACGAAACAATGCGTCCATTTCGGGTTTCCATGCAATTTCATTGTAAATTTCCAATTTTTCTCGACCATTTTCCTCTTCCTCATCTTCTTCATTAAAATCAAAGTAACCTTCATCGTCCAGCATTTCATGAATATATTCATTTAGAGACTGAAAAAATTGATTTGAAAAATAATTTTACTAAATTTAAATGTCCAATTTATTGATTTTAATTTATAATTTTTATTGATTCATAATTTTTGGTTTAAAATAAAAGTTCAGCGAAATTAAAAAATTAAATTAAAAATACAATTATAATTATTTTAAACCGTTTTAATGCGATGAATGTTTCGGCGCATTCTGGTCGAATTGTTGATAACAAATGTCTTGGAAACATTCACCAAAACATAAATTGCATTGGCCAATGGCAGGCATTTATGCATTTCGCTCAATAATTCCGGTGGCAATGGTCGGCGGTATTCCAATTCTATAGTTTAATATTGATTGATTGAATATAATTTTACTAAATTAAAAATTATGTTTAAAATATTAAATTATAATCGATAAAAAAATAAATAAAGACAAAAATTAGGCCAAGTTATGGCCAAAAAACCATTTTTAGAGGCTAAATTCAGCCAAATTAGAGGAAGAATTAAGACCCACGTGAAAAAATTTCTTATTAATAATGTGTTTTTGTGCGTTTAATTAAAGCTGTTTAAAACAATTTAATTAAACCATGTTTTTGTTAGATTAACATTCATTAATTAATGGTTGAAACTTGTTGTATGGGCTTTTCCAAAGCTAAATCCGAAAAAATAATTTTTTGCTTCTTCTTCTTCCTGGTTCCTGCATTAAAAAAAAATTCGGTTTGGACATAATGTCTTAAATGTAAACATTTTGCCAAACAAAAAGGCTTCTTTATTTGAAATATCGACCGTATTAGTGAATTTTTTATTGATTTTTATTTTTGATTGAAAAGCAATTTTATGGTGCCATTCATCATTTTTCCTAATTAAATTTTATAAAAAAATGTATTTCCGGATTTCTACTAAACATTTATCGTCTATAATTAAAAACTAAACATAAAAAACCATTAAAAATAACAAAAAAATATGTACAAAAATAATGTGTTTTGGTGATAAATGCCGAAGGTATTTTGATCATTTTGAGAAGGAAAAAATAATTGCAAACTGGCTAATTAATTAAATATAAATATATTTGGAATATGAAACGCCGATGAAAAAATGGAATTGATAAATTGGAATTGGAATGGATAATGGATTGACTGGATAATAATTTGTTTGTTGGGCATAATTTTCATGTAATTTGGCAGCAATTAGGATCAGAAAAGGAAAGGAATAATTTTAGGGAATAATTAAGGGGAAAATATACAAAAAAAGTGGATATGTTTTGGCAACCATTATCATGAATAAATAATCCAAAAAGAAATAATAACAAAAAATGCAAAAACAATTGAATTTGTCCAATAATCATTCATCCAAAATGGGCACTTTTCTCTTCCGGCACTACTGCAATTGAGGCATTTGTTGAAGGAACATTTGCTGCTGCTGTTGCTGATTTTGTTGCTCAATTTGTTGTTGAATTTGTTGGCGTTGAGCTGCACTTTTTCGGCCCCTTCCACTGCCTGGCCCCTGCTTTTGACTGTGCCTTTTCATATGCAACTAAAATAAATGGCAATTTAAAATGCAAATTTTGGTGAAATTGATTTGGAAAAGAATTTTGATTGAAAATTGCAAAAATTTGTAACCAAAAAAGTGGCAAATTTTGTATAATTGGGTTGTTTTCATTTTGTTGCCAAAACCATTTTGGCCAATTTAATTTTTTATTAATCATTTTGATACAAAAAACTCTCAAAAAGAGCCTAATCAAATGGTACAAAAGTTTTTAATAAATAGCTTGAAAGTTGGCTAAGATATTGCCAATTAGCCAGCCTATTCCCCGCCCCCTCCCAGGGTAAAATGAATTAATAGAAAATATTTGATTTTCCCGTAAAATGAGAAATAATTTTCCCCATTTTCTCACCTGTAAATGATCGGACCGGGCAAATGACCGGACACAATGCGGGCATCGAAACGGTTTAGCGCCGGTGTGTTTGCGCAAATGTCGAGTCAATTCATCGCTCCGTGCAAATTGCCAATGGCAGTCCGGGAACACACAGGAGTAGGGCTTTTCCCCTGCAAAATCATTATTAATGATGTTAATTTATGAAAGAATTTATAAATTTTTATGGAAATTTGGATACTAGAAAATTTTGTGATTTTTTCCAGCCATTTTCTAAAACCTTTACCTTTGGAATTGGAATAAATCATTCAAAAAGGGGGTGTGGAATCCCAATTGAATTTATGGCCATAAAATTTGGGTTCAAATTTATGGCCATTTAAATGTAAAATATACTATTGGACTTTAATTTACAATAATTTTAATTGTTTCATTGACTACTGAACTATTTGGTTGGGCAACCGGCAACCTTCTTTCTGGGATGGAAATGGCTGGGACCGGAATAATCCGAACCGTTTAAGAAAGAAGAATATTATTTAAAAAAAGGACAAAAAGTGGTTCAATTCTACTTCATCTAAATGGGAATCAAAGCCAATTAATTATCCATAAATAGAGATTAATTTTAAAGCCAATTTTTCGCCTCTATTTCCAATTCTTTCCCCTAAAAATCCCCTAATTCTTTTCCTGTTCCCCTAAAATCCCCCAAAATTATGGCCCATTTTTGGTCTTTCCCTCCAAAAATGATCCATCCAATTCCGCTTGTCCACTTAATTAGGCGGTTGAATCAAAGGAAAATGAGAAGAAGAAGAAGAAGAAGAGCCAATTTACAGGCCAAATGGTTGAGATGATTTTGGGTATATGTTTTTGGCAGGCCTATCCAATTGCCTTCCTCCCCAAATTTGTAGGCAAATAAATTGGCCCTCTTCATTTATAGAATCATTTTGATGAGTGCGCATTCGGGGATTGTTCTAGCCTGGCCAAAAATGTTCATCCTTTACTTTGGCCGCTCTCAAAATTCTGTCCCAAAAATCTTTTTTCCCCTCCTTAAAACAATTCGCCCCGTACTCTTCATTAATAAAGAAAAGGATGCCGCCAAACGTCCTACCCTTATCCCTTAATTTGTATTGGGGGTCACCAAAATGTCAATCTTCTTCTTCCCATTTCTCAATATTTTTATGTATTTATTTGGGGGCAAATATTATATGAGGGAAGAGAATCCAAAACTTTATTTATGGGAGGGGATTCCCAATGTCATTTTGCGGATAATTTTAAAGGGGAAAGAAGATTTTGCGGTGCGCGAAAATTTCCCCCCTCTAAGTTTTTATGGATGTGAATGACCGACCATATTGAATGAAAAGGGAAAATGTTGCGCGCGGCGCCTTTTATACCCACCTAATAAAAAGTTTTTGTTACCGTCCGCCAAATGAATTCGGTACCCGTGGAAAATGTGGAGGGCCCCTAAATTGGTGGATATGGGATTGGGATGGGTGCCGAAGAATTGAAGGGGCTCCAATAAATTTCTTATGACAAGGAAAATTGGAGGGCGCCAAGGAAGAAAATCAAAGAATTTGGTGCAGTACTTGGACCTATATTTTGTTAATAACTCGACGAGGCATTAGCCATTTCAGGAAGGATATATACCATTTGAAAGCCCAAAGTGTGCTCTATAATTTGGCTTAATAAAATTTAATTAAATCTAAGTTTTAAAAAAGTAAGATGTCTTTGAGTGTAATAAACCCAAATATTTTTTTGAGGAAGGAGCAGAGTCATTCTTTTGGCCATATCTCAGCAAGGCATTAGCCAATTTTGAAAGGCGTTATACCATTTTAAAGTTAAAAGTGCCCTTTTCAAATTTAGCATTTTTAAATTTTATGAAATCCTTTAAAATTTTACAAAATCGAGGCTTTACATAGGTTACATGTCTTTAAGTGTAATAAACATAAATTATTTGAAGAAAAGCCGCTTATTTTACAAATTTTTTTAATAATTCAAAAATTAGATTAGCCGCTTTTTAGAGGACATATTGGGCTTTAAAATGGCATATTGCCTTCCTAAATTGGTTGCTTCCTTGTTGCGTTATGGCCAAAAGAATTGGTCCAAGCATAATAAAATGTCCTGATTCGCTCATTAATTCTTTTTGGCTCATATCTCAATGAGACAATAGCCAATTTTGGAAGGCGAAATGCTATTTTTAGTGGGCATTTAAGGCTTCCAAATGGCATATCCACTTCCAAAATTGGTTGCTTCCTTGTTGAGTTATGGCCCAAAGAATGTCCCAAGTAATTGTTCTCTTGTAGGCTTACCGGTATGCAGCCGTTGATGGGCCTTCAAATGGCTGGATTTTGTGTAGACTTTGTCGCAATCTACAAAATTTGGAAATATTTAAATTAATTTATTCATTTATTAAATTTTTAAATTAATTTCATTAATTTATTTTGGCCATTTTAGGCCAATTTTAGGCTTTTCACTAATTTAAAATTAATTTCATTAATTAATTTTGGCCAATTTTAGGCAATTATGGTATCCAAAATATTTTTTTTTCCTTCCAAATTCCAACTTTTTTATGCCAAATTTAATCCCTCTCATTCATAAGCAACCAAATCATCCATGACGAGACTTTCTCTGCCCAATTTTTAATCCCTTAAATCGGCGCAGGTTTAAGCTTAATCCCACAAGAACCTCAGTGGGATGGGGAAGAACTGAATAAATTGTCCCCCATTTTTAGGGGGTGATTGGGTTGCGCAAGGCAAACAAATAAGAAAACCTTATTATTGGGGCATTGGGTCAACAAAAACCCCAAAAGTTTGGAAGGCAAAATGTGGCCATAAATATGAGGTGGAGGCAAGGCGCGTGCCCAGCAGGGCCTAATCTTTCCTTTTTCTTTCATGATTTTCCAAATCCCTTCTTCAGTACCAAAAATCCTCCTAAACGGTCCAGAGACTCAACCAAAAAAAGTTTCCATTTGCACGTTGACCTTTCCCTTGCCTCCTAAAAATTCGTTCCAAATCCCCCCCAAAAAATGGTTGATCATCATTTAATCTACCTAGAGAGAAAATATTATTTTGCGAATTTGGATGAGTCAACCCAAATAAAAAGTCAACTTGGAGGTGATTTGTGCTCATTGCTCTTTGGTGGAGGGACTAAAATGGAAACATGAGTCCTCTAGTAGTTCCCCCAGGCACCATCACAATGGCAAAGGGGCAAAGGGAAATGTGGGATGAAGGCAGAGAGTACGGTACTATGGGCGGTAACTTAATCCACCAATCTGCATTATCCCCTTTTATCTTCTAAGTTTTTAATTCATTTTAAATGGTTTTTAATTTTTATTCTAAATTTCTCCCCGCTCCCAAAGGCAATGAATAATGAGGAAAGAAAGTCAAGGGGTACGGTATTGGGGGCGGTAACTTTATCCGCATTATCCCATTTGAATATATTTTCTGTTTTTAATTCATTTTAAATTGCATTTTTAATTAAAATTTTTACTGAGAATTTCTTTTCTGAATTTTAAATAAATGTTAGGAAAAAATTTGGCAGTCGAAATTTTGGCCCAGTTTTAAATAAAATATGAAAATTTATAAAAATATAAATGCCGATATTTTTTTTAACAATTTCCCTAAAACAAAAATTTGGCACTAATGAATTTCTCATTCCCACAAAAATGCCAAAAAAACGTACCGCCAATCATGCAATAGTGGACTCGTTTGTGGCTCAGCTCTTGACGACTTCGACGCGGTGTTCTCCGTGCCATTTTCGGATTCAGGGCACTGGGTGGGCAAAAAACTTTTGCGCTCATTTCGGGCGGTAAAATTGAAGCGGCCGCTGCGGCAGCCATTTGGCCAATGCCCATCGTAGATGGACTGATTGCGGCATCGAATTCGTCCAAATTTATGGAAGAGGCGAATGAAAGTGATGAAGAACGAGATGAAGAAGACGAAGATGAGGAGGATGAGATGGCCGAATATTTTGCCGATGATGGGGTGGAGGAGGCAGCCGGTGAAGTGGATGCCGAATTTATGCCAGAATCTGGTTGATTTTGAGACGGTCGCCGATGAATATTGCTGCCAATTTGGGGATGGAGTAGCATTTGGTGGGCATGAAAAGTGCCCGGAACATGTTGAAATTGTTGTGGACTAGAACAATTGCCATATAGTGTGGCCGAAAATGTACTGCTTGAATCGTCGATCAATTCCCTGGAAATATTTTTAAAATTATCTCATTGATTTGTCTAAAATATTGTACGAATTTCTTTTATTTTAAATAATTATTTAAAAAGTTTTAATTTTGATTTCATTCCGGAAAGTTTCAATTCTGATTTTGTTTCCGGAAAGTTTTAATTCTGATTTTGTTTTCAGGTAGTTCAGGAAAGTTTTAATTCTGATTTTGTTTACGGTTGTTCCGGAAAGTTTTAATTCTGATTTTGTTTCCGGTTGTTCCGGAAAGTTTTAGTTCTGATTTTGTTTTCCGGCTGTTCCGGAAAGTTTTTATTCTGATTTTATTTTCCGGCTGTTCCGGAAAGTTTTAATTCTGATTTTGCCTTCCGGTTGTTCCGGAAAGTTTTAGTTCTGATTTTGTTCCGGAAAGTTTTAATTCTGATTTTGTTCCGGTTGTTCCGGAATTTAATTCTGATTTTGTTTCCGGTTGTTCCGGAAAGTTTTAGTTCTGATTTTGTTCCGGTTGTTCCGGAAAGTTTTAATTCTGATTTGTTTCCGGAAAGTTTTAATTCTGATTTTTGCCTTCCGGTTGTTCCGGAAAGTTTTAATTCTAATTTTGCCTTCCGGTTGTTCCGGAAAGTTTTAATTCTGATTTTGTTCCGGTTGTTCCGGAAAGTTTTAATTCTGATTTTGTTTCCGGTTGTTCCGGAAAGTTTTAATTCTGATTTTGTTCCGGTTGTTCCGGAAAGTTTTAATTCTGATTTTGTTCCGGTTGTTCCGGAAAGTTTTTATTCTGATTTTATTTTCCGGTTGTTCCGGAAAGTTTTAATTCTGATTTTGTTTCCGGTTGTTCCGGAAAGTTTTAATTCTGATTTTTTCTGTTTCTCATGAATGTTTTAATTTCATTATAGTAGAAATTTAATTTTCTTTGTATTCCACTTTCACATATTCTGATTCTGATACTGATTTTTATTTAAAGTGTTTCTTTTTAATTCTGACACCTTTTATCTCCTCAATAACCAATTACCCCAATCCCCAATCCCAACTCCCAAGTCCCAACCCATCAATAAAATTGCCATCCCATTTTCCATTCATTTTTTTATTCACCTCTTCATTGTCCTCCTCAATTGTTCTTCTGCTGATTGTTTCCCTAGGGCTTCTTCCACACTGCCCAATCCTCCTCTGCTTGCTACCGAATTGGTTAAATGTTGAGGAGGCGGAGCATTGGCAAAGGCATCAAAAGAGCCGCCGCCACCTCCCATCATCAATGCGTCGAATTGTCCCGCAAAAGGGGCAAATTGCGGCGATTGGCCATCCAAACCGCAGAAGGGATAAAGTGTGCCATAGTCAATTAGGGAATACAAATTATTATTGTTGTGTTGTTGTTGATCAAAGCCAATTATTGTTTGAGCAGAGGAGGGGAATGCCGTGGTGGAATTGGCCGCTAATGAAGGTGGTGCCATCATTGAGGTAAAGTCGAACATCATGGAGGCTGGAACCTAATCACCCAAATGCCAGCAGCGCACCAAAGTGGTCCATAGGCGCGCGCGTCTGGGCGATGGCAACAGAGAAAAAAGATTGGATGATCCCAGCCACCAAATCCCATGCTTTTCATTCAATCTCTTCTAGGACTGCCCTCAAGACTCGCGCGGTTCCATTCCATATTTTACCCTTATGATCGGACTGGTTATGCCCTTGCCTTTTTGCCTGGATTCACCCCAAAATAAATCCTAAGACCCAAATCCCAAAATCCCAGGGAAAAATATAGGAACTTATTTAGTTAAAAAAAAATCCGCAAAAGTAAAAGGGAATCTTTGACTCGAATTTGCCAATTTTTTGGTCCCCAAATCTATCCCTAATCTAAGCCTTAACTTTAAAAGTTGGGCTGCAAAGCCAAGGGTCCCGTCCCCCTCCTTTACTTTTGCAAATTGCGGACTTAATTAAACTTAACAAATTTCGTAAAATTATAGCTTTAAACTTTGCCTTTTAGACCAATCCTTTGAGAATTAATAAGCCTTAAACACCTACTTATTAGCCCTAAATATTTCTCCCTTGTGAATTTGGGTTAGCACTTTTTGCCTCACCTGCTGCTGTTGTTGCTGTTGTTGACAATCGGTGCCGAAATAGTGAATTGGCATCATTGCGGATTGTTGGCCATGCTGTTGTTGCTGTTGCCCGAAAGATGGCGACGCCTGCCTCGTTGTGGAAGAATAGCCGGATGAAATTGGCACTGGCTGAAGGGGACTAATGGAGGCCGCATTTGTGGGCATCAAATTATTTGGATTATGTGTCAATGATGAAGGATTTGAGGAGGAATTGACGGGGGCACGGGCAACCGGCTGCATTTCCACAATAATTGGTCGATCATTGGCATTGACATTGGAGGCATATGAATCGGCACCGATGGAATTTGGTGGCGTTTTTTGTTGTGACGGGGATGTGGCCAACAATGGGACTGGCACTGACGGAGGATTTGGCATCATCATTTGTGGATTAGGGGAATTATGGTGGTGGTGGTGGAAATTTTGTTGTGGCTGCTGGAAATCTGCAAAATTGAAAGGGGAATTTAAAAGATTTTCTATGAATTATGGAAGAAGCAAACAAATTGGGGCAATGAATTTTGTTAGGTTAAAAGATGGGAAATTTTTGATGAAATTTTGGGGCAGCCAATTTACTGGCATTGCCAAATATTGGCCAAACTTTCTAGTTTGATTTCTCTTTTAAGAAGGTGATGGGGGAATTGCTGTGTAAATTGGCAAAAAAAGAAGGGGAAATTGATGGCTAAAAATTATGAAAAATGGATTTGAAAAAGGGAAATTTTTTGTGCTTTCAAAATTTGAATAAGCCCTAAGGGCTGAAAATTTGAATTAATTGGGGTTGAAAAAGTTTTGGTGGAAAAAAAATTCTGAATAAAGCCAAAAAATGTGGAAAAACAATCAATTATAATTAGGGCTGAAAAAAGCAAAAAATGAGTCACAGAAATGCAAAAAATCAGTGAAAAATCAAGCGGAGAACTTTTGCTATGAAGTCTAAAATTTGAGGGTGGAACGGAAGCCAACCACCATTTTTTTTTGAATTTAATGATGAAAGAATTAAAGAGGAGCGGAAGGAAGGGGAACACGCGATTCATTCACAACCCAAAAATTTATGGCCAATTTATGGCCTAAAAAAGACAATTCATTGACGACAATTCAAATATGCGAAAGAGGATATACCCTTCCTCTTTTGTCAAATTCCAATTCTAATCATTTTCCTATTTCGCTTTTTTGTTGTTGCCAGTCTCCTCCATTTAGGACACTTTTTACTGATTAGAAATTAAAATGATTACTGATTAGAAAATTGGAGGGGAAGAAAAATGGAGTCTCCAGACGGAAAGGAAGAAAGGCGACATTTTTGAAGAGGATGGAAGAATAAAAAAGGGAGGTGATATTTGATTTCGCCCTAAAGAAGGGTTGAATAATGAATGAATGGAAAATGGGGCCAAAAAGAAGAATTGGAAGGTTCGAAGTCGACGCTCGACGTGACATTTTCACCCTGCTGGGCCGGCGATAATCCTCCACCCACCCCCACCCTGTCCATTTTGCTGTGATTATCAGCACAAATTTTGTTGTGATGAAAGGAGGCCGGAAGACGACCTTCTTTTTTGGCCCAATTCTATCCTTTTTTGGAATTTTTGTGTTGGCCTAGCAGTATTCGTCTAGGAAGATGAACCCCGTTTTGATCCCCCCTGCATTTTTGGGATCATAGGGAAAAAATGTGGGAAGAGAATTTTGGCAAAGGTGAAGGTGGCTTATTTCCTCTCTTTTCTTGGCCTTTTTTTTGTTGGCCCTGGATTTGACCCTCTAAATCGTCCTCCTCCCCTTGGGGGGGGGGGGGGGGATGATCCATAGGAGAAAATGAGGGGAAAATGGATGAGGGAAGGAAGGCGTAAACATGAAAAAATTGGAATATTTTGGGCGTTTTGAAAGGTGCTAAAAAGATGCTTTATTGTCCCTGTTTTGGCCCATTCATCATCACCATCACATTTT
Source organism: Pratylenchus scribneri (assembly GCA_030063045.1). Taxonomy (NCBI): domain Eukaryota; kingdom Metazoa; phylum Nematoda; class Chromadorea; order Rhabditida; family Pratylenchidae; genus Pratylenchus; species Pratylenchus scribneri. Next base: position 625,691 of record JAQSEB010000185.1, on the reverse strand, counting down.
GGAGCGAAAGATACTTTTTTTGTGGCCTCATTTTTTGTTGGCCCTGGATTTGACACCCAATTGCCTTCCAAATCGTCTCCCATAGTTTCGGGATCCATAGGAGAAAATGAGGGTCAGAGGGAGGCGTGATAAACATGAAGAAGAAATTGGAATATTTTGGGCGTTTTGAAAGGTGCTTAAAAAGATGCTTTATTGTCCCCATTTTGGCCCATTCATCACCATCACATTTTGGAAAGGACGGAACCTGGATTATTTGCCTAAAATGAGAAGAAGGCCTCCAAAAATGGGAAGGCGAAAGGGAGGAATTTTTGCCTGATTCATCCTCGAGAATCATTCATTTCTATGGCCCATCCCAAATCGTCGGGAAAAGGGAGAAGTGGGGGAAGGGGGAGGAGGCCAAGGCGATAAAAAAATGATGGGCGGGGTGAAAGGGTGAATGTGTTGAAATTGAAAGGGGGAAATGCGCGAATCAAAAAGGGAGAAAGGAAGAAGAATTTTGGGAAGGGGCGAAGGGCAAACAATACAATAAAATGGGGGAAAATATTATCGAGGAATGAATGGGATGAAATGGAGGAATGAAATGAATTGCCATGGCCAAAAAAATGGAAGAAAAGCTGGCCAAAAAAAAAGGAAGAAAAATGTAAAGGAAAAGCCTCAAAAATGTGAAATGCCTGGAGGCTAGAGGGTACAAAAATGGGCATTGATGGCAAGGGAATTCTTAGAATTTTTAGATGGATACTGTCTACCGAAAAAAAACATTGAATTTGTCGACTACTTTTCTTGTCAAAAAAATTCTTTTTGAGGCCATATTCCTTGGCCATAACAAAGTGTTGGGGTCACATAGTATTTAGGCTTTAGTGTTAAAATAAAGCGGGATATTAAATTAAGCTATTTTGGCTATGAAAAAACTCACTTTGTTGCTGGGGATGGCCAAACGTTGGATGATCCACAAATTGATTATATTGATGATAGGCCATAGCATCTTGATTTTGATGGGAGAAATGTTGATGAGAATATTGCTGTGGATGTGGATAATTTGAATTGGGAATTTTGGAGGAGATGGCATTCATTTGTGATTGGTGATTTTGTGCCATTTTCTGGAAGAAAATTTAATTAAAATTTCGTCCGAATTAACAAAGGAAGAATTGGGAAGGAATAAGAAAATTAAAGAATCGAGATTCGGGAATCGGGAGTGAATGTGAATATTTGTTGCCAAATGCCAATGATGTGATGATGAGTTGAGTTGCCAAAAATATCGCCTATAGAAAAAGTGGGCGGCTCGAGCCTTCCCCCAAATGTCCACTGTCCAGCAGAGGCCACCGTCTCCGCCCACCACCAAATTTCCTTCCCACCCAAATTGTTGCCTATTTTTGTTGCCTTCTTTCTTTTGACCCCATTTTGCCCCCCTCCTTTTTATTTTTGGGAAAGGGAAGGAAGGGCTGGGGAAACGGTAAAATTTGTGCGCATCGGAGAGAGGAACCAAATTGAAGGGTGGGGATGGAAGTCAATTTAAAAGGGAGCAAAGGGGGTTTACAATTTTGACTCGGGGAAGGTTTAGGGTATAATTTAACGGAAGTGGGGCTAATATTTATGATTTGGAAGGAAGTTTAGAAGAATATTTTGCTTTTGGGCCCCTCAAACCTTCAAACAAACAAATACATTTTGGAAGGAACGAGGAAATATCCATTTCATCTAATTGTCCATAGAATGACCAAAACAAACAAACAATACAAAAATTGATAAACTGTATTTAAGGAGGGGCCTAAAATTGTTGAGTAAGCCTCAAAAAGTCAAAAATCGGCCAAAGGCAAAACAATAAATCGGCCTTTTAAAATCTTTTATCGCTCAAGGGAAGCAGCAGGGCCCGTTCCTTTTGGCCATAACTCAACAAGGCATTAGCCAATTTTGGAAGACAATATACCATTTTAAAGCCAAAAGTGTCCTTTACAATTTGGCCTTTCTTATTTCATTAATAAAAGCTCTATAAATAGCCAGAGGGCAAACTGTTAATTTAAGTCTTTGACCTCGATAGAGAAGAAGGGTCGTTCTTTTGGCCATATCTCAGCGAGGCATTAGCCAATTCCGGAAGGCGATATACCATTTTAAAGCCAAAAGTGTCCTTTTCAAATTTAACATTCTTAAATTTTATGAAATCATTTAAAATTTTACAAAATCTAGGCTTTACATAGGTTACATATCTTTAAGTGTAATTAACCCGAATTATTTGAGGAAAAGCCCCTTATTTTACAAATTATTTTAGTAATTCAAAAAATAAGATTAGCCACATTTTAGAGGACATTTAGAGCTTTAAAATGGCATATTACCGTCCTAAATTGGTTGCTTCCTTGTTGAGATATGGCCAAAAGAATTGGCCCAAACATAATAAAGTGTCCTATTTCTTGGTCAACCTAAAAAATGAACCAAAAGGTGTCAAACAAGGCCAAAAGTGTGATTGGCATTTTGCCCAAATGGAATATGGAGTATGCGCTCTGTGATCGAAAATTTTTGTGACATGCCGCAAATTTTTAATGGAATTTTAAGGAGGCGGAATTTTGTGCCATTTAAATGCCGCCCAATTAAATTATTAAATATATTAAAAATAGGGAATAAAAACACAAAAATTATGAGGGACTTTGCCCCCCGCTTTTTGGTTGAGAGGACAATTAGGTTATGGCGACATTTCCAAACAGAATTTTGTTCAATCTTTGTGGGCGGCATTCTACCTTTTTTCTGACATTTATTTGGCCAAAAAATGGTCAAATTTGGGAAGGGAAAATAGACATTAGGAAGGAGGTAAATTAAATTTATAAAAATTAATTCAAATGGGGGAAGGAGGCCTTTGGAAAAAATTTGGCATTTTTATGCGCATTTATGGCTGATCATTTGACATTTTTTTTTGAGGTTGTTTGTAAAAAAATGGCAGTAAGAAAGACGAATGGGGGTCTATATATAGGCTGGCCGTTCTTTTGGTTCCTTTATTTGGTGCCAATTGTATACAAAAATTTAAATGAATGAATGGGATGATGGCATTTACCCTAACCCCTAAAGGCATTCTCTTTTTTATATACTATAGTATTTATTTGGCCAATTTTTATGTATGAAAATGACCAAATTTGGGAAGGAAAAATAGACATTAGGAAGGAGGAAAATTAAATTTAGAAAATTACAATGGACGAAAAGTTGGAGGTTGATGTTTGGAATTGGCATTTTTAAGAGCATTTTGGCTAACCATTTGGCACTTTATTTAGGGTTGTTACTAAAATGTTGACAAAAAGTAAGAAAGATGGAGTTTTTATATGTAAGTAGGGCTTCCTTTTGGTTCAAATTTTTGGTATCATTTAAAAATTTAAATTAATGAATGAATGGACGACGGAATTTGGCACAAAATTTTTGAATTTGGTTCAAAATCTTTCAATTTATATAGCATTTTTGTTTATGGCCTAATTAAATTTGATTCTTAGGAGGCTGATGAAATTGTTCAAAATACTAATTTGTGTACAGCCTAAATTTAATTAAATTTAAAATTTGCCTAAAATTTTTAACTTTTTCTGCCAATTTTACAATTGGTTTTCAAAGAGCAGCGCACAAAATAGAGGTGGAGGGAAGGGGATGAATGATTTCGGATAATTTCATTTCGTACACAAAAATTAATTTGGTGCATTTTTGACCCAGAAATCACCTATCGCCCTGGTGAAAGCTTATTTTGATGAAATTTGGTGGTATTTTTGTGCGTAAATCTACTAAATTTGATCCATGACGCACATAAAAGGCGACGGTATAAATGAACATTATACAGTGTGATTTATTTTTGGATGGCGAAACTAGAAACTAGAAAAGGCAAAAATGGCCAATGGACATTGGCCAATGCACAAATGTGAATAAAATTAATGAAATTTATTAAATTTAGTTAAGACAAACAGAAGAATTGAGTGCCTCATCAGGGGCGTTCTTTTGGCCATAGCGCAACAAGGAAGCAACACATTTAGGAAGGCGATATTCATTTTGAAAGCCATAAATGCCCATAAAAAGGGGCTTTAAGCCTTCCAAAATTGGCTAATGCCTTATAAAGATATGAGACAAAAACTAGAATTATTGAGCGAATCAGGATATTTCCACTATCTGAGCTGTTCTTTTGGCCATAGCGCAACAAGGAAGAAACCAATTTTGGAAGGCAATAAGTCAATTGAAAGCCCTAAATGCCTTCTAAAAAGTGGCTTAAATATTTTTTGAAAATTCAAAATAATTTACAAAATAAGTGGCTTTTCCTCAAATAAATCGGGTTCATTACACTCAAAGGAACATTTAACTTTCTTTAAGCCTGGATTTCATAAAATTTTAAAGGATTTGATAAAATTAAAAATGGCTACTTTTTAGAGGACACTTTGGGCTTTCCAATATTTTATTGTCTTTCTGAATTGGCTGATGCCTCAATGAGCTATGGGCCAAAAGAACGGCCCTTCTTCTCTATCGAGGTCAAAGATTTAAAAGGCCGGCTTCATTTGCCCTTTAGCCATTATGAAATTTAAAAAGGCTAGTTTATAGAGGACACTTTAGGCTTTCAAATGGCATATCGCCTACCCGGATCGTCTAATGCCTTTTTGAATTACGGTCGAATTGGCGCACTCATCCGCAGCCATTGTTCCCTTCTCGCCCTGAGGGAGAATCACTGTATTAGGATTTGTTATTTTCCGTAAAAGGGAATGGCTATTTTTGACATTTTTGGGAACTTTTTGATCCGTATTCCTTAAAATTTTGTAGATATTTAAAATCCGGTTGCCTAAGAAAATGAATCAGGCAAAATTTTGGCCAAATGAATTGAAATTTCCGAAATGGGCAAAAACAATTCAAAAAAATGGCCAAAAAATAATTACAAAATTCTAAAAGGAGAGAAGAAAGGCATCCTAATGAAAATAGCAAAGTGGAAAACAATAAAATATAAAGAATGGACACAATTTTACCAAAAAATGGAATATGAATAATCGCTGATGAGGAATGACAGCCTTGGTGCTGATAATTTTTTATTATGATGATGAGGGTGGATGGAAAGGTTAATGAATGGAAATGGCCAAATTGACTGGACGAGGATGATTAATTTTCGTTTTTATTTTGTTTTTGCACAAAACAAAAAGAGTGAAAGGAATTGGGGGAACGCCCCTCCGAAAGAAATGGGGCTTTTTCATGCGTCCATCGAGCTTTTTGCTCCATAACTCAATGATATTTTGGCTAATCTTGGAAAACGATATGCCACTTAAATTGCTGAATTTCCTCTACAAATTGGTTATATTTTAAATTTTTTTTAATTAAGAAATTTTATGGAGAAAATGAATTTTCCCCGCTCTGCTGAACATGGTAATTCTTGCATCGGAATCGGAATGGAGTTTTTGGCCAATTTCTAACCAAGGCATCATCCAATCCAAAAAAACCAATATATTTAAAAGATCTGAATTTCCTCTACAAAATAGCCTAATTTAAACATTTTTTATCTACAAAATAATTTGGCTAAAAACGTATTTTTCCCCGAAGAGCACTGAATATTCCTATTGTCAAACTTTTAGTTATTTTAAAGCCAAAAATGAAAGATTTGGGAAAATTAATAAAATCCAATTGATAGAGGACATTCAGGCCTTTAAAATGGTGTAAAGCCCTTCAAGATAGGCATTTGACTCATTGAGAAATTTGCTAATAAAATAATTTGGTTAAAAATAGGATTTGGTCATTCCCATTCTCAAATTTTTAATTATTTCAAACTGAAAATGTTCAATTTAAAGAAACTAATAAAGCCATTGATAGAGGACATTCTGGCCTTTAAAATGCTATAATGCCTTCCCAGATTGGCATTTGCCTCGTTGGGAAATTGGCCAAAAATAGGATGGACTTCCGTCAATTATGGCCATCCCATTTTTTCACACATTTTTATGCCTTTTTTCTTTTGTTTTTGTGCCCAATTTGTGCTGATTAAGGATGGGGTGGAGGTAATGAATGGAAAACAACAACGGCGAAAAAAAGTGTCCAGTCACAATGGTGGCCTTTCGTGAAATTATCTTCTCCATTTGCTGCATTTGGCCATTCATTCCATTCAGTTGGCCGCCCTTATCAATTTCTCCTTTTGTTTTATTTTTTTTATCAATCCGCTTAACACCCTCTTTCGAACAATTGCCGGTCGATTTAGGACAAATGATCAAAATTTTCGGACCAAATACAAACATCAACTACAATACAAATTTGAAAGGAAGAATGGGATTATGGAAAGATGATGCAATTAAAAAGGGGGAATAATTGGAGAATGTTCCGGAAAGTGCAGACCAATTTACGCAATGAATTTTGTGCACATTTTGTGAAGAACATTCATTTACCATCTATCAATTATAAATTCGAAATTAAGAAGAATGAAGAATAAATTCAGTATGAAAAATGTCAAAAATGTTAATGTCAATCTTCGTTAAATAAATGTCCGTAAATTTGTTGTTATTTTGGTTGTAAAATTCTTCTGCTGAATCTCCTTGATCCACGGCTTCTCCTACCGCAGCCATTGAATTAGAGGAGGCTGTAGAATGAACATTCACAAATAAACCGTATTTTTTACTAATATTGGACCCTTATCTAGTAAAAACCCTCCCCCTTTTTCTCTAATAAAAGCGCCCTTTGGGGAGAGACTGAAAAATAGTATACCCCAAGAGCCAGGAAAAATACGGTATACAAAAGCTGCCCCCCCACCTTTCCCCCTTTTGTATTTTGTTCATACCATTTGATCATAGATCCCCTCCATTCCATTCATTTCAAATTCCATTCATATGTCCCATTTTGAAAAGGGCAAATTGATGTGGACAAAACAATAATGCCTCCAAAAAAAGGGTGGGGAAAAGTCTGGCGACATTTCCATTCAATTTTCTCCATTTCCGTTATCACTTTCCATACCAAATGTTGCTGCCACCAGCCGATTTGATGGGTGGATTGTCAGCTTCTCCATCATATGATCGGCGAAATTTCAACAAAAGAAGAAAAGGAAGGTGGAATGGATGGTCGAGACAACGGTGAAGAAGAAGAAGAAGGCCCCAACAAAATTCATGTGCAAATTGCCTTCCAAGACATTTCCCTGTGGCTCTAATCAGTCCAGTCCAGTCAGCCGTTTTCACTAATCCGCTTACCACCTCCCTCTTTCATTATATCGTCCTTTTTGCCCAAAAAGAAAATTAAAAAGGCAAAAAAAAAATAGCAAAAAAATGTGCACAAGTAAATGACAATTGGGGGATTGGCCAATTTGGGAAGAGGGCAAAGAAGAGTTTTTTGGAGTTTAGGAAATTGAAATTGGAGGAAATTTTGCCGTGCTACCGAATTTCATGCTCTATGAGTTCCATTTTGGACCGGCTGATAAGAAAAGGGGAAACAATTAAATGTTGGTGGCCAATGTTCACTGTTGGTTATGATTTTATTGAATTGATATTTTACATTTTTTTGATCCTATGTGAAGTGTGAATGTGAATTTCAAATTGAGAAATTGCCTCCTCATAAATTTGGTGTTGAATTGAAGGCGATAAAGTTGGTTAACCATTGGAAAATAAATCAAATTAGATTAAGCAAAATATAAATGGATGAACAAATAGAATCCTACCTAAGGTGTTATCAAAATTTTTCGATCCAAATTCTACAGTATTTCAATTAAATCGAGATAATTCAATGATATCCTCTGGCATTTTTCCCCTTGATGAAATCAACTATAATAATGAAATTGATTCATTTTGTTGTATTTAATTATTGTAAAGGCTTCAATGGTTACAAATCAAAAGGCATATTTATAAATCAGAATTGGGGCAATTACAAATCAGAATTACAATTTGGTGCAATTACAATTTGGTGGAATTAAAAATCAGAACAATCAGAAATGGGGCAGTCCAGATAAATAATTCCGTACAAAATTAAATGCATTTCATATTAAGATTTGCGTCAATTATGAGTTATGACCTTCATTTCCATTAATTTTAACTTTTTATTCAACCCCCAAATGTTTGAATGATAATTTGGGAATCGAATGGACTTTAGCCTGCATACTTATTGTTCTCATTATTACAATTTTACAATCGTTATAGTTTTATCTTTTGATAAATGATTCCAATTTTAATTTAACGATTTCCGCTTTGCGGTACAGTTCTTTAAACAATGAATAATTTTATTTGCTTGACTCATTGGCCAGTAGCCACCATCCTCCCCACCCAATTTGCGTCAATTGACAATGTCCATTTTTGGCCATTCATTGAATTTATCATTTCCATTTCATTTTTGTTCCAATCTTTTTAATTCTTGCAGGAATTTTCTGGGACCTATACCGAGCTTTTTTCTTATCAGCAAATAAAATAATCAAATAAATTCGCCTTTAATTCTGCTCTATTTTTGATTTTTTTTGAAAAAAGATCATCGTTTTCATTAAATTTTGTAATCAGCAAATTATGTGAATGATGTCTCAAAAAAAAGATGGAAATGGGCGAATGGATGTTGGACTTTAGGGGCAAATCATTGAACTTTGTGTTTTTTTTTTTGGAAAAGAAATGATATATTTAGCATTTTCGGCAAAATTTATGGCCATTTTGAGCGAAAATGACAAATTTGCCTGAATTTACAATTAAATTATATTTAAAATTAGTCGAATGAAAGAAATTGATGGAAACTAAATTCGCAAAGCTGAATAATATGAAAGAAAGGGAAAGGGGTATTCGTTTCGTTTATATTTTATTCTGTTTCATTCCGGAAAGAATTCTGATTTTCATTCCGGAAAGAATTCTGATTTGCATTCCGGAAACAATTCTGATTTGCATTCCGGAAAAAGTTCTGATTTTCTTTCCGGAAACAATTCTGATTTGCATTCCGGAAAGAGTTCTGATTTTCATTCCGGAAAGAGTTCTGATTTTCATTCCGGAAAGAATTCTGATTTTCATTCCGGAAAGAATTCTGATTTGCATTCCGGAAAGAGTTCTGATTTTCATTCCGGAAAGAGTTCTGATTTTCTTTCCGGAAACAATTCTGATTTGCATTCCGGAAAGAATTCTGATTTTCATTCCGGAAAAAGTTCTTGATTTTTATTCCGGAAACAATTCTGATTTGCATTCCGGAAAGAATTCTGATTTTCATTCCGGAAAAAGTTCTTGATTTTTATTCCGGAAACAATTCTGATTTGCATTCCGGAAAAGTTCTGATTTTCTTTCCGGAAACAATTCTGATTTTCATTCCGGAAACAATTCTGATTTTCATTCCGGAAACAATTCTGATTTTCATTCCGGAAAGAATTCTGATTTTCATTCCGGAAACAATTCTGATTTGCATTCCGGAAAGAGTTCTGATTTTCATTCCGGAAACAATTCTGATTTTCATTCCGGAAAAAGTTTTTGATTTTTATTCCGGAAAGAATTGTTCTGATTTTCATTCCGGAAACAATCTGATTTTCTTTGCGGAAAAAATTCTGATTTTCATTCCGGAAAATGTTCTGATCCAGAAAAATTCTGATTTTCATTCCGGAAAGTGTTCCTGTTGGGGTTCTGCTTAATTTATACTGTAGCTAAAATATTCAAATAAATATGGCAAAATATAAATGAAATTTGATACCATTCTATTTCTTTACCCAAACTCTTAATTCCGCATAGTATATGATCGGAAATCAATCAATAATACTATAATAATAATGGAGATGGAGGGAGGTTGCTATTGCAGATTGTGGAATATAGAGTAGAGTTGCTACTGGCCTCTGCTGGCTTACTTTAGCAGAATCATAAAAAAATAATTCCGCGTACCATCCAATCCAAAATTATTGCTTTTGTACCTTCTCTTCTTAAACCTTTTTTTACTAGTACAAAAAAAATTCAAGAAAAGTTTATACGTACTTTCATTTATTATTATTTTATTTAATTAAATTAAATCTAATCTTTATTATAGCAAAAGCAAAAACCAATCAATCCAAGAATAATCTTTTTTTCGAAACTACTCAACAAAAAAGAAAACAGCGATACTATAATGCATCGTCGTGGTGGAAATCTAAACAATCCTGATGCCTATTATTCATCATATGGCGAACCACCTCTTTTCAACGTACCAATGGTCAGCCGTGGTAGATATGAACACCGTCCCGCCGGAAACGAACCAAGCTCGGCAATGGCTGCTGGCCGTGGAGGTGGTGGATTCGAAACAAGCTCTGGAATGCCTGCCGGCCGTGGTGAACGTGGCGGATTCGAACAAGTGCTGGATCTGGGGATGCCGCATTCAATTTTCCGCCTTTACCTTCTGTTGGCCGCGGTTTGTTTTATAGCGGAATTCAAATTCATCATAATTTCTAAAATCTTCAGGTCGTGGTGCTGGCCGTGGATACTTCAACACAAGCGCGGGAATGCCTGCTGGCCGTGGCGGTTTGGACACAAGTGCGGGAATGCCTGCTGGCCGTGGAGGCTTGGACACAAATGCGGGACTTTCTGCTGGCCGTGGCGGCCTTGACATCAGTTCTGGACCTCCGCCTCCCGTTGGCCGTGGTGGTTTGTTTGACTTTTCAACATTCAATATAATTCCAAAAACTTTAGGTCGCGGTGGTCGTGGAGGCTTCGAACTAAGCTCTGGAATGCCTACTGGATTTGGAAGCACCGAAACCAGCACAGCACCACCCCCAGCTGGCCGCGGTTAGTTCAACTAATTCGATTTCTATATAATTCCAAAATTTTCAGGTCGTGGTCGTGGAGGCCTCGACTCAAGCAGCACAGGAATTTCTGCTGGCCATGGCGGCATTGACATCAGTTCAGGTCCAGCACCTCCTCCATCTGGCACTCCATACACTTCAGCACCTCCTCCCTCTGGCCGCGGTGGTTTGTTTTGCTGATTTCAATTTTAGCACCATCTCCAAAATCTTCAGGTCGTGGTGGGCGTGGAGGCTTGGACACCAGTTCCGCCGGTTCCCAAATTTCTACTGGTATTGGCGGCATGGACATCAGCGCAGCACCTCCTCCTTTTGCTGGCCGTGGTTTGTTCAGTAGATTCGATTTCAACATATAATTCCAAAAATCTTCAGGTCGCGGTCGTGGAGGCTTGGACACAAGTGCGGGAATGCCTGCTGGCCTTGGCGGTATTGACATCAGCAGTTCAGGACCTCCTCCACCTCCCGTTGGCGGCCGTGGTTTGTTAGACTTTCATTCGACAAATTTCCAAAATCTTCAGGTCGTGGTGGCCGTGGAGGCTTCGAAACAAGCACGCCTGCATGGAGTGGCGGCCGATTCGACACAAGCTTTGGACAATCTATTGCACCTGGCAGCATGGAATCAGGAAGAGGAACTCCAGTTCCTGGTCAGTTTGGCGGTTTTTTAACCATTCAATATTGTTTTGAAAAACTTCAGGTCTTCTTGGTCGCTTCGAAATGGTACCCGGCGGAGTGGTAGTACCGGTTGGATACGACACCCGTGGTGGACGTGGCCGCTTTGACCTCAGTTCGGGACCTCCTCCATCCGATACCCAATACACTTCAGCACCTCCTCCCGCTGGCCGTGGTGGTTTGTTTAGCTGATTTTGAATATAAATTTCTAAAAATTTTCAGGTCGTGGTGGGCGTGGCGGCCTCGATACCAGCCCTACCAGTTCCCTATTCTCTGCTGGCCGTGGTGGCCATGGGCAAGGAAGCACTGCCGACACCAGCTACGAAGGAATTCCTCCCGATCATGCAGAGCGTCAAATGGCTCCAGGCGTTGCGTCCGGACTCGCTCAAGAAGGTTATTTGATAGGAGATTAATTAAAAAATTGCAAATAACATTTTCAGTCACTCAAATGATGCCATGTCATGAATGCAAGAACACTGGCGCCGATTTTATCCGCCTATTGAGCCATAAACTCAACGACATTGCCGACCAACTCGATCAACAACAACAATAATAGCGCCAATGATGAATGGGGACAATAAAGAAATAAAAAATCTAATTTAATCCCCCGAATATTTTGTTTTCGCATCATTGTTTTGTTCAGACCTGCTGTTTTCTTCTAATATAAACCCAATTTTATTCCAATTCCAATCATCTTCCCCCGAGCTTTCTGCTGACCAACCAAAAATGATACTGACATAAATTTGATTTTTGATGTAAATTTCATTTTATTTGACACATATTTAAATTGAATAAATTTGTTCCAACCTTTGTAATCGAGTTTAATTTTAGTCAATTAAGAATTTTGGATCGGGTTTAAGTCCGCTTTTTTCTTCACAAAGGAAAATGGGGATTTAGGGTTAGGTGAAATGATTTTTATCCCATTATATCCGTAACCTATCCCTAATGACCCTAACCATAATCCTGATGATCTTAAAGGAGGGACTCCACCTTTTCCTTCTTTGAGGAAAAAAGCGGACTTGCCATCGTAAATTCCGCTTCCCACGGAAATTGAAAGCCTACCCAAAAAATAATCAATAATCACATTTGGATGAAATTATTTATCATCAAAAAATCAAAATATAGGAACAGAAATAATAAATTATATAATTAAAAATGTTCAAAAATTAATATTATCATTTTTTTGGGTGATATGAATATTTGAAAAAGTGCGGATATTTGGGGTCAATGTAAGAGATGGTCATCATTTTGTGCTGATTAATCCGCTCCACCACCATTCAACAATGGCTCATTCTCCTGCTGCTGGCCATTGTTGCCGTTGCCGCGTTGTTTTGCCTTCGCCCAAATCAGTCGAATGTCGTGGAGGAATCGGCGTAAAAGGCACGAGGCGGACAGAATATTCTGTAATGGAATTTGGTGGTTATTAGGAAAAACTATAAAGAATTAACCATTAAAATGAACAAATAGAAGACCCAATTCCAGCCAAGCCTGTTCTGAATGATTGGCACGAAGAGTTGGCCAAGCGCGGAACCAGCTGAGCCAGTGCCATCGATGAGGCCAGTCACGGTGGACATTGCCTGCAATGAAAATGGAAATATTTTGTTTGCATCATTTGATTATTATGTTTTGGCTTGGGTTTAACCAATTCTAACTTAGTTTTGAACTATTAAACCAAAATTGGTTTCAATCGTTAAAAACCATTTAATTTTGACCAAACCATTAAACCTTAAACCGTTAAAATTTTGGCGTTTAAACCGTAAAAAGGAGGAAATTGGGAGAAAAATTTTCCCACTTTTATTTATAATTTAAAAAAATAACCTCAGAATTTCCGGCCAATGCCGGTTGTGAGCCCAAATCCACGGCAATTGTGCCCACAATCAAATTGTATGGCCTGGAAATGGTGAAGCCCAACAAAGTCATGCCGAATGCATGCAACAATTGATTGGCACCAAAATTGGCATAGAGGAAAAGGAGGGGGAGTGAGGCGACCAACATGCCCAAAAGCACAGGGCTTCGATGCTTTATGCGGTCCTAATAAAGTGGAAATTTTAAATTAATTTTTGGCTAATTTTAAATTATTTTTTGGTCAATTTTTTAATATTTTTAAAATTAATTTTGGTCATTTTGACCAAATATTTACCGATGCAATTCCGCCCAAAACGGAGCCAACAATGCCACCAATGTCGTACCAAATTGCCAGTTGATTTGTTTTTGACTCATCCCAACCGTATTTGGTGGTCAAATAGAAGGGCAGCCAGAAGAAAAATGCATAATTGACGAATTTGAGGCAGGCATTACAAAGGCAATACTGCAAAAAACAATAATTAAATTAAATTTTCTTTATTAATTTTTGCGGATTTTTTTCTAATTTTGACTGATATTTTTGGAAATTTTGTTTAAAAAATTTCCAAAAATTTTCCTATATTTTGATTCGGATTTGAGATTTAACTAACCGGCAAAACGGAGGGCAATAAAATTGCTTCGTACATTGTAATTGGACGAGTCGCTGGCGGCCTTAGTGGTTGGCTGCTGCTCGATCTGCAAATTTTTGGAAATAATTTCAAATCAAATTCTCTCCATAAAGCATTTTTAATGAAAATTGACCAAAAAAATTTACGACTCAAAGGGACCCTCTTTACTTTTGAAAAATTTAGGTCTCGGGTTCGAATCCGCTTAGAGGACAATAATTTTTTCGCCTTTGATTTTCACTTTTATGCATTTTATTGTACATTTATAGACGAAATACACAATTTCGAACCAAAAATACTACCTGAAAATTTTTCTAAAATTCGATATAAGGAGGGAGGGGGTTCTCGGGTTCGAATCCGCTCCGAGTAAGTGAATTTTTTCAAACTTTATTGTCATTTTTATGCAATTTTTATACATCATATTGTACATTTCTAGACAAACTAAAATACTATTTCGAACAAAAAACATTACCATAAATTTTTCGATCAAACCAAATTTAACCTGAATAAATCGCCGCCCCCTTCTTCCTCATCCTCCGATGAATCACTGGAATCGGATGAGGAAGAAAGTGTGTTGGTGGTGGAACACATTCCTCGCCTTTGTTGTCGTCCATTTCCATTTCGTTCATTTGGTGGTGGCCCGCCAAATTGTTGTGGAATTTGTTGAGGCGGTTTTGGGGAGACGAAGATGAGGAGGACGAAGCCACCGGCCAAAATGAGCAGGGAATTGAAGAGAAATGTGTTCTATGAAGGAGAGGGAATTTCATTTTTGGATATTGGAAATATTTAATTTGTCCAAAAAAGTGTTTAGTCGAAACGAAAAGTAGGTTTTAAATCGGTTCAGCGGTTTATCCTATATACACCTATAAACCGCATATTCAATCAATAGATCTTGTCAAAACGCATCAATTGATTATATTTTGAGTTTTGACTCGGCCCCGTCCAAAGACTAAATGGCTCGGTCGGTTAAATCGCCCAATAGTTTTATTCTCAGGTCGACGGTTCGATACCCGTTGGCGGCAAATAATTTTTTTCGCCTTTTTAAAATTTGAATTGAACCATTAAACCAAAACGGGTTTAAACCGTTTAATACCCTTTAATTTTGACCAAACCATTAAAAATTATGGCCAGTTCTACCTAATTTTGGGTATATGGTTTATGAATGTAGGACAAACCCCTTATTTAAACCGGTTTAATTATTTTCAATGTTTTTCGACAAAACAGTTTCTTTTAAGAAATTAATGCCTAACCTGATAGCCCATTGGCAAAATTAGTGAAATGATCAGGGCGCCGAGAATGTTGCCAACCGGCTGACAGGCCGCCCACAAGCCCATAATGAATCTAAATAGACATTTTTGTAAATTAATTTTAAATTAAAAATTAATTTAATATTTTATTAAATTTTTAAATTTGTCAGTAACCCTCGATTGGTGTGCGGAAACCAATTGGCCATAATGGCCACCACATTTGGCCATCCACAAGCCTGGACAAATCCAAAAAGTGCCCACCACAGAATGTACCAGGGAATTGAGTAGAAATTCAGCCAATAGGGCAAAGAGCCAAAGGCGGTCAGCTAAAAATGTGAATTTGAATTTAATTAAAATTAGCTTAATTAATTTATGAAAATTTTTTTATTAAATTTCACTAAAATAATTATAATGGTTTAAGGATTTGTCCAATATTCCCATAAATTTTAATGGTTTGGTTCAAAATTAAAGAGTCTTAAACGGTTTAAACCAATTTTGGATCAAATTTATTTATAAAAAAATCATTTGCCTTCACCGGGTATCGAACCGTTGACCCAAGAAGATGAACTCTGGGCGGTTTAACCGATTGAGCTACCCAGCGCCTCGTCTTACCTGACCACCAATAATTAGAATTGGTTTAACTCAAGCCAAAAACATATTCAAATGATGCTTATACTGACCAGCAGATTTATTGATTGAGTATAATTTTTGGAGGTCTAGGAAAACCATTGAACCATTATAGACATCTTTCCAACTTTCCATTTTCAGTGGTTTTTCGCCAAATTAAATTTTTTTTTGAATATTTTTTGTAATAATTTATTGATTAAATATGATGAATGAACCGTAATAGCTGAACCGGCCATTCCGCCGACCACCACCGACTTTGGACAGTACCGATCGCCGGCCCATCCCCAAAAGATGAGGGCAACGGCGTAACAAATCATGAAAAGTGCGTCCAAAGTGCCGAGAAATGTTTGGGCCGAGGCTTCATCCGGGAAAAGTGGCTGAAAAGCACAAAATTTTATTGCAAAAATAATTATTGGTGCAGTTTTTTTGTCAAAGCTTAATAAATTTTTAATACCGAATCTTAGACCTAATAAACTATCCGATAGAGTTTGTTTCTTGTTGGGATACTTCGATTGGCCTATAGATTGTCTGGGCCAGATCAAAACCAAATGCGGTTTAGACGGTTTAACACCCTTCAATTTTAACTAAACCCAGACAAGATACCATTCATTAGGAATCTTTATTTAATCAAATGAATGGTAAAAGATTCAATAGTCTAATGTAATGTTTATCAAAGGTTTTTGGCTTAAGATTTGTGCCAACTTAGTTTTTGGTTTAAGGTTTTTTTGGCCATCTTAAGATCAGCAGGCACTGAGTTTCCAAGCTTTCAACCAAAAACCTTTCCCAAAAAATTATTTTTTGAATTACTTTGTGCGTTCCATTGCCAATCCAATCAGCGGAAATTGATGATTTCACTCCGCTCAACGTTTTTCGGGCCGCATGATAGAGTGCATAACTGCGTGAATTTATGAAAATCGTTGATGGATTTGAGTGAATTTACCTGACAAAAGTCAACGTAAAAACAGTCAAATGGCCGGTACTGATGCGAATCATCCTCCACTCCTTTTTAATTAATTAAATGTTTTGTACAAATCCAAAAATAATAAAAAATAAATGATTAATTAACGAAAAAAAATCAAATAAAATCGCAAAAAATCGATTTATCAGAGAGGAAAATAAAATCACATAATACAAAGAAAAATGTTCCCTCCATCTATTTGATGTATTTTTCCATGAATTTTCGATGGAATTCCGAGCGAATGGCGTCATTTATGAAATTTGGCGTCTTCTTCCGTTCATCAATTCCACGGGCACAATTCTTGAACACCACATCGTCGTCCCAGCGGCGACGAACCTTGAATTCGGATGGGCCAGCCTCGGCGAGCAATGGATTGCCGTGGAGGATGTTCTCTTGCCGAATTCGTTCCTATAAAAATTTAAATTATTTATTTTTTCCTCAAATTTTTGAGTTCCAAAAGTTGTTTTCTTAAATTTTTCGATTCCAAAAGTTAAGGCTTCTCAAATTTTTGAGTTCCAAAAGTTAAGGTTTCCCAAATTTTTGGGTTCTAAAAGTTAAGGTTTCTTAATTTAAGTTCCAAAAGTTAAGGTTTCCCAAATTTTTGATTGAAATTAACCTGTTCCTCGCGCTCTTTAGCCTCACGTGCGGCTTTTTCCGCGGCTCTCTCCTTCCTGATCCGTTCCAGCTCGGCCATCAGCTCTGCCTCATTGTCGGAGTCGTCGTCCAAGTCGCTGTCGCCATCGTCAATTTCGTCCAGTGGATCATCGGCATCCAAATTTTGGGAATCATCCAGTCTTAAATGAATTAGTGTTTTTTCTTTATTAAATTTTCACTTTTACTTTTGACGTTTGTAGGATGGAACGCTGCTGATTGAACTGCCACCGCTGGAACGACGATCCTTTTGTGCTGATTGCTCCTTTTCTTCAATTTCACGGCGCAGATTCTAACATTTTGAATAAAATGTAATTTTAAAACATTCATTTTTATATTAACCTTTGCGCTGACTTCCTCCGGATGGGCCTGTCCTTTTTGACGATATTTGAGCTTCAAATTGGATGGCATGTCCCGAGCCGAATATTGCTGCGATAGCTTCGACAAATCACCTTCATTCCGTCCTGTGCCACCTCTGGCCGGATCAAATGTTGGACGATGAGCAGTGGTCATTTTTTAATAAATTGACTTATTTTTATTAAGCTGAAATAAACAATTAATTAAGTAAACATTTAAGCGTTCAAAATCTTAATTTTTTGATTTATTTTTTCATTTATCCGTCGCCGGATTATGCGGAATTTCGCTTTTCGCATTCATCTTCTCGCTCCTCTTTCCTCCAATTTTAAAAAGAACCATTCCATAATTATTTGAATTGGCGCCAATAATAAATTTATTTTTTCTTGAGGATAAAATGTCCACTTCGCCTCCAATTTTCAGCACATTCTCTCATCTTTCTTTATTTCTTAGCTTCATTTTATAACATTCTATTTTTTTATTTCTTGATTTTTCCACACTATTTCCATTTAAATAGACGAAATTCAATGTCTAAATTGATGAGAAAACGTCTACAATGCGCACGCAACTCCGATCCGAATTTTTGGTGATTTACTGCAAAATTGGCATGAATGTGCCGGCGGTGCAAACTGCAAATCAAGGTTCAAGATAAAGAAATAGAATGGGTATTAAGCTAGCTATGGAAGGCGTCAAGAATAAGAGATGACTAGGCAAAAACAACTGCTTTTCTTATCCGCAGCCACTAGGAATAGGATCTACAAAGGAGCCGAAAGCGAAAGTGTTAGCTGCCCGACAAATATTGAAGTGGTGAAGAGGAGAGGCCAACAAGTCTATGGCCATTTGCTCGCAGAGCAGCAGCATGCCTTTATCACGCCGCTGAAAACGCCCACATGAGTACTTCATGCCAAAAGCATATCCCCAGCAATATTTCTCGTTGTCTGCTCACTTTTTCAACAAAAGTGTCGCCAGCAGCAGAGCTTCTATTTATTTTTCTGCGAGCCTTCACATTTATCTTGACACACATATTGACACTTTTCTAAATGCTCTCGTTTATCCCTTCCACCAATTCATTTATCCCCACATTCGCAACTGATGGCGGATACTCTAAAAATATAATTGGAAGATATATGGATGGGGATGGAGATGGGGGATTTTGTGAGGGCCAAGTCCACGGAATAAAGAAAGGGAAATGTGATGGGAATGGGATGAAGGAACAGGACAGAGAGTGGGGGAAGATGCATAAGGATAAGGATTAAGGACACAGAGTGAGAGCTCAAGTAAGGTTGTTGTCTGAAAGTTGCACAAATTTTAAGCAGATTTCGCTTGCATACAAAACCAAAATTCCTACAAATGTAAAAACCATCAATATTCATCTTAAATCATTTATCGCTTTTTATCATTTTTTAATTAAAGGAACCAAAATTTGCAAAACAAAAAATTGTCTTAGGTAATTTGGAAAATTTTTTATAAAAATCTTTTATAAAATCTAGCCAGTTTTAAACCTAGCCTTAATCTAAGCTCCAAACCTTAATAATGAGCAGAGCAAGGCTGCAAAACGAAGCCTAATCCCTGCACTT
Source organism: Pratylenchus scribneri (assembly GCA_030063045.1). NCBI lineage: Eukaryota > Metazoa > Nematoda > Chromadorea > Rhabditida > Pratylenchidae > Pratylenchus > Pratylenchus scribneri. The sequence goes on along the minus strand of JAQSEB010000185.1, from coordinate 606,477 downwards.
TTGCGCAAATTGCGGATGTTAACTACGTACAACTACCAAAAATAAGTCCCCAATTTATTCACCTCAAATTTTTAATCATTTACCACTACATTTTACATTAAATTGTGATTAATTTTTAAACAGTCAAATTTATTATTGGAATATCTGCATTGGTGGAGCCGTGGAGTGAATATTACCTGTGAAATTTTAATATTAAATAAGCCTACACAAATTTGTTGCACACAATGTCTTCATCGACTGGCGGTGGTGGTGATGGCAAACAACCGGCAAGTCAACACACGATTCCACCACCAAAAACATCGGGAGCGGCGACCGGTGGACAGCAGCTGAGCGCCAGCGCCAACCAATTTGTGGACAAAATTGACCCATTCTCAAAGCGTGGAAACTCGCGCCGCCGGAGGCGACTGGTTGGGAGCAGCCGCTATCATACGGACAATGAGCCGGATTTGGTGCAACTTCAGATGCTAAAAGGTTAAATAAGAAAGAGTAATGGATAACAAATTAATTTGATTAGATGCACCACAAGCGGAACAGACTGGTTTGGCCATCCAAAAGCTGCAGCAATGTCAAAAAATATTCGATTTCTACGATCCAGTTTCGCAACTAAAGAGCAAGGAGGTAATCCAAATTATACAAAACGGAAAGTTAAAGTCTACTCTGTTCAAAAAGTCAAGGTTTCTCTAATTTTTGAGTTCCAAAAGTTAAGGTTTTGATGATTGATGAAAAAGAAGATGAGGATGAGACGATGAAGAAGAAGATGAGGATGATGAAGAAGAAGATGAGGATGATGAAGAAGAAGATGAGGATGATGAAGAAGAAGATGAGAAATGATGACGAAGATGGGGGATGATGATTGATGAAAAAGAAGATGAGGATGATGATAATGATGAAGAAGAAAAGGAGGATGATGACGAATATGATGAAAAGGATGATGAGAAATGATGACGAAGATGATTATGAATAAGTGAAAATGGCCCGGGAGAAAATTTATGCCACCTCTATCACAGATGATGGGCACTTTAAGAGATTAGCAGTTTTGACCGCCCCCTATCATCCTTTTCTCTTTTGTCCCCCAACTACCGTATTCCTTACTAGAAACCTATTCTATAGCCCATCCTAGAGAGAGAGAGAGGCATGAAATTTAAAAGTCCATGGGCTTCTAATTGAGAATTAATAATACATTAATACCGCAAATTTCTGAAACTAAAATAATTTGCTAACCTTTAACCATTGGCTCCACTGCATTCTTGATTTGTTGGATGGTCGCACGTTGGAATTCATTGCCCATGATCGCTTTGCACTTATCATAAATGGTAGCCACCACGTTTTCATGAAACGGACTCTATAAACAAAAAATTAAAATTAAATTTAAAATTAATGATTTTACCTTCTTGACCTGGACGACCAATCCATATGTGATATCATTCGGACCAACTGAAAAATATTTGCTTTATATTGATTTAAAATTTTGGTTAACCTACCCAAAATCGGGCGGACTCCCTTGTGCACTCCAATCCCCAAGAATGAACAGTTGTTCGGGAAATAGGGGCAGTCTGCTTCAACAAAACCAAATGCCGCCGGATCCTGGAAGTAGAAAACCGAAGCGGAGTAATGAGTCATGTTCCTTAAAAATGTGAGAGCAAATTAATTAAAATTTAATAGCAAAAAACTTACAAATCGTCGAAAACCATCTGCGAAGTGGCGATGTCCAAAAATTGTTCGACGCTGCGGTCATTTTGTTCCAAATCTCTGTCGAGATATGCGAAATCCCCCAAAGTCAGTTGGAAACTATCGCGTGGAAACGGAATAATGACCAATTTGAAGGATGCAAAATCTTCCGCGAGTCCATTGAGCGGCACTCCGGCGGCAATAATTTGACCAGGCTTGTACTCAAACTGCTTACCAGCCTGTAAATTTTAAGTTGATTAAATAAAATTTGAGTAATTTTCTTACCGATTCAATGTTCATATCCTTCATTGTGTAGAACAAACGTTGAAGATCATAGAAGCCGATGATGCCCATGTTCTGATGCTGCACTGTGAATGCTTTGTAAACGCCCAAACAAAAATAGCGGCGTTCAAAGCGTTGATAACTGAAAAACGTTGAATTTTGTGTTTATTTCAATTCAAAAAAGCTTACTCTGACTGGACCGGCTGGCTCAATAGAACTTCGCGCTCGTTTCGTTTGACCCCGAAAACTTTGAACTCATATCGGCAGACTTTGATCTTCTTCAACTTGTCCACATCCAAGCGATGAATCTGCAAAATAATTTTATACAAATCGCATTTATAATATTTCTTACGTTCGTTTGCAAAGCGCTGATTGGTTGTCCGGACTTTCCACTTTCCTTCTTCTCCATTGAAGTTTTGCCTGGTTGAATCTGTAATTTGTTTAATAATTATGAAAAGTTCCGAAAGTTTGTCGCTTACATTGGAATCCTGAAGAATAGCCTCGGCACGCTTTTTTGCCAAAGTTCCACCTCTCAACTTTTGATCAGCAGACGGAATTGATGACATATTTGTTGCTTTATTCTCAATTTGTTTCACTTTGAACTTGATAGCTTTTTAAAATCACTTTGAATTTACTCTGAAAAATGCATTTTTGTTGTGATTAGGTGGGAGGTGGTTTGGTTTGAGAAAATATCTAGTAATTTTTTAGTGTTTTTTAGTTGTTCGTTCGCTTATTGGTGGTACACGTAACATATTATCCCCGGGTACCCTCAACCAACCTAAAGTCACCCCAATAGTTTTGCAAAATCGGCTACTAAAATTGGCTGAATCCTAGAATTCTTATAATAACCATCTCAAGAATATAAGAATAGGCTAAAGCCAACCAATGATTGATAAAATGCGCCCGCAAATAATAATTAAGACCCGTTTACTTATTTGTATTGCTTGGAGATGTTTAAAGAAATTGGAGCTTAAAATTGATTTGAACTTTTGTTGAAACTATTTCTTGCCAAGCCAAACTATAGGATGGATATAGGTTGAGTTAGCTTAGCGCATGAAAAAATTTGCGATGAAAAAATTTGCGAATTGTTGGTTGGGACTTATGTTGATTGATGAAAAATAAGTTGAGCTTGCTTGCTTAAACCTATAATAAACGTTTCTTCGAATTTTAACAAAATTTTAGCTTATTACGCGTGAAAATAATTAACGGATCGTTGGTTGGAAAACTTAATTAAAATTTTGTTGATTGATGAATGAAGATTGCTTTTAGGTGCATCGCGCACATGAATGAACAATGAAATGAATATGATGCGGCGAATGCGAAGCGTGAATGTTGAATTGTTGACTGGATGTGAAATGCGAATGCCAAATGAATTGAATCTTTTTTCTATTTTCTTTGCATGTCTTCCTTCCTTTATCTTTTCTCTTATCGATTAAAAATCATACATGAAATTTTTACGATCACTACACTATCAGTTCTTCTATCACCGTAGACCGTACTCGCGGTGACAGCACTTGCAGTGGCCTTTAGAATTTTATAGAAGAATTTAGTTTTAGTTTTAGACTAGCATTTAAACTCTACCGCCATCCCAACCCCAATAAATGTAAAAGAATAAACATACCTAGACAATTTCCTTACTCCACTTAAAATTTTCTAGAATTTTTACATAAAAGTACATAAATGAGTAATGAATGATCACCAATTAATGCAATCAATAAATTTTCAGCGGTTTGATATATAAAACGAATAATTGAATTGAATATGGCAACTGAAAACAACAAAATTCGTCTCCAATCAAACGACGATGAGATCTTCGAAGTGGACCGTTCCATCATTCGACTCTCAAAAACACTGAATAACATGTTTCAAAGTTTGTATTTACCGCATTTTACTCATCATTAACTTTATTTTTAGATTTTGGAATGGACGACAAGGAGAATTCAGCCGACTACATGCTGGCCGAACCGATCAAATTGCCCAACATCAATGGAACAATTTTGCGCAAAGTTCACATTATTCAATTTTTAATCAACAATGATTTTATATTTTTAGGTGATTGCTTGGTGCCAACATCATAAAGATGGTTTGTTTTTCTTACTTTTTAAGCAAACTAAATCAATATTTTTAAGATCCGCCAGTGGCCGGTCGCACGAACAATAGCGATATTCGCTGGGACGCGGACTTCTTGAATGAAGATCTGGACACGCTTCTCGAGCTGATCACGGTAAATCTTTATATTTCGGATTTAAATAAATTAAATTTTTTTAGGCTGCCAATTATTTGGATGTGCGTGGTCTGCTGGATGTGTCCTGCAAAACTGTTGCCAACATGATCAAAGGGAAATCGCCGGAAGAGATTCGTCGCATATTCAACATCAAGAATGACTTCACGCCGGAGGAAGAGGAGCAGATTCGCCGGGAGAATGCATGGTGCGAAGAATGATGATCGGAACGATGGAAATGAATGAGAAAGATGATAAATAATAGAATAGATTGAAGAGATATTTTCCCTAATTATTTGTGAAATCAATCCAATTTAAACTGCTATGTAAACTATATTTTTGCTTGATCTGTTGTTTGATAAAACATAAATTATTGTTGATTTTATATCTATGGGCGACAGAAGGAAAGTAGTGAATTAGAAGTGTTTTAATTTTTACCCCAATACTTAATTTATAGGGAAACATTGGCATGATTTTGGGGGTGAAAAAATCTAACGGTGAAAATATAAAAGGCCGATAATGAATAATGATTTATGAATTTTACGTTTATTTTGGCACTGGTAATTCACCCATCAGAATCCCTGTGAAATGACCTTCAGCAATCATCACCATCAACCATGTGAATATTTTCTCAATTATTCATCCTTTCCTCTACACATTTTCACATTCAAATCCATCAACTTTTTCATTCAATTACTCATTCCTTCAGAGGTCATATCCAAACAATGTCCAACCAATTTGTTCTCTGGCCAATTATTCATTCGTGCGTTTCTTCCAAATTGGAAAATTTCTGTAATAAATCAAGAGCCGGAATCCTAAATTACTTCGTCAATCGTCCATCATCACCACCGTCGGAGACCTCTTCTCATTTTTTAGTTCAATCTTTCGGCCTTAATTACTCATTCTTCAGAGCTTTGGCATATCTAAGTCCAATCCAAATTTGCCGGTGGCCATAAATTTGTTGTTCATTCGTGTCCTCTCTTCTTCAGCTTTTTCTGATTTCCAAAAATGTAGCCATAATTTTCTGTCCTTCCCCAATTTTGCCTTCCATTTTTAGCCATATTTTTAATTGGCTGCTTCTTCCCAAGGCCAACATCTATGTGGCAAACTAACTTCCTCTCCAAAATTATAATAAATTCATTCCGCTTTCTCCGCACACTTTTTTTATTTGATTCGATGGCATCAATTTGAGTTCATTTTTTGTTCCGACGATCTTGTGTAAATGCCAAAAACTTCATTCAAATTCACTGTATTTTGGGATGAACGAAAATGAAATTCAGCTGTCCAATTTGAAAAGGCCAAAAGGCAATTTATCTTTTTATTTTTCAAAAGTGTCCATTCAAAAAATGTATGAGAAAATTTGGGGACATTTGTCTCCCTATTTTGAGTTCTTTGGCTCTCAAATAACAGGGATGTGGCCAAATTTTTTGCACCTTACCCCTCTCTTCATTAAATGTCTCCCAATAAATAATGTGTGGAATGTGTTTTTGGGCGAAGGTGGCCTAGGCCAATTTTAACAAAAACAATGCCCCCTTCTCTCCATTAATTTTATTCCTTTGAGTAAATAAACAATGAAGGTTCGAATGGGATTTTTGCCTAAAATTTGTCCATTATTTCAAGAAAATCATCACAAATAAATTGGAAACAATTTTCGAACAATTTCACCTTCGAAGCAATTTGTCCTCATTCCAATTCCTCTCCCAAAAAATAATCAGAGTTATACCATATTTCCTTTATTGCCCACTCTGAATTAATTTAGTTCTTGACATAATGAGCTTTGAAAAATTTCATTTCTTAATGCAATTGGGCTCTATAAAAACGCTATAGTTTGTCCAAAAATGTCAACAAATAATAGAGTTAGACCCCAAATTTTGCCCATTTTTGGGGCTTCGAAACTCATAAGCCCAAGAGGACTTCTAATAAAGGAGGTATATTAAAATAATGTATTTGGTGGTTTTATTTGGCCAATTTTAACAAAAACAATGATCCCATCAATTTCATTCCTTCACACTTGAATAAAATAAACAATTAGGCTTCACATTGATTTTTGTGCCTTTGCACACTACATATAATTTCTGTCCATACAAATAAATTGCCCAACAATTTTCGAACAATTTAGCTGTCCGAAGAAATTTGTCCCCATTCTATTTATATTAGGAATGTGTTTTGTTGGTTTCCTTGGCCCATTTTACTAAAAACAATTATCCTTCCTACCAATTTTATTCCTTCACACAATAATTGGGTAAAATAAACATTTAAGCTTCACAATTCACAATGAATGGGATTTTTGGCACAACAAGTCCATTATTTCAAGAAATCACCTAAAATTGGCCAACAATTTTCGAATAATTTAGCCGTGGAAACAATTAGTCCCCGTCCAATTGCCAACAAAAAGTCATTATATATTATTTCCTTCACCCAAAACCAAACCACGCAAAATTGGCGTGTGCCGCAGTTGAAAATGGAAAAGGAAAAATGTATGGGAGGGCCAAAAATGTGAAGGTCGGCTGAAAATGTTTTATTGGGCGAAGAGGGCGAATTGTGAGTGAACCAAAAGGAAGCAAAAAAACCAGTCTCTTTGGCCTCAAATTTTTGATGAAAATGATAATAAGGGCGCGCGAATGAGAGGGGGCGGAAATTGAGAATTGTGAGGAGAGAAGGCAATTATTCCTTAAAAGGCCACATCGACTTGAGCGCACACCAAATATTCCAATTTGTTCGAATAAGTCCTTTGCTTCGAAACAGGACACTTTCGTATTTGGACTATTCTTTTGGCCATAACTCAACAAGGAAGCAACCAATTTAGGAAGCAGATATGCCATTTTAAAGCCCTAAATGTCCTCTAAAAGTTAGCGAATAGAGGCTTTCTAATTTTTTGAAAACCTAAAGATCTTATAAAAAAGACAGTTTTTCCTCCAAAAATTCGACTCTATCAAAGGCACGTAATTTTTTTAAAAGCAAGGATTTCCTAAAATTTAAATTAGCTACATGTAGAGGAAATTTAAGGCTTTCAAAAGGCATATTCCCTTCCTGAATTGTTTTATTTCTTGTTGAGATATGGCCAGAAGAATAATCCTGATATTCTAATGGCGAACCCAAATATTCCCCAACCACTTTTTGCTTGGCCAATGGCCATTAAATTGGTCGCCCAATTTTGATTGACCATGCACATTCTCTTGCCATTTCAAGGGTACATAATTTATTTTCAAAAGTTTGAAATCATACAATCCAAAAAAGGCCAAATTGTAGAGGACACTTTGGGCTTTCAAAAGGCATATTACTTTCGTTGATTGTTACATCCTTGTTAAGATATGGTCAAAAGAATGATCCAGGTACCTCTGAAGAGTGATACCCAAATGTTCCTCACCCACAACCACTTTTGCTTGGCCACATTATTATCGCGGCGCCCAATTTTGAACTTCCACATTCTCGTGCCATTTCCTCATCATTATTGTGCGTGCCCCTTTTGTCCGTATTTTCCCATTTCTTTTGAAAATAACATGTAAAAATATGCCGTTTTAATTTTCCTATTTGGGGTGCCACTTTTATTTGCCATTTTTTAGTCTAAATTTCGTGTCATTCCCATGTTTGGCATATTTCCAAGCATGCCATGATGCCTTAGGGCAATTTCAAAAGATTATTATGTTTGGCCCAAATTGTAATGCCATTTAATTTGGGTTTACCATTTACTTCTTCAAATCCTTGCAATTAATTTGCAAAAATTGTTGAAAACAAATTTTAGTCCATACGTTCTTTCTGAATCCAAATATAATTTGGGCCATATTCTTGCATTTTAAACCAAATAAATTTTCCCATTCTTAAATTTATTGTTGTCTGAATTTCGTGCCCTTTCAATTTGGCATATTTACTTCCAAGCTTCCAACCTTCCATATCACAATGCCGTAGGACAATTTCAAAAGGGTAAATAGTTTTGCGCCAAATTGTAGTGTCATATAATTTTCGCTTATTTCGGTAAATTTGCAAAACTTTTCGACAAAAATTTATTCTCATTTTTGCCATATCCAATTTGACATATTTCCTTCCATGCAATATTGACTTAGGACAATTTCAAAAGGTAAATATGTTTGTGCGCCAAATTTTATTCTCATAAAATTTGCATGTATTTTCTCAAATTCTGATTGTAAATTTGCAAAAATTGCCATCAAGAAATTTTTCTTTTTTCCTTTTTTTATTAAACAAATTTAAGCCCATACCTTCCTTCATAATTTGAATAAAAATTGGGCCAAATCTTTGCCTTTTTAAACTAATTATATTCCCTTTTTTTCCTCTCTTTTTTATTAGTAAATTCAAAGCCATTTTTACTTTATGAATTTGTAAACTATTTGGCCCAGATCTTTGCTTTTTAAACCATCTGCTATTCAAAGAATTCGGAAATAGGAAATACTTCATTTTCTTCCAAATTTAAAATAAATTTGCCACAAATTTCCGCCTATAATCAAACACGAATATTCAATGGCTTTTGGCCTTAAAATATTTATTTTGGTTTGGCCAATTCCATAAAAACAAAATAATATTTTCATAACATTTATTCTGTTTTTTTCATATTTAAATTTGTACCCAAAATCTGCGTGATTTGAAAATAAACAAACTTTGGACTCATTCCCCAACATTTTTGGATGTTTTTCACTAAAATTTACCACAATTCCCAAATGAATTTTGATCGGAAATTGGGTTCAAAATATTAAAAATTTATTTATTTGGCCAAATTTTCTTTCAATTATGGTCCCATTCTCCTGCCAAAATTTTTTTCAAATTATAAAATTGGACTCCCTAAATGAAAATATTTGCCACCTTTTTAGCCAGCCAGCAGCAGGTGTGCCAGCCGGTGCTATCCATGAAATGGAATATTAATATTTCCATTAATTTGAATTGAATGAATTGAATATGAATTGAAGGTGGACTGTGGCCAAAAATGAAAAGAATAATTTGGCCAAAAATGAAAAGAATAATTTGGCCAAAATGAAAAGAATAATTTGTTAAGCTGTGTGGGCCTCCATTTTTGGATTCTATGCTAGCCTCACTTTTATAAATTTGCCACCGGCGCATTCAAATCCAAAATATATAAGGGAATCCAATAAAAACGGACACTTTTTTGTCGTTTTTTGTGCGCCAAAATTCTCCCCAAAATAACATAAAAATGCACACAAAAAAGCAGATGAATAAATAGCGAAAAATTGCGATGGATGGCAGAAAATGAGGGATTTTATGTGAGGAAAAGGTGTGGGGCATCGAATTTGCCGCAATATTTGTTGATGAATGGCACATAAAATTGGAGGCCATGTCGCCTGAACAAATAAAACCAGTAAAAAAATGCCTACGCCATAAAAGAGGGCGGCCGGAAATGGCATTGGATTATATAAATTGAAATGGCCATAAAAAATTTGTCAAATGCGCCGTCAATGTTTACCTCCCGCAATTCCAGGGTTTAGCTAGCATTCATTTTCATCCCACCAACAGCCCAGACCTATCTAGCCTCCGGTTTTTTCCTTAAAATGAATTGACTATTAATATAAACTTTCTTCAGGGTTCTGACATTATTTTCGATGATGCCATAGAACCAGAATCCTTGTTAAACGGACAATCGGGTACCACCGATGACCCATCGGATACATAGGCATATTTTTTGGTCATATCTCAACAAAAAAGCAACCAATTTAGAAAGGGAATATGCCATTTGAAAGCCCTAAATGTCCTCTAAAAAGTGTCATTTCTAATTTTTTAAAACTGTTAAAGAATTTATGAAATAAACTGCGTTTAAGCTTTTCTTCAAAAATTTAGGATCTTTTAGACTCAAATACTTATATAACTTTTTTAAAGCTTGAATTTCAAAAATTTAAAAAAGTCTCGTTATAGAGGACGCTTTGGGCTTTCAAATGGCGCATCATTTTCCTAAAGTAGCAAATGCCTCATTGAATTATGGACCAAAAAATGATGGAATAACAGTCCTCTGCCTATTGTTTTTTCCTCTTTTAAAATGAATTGAATATTAATGCGCTTCCGGCATTCTATTCGATGATGCAATTATAGTTCTTGAAACTTTAAGGCCGAAAATTTTCCTAATACAAAAAAATGTGATAAAATCTTGTATGGCAAAAGTAAAAGAAAAGAAGGAGGAGGCTTCTTCCCCAAATACATAAATAAATTGATCCGGTATTTTTATTTTTTCCACTATCAATATCAGACCGCACTCTCCCTAATTTTCCTTTGTACCTTCACTAATTGTTCCCAATAGTGGCCGAAATCCATAGTCAAATTTTGACATTGTTTTTTTCGATGATGACATAGTTCCTGAAAGCCGAATAATCCGCCTAAAAATACCAAAAAATGATGGTAAAAAGGCCAAATAATTCGTATAAAAACACCAAAAAAATGTTGGCAAAAAGGCTGAATAATTCGCCAAAAATACCAAAAAATGATGGTAAAAAGGGCGAATAATTCGCCTATAAAACACCAAAAAATGTGATAAAATCTTGTACATTTTTGCCATTTCCCCCTAGGGGGTTCTTTGGTAAAAGGAGGATGCTTCTTCACCCGTCATTCTACAACAAAAAGTTTGTTTTAGTTTTGGTGTCGAGAGGCAAAAGCGGCTGTTCCATCTTTCCCCCTTTTACATTTCTGATGATGCCTTCCCCCATCCTTCGATTCGATCACACACAAATCCCGTCAAACTCATCGGCACTTCCATTTTTTTCCTCCCACCAAAAAATCCCCTCCGGGGTGATCAATTGTCCTCCCAGCCTTCCCACACACTTTTTCCGTCATTGGGGCCCACCCTCCGAATGAGGCCATCTAATCAATTAAAGAGCCCCAATCCCTTCCATCCTTTTGGCCATTTGGGCAAATCGAGTCTGACTTAGGGCTCCCGGTTTAATTGAGAGTGGAATCGACTCGATCCATTTTGCCCTCTTCTAAAATTACTAATTCCACTATTTCTAATTCCATTGCCCCCGATCGTTTTGTGTCCTCTTCTTTTGTCTCTTTCAAGTTTCAACTCAGTTAAATTCCATTCGAAACGAAACGGAATTAGTTCATTCTACAGAGGAAGGCGGATTTCCTTCCTCTTTCCCATTTATCCATTTCATAATAATTACTAATTAGTCCATTGAGCATTATGTTAAGTCTCTTAAACGTATGCTTAAAATCCCACATTTATATTATTTTATTTTTGTCTATTTTCATCATCTACTAGAATAACTCAAAATTGGTTTAAAACCAGGATTTTAGCAAAATCCGGTTTATTTCCGATCATTTTCTCTTATTTTGACTCTTTGAATTCAGTAAATTTCAGTCAAAAAGTTGACCGGAAATGGCTTAATGCATTGAAGATCGCATGATTTTAGATTTCTTTACATTTATCAATTTAAAACGTTCATCATAATAATCACTAATCACAGTGCCATCAAACCTTCTTAAACCCATTAAACTTATGCTTAAACCCCTTAATTATTTTATTGTGTTTTTGTCAATTCCATTTCAATCGCAATACATTGCTGCCATCTTTTGCCTTAATCCAAAATGAATTGGCCAATGGCCACATAACTTTCCATTGAATGTTGTTGTTTATTATAGTGTGTGCCATGGCATTTATAAAAAATAACTTGTGCCACGGCATTTTGAACAAAACAAGACAAAAAATAATACTAGGTCACACAGTTTTTGTGCCAAATTTAGCCGCAAATTTCTTCCATATTTAGCCGGACTTTATTTCATTTTCGCTCTCCTAAATTCTCATTCCCTTCCTTTAAAATGTCCCTTCTTTTCCCTTAAATTTCTCTCCAATTTATAACCTTTTGGCCAGTCTTTAATTCATAACTTTTTTGGCCATTCCTTAATTCATTTATGACCCACCCTTGACCATAATTCATTTATCCATTTCAAATTAGACACGGCATGCAAAATTGCATCCGCCCACTTCATTTTCGTTAAATTCGCAACACAAAACATTTTTCGCCTCCGTAAATTTGGAAAGGCTGTAAGGAAAGTGTGTGCAGCGCCCACTTTTAAACATTTATTCTGCTGGTCCAAACTCCAAACCCTCCTCCCATTATTATTATTATTAAATTAGATGGAGCGAAAACGGCTGCGGAAATTTAACGGCGATCACTCAAAAAAATGCAAAGAAAACTTGCTCAATTTATTATTATTAAGTTACGAAAGTAATATGTTTAGCGAATTCCTCCTTTTCCATTGCCCATATAAATGTTGCGGTCGATCTCGATTTGTTAACCGATTCTTTTTAAATTGACCAAAAATAGTATAGATTGGCAAACATTTTAATAATTTCTGAAATGTCATATCTCATGTAAGCACTTTGGCCGATCTCGATTTCCACTGACCAAAAATATTTAAAATAGTTCCAAACATTTTAATTTGTGATGAATGCAGAATGCACATAAACATCCTAGAGGAATAATTTTACGGCTATTAGATTCGGCATTGTCGATTTAATTGGAGAAATGTTTATTTTGGCTAGATTTGTTTTGTTATAAGAATGTTAAAGCGGTTTTAAGCCAAAACTTTCAGTTGACCATAACATTTGATTTAAACCGTTTAAATTGATTTAAAATTGAAAATCTTCTAAGCAAAACTGGCCCTAATCTATTGAATAGCCATAGAAATAAGGCTTTATGATAATTAAAAGATGCCGTAAATCAGATAGGCTTACTATTTTATTCGCCCTTTTGAAGTGAGTGAATTCAGCTTTATAGTCAAAGATGGGTTTTTGGCCTATTCACCGTCACTTTCCCTCTTTTCCCTTACCGTCGTGCCATCCTTTCCCTTCTGGCTGCTGTTTCCGCCCCAAAACCCAAATTCCACGGCAAAAAAGGAAAAGCCTGCTCTGGATGGCTTCTTCCCCCAATTCCCCCTATTTTCCCCCGTCTTTAAGTGCCAATTCCAATGCCCTCTCCTTTTGGCCTTTCCGTCCCAATTGCCAACCGCCCTCTTCTCAACTTTGTGCCACCCTCGAATTCCAACACAAATTCTCCACGAATTCCTCAATTTCAAAGTAATCCTCCCACCTTCACTCGGTACTTGGCCATTTCCTAAATGTGAGGGTGGATGACGGCAAATAATCCATGCCATTTTCTCCATTTTTTCCAATTTACTGCACCCGGATTTGATGAAGCCAAATGAGAATAATGCGAATTAAAATTCATCAAAATTAGGTAATTTTTGATATTTATAATACAAAAAATAAAAGATAAATACTTTAAAATAAACTAAAATTGCAATGAGATTTTGTTTTGATTCAATCAAAAGTTGATGATTTTCCATTCGGCTAAATTGTAGAAGGGATATTTTCCCAAGGGAGGCTCTTTTTAATCCCTTTTTATTTGCAATTAAGCATTGAAGTGAATGAATATTACACAAAGTTTTAATTTGTTATTGTGAAAAAGGAACCCACTTTTAATTAATTGATAGATTCTCTTCCAATTTCAATCTATTTCCAATCAAAATTAATTCTGGCATAATCCTTCTTAATCGCTGTTGAATCTTATAAATCTTTAGTCCAAAGGCAACAAGAATTCCACGTAAATCCTTTACTTTCCAAGTCTCAACCCCCCAAGCCTCTCAATCTCAACCGTTCTAATTTCAATTTCAACAATAACAATTTACATTCAAATTATTTTGTTGTGAATTTTTTTGCACACGTCCTCAATTTTTATTGGCCCAATTCCCTTCCCCATTCCCCCATCTATAATCAAATTGGTAATTTGCAAAATAGAAGAGAGGGAAAGGCCAATTGAAAGGAAGCACATTGGAACAAAAATGGAGGAGAGGACCAAAATGGATCTCCGGCCCAACAAAAAATATTATTTTTTACCCCCAAATAATTCAGCCGAGAAAAATTGGCCAAAAAATGGTGGCTGGCGGGGAAAATATTCCCTCTATTTTGGCCTTTCCCCTTTCCTTCACCAATTATTTGAGCGCCAATTGGCTTACCAATTTTGAATGGCCCAAAAACCATCTGCTGCCGGAAATAATAAAATAACCTCTCCTAGATGGGTACACAAATTCACGCATTTTTCTCAACAAAATTTCCTCAAAAATTTAAATAAAAAAAGGCGAGATATTTTTTGAAGATTGCGGTTTCGAAAACCCTAAATAATTTCCGATGAGAATGGGAAAAACATTCCGACATTCCCTTTCAAAGGGAGAGGTTGGTGGTGCCAATCGCGGCTGTCCGAATTCCGAAAGAATGGATGGTCCCCAAATAAAAAATTGAGGAAGGCATTCTAGGCCAAAATTAATGGATAAAATAAAATACACAAAAACGAATATGGCGAAAAGAGGTGAAAAATACGTAAATTTTAATTTCATTCTTCCAATTCCATGGTATTTTACTTTTCATTCCAAAATAAGAAAAGGGCATTCATAAGGAAAAATCACTCAATGTAATATAATATATAATATTAAAAAAATAAAAAAAATTTTATAATATTAAAAAAATATAAAAAAATTTTTTATATTTTTTCTGTTTTTTACTTCAATTCTTCTAATTCCATTAAATTTCTTCTTTCTGATTTGTAAATTGCCCCAAATTGTAATTCTGATTTGTAAATTGCACCAAATTGTAATTCTGAGTTGTAATTGCACTAAATTGTAATTCTGAGTTGTAATTGCACTAAATTGTAATTCTGAGTTGTAATTGCACCAAATTGTAATTCTGAGTTGTAATTGCACTAAATTGTAATTCTGAGTTGTAATTGCACTAAATTGTAATTCTGAGTTGTAATTGCACTAAATTGTAATTCTGAGTTGTAATTGCACCAAATTGTAATTCTGAGTTGTAATTGCACCAAATTGTAATTCTGAGTTGTAATTGCACTAAATTGTAATTCTGAGTTGTAATTGCACCAAATTGTAATTCTGAGTTGTTATTGCACTAAATTGTAATTCTGAGTTGTAATTGCACTAAATTGTAATTCTGATTTGTAATTGCACTAAATTGTAATTCTGAGTTGTAATTGCACTAAATTGTAATTCTGAGTTGTAATTGCACCAATTCTGATGTGCAATTCCCATTTTTGATAACCATAATTGTAAAAAACAATAAAAAACATAGCAAATTCATAAATAAATAAACATCTAATAACAATTAGTCAATTTGAAAGAAATTCTTTCTTTGTCCAGCGGAAAAAATTTTTTATTGCCAAAGGCCATTATCCCTTTTCTCTTCCTCCTCAAATTTTCCTGGAAGCCATTTGTGTGCTATGGCCCCGTCAATTTCATTTTCATTTGGGGCTATTCATTTTTGGGTGCATTTCCCCCTTTTCCACCTCATCTTCGTCTCACTTGAGTTGGCCCCACTCCACATCCAATCCATCCACATCCATTTGGCGCATCCCAACCACTCCACAAAATTCTACAACCACTAAAAAAACTTATTTGAGTTTGGCCTGCCCAAAAATGGAAAGGCCAATGAATGTGTTTGGGGGAAGAATTGTCAATGGCAATGAGAGGAGTAAAGAGGCGGCCAACCCAAACGTCTGTCCTTTATTTCCTTCCCTTTTCGTCCTTTGCGCCCTCCACCACTACAATTCCCCGTAGGCGCATCTTCCTCTGGCCACTTTCGACTCCTCTTCCTGGAAATGATTTTGCTCCAACTCACTTCACTTTTTAATTCCCGCTGAAAAGGAGAGGGCCAAAACCTTTTTTTATTGCCAACCTCAAACACCACTTCGCCCAGTTTTTTGGCGTCATGCTGTGCCGATTTTATGGGGGGAAAGTGTCCGCCCCGGCATATTGGCATATTTTTGGCTGGTACCTTTTTCTCCAGCCAGTCATTTTGTCATTTTTTCATTATTGCCACTTTTGTCAATGAGGAAATTGCCCCTTCCATCTTTTTACGTAAATTCTGCAACATTTCCTCCCCAATTTTTTTTTGTTTCAAATTGGCCTATGCCCTCATTTTTGGCCTATTTTATTGCCAAATTTTTATTGCTTTCCTCATTTTTAATCCTTGTACATTTTTTGGCCCCCCTTCCAAGGGGAAAATGTCCTTTTCCAAAAAGGTGGTCATACCTTCAATTTCCCATTCTTATCTTTTGGCCTCAAAATTATTTTACAAATAATTTTTCCAGAGAGAAACCAACAAATTTTATTTACGCACATATTATTTTGTGCTCCCTCCGCATTTGGCCTCAACACCAACAAATTTCCTGCCAAATTGGCCCCATATTCATAATTACGCCCTAATAAAAATGCATTGTGGGCCGGATGAGCCAACTTTGTTCGATTTCAGCGACAATGCCACTCGCCAATTCATCCATTCCCTTGTGCTTTTCCAAAAGTGAGTTCAAATCATGTAGGTCCATAATAAAATGCTTCTCATATTAATCAGTCAGCAAAATATACAACAAAAAAAAGGACAATTTTTGGACCAGCCAATTTTTTGCCATCCATAACTTATCAAAGACTGAACCAATATCAATAATTTTAGTATCAAATTAAAGAGCAGACTTTTGGCTATCAAATAATTATTAAGTTTATTTAAATTGATTCAGAATTAGTGGAGTTAAATGATAAAAGACGGAGTGGGAATTGGAATAGTCCATCCAATCGAAATTGATTATAACTCATCAAAGAATGAATAAATTTTAATGATTTTAGTACCAAATTAAAGAGCAGACTTTTGCTATGAAATAATAATTGATTTTATTTAAATTGATTCAGAATTGATTTAATTATGGCCAAAAACTCTTTAATGGCATTTATGTTGGATTAGCCAAATAAATGTTCATTGGTTTTTTGTGCAAAATTCCATTATTTTTGAATCAATTTAAATAAAATTAATTTCATTTGATAGCCAAAGTCTACTCTTTAATTTGATACCAAAATTATCAAAATTGATTAGATCCTTATGAGTTATTATAAACGGCGACAAGTTGGCACATATCCAAAATTGGATTAATAAAAAAAATTCAGTGCTAGAATCTTCAAGTTCTTTGGATTATAGTTAAATATAGCATACCAAAAAAGTCATTTTAATTGCCAGAGGAGTTGAAGGGGTGTCAAAGAAGAACAATGAAAAATGTTGAAATTCTTGCTGTGATTTATTTTTTACATTTTACCATCAAATTTACAACAATTAATAGAACAAAAAAAAAAAAAGAAAGAAAACCCGCTGAGCGCTGACTAAATTGTTTCCCATTTCTCTGGCAATAAATTTCTGCTACCTTTTGCTGTAAATTACGCAATTTACACTAAATTTTTAAAATGATTATTACCCATATAAAATTGTTTTAACATTAAAGGGCAAAAAATGTAGAGAAGACAAAGAAAAAAGGTGTCATTTGTTCGGAACAAAAATTTTGTGGCCCACCCCTTCCCATTTATTCAATTGTTCAGCCGAAGCAAAGGGGGCACACGTGATGGCCAAAAAATGAAATAGAGGAAGGGCAATGAATTCGAAAGGGAAAGTGACAAATTAATCAAAAAAAAGTCATAAAAAACCAAATGTCGACATTTCCGGTTGAATTTCATTTTACATACCGAAGGAAAAGGGCAAAAATTAAAAGTGGAAAATTCCCTTGGGGGTAAATGTGAGGTGCGGAAAATGTTGAAAAAAAAATCGGAGATCCAACGTAAAGGACAAAAGAAAATGTGGAAAATTAATGGCAATTTTGAGGAATAACTATGCAAATTAATTAGTAAATGGCCAACTAACATTAATAAGAGAATTTATGAGTGAAATTTCGAGGAAAATCGGCCAAAATACCATTTGAAAATCCATCAATTTATCATAAAATTTATCATAATTTTATAGAGCCTATGCACCAATCCATGGCCGAATTTGTGTTTGCCTTTGCCTGTTCGGCGTGCTCACCAACCTCATCCATTGTGTTGTGCTCACGAGGCCACAAATGAGGCAATCGGCGGTGAACGCCATCATGGTGGGTTTGTTGGTGGCATTTTAAGCATTATTTTCAAAGGAAATGTTATTAATTTACCAAGAAATTTTCGTATAAAAAATCACCATTTTTGAGGACATATGTATTAGCCATAAGATAAGGTTATGGTTTAAATTTAGACCAACAAATAGGTTGGAAAAAGTTTAAAAGTAAATCTGGTCGCCACATTTTTTGACCTTAAAAGGTTTTCTATTTTCTTTGAAGTTAATTTTATAATCCTTGAATTTTTTGAAGGAATAGATTGGGGCATTTAAGGGAAATTGGATGGAAAGAAAAAGAATATTTAATTGAAAAAGGTAAAACTGATTGATTGGCATCCAAAATTAGGCACAAAAGAAAGCCAAAATATGGATTGCAGAATTATCAAAATTCGGAGAATTTGTCCATTTTTGGGTTCTCACTCAAACATTGAATAAATTATAATTCCCCCCCCCTTCATTCACAATTTAATTTATTTAATTCACTACTAATTTCACATTATTGTTCAGACGGCCGTGGCCCTCTGCGATTTGGGCACAATGGGCTCATATTTGGTGTACATTTGGCATTTTGTGCTCGGCGATCATTCTTGGTCAGTTTCAGACACCCACCAAATGAAAATATTTAATTTGCCGGAAAACATTGAAAAAATTTTCAAAAGATTATAACTTTTTATGTTAGTTTTGAACCTAAAACCAAAATTGATTTAAGCCGTTTAATACCATTTAATTTTTACCAAACCATTAAAAATTATATACCCTTCAATGCGTTTTGAACAGCTTATCCAATCCAAATGGCTATATGGTTTATGAATGTTGAACAAACCCTTAAACTATTATAAAATTATTATGGGGTATTTATTTATTTATTTTTCGACAAATAAACACCCACCAATAAAATGCACTTTGAAAATGATGATGTCAATTAAATTGGAGTCTACTTTCTTAAATTCTCATTGGCCATATCCACCCTCAATTAATTAGTAAAATTAGTTCCACTTCAACAAAAAAACTTAATTTCCTTTTCAATTTTTATTTTCACTGAATTTTTGAAACATTCAAATTCAACCCAAAGGAGGAATTGAATGAAGATTTTTACGTAAATTCCGTGCTGGCCCAACACCATTTTTTGGACCTCCTTCAATAAAATGGAGTGGGCGGCGAGGTTAAAATGAAATGAAGGTAAAAAAAGGAGGAAACGATTTTGAAGCCGTCAAATCCCTCGGGGGACATCATTCTTGTTCCTCTGAAATGTCCTTTGAAATTTGGAAGTGGGGAGACGGAAAAATAAAATGGATTGGATTTTGAAGGCACATGGACCCCAAATTTCAGGATTAAAGGGCAAAATTTTGGCGGGGACCAATTCGATGGGGAGAAAAATTATTGAGTAAATATGGATAAAATTTTATACAAAAGTTACACTCGATTCTGTTTAAATTGACCAAAAAATTAGTGGAAAACATTTTCATTTGTAGTGAATGGCCTTATCTCAGTACGTAGGCATCCTAGAGCAATAATTTACGGCTAAATAGGTTCGGCATGTTCGATTTAGTTGATAGAATTGTTAATTTATGCCAGTTTTGATTAATTGCTAAAATGTTTAAACCTGGTTTAAAAACCAAAAGGTCAATTGATCTTAACTTTGGTTTAAGCTGACTAAATTAGTTTGAAATTAATATTTTATAAGTAAAATTGATTCTAAGGAATCGATAAATAATGTTAGTTTTGGCCAGATTTAATTAATTGAAAAAATGTTTAAACCGGTTTAAAACCACAAAATGTCAATTGGCTGTAACTTTGGTTTAAACCATTTAAATCGATTTGAAATCGGAATTTTATAAACAAAACCGACCCTAAGGAATCAAAATGAGTCATACGATGCCAAAAAAAGAATTGGCCAAAAATAATCAAAATCGACTGCAAAATATAAAAATTCAATTCCCTTGGATTCATTTAAAATTTTGTCATAATTTTAATTGACTAAAAAACACCAATTTTTTCAGCGCAAATGCCCAAACCCATTTGTGGATGTTCTTCTTATTATTGCATATTTTCCTTTCAATCCTACTTCACACGGCCACCCTATGGCTTGCCGTCCTTATGGCATTTTTGCGGCGAATGACACTGCACAAAAACACGCTGTACAGGTACAGAAAAAAGGCCCATTTTCCCCCAATTTATTATTGAATTAATGAAATGGGAATTTGCCGATTTTTGCAATTAAATTTTCGGCATTGGCCAATGAACTATTAAAAAATTTATACCATCGGATTATTGGGAACATTTTTAACAACAAAATTGCCACTTTTTTGAGAATAATTTTTCAAAATTTCCAATCCAATTCCAATACATATTTCTTTCTTTGATCAACTCATCCCAATTTTGATCAAACTGAAATTAGCCAAACTACCAATCAGGGCTAACGGCTAATAAAGGGACATTTTTATTATCAAAATGATTACATTAATTACTCTGAATATTATGGTTAATAAACCAAAACTGCCCAATTTTAACTTCTTTTGCCGCATTTTTGGTACACAACTTTAAAAACTGAATATTATGGTCAATAAACCAAAACTGCCCAATTTTAACTTCTTTTGCCGCATTTTTGGTACATAACTTTAGAAATTTCCAATCAAAATCCATTAATTTTTCTCGAATCAATTCCTCCTAATCCAGGGCTATAAAATGGTAACAAATTTGCTAGACTTAAAGCCAATATCAGTTCAAAAATTGATGATTTGATTACTCATCAAATTTCAATCCATTAAATCCATCCTTTCTCCATATATATATTGGTTTTGAGAGGGATGCACTTAAGCAAAAAGAAGGTTTAAAATCAAAAATTCGATTAATTCGGCCATGATCAAATCAATCAGCAGAAAGCCTAAAATTCCTTTGCTTTATCTCCCCCAAATTTTATAGTAATTGGCAACGAGTGCCATTGGCCCGGCGCGCATCCCTCGGCGTTGTGTTCGCCGTCTTTCTCCTCTGCATTCCGTCGTTGGCCGTCCATCAAGTCATTGAATATCCCCACCATCGGTGGCAACCATCCCCGCTTTGTTCGGCCGAAAAATTCGCGGCCATGCCCAACTATTCCGAACCACTTTTCACCGTCGTGATTCGGCCTTCCGCATTGGCCAATGGATGCTGGCTTTTCAAGGGGAACCTTTGGTTGACGGGCATTTGCTTTAAAGTGAGTTTGAGGGGAAAATGCACACAGAAATTGTCCAAAATTGGGTCAATCCAAGATCAAAACATATCCAAAATCCAAGATAGAATAATTTAAGGCAAACAATTTTGGCTTAAGGGCTCGGGGGATGGATCTGTTAGGCTTGGTTTAAGAAGATTAAGTTAGGCTAATAATTTTTCTTCCTTCGAATTTTGGGTTATTGAGATTTTGAGGTGAATTCATACAAAATTTTTAATTCTTTATTGGTACTGTATACTGAATCCAAATTATAAAACCTTAACCGACATTCTCAAAATGAAATAACATAGACAAATCAATCAAACCGATGAATACAAAAGAAAATAAATAACTTGGAAAATTAATATGGGAATTGAGTTAATTTTATTGAATTTGATCCTTGGAATGTTAGTTTAGAAGAGCCAAGAATATAAATTAGCGTTTGGTAGGCAATTTTGGCAACTTTTTTCGTTTATTTTATCCAGCCAAATTGGAGAAAAAGTTTGGGCCAAGTGGGAACGCAAATCCCAAACCCTAAAGACATTGCAAATTAGC
The DNA here is from genome assembly GCA_030063045.1 of Pratylenchus scribneri. Classification (NCBI taxonomy): domain Eukaryota; kingdom Metazoa; phylum Nematoda; class Chromadorea; order Rhabditida; family Pratylenchidae; genus Pratylenchus; species Pratylenchus scribneri. The sequence continues at coordinate 584,646 of JAQSEB010000185.1, read as the reverse complement.
CTACAAAAATATTCAAAAATTCCATTCTGGTTTGGATGGGTAAACCTCCTTTCGATTTCAGGTCATTCCCTGCCTTCTACTCCTTGTTCTAAGTGCCAGTTTACTGCAAAAACTGCGACGTGCCGAACGAAAACGATGCATGCTGTTGCTTAGCCAAATTGGCAATGGCACACAAAATGAACGGGCCCCGTCCGCGGATGTGACCCAGCAAATGCAGAATGGCCCTGCTGGATTGAAAAAGTAGCTACAAAAAATTGGGGGCAAATAAAATTAGAATTTTAGACTTTTTTATTCGATTTTTGGGCATTTTTAATTCATTGATTCTCCAGATCGACATGGAGCTCAAGCTCTAACTTGAGGTCTACAATCTCTGATTTTAATAGCATATTAAAGAGCAGACTTTTGGCTATTAAATGATATTAATTTTTAGTAAATTGATTTAGAAATGATAAAGTTATGGCTATTAAACCATTTAAATTGACTTTTACTATGAATTTGCAAAATTTTCAATCGTTTTTTTGGCCATAACTCCATCAATTCTGATTCAATTAAGATAAATTTGTTATCATTTGATAGCCAAAAGTCTGCTTTTTAATTTGATACAAAAATCAGCAAATTTGGTTCAATTTTTGATGAGTTATAATAAACGGCGACATATTGGGGCAATCCTTAATTCAATCAATCCAAATTATCAATAGAGATGTAATTGAAAATGGAATTTAATGCTAACTTATAATTATTTTATCCAAATTTTATTCCTTCTCTGGGGTCCGAATTAAATAATTTTTCACCATTAAAAATGTTCAAAAATTTTGCAATAATTCATCCAAAAAAACTATTAAAAATGCCCTTTATATTAGCCAACCCGCAGTTTTTTTGCCAAAAATTAATCATTTATGAATCAATTTTAATAAAATTAAAATCCATTTGATAGCTAATAAGAGTCTTCTCTTTAATTATATTACAAATTCATAAAAAAATTAGTTCAAGTCTTAATGAGTTTTATTATTATTAAAGGTCATAGATGGGGCAATCCAAATTCCCATTGAAAACGGAATTTAATTCCAACTTATTTTATGTAAATCTTTAATTCTTTTGGGGTCTTAAACATATACTTTTTCACTCTTCAAAATGTTCATCAATTTTCAATAAATAATTTATCCAAATCCAAAAAACACAGAATTAACTCGGATCGGACCACCGCCCTTTTGTTGGCCATTCTCTGCGTTTTTCTGCTCACCGAAATGCCCCAAGGCCTAATTGCCATTCTGAACGCTGTGTACACCGCCGATGTGCACCGGTTCATCTATTTGACGCTGGGCGATGTGCTGGATTTGCTTTCACTGCTGAATTCCTCCGTCAATTTTGTACTCTATTGTTTGATGTCATCCCGATATCGACAAACATTTTGCTCATTGTTTTTGCCAATTCAGGCGTGCAAACGGTGAGTGCCAAAAATTGGTAATATGTAGGGTAAAGTAGGCGAATTTCAATTGTGGGAAACGGTTCTGCTTCAACCCCAGTTATTAATTAGTAAGAAACTGCCGAAAAAATAAAGGATTGTAACGGTTCAAATTTCAGAATCCTAAACCCATAAACCATAATCCCCAATCAATATAATCTCCTAAAGACACAATAATTTGATTTTATGTTTTGGCTTTGGATTTAACCAATTCTAACTTAGTTTTGAACCATTAAACCAAAATTGGTTTAAACCGTTTAATTCTTTTGGCTTTGGATTTAACCAATTCTAACTTAGTTTTGAACCATTAAACCAAAATTGGTTTAAACCGCTTAATTAACCCTTTAATTTTGACCAAACCATAACAATATATACCATTCAATGCGTTTTGAACAGCTCTATTCAATTTGGGTATTTGATTTATCTATTATAATCATTTTGCCACTATTTACTCATTTTTCGATAATTTCTATGTTTTTACGGCATAGGTATTTCCCATTATTAATGAAATTAATCCATCTGTGTCGATGATGAAGATAGCCATAGCCAGTTCCCCCTATTTGTCCTAGTCCCTTCGTCGAAGCCTAAAAAGCCCCCATTGGCCCAATGAACAGGATAAGGGAATGGGAACTAGACTCTAATTATCCGTAATTAATTATGCGATAAAATATGATAATAATTGTGAAAGGAAAAAGGAAAAGGGGCTGGTTTAGATTGATAGGGTGGCGGGGCGGCAATTAGGCAAAAGAAGGGGTACGGTAGGACAAATAGGAAAGGTCCTTATCCTCAGGCATTATTGGCATTGGCATTGAGTGAGACACTCTTCAAAAAATCCACATAATAAAACTAAAATTTTCCCTAATATTTTCAGCTGCGTTGCCCAGGCCCAATCCATCCCATTGCCACCCAGTCTGCAATCTCATCAACCTCTTCCCTCACCAAATCCCCAAGAAAAAGGCCAACAACAACATGAAATGGCCCAATCCACCGATGAACGGGGAAATCATGGATTTCTGGCGATTGGCCACCGGCAGAGGCGAAGGCGATCAACGCCCGCATATCGATGGCTACGCGCGGGGAGCCAACAAAGTGCACTGAGTGCCCGGGACATGGAGGAATTAAGCCAACGATTGGGCCGAGAAAGGAGCCCAGCATTGCAGCAAAGGCTTCAACAATTAAAGGAAGAAAATCAGCAACAACACCATCATATGTCCTCAATGCAACATTTGCTCAAACCGAATGCCGGATTTTAACATTTTTAATCCTTCAAATCACCATTATACTTTTATTGATCTCACCAAATTCATCACATAATTTGTAGTTCAAAAAAACGATTTAATTTGCCGAAAAAATACAATGAATTTGCCAGAAACTTTTTGTGTCAAAAAATACCGTAAATTCTCCATAGAAGCCCCGGAGCTTATAAATTTCAAATATTCTCCATATGAGGCAAAAATTCACATGTTCAATTTTTTTTTCTCCTTAAAAATCCTCAAAATGGGATTGTATTAGAGAGAGAGGAGGCTTCTATTACAGAGGGGACTTATCTTACACTAGAGAATTTACGGTAATCTAATTTTTGAGGCCATATAATTTGGCCAAATCAAGCTTCTCTGAGATTCATATACTCCGAGAACTTATAAGCAATAAGCCTTAACCTAACCCCTAAAATTAATATCCTAAAGCCAATGACTATAAAACATGCACTAAAAGTTTTTGGTAAATTCAATGTTTTTGTTGGTAAATTAAATATTTCCCTTTCCCCACTTTATTCATATGAAATTCATCAATCACCACAAAATATTATTATATTTATTTTACGTGTAAAAACCAAAAATTACAATAATAAATAATTTAAATTAAAATAAAATGAAATTTTCAAAATGAAATGAGTAATTTTGTGAATTTTTTTGGGGACAATTTTTAATCGCATTATTTTCAATTATCCATCCATTAAACAATTTAACTTCTCCTCAACAATCGCCGTCGTCGGGCACGCAATCCGGCTAATCCTCGGAGGCTGTCCCTTTTCTGAACACACAGGGCCAAACATTCTCGTTCTGTTTTGATTGGCTCTTCGGCATAGACAGATTCACCCTGAAGAAAAATTCAATTTTATTAGAGTCAAATGGCATTTTTAAAATTCATTTTTATTAATAATTTAAAAGTAATTAGCCTTTTATATTAATTCCCAACCCTCGACTTTGAGGAACCGCAACTCTTATTAGGGCCTAGGGTGAAATTTAAAAATTTTATTCCACTTTTTTGTTTCCCTTAAGATCTAAAAATATTGGTTTAAAAAATGCCCAAAAATTAAGGAATTATACCCCAAATTTTCCCAATTTTTTATGGATTGAAAAATAATTCCCTAAGGGGTTTTGCTATTAAGTAATCTAATTAAAATTAAATTAAAATTAACTTTGGATTAATTTAACCCACATGACAATAGCCGTAAGGGTAAGCAAAGCATGCTTGCCCTCGTTGATACCAACGCAGCGTGAATTGGCTGGGCATCCCGTCTTGGGCGCACATTGCCCGATAGGGGCTCACTTTTTCGCATCGTTTACGCTTTGGCACCGGCCGTTGATCGGCCAACAGGAATTCGGCCAATTCAGCGGAGGAGGAGGATGGAGGGGAGCCAGCGGATGATTGTTGTTGGCCATTTCGATGGGAAAGGGGAGGAGATGATTGGGAGGAGGAATCATCGGCTGGAAAATATGGATTTATGATTGGATTTTTGGATAATTATTTATGAAATATTAAATATTTTCTTTCGACTTATTTATTATTAAATATGGCCAAAATAATTTATTTATCAATTTTGCATTTTGTATAGTGGAAAAAATACTGTACTAAAAATGAATAATGTGCCAAAAAGAGAATTGAAAATGCCTAAAAGATTATAACAGTTCACAGTGATTTATTCCTAAACCCATAAAATTAAACCCGTTGGAAAGATCTCCTCAAGACTCATATGAGTATGTTTTGGCTTTGGTTTAAAACCAATTCTAACTTATGATTTTGAACCATTAAACCAAAATCGGTTCAAACCGTTTAATACCCTACCCATTTAATTTTGACTAAACCATTAAAATTATAAACCATTCAATGTGTCTTGACCAGCTCTATCCAATTGGGTATATAAGGTTTGAGGGTATAGGATAAACCCTCTTTAATATAAAAATATTCCACCTGGTAATGCTGATAAATCAACGGGTTCAGGTGCTCCAGAATCCACTCCAGCATTAGCAGCCACAGGACTGTTGCCAAATTCCGTCGTTTGTTGTTCGGTGGGCACGATGACTTCTTGATTTGGGGCTGCGGCAGCGGCGGCCAACTCTTCCCTTTCACCGCCTTCCTCTTTTCCTCCGTCGAATTGATGCTTCTTGCTAAACAGTTCCAATTTTTGTTGCTTTTCTTGTTGGCCAATTTGTGGTGATTCTCCTCCACCATCTCCGCCAAATCCAAAGCGAACAACATTCACAACAGGTGAATCCTGGCCAGCATCCAATGGATCGGTACAAAGCAGTTCACATTCTTCCCTGGTTCTCAAAGTCCGGTCCGAGGCAACAGGCTCACCTTTGAGATAATAAATTTAAGATAACTAAAAATTGGATTAGGATAGCACTTTTATTGTATTTGGTCAAATCGAATATGGTGGTACCATTCAAAAGAGCTCGAATGCAAATCAGTATTTTTTCCGGAAAACAAAATCAAAATTAAAACTTTTCGGAACAACCGGAAACAAAATCAGAATTAAAACTTTCCGGAACAACCGGAAACAAAATCAGAATTAAAACTTTCCGGAACAACCGGAAACAAAATCAGAATTAAAACTTTCCGGAACAACCGGAAACAAAATCAGAATTAAAACTTTCCGGAACAACCGGAAACAAAATCAGAATTAAAACTTTCCGGAACAACCGGAAACAAAATCAGAATTAAAACTTTCCGGAACAACCGGAAACAAAATCAGAATTAAAACTTTCCGGAACAACCGGAAACAAAATCAGAATTAAAACTTTCCGGAACAACCGGAAACAAAATCAGAATTAAAACTTTCCGGAACAACCGGAAACAAAATCAGAATTAAAACTTTCCGGAACAACCGGAAACAAAATCAGAATTAATATTTTCCGGAACAACCGGAAACAAAATCAGAATTAAAACTTTCCGGAACAACCGGAAACAAAATCAGAATTAAAACTTTCCGGAACAACCGGAAACAAAATCAGAATTAATATTTTCCGGAACAACCGGAAACAAAATCAGAATTAAAACTTTCCGGAACAACCGGAAGGCAAAATCAGAATTAAAACTTTCCGGAACAAATGGGGTATAACTGCACTAGAAGTTAAAAAATTGAAAGAAAATTGAACTGACCAGGACAATAACCCCATGGATATGTGTAACATCTGCCTTCTTTTGCATACCAACGCATCACAAATTGTGTTCGCCGTCGGCCATCCTCACAAAACAATTCCAGCCGTTGTCGTCGACAGCTGAATTCCTCCCCGCTTGCATCCACATTCCCGCCTAATTTTTTGTGTGGACCGACGAGAGAGGGCCGTATAGCTTGAGCCCGTGGGCGCCAAATATTCGCTGAATTTTTGATTCAATTCATTTTTTTTTAAATACTGACCTTCGCTTAGGCCATCCCATCGAGGTTGGGTGCGACGAATTTCGATTGGATTGGAGCGGACCAAAGCGAGTGGGGATTGTTCGTCCGGATTGGATAGAGGAGAAACAGATCTAGGCTTCTTAGAAAAAATTTTTAAAAATTATTATTGATTGAATAAAATTATAATTAATATTTTTTTCCTATTAGAAGTTCTTGGGTTACAAGTTTCATAGCCCCCTTTTTTTTAAGGTTGGCTTCTAATAGAGAGTGGGCCTGTAAATTTCAAAAATTAACATTTTGATTTTCTTAACCTTAAAAGTTGACATAAAGTGGGCTTCAATTAAAGAGTATGCTTCTAATAAAAAAATGGCTTCTAATAGAGTAAAATATGTCATTTTAATATTTTCTTACGGGCCGCGGTCGGACAATCTTTTCACCGTAATGTTCCTCCAACAATGCCATGGCATTAACGCCCAATTCTTGCTGTTCATCACGGCCAACATTTACCGTAGATTTCTCCTCTCCATCCTCCTTCTCTTTTCGTTCGCGGCCATCATCTCCTCCCGCATTTTCCTCACTACTTTCCGCCGCATTGTAAAGTCTGAAAATCCATGGATTATAATAAAGGGATAATAATAATGTATTTTATGGCCAAAAAGTACATTATGGCCACAATAATTCTAATTGTTTAAGGGTTTATCCTACATTCACCACCATATACACATATTTGATACAACTGTTGCTGGTCTAACACATTAAATGGTATATAATTTGCTAATGGTTTGGTCAAAATTAAAGGGTATTAAACGGTTTAAACTGTTCCCGGTTTAATGGTACAAAACTAAAATTTAGAAGAGGTTAAACTCAAGCCAAAAATATAGACAAATGATTGCATTTAATCGAGGATTAATCGATTGTGGTATAAATTTATGGGTCTAGGATTAATTTGGTACAATCTTTTGGGCATTTTCAATAGAATACATTTTTCGGCAAATTAAATATTTCCCTCTGATTAATAAAGAAAACATCTTTTACTTGTATAATTCTTCCAAATTTGGACAGCATATACCGCCTTCGTTCATGCCTTTCACCGTTTCGCATTCGAAACCGGCAGGACATTGGCCATCGCAGGGGAAAATGCGTTCCTCCCCTTCCAAAAGTGGGCCTTTGCCATCGGCACAAAGGAATGCCGCAGGCAGAACGGCTGATTCATTGTAGTGGATTGTTGAATTTTCGCCGGAAGAATCAGCCAAAATTTGTACAAAATGGGCGAGTAAAAGGGCTAAAGTATTTTTTGGATTAATTAATTCCCATTTGAATACCGAAAATTGCCGAATAAGTTGAGAATTTATTAGACAAATTCGGCATTTTTTAAAAGAATGGAATCTGAAAATTACAATTCAATGATTATCAGTCAGGAACAGCAAAAAATGAAAGTGAAAATAGCAAAATTCGTAAATTCCATAAAGCAAGAGATTGGATTTAGCGGTTGACTTTGACTTTTATCCGCATTAATTTTCACACGGCACCCTTTATGCCTAAAAAGCAGCCCATCGAGGGGGTGGAATTATTAGCTTTGTAATTTGTTGCCCTTCTCCATTTTTTTTTCATCTATTAAAACAATACGGAACAAGGTAGGGAGAGTGAAAGGTGTGAGAAGAATTAAAGGAATGTGCGCGAAAATGGGAGGATGCCGCCCGTCCGCCGACCGTTAATTCTTCCATTAATAAGCTCATCCATCAAAGCAAGAGCAAAATCCGGCAAATCCGGAGAGCAAACGAAAGTGAGAAAGGTGCGAAAGGAGAAGAATAAGGCAAGAACCTGCTGCTGACTTATTAGATTGATTAATGTAGCCTTTGAGGTTAAGCAGGAATCCTTGACTTGAGTGGATGGATGTGGATGGACGGCAAAAAATAGCTTCATCTAAAATAAAATTGCCCTTGATGACCAATAGAATTGACTGGATTTATTAATTTTATTTTCGGTAATACTGCAAGGTGCCATGTGCCATCACAAACAAACCGATAAACCGGCATTTTTAAGCCGAAAATGATTAATTTGGATACTGTGTAGGATATTCGATTAAGCATTTAAATTAAAATATTTTTATTTTATTAATTTGGATATTATGTCTGAAAAAATGAGAGATAGCAATAAACAAAGAGAGGCGAGACAACTAGAAAAAGGCTTGGCTTGGCTTTTCTCGTCGTTAAATTGAATAACTTGAGCTTCAGCGATCATCGCCAATCACTGAACTGGCTTTGGCTCTAGTTGTTGATTTTTGTTCGTGCTATCAAAAATTCAGCATCCGTATTTTTACCGTTTAGAATTTTACTAAATTAGAACTATATTTGAGGAGACCAAACCAATCAAGCATACTTTGTTTTAAGCAAAACCATTTTTCTAGCTCAATCAAAATCCAATTTTGTTCCAATTTCCAAGCTAAAAATAATATTCTGTTTCAGCAGATTATTAAATTATATTTACAATCAAAAAATTTGATTTGAAATCTATTCTAAAAATTTGAATAAAAAATGGCAGCTGCTGATCAATCGGCAGGCGACACATCATTGACAAGCGACTTTGACCCAAACTCTTCGATTAAACAAGAAGCTGATGATTCTACCGAATTCCAAGACCCGAAAGAATATGTGGAAAATCTCCAACTTGAACTGTGCAAATGGATTGATGGACTGCGAAAAGCAAAACGCTCAGGCACCGGCGACCTGAAATTGACTTCACTGGAAAAATCGTTGAACGAAGTTCAAGTGCATTTGCGACATCTCAAACAAAATGTTGACATCCCCGAAGTGCATCTGGAAATAAATCCGCACATCAAACAAATTGTGGAATTGGCCAGAGCTGAGGGAAAGAAGCCAAATGCAGGCATGCTTTTACCAATTACAATTATAAAAATCAATAAAACCTTAACTTTCCAGCTGATCTCGGTGATCTCATCCAGGATTCGGAATTTTTGAACAGTCTTCAAAATGGCGTGAACCGTTGGATTGAATCGATCCGAAAAGTCACCCGAATGGATCGCGACCCATCTTCCGGCACTGCTCTCCAAGAGGCCACATTCTGGATGAACATTGAACGAGCACTGACCCGAATCCAGGAGATGCGAGAATCGGATGAAGTTGTTTTGACTTTGGAAGCACTCAAAGCGGGCAAACGATTTCATGCCACCGTTTCATTCGACTCAGACACAGGTTTCGATTTACTTAAATCCATTCATATTGACATTTTGATAACATTTAGGCTTGAAGGAAATGCTGGCCACCGCACAAGATTACAACCAATTGATGAAAGACATTCCCCTGAACGATTTGTTGGCTGCCACCAATTTGGATGAAGTCCGTACGGCAATTGCAAACATTTGTGGCAGCCTGAAGAAGATCCGAAATACCAAATATCCACTGAAGCGTGCAATCCAGTTTTTCACGACAATTTCCACAGACCTTTGCGAACAAATTATTCAGGTTTTCACCTCGATTGTTTCTTTAAAAAATAACCCAATATCCAAAGTTGCTAAAACCTCGTCTTCTCATGCATGCGCCAATGCCAGAACTGGATGAGGTCGCAGTTTCATGTGGAAAAATTTGGACTCTTTGGGATGATGAGGCGGACAAAATACAAACAATTTTTCGGGATATTGGCAAAAAGCAGCGCTCCACTGATTCAACCAAACTATTTCATCGAGTGCCAAATCGACATAAGGAGTTGGAAAAGCGGCTGGAAGAACTGCACAAATTCAGGTTTTTAATACTAAAATTAAATTTTAATTAAAATAAATTTGTAGAAAATCGCATGAACAATTGAGCAGTGTCATTACTCGCGTTCTTCGTTCAACTGGGACCGGCACAATGGGAGTTGCTAACAATCCGGAGAAGGAGGTTTGGAAATAGTTTTGATCAAAAATGATTATACTTGGGTTTAGGCTGGCTAATACGATTATATTATAATGAAGATTTCAAAAATTAATTAAATATGATAAATATTATTAATATTTAGGTGAACAAGGCATATGAAGCGGTCAAGGAGATCAATTATTTGGATTTGAGCCAAGCCGGTCAACAGGCATGGGAAGGCGCAATGCAATATTACCGAGAGCATATTAGCCGAATCGAAACACAGGTAACCATCAATTCTTTTTAGAACATTTGATGATTTAATTTTTAAGCTTGCCTCACAACTCCGTGAACAATTGGGAGCAGCAGCAGCCAAAAATGCTGATGAAATGTTCTCCATTTTCTCTCGCTACAATGCCCTCTTCGTTCGTCCACACATTCGCACGGCCATCCGAGAATATCAAGCCACCCTGATTGAATTGGTCAAAAAGGACATCATCGAGCTACAGGAAAGCATCTTGGACCAGGGCCGAAGCACAATGGCTGTTTCCGTTGCCGGCAATTATGACATTCCAGACTTTTCGGCAAAAGTTATGTGGCTCAAGCAAAATGAATATTTGCTGACTATGAATATCAAACGAATTGAGAATGTGCTGGGCGAACAGTGGACAAATCATATTGAAGGTTTATAATTCTAAAATAATTTAAAATCCTAAATTTTTGGATTGCTGAAATAGTCAATAATCATAAGGTGGTACTTTTCTGTTCCTGTTATTAGGGTGGGAGGGGGGGGATGAGCTGCAAGACGATAAAGAAAATGAAGAAGAAGATTGTGAAAATGAAGGTTATTTATTATGAGGAAGAAGAAGGTTTTGAAGATGAGGATGATGAATAAGAAGAAGAAGGTTTTGAAGGTGAGGATGATGATAGGAAGAAGAAAAGGTAGTGAAGATGAGGATGATGATAATAAATATGAAGAAGAAAAGGTAGTGAAGATGAGGATGATGATAATAAATATGAAGAAGAAAAGGTAGTGAAGATGAGGATGATGATAATAAATATGAAGAAGAAAAGGTAGTGAAGATGAGGATGATGATAATAAATATGAAGAAGAAAAGGTAGTGAAGATGAGTGATAATGATTATGAAGATGAGGATGATGAATAAGAAGAAGAAGAAGGTAGCGAAGTGTCAAGATGAGGATGATTAAGATTGTGGAGATGATGATGATTATGAAGAACAATAGGATTGGAAGGATGATAATGAAAAAGGAAGTTTTGTGAAGATGAGGATGATGATTGTGAAAAAGATGGGAGATGCTGATGAAGAAGGGGTTTCTGAGCATTAGATGGTCTTCATCATCGTCATCTTCTTAATTTTCTTCCCTCTCCTCCAAAAACAAGAAAGTTCCTAGGATTTTAGAAGCAATATCCAATAATCTTAACTTTTTTTTGTAGTCAGCTAATAATTACTTATTGAATGATTATTTCTTTTATAGGAAAAGAATTGAAGAAGGAATGTGAATTGCTTCGTCAAAAGCTCGACACCAATCAAATGTTCAAGGATTGGTCCGAAAAAGTGCTCTCCAAATGCAAAACTTCCACCGACAAATTGTTTTGTGTTGAGAAACAACAACGCGAAGGGAAAATCATTTGTCGCGTCCGAGTGAACTATTCGCCCGACTCTATCAAAATCTCTAAAGAAGTAAAATATTAATTTAAGGGTTAACTTAGTTAATGATAAATGATAATTACAGGTCCGAAATCTGAAAAACATGGGTTTCCGAATCCCATTCAAAATTATGACCTATTCGCATAATATCAGTGCCTATTATCCATATGCCATTTCGCTGCTTGAATCCGTGCGCATTTATGAGTCAACCAATGAAATTGTCACAAATCGACAGCAGGGAATTGAAACGCTGGTGGCCGGTTATCGGAAGAGCATTCATGAATTGTTTGGAGAAGTAAGTTTAATAAATATAATTTTAAAAAATTTTAAATTTGCAGGGCTACAAAATGGAATGGCAAAATTTCAAGTTGGAAGGTTATGCGCATAAATTCAACGAAGCAGTGAGCAATTATCAAGAAAAAGTGACGGATTTGATTGAATGCTTGGACAAAATTGATGTTGAGCTGTCAGCGCTGGACACTTGCCAATACAAACAACAAGTGATTTCACAAGTTCTTGGCACAATTCAAAAGACGGTCGACCAAATGGCACTGAACAACTATTCAAATTTGAACAAATGGATTGATAATTTGGACAAAATTGTTAGTTTTAAACCCACAATTAAACACATCTAATAAACCAATTTTACAGTTGGAGGCAAAACTGGCTCGCCGCGTCGAAGAAGCAATCCATGTTTGGGCCACTGAGCTTAAACAAAGCAAAAATGAGTTGGAAGATGAGCGTGAGGCGAACATTTTGCCCGAAATTCAAAAAATCAATCTGGAAATTCGCATCGTTTCGCAAGTCATCACTGCTGTGCCAGCGCTGGAAAAGGCAAAGGACAACTTATTTGAGCAATTTTCTGCATGGCATTCAATCATCACCGAACAACCACGCATTTCATGCACTCGTTTTCAAGTATTCTTTTTATATAATTGTCCAATTTTGCCAAACTAAATTATTTATTTAAGACTCTTCAACAAGACCATGATGTTCAAACCTACAAAAGTGTTTTGATGTGTCTTCCAAAGAAAATGCAAATAATGAACGCCGCTTATGAGGCCATCGATTCGGTTGTGAAGAAGACGGAAGACTATGTCAACCAATGGACTCGCTATCAATCTTTATGGGATTTGCAGTCCGAAGTTTTCTTTGAACAACTCGGAAGTGATTTGAACAGTTGGATGCAGGTTTTTAGATTCAAAATTCAATTTTTTGAGATAATTTTTAATTATTTAGGCCATTATGGAAATAAAGAAATCGCGGGCAATGGTGGATTCACCGGAATCGCAGCATCAAATATTCCCATTTGTGGTCGACTACACTCGTGTCCAGCAAAAGATTGCACTCAAATATGATTATTGGCAGCGAGAAGTTCAACAGAAATTCGGCATTCAATTGGGTAATTATTCTGCATTCCTTAATTTTTTCTTTTTTAATTTTCTAAGCTTATTTTTGGTTATAATTTTTGGTAGTTTTTCTATTAATTTAACATTTAAAAAAATTGTAAATTATTTTTTTCATGATTCTTTTTTTAACATTAGAAGCATAAGAATGATTTTGATATCAACCTTATTTAAACCAAATAAATTATGGGAAAAGATTATAAAATTGTATTTGTTATAAAAACATTTTTTAATTTAAAGGAACTCAAATGAACACCTTTTATGCCGAAATCAAGAAAGCACGTCAGGATTTGGAAACACAAAGCATCGATTCGGCCAATACAAGCGATACAATTGCGCTGATCACTCATGTTCAGAATTTGAAGAAGCAATTGAAAACATCGCAAGATGAGGTTAGACAAATATTTTAACTAATTTGCAATTTTATTAAAACACATTTAAGGTTAACAAATACGTCGCTGGACAAAAATTGCTGAACACAAATCGTTACACTTTTCCTCCATCATGGCTTTATGCTGAACAAGTTGAGGGGGAATGGTCGGCATTGCGGGACATTTTGAATCGAAAAGATGTGTCCATCCAATCACAAGTAAAAATAGGGGGAGAAACCGATTGTACCGAATTAGTCAAATGGGTAGTGGTCTCCGATCTAAGAGAAGGGTGGCTCCGGTTCGAATCCCCTGGAGAGCAAATAATTTTTTAAAATTATTTTAATATTTTTTTTCTTCAATTTAAGGTGCCTAACCTCCAAACAAAAATTATGGAAGAGGACAAATTGCTTGAAAAGCACATCAATGACATAATCGCTGATTGGAACAAGTCGAAACCAATCCAAGGCACTCAACGCCCCAAAGAAGCACTTCTCCTCTTGAGCAATTTTGAGGATAAATTCAAAAATTTGAAAGAGGAACAGGCCAATATCATCAAAGCCAAAAATGCCCTCGAAATCAGCGATTCGATGACACATGTGAACTTGCAAGCCACCAACAAGCTGGAAAATGCCATTGATGAGCTTAATGATTTGTCAAGTTAGTTTTGGCCATACCTAGGTCAAAAAATTTTTAAAAATTGTAAAACCTTTACCTAAACCTAGGGTTATATTATACTAAAAATGTATTTTTTAGATGTCTGGAAATCTCTCCTGCCAATTTATGACAATTTGGATGAGTTGAAGGAGCAACAATGGCTTTCGGTCCAACCCCGAAAATTACGCCAAAGCCTGGAGGAATTAATGGCACGTTTGAAAGGACTTCCTTCCCAATTCAAAACCTATGAAGCATATGATTATGCAAAAAGAATGTTGCAAAATTATTCAAAGGTATTTTTTTGGGTTCACTTCATTTAAAATTTTAATTAAAATTTAGATGAACATTCTCATAATGGAGCTAAAATCCGAAGCACTCAAAGACCGTCATTGGCGATGTATTTATTAAATTTATATTTTGATGATTAAAATATTTAAATTTTCAGCATTGATGAAGGAAATGAATGTGAATTGGAGTCAAAGCGATTTATCACTGGGACAAGTCTGGGAAGTGGACCTATCACGTCATGAGAAAACCATCCGCGAAATTTTGCTGATTGCTCAAGGCGAACTGGCATTGGAGGAATTTATGCGCCAAATTCGGGAATATTGGACCGATTTTACGGTGGATTTGGTCGGCTATCAAGGGAAAACGAAGCTGATTCGAGGATGGGATGACCTCTTCAACAAACTGAAAGAGCATATGAACAGCCTGGGCCAAATGAAATTGTCGCCCTATTACAAACAATTTGAAGAGGACGCCCTCTCATGGGAAGACAAATTGAATCGGATCAACTCACTTTTCGATGTTTGGATTGATGTGCAACGCAGATGGGTCTATTTGGAAGGCCTCTTCACTGGTTCGGCCGATATTGCACATTTGCTTCCAACTGAGACTTCTCGCTTCAGCAATGTTTCCAGTGAATTCCTTGGACTCATGCGAAAGGTTATTTAATCTGATAAATATTTAAAATAAATGTCGAAAAGATACACATCACATTCACAATCCTAGACCAGTAAACTTTACCCGATCGATAGATTTCGCCAAAATGCATCATTTGATTACATTTTGGCTTAGGTTTTAAATCAATTCTAACTTATGATTTTGAACAAACCAGTAAAAATTATATACCACCATAGCTAGCTACCTTACTGAGTTTGGGTAGATATGGTTTGTAGGATAAACCATTAAAACCAATATAATTATTTTGTAATTATTTTCGACAATTCCATTTTTTTAAATACTAAATTTTTTAATATTCAATTTAATTTTGAACCACATTTTTAGGTCAGCGCACAACCTCGAATTTTGGATGTGGTGCACATTCAAGGAGCACAGAAGATTCTTGAACGCCTTGCCGATTTACTTTCGAAAATCCAAAAAGCACTTGGCGAATATTTGGAACGTGAACGGAATTCATTCCCTCGTTTCTATTTTGTTGGCGATGAAGATTTGCTGGAAATTCTGGGAAATTCAAAGGATCTTTTGCGTGTACAAAAACACTTCAAAAAGATGTTTGCTGGTAAGATTTATTCTTTTCGTTCAAAATAAAATCAATTTTTAAAGGAATAATGACCATTGAGCATGATGAGGAGAAAAATTTGATCACAGCCATCAGCTCTAGAGAAGGCGAGACAGTCAAACTGCAAACACCAATTGATTCGAATCAAAATCCGAAAATAAATGATTGGCTCAGAAAGCTGGAACAAGAAATGCAAACAACTCTGGCCACATTGCTCTCTCAATCATTGGCAATTTTTTCCAAATTCGACGCCGATAAAATTCAACCAAGGGAATATATGGCATGGATTGATGCTTATCCGGTATGTTTTTTTTTTAAAATAAGATGGCAAATATAAATTTATTAAAAATACGGGTACTAATTCAGTTAAAGGGGGGTTGGAAAGTTAAAATGGCTGATGAAGAAGAAGTAAAGATGAAGCTGAAAATGATCTTCTTCTTTTCCTTCTTCTTCATCTTCATTCTTTTTTCCCTTCCACCCCTTAAATTACATAGTACTAAATAAATTTTAAGGTCAGCGAATTCAAAATTGCCATTAGTTTCGAATTTTGACTAATCCATATGATTTCAAAAATGACTTTAAAAAAATACTCATTTTTTCAAAAAAAAAAGTAGTCTATCAACTAGAATTCTATATTACCATTACAATAATATAATTTGATTATAAATTGTAATCTTAAAATCATAAATAATATTTAGGCGCAAATTGTTGGTATCGCAACGGACGCTTGGTGGACGGCTGCAATTGAGGCAACCTTGTTGAAAGGCAAGAATGTGACTTCCGTGCTGAATTCCGTGGAAAAATGGCTTTCATTGCTTTCGGACAGCGTCTTAGCGGATCAACCAACTATTCGAAGGAAGAAAATTGAGAGCTTGGTAGGAAAATTTTACGAAATTTAAAATATAAAATTTAATTTACAGATCACCGAATTCGTCCATAAGAAAGGCATTAGCCGAGAGCTTGTCAAAAATGAAGTTAACAACATTCAAGACTTCTACTGGCTCAGAAATATGCGCATTTACTTTGAACCAAAGGAGAAAAACCCGGTGAAAGCGTGTCTCATCAAAATGGCCAATGCCGAATTCCACTACGGCTTTGAATATTTGGGCATCCAAGAGAAATTGGTCCAAACGCCACTGACCGATCGTTGCTATCTAACAATGACACAAGCTTTGCATTGTCGACTCGGAGGCAGTCCATTTGGGCCAGCCGGAACTGGAAAAACAGAATCAGTCAAGGCACTTGGGCATCAATTGGGCCGCTTCGTGCTGGTCTTTAATTGCGATGAAACATTTGACTTCCAGGTAAATTTTTTGCAATTAATTAATTATAAAATTAATAATTAAAATATAGAAAATATTTAATTTGTCGGCAATTTTTGGCAAATTTTAAAATAATTTCATTAATTGTTTTTATTATAGGCAGTTGGACGCATTCTGGTCGGTCTTTGCCAAGTTGGCGCCTGGGGGTGCTTTGACGAATTCAATCGATTGGAAGAACGGATGCTGTCTGCAGTCTCACAACAAATCCAAGCCATTCAAGAGACAGTCCGCAATGGTGGCGATATGCGAGTTGATTTGGTCGGCAAAAGTTTAACAGTGAAAATGAATATGGCAATATTTATTACGATGAATCCGGGCTACTCTGGCCGATCCAATTTGCCGGACAATTTGAAGCAACTTTTCCGTTCACTGGCCATGACAGCACCGGATCGTGGTCTGATTGCGGAAGTTATGCTCTTCTCTCATGGCTTCCAAGCAGCTGAAGTGCTCGCCAATAAAATTGTTCCATTATTCACGTAAGTAAATGGTTAAATATTTTATTAGTTGAAAAAATATTCAAAGTGCCGTAGATATTCGGTTCAGGGATTTATCTTAGAACTATAACCATTAACATTAAATTGAATCGATCTCTTCAAGTTTCATCAATTGATTATATTTTGGCTTGGGTTTAGGCAATTTTAAATTATTTTCAAATCAAATCGGTTTAAACTGTTTAAGGTTAATTACCCTTTAATTTTGACTAAACCATTAAAAATTATAAAACCATAAACCATTCAATACGTTTTTCTATTTTCTTATTAACCAGCTATCCAATTGGTATATTTATATTTGGTTGTAGGATAAACCCTTAAACCTTTAAAATTATTTTGGCATTTACTCCATTTTCGACAAATTTAATACCATCCTTTTGTTAAAATGAATAAATCTTTCTTTTTCAGTCTCTGCAAAGAACAACTTTCAAGCCAATGCCATTACGACTTTGGCCTCCGTGCTTTGAAATATGTGCTTGTCTCTGCTGGCAACATTAAACGAGATCTAATTCAAAAGGCATTTGAGGAGGCGGATGAGGATGGAGAATTGCATGAGAAGAATATGTCCGATCAAATCTCCGAACAGCAAATACTCATTCAATCAGTCTGCGAAACATTGACGCCGAAGCTTGTTTCTGAAGACATCACCCTTCTTCAATCCCTGTTGCATGATGTCTTTCCCGACACCACATATAGACCCAAAGAAATGGACAGGTAAATTTTGGGTCGGCTCAGAAATTATTATTATACCGAAGAGAAAAACGTTATAGGAGAAAATTGAATTTTTAGGGCCAGTCTTATATTTAGGGATTTTAAGAGATTTTTGATTGGCCCATTGAATTTGCTAAAATTAAAGCTAAATAAAACTAATTTCTACAGACTCCGTGAAGAAGTGCTCAAACTTTGCGAAGAACACCATTACAGTGCTTCCAACACTGACGGCGAAAAGGGCGCCCTTTGGCTGCTAAAAGTTCTTCAAGTCTACCAAATAACAAATCTCAACCATGGACTGATGCTTGTTGGTTCTAGCGGTTCCGGGAAAACTGCAGCCTGGTCAATACTGCTCAAAGCACTGAAAGAGGTGGAGAAAATTGAAGGCGTCTCCCATGTGATTGATGCGAAGGCAATGACCAAAGATTCGCTTTATGGCGTTCTGGATCCGAACACTCGAGAATGGACCGATGGATTGTTCACACATTTAATTCGAAAGTAAGTCGAAAAAGCTCAATATTAAATTAATTCACTCAATTTTAGAATTATTGACAATGTCAGAGGCGAAGCGGACAAACGTCATTGGATTATTTTTGATGGTGATGTTGACCCAGAATGGGTGGAGAATTTGAATTCAGTGCTGGACGACAACAAATTGTTGACATTGCCAAATGGAGAGCGATTGGCCATTCCACCAAATGTAAACGAATTTTATTTAAATAATATTTAAATATTGTAAAATTAAGGTGCGAATAATATTCGAAGTAGCCGACCTGAAATACGCCACAATGGCCACCGTCTCCCGCTGTGGAATGGTCTGGTTCAGTGAGGATGTGGTCACTTCCGATATGCTCTTCGACCGCTACCTCCGACAACTTCAAAATCAACCGCTAATTGCGGAAAATCAGCATCGTTCGCTGGAATTGCAAAAAATGTGTGCCGAAATTTTGTCAGTGAACATGGCAGCCGATGGCCTCATTCCTGCTTCTTTGACATTTGCAATGGAACAGCTGGATCATATAATGGAACCGTCAAAGCAACGGCTGTTGATGGCATTCTTCTCAATGCTCAATTATTCCGTCAAACAGCTAATTCAATACGACATTGACCATACTGACTTCGCACTCAATGTAAATTTTATTTAAATATTTCATATTTGGGCTCGTTTATAATGTTTATTGTAGGGTTTAGGCTACCTAGGATTTATTAAAGAACTTAGCAATTTTTTTACATTGCAACCAAAATTCGAATAAAAAAATACTTTACAAAATTTGGATCTTCATAATTAAAATTAATCTTTTTAAATTTAGTCTGAACAAATTGAGAACTTCATTTCCCGCTCCATGCTTGTCAACCTGATCTGGGCATTTAGCGGTGATGGAAATTGGAAATCGCGGAAAATGCTAAGTGATTTTATTCGAAATGCAACCACAATTCAATTGCCACCGGATAATTCGGTCAGTCACATTCAAATTTAATTGCAATTCATTTTATTTGTGTTCAGGTACCATTGATTCACTATTATGTCGCTCCAACCGGGGAATGGATGCCATGGCTCAGCAAAGTTCCACAAATTGAGATTGAAGCACAGAAGATTACGGACACCGCAACAGTGATACCCACAATGGACACTGTTCGGCATGAGCTGCTGCTGAACACATGGCTTAGTGAACGCAAACCACTCGTCCTTTGTGGTCCACCCGGTTCGGGCAAAACAATGACATTGTTGTCGGCATTAAGGTTTTACTTTAATAAAAATGTTAAAACATTTGATGTTTTGTTCGGATATTTAACTTATTAGAAAAATGCCCAGCTATTTTTCCACACTCAAACAAATTCATTAAAAATCGATAATTGGAAATTTTGGCCGATTGGTGAAGAGCATAGTATTTCGGTACAGGAGCGCTTCATTAGAGGCGAAAGTTCGAATCCTGTCCAAAGCAAATAATTTATATGGGCAAGAAAAACAATTTTAATATATTTTCGGGCGCTTTTATATGAAAATTTAGTAAAAAAAATTACTAAAGGTTTAATAAAGTTACTAAAAAATCAAAAGATATTCACTTTTATTTTTTTTTTGTGACTATTTTAGGCGCCTATTCAATATTTTTAATGCCTAGTAAAAATCTGTTCTATACTTTTAATAAAATTTCATACTTATAGATCACTCCCGGATATGGATGTTATCAATGTGAATTTCTCCTCTTCAACAACACCCGAGCTTTTGATGCGAAACTTCGACCATTACTGTGAATATCGTCGAACACCAAATGGAATTGTGCTTGCACCAATACAATTGACACGCTGGCTTGTGGTGTTCTGCGATGAAATCAATCTTCCACTTCCGGACAAATATGGAACACAACGAGTCATCTCATTTATGCGGCAACTTGTTGAACAGGTTTTTATTAATTTAATTAAATTTAATTTAAATATTTTTTTAAAGAATGGTTTCTATCGGGCCTCGGACAAGGCTTGGGTTTCCTTGGAACGAATTCAATTTGTTGGCGCATGCAATCCTCCAACCGATCCAGGCAGAAATCCATTATCAGGACGATTCCTTCGCCATGTTCCTGTCATTTATGTTGATTATCCTGGCCGAACTTCACTGGTGCAAATTTATGGAACATTCGTTCGAGCAATGCTTCGTCAAACCGTTCAATTGCACAGCATGGCTACGCCCCTGACCGAAGCAATGGTTGAATTCTACCAACAAAGCCAGGTAAAATAAATTCAATTGGATAAAATGGGAGTCAACCAAAAACCAATAATCCCTATACATCTAAAATCTTAACACCTAAAACGTATATAAAATTAATCCTAACTAAAAGATTGAGTTTTTAGGACCGGTACATGTATCTAACTAAAAATTTAACATTTCAACTCTCTATAGAGATTTTGCTGGTTTAGTAATTTTGGGATAATTTTCTAAAATTTTATTAATTAAAAAATTCTTCAGGAACGCTTTACACAAGACGATCAGCCTCACTATGTGTATTCGCCCCGTGAATTGACCAGATGGGTGCGCGGCATCAGTGAAGCAATCAGCCCATTGGATAGCGTAAATCAAGCCGATCTTGTTCGCCTCTGGGCCCATGAAGCATTGCGTTTATTCCACGACCGACTTGTGCATGAAGAAGAGCGACAGTGGACCGACGAATTGGTTGATGATCTTGGCCGAAAATTCTTTGGTGGTTCCTGCGATTTGCAAGAGGCACTCAAACGACCAATGCTATATTCCAGTTGGATCAAGAGGGTAAATAAATTTTAAAAAATTAATTAAAATAAATTAAAAATGTTTTGTAGGTTTATTCCCCTGTCTCACAAAACGAACTGGAATCCTATGTGAATGCTCGTCTAAAACAATTTTATGAAGAAGAAGTTGATGTAAAACTGGTCCTGTTCGATCAAATGCTCGACCATGTTCTACGCATTGATCGCGTTTTCCGTCAGCCCCAAGGTCATCTCCTTTTGATTGGTGTCTCCGGTTCGGGCAAAACAACACTGTCACGTTTTGTTGCTTGGATGAATGGCTACCATGTTGTTCAGGTTTTTAATTTTGTTTAATTAAACTGATTAAAATAATTAATTTTTAAGCTCAAAGTCCATTCAAAATACAAAGGAGCCGATTTTGATGAAGACATTCGAGGAGTTTTGCGCAGAGCCGGATGCCGAAATGAAAAAATCTGCTTCATTATGGACGAGTCAAATATGATGGAAACTGGCTTTTTGGAACGCCTGAACACCCTCTTGGCCAATGGCGAAGTGCCCGGACTTTTCGATGGTGACGAATACAACACACTTCTCAACCAAATCAAAGAGGGAGCACAACGACAAGGCCTTATGCTTGATGCCTCCGAGGAATTGTACAAATGGTTCACACAACAGGTTAAAATTCATAATTATTAAAATTTATTTATTGATAATTTTTAATTAAAGTTTATTTTCAAAAAATTTTATTTTAAAAAATTTTTTAATGATTTTTTAATAATTAAAAAAATCAAGTAAATAACATTATTTATAGATTGTCAAAAATCTGCATGTGGTCTTCACCATGAACCCCTCCGGGGATGGTCTTCGCGAACGGGCTTCCACATCACCGGCCCTCTTCAATCGTTGTGTGCTAAACTGGTTCGGCGATTGGTCCAATGTTGCGCTGTACCAAGTTGGGCATGAGCTCACGGGGATGTGTGAAATCAATGAGAAGGCCGACTATGTGCCACCGGCCGCAATGGAACCGTGCTGTGATCGTCTGCCACCCGAAATTCACTACCGTGACGCAGTGGTCAATTCATTTGTACATATCCATAATTCGGTGCGCCGAATCAATGAAATCGAATCAAGGAAAGGACATCGTGTGCAGGCGATTACGCCAAGGCATTTCCTCGATTTTATTGAGCATTTCCGGAAGATTATCAAGGAAAAACAAGAAGTGAGTTGAATAAATATTTTTAAAATTTATATTTTAAAATTAAGGATTTGAATGAGGAACAAAAGCATTTGAACATTGGCCTGAAGAAAATCCAAGAAACTCGACAACAAGTCACCGAATTACAAAAATCATTGAATGAGAAGGAAATTGATTTGAAAAAGAAGCAAGACGCGGCAAATGCCAAATTGCAGCAAATGTTGGCCGATCAACAGGAAACCGAGAATGAAAAACGAACATCCGAACTGTTGCAACAACAAATTCGAGAGGAAAAGAAGAAAATTGATGTGAAGAAGGCGGAAGTTGAAAAGGAGCTGGCAGATGTAAGCATTTTTATATGGCTAAATTATTTTTAATTTAATTATTTAAAGGTTCTCCCCGCCGTTGAAGAAGCCAAAAATGCTGTCTCGGGCATTAAGAAAAATCAACTGGTCGAAGTTCGCTCAATGGCATCGCCTCCCACGGCCGTCAAATTGGCCGTTGAATCAATTTGTTTGCTGCTTGGAGAGAAAGTGAACAGCTGGAAAGATATTCGGGGCATCCTGGCCAAAGATGACTTCATCCCGAGAATCATGCAATTCAACACGGACAATATTACCCCGGAAATTGTTGACAAAATGAAACAATTCGTGAACAATCCGGACTGGGAATTTGAAAAGGTTTATTTTGTTTATTAGCACTTTTTTCGGGTAATTTTTTGCTCGATTTAAATTTTTCGTCTCGAAATATACAACAGAATATATAAAAGTGCATAAAAATTAGAATTCAAGTCCAACAAAAAATAACTTCTCTTGAGTGGGTTCGAACCCGAGACCTAAATTTTTAAAAGTTGGGGGTACTAAACCTAGACAAAAATTTTCTAAAAAAATTTTGGATAAAATTTTTAAAAAAAATCTAAATAGCCTAAACCCTAAATATAATTTAGCTAATCTTTAATCTGAAAATTCTGATTAGGAAACTCAAACCTAATAACTTTAGAGTCCTAGCTTTAATTCTTAAATTAAAAATGCATACCTTAAATTAATTATCACAATTTATAATTGTAATTTTAAGGTTAATCGAGCCAGTCTCGCCTGTGGTCCTCTGGTCAAATGGGCGAAGGCACAGCTTTCTTATGCAAAAATGTTGAACAAAGTGGAGCCACTCAACAATGAACTTAGTCGACTTCAAAGTGATGCTGAAGAGAAGTCTCAAAAAGGGCAAGAATTGAAAAAGAAGATTGGAATGTTGGAAGAACGCATCCAAACATTGAAAGTGGGTCTTGTTGTAATTTTTAAATCAATTAAAAATAACCAATTTAGGAAGAATATGCACAATTGATTGGCGAAGCTGAACATATTAAGCAAAATTTGGCTCTGGTCCAAGAGAAAGTCAATCGCAGCATTCAACTGCTTGGCTCCCTGCAAGTGGAATGCGATCGATGGCGACAAAGCAAAGAGGGATTCAGCCAACAAAATGAAACGCTGGTGGGCGATGTGCTCCTTTCGGCCGCCTTCCTCTCATATTCCGGCTATTATGATCAATATTTGCGGGATAAACTCTTCCAAAAATGGATGGAACTGCTTCAATCGGCCCAAGTCCTCTATCGTCATGAGCTGGCCCGAATCGAATATTTGTCCGCTGCCGATGACCGCCTTCAATGGATCAACAATGGAATGCCAAAGGATGAACTGTGCATTGAGAATGCCATAATGTTGCATCGTTTCAATCGATATCCACTCATCATTGATCCAAGTGGAAAATCAATTGACTACATTTCCAAGGAGTTCTCTTCACAAAACAAAGATCATCGGACGGATGTGCAAGTGACCAGCTTCAATGACAATTCATTCAGGTATTTTTAGTCAAATATTTTAAAATAAATTTTATAAAAATTTTAAAAATTAATTTTATTATTAATTTAATTTTTTCGTAATTTTAAGAAAAACTCTTGAATCGGCCTTGCGATTTGGAACAACGCTGCTTGTACAGGATGTTGAATCTTACGATCCAATTCTCAATCCCGTCCTGAACCGAGAAGTCAAGAAGACGGGCGGCCGTAAATTAATCACAATTGGTCATGAAGATATTGATTTGTCGCCGGCATTCAAAATATTCCTCTTCACTCGCGATTCTTCCGTAAGTCCTTTCATTTTTGCATTAAATTAATAATTTGATTTGGATTTAAATAATTTAAATTAGTTTTAAACCAAAAAAACTAAAATTCGTTTAAACCGTTTGGAAATTATATACTCTTATCGGCAATTTAAAAATTATTATCTAAAAAATAAATATAAAATTAAAATATTTAATATTTTATTTTTAAAGGTTGAATTCCCAGCCGATGTTTGCTCCCGTGTCACATTCGTCAATTTCACAATCACTAAGGCCAGTCTGGAAATGCAATGTCTTCATCAAGTGCTCCGAAGCGAACGGCCTGACATTGAGGAGAAGCGAAATGACCTTTTGAAGCTGCAAGGCGAATTCGCTGTTCGTCTTCGACAACTGGAGAAAGCCCTGTTGAATGCACTGAATGAATCGAAAGGCAAAATCCTTGACGATGATTCTGTGATTGCCACGCTGGAAAAATTGAAGAATGAAGCGAAGGAAGTACAGAAGAAATCTTCGGAAACGGACAAAGTCATGAAAGAGGTAAATACCAATCGAAATTTAAAATTGATTTTATAAATTTTTTCAGGTCGAATTAGTCTCTCAAAAATACAACAAACTTGCAAATGCCTGCTCATACATCTATTTGATGCTCCATCATTTGGATGAAGTCCATCTCCTTTACAACTATTCACTCGACTTCCTTCTGGACATTTTCACAAATGTGCTGAAATCGCCTCGGCTTGCAAATATGAAGGATTACGATAGTCGCCTTTCAATAATTCTTCAAGATCTTTTCTCGGTACAATTTTAAAAATTTTTGTTTTTATACGAATTTAACAATTTCAGCTCACCTATTCACGTGTTTCTCAAGGAATGTTGCATATTGACAAAATTTTGTTGGCCCTTCTCCTCCTCCGGATCTATTTACGTTGCATTGGAGAGAACACATTTGAGCAAGAATTTGATTTTCTTCTCCTTCATTCCTCAAAACTCCATCAAATCGCCGGTGTTGGCGCCAATCAACAAGCGGCCAAACAAATTTCAATTCCACCTCTCAATGAACATCAAATTCAAACCATTCAATCGCTGGCAAAGCTGCCGGCTTTCAAAAATTCCATTGAGAAATTGAAGGCAATTCCGACAAAAGAATTTACTGAATGGCTCAATTCGGACAAGCCCGAACTTTGCGTTCCACAAATTTGGGAAGGCGACAAAATTTGTAATATTTTAATATTTTTTAAATCATTTTTATTAATTTATAAATCAATTTTTAATTCTAATTAATTTGTTTTTTTTTTCAGCAAATATTGGAAAGGCACTCAACGAATTCTTGATTATTAGCACTTTGAGACCGGACCGGTTGCTTGCCTCTTCCCATTTGTTTATTTCGACCACATTTGGTACTGAATTCATGCAACAGGACAATGTGATAAATTTGCGTGAAGTTATCCAAAATGAGGTGGGTGGATAATTTTATTTGGAATTACTCTAGTTCATAGTATTCTCCTTTTTGTAAAATTTTAGCTTTTTAGCTTTAAAATTTGTAAAATAATTTCTTTGGTCGGATAGTCCGAATTTAAATTAATATTGCCTCTGTTATTCTATATTTTCCTATATTCTTACTCCAATTCTAGCCTATAATTTTTTTAACCAATTTTGGACTTGTCAGAATTTACTGCCCATTTTAAATTCTTCGAAACCCACTATTACCTATTTTATTGACCAAAAAAATTAAATCAATTTTTTCAAATAGGAGGCTTCACATAAGAGATTTTATCATTCATTTTTTATTTTAAATGAAAAATAATTTATAGATCCAAAGCAAAGTGCCAATTCTGCTTTGCTCCGCAACTGGCTATGATGTGTCTGGACGTGTGGAAGATTTGGCTGTCGAGCTGAACATCAAAGACATGGTCTCAATTCCAATTGGCTCGGCAGAAGGATTCGAACAAGCGGACAAAGCATTGCATTCGGCAAGCCGATCAGCCCGTTGGATGCTGCTGAAGAATGTTCATTTGGCCACTGAATGGCTTACCCAACTGGAGAAGAAGCTGCACAATCTGAAGCCGCATCCCCAATTCCGATTGCTACTCACTTCCGAGATCGACTCGAAATTGCCTGTTTCCATAATTCAGGTAAATAAAAATAAATGTTCTTGAGTCAATCAATAATTTTTTTTGTTATTTAAGGCTTCACGGGTGCTCATTTTTGAACCCTCGACCGGGCTGAAAGCAAATCTTTTGCGTTCACTGGCCTCAATACCACCCAACAAAATCTCAAAAGTCCCGGCAGAGCGTTCTCGGCTGTACTTCTTGATTTGTTGGTTCCATGCAATTGTGCAAGAACGTCTCCGCTATCAGCCATTGGGTTGGGCAAATTCCTACGAATTCACTGATGCCGATTTGCGTGTTGCGTGCGATACGCTGGACAATTCGGTTGATTCGATTGCACAGGCAAGTGATTTTATACCCATAATCCAGTTGTTAAATTTAAACCTTTAACACAAAAAATCAATTTTTCCTTGGGGTTTTTGGATTAGAGATTTTTAATTGTAGTAATTTTTCGCAGAACTCGAATATTTTAAAACGTATTTCTAATATTAACTCATTTTATTTAGAACCGGGCAAATGTCAATCCAGAGAAACTTCCCTGGCTGGCACTTCGCACATTGATTTCCCAATGCATTTATGGAGGCAAAATCGACAATGAATTTGATCAAGTAGGATTAAATGATTATAAATTTCACTCCAATTTACAATAATTGTTTAGGTTCTTTTGGATACATTCCTTGACAAACTGTTCACACATCGATTGTTTGACTCCGAATTTGTGCTGATTGATAATGTCGACGGGACATCAAATCCACTTCACGTCCCAGATGAAACCTCAACCAAGGATGCCATGATCAACTGGGTTCAGCATATAAAGTCCGCACAAATGCCAAATTGGATTGGTTTGCCAAACAATGCAGAGAAGGTGCTTTTGGCAGAACGAGGTAATTTTTTTATTTTAATCGTTCAATTTTATATTTGAATAATTTTAGGTCAAGAATTGCTACGCAAATTGCTCAAAATGTCGGACGATGAATTTGCATATGAGGAGGATGACTCGCAGCAAAACAAAAAGGCTCCATCATGGATGGTTGTGCTGACTGGACATTGCCAAACATGGCTTGCCGCTCTTCCAAAGGTGGGGCGAAATTAGATCTATAAATTTTATGATTCTAATTTGATTGTAATTCTGATTTGTAATTGTAATTGCCCCATTCTGATTTGTAATTGTAATTGCCCCATTCTGATTTGTAATTGTAATTGCACTATTCTGATTTGTAATTGTAATTGCACTATTCTGATTTGTAATTGTAATTGCCCCATTCTGATTTGTAATTGTAATTGCCCCATTCTGATTTGTAATTGTAATTGCCCAATTCTGATTTGTAATTGCACTATTCTGATTTGTAATTGTAATTGCACTATTCTGATTTGTAATTGTTATTGCCCCATTCTGATTTGTAATTGTAATTGCACTATTTTGATTTGTAATAGTAATTGCACTATTCTGATTTGTAATTGTAATTTCCCCATTCTGATTTGTAATTGTAATTGCACTATTCTGATTTGTAATTGTAATTGCACTATTCTGATTTGTAATTGTAATTGCCCCATTCTGATTTGTAATTGTAATTGCCCCATTCTGATTTGTAATTGTAATTGCCCAATTCTGATTTGTAATTGTAATTGCCCCATTCTGATTTGTAATTGTAATTGCCCCATTCTGATTTGTAATTGTAATTGCACTATTCTGATTTGTAATTGTAATTGCCCCATTCTGATTTGTAATTGTAATTGCACTATTCTGATTTGTAATTGTATTTGCCCCATTCTGATTTGTAATTGTAATTGCCCCATTCTGATTTGTAATTGTAATTGCACCATTCTGATTTATAATTGTAATTGCCCCATTCTGATTTGTAATTGCACTATTCTGATTTGTAATTGTAGTTCTGATTTGTAACGAATTGTAAATTGTAATTGCAAATTCTAATTTTTTTCCTATATTTATAAATACTAATTTATTCTGATATCTAACATGATTTGAAAGTAATGAATTAAAATTTGCAGGGAATAAACAAATTACGTCGAACAAAGGACAATGTGAAGGATCCACTCTTCCGCTTCTTCGAACGTGAAATTAATCTGGGCGCAAAACTTCTTGGCGATGTACACCGTGACTTGTCCGAACTGATGGCCATTTGCCGAGGCGAACAGAAGCAGAACAACCATACACGAAACTTAATAAATGCACTGGTCAAAAGCAAACGAGTGCCTCAAAGTTGGTTGCAATACCCAGTGCCGAAGGATGTTACTGCCCACGAGTTTATGTCCGATTTTGTGGATCGCTGCAAACAATTGGACCGTCTTTCTCAATCTACAAATTTGCGCATAGAACCGGTTTGGCTGGGCGGAATGTTCTTCCCCGAGGCATACATCACCGCTACTCGTCAACTTATTGCCCAAACAAATGGTTGGTCCCTGGAGCAGCTGACAATGCATGTGAAGGCCATTGGAGAGGTCGACAAAATGGCAGCAACTGGACAAACATTCACAATTACAGGTTGGTAAATAAAACAACACTAATAATATTTTTTTGGAATATTATTTTGATTTTTATTTCCAAAAAGAGCATTTAAAAAAATATAAAAAGTGCAAAAATTAATCCAAAAGTCCCTATATTATCCTATATTATTATAAATGCTAATTTTTAATCAGGCCTCCGTGCCGTTGGCGTCAAATGTGAAACTCCAAATCAAATGAAAATAAATGATGTGGACACGGAAGTCGACACATTGAACTTCATTTGGAATCTGGAGAATAAGAAGCCGCAAAATATGGTCATCCCCGTCTATTTGTACGCCAACCGCAGCAAATTCCTATTCGGTCTCGACTTCAACCCAGTCGGATTCGACAACGCAATGCTCTACCAAAGAGGAATTGCCTTTATTGCAAATTCATCCCTTTGATATTTCCCTAATTCCCCCCCACCTTATTTTAATATTTATTATTTATTTGTTTTGCTTTATTTTAATTTCCACCCCTTTGATGACATTTATTTTAATTATTGATAAATTATTATAAAAAATACATTTACATCGGAAGAAAGGAGGAATTAAATCTTTCCGGAAAAAAGACACCATTGAAATTTTTTGCCGGCATAAGCACAACATTGTGCAAGAACGTCTCCGCTATCAGCCATTGGGTTGGGCAAATTCCTACGAATTCACTGATGCCGATTTGCGTGTTGCGTGCGATACGCTGGACAATTCGGTTGATTCGATTGCACAGGCAAGTGATTTTATACCCATAATCCAGTTGTTAAATTTAAACCTTTAACACAAAAAATCAATTTTTCCTTGGGGTTTTTGGATTAGAGATTTTTAATTGTAGTAATTTTTCGCAGAACTCGAATATTTTAAAACGTATTTCTAATATTAACTCATTTTATTTAGAACCGGGCAAATGTCAATCCAGAGAAACTTCCCTGGCTGGCACTTCGCACATTGATTTCCCAATGCATTTATGGAGGCAAAATCGACAATGAATTTGATCAAGTAGGATTAAATGATTATAAATTTCACTCCAATTTACAATAATTGTTTAGGTTCTTTTGGATACATTCCTTGACAAACTGTTCACACATCGATTGTTTGACTCCGAATTTGTGCTGATTGATAATGTCGACGGGACATCAAATCCACTTCACGTCCCAGATGAAACCTCAACCAAGGATGCCATGATCAACTGGGTTCAGCATATAAAGTCCGCACAAATGCCAAATTGGATTGGTTTGCCAAACAATGCAGAGAAGGTGCTTTTGGCAGAACGAGGTAATTTTTTTATTTTAATCGTTCAATTTTATATTTGAATAATTTTAGGTCAAGAATTGCTACGCAAATTGCTCAAAATGTCGGACGATGAATTTGCATATGAGGAGGATGACTCGCAGCAAAACAAAAAGGCTCCATCATGGATGGTTGTGCTGACTGGACATTGCCAAACATGGCTTGCCGCTCTTCCAAAGGTGGGGCGAAATTAGATCTATAAATTTTATGATTCTAATTTGATTGTAATTCTGATTTGTAATTGTAATTGCCCCATTCTGATTTGTAATTGTAATTGCCCCATTCTGATTTGTAATTGTAATTGCACTATTCTGATTTGTAATTGTAATTGCACTATTCTGATTTGTAATTGTAATTGCCCCATTCTGATTTGTAATTGTAATTGCCCCATTCTGATTTGTAATTGTAATTGCCCAATTCTGATTTGTAATTGCACTATTCTGATTTGTAATTGTAATTGCACTATTCTGATTTGTAATTGTTATTGCCCCATTCTGATTTGTAATTGTAATTGCACTATTTTGATTTGTAATAGTAATTGCACTATTCTGATTTGTAATTGTAATTTCCCCATTCTGATTTGTAATTGTAATTGCACTATTCTGATTTGTAATTGTAATTGCACTATTCTGATTTGTAATTGTAATTGCCCCATTCTGATTTGTAATTGTAATTGCCCCATTCTGATTTGTAATTGTAATTGCCCAATTCTGATTTGTAATTGTAATTGCCCCATTCTGATTTGTAATTGTAATTGCCCCATTCTGATTTGTAATTGTAATTGCACTATTCTGATTTGTAATTGTAATTGCCCCATTCTGATTTGTAATTGTAATTGCACTATTCTGATTTGTAATTGTATTTGCCCCATTCTGATTTGTAATTGTAATTGCCCCATTCTGATTTGTAATTGTAATTGCACCATTCTGATTTATAATTGTAATTGCCCCATTCTGATTTGTAATTGCACTATTCTGATTTGTAATTGTAGTTCTGATTTGTAACGAATTGTAAATTGTAATTGCAAATTCTAATTTTTTTCCTATATTTATAAATACTAATTTATTCTGATATCTAACATGATTTGAAAGTAATGAATTAAAATTTGCAGGGAATAAACAAATTACGTCGAACAAAGGACAATGTGAAGGATCCACTCTTCCGCTTCTTCGAACGTGAAATTAATCTGGGCGCAAAACTTCTTGGCGATGTACACCGTGACTTGTCCGAACTGATGGCCATTTGCCGAGGCGAACAGAAGCAGAACAACCATACACGAAACTTAATAAATGCACTGGTCAAAAGCAAACGAGTGCCTCAAAGTTGGTTGCAATACCCAGTGCCGAAGGATGTTACTGCCCACGAGTTTATGTCCGATTTTGTGGATCGCTGCAAACAATTGGACCGTCTTTCTCAATCTACAAATTTGCGCATAGAACCGGTTTGGCTGGGCGGAATGTTCTTCCCCGAGGCATACATCACCGCTACTCGTCAACTTATTGCCCAAACAAATGGTTGGTCCCTGGAGCAGCTGACAATGCATGTGAAGGCCATTGGAGAGGTCGACAAAATGGCAGCAACTGGACAAACATTCACAATTACAGGTTGGTAAATAAAACAACACTAATAATATTTTTTTGGAATATTATTTTGATTTTTATTTCCAAAAAGAGCATTTAAAAAAATATAAAAAGTGCAAAAATTAATCCAAAAGTCCCTATATTATCCTATATTATTATAAATGCTAATTTTTAATCAGGCCTCCGTGCCGTTGGCGTCAAATGTGAAACTCCAAATCAAATGAAAATAAATGATGTGGACACGGAAGTCGACACATTGAACTTCATTTGGAATCTGGAGAATAAGAAGCCGCAAAATATGGTCATCCCCGTCTATTTGTACGCCAACCGCAGCAAATTCCTATTCGGTCTCGACTTCAACCCAGTCGGATTCGACAACGCAATGCTCTACCAAAGAGGAATTGCCTTTATTGCAAATTCATCCCTTTGATATTTCCCTAATTCCCCCCACCTTATTTTAATATTTATTATTTATTTGTTTTGCTTTATTTTAATTTCCACCCCTTTGATGACATTTATTTTAATTATTGATAAATTATTATAAAAAATACATTTACATCGGAAGAAAGGAGGAATTAAATCTTTCCGGAAAAAAGACACCATTGAAATTTTTTGCCGGCATAAGCACAACATTTACAATTTAATAGGATAATATTTTCCGAAATAAAACACAAAACTTTCCGGAAGCCACAAATCTAATACCCCCCGTACTAATGCTTCATGTAGCCTAGACTTTATACCCCCGTACTAATGCTTCATGTAGCCTAGACTTTATACCCCCGTACTAATGCTTCATGTAGCCTAGACTTTATACCCCCGTACTAATGCTTCATGTAGCCTAGACTTTATACCCCCCGTACTAATGCTTCATGTAGCCTAGACTTTATACCCCCCGTACTAATGCTTCATGTAGCCTAGACTTTATACCCCCCGTACTAATGCTTCATGTAGCCTAGACTTTATACCCCCGTACTAATGCTTCATGTAGCCTAGATTTTATACCCCCGTACTAATGCTTTATGTAGCCTAGACTTTATACCCCCCCCCCCCGTACTAATGCTTCATGTAGCCTAGACTTTATACCCCCCGTACTAATGCTTCATGTAGCCTAGACTTTATACCCAAACATTAAAAATTTTTTCCTCTATCTATCAATAAAAAATACCATCTTTTATTGGTCATTTGTTAACTTTTGGTGTTTAAGGAAATCTCTAATTTTTACAGAAAAACCCGAAAACTTTTTCTTCAAATTCTGAGACCAATTAACTTTTTGGCCACGACAGTTTTGTCGTTTGTCGTAAGTAATTCTGCTGATTGGCCCATGGTCTAACGTCTAAGTTACTTTGCATTTGTTCATAGGATGGACTCTATTCGTTACATATTTCAGCATTTTTTTTTATTAGTTTTACACATATTAGAGAGTAGAGACCATATATATTATTTTTATACTGTTTTTATATCGTTATTCGTTACTTAGGCCGAGGCCTAAGATGGTCGATACGCAAATTAAATATCCATTTTCAGTGTTATTTCATGATTATTTAATTTATTCAATTTTTTATATTTAAATGACAATTTTTGGATGAAATAAAATTGCAAATTTGGACATTGAAAAAGGCAACAGAAAAAGAGAAAATAGGCTCCAAAAGAGATTCAATTAAAGGCACTTAAATAAATCAAAAACTAGCGAATTTTTGGGTGAAAATTGATCATTTTTGGAAAGGGGAAATGAAAATGTACAAATATAGGTCTCGGAAATAATATTTTAAATAATAATATCGATCGAATTCATTTGCATATTGTAATTAAATTTTTCTCAACAATCCTCCTCCATTGGACTGGCTGAATTTTCGGTGCCACCTTTCATTGCCGTCAAAATCTGCAAATTTAATGATTTTAGTATTGGCATTTTTTTCAATGATTTTCTTCTCCCCAAAATCTTTAAAAGATCTCCAAATATAGCATTTAAGTAATTAATAAGTACCCATGCCGTTGTTTTGGCCATAGCTCAACAAAAAAAAACATCCAATTTTGGAAGCGATATGCAATTTTAAAGCCCTAAATGTCCTCCAAAAAGTGGCTTTTCTAATTGTTTATAAACTTAAAACATTTTGTAAAATAAGCGGATTTTTCTCATCAATTTGGGTTTATTAAATTCAAAGCTATAATTTTAAAAATAGATTTTTATTTAAAGAAAGCCACTTTTTGGAGGAGAGTTTCGGCTTTCAAATTGTATGTTCCCTTCCAAAATTGGCTAATGCCTCGTTGAGATATGGACTAAAACTAAACCAATGCAAGTAATCAATCGGCGGTACTCAATTATCCTCTACCCAAAAGATCTTACACATTTCCGAGGGTTTTCTTTTAAATTGCCGATAAAATTCCTAATAGAAATTTGGCCAGTTTTTGGCCCTAAAATTATTGCTTTTTTCCTAAAAAATTAATGAAAAAATTCGGTGAAAATTAAAACAGTAAATTCCTCTTATCAAATTTCTTATTGTTTTTCCCTTTCTTATTCCATAAAACATTGCCAAAATTTGTAAAAAAAATGTTGTCTATTTACCTGTTGGGTCATTGTGGCGGCCGTCAATGTTGGCAAAATGCTTGTGGAAAGGAATTGCTGAAGGGCAAATCCACCGTCATTCCCGCCTCCTTCTGTAGACGAGGAAATGCCACCGCCATTTTGGCATCCACTTCCACTGTTGCCAGCCGCCCCCGAAATTGTTGGTGCCGAACCAGCGGCGGCAGAGGAACACACAGCGGCCATGCAACTTGCTGCTGTGTGAATTTTTGGGGATATTTATTTTTGCTTTCCCTTTCCAATTTTAATCCTTAAAAAAATTAGAGATCGGACAAGACGGGATCCCGTTGGAATAAATTCGAGAACCCGACTCGGGAATGATTCGGGAATCCCGAAATGGGATCCCACCCGAAGAATTTTCATCGGAATTTTTTGTAAATTTGGGAAGCGGAAATTCCCGATCCGAGTTACAAAAAAACTGGAAATTTTCAGAAAATTCGGGAAAGTGAATTTTCGGAAATCCCGAACCGAATTCCTGACCGAGTTGTTTGGCCGATCTCTACCTTAAACTCCCCCATTATGCACTTCCTCATATTCCTTTTTATAAATGAATTATTGGCCAATGTTTGGAGCTTTAAAATCAAATTAATAAGTTAGCTGGCTTTAAATATTTCTTGCCCTGTAGGCCCAGAGGAATTCTTTCCATTTTTAATAGAATTTCATCTTTAATCCCAATTATTACTAATAACTTTAATGAGTTTTTAAGCCACATATTTCGATAGATATTTAATTTACCTTTGCCGAAAACCTTTCGTGTTGTTTTTTGAATCATAATATAATTTGGCTATTACAAAGTGAGGTACTTATTAATTAGGCTTAGATTGGATTAAGATTAGTAATTAGCTTCCGGAATCCAAAGTCTGATTTAGCCAATTTTGTATAGCCACCAAAAAGAATATTATTTTAGCTTACGATTCGGAAAAATTCAGGTAAATAATTTATATATTTTTCTCTACATTCATTTAACAAAAAAGTAGTGTGCATTGTTGGGTTTGGATGGGTAAATTGTGTATGGGAAACGGGAAAATTGATATACTAATAAAATTTACCTGTTGATTGCGCATTGCTGTTGTTGCCAATTTGATGCCTTTCCTCTTCCTCATCATCCTCCTCCTCATCCCCTCCGGCATCATCGCCATCATCCATTGAAGTGGCATAAACGACGCCTTGGGGCATTTGATACAAAATTGGTGGCAATTGATTGGAGGTGGCGGAATTGGCATTTTGCTGGTTTCCCATTGAATTCGACGATGCTTTGTTGGATTGCTTTGTTGCTGTGCTCTGGGAATGGACATTGTTGAGGAGATTGTTGGTGGTGGAAAATGTGCCACTGCCATTGATGGATGATGACGTAGAATTGGCTAACGATGAATTGGAAGAGGAAATGAACCCTGTGAGAAGGAAAATGTGCATTAGTAAAGGGAAATGGATAATTTTTGGGGGAAAATGTTGAGATTAATTTTATTGGTGCATTTTGATGTAGAAAGTGGGAGAATTGGTGTCAAGGTAAAATTGGTGTGGATAAAAATAAAGTTGATAGCCAAAATAGATATGAATTGAGCAAAAATAAGAAGGATGGGGCCATATTTCATTTCCCAGAATTATTAGAAAAATGCTCCTCTATCCCCAATCCCCCGGGCTTAATCTCCGAAATATCGCCAAAAAATTCTAATTGAGGCCTTATATTTTGGCCAAATCAGATTCTTTAAGTTACCTATGCTCCGAGAGCTAAAGTTTAATCTTAAACTAACCCTGAACCTATTTCTAACTCCATTTTGTTGTGGTCAAATTTTATGACCTCAAAAAGATTATATTCTTATACGAAAAAATTTCTACAAATTTAATATTTTTTGGCTTAAAATAATTCTGAACCCAAAAGGTTTAAAATTATGAGGATAAAAGGGCCTCAAAATTGCCTCAAATATTTCCCAAATAGCCCAACAGAACCCCTCGATGCAATTGAACACACCTTGAAGGAGGAATGGCAAAAGTGCGGCACCCAAAAGTTGGCTATTGGTTGATTGTTGCTGATTTCCACTACTCATTCCAA
The DNA here is from genome assembly GCA_030063045.1 of Pratylenchus scribneri. NCBI lineage: Eukaryota > Metazoa > Nematoda > Chromadorea > Rhabditida > Pratylenchidae > Pratylenchus > Pratylenchus scribneri. The sequence goes on along the minus strand of JAQSEB010000185.1, from coordinate 547,935 downwards.
TATATGGCCCTTTTTGTTGAGCCATCGATGTCCCTTTTGTACCCTTCATTTGTCCGGATGCCTTTTTCCCACTTCCATTTTGTTGTTTTTGAATTTGAAGCCGATTTGCGGTGGCCGCCTTCAAAACTTCCCTCAATGTTTTCATTTGCTGTTGGCTGTCCATAATTGTGGCTGCCGCCGATGCTGCATTTTGTGGGGAATTGGCTGTCGAAAATGAAGCAGAGCCCTATAAATAAATTGGAAGAAAATTATTTGAAGAATATAAAAAATGATTAAAATTTTAAAACATTTTGGAAAACAGGCGGAATTATTCTAAGCGAAAACACAGAACAGGCGGAATTATTCTAAGCGAAAACACAAAATAGGCGGAATTATTCTAAGCGAAAACACAAAACAGGCGGAATTATTCTAAGCGAAAACACAAAACAAGCGGAATTATTCTAAGCGAAAACACAAAACAGGCGGAATTATTCTAAGCGAAAACACAAAATAGGCGGAATTATTCTAAGCGAAAACACAAAATAGGCGGAATTATTCTAAGCGAAAACACAAAACAGGCGGAATTATTCTAAGCGAAAACACAAAACAAGCGGAATTATTCTAAGCGAAAACACAAAACAGGCGGAATTATTCTAAGCGAAAACAAAAAAAACAGGCGGAATTATTCTAAGCGAAAACACAGAACAGGCGGAATTATTCTAAGCGAAAACACAGAACAGGTGGAATTATTCTAAGCAAAAACACAAAACAGGCGGAATTATTCTAAGCGAAAACTTAGTTGTGAATTATTAAATTTTTTCTTCATATCGCATTATGCATTCATTCATTCGTTAATAAAATCTTTCGACTAAAATTATTTGATTGAATATTTTAGTCAGAAAATTTTAATCAAAATATTTTGTCTTTGAAATAATTAATTAATTTGTTCCCTTTAAAAAATAATAATTCTTTCCAAAAATATTGCCTTAAATTATAGGCTAAATTGTAGAGGACACTTTGGACTTTAACGACAAATTCGATTGGTTAATGTCTCGTTGAAATATGGGGACAAAAGTCAAAAACCATCTGTGACCTAAGTTTTTCCCTATTCCAATTTCTTTGAAATTCAAAAACTTGCCTCTTCCATTCGTGCCTTTTTGCGTTGATCACTGCTGCCCCCATTCCCGAATAAATCCTCAAAATTGACCATAAAATTGCTTTGCTGGGCTGTTGTGGTCGTGCATTCGCCTTCTTCATTCCCATTTTGGATGGTGGCTGATGATTCCATTGAGGTGGTTCCATTTAAAAGTTGGCCAATCCGCGTGGATTTCTGAATTTTGAGGTGAAATTTGATTGAAAGAAGAATGGGGGATATTGTATTGATGCTATAATAAGAAATTCCCAAAATGGCATAAAGTGCTATTTCAACTCTATTGAAAAAATTATTAAACTTTTTGGCTATGATTTTTTTTACACCTAAAACTTTGGCCTATAATTATTTGAAAGCTTTTCAGTTAAAATATTTAAGCTCGATTAAATGCAAATTCTGGTTTGGCGAGAATGTTTTGCCGCTTTATTCGCCATTTTTGGCCTTCAAAAAATACAATAAAAGGATATAAAATTTTTCCATCCTAATTCCTAAATAATACCAAATTTTGTGCCATATTTATTAAATTTTTTGCCAATTTCCATAAAGCATAAGTTTTTCGGCATGAATTTAATTGGCTTAAAAATGCCAAGAATTTTCCCATTCAATTCATTCAAAGTTCTTTTTTTGCCAGCGGCACAAATCGGCAACAATAAAGGCCAAAAATATATTTCAATTCATTTATTTTCCATTCATTCATTCGCCCAAAAAATTTTCAATTCGCAATTTTCACAAAAGTTTTCGGTCCCTTTTTGTTCTTCTTTATTCCTTTTCCAACATTTCATCGCCCCTTCCTTCCATTTTCGATGAATTTCTCTGAATTGGGTAAAGGAGAATGGGGAACCAGCCGCCAAGCAAAGGCAAAAGTAAACATAGGAATTTTGGTGGAATGGAAAAGGAGTTGGAAGGAATTGGAAGAGGCCAAGCCGGTGGCCCCAAAACGAGAATTTACGAGGCAATGGTGCGCAAGAAAGGCAGAAATGGCCAAGAAGCAAGCAAATCTTGGGAAGGAAAAGGCGAATAGGGAGGAATGGAAGGAGATGGGGAAGAAGCTTCCGAAAGGACTCAACAAAGCCCCAAAAGTCGGTCCAAATTGACTTTTCTTCTTCCTTTTGTTTGCCCAAATTTCGGTCCATCATTACCCAATTGTGGAGTGTTGGGGACTACTCCATTTTCATTTAGGATGGGACCGATCAGCAGCAGTCGTATACTAAAATGTGCGCGAGCGCACACAAACACGCACACATTTTGGTGGACCCAAATTTTGAGCTACTTACATTTTGTACGAATTTGGAAAGGGAAGAAGAAAATGGTATATAAAATAGAATTAATTAATTAAAGGATGGTATTTTTACTTTGTCCAAAAAACTACTAAAAATGGCGAAAAATGAATGCATAATTGCCAAAATAATTGTAATGGCTTATGAATGAGTTTATCCTCTTCTTAAACAAAATACCCAATTGGATGAAGTAGGCCAAGAGGCTGATTTGTCAAAATTAAATGGTATTAAATAAACGGTTTAAACCAATTTTAGTTTAATGGTTTAAAACTTAGTTAGAATTTTTATACCCAAGCCAAAACATAATTAAATGATGCGAATTGATGAAATCTATCAGTATGACCTTTGGAATTATTACAATAAATGAATTTTGAGAAAGGAATATTTGAGCTTGTATTTTTTTGCCAATTTTTGTTTTTCTTTTTTGTCTTTTCCAACTTTTTTTTCTATCGGCTTTTCATTTCCATAAATTGAATTTTCTCACAAATTAGTGGCAAAGCGGCCATTTTGCGCGAAACAATAAAGTCTTTTTTGCCGAAAATTTGCATTTTTTACCATTTTTGAAATGTTGCGAAAATGGAATTGCAGAGGAGAAAGGGAATGGCGGCAAAACAAAAGGCAAAATTTAGAATTCGCTCACCGTCATTCCAGCAGCAGAGAAAGAAGCCGGGGAAGTAGAATCGATTTGGCCTCCCAACAAATTGTTGTTGGCCAATGAATTAGTTGAAGAAGAAATGGCGGCGGAATTAAATGTATTTCCGGTGCCAGTGCCAATCATTGTTACCGCTGCCGTTGCCTTTCGTTTTCGTTGACCCGTTGTCGATCCTCCATTTATGGGCCCATTGGTAATATTGCTGTTATTCACTGCTTGGCCACCTCCTCCAATTAAGCCCATTGCCGGTGGCTCAAATGTGAATTCTGTTCGGCTGGGCGCCAAATCCTGAGCTTGATCTGCAAATTTTTGGATAAAATTTAAAATAGACCCAAAATGTTTTTGGGAAAATAATTATTTTAACCCATTTACCCCTTAAAATTTATTTATTCTTTAAATTTGGTCTTTTATTCCCCTCTCAAAATTCTCGCCTTTCTTTGCCGGGCCCTCGGGGATTGGTTCTTTCTTCTTTTCCCTCCCCTTTCCCAAAAAGGAATGCATGAGGGAGGAGGAGAAGGGGATTACGGTATTGGAAAGAGATGAAATGGGGAAGAAACAAAAAAAATGTAAATTTTTGAAGGAGGGACGAACAAATTGGTATACTAATTTTGGGATTTTTAATTTGTTAAAGTTCAGTTTTAATATAAAATTATTTAAGCCAATTTGTAAAGAAAAGACAGGTTCATCAAATGTTATTACTATATTGGTTCAAAAAATCGGTTAAAACCTTATTTAGATATGGACCAAAAACCCGATGCAGTTAAATAATATTATTAAAAATTAAACAAATTTGTAGAGGAAATTCAGGGTTTAAAATGGTATAATATAAAGTTTAGTCGAGTTAAAGGCCAAAATACCGATTTAGGACTCCAAATTAAAATTATACTTTCTAATTTTATTTTATTCTTAAACTTTAATCAAAATGTATAAAACTGACCATCCGGTGCACTCAAACATCGTTGAATGAGTTGTTTGCCTGGCTCGGACAGGATGACTGGTTGCAATTTGCTGGTGGCATATGCATAAACATGTCCAGTTTCGGAGGCGACCAACAACATCACTTGGGTGCCAGTCAGTGTGGACAATTCATTGGCCTGAAATGCACAAATAATAAATGAAAGCTGGATCGAGGGATTTTTATTAGGTGATGTAGATGGAAAAGAATTAATTTTTTAGTGTATAATTGGATTAAAAAAGCTTGTTTATTTTGGATAAAATAAAAGTGTTTTAGTTTGTGTTTCATTCCGGAAAAAGTTTTAATTCCGCCTGGTTGACTAAGTTTTAAATAATTCCGCCTGGTTGACTAAGTTTTAAATAATTCCGCCTGTTTGACTAAGTTTTAAATAATTCCGCCTGGTTGACTAAGTTTTAATTAATTCCGCCTGATTGACTAAGTTTTAAATAATTCCGCCTGTTTGACTAAGTTTTAAATAATTCCGCCTGGTAGACTAAGTTTTAAATAATTCCGCCTGTTTGACTAAGTTTTAAATAATTCCGCCTGGTTGACTAAGTTTTAAATAATTCCGCCTGTTTGACTAAGTTTTAAATAATTCCGCCTGTTTGACTAAGTTTTAAATAATTCCGCCTGTTTGACTAAGTTTTAAATAATTCCGCCTGTTTGACTAAATTTTAAATAATTCCGCCTGGTTGACTAAGTTTTAAATAATTCCGCCTGTTTGACTAAGTTTTAAATAATTCCGCCTGGTTGACTAAGTTTTAAATAATTCCGCCTGTTTGACTAAGTTTTAAATAATTCCGCCTGTTTGACTAAGTTTTAAATAATTCCGCCTGTATGACTAAGTTTTAAATAATTCCGCCTGTTTGACTAAGTTTTAAATAATTCCGCCTGGTTGACTAAGTTTTAAATAATTCCGCCTGTTTGACTAAGTTTTAAATAATTCCGCCTGTTTGACTAAGTTTTAAATAATTCCGCCTGTTTTCGGAAAAAGTTGTAATTATTATGTTTCATTCCGGAAAGTTTTATTTTTTTTCATCCGAATCTAAAAAAAAGCCAAGCCCACCTTCTTCATGATGCCCGTTTTTCGTTTGCTGAATGTTGTGTATCGCCTCAATTTGTTGTGAATATATTCCATTTTGATTTTCACTCGGCCTTTTGTCTTCTTCCCATTTGGCAATAGGCTGCCACCGCCTCCATTCCCTTTTTTGTGTGGTACTGCCTTTCCGCTACCCAACAAAACATTATTTTTAATGGGTGAGGTGCCATTTTCCAACATTGTTGACATTGTCTGAAATAATATTTTAATTATTTATAAATTGTCTAAAATTTGGCTATTTTATTTTTCTTGGTTTCTTTGAATTAATATAAAACATTTAAAATTGCCAAAAATTTAACTTGGCTTTTGGCAAAATAAGTTGTCAAAAAGGTTTATGACAAATCTTTTGGCCATAAAAGGAAGAATTGAGACTTGGGTTTTAGCTTATATATTTAATAAGAATGGGAAAGGTGAGTTTAAAAATAGAAAAATCAAAATGCCTTAAGAAAATTTCAATTTTTTGATTAGATGAAACAATTGCCAAAATTAATAATAATTAAATGGCATTTCCAATTTTGGGGAACATATTCCTTACAGGAAATTTGCCCTCCCAAAAATGGAATTTTGAACAATTTTCCCCCAATATTCTTCGCCAATCATTCCATCGCTTCCATTCTCATTCTCAATGTTTTTTTTGTCCATTCAAGGATTCACATTCAATCTCATTTTCCCCCACAATTTCGCCAATTCCAGCCATCCCCATCTCATTCACAATTTTCTATCGGGAAGCCCATCAAAAAGTCCCAATTGCATAAAATGGGGGCACATCACAAAACAAATCAAATATGGAAAATGGAATGAAAGGAAGGGAAATGATCGGCGGGTCATCCACCACCAATCCAACAAATGTCTAATTTGGTGAAGAATCCGCCACCACCAAAAAATTGGGCCAAGGACTTCTTCCCGGATTGACTTGCGCTAATTAGCCTTCTAATAATTTCTGGAGCTTTTTTCATTGTTTTTTTGGCTTCTTCCCAAATAAATGTGGATAGAAATGAAAGGAAAAGAAATGGCCTAAAAAATGAATTTGTAACCAAAAATTGGAAGTTGGGGCACAATGGGGGAAAGGCAAATTTATATGAGGTGAGGGCAATAATTTTGCCATCGGTGATTTTAAGAGGTCCAATTTTCGTTCCAAGCGGAACTAAAGGATGTCGATTTGCTAGTCTAGCTGGATTTGCTTGAGCTTGGTATTCTCCCCCCTTTTTCTGATTATTTATAAGCCCAACTATATTAGGAGATTGAACTATGGACAATCGAAAAAGATGGCCATTCCGAGGAATGCGCATTTAGCAAGATAAAATGGAGGTTTAGGTGAAGGCATCCTATGGTCCACATATAAATAGGCAAGGTTTCATAAAAAGTGGCCATCTTAAAAGTGAGAATGAGAATCTTCCCTTGTGAGAATACGAATTTGAGTTGAATAAGAAACAAAAAAGAATAAATGGATGTTCAAATGGAACCCACCAAAAACTCGATTCCCCCTTCGCAAATCAGCCCCCCCCCCCCCCCAATTGGATTATAAGAAAACGCCCTCCTCCTCCCCATTTTACTGGCAGCCCCTCTTTTAATGCCCGGCCCAATTTGAGTGAAGAATGATGGGTCGCGCCAATCGGGCATCGGCAATTCCCTCATCACCCAATTTGTTGGTTGCTTGTTTGGGTTTCCGGACCCAAATATGCGGCTAATGGGAGGAGGGGAGGGGACAATATTCTTCTTTCCCAATTGCAGTCATTTTCCCATCCATTCCTAATTCACATTTCTCCCCGTCGGCCTTTGCTGCCAGCCAACCCAAACCGGAGCTTTGCCTGCTGTCATTTGGCGCGCCACACAAAAATGTGGAGAAGAACTGAATGGAGCACACCCTTTTTTCCAAATTGACATATACATATAATAATAACAAACAAATATTCGCGCGCTCCCATCTTCCATTCGTGTCTTTTGGTGATGCCCAATTAGCCATTTTTTTCACTCATTTATTGCCTCCGTCACCTATCCTCCCCCAATTTTGATTGTGTATTCATTCCCCATCCGGAATGAGTTTATTGGGGGAATTTTTGTATCCAAATCCGGTGTGGCGACCAATTTTGATTACAGGCATTTTTTGAGAATAAATTTTGGGAAGTTGAGAACATTTTTTATTTCTTTTTGGAAGGTTTACCCTTTTATCCTCGAACGCACTTTTGAGCTTAAATTCTCTTACCCTAGAATTGGAGGGGGGGGGGGGGGGGGGGGGGGGAATAAAAACTTTTACCGAGCCAATGTGTGCCCAGAAAAGGCCAAATCGCGCATAAATTAATGCTGCTGGTTGATGGGGGCTAATGTGTAAGGCAAAAAAAGGGTGGGGCTGCCTCGCCTCTTTTGTCCTTCTTCCTCCCTCCCCCCCCCCTTCCCTCGTTCTTTTCGCCTCCTCCCATTTTTGTACAGTATAATGTCCGGAAATGGAAAGGGAGGAATTGGGGGTGGGAGGGAAGGGGCGGGAAAGACAACCAAAAAAGGATGAGGGAAAAAGTGGGGATGGTGGAATTAATTCCATTTGAAATTTTGAACATTTTTAGGTTTAAATTAAAGAAGCTTAATTTTAGGAAGCCACCCATTATTTTTACAATTTGTCACCCCTGGAATTGGAAGACGCCAATTCAAACAATATCCTAGTTGTTCTTTTGGCCATAATTCAACAAGGAAGCGACCAATTCAAGAAGGCGAGATGCCATTTGAAAGCCCTAAATGGCCTCTAAAAAGTGGCTAAACTTAAACTAATTTTTTGGAAATTTAAAACAATTTGTAAAATAAGCGGCTTTTCCTCAAAAAGATGGATTTATTACATTCTTCAAAGACATGTAACTTTTTAAAAACCAAAATTTCATAAAATTTAATGAAGCCACTTTGTAGAAGACACTTTAGGCTTTCAAATGATATATCGCCTTCCTGGATTAGCTAATGCCTCTTTGAGATATGGCCAAAAGAATTACAGCGGGTATTGCATCTTCCCCATTGTTGGGATTTTCACCCACCTTTGATCCTCCATTCTTTTCGTTGTTGCCATCCTCCGCCACTTCTTCATCCTCCTCATCCTCTTCTTCCTCTTCCTCCTCTTCTTCATCCCCATCGCCATCCTCGCCACCACTTTCCCCAATGCCAATGCCCGGTTCACCAATTTCGTCTTCATCAATTCCTTCTTCCTTTTTCACAGCTTCTCGATTAAATTGTGCCAACATTCGTTCCAATTCAGATTGAATGGCATCAGCCGTAGCCGTTGATGTGCCAATGAATGAGGAGGATTCATTGCTGCTAGAATTATTCGGGCCTGCCACCTCCTGTTTTATGAACATTTTTTGGGGGTGTTGAAATTTTGTATAAATTCTGGTTCTGGTAGAAAAGAAATTAGGGAAAAATAAATTAATAATTTGAATCATGTGGGCGTGATTTGATGGGCGGAACGTTGGGGGAAAATAATTTGAATCATGCTTTAATGAATGGGAAATGCGAATCCAAAAAGCTTGGAAGCTTGAATATTAATGAAACTAATTTCATTTTGAGAACAAAAACCAAGTTTTCTGCATTGAATTCTTTACCAAAAATCAAATTGATCAATTTATGAGGTACATGGAAATAAAGTGCGGAAATATATTCAATTTTTGACAATAAAAATGGAACCAAAAATTGAATATTTTGAGGAACTATTTTAAACTGGGCTCAACACATTTGGCCATTTTTGGCTTGAAAAGGGGGGAAGAAGATCGATCTGGGGCCATTAAAAAGGAAAAGAGGAGGAAGAAGGATGGGATTACAGCTGTGCGGGCCTTGAATGGGAATTGGGAATGGAGGAGGATGGCGCCGGTTTGCGGAAGTTTTCGGTTCATTTTGATTGAATGGGGTGGGGGCGGAGAAGATGAATGGCCAATTCGGTGGCCAAGGGATGGGACGAGCATTCCCCGGAATGGAATTGGGAAATAGAATGAAATTGGAATAGAGAATGGACGTTCCGGGACAAAAGGGTGGCGGAATGGAGGAAAAGCGGCGAAACAGCACATTTCTCTAACTTTAAGCAGTTCTTTTGGCCATAGCTCAACAAGGAAGCAACGAATTTATGAAGGCATATGCTAATTGAAAGCCTTAAATGTCCTCTAAAAAGTGGCTTTTCTATTTTTGAAAACTAAATAATTTGTAAAATAAATGGCCTTTCCTCAAAAACTGAGGTTTATTAAATTCAAATACATTTTGGCAAACATTTTCCGGAAAGAGAAAAACACATTTTGGCGAACATTTTCCGGAAAGGGAAAACACATTTTGGCGAACATTTTCCGGAAAGGGAAAACACATTTTCCGGAAAGGGAAAACACATTTTGGCGAACATTTTCCGGAAAGGGAAAACACATTTTGGCGATCATTTTCCGGAAAGGGAAAATACATTTTGGCGAACATTTTCCGGAAAGGGAAAACCCATTTAACCATGGATTAAATAAAATTTATAAGGCCTAATTTGTAGAGGACACTAATAAGTTTTCAATGCTATATCATCTTCTGCTGGAATTGGTTAATTCCTCGCTAAATTATGGTCAAAAGAATGGACCATTTAATCATCTCCTACCGAAAAGGGGGCGGAGAATTGAAGAGGAAAAGGCTAATAAGAGAAATGACGGAAATGAAATAAATTCGAGCAGAATGCATTATCCATTTGGGGTGAGATAAAATGTGTGTGGATCTGGATCGAAGAGAACTAGAAAAGGCCATCAAAATTGGACTTTTGCCTTCAAAGCCATCTTTTGCCTTTGAGACCAAATCTCGGCTCAAAAGGCTCTAACTTTTTGTCTGTGTGTTGTGCCCATTTATTGGATGGCTCGGCCCTTTTTCGATCAAAGCAGCCAGCGAAGGGAATATTAGGGCGCCATGTGTTGAGTTTTCCAAAGGGAGAAGCCCAAAAGGATTGGCCAAATGGATAAAGCCAGGGGAGAATAAGGCCGCGAGAATCGGGTCTCGAGGAATGGAAGGGGAAAAGGAAAGGGGGTAACTCCGGGGATGGAATTGATGGCCCCCGGAATGGGATGATGGCGGATTGGATTGGCGATGTGAAAGGAAAGGAAGAATCATTTTAGGCTCAACAAAGCTGTGTGATGTGCCTCGAAATGGCCAAATCCATTCAGAGGCATAAAAAGTCCGGGGGCGGCAGCAGCAGCGGCAATTGCTCGTCCTCAGTCTCCTCCTTACTTTGGATGGGCCCTTTTAAAGAGAATAGGGAGGCCGAAAAGGCTGGCGGCCTTAAAAAGTAGGCAAAAAGCAGCGATGGCGCCAGAAGGCCATAGTTTTGTTCTTTTGGCCAAAAATGAACAGTGGGGCATATTCCCTTTTATGTTTTATGGATTAGAAGCACACAGCCCGTCGCCCTCCATCGGCATTTTTTCGGCACTTTGTGTGCTAAATTTACTGTATTTTGGGGAGAAGGAGAGGGAAAGGGTTGGATTACAAATGCCGGAGGAAGAGGCGGCAAATTGGCTCTCATTTTGGCATTAAAAAGGAGGCCACATTTTTAGGAGCTTCATTTAAGTAAGGAGAAATTGGAATAAAAGAATTTGACCTGGATGGTGCCATTTCGGCTGAATTGGTCAAAAAATCTTTGGAAAATGCAAAAACTTAAAAACTTGGCCAAAATAGAAGACAAAGAAAAAGGCCAAATTTGTGAGCCAAAATTCAATTGAATGCAAAGATCAATTTTGGGTAAAATTTAGTCAACATGGAATTGGAAAATAAAAAAGTAGAGGCAAAGGACAATTTATTAGTGTAAAACTTTACCAAAATCCAAAATCAACTTGCAGAACCTAGCAAAAACTTTGCCAAAATTTAATTGCAAACTAAAAGGAAAAGACCAAATTCGTGTTGGGATTAAACTAGGCCATTATTGGGAAAAGCTCATTTATCTGCCCTCCAAAACTGCCCACCACCCATCAATCTTTGTAAGTAAAATCGCTTTCTAGCTCCAAATCTGCTGTTGTAAAGTTATCGCCCTCTTCCAAAGTTGTCTATTTTGGTGGATTTTGGCTAAAGGGCAGATCAAATTTGGAGTTGGCTGGCTGCCCTCGATGAGAATTTTCACTGCTTCTTCTCAATTAGTAATTTCGCTATCGCCAAAGTTTGCTCATCAATTTTGGGATGGCCAAGTCGGGTGCGCGAGTGAAGTTAAGAAGGAGGGGAATGTGGCCAATCGTGTGCTCCCGGTTAGGTCAACCGACCAAAACAATGTGTGCATGGTGGAACGAAAGAAGAATGGGAAAGGAAGATGACCAAAAATTTTCCACATTTTCGCGCGGACTTCTCAAATTTTGTTGTTTTGGCTTTTGGCCACACGACAAATGAGGAGCCCATCGCGCAGTTCAATGAAGTGAAGGGGCCACCGAATTTAGTAAAGGAGGAGAAGCACACCAAAAACGTTGAAAAGAGGAGAATGGATGGAGATGGACTTATCGAGATCAAGACCGATTGAATTGGGCTACTAGCATCGGTTTTTGGCCCATAGCTCAATGCAGCATCAGCCAATTCGGGAAGGCGATATACCATTAGAAAGCTTAAACTTTCCCCTACAATTTAGTTTATTTTGATTTTATTAAATGTCGGATTTAAGAAGTTATATGTCTTTGAGTGTAATAAACCATAATTTTCAGAAATAAAGCCGCTTATTTTACAAATTATTTTAAATATTCAAAAAATTAATAAAGCCACTTTTTAGAGGACATTTAGGGTTCTCAAATGGCAATTCACCTTTCCAGAATTGGTTGCTTCCTTGTTGAGCTATGGCCAAAATAATGGCTTAATATCATCCCGATTCGGGTATTTTGGAGGGAAGGCGAGGAGAGGGATATGTAATGAGGGAAATTAGGAAGAATTTGAGGAGTTTTGTGTTTTCCCTCCATTGACAACAAGCAAATACGGCGAAGAATGTGAGGGAATGGAAGGCGAGGGGGCAGCCGCTTCTTCTTCTTTAGGGTAAAGCCTCCTCACCACCCATAGCTTTTGCCCACTTTTGACTGGTTCCTGGTTAAGGATGAGAAAGGGGAAGAGGCCGTATACTGCTGGATTATTTGGTTGGAGGCCGATGTATGGTAGAAAAATTGGGGGAAAATGGAAAGGCAAGAGGAGGCAGCCATCCTTTCAAGGGGCGGTCCCCCAACCGCCATTTTTCTCGCCAGCCGTCCCCCTCCCTTCCCTCCCATTCTCGCCAAATTCTCATTTTTTCTCCTCCTAATTTCCTCATCAGAGTCAGCCGCCTTTTGGATCAGCAGAGGCCAGGCATTGTGTAAAGGAAGCTTCACCCAAATTCCGCTGTTCGCCATTCCCGTTGCCGCCTCCTGTTTCGGCTTTGCCCGGCTGCCACGATCCAAAGGTGAAGGGGAATGGGCTTATTCGAATCGGTGCGGCCACAAAAAGAAAAAGCACACAAACACAACAAAAAGGTAATGAATGAATGGAAAAGGCACAAAGGTGGAAATTGGAAGCACCACCAAAAAGTTTTTGGGGGCGAGCCCTAGCAGCCAGAATGGAAAGGCAAAAGAAGGGAATGGGATTGGGAGGGACTCAACTCTCATTTTAAGCCAGTCTCATCAGTAGCTCTCTGGGCCTTTCTTTTTCCTCATTTGCCGAGAAGGGAAGGCGCCTCCGATCGGCTTCGGCCGGCTCCCGTTCTCGGTTAAATAAGTCGAAGCAAAGTACGCAGCCGGTTGGTTGAGGAAGCCGTTGGCCCATCCCACATAAGTACACATTCCCCCCCCCCCCCCCCCCCCCCATCATAATCAACTCCAAATTCCTTCTCTCTTCATTTGCGCGAGCCGGAGCACACCTTGTTTGTTGAGTTGAGAGTTTGGGTCCCTAGAAAGGAAAATTGTGTGAAGGCTTTGGAAATGCAAAACAAAAGATGAAAATTGATGGATGAATATATAATTTATGCTTTTGGAAAGATGGCTAATTTTATTTGGCCTATTGTTTTATCAATAAAATGTTGGCGAACATTTTCCGGAAAGGGAAAACACATTTTGGCGAACATTTTCCGGAGAGGAAAAACACATCTTGGCGAACATTTTCCGGAAAGGGAAAACACATTTTGGCGAACATTTTCCGGAAAGGGAAAAACACGTTTTGGCGAACATTTTCCGGAAAGGAAAAACACTTTTTGGCAAACATTTTCCGGAAATGGAAAACACTTTTTGGCGAACATTTTCCGGAAAGAGAAAACACATTTTGGGGAACATTTTCCGGAAAAGAAAAACACATTTTTGGCGAACATTCCGGAAAGCAAAAACACATTTTTGGCGAACATTTTCCGGAAAGCAAAAACACATTTTTGGCGAACATTCCGGAAAGCAAAAACACATTTTGGCGAACATTTTCCGGAAAGGGAAAACACATTTTGGCGAACATTTTCCGGAAAGGGGAAACACATTTTGGCTAACATTTTCCGGAAAGGGAAAACACATTTTGGCGAACATTTTCCGGAAAGGGAAAACACATTTTGGCTAACATTTTCCGGAAAGGGAAAACACATTTTGGCGAACATTTTCCGGAAAGGGAAAACACATTTTGGCGAACATTTTCCGGAAAGAGAAAACACATTTTGGGGAACATTTTCCGGAAAAGAAAAACACATTTTGGCGAACATTTTCCGGAAAGGGAAAACACATTTTGGGGAACATTTTCCGGAAAGCAAAAACACATTTTTGGCGAACATTCCGGAAAGCAAAAACACATTTTTGGCGAACATTCCGGAAAGCAAAAACACATTTTTGGCGAACATTCCGGAAAGCAAAAACACATTTTTGGCGAACATTTTCCGGAAAGGAAAGACACATTTTTGGCGAACATTTTCCGGAAAGCAAAAACACATTTTTGGCGAACATTTTCCGGAAAGGAAAGACACATTTTTGGCGAACATTTTCCGGAAAGCAAAAACACATTTTTGGCGCGAACATTCCGGAAAGCAAAAACACATTTTTGGCGAACATTCCGGAAAGCAAAAACACATTTTTGGCGAACATTTTCCGGAAAGCAAAAACACATTTTTGGCGAACATTTTCCGGAAAGCAAAAACACATTTTTGGCGAACATTTTCCGGAAAGCAAAAACACATTTTTGGCGAACATTCCGGAAAGCAAAAACACATTTTTGGCGAACATTCCGGAAAGCAAAAACACATTTTTGGCGAACATTTTCCGGAAAGCAAAAACACATTTTTGGTGAACATTTTCCGGAAAGCAAAAACACATTTTTGGCAAACATTCCGGAAAGCAAAAACACATTTTTGGCGAACATTTTCCAGAAAGCAAAAACACATTTTTGCTAAAACTAAAAATAAAAAAATTTTTTTCGGGATCCGGTTATAAATTTCACTCTTTATATACTAAAAAACAGTTCAGCGAAAAACAAAAGTTAAAACATTTTTTCATCTTTAGCAATGTTTTTATTTCCTATTAACATTTAATCTTTTTATAGATGCATTTACGCTGCCCAACAAATTGCAGCATAATTTTCCAATCATTCCCTCAACAACGGGCGCCCTTTTTACTGAAATGTTTTGCATCCAGCAGCCAACAATCTGCTTCAACCGGAACGCAAACAACGGAAGAAGAGGAGAAGAAGGAAAAGCGAAAAAACCGTCTGGCCGTTCTCTCCAATTTCATGAACGTTTTGCGGGCACCATTCAGTGGTCGACGCCTTGGCCAACATGAAATTCCGCCAACTAGCCTCTCTCTGGTCGATCCCCGAGGTGGGCCCGTGCCAATCGATATGGACGTGCCAATGGGTGAAATTGCCCGGGAAGCGCCCAAAACAATTCAGGCGGATTTGAAGGTTAATATTAATGTTTTTTGGTAATAAATTTACATTAATTAATTTAAGAAACTTTCTCGCGAAATTGATGGACATTTTGGAGGCGGCAAATTCTCATGGACGAACCCATTTACTCATCCGGTCACTCGCAGTGGGATGGATGAGTCAAGGGCAGAGCACACGGAAGCATTCATTGAATATCAGTTCAAAACGGATGAGGTTCGAGAAATTTTTCATATTTTAAAATTTAAATTTGTTAGTTTTAATAAATAAGTATATTACTCAATTATTTAGTTGGGCCCGTTCCCGTTCTATTCTTTTGGCCATAACTCAATGAGGCATTAGCCAATTTGGGATAGCCCTATACCATTTGAATGCCCAAAGTGTCCTCTACAATTTGGCCTTTTTGAATTATACATAATTTAGCTTTAAAAAGGCTAAATGTCTTTGAATTGATAAACCCGAATTTTTGGAGAAAAGCCACTTATTTTACGAAATTTTTTAAATTTCTAAAAATTAGTAGAAACACTTTTTAGAGAACATTTATGGCTTTCAAATGGCTCATCACCTTCCTGAATTGGTTGCTTCCTTGTTGAGCTATGGCCAAAAGAATGGCCTATGGTCAGGCTAGGCTATTAAATATTCTACTAATCAATCCAATAAATCAATTCAATTAATATAATTTCAGGACATGGAAAAATGGCAAACTGGCTCAGATTCTGACTCGGCCGAAGGCTACTCAAAATGTGATTTGTACCGAAGTGATCGGGGCACTGCCATATTCGAGGGAGTGATCAGCAATCGAGTGGTCAAGGTTCGCACAATTAGCAATTTCAAGCATTTTTGGTTTTAATTACCAAATTTATTATAAATATGTACTTTAAAAATCATAAAAATTTATAATAATTGGAATTAAACCGGAATAAAAAAATAACTTGCTCTGAACGGATTCGAACCCAAGACCTAAATGTAGTAAAATTGAATGGATTAACCACTTGGACTAAAATTTTGGTTGCAGAATAATATTTAGAAATTGGTGGAAATAATCAAATTTTATTCAAAATTCGCATTTTAATTTTTTTCCATTTTAAAGGATGGACGAACGAATAGGGCCGGTTGGTGTTCGATGATCACCATTGACATGGCCGCATTCAACCGAAAACGCACATATGAAGATTGGGAATATTACAATCATTTGCTCATCAAAGTTTGTTGCATATTTTGACATTTTTGGTTTAATTTTTTTTAGTGGGAAAAATGTAATAATTTTAATTTAATGAAATTTGGATACAAACTTAGTTTTTAAGGATTTAAATTTTCAAAAAAAAATTCTCCTTTAAATTTAATATTAGAAATTTACTAAAACCAATCACAAAAAACCACCTAAATCACAATTCGGTCACAGAAAAATATTGAATTTAAAATAAATTCTCTCCACTTTTGGTTGTTCTTTTCTCAAATCTCAGGTCAAAAAGTAAAAGTTTAATTATTATTTTAATCGAAAATCCATTAAAAAACAATAAGCGGATACCTAAGGATTTGGCATTTAATTTTAGTTATTCACAGGTCCTTTACTAATCAATAAAAAAAGAACTCAAATTTATTAAATTTTCCATATATTTAGTGCCGCGGCGATGGTCGTTCCTACAAAGTGATGTTGCATTGGCCATCCTATCATGATGTCACATGGGCCAATTCCCATTCCTACCAATTGCACACCCACGGTGGACCCTATTGGCAATTTGAGCAAATTCCATTTTCCCGGTTTTTCTACACGGCCGGCGGCCGAATCCAAGATGGTCAAAGCAAAGTTCCAATTGTTAAAGCAAGGTTTGTGTGCTTATTTTTCTCATAAAAATTGAAAAATTCATTCAAAATTGAATGTCCAATCGATCGATAAATTCGATAATCTTTTAATTCTTATTAGATTCGATTTCTATTTATTTTCCAAAAATTGCCTCAGATATCAAAAATCCAAAAAAAATGATTAGTAATTATTTATTAATTTTAATTTAAATGAGTCCAAATTTTGAAGAACAGCCCAAAAATTCTGCCCAATTTTCTCCAAAGTAGGCACTGGACTCTGGGCTTCTTCGGAGTTAGCCTAAAATATGACCGTAAGATTATCTTAGGGGGTCCTAGGATAGGCAGAGTGCCGCGTGATGCGGTTGGTTTTGTGTTCGGTTTCAAAATATGGACCCGGCACCCGGATTTTAAGTTGGTGAAAATGGCCATAGATTTTTTCACCATAAATGCTCAATAAAATCAATAAATGTGATCATAGAATGAACAAAATTAAGCTGGTGCCAAAAACGTGGCAAATTGGTTTTTATAATTTAGCCAAAAATCGGTCATTAAAAAAATTGTAAATAAAAATATTAAAAATATTTTTAATTTTCCTGAAAATTTTCAGCAAAATTGGCATTGTTTTGATGGACCGAATCGAAGGGCCATTTCGACTGGAGTTGGGCTTCATTGGCTGTATGCATGACCAAACACATTTGGAGGAATTTGCCTACGAAACGTACAATTCAATGTTGGCCCATCCGGCAATGTAGTAGTCAATTTTGTGATCAATTTCCCATTTTTCCTCATTTTTTTTGTTACTTATTGATTTTCTACCTGCAAATTTTTTCACCCCCAAATTAATTCGATATATTTTTTCCAAAGTTTTATTAATAAAATTTTTAATAAAATAGAATTTTCGCATCATTTTTACAGTCAAATATTGAAATTAAAATTCCAAAAAAAAATTCGAAAGTTCGGAAAATCGAAATTCCGCAAAAAAAATTGCAGAATAAAATTTTAAAAAATTTCGAAAAATCAAAATCCCAAAAAATTTCGGATAATATTTTGGAAAAATAAAATTCCAAAAAAAATCGGAAAACCCAAAATTCCACAAAAAAATTCAGAAAATCAAAATTCCTAAAAATTTGCAAAATAAAATTCCAAGTAAAAAATTTTAAAATCACTGCAAGTAGACTACCGACAAGCACACCTCATTTTCCCTTATATTTTATTGTTCATATTTTCAATATTGTTTTCGATTTTTTGTTAATTTTTAACATTGATATTTATCCAACTATAAAAAAAATAAATTGGCGCAATAAAATGCCTTTACTTCAAAATTTTATTAAAACAAAAATCAATGAAAATAAATTCGGGTGGAATTTAATAGGACAAAACCAGCAGAAAATGGAGAGGATGTGAATAGTTTTTGAATGGGTGGGTGGGTCAAAATTCAAGGTGGTTTAACAGAGGAAAAAGTCATCAAATTGAACACAAAAAAAATTTGTGCCTTAAACTAATAAAAAATAAAATAATGTCAATTGTACATCCGATTATCCTCTTCTTCCTCTTCTCCCATCTATTCCATCCCATCCGCCGAATTCACGGTGGTTTTGCCCAATGATGATGACCAGCGTCGCTGCCCTCCTTTTGCGGTTGCAGTTGGACGATTCGGCGTGTTCTGTCGATGCTGCTGTGATGGTGGTGGATAATTCGGTTCGTGTTGGTTTGGTCGCTGTTTAGTCCACAAAAATTTGTTATGCGCCATATTGTCCAATTGTTTTGGCATTTCAAGGTGGGCGGTCACCTGAATGGAAAAAATTGTTTATTTGATGAGGTAAATTGACTTTTTTGTTCATAATTTATTATTTTTGTTAGTTTTAACAATAAAAGTGTTTAATTTGTCGAAAAACCACTGAAATGGTCGAAAATGAGTATATAATCACCAAAATAATTAAAGTAGTTTATTTGGTTTATTCTACATACACAAACCAAATATATTCAAATTGGATAGAGCTGGTCAAAATGCATTGAATGGTATATATTAATGATTTGGCCAGCAATTAAAGGGTATTAAACGGCTTAAACCAATTTTGGTTTAATGGTTCAAAACTAAGGTTTAAAATTGGTTAACCTAAAGCCAAAACCTAATCAAATGATGGTTCTTGTTGACTAGATCTAGTGCTAGTGATTTTGATTAAGTATAGAGATTTATGGGTTTAGGATAAACCATTGAACCATTACAACCTTCGACTTTCCAGTGAAATTAATTTTTATATTTTGTTTTATACAAAAAAATAAAAACCATAGCTCCGTCGATGTGATGGGGTCCACCTTCGATGGCTTCTTCTGCGCTTTTGGCCGAGTCAAAAGTGATTGAGGCATGTCCACGATGGAGGCCAGTGGCTGGATCCTAAATAAAAACAAATTTACTAAATAAAATATTAAATAAACTAACAAAAAACATGGCAATGTCCTTGATTTCCCCGAATTTACTGAAATGTGCCTGAAGTTCGGCTTGGCCAGTAACCCATTTGATGCGTTTGAGATAGATTGTGGTCTTATTCTTTTTCCACTGCTGAACAACCGCGCCGACTGTGCTATTTAGGTAGGAAGAAGAACCACTGCCAAACATGGTTTTGCCCAAAAGTCGATTTGCTCTATGCATTTTTAATTTTAAAATACCCAGTCTTTTCTATCTGTGCAATTATAAAAAAATTATTTGATGG
Organism: Pratylenchus scribneri; assembly: GCA_030063045.1. NCBI lineage: Eukaryota > Metazoa > Nematoda > Chromadorea > Rhabditida > Pratylenchidae > Pratylenchus > Pratylenchus scribneri. The sequence continues at coordinate 528,496 of JAQSEB010000185.1, read as the reverse complement.
CTCATGTTTTATGGATTTTAATAAATAAATTTTATTGGAATTTTGATAAGTTAATCATGGGAAAATTTTTGGATTAAGAAGGAAAAGAATGTGAGTTTTTTGCCGTAATAATTTTTTATTGATTTTTATTAAACCTTAAACCCAATAAACCTGGTACCATTCAACAGAGCTAGTCGAGACGCATCGATTGGCCTATAAATTGTCGGGATTTAGATAAAACCCAAAAGAGTTATGGATCAAAAACCAAATGCGGTTTAGACCGGTTTAATAAAACCTTCACAATTTTGACCGAACTTTGACAAATTATACCTCAATTAATGGATCTTGACGAGCTTTATCGAATGAAGAATGGTTTATGGGTTTAAGATCAAAAATTAAAAAAAAACTATCAAGCTTTGCTAAAAAATTTCGCAAATAAAAATTATTGATTGATGATGAATGACATAATGTTCCATTCCAGCAGCAGAAAAACAAATTTTTTCTGGATCATATATTTAATCATGGGAAATTTTGTGGATTGAAGTAGAAAAAAAAATGGTGAAAACTGGAAAGCAGAAACTTGTGACCATCATCCTCTCGTGCTCTCGTCCCAACTTTTCACTTGACGACGTAAAATTTGAGAGCAAACCGCCGAATTACTGCTGGCTGCCAGCCAGTCAGTGTCATATTGATATTGACGAATTCTCGTCGATTGATCAATACATGATGAGAACGAAAATTATGAGAAGAACGAACACTTTTCTTTCTTATTAGCATCCTTTTCATTTCATTCAACAGTGCTCTTTAGTTAGTTATTCATTCTTTTCTACACTGCATAAATTTATCTACGGTGTCAAAACGACTACCCCACAAAAAGGATTTGAGGACATTTCAGGAATAATTTTTATCGAACTAAAAGTTTGACAGAAATGCTTGAATACAATTCAAAAAAAAGAATGGAAAATAAATGCAATTGATAATTGATAAATCAAATAAGAAAACATATTCCAGTGTTATTTAATGCATTCACTTCGGAATTCGATATTATTATCCAATTTATTCATTGCCATCACCATCATCCATCACCACCATGATACTGGTGACGTTGATCTTGCCGTCTTCGGTTCATTCTTTGTGCCGACAATTGCCTTCAGAATTTGATCCAACAATTCCACATGCTTTTCCTCGATCAGCATTTTGTATCCTTTGGATTTCATCACCTTAGAAATGGCCATTTTTCATTATATCTATTTTGTTTTCTTTATTATTTTAACCTTTTTTGCATATTTTGCAATGTAATTGATGGCCTCGTCTTTGAGTGTGGCATAACAATGGCGATCGGCCCAGATCAGCAATTCACAAACAGTCCCACTCTTCATCGAATTGACTAAATGTTGTTCACAGAGGACCTGAATAAATTAAAAAATAAATAAGAAATAAATTCGATTTATACCTTCAATTCTTCCAGCTGATATTCGTCGGCGGCCTTCAACAATTCGGCATTTCTTCCAATTTCGGCGCTTTGCTGGTATACCTGAAAATATTCATTTTTTATTTGTTTTAAATAATTCTACTCACATGAATATGAGCATTTGCTCAAGCACAGCAGATTTGATGTCCTTAATTCGGGCAATTCCTTCCTTCGCCTCGACCATTTCATGTTCGAACATTGCTCGAAAGACTGGTGATTGACAGGCCAAAACGCCCTTGTGTGCCTCAAATACAATAGTTTTTATATTGATTTTTCAAGTCACCTTGAATTCAACATCGTCTGCGGCGATGATGATACAATCCGTAAATAAACCATGCCCAAACATTGTGCCCATTTTTTCCAGAAAACTATCCATATTGAATATAATATGTTTTATGTAGAAGAAGCTTAATAAAAAAACGTTGATTAAATAAACTATGTGATTGAAATTAGATAAAATTTTGGCAAACTTTTCTTTGGAATATTAAATTAATAAGTTTGGACTTGAATATTTTAGCTTTTATTATAAAAACATCGAAGTTTGTATTTGTCGTAATTTTGTTTGAATTTATTGATTTTAATAAATGATTAGTTATTGATTATTTTTTTTATAATCGATGATGAATGATGATGATGTGATTACGAGAATGGATACTGCTGCTGATATGATATGAATGTGAATTGTGAAATCAAAAATCAATAATCGAATCGATTATTAAAAAAATAAAAACCGGTTTGGATAGTCATAAAAAATACCGGTGAAAATTATTACAAAAGGAATTCTATCTTAAAAAAACCGCTTATTTCGGTGTTTTTAGACGATGGCGAACGGCGAACCCTAATTTTGCACTGAACTTTACATATCTCATATAGTCGAATCGTTAATGGTTTTTAAAGCGGTTTGGAAAAGTTTGGATTTTGGACTTTTAGCTCATTTTAATACATCATTCGACACGTTTCGATGAACCGGAGCACGAATTTATCATTGTTTTCACATAAAATTTCAACAAAGAAATGAAATAATTATGAAATTAAGTTTTAATGAAAAGGGCAAAAACTGCCAAAATAAACAAAGAGCCAAGAAAAAATGGCCCAAAAATAGCCGAACTCAATTGAGGTGGATGTGGCCTCACGGTTAAAAGATACAAAACAATCATTGTACATCCAAATTTTTTCCTTCCTTTATAAAATACCCAATAATTCGGTCATCTTCGCGCACATTTCCATCCATTTTCACACATCCCCATCTGCCTCTTTGCTCTAATAAAATCCATCAAATCCAAACCAAACTGTCCAGTCTTGAGTCCATCTTTTCGGTCGCCAAATTCGATTTGCGCACCCCTTTCAATCCATTATCATGATTTCATCTGAAACTCAAAGTAAAAGTTATGAGTAGGGACCGGATTTTTAGGTTTTGACCTATTTTTTTATGAGAAAAACACAAAAATAATATTTTTAACCATTTCAAGTTTTTTACCAAATTTTTTACCTATTTTACCTATTTTGCGAACTAAAAATCCGGTCCCTAATTATGAGATGATGAAAATTGAAAAATGAATGGTTCCCTCTATTTATGGGTCGAAACTCGAAAAAATTTTACATTTTTTTCGGTCATGTTATAGTTCAATCGACGCGTCTCGTCGAGACGAGTCGATTATTATATAATTTGGCAAAAAAAATTCAAAAAGTCCCTAATCCCATATAGGGTCAAAAATGACACAACAAGGCAAGGACGCTGTTTTCTCCAATTCACCGGCAACTTATGTGGTCATTTCCGCCGTTACAATTGCCACAATTGCCGCCCTCTACTATTTGTTCAAATGCAAAGGGCGTGGTGGTGGTTCAAAGAAAAAGCATCAAAAGGGCCCGGTTGGTGGTTCAAAGAAAAAGCATCAAAAGGGTCCGGTGACACTGGAAAACCCGGACGTGAAATATCCGCTCAAATTGATCAGCCGGCAGGAGGTTTCACATGATACAAGGTTTTTTGAATTATTTTGACTGAATTAATGGTTCAAATTTTTTTGCAGACGTTTCCGTTTTGCACTGCCCAGCGAAAAGCATATTCTCGGTCTTCCGGTCGGCCAGCATATTTATGTTAGCGCCAAGGTAATTAAATTAATTTTCAACTACACAATTTGATAATCAAGTCTAAAAAAATTAGCTTTATAATAAGTAATAGTGGGTTTTGAGGTCCAAAGTATCTTCGGTTTTCATAATATAGAAGCCTTTTTTTACTTCATTGTTCTTTAAAATCTAAGCTCTATGTCTGGCCTAAACTCTAATCAAAACATAAGATTTTGGCCGAAATAAAATTTTTAAACCGGTTTTTGAACCCTTTTAGATGATTTTCTTATCTAAGCTTTAGCCTAAAAAACTTAATTAAAACTAACAAACCGGTTTTTGAGCCACTTGGACCAGAGTTCATAACCAATGTCAATTGCGATTTCTTCAACCATCGAAAACATATTATTACTTATTATAAGCCAAAAAATGTCTTTTTTCATAAAAAGGAGATTTTTGGACTGGAATATACAAAAAATTAATTTTTAATTAACAAATCCATATTTTCACGTCCATACACGCCCGTGTCCAGCGATGATGACCAAGGCTTTGTGGAATTTGTAATCAAGGTTCACAAACCCAAAAACTCAAAATTTAAATTGAATTTGGTAAATATTAAGGTCTATTTTCGCGGGGTTCATCCAAAATTCCCGGACGGCGGTAAAATGTCCCAACATTTGGATAGTTTGGAAATTGGTTGGTTTTTATTTGTAATTTTTGGAATACTTTTTAATATTTAGGAGACACTCTTGACTTCCGTGGCCCAAATGGGTTGATTGTGTACAGAGGGAATGGGACATTCTCAATTCGAACGGAGAAAAAGTTGCCGCCAATTTCGCGTCATTTTGATGAAATTGGACTGATTGCTGGCGGTTCCGGGATTACTCCAATGCTTCAGGTTAAAATACCCTAAAATTGGGCGTAATGCTCAGATTATAGCTAGGGTCTATATAAATAATATTTTACCAAAACCGAAAACTTTTAGTTCAGGGGGTAAACTCTCCACATTGAAAAATTTAGGTCATGGGTTCGAATCCGATCCGAGGCAAATATTTTTGGGGCTTTATAACACTTATATTGTACAATACAAGTGCATTTATAGAGTAAATACACTAATCCAAAAAATTACAACAAATTTTCAAAAATATAAATAATTAAATTATTTATTTTTAGTTGATCCGTGAAATTATGAAACATCCCGAGGACCAGACCAAAGTTTCCCTGCTTTTTGCCAACCAAACCGAAAGTGACATTCTGCTCAAGTAATCTTCACAAAAATTTTTTTTAAAAATTATTTGGTAAATTTAAGGGATGAATTGGACATTCTCTCCATTGAGCATGTCGGACGTTTCCATATTTGGTACACGGTGGATCGGGCACCCGACTCGGATTGGCCATATTCCGTTGGATTCATCAATGAACAAATGATTGCTGACCATTTGCCAGTGAACAAAGTTGGCTCTGCCATTTTCATGTGCGGTCCTCCACCAATGGTGAATTCAACATTTTTTTTATTAATTTTTCAATTTTAAATTTTATTTATTTTTTAATAATTTCCATTTTTTTTTAATAATTTTCAATTTTTAATTTATTTTTAATAATTTTCATTTTTTTAAAATTTTTATTTTTAAATAATTTAATTTTGATTTCATTATTTTTAATTAATTTTCCATTCATCCATTCAGATCACCTATGCCTGCCATCCATCCCTGGACAAGCTGAAATTCCCGAAGGAAAATCGTTTCGTGTTTTAATGGAAATCAACGAATGTGGCCGCAACTTTTGACCTGAATATTTAAATAGAAACCATCATTTCAAAATATAAATGAATTTGACGGGAATCGACCAATATGAATAGTCAATATTTACATTCAATAAATCCTTCATCTGAGTTTTCCCATCAATTTCAATTTGATTAAATTAGTATACTTGAATAAATTTTCATTTTAAATCTTATGTAATTTGAAAGGAAAAAAGCTATCTTCAATGGTTCTCCAATTTAGATACTTTAAGAATGGAGGGTGTAATAAAAAAAAAAGCCAAAAAATTCTACAAAAAAGCTTAAAGTAATCCAACTTTTTTCCAATTGCCGAAGCATTTTTATTTACATTAGATTGTTGCGTTCGAATTTCACATTTGTTTACTTTTCCATTCCCTCGCCGATCCCTAACCTCAAAATTTCGGACCTAAGTCCAAATACTCGAAAATAAATTGCTTTATTTCGCTCCCGCTGCTTTGCAAAATTTTTAAATCACAGTTTATTTTGGGATTCTTGCTAAGTTCATATTCAAAATTTCTATTTATCAATCCCAAAATTATATTTTTAAAATTAAAACACAAACAGGCGGAATTATTCTAAGCGAAAACACAAAACAGGCGGAATTATTCTAAGCGAAAACACAAAACAGGCGGAATTATTCTAAGCGAAAACACAGACAGGCGGAATTATTCTAAGCGAAAACACAAACAGGCGGAATTATTCTAAGCGAAAACACAAACAGGCGGAATTATTCTAAGCGAAAACACAAACAGGGCCCGTATGCAAAGAAAATTGTAAGGTTATTTGACAACGGGTTCGTTGTTCGTTGTCATTTAACAACGAACCTTGGTCCGAGGCATCGTAAGAGTTGGTTGTCAGTTGACAATCATCTTTCCCTTGTTTTCATTGTTAAGAATGTTCTTTGCATATGGAGCCTTACAAGCTAATGTTTTCACATTGTCACTTAACAACGAACCCGTCGTTAAAATTTTCTTTGCATACCGGCCCAGGCGGAATTATTCTAGGCGAAAACACAAAACGGGCGGAATTATTCTAAGCGAAAACACAAAACAGGCGGAATTATTCTAAGCAAAAACACAAAACAGGCGGAATTATTCTAAGCGAAACACAAAACAGGCGGAATTATTCTAAGCGAAAACACAAACAGGCGGAATTATTCTAAGCGAAAACACAAAACAGGCGGAATTATTCTAAGCGAAAACACAAAACAGGCGGAATTATTCTAAGCGAAAACACAAAATAGGCGGAATTATTCTAAGCGAAAACACAAAATAGGCGGAATTATTCTAAGCGAAAACACAAACAGGCGGAATTATTCTAAGCAAAAACACAAAATAGGCGGAATTATTCAACACAAAATCTAAAAAACTAACCGGAGTGAAACACAATCTTTCCTTTGAAGTTTTAGAATAAATTCGTCGAATTTTTAGCCAGAAATTTTCGAAAAATCGAGATTATTCCCTTAGAAAAGAACATGCCAAGGCCAATCTGTTAATAAAAAAAATGATAGATGAGGTGTCCAATTCAATTCTACTCCACTGAAAATTCCTTAAGGATAGCAGATGAGAATGAGAAGGACGACGACAAAATAATGAAAATGCACTCTTCCTTTCAGTCCATCCAGTATTCCTTTGTTGTGGCTTTATGTTGGCAATTGTCTGGGCCACTCCGTTGGATAGGATGGAATGGGAAAGCCGGCTGGCAAAAAGCCGCCTTCTAAAGCTAACCATTGGGCCCCCTCCTTTCGGCCTCTGTCTGTGCCGCCGGCGTTCCTTCCGCATTTTCGCGCCAACAACATTATGGAAAAAAAAGATGAGAATGGAAATTGGTATTGCCATAAAAGCCAAAGAGGCTTTTTAACAGTAGAAACGTGCGCAGTATTTGGAAGGGCTGGGACCCAAACCCAAACAAAGATTTATTCAATAATTTAATAGAGAATAAGCTTTATTTATTATTTATTTATTGAATATGTAAAAAGTATGAATTATTATATAAGTATGAATGAATTCGGGGAAAGACTCATAACGGGATTTGGGAATGACATTGGATCCAAAATATAGATAAAATGATAACAAATATTTAAATTAAGTCGAATGGTCCTTCTTCATTTATTACATTCCCTCGCCCTCTGAAAGCGGTTCCACACGCGAAATTTCCTTGCACCTTGGCTGATTCCATTCCAGTGTTCTTTTTGCAATCATTGACCAATCGTGTTTGGCAAAATTGGCAAAATTTCGGAATGGTCTGGGGGGATGCCAGAGAAGTTCCAGTTCAGTTGCATAGAACCAGTGCCATTCCAATCGGTGTTCATCTTTGGACTTATTTGCTTCGATTTAACCGAAGGGAAGTAATTCCATTTCAATTGCATGCAACCATTGCCAAACCAAGCGATGTACATTTTTGGAATTATTTTAAGTGGAAATTTTTTGAATTGGCGGACCATCCTTCCCCGCCCGATCAGAAAATGTGTGCCTTCCACTGGCACAAAATGGTTCTTGATGGTGAATTTTTTGCCCTGATTTAAGTTTTGACCATTTTCAGCGGTTTTCCCGTCATTTGATGGACTTTCAGAAATTGTTTGCTGATTTGGCGATGGAATGAATGAATGAGAAATAATTTTGTTGATCATTGGTGCTTCTTTGGCATTTTTGTCGCAATTGATGTTCTTTTTATTGATAATGTTTTGTTGTTCTGCCAATCTTTGCACAATATCCTCCATGCTTAATTTGAACTGCTTCCATTCATTTCCATTGATCAAATTCCAATTGTATTTCCCAAATTTATTGCCATCAATTCCATGAGTCGAACCCGCTAAACGGGATCGCCGAATTTCTTGTTTCCCATTCGTTTCATTGCTCAATTTTTTTGTCAAAACCTTCTCCTCTTTTTTCTGCACTTTTTCAAAAACCTTGGGTCGCTGCCTCCACACTTTCGCCTGTTCAATTTGCTTCTGTTCAATCTTCGCAAGCAAAGTTCTCATCTCATCAAACAAATTATTCGCATTTCCGTTTCCGAAAGCACGTTTAGGAATTTTATTTGCTGCTGCAATTTCGTCCGGATTGTTTTGTTCGGCGATTGAATTATCATTTTTGCCGTTCTCGACTTCCGAATTATATGCGCTGCTCACAAATTTCCATTTGTTGTTTCGGGGAACGACCATGGCAAACAAATTTTTTGAAATGTTGATAGAGCTTAACTCTATTGTAGAAAAACAGCAAATTTTGAGGGCGATCTTGAGTCGGTGCTACCAAGTAGAAACGTGCGCAGTATTTGGAAGGGCTGGGACCCAAACCCAAACAAAGATTTATTCAATAATTTAATAGAGAATAAGCTTTATTTATTATTTATTTATTGAATATGTAAAAAGTATGAATTATTATATAAGTATGAATGAATTCGGGGAAAGACTCATAACGGGATTTGGGAATGACATTGGATCCAAAATATAGATAAAATGATAACAAATATTTAAATTAAGTCGAATGGTCCTTCTTCATTTATTACATAACACAATTTCCCCTTGTCCCGTCCAATTCATTCGGGCCAAAAATTAATGGAGTGAGGAATACCCGGCAATTTTCCTTTACATTTTTGCCCCATAAAGCACGCGTCAAAAATGCCAAAAATGGAATATGGTTTTTAGGCAATCGCAGATAAAAGAAAGAATATATTTAGGCCAATCTCCATCAAAAAAATCTCGCCAATTTCCCGTAAATCCCCTCCAATCCAAAGATATATGCCCTGCGGGGATGGGAATAATTCATTGCCTTCTTCGTTCCTTTTGGCCAATGTGTGGCTATGGTTGGCAGTTAGTCTTTCTACTCGGCTGGCTCACATGCTCATAATAGCTTATTCCCGAGACCATCCATTCACGGCCAATTTTCCTCTTTTCTCTTGTCCAAAATCCTCCTCAACTACATTTTTCACTTTCCTCCTTAATTAGAGGCGCTTGTGTCAACAAATTTATTTAAATTTTTCCCGGCTATCTCCAATTTTTGTTAAAATATTTTTATGCTCTCAAAATGAAAAACATGGAAAAATTCTAATGAATTTTTGGTGAGAAAATTTTGGGAAAAGTGTATAAGCCGACATAAATAACCAAAAACCAATTGGTGGCCACAAAGAAGCATTGTTTATAAAAGAGGATTGAATAACTTGGCTCGAATATATTTTATTACCAGCCAATTTTTTCTTTTCATTCATTTTTTCCATTATTTATGAATGAATTTACACTTAATCTTTAGTAAATTAAATTTTTAGTTTTTTTTTTTATTCAGAAATTTACCAAATTTTCCTCCAATTATTTCCATTCAGAAAATGACTTCTTTGGAGCTATTAAAAAATGGCCACACCGATCCGTTGGCCCCATTCATTGTACAAAAGGCCACCGTGGCGGATACAAAAGAGATTAGTGAGTTTCTGGCAAATTAAAATGAATTATTGAAATTAATTAATTTGCCGAAAACTTTTCCTATAAAAAGATAAAATTCTTTTCTTTGATACCTTAATAGCTTGAACAAGTCAAACTTATCTAAGATTACTATGCTCCAAAAGTTAATAAGCCCAATTTTACACTAACCCTAAACCTAATTCTGAGCCTCAATACTTTGATGACCAAATTATACACGGCCTCAGGGAAAGTTTAAAATTTTTTCCAATTTTATATATTCTTTTTTTCCATTTTGGAAGGCAAATTAAATATTGTATATGGAATTAATTTAAATTAATTTAGGTGATTTCCTCTTGACCGACTTCCTCACCAACGAACCATTGAATTCCGCACTGGAATTGGGCCGGGAGGAGAGTGAAAGTTTCTTCATAGGTCCGCAAATTTTTAATTTTTAATTAATCAATAAATCTTATCATTTGATTATATTTTGGCTTGGGTTTAACCAATTCTAACTTATGGTTTTAAACCATTAAACCAAATGTGGTTTAAACCGTTTAATACCATTTAATTTTGACCAAACCATTAAAAATTATATACAATTCAATGCGCCTTGACCAGCTCTATCCAATTTGGGTATAGTATTTACTATTTAGTTTGTGAATTTAGGATAAACACCTAAATCATTATAATTATGGTTGGCGATTGTATTTCCGATAAATACTCTATATATTTGCCAAAAAATACTCATTGAAATTACCATAAATTCCCTATTTGAAGTTTCCTCTATATTAAAAGCCTAAAATTTATAAGCCAATGGGCTTCTAACAGATAATTTACGATATTATAGAGGGATTTAAAGGTGAAATAATTAAAAAAAGAGTAAGAAATGCCCTCTGGGCATATTTTTCTGAAGCAGGAAAAAAATGTTTGAAGCCATTTGATTTTCATTTTTAAAGATTTGGTCGGCTCATCCCTGCAAGATGGGCTTAGCTATTTGGTCCGGGATCCGGCCGAGAATGGACGAATGGTGGCCGTTCGATTGGCCAGCATCCTGCGAAGAAAAAGCAGTGGCACACGGCAACAAAATGGAATAATCAACGGGGAGATTCCACCACCGATGATGAATGGGAACAAAGAGGGAGAAGGCGATGGCCTATCATTTGGCAAAGAGCGAACGGAGAATGGCAAAGTCCGGAAAATTTGTGCAATTTTGCATGCGGTCGAAATGAAGGTAAACTTTTAGCTTAGCCTTCTTTTCTTATAGTAGGCCTCCTCATTCTTTTGGCTATTAAATCGCTCTTTTTTCATAATCTAATTTCTAATTTTCTTGAAATTTTTCTAATTTAATTTTCTTAATTTTTCTAATTTATTTTAATTAGTTTTTTTTTTTAATTTTCTTAATTTTATTCTAATTTAATTTAATTTTTTTAAATTTTTTATTTTTTTCCCAATTTAATTTTTTTTTAAATTTTTTTAAATTTTTTTTCTGAATTAATTTTCTTAGCTTTTTTCTTATCTTTCCTACTGTACCCCCACTTTTTGCCTAATAGCCCCGTCACTCTATCAATCAAATATTGCCCCAATCTGCCTTTTTAAATCCACCCTTTTCCCTTTCCTCTAATGCTTTTTATTTTTATCCTTCACAACATTCACATTATTGTCACATTTTCAACGCACAATTAATAAAAAAAAAAAATAATTAAAAGTTGAGTTCCCCCTTATCCCGTTCATTGGGCCATTGAGGGCTTATTAGGCCTTCGGCGAAAGACCGGCCATAGATTAGGACTAATACTAATTTTAGCAAAAATCTTAATTAAAATTTATTCAATTTTGTAGATTTGGCAATTGGTTCCACCGGAATTGAATTGTTTGGCCAGTTGGTTGGTCCTTTCGGTCTCAAGCCAATACCAACGACGCGGCATCGCCGCCGCACTTCTCCAATATCGGCTGGAGGAAGTGATTGGGGTTGGCTGCCAAGGGATGGTGACCGAGGCGAGCGCATTAAATTCGCAAAAGGTCAGTTTGGTGACAGGCTAATTTGGCCCCATCTGCAATAACTCATCAAGGACGGAAGCAATTTTGATGATTTTAGTACCAAATTAAAGAACAGACTTTTGGCTATCCAAACATATTAATTTTATTTAAATTGGTAGAAAATTTTAGGAGTTATGTCCAAAAAACCGATGAAAATTTTGCTAATCCATAGTATATGGCATTTTAAATATTTTTTAGGATTAATCATTTATTAACTAATTCAAATAAAATTAATATTATTTGATAGCCAAAAGTCTATTCTTTAATTTGATACAAAAATTATTTAAATTAGTTGTAGCTTTAATGAGTTATTATAAAAGGTTGCAGAGGGATACATCGCAACGGCCAATTTGGCGCAATTTAAAATAACTCATCAAGGACGGAACCAATTTTGATGATTTTAGTACCAAATTAAAGAATAGACTTTTGGCTATCCAAACATATTAATTTTATTTAAATTGAATGAGAAATGATGGAATTATGACCAAAGAACTAGTGATGAAAATTCGCTAATCCATAATAAAGGAAAGTTTTTTTTGGAAATTCCATCAATTTTAAAGGAATTTAAATAAAATTAATATTATTAGATAGCCGAAAGTCTGCTCTTTAATTTGATACCAAAACCATCAAAATTGGTTCAGTCTTTGAAGAGTTATTTTAAACGGCTGCAAGCGGAAACGTTGCAACGGCCAATTTGGCGCTATTTAAAATAACTCATCAAGGATGGCAATATTATTAGACAATTTTATTATCAAATTAATGAGAAGAGACTTTTGGCTATCAAATAATATTAATTTTATTTAAATTGGTTCATTATTGATAGAGTTATGGCCAAAAAACAATTTAAAATGACCTTTATTATGAATTAGAAAAATTTTCATAGGTTTTTTGACCATAACTCCCTCATTTCTAAATTAATTTAAATAAAATTAATATTATTTGAAAGCCTAAAGTCTGCTCTTTAATTTGATACCAAAATCACAAAATTGTTTCAATCCTTGATGAGTTATTATAAATGGCGCAAAGTTAGACGTTCCTTGCAAACCGATTTGACGCCATTTGTAATTACTCATCAAGGATGGCACTATATTAGACAATTTTAATATCAAATTAAAGAGCAGACTTCTGGCTATCAAATAATAGTAATTTTATTTTAATTCGTAAGGAATTTTTGGAATTACGACCTTAAAACTTTTTAAAATGTCCTTTACTATAGATTAGCAAAATATTGAGTAGTTTTTGAGCATAACTCCCTCATTTCTAAATCAATTTAAATAAAATTAATATCAATGGATAGCCAAAAGTCTGCTCTTTAATTTGATACTAAAATCATCAAAATTGGTTCAGTACTTGATGAGTTATCAATGGCGCCATGTTGGCTTTTCTTTCCAAATAGGGTTTTCTAAATATCAACAAATTTTTAGCTCTTCCAAAAACTGGGCTATTCCCGTTTATTTGAACTAAAACATGCTGATTGGAAGGATCCAACTAGTGGGGAACAAATTTTCCATTGCAAGGATGGAACCGATCGGATCACGTTGGAGTTCAAGCCGTTCACGCAGATGACCAATGGAAAGGAGAATTGATGTTTTCTGAGGATAAATTCCCACCCAAAATGATCGGTGATTCTTCTATTTTTCATGTTTCATCCCCAAAATTATCATTTTCAAATTCCAATTCAACACATAATCAAATCTCCGTCCATAATTCCCCCAGCACATATTTTATTATCACAATTTTTCACTTATAAATGTATTTCTTTAGTTTGTATTTGTATTCAATTCCCGGTGAATAAAATTTTTTTCCTATTATTTGTTCCTCTGGTGAATAAAGAAAGAATGGTACTACTATTTAATTTGCCGAAAAATGTATGATATTTGCAGAAAAATTTTTTTATGTATTTTTGAGGCCATTTAACTTGGCCAAATCACACATTTCTTTAAGTTTCCTACACTCTGAAATCTAAGCCCTAATCTAAGGCCAACCCTAGCCAAAAAGCTACAACAACAACAATTTTGTGTTATGGCCAAATTAAATGGCCTCAAAAAAATGATTATTTTTCGATATGAAAAATTTTTAGGCAAATTAATTCACTTTTTTTTTGTAAATTAATAAAATAAAATTGAAAAATATACTATTTGTTGTGCACATTTTTATTCCTGCTCTGATCAAAAAAAAAATGTTAAGGATGAAGGGCATTTTTATATAAATTTTGATTACAAAAATTGCCAATAGTTGAAAAGGCGAGTGGCAGAAGAAGAGGATAATACAAATTTACATATTATTTTTGGGATTTTTAATGGAATACATTTTATTAAATGATAGAGGAGGACACACTAATAAAGTGATGAATTTACAAAATTCTATGATACAAAAGCGCTTGAGAGCAAATGGGGAAGATTTTAGGCGATTGAAAGTAGGAAAAAATGTCTGTGTTGTTGCTTTTTGAGGTTTGTTTGACAAATTTCAATTAAGAATTAATCGATAATCAATCAATCAATCAATTAATTAATCAATCAATTAATCAATGGATGAATCAAAATTTATATTACATGAAAATTATGATAAAATTGAAAGGAAAAAGTGAGTGTTTTTCATTGAAAATTCAAATTCATCAAAATTCGTCGTGGTTTAGGTTAGGAAAGGGAGGGGGTTTTATTTTTTGCATTTATAAATTATGAGATTTTTTGGTAATTTTTTGTTTAATCAAAAAATTTTTTATAAGGATGAAAAAGTGACAAATTGAAGTAAAATATAAAGAAGGGAGAAAATGGCGTGAATGACAAATCATTTTAAATTTTTTGGGGGGAATATGGAAAGGTGAAATGCCAGCTAATATAGCTCTGTTTTCTTTTAATGTATTTTTTGACTCTATCTACAAATCTATTCATTCTTCCTGTTTCTCATTTTCCCTGTCGTTTATTGCTGAATGCCATCTCCTTTGTTGGCCAATGCCGCACCGAATTTGGCCAATCCCTTCTCGCCCAGCTGCTCCAAATCGGCCAACTTCGCTTTGATTGTTTCGGCATCGGTGAGGGAGCCGGAAAAGAGCAGCTCATTGTCCAAACATTCGACGCGTTCACGGATGGCCCAAAGCAGGGATTTCAGTTGGTTCCAGGTGGCCGGACGTGGTTGACGATTCAAATAGAGCCAAGCGGTGCCGAATTCCAACAGATGGAGGGCCTAAATAAACAAGTGAAATTTACTACTTTAAAATAAGCATTAAAATGAGTAATAAAACTGTAATTTTTATATAAATTTTACTGGAAAAATTTATAAATAAATTTAAAAATTTATGTGCGGTGTGGGAGTTCGAACTTCGAACCCGAATAAAGACTGCTCTGTGGTTGCGAGCCGCTACCGACTGCGCTATTCACGCACAACAAGTTTACACTAATACAAGCGCATTTATTACTGTATTAAATATTTTTCGTCTAATCTAAGGTTTTATATTATAAATTATCGAAAATGAAAGCTAATTAAATGCCGTAAATTCTATATTAAAAATCTTCTTTCTAATAAAAACCTCCTCTCTAATAAAAATGAGAAACCCTGGGTATTGTAATACTAGCAGATAATTTATTAAATAGATATTCCTTTAATTATTTAAATAAATCACCGTTTTTCGTGCCAACAAAAATCGACGTTCAGTCCGAGAATCACTGAGACGGCGCATATGTTTCCCCAATTGCCAGCCAAGACGGGTATCGAGGCGGCGGGCACGTGATTCTGTGCAAATTTCGGCGAATTGGCCGTTGATTTGTTGTTGTTGGGTGCCTAAATTTAGTGTCATTAAATTTGTCTTATCCAAATTAATTCTTTTCAATTTTAATGCACTTATCCCATAAAATCTTCCAATAACTTTACCTTTACCTTCATTTGGTCGGATTCGCCGTTCCCATTCCCCATTTTGGGCACAGTCCATTGGCCAATGCGATGCCTGCTCGCATTTTGGGCACCAATGGAGGGCACAACGATTGCAGCTGATTTGGCCAAATTCCGCAACGAATTGTCGCAAATTTCCATCATTTCCACCAGCGTCTAAAATGCCTTGGCAACATGGACATTGGGCGAGTTGATGGCCGGCTTGGATGGCCAATTCAGCTTCACGCAACAAAATGAGGGCATTCACAGCGGGAAGGGGCAGCACCCAAGGGAGCAGGTCCAAGGGGAGTTGGGAAGGACAAATCTAAAAAGTAAATGAAAGTTTTGGAATAAATTTGATGATAATTTTAAAATCCAAATGATAGGAAAATATTTAATTCCGCCTGTTTGACTAAGTTTTAAATAATTCCGCCTGTTTGACTAAGTTTTAAATAATTCCGCCTGTTTGACTAAGTTTTAAATAATTCCGCCTGGTTGACTAAGTTTTAAATAATTCCGCCTGTTTGACTAAGTTTTAAATAATTCCGCCTGTTTGACTAAGTTTTAAATAATTCCGCCTGGTTGACTAAGTTTTAAATAATTCCGCCTGTTTGACTAAGTTTTAAATAATTCCGCCTGGTTGACTAAGTTTTAAATAATTCCGCCTGGTTGACTAAGTTTTAAATAATTCCGCCTGTTTGACTAAGTTTTAAATAATTCCGCCTGTTTGACTAAGTTTTAAATAATTCCGCCTGTTTGACTAAGTTTTAAATAATTCCGCCTGGTTGACTAAGTTTTAAATAATTCCGCCTGTTTGACTAAGTTTTAAATAATTCCGCCTGTTTGACTAAGTTTTAAATAATTCCGCCTGTTTGACTAAGTTTTAAATAATTCCGCCTGTTTGACTAAGTTTTAAATAATTCCGCCTGTTTGACTAAGTTTTAAATAATTCCGCCTGTTTGACTAAGTTTTAAATAATTCCGCCTGTTTGACTAAGTTTTAAATAATTCCGCCTAGTTGACTAAGTTTTAAATAATTCCGCCTGGTTGACTAAGTTTTAAATAATTCCGCCTGTTTGACTAAGTTTTAAATAATTCCGCCTGGTTGACTAAGTTTTAAATAATTCCGCCTGTTTGACTAAGTTTTAAATAATTCCGCCTGTTTGACTAAGTTTTAAATAATTCCGCCTGGTTGACTAAGTTTTAAATAATTCCGCCTGTTTGACTAAGTTTTAAATAATTCCGCCTGTTTGACTAAGTTTTAAATAATTCCGCCTGTTTGACTAAGTTTTAAATAATTCCGCCTGTTTGACTAAGTTTTAAATAATTCCGCCTGTTTGACTAAGTTTTAAATAATTCCGCCTGTTTGACTAAGTTTTAAATAATTCCGCCTAGTTGACTAAGTTTTAAATAATTCCGCCTGGTTGACTAAGTTTTAAATAATTCCGCCTGTTTGACTAAGTTTTAAATAATTCCGCCTGGTTGACTAAGTTTTAAATAATTCCGCCTGGTTGACTAAGTTTTAAATAATTCCGCCTGGTTGACTAAGTTTTAAATAATTCCGCCTGTTTGACTAAGTTTTAAATAATTCCGCCTGTTTGACTAAGTTTTAAATAATTCCGCCTGGTTGACTAAGTTTTAAATAATTCCGCCTGGTTGACTAAGTTTTAAATAATTCCGCCTGGTTGACTAAGTTTTAAATAATTCCGCCTGTTTGACTAAGTTTTAAATAATTCCGCCTGTTTGACTAAGTTTTAAATAATTCCGCCTGTTTGACTAAGTTTTAAATAATTCCGCCTGTTTGACTAAGTTTTAAATAATTCCGCCTGGTTGACTAAGTTTTAAATAATTCCGCCTGTTTGACTAAGTTTTAAATAATTCCGCCTGTTTGACTAAGTTTTAAATAATTCCGCCTGTTTGACTAAGTTTTAAATAATTCCGCCTGTTTGACTAAGTTTTAAATAATTCCGCCTGTTTGACTAAGTTTTAAATAATTCCGCCTGTTTGACTAAGTTTTAAATAATTCCGCCTAGTTGACTAAGTTTTAAATAATTCCGCCTGGTTGACTAAGTTTTAAATAATTCCGCCTGTTTGACTAAGTTTTAAATAATTCCGCCTGGTTGACTAAGTTTTAAATAATTCCGCCTGGTTGACTAAGTTTTAAATAATTCCGCCTGTTTGACTAAGTTTTAAATAATTCCGCCTGTTTGACTAAGTTTTAAATAATTCCGCCTGTTTGACTAAGTTTTAAATAATTCCGCCTGGTAGACTAAGTTTTAAATAATTCCGCCTGTTTGACTAAGTTTTAAATAATTCCGCCTGTTTGACTAAGTTTTAAATAATTCCGCCTGTTTGACTAAGTTTTAAATAATTCCGCCTGTTTGACTAAGTTTTAAATAATTCCGCCTGTTTGACTAAGTTTTAAATAATTCCGCCTGTTTGACTAAGTTTTAAATAATTCCGCCTAGTTGACTAAGTTTTAAATAATTCCGCCTGGTTGACTAAGTTTTAAATAATTCCGCCTGTTTGACTAAGTTTTAAATAATTCCGCCTGGTTGACTAAGTTTTAAATAATTCCGCCTGGTTGACTAAGTTTTAAATAATTCCGCCTGTTTGACTAAGTTTTAAATAATTCCGCCTGTTTGACTAAGTTTTAAATAATTCCGCCTGGTAGACTAAGTTTTAAATAATTCCGCCTGGTAGACTAAGTTTTAAATAATTCCGCCTGTTTGACTAAGTTTTAAATAATTCCGCCTGTTTGACTAAGTTTTAAATAATTCCGCCTGTTTGACTAAGTTTTAAATAATTCCGCCTGTTTGACTAAGTTTTAAATAATTCCGCCTGTTTGACTAAGTTTTAAATAATTCCGCCTAGTTGACTAAGTTTTAAATAATTCCGCCTGGTTGACTAAGTTTTAAATAATTCCGCCTGTTTGACTAAGTTTTAAATAATTCCGCCTGGTTGACTAAGTTTTAAATAATTCCGCCTGGTTGACTAAGTTTTAAATAATTCCGCCTGTTTGACTAAGTTTTAAATAATTCCGCCTGTTTGACTAAGTTTTAAATAATTCCGCCTGTTTGACTAAGTTTTAAATAATTCCGCCTGGTTGACTAAGTTTTAAATAATTCCGCCTGGTTGACTAAGTTTTAAATAATTCCGCCTGTCTGACTAAGTTTTAAATAATTCCGCCTGGTTGACTAAGTTTTAAATAATTCCGCCTGGTTGACTAAGTTTTAAATAATTCCGCCTGGTTGACTAAGTTTTAAATAATTCCGCCTGTTTGACTAAGTTTTAAATAATTCCGCCTGTTTGACTAAGTTTTAAATAATTCCGCCTGTTTGACTAAGTTTTAAATAATTCCGCCTGTTTGACTAAGTTTTAAATAATTCCGCCTGTTTGACTAAGTTTTAAATAATTCCGCCTGGTAGACTAAGTTTTAAATAATTCCGCCTGTTTGACTAAGTTTTAAATAATTCCGCCTGTTTGACTAAGTTTTAATCTTTGTGTTTTTCAGGGGAAGTTTTAAATTTTGTCGATTAACGAAGAGAGTGATCTTTAGAATGAAAAAATAGGGAGAGTTGGATGGAATAGAATGTTATCATGCCCATTCTACATAATTTTTTTTGTCAAAAAACTGATTTTTGAAGTTTCTCTAAATTCTCAATTCTTTATTATTTTAAATATTTAAATGTATTTTTTAATAAACTGACCGGACAATGCAGATTGATGGCGCCATTTGATTCCCGTTGTTCAATAGCATTACCCAGACATTCCCGGCAACATCGATGCCCACATCCGGGTACCATTGCCAACGGGGCATTGGATTTTACGGAGGAGCAGTCCGCGCATTTTGGCGTCGACAGCATCGGCGAATTTTGGGCATTGTCGCGTTTTACGGTGCCACCCAACAATTCATCCATGTCGATCAGCTCGAACTCTTCCTCCTCCTCATCCAAAAGTTCGCCGGTCAATTTTGTGCCCATCCCCAACAATTCCTCGGCGCCAACAAATTGTTGCCGCTGATTTTCTTCCTCTCGACCCAATTCTGCCCGTTGTTGGCCCAAAATTGCTTGGATTGAAAGTGGCTGAAGGGCCAAACTCATTCGGGGCGAATGGAAAGTGGCCCGTAAATGTTCATGGGTGGAGGCAGTGCGCTGGTGTTGATGGCTCAATTCCCATCTGGAAATGAATTTTTAAAAATTAATAAATTTTTTTCGATTATTTAAAAATAAACTTACTCGGCAAAGTCCGATCGAACAGCGTCCAAAAGGCTTCGAATTTTATGCTCCAATCCATTTTCGGCTCCCTCTAAAGCTTGCGCTAATTTTTGCTCATTCAATTGGATCAGCGAGTTCACAAGCAATTCACCCGGGCTCAAAACCTTCAAATTAGAGATTTATTAAATTTTATATAACTAAAATAATTATCCCCTTATTTTCCTCACCAAAATGAGCATTTGGGTCTCCGGCTCTTTGGCCAATGTCCAGCTCAAATCCAATGCCAACAAATCGGTGCCCAACCATTTGGGATGCCAATCCGCTTGTTGGGCGGCCAATTCATTGATTTGGGCAGTGCCCGAAATGGCTAATGCCAGTGGAAATTGACGGAAAAAGCCGCCATTTTTGGCATTCACTAATTGTTGACGAAGTTGACTGAGGGCATTGGGGCATTGTTGTTGTTTAGGGCATTCCTGTGTGGCTGATGGATTGGAGGAAAGTGGCGATGAATCGTTGGGTGGGAAATCAATCTGAAAATTGAAATTTGCCTCTGGTTAAGTAAATGGTAATATAGAAAAACTTTTTTTCCTTTGATTTTTCGGGATGAAATTTTAACTACAAAATGATATAAGATTTATTGGGCTAATTCTCATTCTTAAAACTTGGTACCTTGCCATTTATCTTTTTTTCCTTTCCGAATCTGAGAATGAGAATTGGAGGGATTTGGGGAATGGGGGATACGATCAGCAGAGCTGTGCTTTTCATAAATCTTGACTTCGTCCGGACTCCGACCTTTCAAAAATTTAGCTCCGACTCCAACTCCGGCTTTTCCAATTTTTGACTCCGACTCCGACTCCCAACTCCGACTTTTTCAATTTTCGACTCCGACTCCGACTCCAGCTCCGGAGCGGAGTCGGACCCAGCTCTGGATACGATTGAAGCCCAAAAGTACGAATCCCATCAAAAACTGAATAGTAATTCCTTTGGTTAATTAAAGTTCTCAGAATCCACTGTTAGATTTTGCGAAATTTTACAATTTACTTAAAAAAACAAGCAAAATAATTGCATTTACAAGCCAGGTGGAATTTAGAATTCACTTTAGAATTACTAGATTTTTAGATAACCAAATTAATTTTTTGGGTGAAGAATTCTAATTTTTTTAAAATTTTCTATTAATATTTTTACCTAAAAATAGCAATCAAAAATTTGTTTAAAATTTTACTTATTAATTAACTTGAAAGACAAATTAAATTAATATAAAGCCGTTGAGTTGACTGACCGGTGAATCTGGCAATGGGATGCATTCCAATTCAGGAATGATGGCAAATGAATTCAGGTCATCCTGCTGCTGAAGATGGGCGCCGCCTCCGGCAGATTTATTGCTGCTGTTCGCATTTTTTCGGCCAACAATGACCATTGATGAGGAATGTTGTTGTTGATTTTGGGATTGTGGGGAGGAATCCTTGACAAAATCAGCCAATGAGTAGGTTTCACGCCGGGGCCGATATTGTGCCAAGAATTCGTTCTCCTCTTCCGGCTCACTTTCGGTCACCGGTGGTCGATTAGTAGGCATTGGGGCGCCACCGGCACCCGAAGATAATTCCATGCCACCTGACCGTTTATTGTAACGGATTTGTTTTCCTAAAGAGTACGGTAATGAAAATTATATAAAAGAGTTCATAATGCCAAAATAATTGTAATGATTTAAGGGTTTGTCCCTAATTCACAAACCAAATATACCCAATTGGATAGAACTGGTCAAAATGCATAGAATGGTATATAATTTTTAATGGTTTGATCAACAATTAAAGGATATTAAACGGTGTAAACCCATTTTGGTTTAATGGTTCAAAACCATAAGTTAGAATTGGTTAAACCTATGAGCCAAAATATATAATCAAATGGTGCGTTTTGTGGAGATCTATCCTTTATACGGTTTTGGAGTCTTAAACCAGTGAACCGTAACAACCTTTAGGCAAAGCTAAATATTTCTCTTTGACTATAATAAAATTAATTCACCAAAATAAATTCCACTTACGTTTGAAGAATTTGCCGGCAAAAAGCCTGGACACCGGATTTGGTCTGGTCAATTGGAAATGCAATTCCTCCGATGGCTCCTCATTTTCCCGTTCCTCTGCCACTTCCTCCTCCTCGGATCGGGCCAAATCGGCCAGCAATGCTCCCCTCCCACTTTTGGCCCATCGACTTTCATTCCGGCCACTGCCTTTGTCGGCGGCCATTTCCAGCCTGTGCAGCGCTCGAACCGATTCGGTGCCGACCAACGAATAGTCGGCTTCGGCCAAACTCAAACGCAGCTTTGGTCCGTCGCTCCAGCCGCCGGCCAATTCCGTTAGCCAATCAGCCCCCTCTTGGGCCCATCGACTCTTGCGATTCAGCGAATAAGGCACTGCAACAATAAAGGTGGAAAGTTAAAATAAAAATTTTAGTCTAATTTTTAAAATTCGAATTCTGATTTTATTTTGATTTGTGAAATTCTGGTTTTTATTTATTCTGATTTGTAAAATTCCAATTTATTATAATTTTAATTTTAAAAATTTTTTATTCTGATTTTCTAAAATTTTAATTTTAAAAAATTTTTCAAAATTCCGATTTTTTAAAATTCTAATTTTTAAAATTCCGATTTTTTAAAATTTTAATTTTTAAAATTCCGATTTTTCAAAATTTTAATTTTTAAAATTCCGATTTTTTAAAATTCTAATTTTTAAAATTCGAATTTTTTAAAATTTTAATTTTTAAAATTCCGACTTTAAATTCGGATTTTTAAAATTTTGATTTTCAAACTTTTGATTTTTATTCTCTAATAATTTTATTCTGATTTTTGGAATTCTGATTTGTAAAATTCTGATTATTTTAAAATATTATTTTCTCTATTTTTGCCATTGTTCAAAACTGACCACTCGGCGCAAATTGGTCGGCCACCAACTCGGTGAGGACCCGTTGATTTCGCCGACCTCTGCCGCCGCCACTCTTGCCACCACCCAACTCCTTGCCGCCGCCACCCGAGCCCACCTTGACCAGAAAGGCCTAAGATGGTAATTTAAAATAAAATCATTTTAATTTTTTGTCCAACTTGATTGGCCAATTTCCGGCGTAAAATCGCCTCCCCCGCGTGTCTCCGCCCTTTGCCATTGCCACCGGCGGCTTTGCCCCGGGCCACACGTTCGTCCAAAAGGGATGGCTTCGATTCCAGGAAGGCGAATTCACTGAAAAATGAAAAAAAATGTGATTAAATGAACAAAATGATTGATTGATTTGATTTGGGCTGTACTTTGATTTTTCCCAATTTCTTCTTATTTTCCCACTTTTTCCCCCAACAATTTTCCCATTTTAAAATTAATTGATGAATCGATGTTTTTGTTTTGTTGACTTTTTGTTTTTGCGTTCATTCTTTCCTTTTCATCAATTCCGCCTTCAAATAAATCTATCACCGATCGGATCAAAAAAGGGAGCACAAAGGGACGGAGGCGGCAGCTGACCTGGTTTTTAAATATGGCCGTTGGCCGAAAGGACACCTGCCGCCGCTGCTGCCGTAAACACACAACACAAAAAGCGAACGGTGAAAATTGCTTGGTGGATTGACAGGACAGCCTTCAACCCCACCCCCCCCCCCCCCAAAAAAAAATATGTTCCACTGCTGAAATCGCGCCGTGTGCATTTTTTTGCATCATTTTTCCTCTCCATCCATCCGTTCTCATGGTCATGTGAACAACATTTTTGTGTGCGTTTTCAGTTTTCACCTCTTTTTTATGTCCAATTCAATTTCATTTTCCACCATTCAATATACATCAATCTGGCCAATTTTTTTATTTTTACAACGATGAAAATTTGAAGGGGGGGGGGGACAATAATCGACGGCGGGTAAAATGGAAAATTGTGAATTCGATTGAAATCGCTTTAAAAAAATTCGAATTCTGCCCCCTAAAGGGACATCAAATAAAGTGGGAAAATGGGAAATTAGAAGAGGGAAGATTGTACAAAAATGAAGTAGGAATATTAAATATTAATAATTTGAATTTTACAATTCCAATTTGGATAAAGAATAAAAATTGATTAATTATTAATTATTTCAAATGCATTATTTATTGATTGGCTATTGCCAATGGCCAAAAGCCGTGTTTGTCTTTGAGGCCAATTTCTCCCAAAACCGGTTATCGATTAATTCCAATGCATTAATGATTGATGGCCAATGGCCAAAAGCCATTTAAGGCCAATTTACCCCCAAAACCGGTTATCGATTAATTATCGTTTAAATTATTGATTGACTAATAAGGCCAATGGCCAAGAGTCATTTTTGAGTTAGGCCAATTTTCCCCGTAAAACCAGTTTGGCGGAAACACCCAAAATTTGTTGCCAATTAACAAACACACAAAAAAGGTATGTGACTTTCGGGCCCTAAAATGACGTTATCTTCCTCCCATTTTTCCATTGTGTTGTTTATTCATCGGTCCATCCAAATCAGCAGCCTTTTCCTCACTGGCCTCTCTTTGTTGGTTGCTTTTTAGTCTTTTTTAATCATTTAAGGCGAGGAAATGGGTGGAGGCTGCTGCTCACGTGGGTCACGTGTGAAAAAATTTGCGCCCAGCAGCAGTCAAATGCTCGGAAATGGAAAGAAGGGGGTAGGCGCCTGGCCAAAAGCATTTGATATGTGGCCTCGAGGAACACCGCATTTGAATTGAAAATGAATCAATGCTTCGATCACGCTTTCCACAGGAAGGGCCCATTTTGAAACGGGTTTTTGTGTGTAAAATATGAATTGTTCGAATTTTGGGGTACAAAGTCCAAAATAATTGAGACTTTGATCATTGGAAAAAAAAAACACAAATAAATTTTGGAAAAAACACAAATAAACAACAAATTAATTGGAAAAAGGAAAGTAGCTTTAAAAGTCATATGCGTGGGAATTAATTCTCGAGAATGGAAAGAAAACAACAACCGCGGAAGAAGGAACCAAAAACCGAAGGAAATTGAGAGCATTTTTGGATATATTTGCTATTGTGTATTTGTCCATATTTGCCCTTTTTAATGTTCTGTTTTTTATGGATATTTATGATTAAAGCGGACCAAAAAGTCATTGTCCAAAGTCCAACGAACCTATGGAATTTGGTCCAAAAATTTTTTTAAATTTTCAAAAAATTTTTTCCTATGGATTTTCGGGGGCGTAAAACACGAATGTGACATCCATATTTGACCATCTTGGTAAGATTTTACCCATCTTTAGCCTTGATTCCTCCTTGGCTTTTAATATGCAAAATTCGGCAAAATCTTATCAAAGATTGTAAGTTAAGATGAAAAGGGTGTCAAATTCGTATATTAGACCTTTGAAAATTCTTAGAAAAAATTTTTGAAAATTAAAAAAAAAATTTTTGGACCCCAATTCTGAATCATTGTCCAAAGTCCACCCAAAAATGTTTATTTTTCGTCCCCACCATCAAAAATTCCGCCCACCTTTCAGCCAATCCAGTAGCGCGACGAGAACCGGCCGAAGCCGAAATGATGGCGGTGGCGGAATCAACATTCGAGGCAACACCACCACGGGAACGGGGGAAGAACAGAGCGGAGGATGAAGACATGGCTGGAGGCGGCGATTGGAGTTGGAGAGTGTGGAGCAGAGAGCAGCAGAACAGCTGAGGCTGTGGAGATGGATCTGCGCAATTTGGAGGGGAAATTATTGAATTGATTTTGTTTATGTAAATGTAAATTTGGGGATGATGCGCGAAAATTGCACGAAAATGAGCTTACCAGAATAAAAGTTGGCGAATTCCATAATTTTTTTGGGATTATTTATGGGAATTTGGAATTAAAATTTGTTTGTGGTGTCAAAAGTGGAAATGATGGCTTTTTCGAAATTGTTCAGTGCGGTCGGTGGCTGGTGGTGGGAATGAAAAAGTGGACCTGAGAGTGGGGCTTTTTGTGGGTGAAGAGAGGATGGCTCTGTGTTGATGGGATGGTCCCGCCCCGGCCGGAATGGCCACATTTTATATATGGGCAAAAAGGGGGGAAGGGGCACGCGAACAGTGGAGAGCAATGCGTAAAATGGGGGAAAATGCAGCAATGAAATGCGAATTGAAAATGGAATGGAAGGGAAGAGTCGCGCTCGCAAATCAGCTGATCGGAGGTTGGGGGCAAAAAGGCAGCAGTAAGAAATGGGGGACAGACGGTCGTCGAGTCGAGAGTGACGGGGCGAATATTGGAGCTCGGTGCTCGCCGGGAGTACTTTGTGGTGGGAGGAAATAAAAATGTGGGCCCCAATTCTCAATTGAATGGGGAAGGAAAGAAGACTCTGCTCTCGGAGACTAGCCAACAGCCATGAATGAGGTTGGGCCAAGCCCCCTTCCTTCCTCCCCTTCCTCCATTTTGCTCTGCTCTTTGAGCTCCTCACAACCACCATCCATTCATTCACATTTGTTTGTTCGTTGCTGCTGGGCCTCCTCTTCATTCTCTCCCGACCATTTTTTTTATTCTTGACGTTGGGCAATCGCTGTGGGGGCGAAAAGATCGTCAAAAGCCCCTATAGAGGTGGCCTCTGCCTTTCCATTTAATATTTTTTCCTCTTCATTTTTTTCTCTTGTCTTTCAATTCTCATCAATTGGCCATGGCCACTTTTCCCCTTTATTAGTGTAAAGGGCAATAATGGATGGAAAGGGGGACCACCCAGCATAGAACTGGCCCCATCAACAACATCATTCATCTCATCACACAGATGGCCAAATTGCTGAGGCGGCAAAAAGCGGAGAACGCCAATTTTGGTAAAAGGTAAAGAAAAGGAAGGAAGGGTGGCTTGTTTTATGCTTGTTTTGCCGGCTGCAAAGTGCACAAACATTTTATTTGCGATCTTGTTTTGTCACTTGTTATGTTCTATATGTAAAAATAGAAATGGAAATAGTAAAATCCATAAATATCATCAAAATTAAGTGTTTACTAACTAAGTTAAATAATTCCGTCTGTTTGACTAAGTTTTAAATAATTCCGCCTGTTTGACTAAGTTTTAAATAATTCCGCCTGTTTGACTAAGTTTTAAATAATTCCGCCTGTTTGACTAAGTTTTCAATAATTCCGCCTGTTTGACTAAGTTTTAAATAATTCCGCCTGGTTGACTAAGTTTTAAATAATTCCGCCTGGTTGACTAAGTTTTAAATAATTCCGCCTGTTTGACTAAGTTTTAAATAATTCCGCCTGTTTGACTAAGTTTTAAATAATTCCGCATGTTTGTGTTTTCACTTATTAGAATAATTTCGCCTATTTAATTAAGTTTTAATTCTTCCTTTTTTGAAAAGTTTTAAATAAATGAAAAATGCTAATGAAAAAGAAAGATTCTACAAAATATTAATCAATTTCTACCCAAAATAGTCTCAAACAGATGAAGCCAAAAATTATTTCCGTTGATGCGCCCCACTTTTTTGTTTGTTCTCCCCACAGGCTCCAAAGTCCATTCCAACCCCCACCCAAATCCATGTGTTGTCCTCGGGACTGGATTTTGTGGCTTATTGGGTGCTGCTGGCCGAGAGAGGGGGACGAGGAGTAGATGGCCGTGCCAGTCTCCCCTCCCCCAATGTGTTGCTCGCTTTTTGCATGCATTTTGCGGGAAAATAGAACAAAGGTATGGGGAGGGGAGTGCCCCCATTCGCTTCCATTTTTGGGTAATTTTCGCAGTCAGCTGTTTTTATTTGTTGGAAAATGCGGGAGGATGGAAAATTGGACAATTGGATGGATTTGACGGTGAATAGGGAAGAGCTGACCGAATTTAGAATAGTAGATGGAGCGCGCGGATCTACCCAAAATAAAAGTGGACTTTTGAGGAAGAATGGAATGGAAACAAGCAATTTTGAGGATATGGAGATGAGGGAAGAAAATGGACGGATTTGGAAGGATTTGGTGGTGGATGGATGAAAAATGGATAAAAAAATGGAGAAGGAATTGTCCTTGGGGGGAAGAAGTGTGTTGTTCCCTCAAGTCCAGCAGAGTGAGAATCCTCCTCTTCTTTTGAATGCTTTTCCTCCTCCCCTCGCCAGCAGCGATGAATTCAGCAGCAAAAAAAGCAGAAACATCAAAGGCAAAAAAAAAGCCCTTCTTTTCGCCATTTGTGCTGCTCCCACCATTCGGCCTTTTCTACTGCTGCCCTTCACAATGTTCTTCTCAAATGTGTTTGGAGAAAAAATGTGGAAAATGCTGAAGAAAAAAGGGAGGCGGCGACAATCGGCGGGGCGAAAATCACTGCTTTTGCTGGGTTGGAGATCAGCTGATGCTTGGAAGGGAAAGGTGGAAGAAAATAGGGAGCTTATTGGAAAGATAAAAGTGTTCAGCAGGTTTAGAATTTATCTTAAGGCCAAAGAAGAGGAGGAAGAGAATGGCGAACAGCAGCCAGGTTCACAATTCAGTTTATGTTTTAAGGCCAAAAAGAGGCCAAAGAGAAGGCGAAAAATGGCGAACTTTGGAGGAATGCGACTTCAAACAAAACTTAGTTTATCGTCGTTTATTTCGAGTGCTTTTTCCTAAACATATTTATCTTAAATGGCCTTTCTATATTGCCCGTATGCAGTTTTTTTGCGTCTCCACAAGTTTAAAATACTATATTGGCCGGCTCAATTCCTATTAACTTCTTTTTTTTTGTTCGATTGGCCAAATGGTTCTGATTTCTGTCCGTCAGGGGCGAAGGATCGGAGGCGACCGACCTTTGGCCCGAACACATTTTCCCCTCCAAAGAGGTGGTTAGCATTTATATTTATGAAGGAAATCAGCAGGGAATTGGATTTTATGAAAATATTTTTGAGGCCATTTTAAAGAGCAGTTTCTTATAAAATTGCATAAAAATGTGTGAATTTTATGCCTCGATTAAACATAAATTTAATGGTCAAAAATGGAAAATTTAACAAATTTAATTTAGATGCGAATTTTTGATGCTATTTCGGCTTAATTAAAAGCATTAATTCCTCATTTAAAAATGCCATTTTATGGCCAAAAAATTAATTAAAATGTCCATTTTGTCTTGGCTTAAAATGTGGAAGGCAAATGCCATTTCCTCATTCTTCCTTAATATTTCATATTTTTGGCTGCTTATCGCCCAGACATTCTTCCCCAATTTTTGTTGTTTTTTTACGTATTCGGCCCTTCCATTTTTGGGCATTTATATTTGGACATTTTTCCAAGATAACAAATTTGTGTGTTTGTTTTTTGCATATTTCGGTCATTTTTGGCAGTGAAATTTGGTCATTTTTCCAAGATAATTTTGGGTAATAATCATGGAAATTAGGTCAAAATGGACGGTGGAGAGAATAAAAAAAATGATAAAAGTACAAAAATAGAAGATTACGAGAGGATTTGCCATTTTTTGGGGAATTTTTGGGTTCTTAAGAAACTCATAAATTTGAGGCGAAAAGGAAGAGAGGAAAATGGAAAGGGAAAATTGGAGAGAGGAAAAAACCATCAAATGTGAATTATGCCTACGGCAATGGATTCTGAAGGATGACGGCATCCTTTCCTTGCTTCTTTTGCCCACAGTGGGACATTTTACAGTTTACACATTTTTTTGGTAGAAAAAAAGGAAGGGGATTAGCTCCAGTAGGAAATGATGCCGTGTAGATTTTTAGAGACTATTTTCAGAGGATTATGCCGAAAATTTTTAGTGATGTTTTATAAAATAAAATAAAAAATTTTATTAGCCAAATTTTTAATATTTTTGGAATATTTGGATTAAATGAAAGCGGGGATCTTGGCAAATGTTTTGGGCAAAAGAAATTGTAGGAAATTCTGTGTCATTCTCTCTTCAAATTTTGATAGAGTGTGGCCAAACTTTTAGCGTTTTTGTGGAAAATGTTTTCGTTAAATGAAGGGAGCTTTGGTAAATGTTTTGTGCAGGAAAATGAGGAAAATTCTTTGCCATTCCCTCTTCAAATTTTGATGGTTTAAAAACATTTTTGGAAACAATATTTCAAATAGATGAAAATAGATTTTGGCAAATGTTTCAGTTAAAATAACTGCCAAAAATTCTATGCCATTCCCTCTTCAAGTTTTGACGAAGTTTAGCCAAATTAGCATTTTTGAGGAAAATGTTTCCAATAAATGAAGAGAACTTTTGATAAATATTTTGGCAAAATTACAGAAAAAAATCTAACTGAAAGGATACGTTGGCAGATGTTTTAGAAAATTGAAAATTCGACTAGATTTGCGCAATATTCCTCCTTTAAATTTTGGATGGCACTTTGAATGGCCTCTGTTTGTGGCATTTGTGTGGGCTCTTTCCACTCTACACGGCTTTATATAAGGGCACCCAAACCAAAATGAATGGACAAAGTGGCAAAGTCACAATTCTTCCCCTTTAGGGCACAACGATGGACGGAGGCGAAGGGAGGGAAGGGAATGAGGATGGCGAGGAAAAATGAAGAATTGGCCAAGAATTGGCCGGCCGGCCGGGCAAGGGCACAATTCCACATTTTGCTCTTGGACGGGGCGGTGGGTCGAGAAACCCACACAACAATTTGGAATGGGGGAAGAAAAGGAAAAGAAAAGGAAGGAATTGGGAAGGAAGGGAATTGGGTTGGTCGAGAAAAGCAATGTTGGTTGGGGAGAATGTTGGGGCGAGGATGTCGTGGACAGATGCGGGGACGGCGGCGACGATGGAAGGAGAAAATGGACGGGATGAATTGGGTTGGATGGACCGGACTGCTTGTTGGACTGCTGAATTTGCGGGTAATAATGTGCAGAAGCACAATGAATGCAAAAATTGGGGGTGCGGAAATTATTTTTGTGTGGGTGACGGTGGGGTGGATATGCGCGGTGTACTTTGGAGTGCAAAAAATGGCACATTCGAATTTGAATTAGTGGGAAGGGCACTTTCACTTTTATGATGGCAATGTTTTTTCCGAACATTTATATGCCATTGTTGATTTGCTGGGATTTATGCGCCATTGAATGATTTACTTAAAATCTGAAAGAAAAATTTGCTTAAAAATGCCGTAAAATTTGGCTAGAAATAATGCAGTTTATGAGGATTGACGAATTATGCGCGGGGCGTACTTTGGAAGGAAATGGTACCCGAATTAGAGGGCACTTTTTGATGGTAATTTCTATCCAAATTTGCCATTTATGTGCCATTGAATGATTTGCCCTACTAAAATATCAAAGCAAAATTTGGCTAAAAATGTCGCAAAATCTGGCTAAATGCCGTAAACCAAAAAATGATGAATTTTATGGGGGAAGGGGTAGTTATGCGCAGTGTACTTTGGAGGGAAATATCAAATTTAAGCAACAATTTATAAAAGGGGGACCTTTAGTTTTGTAGCCTAACTCCTAAGTAAGGCTTAGAGGCTTAGATTAGGGTCAGCTAACAGCTAAGCTTTAAGGCTGGCTATGGTTTATACCACAAAAATTATTTCCAAAAATATCAGAGGTGGAGGGTTCCACCTTTACTTTTATAAACTGAGGATTAAACTTAATAAGTCCCAAAATTGGATAATTTCAAAGCAAAATTTGACTCTAAAATGCCACAAAAATTGACATAAAAATGCCGATTTATTTCATCACATCATTTTGCCGGACCATTCCCCTCTCAAGGGTGGTTGCCGTTTCGTTGGAAATGTAGGTGGCACTTGAATAAATGGCACAAATTTCCTCTCTCTCATCAAATGCGTCCCGCAGCGCTCTTTGCCCTAAATTTCCATCCATCTATCTTCCATTCTAAGCTGCTTTTGCTTGTCTGGCTTCCTTCCTTCCATTTTGCGGCTGGCTTTCCATTTTTGGAGCGAATGTGTGCCATCAGCTGATTGTGTCAGCCACTGGCTGGTTATTTCTTTGTATGGCACAATTGGGCCCGCGGGGGCGTGGATTGGATTGCTTATATAGAGGATGAAGGAGGGTTGAAAATCAATTTTTTATGGATTTTTGGAGTACTCAGAAAATGCAAATGTCCTTTATGAAGGATTTTCGAGGGTATGAAACGAAAGAAATTTGCATATTTTTTTACCCTTAGGGCTATTAAATGACAAAATTCGCAACAATCCATCATTTCCCTCTGAATTGCAGGAAATGAGATTTGAAGTAAAATTTGAAGAAACATTCAACACTCCAATAGGCAATTTTCCCAAAAATGCCATCTTAAATTTGTAACTTACTTATGTCATTCGTTGAAATGAAGTTGAGGAAAAAATTGGTAAAATAATTTATTGAAAAATTAAATATGTGAATTTGCATAAATGTTATATTAGTTTCCGGTTAGATTTGTGTTTTCCGGTATGTGTTTCATTTCGGTTAGTTTTGTGTTTTCCGGAAAGAATGTGTTTCATTCCGGTTAAATTTGTGTTTTCCGGAAAGATTTATATTTCATTCCGGTTAAATTTGCGTTTTCCGGAAAGATTATGTTTCATTCCGGTTAAATTTGTGTTTTCCGGAAAGAATTGTGTTTCATTCCGGTTAAATTTGTGTTTTCCGGAAAGAATTGTGTTTCATTCCGGTTAAATTTGTGTTTTCCGGAAAGAATTGTGTTTCATTCCGGTTAAATTTGTGTTTTCCGGAAAGAATTGTGTTTCATTCCGGTTAAATTTGTGTTTTCCGGAAAGAATTGTGTTTCATTCCGGTTAAATTTGTGTTTTCCGGAAAGAATTGTGTTTCATTCCGGTTAAATTTGTGTTCCGGAAAGAATTGTGTTTCATTTCGGTTAAATTTGTGTTTTCCGGAAAAATGTTTTTCATTCCGGTTAGATTTGTGTTTTCCGGTATGTGTTTCATTTCGGTTAGATTTGTGTTTTCCGGTATGTGTTTCATTTCGGTTAAATTTGTGTTTTCCGGAAAAATGTTTTTCATTCCGGTTAGATTTGTGTTTTCCGGAAAGAATGTATTTCATCTGATTAAATTTGTGTTTTCCGGAAAGATTATTTTTCATTCCGATTAAATTTGTGTTTTCCGGAAAGATTATGTTTCATTCCGGTTAAATTTGTGTTTTCCGGAAAAATGTTTTTAATTCAGGTTAGATTTTTGTTTTCCGGAAAGAATTGTGTTCATTCCGGTTAAATTTATGTTTTCCGGAAAGATTAGTTTCATTCCGGTTAAATTTGTGTTTTCCGGAAAGATTGTGTTTCATTTCGGTTAGATTTGTGTTTTCCGGAAAAATTGTTTTTCATTCCCGTTAGATTTGTGTTTTTATAATGACCAAGTGTGCAACATATTCTCAACAATAGGTTAAAATTCTTCTATTGAATATATTTTCCATAATTTTCAATGAAATTCACATGTTTTCGATCTCTTCGGTGTTTATTCGCCCCAAAAATACTCGTTTTGGACGTGAAAAATATGTACACAAAAAAACATTTTTCGCGTCACCGACTCTCCCTCGCCCTTTATTGGCTTTGCACATAAAATTGTCTCTGTTGGAAAGGAATGCGGGGAAGAAATGTTACGATTTTTGGGCCAGCTGATGCTGAGAAGTGGTTGAATTGTTTTATGGAGTAATAAAAAGGAGGAGAAGAAGAGGAAAAAAACATTGCCGGATGCGCAAAACAAATTTATTTAAAATAAGCACTTGGCCAAATTGCATGATTTTTCCCTTAAGGGAATTTACGGCAATCGACGGTATTTTCTATGACAAAAAGGCAAGAAGTAGTGGAAAGGTAGAAAATCCATAAACAAATTGGAAAAAAGTGTGATGACAAGGCCAACAAAAAAAGTTTTTTTGGAAAGGCTTAAAACCGCCCGCCACGGCCACTTTAGCTTATTCTTTTTGTGCTTTAGCCTAGGCGGATGATGAGGTTGTTGAGGTGGAAAAGTCACATAAATTCTTCGTTTCCGAAATCTGCTGCACCTTTTGGGAAAGGGTCGAATTTGTTAGGGCAATGATAAAACGTAGGGAAAAGCCTCGCAGGTCGGTGGGGTGAAAAGCCGATGGAAATGTTTATTGGCTAAAACCCAAAAGAGAGTCGAATGAAGCGAAAAATGCAATGCAGCGAAGAAGAGGCGAAAGTTGTCGTGGAAATGTGCTTTTGCATTGTGCAGAAGAGAAATTGGAAATATATTTTGGAACGTTGATAATAACAATGGACCGAAAATGTGAAAGGGGAAATTATTATTATGAAGGGGGACCTTTCTTCCGCCCGAATGAAAATGTGACTTGGCCCCTTTTGTGTTGATGATGTTATTCGAACCTCTTCAAAACCCAAATAATAATTCGCCGGCGGCGATGGATGCCATCATTCCGTTGCATCAGAATGATGACGGCGTGCAAAGTTAGGGGTAAAATTGGATGGTTTTTTGTTATTATTTGTAATAATAAGTTCTTTCACCAATTACTTATCAATTTTGATTCGTGGTTTTGAGGTTTTATCATTTTTTGTACGGTTCGTGAAATGCGACTTTCAATGCCCAAAATCAGCTGGTTTTAGAAGAAGGGAAAATAAAAGAATTATCGGATTATTTAATTAGAATTTTTTTTCGGAAAATTTTTCATTCCGAAAAGTTTTGGTAATTTTTTGTGTTTAATTTCGGAAAATCATTCCGAAAAATGTTTTTGTGTTTCATTCCGGAAAATGTTTTAATGTTTTTGCGTGTTTCATTCCGGAAAATGTTTTTGTGTTTATTCCGGAAAATGTTTTTGTGTTTCATTCCGGAAAATGTTTTTGTGTTTCATTCTGGAAAATGTTTTTGGGTTTCATTCCGGAAAATGTTTTTGTGTTTCATTCCGGAAAATGTTTTTTGTTTTTCATTCCGGAAAATGTTTTTGTGTTTCATTCCGGAAAATGTTTTTGTGTTTCATTCCGGAAAATGTTTTTGTGTTTCATTCCGGAAAATGTTTTTGTGTTTCATTCCGGAAAATATTTTTGCGTGTTTCATTCCGGAAAATGTTTTTGTGTTTATTCCGGAAAATGTTTTTGTGTTTCATTGCGGAAAAAAATGTTTTTGTGTTTCATTCCGGAAAATGTTTTTGTGTTTCATTCCGGAAAATGTTTTTGTGTTTCATTCCGGAAAATGTTTTTTGTTTTTCATTCCGGAAAATGTTTTTGTGTTTCATTCCGGAAAATGTTTTTTGTTTTTCATTCCGGAAAATGTTTTTGTGTTTCATTCCGGAAAATGTTTTTGTGTTTCATTCCGGAAAATGTTTTTGTGTTTCATTCCGGAAAATGTTTTTTGTTTTTCATTCCGGAAAATGTTTTTGGGTTTCATTCCGGAAAATGTTTTTGTGTTTCATTCCGGAAAATGTTTTTTGTTTTTCATTCCGGAAAATGTTTTTGTGTTTCATTCCGGAAAATGTTTTTTGTTTTATTCCGGAAAATGTTTTTGTGTTTCATTCCGGAAAATGTTTTTTGTTTTTCATTCCGGAAAATGTTTTTGGGTTTCATTCCGGAAAATGTTTTTGTGTTTCATTCCGGAAAATGTTTTTTGTTTTTCATTCCGGAAAATGTTTTTGTGTTTCATTCCGGAAAATGTTTTTGTGTTTCATTCCGGAAAATGTTTTTGTGTTTCATTCCGGAAAATGTTTTTGTGTTTCATTCCGGAAAATGTTTTTGTGTTTCATTCCGGAAAAAAATGTTTTTGTGTTTCATTCCGGAAAATGTTTTTGTGTTTCATTGCGGAAAAAAATGTTTTTGTGTTTCATTCTGGAAAAAAATGTTTTTAGGTTTCATTCCGGAAAAAATGTTTTTTTGTGTTTTATCTAGGAAAATGTTTTTGTGTTTCATTCCGGAAAATGTTTTTGTGTTTCATTCCGGAAAATGTTTTTGTGTTTCATTCCGGAAAATGTTTTTGTGTTTCATTCCGGAAAATGTTTTTGTGTTTCATTCCGGAAAATGTTTTTGTGTTTCATTCCGGAAAATGTTTTTGTGTTTCATTCCGGAAAATGTTTTTGTGTTTCATTCCGGAAAAAAATGTTTTTGTGTTTCATTCCGGAAAATGTTTTTGTGTTTCATTGCGGAAAAAAATGTTTTTGTGTTTCATTCTGGAAAAAAATGTTTTTAGGTTTCATTCCGGAAAATGTTTTTGTGTTTCATTCCGGAAAATGTTTTTGTGTTTCATTCCGGAAAATGTTTTTGTGCTTCATTCCAGAAAAAATGTTTTTGTTTTATTCCGGAAAATGTTTTTGTGTTTCATTCCGGAAAATGTTTAATGTTTTTGTATTTCATTCCGGAAAATGTTTTAATGTTTTTGTGTTTCATTCCGGAAAATGTTTTAATGTTTTTGTGTTTCATTCCAGAAAATGTTATAATTTTTGTGTTCCCAAGGTTTTATCATTTGAGCATCATTTAAAATAAATTTATACCATCAAGTTTATTGAAGAGATAGACAAAATTAACGGTCAAAAATTGGTTTCGTTGGACCAAAAAACAAAGATGAAAACAACAAAATTTAGATGAGGGCGAATTTTGATGATGATTTTATATAGTGATGGGTCAAAAACAACAACAAAAAATATAATTAAATAAGTCCGTAGGGTCCATTTTAGTGATTTTCTTCATCTTCCGTCCTCTTCCTTTCCTCATCCTTCTTCATTCAGTTTCCTTCACCATTGTTGGTCTCGCCGGGCAGCTCTTCCTCATCCACGTCTTCCGGCTCATCCGCTGCCGCGTCCTCGTTGGTCCAAAGAGTGAGATTGTCGCGAAGCAATTGCATGATCAGAGTGGAATCCTTGTAGCTCTCCTCATTCAGAGTGTCCAGCTCGGCGATGGCATCATCGAATGACTGAATAAAATAATGAATAAAACTTAAGGTCTGGAAAAACCTGTTTGGCCAATTGGCAAGCCTTCTCCGAAGAGTTCAGAATCTCGAAGTAGAAGACGGAGAAGTTCAGTGCCAGGCCCAGACGAATTGGATTGGTCGGCTGCATTTTGTCCTTGGCAATGTCGAATGCCTCTTGGTAGCCTTCTTGGGACTTCTCAATGACGTCTAAAATCAGGAAATTATGATTTATCCAGTTATTCAAAAAAACTTACTGGTCCGATCATCTCCGGTGGCGACCTCGGCCAAATAGCGATAGTAGTCGCCCTTCATCTTCAGGTAGAACACTTTGGAGTCGGCAGTGGTGGCCTTTGGGACGAGATATTTGTCCAGCAAATCCTGAAGAATATTTATTGATTTATCCTATTCTTCCTTGCTTACCAAAACATCATGGCAAATTGCGCGCAGCTCCTGTTCAATCTTCTCCCGGTATTCTTTGACCACTTGTTGCGTCTTCTTCCTCTCTTCCGAACCACCTCCGATCTTTTGCTTAATGTTGGAGATGGTACGCCATGCTGAACGACGAGAACCAACCACATTCTTGTAGGCACCCGAGAGCAAATTGCGTTCCTCACGGGTCAATTCCTCATCGCTGCCAAGTTCGATGACCTCCTTCATTGCTTGAGCCATGTCCTCGTAACGTTCAGTCTACAAAAAAATTTGTTTTAATGAGGTAACAATTTTTTTACCCTTACCTGTTCGGCAAATTTTGCACGTTGAACGAGTTTGTCCTTATTCTCGGCCATTATTGTTGTTGTTATGTTTTAGCTTTGTTGAAATTTTGAAGCGTTTTTCGAATTTAAGCTTAATAAATCAAAAAGTTTGTGATTTGATTATTTATGTTGTTGGATTATTTCACGGTTATTTTATGCGAGTATTTTGTGAGAGGTGGGCTTGTTGGAAACAATCAAAATATTTGATTGCCGGAAACAGAAGAGATCGAATAAACAGAGCACCAGGAAGAAGTATGATAGGAGAATCAGAAAATTAACTATAGAGAAGTTCCTAGTTTGATGAGATGGAATTGAAAAGTGAATCAGAGCAGCAGGTAATTGTGTTTTTTAATGAGGAAATTTAGATATTTTACAGATTTAAAATACATTCTCTCTCTGCTGTATAAAACAAACTTTTTTTTAATCAAGTTTGACTGTTTCATTCATTTCATTAATCGAAAATTGCAATGATTATTGATTAATTTTTAATCAAATCAAAAAAGGAAGCTTTTGGTGGATAAAAATTTATTACATTTTGCAAATTCTTTTGGCGGAAATTTAAAAACAAAAAAAATTCAACGTACCGTACCTAAAGACTACACCCACGTGAACGTGACACTAAAACGTACTCAATAATTTGTCGATCAAATTATTTATTGTTTAATTTTTTACTAAATTTTTCTGATCATTTTAATTTTGAGAAAATTATTAATAGTAGAAAAATAAAAAAATAAAAATGAATTTGTATATTTTGACAATTAACGAGCAAAAATAAATGTGATACCAAACATCAAATGTGTGCAAATGTGTGCAAAAATAATATTTATTCATGGATTGGAATTCAAAAAATTAACAAATAATGGTCCAATTGAATCCAAATTATCGATTGGATGTGTTCGAATATATGCGATGAATTGTTGACGAATTCGGTTCAGCTGGGGCAAAGTGCGTGGTTTCGTGAAATTCACCTAAAATTTAAATAATAATTTAAATTTTATTGTCAAAATTTTACCTTATTTTCATCATTTTCTCCATCCAAATCCAAAACGATTAATTTTTGTCCGAATGTTGCTGTCCTCTGTGCCGCCAACAATTTGTTCACAATTTCTTGGGTTTTGCAATCCAATTCATGGAGTGAAATTTGTGCGCCAGTTTTGGGTTTTGTGCACAGATTCGCCGTCAATTCTTTGCCCTAAATTTATTAAATGAATAAATTTTAATTGATTAAAATTAATTTTGGAAATAATTAATTTGCTGTTAAAAAAACATTCTAAATTGCCGAAAAATTTATAACGTTTAAACCTTAATACTCAATTGATTAAAGCTCATCGATGCCCAATGCGCATTATTTGGTTAAGTTTTAGCTCATAGGTTTAAAACTAATTCAAACTTATGGTTTTGAACCATTAAACCAAAATTGGGTTTAAACCGTTTAATACCCTTTAATTTTGACCAAACCATTAAAAAATTATATACCATTCAATGCGTTTTGACCAGCACTATCCAATTTTGGGTATATTAGGGGGTTTAGAACAAACCCTTAAACCATTAATAATTATTATTTTGTCTTTATGTACTCTTTTTTATGCAATTTCAATACCTTTTTCGGCAAATTTAATATTAAAATTAAATAATAATTTAATTTAATTTAACCTCAACTAAACAAGCATACAAATCTTCTAAAGGCAATAGAATTTGGTTTGGCAATTTGCATTCATCAGTAGGTTGATATTCCTCCTCATCCTTCATTTCCTTCATTTTTCCAATTCCAATTCGTCGCATTTTTTCTTCCCTCTCCTCAATTTCGCCAGCTTCTTCTCCAAATTTCAATTCATCATTTAATTTTAATAATTCATTTCCATTCTCTTCCCTATTATGCCCACCAATTTGTAAAGTGAATAAAGGTGAGTCCTGCGAAGAAAATAATTTAAATAAATATTTTTGGCTGCACATTTACCCATCTATTTTTTGGATCCGGCTGTTCATAACGCCTCGAAAGTGCACATAAAATTTCATCGGAATATCTAAAATATTTTTAAATGAAATTTTGTTGAATTTATTTTGGTGGAAAATATTTAAAATGTCGAAAAGGTTCAGTGTGGTTTATCCTCCCAGACAAAAATAAACCCCTTATACCCAATTACAATTAATAAATTTAGAAAAAATGGTCATTTGATTATATTTTGGTTTTGGTAAAATCAATCTTAACTTACTACTTAGTTTTGAACCATTAAACCAAAATGGGTTTAAACCGTTTAATACCCTTTAATTGTTGATCAAACCATAACCAAATTACAGTGGCGGTTCCAGGATTTTGCCAGAGGAGGGGGGGGGGGGGGGGGTGCGCAGCCGAAAAAAAACAGCACCCCGGGGTGCTCTTTCAAAAATTTTAATTTGCTAGCGCCGATAGGCGCGAGTGAAAATTTTTAGATCTAAAAACAGAAAATTTTGAAAAATTATGAGGTTTTCTGGAAAAAAAATCGCGAAATTTTTTGGGGTTTTAGTCTAATTTGTAAAAAACCCTATTTTTTTTCTCTCTACCCCCACGGCAACCCGGGGTGCCACTCCCCCAAACCGGGGGCGCGCACCCCAGCACCACCCCCCTGAAATCGCCACTGCCAAATTATATTCAAAATGCCGCTTGACCTGTTGTTCTATCCAAATGTGTATTTTGAGGTTTGGTAGTTTTAAAGACTAAACCGGTTTATTTTTTTTCTACATTTTCAGTATCCTTTTCAATTTTTTTTTCATAATTAAATAGTACCCATTTATTTTAGTAACCTCGAATTTTCTTCGGACTTTTGTGCATTCAACCATTTACAAACATTCAATGGAGCATTGCAATAAATCACCGCATATCGGGTTTGACAATTTTTTGCAAGGCAAAACAGTTCAAAGCGATAGCCTTAAATTGAAATTTATTTTTAATTAATTAAATTTTATGGGAAATATTTATAACGGGTTTATCCTACATTCACAAACCATAAATATACCCCAAAATTGGATAGAGCTGTGGTCAAAACGCATTGAATGGTATAAAATTTTTAATGGTTTGGTCAAAATTAAAGGGTATTAAACGGTTTAAACCCATTTTGGTTTAATGGTTTAAAACCAAAAGTTAGAATTGGTTAAACCCAAGCCAAAACATACTCAAATGATGCCCTTTTGATGAGATTTATTAATGGGATGAAGTTTATGGGTCTAGGAAAAACCATTGAACCTTAAAACATTTTCAACATTTTTGATATTTTTTCGACAAATTAAATTATTGTCCAATTTTTTACAACCTTTTATGTGGTTCAGCGAGTCGCAAATGACAATTGTATTTTTGTCCAGCAATCTTTGAACGGATGAACGCAATGCACTTCTAATTGCCTTTTCCTTAAATTTAAATAATTAAAATTTAATTTAAATTAATTTTAAAACCTTTTTGAAACCACTGTAAATTGAACGGCAAAAATTTACATTGTCTTCGTCTCTGATCAATTCCACATTTTTGCCTCGTTCTTTAAAATACGCTGCCAATCTTTCAGCAATTGTACTTTTTCCAGAAGATGGCCTTCCCGAAATTACTAATAATGGCATTTTTTGAGCTGAATTTTGTCATTAAAAAATAAGTATGAATTAAACATTTATTAAAGAATTAATTTGTTCTGATTTCTATCTCAGGTTATTAGAGTGGATTTCAATATTTTGTTTGCGAACTTAAAATGATTGTTTTAAAATAACAAAAACATTTTTATGTTTTTTGTTGATTTGAATGGATTTCTATTTCTACGTCAATTTTATCAATGTTTTGCCATTTTTAGCCGTCAATATTTCGGCATTTTTTTTTGTTATTTTCGTCAATATTTTGCAGAATTTTGAACAATTTTACTAAATTTTAGTTTTTAGAAAATTTTTTAAAATTATTATAAAATTTTGAAAAATTGAGACATTTTTTAAAATTTCTAGATGTCTAGAAAAAGGTATTTATTAGATATGAAATTTTTTGATAAAATGTTTTTTAAAATTCATCAATATTTCAGGATTTTTCGATAATATAATCCGTTCTATATTTATTATCATAAATTAAATACTTTGTAATTCAATATTCAACCATAAATAGGTAATCAACTTTATCGTCGAGAATAATTAAATTGAAAAAGAAACAATTTACAAAAAATTCAAAATATTTAATGAAAAAAAAATTCAAAATATTTAATCATTCATAAAATCATTCATTCCTCGTCATCGGATCCCTTCAATGCTTGCAAAAACTTCTTTGCGCCCCGGCCTCTCGAACGAATTTTGATTCCGCCAATTTCCGTCACCTTCACTGCTTCATCACTTCCAGTGGCCTTTGAACCGGCTTCTTCGACTTCATTTTCCTCATTTTTGGTCGCATCAACGTCCTCGAAGAAACGAGTATCCTTTTGATGGAAATTTGAATTAAATTTGGAATTAATTTATTTAATTTTTACATGTTCATAGTCCCAATCCAGTTCGTTGCCTTTCTCGTCGAATACATTCAAACCCGGGCGAATCTTTGAATTCTTGTAGGCGAAATTCTCTAAAAAATATATTAAATTAAAATGTATTAGTTTTTTTATTAAGATCCGGATTTTAGGCCGTAATAAAAATCCCAAAATTGGTATAAATTTAGGTTTTTTCGTGAAATTTGCCGAAATTATTTTCGAAAAACTGTTTTTTTAATAGTATTTTTCTAATGAAATTTTTCCCGAAAAATGTAAATATATGTAAAATATGGCAAGTTATGCCAATAATTGGATTTCGGAAACTTTAAAATAGATAATTTTTGGTTTTTTTTTATAATATTTAAATTTTTAGTTTACATTTTCCTCAAAAAAGTGCCAAAAAAAGATATGTTTTAAAAATTATATTAAAAAAATGTTTAAAAATATAAATCCGGACCCCGATTATTATGAACTGAAACCTTCTTGGTCATGTTCCCTGGCAATGTAAACGGATCTGCGCAACTCAAAGCCGGATGCAAAGCGAACAAAGACCAATTTGTTGTCCGGAATGTGTTGGGTGATTACACGCCATTTTCCTGTAAAGAATTTAATTCATATTGAGAATATTTATTTGGTTCACCATTTGGAATTTTGACATTTTCCACATCCACTTCCACCACAGTGCTGTCCGAGCGAAGCATTGAA
This sequence comes from Pratylenchus scribneri, assembly GCA_030063045.1. NCBI lineage: Eukaryota > Metazoa > Nematoda > Chromadorea > Rhabditida > Pratylenchidae > Pratylenchus > Pratylenchus scribneri. The sequence continues at coordinate 486,117 of JAQSEB010000185.1, read as the reverse complement.
CCCTTCCTCTTCCGTGGACTTTCATCTGCTGCAATTTGTAAATAATTTAGTGATGGTCTAAGTTGGTTTTAAACCGGTTTCAAAGTTGGTTTTTAAACCGGAATTTTAAATTAGTTTTAAACCGGAATTAAAATTGGTTTTTAAACTGGTATCTCAGATTTGGTTTTAAACCAGGAACTAAAGTTGGTTTTAAACCGGTTTCAAAGTTGGTTTTAAACCGGAATTTTAAATTGGTTTTAAACCGGAATGTAAGTTGGCTTTTAAACTGGTATCTCAGATTTGGTTTTAAACCGGGAATTAAAGTTGGTTTTAAACCGAAATCTCAAAGTTTGTTTTAGCCGGAATCTTAAAATCGGTTATAAACTGGAATAAAAATTGGTTTTAAACCGAAATCAAATTTATTTTTAAAACCGAATCTCAAAAAGGTTTTTAAACCGTAAAATCAAAAATGGTTTTAAACCAGAATGAGTTAAAAATATCATTAAATAATAATTTTAAATGTAAAAACCTTTAATAATGGCCACATCATCGCCATCCTCCTCCTTCACTTGTCCCTCTTCTTCATCCTCCTCTGAACTTTCCATCAATTCGCCCTCTTCCGGCTTTTTTGCCCGTCGAATGCGACGCAACGGTTTGGACATTTCCAAAAGCATCTTTGAATTGGTTGGTTTTGGTTAGGAATTATTGGCCAAATTTTACCTCGGCGGCGATGATTGGATTGGCGAATGTGACAATGAATGCGTTGGAATTGTCCAATGGACGAACATTTTCCGGATTGAATTGGGCAAAAATGCTTAAAATATTAAATATTTCCTCAATTTAATTCCAATATTTTTTATGGGAAATAATTTAAAATGCCTAAAAAGTTTGTCCTAAACCAATAAACCTTATATTCAATCGACAGATTTTATAAAGAAACATTAGCTGATTGTGTTTTGGTTGGATTTAACCACTTTTAAACTTATGGTTTTGAACCATTAAACCAAAAAGGGTTTAAACCGTTTAATACCATTTAATTTAGACCAAACCATTGAAAATTATATACCATTCAATGCGTCGTGATCACAGATTTATCCAATTGGATATATTTTGGCACTATTCACTCAAATTAAACTTTCCATATCCATCAAATATATTTTTATTTAGCTCATAAAATAAGCCATTTGCCAATTCATTCCAATTGGTTGCCTCCTCAAAAAGTGTCCAATGAATATTTCACCAGCATTTTTGTGTGTGCATGGAAAATATCCATCAACCTAATGCACCGGTTGCCCTCCTCCTTCCCAATTCCCATGTAAAAATGTATGGATGGACGGAGGGAATTGGGGCCAATTTTGCACTCAAAAATATTTCTCAATAACCAATTGGCAAAATCAATAAAAAGTCCCCACATTTGGAAGCCCCGGCCGTAGTCAATGGCCAATGCCAAATATGAATGAATGACTTTATCTGAGCCCCCCGAATTACCAATTCAAAAGGTTTTATGGCCATTGAGTAGAGTAGGCTAGGGAGAGGATTGGCTATTCATATTCTAATTTAGGTTGTCCGAGGCTCGTTTTTGTGCATTTTTTTTCTGGAATCCAAACGAGAATTGGCTAATGAATGCAACCCATAATATTTTTTTACCCTAAACAATGCCAACCACATTTTTACCATAATAGACGAAAAAAGAATTGGCTTTTTTGGACTAATTATTAGAAAGGAGGGAATATGGTGGAAATTCCTAAAGAAATTGGGGCAATTACCAATTATGAGGGTGGATGGAAAATGGAAAAGAATTTCTTCAATTTATGCACTCAGATATTTTAATGGATGTTTGGAATACACCGTAAATTCTCTATTAGAAGCCCCGGGCTTAAATTTCATCAGAGACCTTCCAAGGGAATTTCTATTAAATGAGATTTACGGTAATTCTGGAAGTACTGCTGTACCGTTTAACTTCAAAAGTGTTCATGTGGTCGACGGCACCGGCCACGAAAATCGTGTTGAAACGCAAATGCTGATCATCGGGATCCGCCTCCAAAGATGCGTACAGCTCTTCGAGTTCTTCATCGTTAAGCTAGAATAAATACAATAAATTAATTTAAATTTCATTCCAATTTTTATAAAAATTTTCAACAAATTTTTTCTACCATTCCAATTTTTCAAATTATTTTCTCCTTTTATATTTTCCGCCGTCTTATCTATTTTTTTCATCCTCCTTTACTAAAGATGTCCTTGAAGCGTCGGAATATTGTGTGTGTGTGTGAGAATCGATGTCTTATCGACGGCCTTTCCACATCCAAAATTGCCTTTCATTTCCTCCTTTTCCAATTTTAGCAGCATTTTCCCCTCCACAATTTCCCTCTCGCCCATTCATTCTTCATTGCCCCTTCTTCCCCATAGTTTCTCCTTATTCTTGCCGCCTCAATGGTTTGTTTACTTTTCACACAGCAAAAGTGAGAATTTTTGGAGGAGGCTGGCAGCAGCAGATAGCCGCGATAATTTTAGTGGCCTATTCATTTTTGGGGTCGGTTAGTTTATCATCGCATCGTCGGTCGGTCGTTTCCCTCCATATTCTTCATCAGTAGCAGCAGCCATAAAAGCATTTTGCAATTGTGAAAAGAGGGAGAATTGAGGTTGAGGGTGCGGCTTTTCGCACACTCCAATGACCGAAATAATATTTATTTTGGGTGTTTGCCGGGATTGACCAACGACTACGACCGGTTGACGTGATTGAATGAAGCATAGGAAGAATAAAAAAAGATGCGAAAGGGTGGTGGACAAAATGAGTGGGAAATAAAATTCCCAAAAATAGAATCGAGGTCAAAGCCATTTAATTTTAAATAATTCAGCAAAAGGGCACACCCCTATGGGAAATGCTCACAAATTGCTTTAGGCATTAAATATTTACGACAATTCTACAAAATTAATCCTATGGAATCAGCCGGTAGTCGATATTCAGCTGCAAACCCCTTTGGATATTTGCTCAGTTTTAACCTAATCTATGGCCAATTGAAACTTCGGTTTTTAAACCGGTTTAATATTTTAAAATTGAACAAATTTGGCACCAAAGCGTGTCGAATCGAATGAACCATAAATATTTGCCTAGATGCTGAGATATTTCCTTTGAGTAAAGACCACAATTCTACATATACTATTTTGGTCAACGGAAATCGGCTGCAAAAGCCATATCAAATCCAATTCAGCCATCACTCTCATTTATTTTGAACAAACAGCGCAAAGCGCATTCAATTCATTCATTGAATTGTTGGATGAATGAATTGGCTGGGGGAAGTAGAGCCATTCAAAACAGCCAATCGCCACCAATATTCTCGGGGTTAGGTTAGGTCCATCAATTGTCCTTCGCGCCCATTCCTCAACCCATCCATTCTTCCCTCATTTTCACTCACACAAACAATGCGCAAAATCCAACTTCGACGACGACCTCAACAGCGGAGCACTCAATTTCCTCAATGAGTGTGGAGTGGTTGTTTGGATGGGGGGAGGAGGCGGAATATTTCGCGCGCCAATCCAGCCATTTTGCCCCCAATAGCACCACAAATGGTCGTCTCCAATTACCCTCCCCAACCCAACCTCTTCCCACTTTTCACCACGACCGCATCCAGCATCAACAGCCCAATTCCCCCTCCTAACAACATTACCAATTCACTCCTCCACCTCATCCAGCGGGGAGGTACCGGGATGGACGATGGTGGTTAGCTAGTCCACCGTCAAATATAAATTTTATGGAATTTGGCTCAACAATTTTTGGAAATTTTGTGAAGAAATTGGAATTTTTAAAAATGTTTCGAGGGAAAAGTCCATAAATGGACATAAATTAAGGCTTTCACTCATATTGGCTCTTAAATCGCATCTTAAAATGCGGATTTTTCCCACCAAAAAATCTAATCCAAATTCACATCAATTTCCACATTGATTTTCCATTCATTTTGCAATTGAGATGAGGGCCTCTGGAGGAAGCTGCCCTCCTCCTCTCGTTCACATTGCGGCAAACACACTCAAATCCACATCCAAGGCCCGGAGGCCAACCCTCCCTATTCTATCCGCCGAGAGTGCGGGGATGGCCACGGGGCGGAGGGCGGTTAAGAGAGTCGCAAATAGCGACGATCTAAATTAAATCCATCTGGCAAACAATCATCGGCGGCTATGGCCCCGGCTGGCCCAATTCTCCACTACTGCGGTGTTGATGCCCGGCGGTGTTGTTCTAAAGTCGACCGCGCCCGGCTATCAAATGTGAAATGGACGACTGGAAATTATTTTTTTCTCCTTTATTTCTTCTCAGTTTGTTTGACTTTATTCTATGGCAATTGGAAGGGAAAGGGGGGATTGATGATGAGAAATCTTCCTTCCAATTCCAAGGGTATTAGACATGGGAAGAAGCCAAAAGCTTGAGAATGAACTCCAGTCTATGGTCTTTTCAACTAATCCGTCCGCTCATTAAATGCATAGAATGGATGGTCTCTGTCATCTCTTCTCGCTCGCAGATGTGTCCGGCGTCTTTTTCCATTTTTGGCCTATTCCCTCTATTGCATGACTGTAGACAATGAAACTTCTTTCCCTTTGGAGGAGGGAGAAATGCGCTTGAGGGGAAAAGGTGGTTGGGTGAAGGAGGCAATGTTGGAGAAGAATGGAATGGACATCCATCCCCATAAATATATCGTATTTAGGAGGGAAATTTTATGGGATTGTTTTGGTTGACAAAATTATAAGTAAGGATTTTCCTACATTCACAAACCATATATACCCAATTGGATAGAGCTGCTCATTAAACGGTTAAACCCCACTTTGGTTTAATGGTACAAAACTAAGTTTTAAACCTAAACCATGATATGTCTAATGGGTATAAACTTCTGCAGTTATTTATTTTCCCAAATTTAATTATTTTCTTTCAAAATCCACTCACATTCCGTCGGTTCTCGCTTTTTCCATCCAAAATTTGGGCGAACATTTCCGCTGCAACATTCTCTTCTGGCTCAATATCTTCATCATCATCGTTGTCCTTGCCTCCTTTGTTCACGATGCGTTTAACGCGTCCAGCCAATCGGCCCGGTATTTCAATGGTCACTTCTCGAATGTCATCATCGTCGCCACTTTCACAACTTTCGAATTCTTCTTCATCACTGTTGGTTGAAATTGTGTCTGAATTTCGTACAAGCTTCCTCTTTCGACTAGTCTGTTTGGTTTGTAACAGACTAGTGGATGAAGATGTTGCTTCAACACTTTCCCCTGTTTTGGTCGTTGAATTGTCCACAATTTCCTCTCCGTGTCCATTCGCTTCCTTCTCCTTCTCATTGACAACCTTTTTTGGAATAATAAATTTTAAATTTAATTTATTTTGTAGTTATTTTGATGTCAAATTTGGTCGAATTAATAGAATTAGAATAGAATTTGAGAGGGTAGAATGCTCGCACACCTGAAACTTTGCTCACCTAAACACTTTAATAGGTTCACAAAGGTTGAGACATAGTCCCAGGCGGCGAGCATAGTTCAAACCCAGCAAAAATGGAATGAATTTTTTGGGGGACTTCCTGTTGAATTTTTTGATTAGTAAAATGAAAATGTCAGCATAAAATATTTATTATACGGTTCTAGTGCAGCAGTCAGAATTTTGGAGGGAAGAATGGAGGAAAAAAAAGCGAAGAATGAGGTGGAATAATGGAGAATGTGGAATGGGACGGACCACGGACTAATGGGCACACAGGGGGAATGGAGGAGGCGGAGGGAAATAGGAGGGGAAGTAGGAGGCAAGCGCATGAGTAAAAATGCCAATGCCGAGTTCCAGAGCCGACCAACCCACTTTGGACGTTGGCCATCCTGGCTCGTCCCTTTTGGGTTGAAATTAAATTAACCACAATGTGCGCTAGCCATGCCACAGTGGTCGAGGTGAGGACCCTGAGGGTAGGATGATGTTGGGGTGGCGGTAGGAAATGGAAAAGAGGAAGAAATGAGGCTGGTCACTGCGACTGCCACTGGTCTTTGTAGGGGAAGAACATTAATTTATTAGGAAAAAGTGATGTACAACCGACTCAAAGATGGAAGGAAGAAGAAGATGAAGGTGGATGATGGCGCGGGAAGGGGACCGGCGGCTGGGAGCAAAGAAGCGTCAGTGGGGAAGAGGATTAAAATTGAAGAATGGTTGAAAGTGGGTTGTCGAGCGGGTGGATTGAAAGGGGAAGTAAAAGGGGAGGGGGGGGAGGGTAAAGGCTGCCGACCCCGTCCGTCGATGTTGGCGACGTTCGCCCTGAAATGAAGGTCTGCCGACAACGCAGGTTAACACATCCATCGGCGCCCTCTCAAGCGAACCTATTTTTCGCCCACTCGCTGTAGTCCACATGAAGGCCGCGAGGCCAAGGAGAACCACCGCAGCAATGCTGCAGGGGAAAATGGGAAGAAAAATGGTCAGGAAAAAGACCGAAGGGGAAACCCCTTCTTTAAAAATGTGTTTGGGCTTGGGCATTGGATTTGGACGAATAGGGAATGGAAGTAGGCGGCGCGCCACTCTGGAATTGGATATCCACCAAATGTAGATGGATGTGGGGGGAATTCATTTGCATGACTGGAGAGTGGAGACTGGGAATTGTAAATTTTATACATTTTTGCCTACACTTTTTGTGATTTGGCAATATAGATAGCATAATAGAATTATTTTTTTCACAAAACCGCATTAAATTCCGCATAATTATTCATTTTCTGTACAAAAGAAAATATTGAGCAACGTTTGTACTGCGTCATTTTTCTATGAGATTCTTCTTTTATGCAGCAGAAAAGGAGGAATAATTGCCGGGAATTTAATGCGGCAGTTTTTGCGAAAGAGGCGAGAATGTGGAAGATGCTATTTGAATGGGACGGATGTTGGGCAATTGTACAGCCAAAGGCCCTATGGCTGGCCAGAAAATGTCGAAAACAGCAGCAAGAGCAATGCGAGAAATGGGTGCCTGCCGCCTGGCCAACCCAACAACACACACGCACACAGTTTTGCCATAAAGAATGGAAGAAAAGTGAGGAGAATTGGGGAGGCTCGACGCTCCTTCCATGGCGGAAATGGGCGGCGGTTGAGGACCGCGAGAAGGGAATGATGGAGGAGGGATGTTTGAATGAGGATGAGGAAAGCAAAGGCGCAATAGTCAGCGCCCAACACTGCCAACATCCATCCAAAAGCGAATGGGCATAAATGGAAGTGTATGTGCTGGCTGTGCGAGCACTGCTGTGGAAATGATGGGGAAGAAACAAGCGACGGCGGGCAATGCAATCTTGCAATGGATTGTTAGGGAGGGGAAGCCCCACCCACCTCCTTCGTCTCTGTCTCCTCCCCTATTGGACTGACTGCCCATTTTCCAATACTGCTCTCTAGGGAAGAGGCGGTGAATTGTTGATGATGGGGAGGAATTGAAGAAAGAAGCCGGAGGAACTTGGAGCATCGACCAGCGAATTTTGAATGCGGCGCGATGGAAGTAGAATGGAGCAGAGAATGCGAAATGGGTGTGCAGAAAAAAGCACCAGAAAATGGGAATATTTGAATTGGGAAAAAATAAACGGAAAGCAATGAAAATCCATGGGGTGGAGGATATTGCCTATTGCAGAGAACAATTATTCCCTTGAGGGAAAAGCTAGGGGAATGCAAAGCAATAATCCTATATCGCGCTATTGCGCGAGAATAAAAGACCAACGGTCAAGGCTAGGTCTATAAGCCTTCTTTGAAATTTGAATAGATAAGATTAGAGAAGAACGGAAGATCAAAATAGGGCATTGAACTTTTTATTGTCCAAAGAAACATGAAATTAGGGTATTTTCATGAGTGGAAGTCCAAAAAATTCCGAAGAATTTGAAAGAAGTTAGATTTTTGGGAAATTTTTAATTTCTTTATATTTTTATAAATACCTCATCCATATTGCTAACATTCTTTGCATCTGCTGCCAATCCTGACGACACTATTTCTGCGGTTTCACCAATTTCGTAGTCGAGTTCATCTTTAAATATAAAATTTAATTAATAACAGAGAACAGGATAAATTACCAAATTTAATCAGTTTATTATCGAATTTTTTTTATTGTTTTTTGATTAAAATACATTATTATGTTCCCATTTTAAAATTTTTAATTTTAGTAAAATAAAATCCAAACCTTCATCAGATAGTGATGGCAAGTCAAGGAGATCCATAAATACGTAGTAACAAATAAAATGAAGTAAAGTAGCAAATTAAAATAATTTAGTAGAAATTAATTGTGTAATTTAATCTGAAATAAAAAATTTATAAAATGCAAATGATTTATTATTAACAATAAATTTATATATTTTCATATTCATTAAGATCAGACAGACCGCCATCCCATCAGTATAAGTATGCTGGCTTTCAGCAGAAGTCAAGGAAAAAACAAGAATAAAAACATTATCCGAAACCAAATTAAGTTTTTGTTGAAATAATGGCATGATGAAAGATTAAACCCGTATTATTTTGCCAAAAATCGGGATTCAGGCAACACAACATTCAACGACGCGGCGAGCGCGGATACTGCCCCCCTCGCTTCGCAAAAATTTTTTATTAAAAAACCTTGAGACACTTTATCCGAACTTTATTTTTTTTTGTTTTTTAATTTTTTTTCATGATAAAACGTTTCGTATTTCGAAAACTTACGAGAAAACAAATACATTTATTTACGTAGCCTAGCTCAGCCTAAATAAATGAATTAAAAATGGTGCCATTAAATTACGGAATTGCCTATAGAATAATGATTTTTAGAATGTCTAAAACCAATACTTAAAAACCAGTCAAGCTTTTAAATGGGCTAGGTCTAGATATGAAAAAAAATATAATTAATTAGCTTAGCTTCCCGCCTCGCGCCTCCCACTTAATGCTTTTGTTGCAGCTCTATTTTATTTTTCTCATGAGATCTTTAGTTTTCTTAAAAATGACAAACCAACTTATTAAACAAGAAATTTCTTTTTAGAAATACAAGTGAAAAGTAATAAAGCGATAAAGTGAAAAAATGCAAATTTTCGTGAAGACATTGACCGGAAAGACGATTACATTGGAAGTTGAGGTTTAGTTCTCATCAAAAATGTTCGAATAATGATTGTAATTATATTAAGGCCAGCGACACCATTGAAAATGTCAAGGCAAAGATTCAAGACAAAGAGGGGATTCCGCCTGACCAACAGCGATTGATTTTCGCGGGAAAACAACTCGAGGACGGACGTAAGCTTATTTTAACAATAATTTCCATGTGTGTATGTTCAATTTATAGGTACATTGGCCGATTATAACATCCAAAAGGAATCCACTCTGCATCTTGTGCTTCGTCTTCGCAGTGGCAAGGTTTAAGCTTACTCTTAACCAATCAGATTAAAATGTTTTTACTTTCTCAAGGTTCACGGTTCTTTGGCTCGTGCAGGAAAGGTTCGCGCCCAAACACCGAAGGTCGAGAAGCAAGAAAAGAAGAAGAAGAAGCGTGGCCGTGCTTTCCGTCGCATCCAATACAACCGTAAGCCAAAATATACAAAATTTGTGAATAAACCTCGTTGATTTAAGGTCGCTTCGTCAATGTTGCCAGCGCCGGACCCGGACGCCGACGTGGTCCCAACTCCAATGCGGCATAAGAAGGAGGAATTGTGCGGAAGATGACCGAAAAGATGAATGAATGTTGATGGTGGATGGATTAATTTCATCTTGTTCTTTAATTTGAGATGCTTATGGATGCATCTATTCTATATTCTTTTGTTGATGATAAAATTTAAATAAATTCCACATTTTATTATTTAAATGTCTAATATCAATTTAATATCATTATTTTTCAATTCCATTGAATTTATTTACATTGAATTTTACAGACAGCTTCAAAAAATGGATCTTGTCTATCATGAAAGGCAAATTGGTCGGATGTGCGCTCAGCACGCGCTGAACATGCTACTTCAAGGGCAATACTTTACCATCGATGGACTGACCAGCATCGCCCGTGAACTTGACCAACGTGAACGGGCAGTTTTGGTGGATGAGAATGAAGCGCAAAACGAGAATTACGATGACACAGGCTATTTTTCAATCCAGGTTTTTATTCATTTAAATCAATTAGGTTTGGGTAATTTTACAATTTAAGGTCATTACTGAAGCCCTTCGTCGACAAGCCAATCTTCATCTTGAACAATTGGACAGTCCAAATGTGCTAAAAATTCGTCAGAATCCAAGGTTTAGAATAAATATTACGACAACCAAAAACTACTTTAGTTGTAGAAACTCTAAAAATTAAGTCAAAAAAAGAAGAGGCACCTTTATTTTGTAACCTTGTTGCTAGCTCTCTTTAGGTTAAGGCTTAGATTTGGGCTAGAGTTAGAGCTGGCTATAAAGTTAAGCCGCATAAATTCCTCATTTTAGTATGGCACAAGCCTACATTTGCCATTTCGAGGATCATTGGTTTACACTTCGCAAAATTGGAACAACTTGGTTCATTTTGAACTCGCTGCTGAAAGCACCTCGAGTGGTTACCGAATCATTTTTGGAACTCTATGTTACTCAACTTTACGCCGAAGGTTCAAATTCACTCAAAAAATTAATTTTTATTTAATTTTAAGGTTGGAGCATTTATGTGGTCGAAGGTCAACTTCCATCATGTGCGGCCGACGGTGTTCCCCGAGAATATTGGCAAGAGACGAAGCGGGCACGGAAGGAGCAGAGTGATTTGGAGAGGGCAATTGCGCTGAGTTTGAATGAAACTGCGCAGCCATGGATTGTTAATAATGTAAGGGAAATTAAAAAGGGTTGAACATTGGAATTGGAAACTAAATTTGGAAAATTATAAACTTATAGACCAATCAACCAGGCCCGGCGCCAGGATTTTTTCGGAGGGGTCCCTCGACACTTTATCCTATTTTTTTCTTCTTTTTTCCAAATTACCCCTATTTTTCCCGATTTCGGGGAAAGCCCGGGCCCCAAGTTGCACCCCCCTGGCGCCGGGCCTGCAATCAACGCATCCAGAAATAAAAACAAAGGAGAATTAATGAATATGCCCATTTATTTCACATGAAATTAAAAAAAAAAGTTACCTTTTAAAATGACATTAAAATGCCTCCATGATAAATGATCAGGGCTTTTTTCTGTTAATATTTTAAGCGAAATCTGTGAGATCCTTGCTGAGCTTTATCTCATCGAGACGGGTCGATTAATCCTTCTAACCTCTGGTGGATTTGGGAGGGGGGATATTCTTTACTTTATAAATTTATGAATCTAAACTTAAGAATTTACATAAATTTAGATCCCAGATGATGAACTGACCGCCGCAACTTCTGCGTCCCTTTCAATTGTCAATCAGGCTGAGGAATTTGAAATTCAGGTTATTTTTTCAGAATTATTGACGAGAACATCGAATCTGCTTTAAATTTGGTATAAGATTAATAAGAGTAGATAAAAAGTTTAAGAATTAATTAAAACGGTTCAAACCTGCAGGTATTTGGTTTAATTCTTACTTGTTAAGAGAAAGGATTTGGTTTTATTGCTTAAACCGGTTTAAAACTTGCAGAAAACGTGTGAGATTGAGAGAATTTAGGGTTTAGCATTATGTGAGTTTTTTTAGAGGGATCGTCGATTCCAAATGGAATCAAATGATTTTTCTGAACTAGATTAAACCCATTTTCCGCTTAAACCAGTTTAAAATTTTTGAAGGACATTTTTTAATGTTTAATATTTTAAAGAGAGCACTGGAGGAGAGTTTGCGAGAAGCGAACCATCAAAATTTTCTGAACTCCGCCGAACATTCATTGGTGCAAGAAGCATTCAAACAAAGCCTTATTAAATCGTTGGACGACTTGGACGGTGCCAGCACATCAAAACAAGAACCCTCTACTTCTCCTCCTCAGCAACTGGAAAAGTCGGCAGAAGACAAACCGTTGGACAAAAAAGAAGAAGAAGATGATGATCCAGCCAATCATCAGTCCAGTTCAAATTCTTCAAAAAATAATAATGAATGATGGAAAAAAATAAAGAAAAAAATTGACCTTGGAAAAATGACATTTTCCTCTCCCCCCCCCCCCCCCCCCCCCCCCCTCTATCTGCTTCAACCTCTCGTTTTTTTACTATGATAAACACACACAAAAAAACTTTCTTTGGGCCGAAAAATTCAAATACAAATATAGAATTTTTATATAAATCTGCATACAAAAATTTTCTTTCAATTTTTAAAAAACTGAATAAAAAAATTTGCTTTATAAATAATTAAATTAAATGATTAATTTATTCTTGCATTTAACTAATTATTTTGTTATTTTTATTTTTTTTAATTTCAATTCTTTATTATTAGATTTATATAAAATATTTACAAGAATGTCCGAGAAAATTTCACAAAATCCACAAATCTCATCGGCACCACAACCCAGCACATCATCGGATCCGGCAAATCAATTCCGTGACAAAGTAAGCTTATCTCTAGAAATCCGCCAATTTATTCTAATAAAACAATAAAAAATACTAAAACATCATTTGATTATATTTTGGTTTGGGTTTAACCAATTCTGACTTTTGGTTTTAAACCATTAAACCAAAATGGTTTTGTGAACCATTAAAATTGGTTTAAACCGTTTAATACCATTTTATTTTGACCAAATCATTAAAAATTATATACCATTCAATGCATCTGGGTATATTTGGTTTGTGAATGTAGGATAAGCCGTAAACCTTTATAATTTTGGTATTTATCCCCAAATAAAATATTTCTCTTAATAAAGAATTATTTAATTTTGATTTATAGGAGGCCCAAATTGAATCACTAATTTCCGCATTCCCGGATGGAAAAGTACCCGAAACGGCATTGGGCAAAACCCTCAACGACATGATGGACCAATGGAATTCACTGCTCTCCCAAGTGGTCACCGAAGTGGACCATAATCAACCAATTCCGGATCATATCAAAGAGACGGCCGAATTTTCGGTTAAACAATTTCGGGATGCCTGCCTGAATATGAACAGCCAGTTGACGCGAATTTCAATGAATTGGCAATTGAGCAATCGGGTCGAAATGGTCAAACAGGTTTAAATAAATTGAACCGTTTAAAGCAAAATTTTGAAAAATTTTATTCAGGAAATTGCCGACTACGAAAGTTCAATCCAACGGCAAAAGAATTTATTGGAGAAAATAAAGCAAAAAATTGATGAGGATTTGCTCACTTCAACAACAATGTCATCATAAATAAATTTTTGTGTAAAATTTGCATAAATTATTGATTTTTTTTTTAATTTTTGTTGATTTAATTTTGCTTTGTTTTTATCATTTATATATAATTTACTTATTTAAAACTTCAAACATTAATTTAAAAAAAAACCCTATAAAACTAGAAATGTGGCATGAGGCGAGACGCCAAGAGAAGGCCGTCCGCCATAAAATGGTGGACAATGTGAAAAGGCAGGAAAGGAAGAAGCAATTCTATGAAAGCGTGGTAAGAGCAAATTTATTACTATAGAAGAAATTATTGTCTATTAAATAATGATTTTTCATTCACGAACCAAATATATCCATAGAGCTGGTCAAAAGACATTGGAGGTTATATAATTTTTAATGGTTTGGTAAAAAAGGTATTAAACGGTTTAAAACAATTTTGGTTTAATGGTTCAAAACTAAGTTAGAATTGGTTAAACCCAAGCCAAAATATAATCAAATGATGCCATTTTGATGAGATCTATCGATTGGTTATAGGTTTTATGGATCTGGGATACAAATTAAACATTTTCATTATTAAAATGATAAAAATCCTCTCGATTTTACAGCGACGAGAACCGGAAGAATTTATGCAAGTTCATGGCCAGCGAATGCCAATTCATTTGGACCCAACAATTGCGGAGGCTGCCGAATCACCGAATATTTTGTAAGAAAAGAATATTTTCTATTAATTTCACTTATTTCCAGGAGAAAATGGCAAGGCGATTCGAATATTCTCATCGATCGATTCGATGTTCGCGTTCATTTAGAACAAATTGATGAGGTTCTTCCCAAGCAGAATAAAAAGAATATGTAAATTATTTTTTTATTTTAATATTTAATTATTACATTTTAAGGCTAAAAGACGATGTAGTCGATTTACAATGCGAATACGAAAGATATCGAATTTTGGTGTTCAATGAATTCCGCAAAATTGGCGAAGAACAATTTCTGAACCAAATTGCTGCGAAAGAATTTTGGCCATCAGCAAATGTGAACACCGGCTCATCCACATATAAAAGGGAACATGAAAAGAAAAAGTTGGTTTATAATTTTTTGCAAAAAAAAATATTTAAATTGCCAAGAAAAAGTATTAAAAATGGCAAAAGGTTTATCTTTTATAACAGTTCAATGGTTTATCTTAGACCCATAAACATTTTAATTAATAGGTAAATCTCGACAAGACGCATAAATTGAATTATATTTTGACTTAAGTTTAATCCAATTCTAACTTATGGTTTTAAACCATTAAACCGAAATTGGTTTAAACCGTTTAATACCCTTTAATTTTGACCAAACCATTGAAAATTATAAACCATTCAATGCGTTTTTACCAGCTCTATCCAATTGGGTATATTGGGTTTGTGAATGTAGGACAAACCCTCCTGAAATATTTTGGACATTAACTCTTTAAAAATTAAATAAATATCTATTTTTAAATTAAAATTTTTCAGAAAATCCGAGAAACGAGCCGCCATTGCATTCAGCTATGGTGATTCGGAAACGGTCAAAGGCAGTGGTGGAATGCGAAAAGGACAGCAAAAGAAGCAATCGAGCAGTTCGGATGAGGAAGACGAATTGGATGAGCCCGAGGAAATGGGTAAATTTGCATATTTTTGGTTTAAATATTCGATTAAAAAATTCGAATGACTCTATTTCCTCTAGAAATGTAATGTAGAATATTTTAAAATTCATAAAGTGTTTTGCAAGCCCAAAAAATGCCTTCCTCCTAGGGGATTCGAACCCGAGACCTAATTTTTCATAAGTGAGAGGTCCCTATCCCTATTTTGGTCAAAAAAATTTTTATTAACATTATTTCGGTTAGAAATGCACTTTAGAGCGATAACTACGTCCGAAAAAAATAACTTCCGCTGAGCGGATTCGAACCTGAGACCTAAATTTTTATTAATGAGCGTCAAACCTCCGGACCAAAAATTCAAAAAAAATTTTTGGTCAAATTTTTGTAAAATTTAACCACCCTAAACCTAACGATAATATCATCAATTTTATAGACCCAATAATTGATGCGGATGATTTGAGTGCGGAACAGGCGGCTGCCCTGAACAAAATTGGTGCCCGATTTTGCATCACATCCGGCGCTTTCCTCCAACTTTTGGTTTGCTAATGAGATTAATTATTTTAATAATAAATATTTTTCCTATTTTGCAGAATTTAGACCGCAAGGAGCAAACATCGACTGCGCAAATAAAAGAAATAGACAAAGCTAAACTGGCCCTTTCTGTTTGTAATTATATTTCTTTTTATCCATCACAGCAAAATATTTTGGAAAATTCACAAATTTTTAATTTTATTTTTTAATTTAAAAAATAAATTTTTATTTGAAAAAAATAATAATTTTTTATTTATTTTAAAATAATTTTCATTAAAAAATTTTAAAATTATTTTTCATCAAAAAATTAATAATTTAAAAAATAATTTATATGCCAAATTTAAGGGTCGTCATGCAAAGGCGGATAGGGCAGCGCTGAAAAGGTCAGTAAAATGTTTTTGAAAAATATATGTAATTAATTTTACAGACGACGCGCCTTGATCCTTGGCAATTTGGGCTCCTCTGGGCAAAATAGCGAAGAAGCAACCACAACATTGTTGAGCTTTTTGACATCCACAAATCGAGGGAATTTGAAAGAGGAGTAAGTCCCTAATTAAAAATATTCTTCAATAATTCATTTGTTGGGATTTAATGGATTTATATGCATAAAAAAGAGTCAAAATATTCAAATTTCGATAAAAAATTTATTAAATTTGAAAATTTTTAATAAAAAAATAAAATATGGTAAAAAAATTTCCCAAAAAATTGTAAAATATGCACATTTTTGTAAATCAGTGATTAAAATATGAAATTTTAAATGCAACACAATTTTTGCCAAAAATGCAAAAATATCTAAAAAAAATAAAAAAATTCTTTTAAATACTCTAATAAAAAAAGTAAAAAAGTAATTTTTATATCCCATAAAAAAACATGAATTTACTTATAAAATTGCTCATCTGATTATTGAATCCCCCACTTTTCGTGTTTCGTCGGTAATATTTTTAAAATTAATTATTTTTGGACCATTTTTGCATTAGAATTCTCAAAATTTATTTCAAAAAATATATTCCACTTTTTAAGATCATCTTCAAGCGATTCGGGCGAAGAATTTGTCAAAACCGAATTTATCACTTCCTTTGGCGGCGAGGAGGAAAGCACCAGTAAAAATGGGAAAAAGCGGACAAAAATTGGCGGAAAAAGAAATTTGATGGGAAGCACAGCTCCGGGAGAGGAAGAAGAGGATGAGGAAGGAACAGCAGAAATCGTGCATGGACCAATTCTGCCCACGAAGGAATATCGTCGACTTTTGTAATAAAATTTTTTAAAATTTTATTAAAATTCACATCTTAAAAATATTTAAAAATGTCGAAAAAATTTATCCTAGCCTAGACTCTAAACTTTATAAAAATAAATCAATGAATATCGTCCACAGATCCAGACACATCATTGGCTTGGGTTTAACCAATTATAATTAGAATCATAAGCCAAAATTGGTTTAGGCCGATTAATACCCTTTAATTTGATCAGACCCTGGTCAAATTATATACCATTTAATACGGCTTGACCAGCTTTATCCAATTTGGTATATATAGTTTTTAAATGTAGGACAAACCCTGATTCTTTTCAGCAAATTATTTAATAACCATAAAAAAATTATCAATTCAACTCCACTTTTTACAGGGAATTATCTCGCCGCAAATCGGCCAGTCCTGAATCCCAATGGAATGAACAACATGATCGCAGAAGGTGCCGTCACCCTTCTCGCTCACCCCAGCGGTCACCACGGAGGTCATTTCCTCGACGCTCTCCACGACGAAATTCGCCAAGAAGACGTGAAAATGACCATGAAAGAAGGAGAAGATGCAGTCGAAGTCGTTCTAGAGATCGAAATGAAAGAGGAGGAAGACGAAGAGATTCAAGGAATCGAAGGAGAATGCGTTCTTCCAGTTCGTCTTCATCGGAAAGTCCGGCGGCAAAACGAAGGACAACAGGCGGAGAAGAACCAAAGAAGGAACGTCGCGGAGGAAATGGACAAAAAGACCGTGAAAAGGGGGTAGAATCGCCGAAACAATTGAATCCAACAATGTCACCCAAATCTTCCTCCTCCGAAACGGACGAATCCGACACCCCGCTGAGAATCCGCTCATCCATGTCCGAATCGGAAAAGGAACGGATTGAGAGGGAGAACAGGAAACGACGCATTCGCCGGACCAAACGAAGCATTCGAGAACAGAATGCCGCGGCTAAGCGGCAGAGGGCAAATTCAAATGGAGGCGGGGATGAGGCCAACGAATCGGTACAAATATTTGTATTAATTGAATTATTTTTAAATTAAATTATTTTTATTTTAATTATTTTTTAATTTAATTATTTTTTAATTTAATTATTTTTTAATTTAATTATTTTTTTTACTTTATTATTTTTTAATTTAATTATTTTTTTAATTTAATTATTTTAAATTTAATTTTTAAATTATTTAGCGTGCAGAGAAAGCGGCCAAAAAGTTGCGAGCCCAAATGCAAAAAGTATTGACCAAAACGGCCGCCCAACTCAAAGAGGAGGAAGAGCAGAGGCAACGGGAAATGGCACGAGAAAAACGGGTGAGTTAATTTTTTAATTTAGTTATTTATTAATTAATTAATTAATAATTGGTTCGTAATTCTTCTTTTGAAAAAAATTATGAAATTTTTTACCTTAAGAAATTCGTAAAAGTGGGTTTTTATGGTCGGAGAATTCGAAATCTCGGCATTGGTTTTAAATCTATGAAAACTCCAAATGGTTCAAAAATCGGTTTAAAAAAATTTTTTTAGTAAAAATTACACAATTCGGATTAAAATTTAGACAAGAGTTTAAATTTCGGAGCATGGAAGGAAAATGGAAATAAAAAGGTGCCACTAATATTAAAATCGGATCCTGCGACTCCCATATTTAAATACACATTTTAGGCTAAAATAAATCTTAAGAAATTAAGATTTATTTTCGATCGAAATTATAAATTATTTATTTTTTCAGCAACGAGAGGAACAATTGTTGGAAGAATCCAGATTATTGAGGCAAAGGGAACGGGAGAAGAGGAAAGAGCGCGAAAAGGAGAGGGAAAAACGCCATCGAGATCAAGATATACCCTCCGGCGGAAATCATAGCAATAGCAGAAGAAGACGTCGATCATCCTCGAGCAATTCTTAAGAAAGATGAAAATATGATTTTTTGACAAGTTAATTCATGTTTTTTAATTGAATAAAATTTAATTAATTTAACAAAAAAATTGTAAATATATATAAAGAACAATTTTTAATTTGTTGAATATTATTTTAATTTGCACATATTTTACTCATTTAATTTATTTTTTTTGAGTGCAAAATGATTCGATATTTGCTGCCGAAATTGTCAAGCAATTTCACTCCAATCAGCAGGTAGGTTCATTTTATTTTAATTAAAATGGGTTATTTTGTAAATTAATAATTATAATGCCTCTCAATTTTAAACACCGTCTAACTTTCCACAATTATTTCATAGACTAAAACAGATTTATTAGTGTAAAACCCAAAAAAAAATTTCCGGTTTTTGTTTGTATTCCTCAAAATTTTATAAGAAAGCATAAAAAATAATTTTTCGATGTAATTTTTTGATGTCACCTATTTTAAAATTTTTGCGATCTAAAAATATACTTTCAATTATTAAATTTAATAAATAATTTGAAAAATAATTTAAGAATTTTGAAAATTATTATGCATCATAAAATATTCAATCTTGAAATTTAAATCATTAAAAATTCATTAATTTATATTCATTTTTGTAGAAATTTCCACGCATCCCTGTTTCGATCATTCAAAAAGAAAAACACTAATGAAAGGGAACCACCACCATCATCAACTGATGAGTCGCCAGCAGAGGAGGCTAATAAGCTAACAAAAATGCCCTTCAACACGAAAACAGCACCGGAAAAATTGGACAAGAAAAAGTATGCCCGCGACAATTTCTATTTCATCGGCAGGAAAGGCGTAAAACTTGAGGAATTGGAGCGGGATGAACAAGAAGGAGTGATTGGCGCAAACAGGTGGGAATTTATTCATTTTGATTTCTATTAAAATTGTTCAACGCTATCTTTTTAAATTAGACGATAATCATTTCCCCCTCCTTTTCTAATAATAATTCTAATTACTTTCCAGTATGTTAGCTGTCAGTATTGAGCAATTGGATCGATATTTGCCCACAGTGGACACAATGAATCAATTGTTCGACGGAGTTCCCTACCATCAATTGCCCACTGTCTACATTAGAGCCGGCTATACGAACACCATAATTGGATGCGTTGATGCAAAGGTGGGAAATTTAAGAAATCTAATTTAATATTTATGCATTTGAGAATTTTACTATTAATTTTATAATGTAAAGTCTTTTGGAATGAAAGAAAAAGTTCATTTGAAAACAAATTTTGACGAACATTCTAAGAAAAACTTTTTGGCGAACATTCTAAGAAAAACATTTTGGCGAACATTTTAAGAAAAACATTTTGGCGAACATTTTAAGACAAACATTTTGGCGAACATTCTAAGAAAAACATTTTGGCGAACATTTTAAGAAAAACATTTTGGCGAACATTTTAGAAAAACATTTTGGCGAACATTCTAAGAAAAACATTTTGGCGAACATTCTAAGAAAAACATTTTGGCGAACATTCTAAGAAAAACATTTTGGCGAACATTCTAAGAAAAACATTTTGGCGAACATTTTAGGAAAAACATTTTGGCGAACATTCTAAGAAAAACATTTTGGCGAACATTTTAAGAAAAACATTTTGGCGAACATTTTAGAAAAACATTTTGGCGAACATTCTAAGAAAAACATTTTGGCGAACATTCTAAGAAAAACATTTTGGCGAACATTTTAGAAAAACATTTTGGCGAACATTCTAAGGAAAACATTTTGGCGAACATTCTAAGAAAAACATTTTGGCGAACATTCTAAGAAAAACATTTTGGCGAACATTCTAAGGAAAACATTTTGGCGAACATTTTAAGAAAAACATTTTGGCGAACATTCTAAGGAAAACATTTTGGCGAACATTTTAAGAAAAACATTTTGGCGAACATTCTAAGAAAAACATTTTAGCGAACATTCTAAGAAAAACATTTTGGCGAACATTCTAAGAAAAACATTTTGGCGAATATTCTAAGAAAAACATTTTGGCGAACATTCTAAGAAAAACATTTTGGCGAACATTCTAAGAAAAACATTTTGGCGAACATTTTAGAAAAACATTTTGGCGAACATTCTAAGAAAAACATTTTGGCGAACATTCTAAGAAAAACATTTTGGCGAACATTCTAAGAAAAACATTTTGGCGAACATTCTAAGAAAAACATTTTGGCGAACATTTTAAGAAAAACATTTTGGCGAACATTCTAAGGAAAACATTTTGGCGAACATTTTAAGAAAAACATTTTGGCGAACATTCTAAGAAAAACATTTTGACAAACATTTTAAGAAAAAAACATTTTGGCGAACATTCTAAGAAAAACATTTTGGCGAACATTCTAAGAAAAACATTTTGGCGAACATAGAATGGCGAACATTTTCGGAATACCGTACTCTTTTTGGAAATTAACCCTTTTAAACATTTTAATCCCCCTAATTTCTCATATTTTTTATCCCAATTCTCAATTATGTGAGACTAATTAAATCTGATTATAAATTTTTACAGGGTAACACAATCATGGTCACTTCCTCCGGCAGAGAGGGCTTCAAACATGCACAGAAGAAAACCACACAAACAGGAATGGCAACCGGGGCTGCCGCCGCACTTAAAATCATTCGACGCGGCATCACAACCGTCCGTGTCATTGTTAAGGGGATTGGCCCGGGACGAATGACGGCCGTCAAAGCGATGGCAGTTGCCGGCATTAACGTCGTTTCGGTAAGTACATTTGTAAAATTAAAATATTTTGAAAGAGAAAATAGTTCACATAAAAAAATCAAAAATTTAATCCATTTAAATACAATCTAATTTATTCTAAATTCAGATCACTGACAATACGCCGCTCCCGGAATTTGGCCCACGGCCGAGGAAGATTAGAAGAATCTAAAATTTTCAATTTTTTTTTTGTTAATTTTAAATTGTTCATAAATTTCGAATAAATAAATAAATTTTAGTGTCTTTTTAATAAACCTCATTTATTTATGTGTTTACCCTTTTGAAAATTTTCCACACAACTGAAGAAAACAAAAACAATTTTCAGTCATTCCACAATGTTTTCCGTCATTTTTAATCAAAAATCAAGGCCCAAAATAATCCCCTCGCCGTCCTTTGTACTCTTTAAAGAGATTTTCTAATTTAAAATTTTCCTTCCTTTTTGCCTACATCAATCGCGCGCGATCCCCGCTCAAATTCTGCCAATTCTAATCAAATGTCATTTTTATTAATTAGACTGGTCTCCTCTCAAATTCTTAAGAACGGAAAAACTCGTTTTTCATTGGCCAATCCCCAATATCCCCAATACCGACATTGATTGTCGAGAAAACTGCTGATGATCAGTGGGAGTGGAGGAAATTTACGCTCCAATAGGTTTGGTCGCTCACCGGCCGATTATGAAACCTTAAAGAGGGCAAAAAAGGAAGGGGAATGGAAAAGAAACGACCTAAAAAAGGTTCATCAACCAGAGTAGGAAATCTCTTCGTCAAATCAGTTAAAAATAATCACAAGTTCCCCCACATTTTCCTTCGATATACCACATTTTTTTTTGATTGAATTGAAGAAAATATTCTACTTTTTTTGAATTTGAGTTGGACATAAAATGGGTCTAAAAGATTCATTGGTAAGTTCAGAAGGGCATTTTGCCCCTCACTTACTTGAATATTACCTCAAGGTGTCGATGATGGGTGATTTCGTCGAGTTACGCAGGAATCCGGATTTTCGAAGCAAAACTGAATTGGCCACCGCCGATGCCGATTCTGATTTGCCCGACCCGTTGAAATACAATCCGAATCGACGCCATTCACTCCAAATCACATGCGGCACTGTACGTAAATTACGAATAAATTTATAGATTAGTAAAAATAACATAACAATATTGGAGACAATCCTTTTTTGATCCTTAGAATTTTAATTTGGGAAATAATAATCCATCTGGTTAATAATCCATCCGCTGTAAAAAGTTTTTGTTTTGTTAAAAAATTACTTCCAAGTTCCAATTAACTTAAACATTGATGGATTTAATTTAATTCCATTTAAACAAGCAACCCCGATTTATATTGCCTAGAGGGCATTCATTCATTTATCGGATTCTGAATTTTTAAGCTACTTTGTCTCCAATTTCATTTAGTAGATTTGATTCTGTTTTCTAATTCTTTAAGCCTATCTCTAATATATTGATAGCCTAATAAAAAATGGCCACTTCTGTTTAAGCAAGACACCCAGCCCGAAATGTTGGTCCATCAACGGACATTCTCGATCAATACCCAGAAAAAACAACGTTCAATGCAGCAAAAAAATAAAGCGGACAACGATGAGAGTGTTTCACTTCGGCAACAGCCGTTGTACAACCGACGAAGATATAAGCAGAGGAGGGCATCGGAACCAGTGAATTTGTTGGGCATTGGCCTTTGGGCAAGGAACAGTGGCAAAAAGCAAGAGAAACAAAGTGGTGAGGCATTCAAAAAATTGAGAGCAATCATTTTGAATTTCAATTAGAATATTTCCAAAAACTAAAAGGAAAAATAGAAAAGCACGGGGTGCAAAATAGGTGGATAAAATAGAATAATTCCGCCTGTTTTGTGTTTTCCCTTAGAATAATTCCGCCTGTTTTATGTTTTCGCTTAGAATAATTCCGTCTGTTTTGTGTTTTCGCTTAGAATAATTCCGCCTGTTTTGTGTTTTCGCTTAGAATAATTCCGCCTGTTTTGTATTTTCGCTTAGAATAATTCCGCCCCTTTTGTGTTTTCGCTTAGAATAATTCCGCCCGTTTTGTGTTTTCCCTTAGAATAATTCCGCCTGTTTTGTGTTTTCCCTTAGAATAATTCCGCCTGTTTTGTGTTTTCGCTTAGAATAATTCCGTCTGTTTTGTGTTTTCGCTTAGAATAATTCCGCCTGTTTTGTGTTTTCGCTTAGAATAATTCCGCCTGTTTGTGTTTTCGCTTAGAATAATTCCGCCTGTTTTGTGTTTTCGCTTAGAATAATTCCGCCCGTTTTGTGTTTTCCCTTAGAATAATTCCGCCTGTTTTGTGTTTTCGCTTAGAATAATTCCGCCTGTTTTGTGTTTTCCCTTAGAATAATTCCGCCTGTTTTGTGTTTTCGCTTAGAATAATTCCGCCTGTTTGTGTTTTCGCTTAGAATAATTCCGCCTGTTTTGTGTTTTCTCTTAGAATAATTCCGCCTGTTTTGTGTTTTCGCTTAGAATAATTCCGCCCGTTTTGTGTTTTCCCTTAGAATAATTCCGCCTGTTTTGTGTTTTCGCTTAGAATAATTCCGCCTGTTTGTGTTTTCGCTTAGAATAATTCCGCCTGTTTTGTGTTTTCGCTTAGAATAATTCCGCCTGTTTTGTTTTTTCGCTTAGAATAATTCCGCCCGTTTTGTGTTTTCGCTTAGAATAATTCCCCGCCTGTTTTGTGTTTTTGTTTAGAATAATTCCCCGCCTGTTTTGTGTTTTCGCTTAGAATAATTCCGCCTGTTCTGATTTTTAATTCTAAATTTCGCCCTTACTATTTGTAATTAAATTTCAAACATTTTTCCTTTGATTAAAATTTTAATTTATATAATTCACAGGCGCTGATGCCGATCAATCTTCTGATCATTCCTCCATTCCACCTTCTACTCCAATTGCGGCATCGCCGGATGCTTCCTCTTCTGCTCCAGGCCGATCTCCGGCCCATTCTCTTTCCAAATCCGGCACATTTACTGGTCGCTTTTTTGCCCAACAAAATCCAATTGAGGAGGCCGAAGAATTTGAAGAAATGGATGCTGGAAAAAGGCGGCAAAGTCAAGGCAAAAAACGGCCTTCACTTTCAAATTTGATTGACAATCAACAACAACAACGATTCACGACGGTGATTCGACTTTGATGGGTGGTGGAATGATGAAAAATATATGTACGGAAATATATGGAGTGAAATATCCAATCATATTTTCCAAAATTTTAATAATTTTTATTAATTTGGATGTGGCAACTGGCAATTTGAGTGGGAGGAGGAGATTACATCCAAAAAATTTGTCCAAACAATTTTGAACCTTTTTGACTTAAATTCATTTAAAATGCAAAAAATTATTTTTTTATCTGACTTAAATATTTTTTATATTTTCTTCTGAATAAAATTTAAAAGAAACATTTAATTTTTATGAATTAGCAATTAGGTAAAGCAAAAAATATTGATATTATTTTCCTAGAAGGCATTTGCATTTCCACTGTTTTCTTATTTTTCATATGCATTTACCAATGATGAATCTTTCCATTCGAAAATGTGGACATTTTCCTTCTATTTCTCCATCTAATTTCTTTCTAGGCCATTCTTTCGAAAGGCCTACCTATTTTGAGATAAACCGATCGACAATGGAAATGATGATGACCCCCTAGGAAGCAAACTTTATCATTTTCATTTTTATACCCCATACAAATTACTAGGGATAGGAATTGAAGTTAAATAACTTTTTCATGCGGTGCTTTAAATATGCTTATAAACCAAATAAAAAACATTTATAACTTGATTTGAGCCCAAAATATTGTACTTTTTGATCACTTTTTTAACTTTTGATCACTTTTTTGCGATTTATATAACTTTTTAACTTTTATATCACTTTTTAAGCCTTTTTATAACAATTTTATAAAACTTTTTTGAAAAATTCCAAAAATGCCTCCAAAAAGAACTAAAGAAGGATTATTTCGCGAATGGATTGATCGAGTAAATGGAAATTCAATTTATTCAATTAATACTACCAAAGAGGGTAAAGGGATTTACTGCAATCCTTGTCATCAACAGGTTTATATAAGTTTTACGGCCACCATCAGACAACAATTTAAACTACAAAAGGTTCCAAATGATCAATTTGGTCATTTTAAAACACACAATGAATCATTAAATCATAAGCGAGCCGTCCAACGACTTTTATTATTTAAAAATGATTTTTTGCAAAATATCAATTAGGTTTTGAGCACTTTTGATCCGAATGATGCTGCGAGGAAAGTTTGGCCTGCTACACAAATGCGGTTTGGCAGGATCTCGCCTATATCCATTCTAATTTTGGCAAATTGGCCGAATCGATCACAAAATTGGAAAAACAAGGCCTAACCATTTATGAACAGCTGCAAATTTTTGGCGAAGTGCAAGATGAAATGGAAATGGCAATCGGAGAAAATGCCGAACAAATTCAAGAGAAATTCAAGTTTATCGTTTCCAACAATCCAGGCATTGAAATCATGTCCCAAATTTGTAATATTCTTTCTGGCCAAAACAATGATTGTAATATTTCCCCAAATCTAATTCCATTTTACAAATATTCACCCCTCACATCTTGTGATGTTGAGCGTTCTTTCTCTATGTATAAGTCTATTTTGGCTGATAATCGAATGCGCTTCACTATTAATAATCTCGAAATGTATTTGATCTGCAATTATAATTATGAGGAGTATGACCAAGAGTGATCTTTTATCTATAAAATGAATATTTTAAAGCATTTTTTCAATTTTTTAACCTCTTATTTCGATAAAAATTTTTCACTTTTTTTTGAATTTATATAACTTTTTTGGAAATTTTCCAGTTTTTATATCACTTTTTTGCGTTTTTATATCACTTTTTTAACTAACTTTTTTGCGATTTTATATAACTTTTTTTCCTATCCCTACAAATTACAAATGCGACAAGTAGCACAGAGAATAGCAGCAGGAATGAATAATAATAGATAAAAGGGAAAAGAAGCAATTGATGGGAATTATATGTTTATAAAATATATGGCCTATAGTGTTTTTGCCTCTTTTCTTCCATTTGATAAAAACACATATTCATTCAACTTTCGCCATTCCAAAAATCGTTCCTCACCCTCAATTCGCCGCCATTCCTATCTTCCTTTTTTGACACCATTTCTATTTCCGTAATTTTAAGCCTTTGACAAAAATAAATAATTGCCTAATAATTGATCGAAATTAAAATTATTGGCCATCACATCACCATACCATTTATTCGGTACTTGTAGAGTTTATATTTATATCCCATTTTTGGTTGAGATGAGAATGGAAAAAGTGAAGGGTCCTCTCTCCTCTCTATGAATCATTAGGATTAGGGTTAGGGATAGATGAGATGATAAACCGTCTCTGAATGACCTTAATGCCTAATCCTATACCGGATGACCCATAGAATAATTGAGACCTTCACTTTCCCCAATTGATCCAAAAAAAGAATATAAACTCGACAAGTACCCGAAATTATTGGCCATCATTTATTCAATAATGAATTCACTCCTCTCTGACAAATTTGGCTCACTTTCATTGAATGAACCACCGGCGCCATCATCAAAATGCTCACAAAAATGGCAACATTGGATTTACGATTGCAAAGACTTTCCAATCCATGAACATTTCTACAACAATAATCGCACTGAGGATGAATGGCAATTTTGTGTTCGTTTTTTTTTGTGTGCCTCATTAATTAATCCAAAAATCTCATTTTTACAGTTGAAAGTCAAGCATTTACACTCCCATTCGCCACAATCCGCATTTGAATCAAAGGAAAATTTTCTGCGCTACATTAAGGAGGGTACCAAATTTTGCAATACCAACGCAATGAAAATTATTGTGGAAAATGCCAAAGAAGGAATTTTGCCCAGTAAATTGGCTAAATCAGTTTGTGAGTCCATTTCTTAAATACTAGACAATCCATTTCCTACTTTTGGCATGAATTGGGTTTTCATAAATTATTTTCTGCTGATGAGATTTTCTAGTATGTTGAGCATTAATCTGGGCATTTATTTTTAATTAAAACTTAGTCATACAGGCGGAATTATTTAAAACTTAGTCAAACAGGCGGAATTATTTAAAACTTAGTCAAACAGGCGGAATTATTTAAAACTTAGTCAACCAGGCGGAATTATTTAAAACTTAGTCAAACAGGCGGAATTATTTAAAACTTAGTCAACCAGGCGGAATTATTTAAAATTTAGTCAAACAGGCGGAATTATTTAAAACTTAGTCAAACAGGCGGAATTATTTAAAACTTAGTCAAACAGGCGGAATTATTTAAAACTTAGTCAAACAGGCGGAATTATTTAAAACTTAGTCAACCAGGCGGAATTATTTAAACTTAGTCAACCAGGCGGAATTATTTAAAACTTAGTCAACCAGGCGGAATTATTTAAAACTTAGTCAACCAGGCGGAATTATTTAAAACTTAGTCAACCAGGCGGAATTATTTAAACTTAGTCAACCAGGCGGAATTATTTAAAACTTAGTCAACCAGGCGGAATTATTTAAACTTAGTCAACCAGGCGGAATTATTTAAAACTTAGTCAATCAGGCGGAATTATTTAAAACGGTGGAATTAATTCTTTCCAATTTAAAATGGAATTAATTTTTTGTGATAAAATATATGATAAGATAAATTATGCTCAACAACTTTGCTAATATCCAGAAAATTCTTTTTGAAAAATTTGGACTTAAATTTCCTAATTTTTAAGTTTTCAATCGAAAATTGGGTGCTGCATTTTTCCGTGATGGTATCCCACCGAACAATGAACATTCATCGAATGCCTTGGGCGGAAATTTTCAACTTTTATTACTCGGAACAACGAAAGATAAAGAATTGTTGGAAAAATATGACAAAATCTTCAACAAAATATTCAAAATGACTATCAATGAATTGGAAATGGGCGAAAAATGTGGCAACGCCATCAATGGCATTTTCATCCGATGTGAGATTAATCCGGGAAAGAATATCAAAAATTTGAAAACGGCCTACAATGATCTAGCGAATTTGCCATTTATGATCAAAATTGAAATTTGGATTGGAAATAATTGGACTCAGCATCAGGCACAAGTGAAAACAGAATTAATTGACAAAATTGAACGCGAATTGGCAGAACAAATTGGAGGAAGTTATCGCTTTACCGGAAGAAGTTTTAAGTCCTACTCTGGACAAAAAATTAAACCGAAACATTGATATCATCATTATCATTCACTTTATTGGAATATTTTATCTCGATAAAGAAATATTACTTCTATTTCACAATTTCCTATGGATTAAGCTGAATTTTCATTCATCTCCTAGAATCTAGAGATCCACAAAATATTATTTTGAATTTTTTGTTTGACCTGAATTAATTTTTAAATACAAAAAATTTTTGACGTAAATAATATTTTATTTTCCCGTAACCTTCCTTTTCGTCCCTTTTTGGCCAATTTTTGCCACTCCATTTAACAAGAGGAAGGAGAACGAATTTGTCTATGTCCGTGTCCGGTGGTCGATGCAAAGATTGGATGGACCCATTTGGCCTTAAAAAACCCCAAAATTATTCCATCTTTCGCCCAAATCTGTGCAACTTGGCTGAATGAAGCACAAAATGTGGCCTCACTCAGGGAAATTGCCACTCTACCCTTTTGGCCTTCTATATTATTTGGCCTTTTTTGGGGGCATTTTTGGGCAGAGTTTTGGGCCCATTAAATGCAGCAGCTTGTGGCATTGGGGGCATTAGTGAAATGGGGTTTTGGGGCGTCGCGTTCGAATTATTTTCTGGCCATATTAAACTGTTGCTCCCATTTTTTGGAAAATTTTTTTTTGGCCATATCGAGACCTTGCCGGCGTGAGAGAGAAATGCCATCATTTGAGGGGAAGAGTTGAAGGAGGGAAGGCTGGGATGGAAATGGAAGGACTTTATATGGGAAGAGAGGCCATAGGCCACAATGCTGAATTAGCGGTCCTCCATCCACTACATTTTGATGATGGAAGAGGGAAAAGCAGCTGCTGGCTGGATATGGCCAAAAAAGGGAGGGCGGGATGGCCAAACCATGCAGCCGGCTTTGCCCTCAAGGCCAATCAATATGGAAATGGCGGGTAGAGGGGGGAGGCTGGCAATTGTGGAAAACGCCTTTCCCATTTTCCTCTGCCCTTTTTTGGATTTAGCCTCAAAAATAAAAATCCATTTGCCAAAGAGTTCAGTCCCTCCGAGTCAAGAGGGCCTAACTCCCCTTATTAGTGAGATAACCCCCCCCCCCCCCTTTTGTGACCTTTTTGCCGCGCCGAACTAATTGTTTTTGCCGCTACCCACAGACGATTCATTGCGCCAACCGCCGACCCAGTGCCCAGACGGTCTTCTTTTGGGAGAGTTGGGAGCTGCCTCTCTTCTCGTTTTCTTGTCTTTATTGGCCGCCCTTTTTGCCCTTTTGTGGCCTTTATTGGCCGATTAATGTTAATGCCAATCTAATTCATCTGCCACTGCCAAATTGTGCCCTTCTTTACTACTTTTATATGCCAATTTCCGTCCATATAGGAAATAATTCCTTTAATTGTTTGAGGCGTATTATCCCCGTCGGCAATTTCTCAATTAAATCTGCCTCCTTTTGCTAATTTGTCTCATTTTCGTGTTTTTGTCTGCATTTGAAGGCCATTTTTTATTTTAAAATATGTACTAATGTTAAAAAATAAAAGAAAATCAAGCAACATTCAAACAAGGTAGTCAAATCCATGGCACCTGGAAGCAAAATAGAATCATTCGACACAGTGTCAATTCATTACATGGGCCATTCTTTAGACCATATCTCATCAGTGAGGCATTAATCAATTTTGGAAGGCGATATGTCATTTGAATGCCAAAAATGTCCTCAATAAAGTAGCCTTTTTAAAATTTTATTATATCATGCTTTTAAAAAACTTACATGTCTTTGCCATTGAGTAAACCTGAATTTTTAGAGTAAAAACTACTTTGTTTTAAATTTACAAAAAAATTAGTAGGGCCAATTTTTAGAGGGCATTTAGGGCTTTCAAATGGCATATCGCCTTCCTGGATGGGCTATTTTCCTTGTTGAGTTATGGCCTAAAAAACGGCCTTGGCTTATTTTTTCTGGCAAAATTACGGATGCTCTTCTGATTCTGTATAAATCCCCTCAAAATTTGTTCCATTTTATCATTTTTTTATGTCAAATAGTCAAATTCCATGTCAAAAAATTTGACTCCTCTTATATCAAAATGCAGAAGGCACTTTTCCCCGCATTTTAATTCCCTATGGATGTGTGGTTTATCTGAAAATGGTGGGCTACTTTTTCGTTCCCATTGATGTTTTAAGCCTCTATCAAAAATTGGAAAAAAAGCAAAGGATCTATGGGACAAACCAATGCGCACAAAATTGTATCTTTTGGCAATTTGTCCATTCTATTGAAACTGATGAAAAGGGTTGTCCAAAGTCAGGTTTAAAAACCGAAAACCGAGGATTTTTGGCCCAAAAACTGAAAATGAAACCGATCAAAATAAGCAAAAGCCGAAACCGAAAAGCGAAACCGAGGATTTTTGGTTGGCCCAAAAAACGAAACCGAAACTGAGATTCCAAAGACCAAAACCGAAACCGATAAACTTCGGTTTAAAACCGCTTTTGGACAACCCTATTGATGTACCCAAATTTTGCCCCAGGTGATCCGGCTGGATTATTCTCATGACCCGTAAAACCAATTCATTCCAATTTAATTGTTCTTCTGACTTCCACACAGACAAATGACTTCAGCCTCATTGGCCAATTTCCTTCCTTCGACCAGTGCCTTCCATTCCATCATTATTTATTCCTCATTTTCTTCCATTCACACACCAACCAAACACAATGTTCCCAGTTCCCACGGCTCAAATAATCCCAGCACCACCATCAGGCATCAGCAGCAGCTGAAAAAGAAGCATCAGCAGTAAAAATAAGGCCCAGAAGCACTCCACGTCGTTTGGGGTGGCAACCACCCTCCGCCGTTGGGCCCGTTGGCCTAGCACCTCATCACAGTTGGCCCCTTTTTTCACCCATTTTCCGCCATTTTATATGTGTGCGGTAACCCCTTTTTTCCATGTCCTCCTCGTTTTTTCAACCTTCAATTCAACATCAGCCACCACTCTTTCTTACTCCTACCACAACCATACTCCAGTCCTCAACATATTCATTCCCTCTCATCAAGCTCTTTTGTTCCCGAATCCCGATCCAATCAAATGAAGCAAAAAGAATTACCGGCCTTTAAAAATTTTATTTAATTTGAGTCTTTTTGATACGTTGAAATTGGCAAAATTAAGGAGAAAATTATTTCTTAAAATATATGAATATTTTTTGTTTTAATGAGACCACAAAAATATTTAACAAAAATTAGGCTTCCATTCACTGTTTTTTTCTCATTTCCATATTTCTCTCATTTTCCTTTTAATAAATTTATTAATATTTTTAATTCCGCCTGGTTGACTAAGTTTTAAATAATTCCGCCTGATTGACTAAGTTTTAAATAATTCCGCCTGGTTGACTAAGTTTTAAATAATTCCGCCTGGTTGACTAAGTTTTAAATAATTCCGCCTGGTTGACTAAGTTTTAAATAATTCCGCCAGGTTGACTAAGTTTTAAATAATTCCGCCTGGTTGACTAAGTTTTAAATAATTCCGCCTGGTTGACTAAGTTTTAAATAATTCCGCCAGGTTGACTAAGTTTTAAATAATTCCGCCTGGTTGACTAAGTTTTAAATAATTCCGCCTGTTTGACTAAGTTTTAAATAATTCCGCCTGTTTGACTAAGTTTTAAATAATTCCGCCAGGTTGACTAAGTTTTAAATAATTCCGCCTGTTTTGTGTTTTCGCTTAGAATAATTCCGCCTGTTTTGTGTTTTCGCTTAGAATAATTCCGCCTGTTTTGTGTTTTCGCTTAGAATAATTCCGCCTGTTTTTTGTTTTCGCTTAGAATAATTCCGCCTGTTTTTTGTTTTCGCTTAGAATAATTCCGCCTGTTTTGTGTTTTCGCTTAGAATAATTCCGCCTGTTTTTTGTTTTCGCTTAGAATAATTCCGCCTGTTTTCCCGAAAGTTTAAAAAATTAATTCCGCGAGTATTACCCAATTCCGCCTTTTTAGAATAAACGATAGCCAGATTAGAAAAAGCCACTAAAATGATTCGTTTTTAAAAAGGCCAACTGCGTTTGTGAAAAAAGGCATGGGAAAAAGGGCATGTCCAATTCCACTTCCATTTTCCCCACCTTCCATTCTTTCCCAGTATTCATATTTAGTCGAGAATGCACTGTGGTGGGGCAATTTCCCATACTACTGCTCCACCCCCATCTTCTCAATGCTTCTCCTCTGCTGGAAAAGACCATCCAAGCATCAGCAGTAAAAGCAAGTGGAGTGGCTGGCCCGGCTGGCAGGAAGAGGATAAAGAAGAATATGTGGGGGGCTAACAGTAAAGGCCGGAGGCCATAAAACGGTTGAGGGAGGAGAAAAATGGGAAGGCAGCAGAGGAATTCCCATAGTTTGCCCCACCGACTGGCTATAGGGCCCAGACCAATTGTGGGGGCCGGCTGCGCTCTGTGGCTCTCGCTCATTTCCCGTTGGATTCCCAAATGGCCGCACGGCAAAAACGGCAGCGTATAAGCCAATTTTCCATGCCCCCACCCGTTTTCCATTGGCCATGACGCCTATTTCGATTCCCCTCCTATAGTTGACCATCCATAACAGAGAATTGTGCGCATTCCCCCGCGTCTTTGGCCTAACGCATTCTCGCGCCCTCTTCTTGGGGACTTGGCCATTGACTCCGCCAGCAGAGCAGCGGAATGAGCCTTCATTCATCCACCTCCCCCCAAGAGAGACAAGAGCCCTCATTCATCCCCAAGAAAGAGGCGAAAATTTTTGGGGGCACAAGCCGGGCAGCGTTGAATGAGATGCGAGAAAGATGAAAAAGCATTGGCCCCGATGGCCGCTTTTCCCTCTCAATATCCTCATCCATATCCCATCCAGCTGCCATCACACATCCATTCAAGCTGCCTCTTTTCTCCCTCCCTTCTCATCTGTGGCCCAGGCTGTCCCCTCCCTTCCCTTCACTCAAAAGTAAAAGCGTCGTTGTCATCGTTTGTGAATGAATGGCCAAGGCTATGGCAGGGGCCAAGGCGAGAAGAAGGGGACGAGGCGAAGGCAAGAGTCGGAGGAGGGATGGGGCCACGGGGGCACCGAAGAATGAAGCGAGAATTGATTTTCGCACATATTAATTTCTGAGGGGGCATCAGATGCTGTCCCTGGTCCCTCCTCACCTTTTTTCCTCAAACTATTGTTATTGGCTGTTGAGCCCCCCAGCCGCAGAAGAAGCCTGCTGTTTCCCCTTTTTTCGCCTCTTCTTGGAGGCTCTAAATTTACCGCTAATGTTCTTCCGAATTCCCTTCCTTTTTTTCCATTTATCAGCCGCTTGATATAATCCATTTCGCCACCAAAATGAAGTGGCAAATGGCAATGCTTTACTTTTTTAATATAATTTGTCGAAAAAACAACAAAAATGCCGATAAAACCAAAATAATTATAATGGTTTAAGGGTTTGCCTTACAATCACAAACCATAGGTATACCCATAATTGGATAGAGTTGATCAAGAAGCATTAAATGGTATATAATTTGGTTATGGTTTGGCCAAAATTAAAGGCTATTAAACGGTTTAAACCATTTTTGGTTTAATGGTTCAAAACCATAAGTTTGAATTGGTTAAATCCAAGCCAAATGAATCAATTGGTTCATCATTTCGAGATTATCGATTGATTTAAAGTTTGGAGTCCTAGCTTAATGCATTTTCAATGTTTTTTTTGCCGAAAACATGTTCCTTTTTCAACCCCGAACTTCCGCGATTTCTGTTAATTTACTAAAAAACACATTGTTTTTTTCAGCCTCAAAAAACACATTATGATCAAATGATGCTCCAAATTTCTTTTAAATTTCACCGCCACATCCATACCACTACCCTTTGATCTTTCCGCCTTCATCCAAAAATCCATCCATCCAAATTCTCTTCTTCATTTACCTCCTCCCAAAAACATTTTCATCTCCGGTGCATGTGCAAAATTCATTTGAGGGAACAAATTGAAGTTGAGCCAAAAAACCACGTCCACCGAAAAGGATGGTCCTCTTCAATGGGATGGCCAAAATTCGGGTGGTCGAAGCCAAAGAGTTGCGGCCCACGGAATGGTCCAAAAGGTGGCCTGATTTGGGAATACCGTAAAAATTCTCTATTAGAAGCCCCAGGGCTTACAGAGACTCTCCAAAATAGCCAAAAAATTCCTTTTTCTCATTAAAAATTCTCAAAATGGGACTTATATTAGAGATGGGGACTTCTAATAGAGAATTTACGGTAATTATATTTGGCAATTATTTCAAATATTCCCACACACAGATTCAACCATTCGGAGGATCCGGACAGTCAATTGGTGGACGCCTACGTGAATGTGGACTGCGACGAATATCACATTGGGAAGACGGTGACCCGGCCCAAAACGAAATGCCCCGTCTGGAACGAGGATTACCAGGTTAATCCACACACATTTACATTATTAATGGAATATAGTCGGGGGAAAATATTTTTTGTTTATCAGTCAGTGAATGTGGTGACGAATCAGTCACATTTTTGTTTTCCGTTTTTAATAAATATTCAAATTTATATTCCGGGTTAAAAATGTGTACTTTTTTTGGCTGCCGATTAATCGGGGATTATTATTTTTCCCAAATATCACATGAAATTTTGGCTGGGTCATTTTTAGGCTCATTTTCAGCTATAAATGCCCTCTAAAATATCCAAAATATTATTTTAAAATTCATTAAATTAAAAAAAAACCTTTATGATTAAAAAATTCACCAAATTTCTCCAAAAATTAATTTCCCTCAAAAAGACGGAAGTGCGAAACGGCAAAGAGTTGGGTTTCACCGTGTTCCATGATTGTGCACTTCCACCAGATGATTTTGTGTCGAATTGTCGAATCACTTTTGACCATCTCAAGCTGAGTGGTTTGAATGACATTTGGGCCGATTTGGAGCCGCATGGCCAACTCCATTTGCAAATTGAGCTCCAGGGAAAGGTCACGGCTGAAGGCAAGTTTTGATTGTTTCCTCAAGGAATTTTTCTTTAATTTATTCTATTTTTGTAGGCAAAGAGCCTCGAGTGTTCCAGGAAAGGTCGGGCGCCTTCAATGATCGACAAAGGCGGGGAGCAATGCGGAGAAAGATCCATGAAGTGACCGGGTAAGCAGCTATTTTGATTGAATTGTTTGGAAAATATCAAAATTAAATGATTAAAATATTTAACATATTAGGCTATTAAATGATTCATGAATTAATAAGGATAATTTCACTATAAATCAAAAAAATCAAAATTAGAAATTAGTATTGTTTCCGGAATGAAATACAAATCTTTCCGGAAAACACAAATCTAACCGTAAAATACAAATCTAACCGGAATGAAACACAATTTTTCCGGAAAACACAAATTTAATCGGAATGAAATTACATTCTTCCAGAATGAAATACATTTTTCCGGAAAACACAAATCTAACCGGAATGAAATACAAATCTTCCGGAAAACACAAATCTAACCGGAATGAAACACAATTTTTCCGGAAAACACAAATTTAATCGGAATGAAATTACATTCTTCCAGAATGAAATACATCTTTCCGGAAAACACAAATCTAACCGGAATGAAACACAATTTTTCCGGAAAACACAAATTTAATCGGAATGAAATTACATTCTTCCATAATGAAATACATTTTTCTAAAAAACACAAATCTAACCGTAAAATACAAATCTAACCGGAATGAAACACAATTTTTCCGGAAAACACAATTTAATCGGAATGAAATTACATTCTTCCAGAATGAAATACATTTTTCCGGAAAACACAAATCTAACCGGAATGAAACACATATTTTCCGGAAAACACAAAATTAACGAAATGAAATACATTTTTTCCGGAAAACAGAAATCTAACCGGAATGAAATATTTCTTTCCGGAAAACACAAATCTAACTGGATGAAACATAAATCTTTCCGGGAAGAAACACATTCTTTTTGGAAAAATGAATTTTCGAAGAATTAACATTTAATCAATGGCCTTTTTATCAACATGGAATGTTTTTCAGGCAAATAGAGAAAATTTAGAATTCTAAATTAATTTTTAACAAAAAAATATTCAAAATTTTTTAATTTTTATTTCCAATTTTAGGCACAAATTCATGTCACTTTTTCTTCGCCAACCCACATTTTGCGCCCATTGCAAGGAATTCATCTGGGGCATTGTGGGCAAACAAGGCTACCAATGTCAAGTTTGCACCGTGGTCGTCCACAAACGATGCCACATGAATGTGGGCAAAAAATGAATAAAAATAAATTTTAATAATAAAATTTAATAAAATGTTTTTCAAAATTAAAATTAATTAATTCTTTTCAGGTCGTTTGGAAATGTCCAGGCAGCAAAACGGAAACATTCCATGAAATTCCACCGGATGCTGTCGATGTAAAAACCTACTAATTATTCCCAAATTTACTCCCAAAATTTGCAGCAAGGCCTTGGCCGTTTCAACATCAACATGCCACATCGATTCCAAATTCACTCATACAAAAGGCCAACATTCTGCGATCATTGTGGCTCCATGCTTTACGGTAAATTTCAATATTATTTTAATATAATTTTAATTATTCTCTTCTTAATGCTTTTGGGAAATATTTAAATTAGTTGAAAAACTTTTTGTGTCAAAAAATAATCTATTTTATGTGGCCATATAACTTGGCAATAACAAATTGTTGTCCTACAATTAGTGTATTAGGTTTAGAGTTAGGTTAATAAGATTATTGCTTAGCTTTGGAAACCTATGTGAATCTTAAAGGAAGCATGATTTGACCAATTTATGCCTTTAAAAATTTTTTCGACTCGAAAAATTTTTCTACAAATTCAGTAATTTATTCTACAATTTCTTCATTTTGCCTTTAGGGTTAATCAATCAGGGATTGCAATGTTCGGCCTGCAAGCTCAATGTGCACAAACGATGCCAACGGAATGTGGCCAACAATTGTGGAATAAATGCAAAACAGGTACGTGAAAAACAAGGGAAAATATCAATTATGTAGTCAAGTCAATGATATGCTTTTTAAATTTATTACAATTTAAAATTTCGGTAAGGATGTTCAATCTAATTTATTAATATATCTCATTAAATTTAGAATTTTTAATCATATTTTTTTTAAAGTTTTTTATTTAAAAAAGATTAATTTTCAAACCAAAAACCTTACTGATTTAAAATTTATTTTTCTGAAATTCTTAAATCCTAAAAAATATATAAAAATTAATTAAAATTTTATTTTTTTTTATGAAAATTCTAATTAAAATTTTATTTTTTTTCTGAAATTATTAAAGCCTAAATAATATAAAAATAATTAAAATTTTATTTTTTTTCTGAAATTATTAAAGCCTAAATAATATAAAAATAATTAAAATTTTATTTTTTTTCTGAAATTATTAAAGCCTAAATAATATAAAAATAATTAAAATTTTATTTTTTTTCTGAAATTATTAAAGCCTAAATAATATAAAAATAATTAAAATTTTATTTTTTTTCTGAAATTATTAAAGCCTAAATAATATAAAAATAATTAAAATTTTATTTTTTTTCTGAAATTATTAAAGCCTAAATAATATAAAAATAATTAAAATTTTATTTTTTTTCTGAAATTATTAAAGCCTAAATAATATAAAAATAATTAAAATTTTATTTTTTTTTCTGAAATTATTAAAGCCTAAATAATATAAAAATAATTAAAATTATTTAAATTTAATTTTTGTTATGAATTTCTTAAAACAAAAAAATTTAAAAATAATTAAAATTTTATTTTTTTTTAATTCTTTAGCTTAAAAAATACAAAAATAATTAATAAGTCTACAAAAAATATTTATTTTGCTCAAAAATCTATGCCTCTAATATTCTCACAGATGGCCATGGAATTGGCCCAGCTGGGGCTGACCGGCGACAAAATGTCCGTCCGAATGCGCAAACCACTGTCCATTTCCACCTCCGAGAGCACCCTGGAAACCGGGACCGGCTCGCCCCAATCACTTTGCTCCTCATCGGCCACAAATTCCTCCACCGCATCCACTGCCCCACCACAAATCACCACCGGCCCCTCCTATGGGGCACAAATGTTGACGGCGGCGGAGGAACGCGATTTGCCAACGCCATTGAAATCCATGACGGCAACGGCCCTAAGTGGGTCAACAACGGCACAACCTGTCTCAATCACGGAATTCACGTTCATCAAAGTGCTGGGCAAAGGCTCATTTGGGAAGGTGAACAATTTTACATTTATTTTAAATTCAATTTTTATTTTTTATTAATCATTTTTTTGGACTAAAATATGTTGATTTTTTTTGTCATATATAATCAATTCCTTAAGTAATTCTATTTAAAAAGAATGGGAAAATAAAACATATGGTGAAAGGATTACCTTATTTTTCCTAATAGTAGCCTCTGGGCTACCATTTTTGAGAGACCCTCCAAAGAAAGGCCAAAAATGTAACTTTTTCATCTTTTCCTTTAAAAAAATCCTATAACGGAGGCTTTTATGTTTTATATTGTATTATAAAATTTCTATGAAAATTGCCTTTTTTTAAAACAAATTTTGCTCTATAATCAAAAACTTATTGGCCCAATTTGGAAACAATATGGTTTTAAAGTACATTTGGTCAAGGATCAAGGTTCGATTCTTTATAGGGAAAATATTTTTTCAAGGGTTTTTTTATTCCGATTTTCCAATTTTTCAATATTTTTCCCTTAAATTCATAATTTAATCCTCTTATTCAAAAAAGGTGATGCTGGCGGAAAGGCGAGGCACCGAAGAGGTCTACGCAGTCAAAGTGCTCAAGAAGGATGTGATCCTTCAAGATGACGATGTGGAGGTCAAATTCCATTCCAATTTACTAAATTTATATTGGATAGTATTTAATTTTCCGTAAAAAGAATACAAAAGATAATTAGAATAGTTTGAGAAGGGTTTGTAGTAGTTTGTAACAATATTCACAAACCAATTAAATCCATTTGGATAGAGCTGCTGCTGATCAAAATGTATAGAATAGAATATAATTTTTAATGGTTTGGTCAAAATTAAATTAAACGATTTAAACCGGTTTTGGTTTAAATGGGAAATTGGTTAAACCTATGAGCCAAACCTTAATCGAATGATGCACTTTGACGAGATTAATCATCAGAATATAAGATTTATGGATCCATTATATATTTTTAGGCATTTCTAATGTTTTTTCGACAAATTTTCAATTAATATTCACAGTTATAATTCATTCATTTTACAGTGCACAATGTGCGAGAAGAGGATTCTGGCATTGGCCGCCAAGCATCCATTCCTCACTGCCCTCTTTTGTAGTTTTCAAACACCGGACCGCCTCTTTTTCGTTATGGAATACGTGAATGGCGGCGACTTGATGTTCCAAATTCAAAGGGCCCGCAAATTTGAGGAACCCCGAGCTCGGTTCTATGCAGCTGAAGTCACAATGGCACTTCAATTCCTGCATCGGCACAATGTCATTTACAGGGATTTGAAGCTGGTTAGCCATTTTTTGGGGATGGGAAATTTCATAGAAAATTAATCTCCCAATTTTTCTATTCTGATTTATTATTGTAAATTCTGATTTGGAATTATTCTAGGCGAAAACACAAACAGGCGGAATTATTTAAAACTTAGTCAACCAGGCGGAATTATTTAAAACTTAGTCAACCAGGCGGAATTATTTAAAACTTAGTCAACCAGGCGGAATTATTTAAAACTTAGTCAACCAGGCGGAATTATTTAAAACTTAGTCAACCAGGCGGAATTATTTAAAACTTAGTCAACCAGGCGGAATTATTTAAAACTTAGTCAAACAGGCGGAATTATTTAAAACTTAGTCAAACAGGCGGAATTATTTAAAACTTAGTCAACCAGGCGGAATTAATTTAGAAATTGTGAATTCTAATTGTAATTGCGATTCTGATTTTATTCTTATTTCTAAATTCTGAGGATTATTATTTAAAAAATTATTTAAACCTTTTTTAAATAGCGTGTTATTTTTATTGAATTAAAAAATAATTTAAGTCAATTTTGAATAAAAATAAATTATTAAATTAAATTTCTTTCTGAAATCTTTTTGATAACAATAAAAGGAAATCTATTCTAAATTTTATTTCTGGATTTTACTGATAAAAATGATTTTCCCTTAGGACAATATTCTGTTGGACGCAGATGGCCATTGTCGATTGGCGGATTTCGGAATGTGCAAAGAGGGAATCACCCGTGATAATTTGACCTCAACATTTTGCGGTACACCGGACTATATCGCGCCCGAGGTCAGTTCAATTTAAGGCACATTGAGTAGTTGATGAGCAAAAAATAAATTCAAAAATTATTTACCAAGAAATTTAAATTAATTTAATTTCAAAAAATGATTTCTTACTAATACCTTTTCCTATACCATTTTTTAATTATTTCAATTAATTTTGTAAATAATTTTAAATTATTTTTAAATTAATATACAATAATTTTTTTAAAATAATTTTTAAATTAATAATTTTCAATTAATAAGTAATTTAATAAAATTATATTTTTTTTTGCTAAGATTCTACAAGAAATGGAATACGGTTTTTCGGTGGATTGGTGGGCGTTGGGTGTGTTGATGTACGAAATGATGGCCGGCCAGCCCCCATTCGAGGCGGACAATGAGGATGACCTGTTCGAGGCCATTCTCCACGATGATGTCCTATATCCGGTTTGGCTGAGCCGTGAGGCCGTTTCCATCCTTAAAGGGGTCAGTTAAAAAATATTCTCAAAAAATTCGGCCATATTTTGGAGGGAATTTTGAGTGGAAAATTGGATTTTTTAAATTGGATTTTTTATGAGAAATATATTTTGGCAAAAAAAGTTTTTACCGTTCGACGTCCCGGACCCATAAATCTTATACCCAATCGATAGATCTCGTCAAAAAAACTTTTGATTTTGTTTTGATTTGGGTTTGATCAAATCCAACTTAGTTTTGAACCATTAAACCTAAATGGGTTTTAAACCGTTTAATACCCTATAATTAATGACCAAACCATTAAAAAATTATATGCCATTCAATGCGTTTTGACCAGCTCTATCCAATTTTGGGTATATTTATGGTTTGTGAATATGTAGGACAAATTCTTAACCAGTAACTTATTTTTGGCAATTATGCACTATTTTTTTTGGTAATTTCAATTTCAATGTTTTTTTGACAAATTAAATAGTATCCGTTTAATTTTTTATAATAATTTCTGATAAATTTATCAATGATTAAATCCGTAACCTTTATTAATTTTAGTTCATGACAAAAAACCCATTGCGCCGCCTTGGCTGTATGGAATCTCAGGGAAGGTTCGCAACAAAATTTCATCTCATTTTATGAATATTTGTAATTTCCACAGTGAGGACGCAATTCGGGCGCATTCATTTTTCCGTGAAATCGATTGGGATGCATTGGAAGCGAGGAAAGTGAAACCGCCATTCAAACCCAGAATAGTGAGAATTTTTAATTAATTTTTTAAATTTTAAAATTTCTAATTTTTATTCATTTGAAAATTTCTTTTTTTTTAAATTTCCAATTTTTATTTAAAAATTTTAATTTTTTTAATTTTCAATTTTTAATTATTTGAAAATTTTTAATTTTTTTAAATTTTCAATTTTTATTTATTTGTAAATTTTTATTTTTATAAATTTCAAATTTTTATTTTTTTGAAAATTTTTAATTTTTAAATTTCAAATTTTAATTTTTTAAATTTCCAATTTTTATTTATTTTGTAAATTTCCAAAATTTTTAAAAATTTTTATAAAATTCCAATTTTTAAAAATTAAAAATTTTAAATTTTTATTTTTATTTATTTTAATTTTTAAATAGCCAATTTTTATTTTATTTTTTGAAAAATTTTATTTAATTTTCAGAGAAGTAAACGCGACGTGAACAATTTCGATGCCGACTTCACCAAAGAGGAACCGGTGTTGACCCCAACGGAAGTTTCGGTCATCAAATCCATTGCACAAGATGAATTCCGCGGCTTCTCCTTTGTCAATTCAGAATTCAACAGGGATTGATTTTTGGCCTAAAGGATGGAATGGAAAATGATTCGACATAATTTTTTGATGATTTTCTCAACAATTTTTATTAGATTTCCACACAGATAGAAAAATGTCCCCATCGCCACTGTTTTTTATGTTCTCCTATATTTTTTTTTCATTTACCCAAAATCTCCACACCAAAAATTTTGTCCATTTTATTTTTTTTTTTGTACAAATTGCAACTTCATTTCATAAAAAGATATATGCGTGAATGTATTGAAATTATTCTTTTATAAAGAAAATGGCATTCATCAAATGAAACTTTGAAATGGCTTCATATAATAATGATGTTTGTCCGAAAAAAATTCGGTTGAAAGAAGAAAATTATTGCTTAGACGAAAATATTTAAAAATGGTCAATTCATGTGCCCACTGGCCAATTAAATGACAATGGCAATTTCGTCTATTCAAAGGGTATTCAGAAGGGTCGATTTAGTGTCGAAATTTTTGATTTTAACCAAAACGGGTCCAAAAATATGATCCCAATGTTTCTTCCAAGACAATCCTAATTGGCTGTTTCAAAGAAGTTAAATTTAATAAAAATCAGAATCAATTCATTGGCATATGCTTATTCGATTCGAAATTGTCAATTTAGTAAGTAAATTTTTAATTTTCAATGTTGTTTATAGATTGGACAATTGAAAAAAAATTATTTGCCCTTACGCGGAATCGAACCCTAGCAAAGAAGACGTACGAACTGTTTGATTACCAACTGCGCTAACCAATTGTTCGAAGCCAGTACTTTTATTACATTAAGATAGGAAAATGGCGAAAATTTCTTTGGAAAAAAATGAATATGGAATAAAAATATTCGGATTCTTTTTTTACCCACAATTCACTATATTATCCTCAGATACTATTTCTAATTTTCTATTATTAGTATTTCCTTATTTTAACAAAAAAATTGACAAAATACAATGTAAAAATTGGATAAAAATTTGACAATTTATCGATAATAAAATATTTAATTAATCAATATATTATAGTAAATCAATTAATCAATCAATGAATGGCTTTTATATGCTTTTATTAAGATTTCGCATTTGTTCCTCATAATTCTGTTGGGTGGTCTCCAAAATTTCATAGAGCATTCCGCATTTATCCTCCAACCCGTGGATTTTCTTCTGCAATTCATCAATTTGCGTTTGCTCCACCAAATGGCGCCTGATCAATTCTTCACACTGGAAAAAAAATAAATAATTTAAAAAAAATTAAATAGAAAAAATATTAAAAATAAATTAAATTTTAAAATAAATTAAATTAGAAAAAATATTAAAAATAAATTAAATTATAAAATTAAATTTAAATTAAAAATAATTTTAAATTATAAAATTAAATTAGAAAA
Organism: Pratylenchus scribneri; assembly: GCA_030063045.1. Classification (NCBI taxonomy): domain Eukaryota; kingdom Metazoa; phylum Nematoda; class Chromadorea; order Rhabditida; family Pratylenchidae; genus Pratylenchus; species Pratylenchus scribneri. Next base: position 442,437 of record JAQSEB010000185.1, on the reverse strand, counting down.
AATTTTAAAATTAAAAATTAATTTTTAAAAATTGTGGCACATCTAATGGAGAACTACTTCCATTTTTTTATGATTTGAAAGCAGTCTAACGAGAATGTGCCGGCTTTTTTAATTTTCGAAGAAAGTAACACCAAAATGAACAACCCAATTTTGAGGGTTGACGGCTGACTATTTCTTCGACTAGATTTTTTGTTTTCAGTGGAAATGTTTGAAACGGAAGTGTTAACCATTTTGACTAAACAGGTATATCACAAAATTGTTAAAAGAAATCATAAATTACTTATTTATATTTTTAACATTTAATGAATAATTTATTTATTAAAAAATATAACTTTTAAAATTAATTTATGGCCAAAAAAGTACTATTAGGTATTTTAATTATTTTGAAATTATGAATCTAAAAAATTCAAAAAATTCAGAAGTCATTTACTGTCCATTTTTTTAAATCATTTTCTTTTTTTTTAAATTAATTTTGAAACTAAAACTTCTTATAATTTGTTTTTTTTAATAAATTTTACTTCAATTTTTTGGCCAAAAATTGCCCAAAAAACAGGCTTATTAATTTAAATTATTAATTTTTAAATAAATTTTTCTTCAACTTTTTTTTAACCCAAAAACGGGCTAATTAATTTATTTCTTTTTTTAATCTTTAATAAAATTTTCCTATTTTTTTATCAAAAATTACCTAAAAAACAGACTTATTATTAATTTATTTTTGAATTTTTTTTCTTTCAATTTTTTACTAAAAACTATCCAAAACAGGCTTATTAATTTAATTTATTTTAAATTTTCCATCAATTTTTCGTTCAAAAATTGTTCAAAAACAGGCTTTTTATTTCTTTAATAATTATTAAATATTTTTTTTTAAAATTTTTTTGCCTAAAAATCACCCAAAAATAAGAAAATGGGAACAATTCGCCCACCTCCTGTTTATAGTAGGTGGCTCTGCCGGTGGCATGTTGCAATGTGTTGGTCAATGTGGCAATCCGCTCCGTATAGTAATCATCCTTTTGGGCAGGGGCATTCTTTAATTCATCTCCGGCATTAATGCTGTCCATTTCCATTGCATTATTTTCTTCACGTTGTTTTTCGGCCAAATTGGTCATTGAATTTCCATTTTCGGCACTGCCATTGATGGAAGTATTGTCCCTCAAGCGAAGTGCGCCATTTTCTCGTTCCAATTCTTCAATTCGCCGGAGGAATTCGGTGGTGGCCTCGTCGAAACGCCTTTCCACGTCAAAAAGCTTTAAATTGAAGATGGTAAAAATGTTATATAATTAGGGAATATGGAACGAATTTTTACGTTTTGATCGAATTTTTTGATATTTTTTTACGAATTTTTTGCACTTTTTAATGTTTTTGTTGGACCTTTTTTGGCGTATAAAATGTAATTTTAGGCGGATTTTAGGTTTTTTGACCCATTTTTGACTCAAATTGACCTATTTTTTTTTTAAATTTTTTGTAGAAATTTCATAGAAAATGAAATAAAAAATCAACTATTTTGAGCTTTTTGGAATCAATTTTTGGGGCAAATTTCATCAAATAAACTAAAAAAAATGCATTTATTTTTTCAATTTTTTTTGTGATTATAAAATCCGAGAAAATTCGGAACGGAATAGGGTCGATGATAAATATGCGGGATTAATTTATAAAGCATTGTGGCCAATGTTGGATATTTCCCAAATTATGGCCAAAAAACCGGCAGAAATATTTTATTTTAATTAAATCAACTGATTTTTGGTCTTACCGTTTTTTTGGCCGTTTTTTTTTGGTAATCCGATTTTTGCCCAAAAAATGTTAAATTAAATTTATCCAATTGCTTTTAAACTTCGAAATTAGGACCAATCAGGCCCGTAGCCAGGAGGTCGGCCCGGGCCGACCCCAAGCCGCACGAAGCGCCAGAAAAAAAGTTAAGGGGGACCCTTTTGTTTTTGCAATTTTAATAAAAATTCGGTAAAACTTTTCGTTGCGCGGCAATTTTTGACCAAAATTTTTCACTGCGCGGCAATTTTTGACCAAAATTTTTCGCGGGCCATCCCCAACAAAAATTTCTGGCTACGGCCCTGGGACCAATTCATCCTTAAATGATCCATCGCGCAAATAATTTTTTAAAATACCAAAAAATTAGTAACCTTTGAATGGAGTTCGCCATTTTCGACAATTTTCCGCTCCAATTCCTCCTCCATAATTGTTTGAGGATCCGTTGCCGCCGCCGATGAGCCACCACCCAACGCCGCTTGATGTTGCATTCGGGAATGTTCGGCCACCAACCGGAGGTTGGCTTCCTTGTGTTTCTGTAGAAATGAATAAAATTTAAAAATTTTTTTAATTGAATTAATCAATAAAACTAAAAATATTTAATTTTTTTTTTGGCATTTTTGAACTTTTTTAAATCAATTTTACCAAATTTTTCGAGAAAAATTCCTTAAAAAATGATAAAATAACGGCAAAAAATTTTTTTCTAAATTTTTAAGCAATTTTTACAAAATTTTCAAAAAAATTCCCAAAAAAAAGGATAAAAAGGACAATTTTCGACCAAAAAAATTATTTGACGCGGGCAGGATTCGAACCATCATCGATTCAATCAAATACTTGGCTAAAATATCAAGGCTCTTCACCACTCGACCAAAAGTTGCAGTGGTCGCAAAATTGGCAATTTTTACCAATTTTGATGGTGGATTTAGAGAAGGAGAAAATCCTTTTCTTTTTTGTCTATTTTCGTAACGTGATCAAGCGCCGTTTTGAAAAGGTTTTAGAGTTGAATATTTGCCCAAAAATGATTAATAAAAAAAATGTTAACAATATGCAGTTTATTAAAAAAAACTTTCGCTATTGGAGCGTCAGAAGTCCAAGAGGGAAAAAGAGTTGAATTTTCATAACTTTTCTAGCCTTATATTGATCAGCCGAAACAAAATTTTGCCAAACCTTTTTGCCTTTTCCCGTGCCGAATGCGGCCATTTGTCCCTCCAAACTCTCTTGCAGACTTTCAATCCGTTTCACCAGCTGGTCATTGCGAAAAGTTAACGAATCTTAAATAGCAAATAAATTAAATGTAAAAAAAATAAATTTGCTGGGGTACCTCGTTCACTTTCTGCTTTCCTTAAAGCCGTGTCCTGCACTGTCAGCTCCCGTTGAAGTTGGGCGGATTTGGCCTGCTCCTCCAAAAGTGCGGTCTTCAAAATGGACACTTGGTTGCGAACCTGAATGAAATTTTGGTGATGGTTAAATTTTTGGATTGGTGGAAATTTCCAATCTCAACTCTTTGAATCTTTTATCTTAATTCGTATAGGAAGGAAGGTAATAGGTAAGAATTGGTGAGAGAAAGTGAACCCAGGAAATAAAATTAAGGAAACCAAAACCACTATTTCAGGGAGTTTCGTGCTAAAGAACTTATAAAATTTCCAACTAATAAGCCTTAACCTCTTGACATTTTTACTTATTAAAAGATGCCAAAATATCAAAAAATCAAAGAATGAATTCATGCACTAATAAGAAAACCCAATCAACTCCAAAAATAGTGGTTTTTCCCAATTTAAAATGGGTCATTAAATTAAAGATTACTTTCTTCATTAAACAATTTTCGACTTTTAATCATTCATAAAAGCTAGAGCTATGCCTGCTGATCCATTTATTCATCAGATTAAACCAGTATATAAATAAAATAATTTGTTTTATTTCATTCATCCCTAGCTTTATTTACTATCTAATAAGCTCTGGCTCCCACAACAGTTTTGAAGCAATAAATTAAGACCAAATTTCAAAACACAATCAATTTATTAACAAGTGAAAAATACTCCAAAAATTATATTAATTTGTGCTGTTTACTTGTACAATTTTATTCAACTTTAATCTCCAAATGAAGCACCATTTGAATTTAAGTTTTTAATAATAACCAATTAAAGAATAAACCTTGACATATTCTGCGCTCAAGCGTTGATATTTGACGGTGGGATCAAGCCCGCTGGAAATGCTGGACATTCAAATTGAAGCAATGGTCGTCCACTGATTTGCTTTTACAAGATGAAAATTAGTTAATGTTTGCTTTAAAATGTGAAATTTAATTTTCAGCAAAACAAATATTCAATAATAAAATTTGTGCAATTTGCAACAAATTTTTTAAAAACTATACAAAAATCAAATGAAATTTTTATTCCCAAATAAATTTAACAATTTGATGAAATGGCAACAATTTTTTAATCTTTCATCAATCAACAATCATCAACGCTTAATCCATTCTTCATTTCATTGTTGGTCATTGTTCTCCGGAGTCTAAAAATTTTAATATTTTATAAAAATTTGTTGAAAGTTATTACGTTCGAAATGGAATGAGGAGTCCTCGATGGCGAATTTTCTGATGAGGATGTAGGAGCACCGCCAAATTCGTCGATCAAACCTTGGGAAGTTTTCGCCAGTTTCTTGAAGTAGCCATGAACTTCTGCGTTTGCTTGGATGTTGGGATCCCCAGTGATTTTGAGCAATTCTTCCCTTGCGTCACAAGCCCATGAAAAAGTTTTGTTGACGTATTCTTAATAAAAAAATTGATGATAGTGTTCAAAAATTTTAAACATACCTCGATAATGTTCCAACACCTCATCGCCCATACCTTGCAGAAACTTTTCTTGGACAATTGCCAAAGAGTACAATTCTTTCAGCGCTTGCACCGAAGTCGTGATTGAGGTGAACAGACCATTGAATCCAATGATTTCTTCATATTGGTTCATGGCAGTGATAATTTGAATGGAAGGCTCGCCAACGCGTCTCAGATCCTGGATTAAAGCCTTCACCGGTCCAATGGTCTCCTGAAAATGAATAATTTTAATTTGGTATTTTAATATTTTAAAGCTTTTAAGCACTAATAAGCATATTCATTATATATTAAAGCGAATGCCAAATTAGCAATCCCCCTCCGCCGCCCCCCCCCTCTCCCCACAATTTCTGACCAATACGGAGTATCGGCGAAAAAATTTCGCTATCACGAAATTCAGAGCAGCCGATCGCGCGGGGCCAGAACGCCCGAGCCGGATTGCATGATCGGCTGGAATGCAAACGAACGCTTCCCAAACCAATTCCATGGGAAGCGAAAGTTGTCGCTGCGTTCGGTCGCTCATGTTGTTAATTTAGAAGCAGAAGTTTTTGTTTTTTAATGGGGATAATGTTAGGGGATGAGGTTAATATTGAGGATGTGTACAAGGGAAGATGGTGTTGTTCTAAGCAAAAAATATCTTCTAAAGTTTTTTTTAATTAACTAATTACTGAGGCAACGCGAAAGGAAGTAAAAGTTGCCGAGCAATTTGCTCGCATATGGCGACAGAAAATGGGTTTTAAATGGGGATGGGTATGGAGTGTGAAAAATATTGTTGTTTGCTTTTCAGCACAGATGCTGTATTCTGAAAATTTTCAGAAAAATGCATATTCTTTGTTCCCTCCCATTTTTTGTATTTATAAAACAAACATTGTAAAATTTCAGCCGCTGTTGGCCAATTTCGCCGCTATTGGTTGCCGACATTTGTTCAATAAAGTCAATAATTGAATGGTTTTTGTTGGCTTATTCTCTGTAAATATTGAAATGGGTTTTTGATGTGGATTAAACATTACTATTTCCGATCCAAATAACCATTGATGCTAAATTATTTTTAATAATTTGGATTTTTAATTCTGATGAGCACCGAGCCCTATATCCCTAATTTATTTTTGAAAAGTTAAATAAATTTAAGTGGAATGAATTTTTAATAAACTTTGTATGATCCCAAAGTTTCGATTTTTTTTGGGCAGTTAGTTTTAATAAGATAATTTTTTACCTCATTTTCTAGATTTTGTCTAATAAAATACTTATTTAATGCGTATCATTCATCATTCTAGGTGTAGTGACAAATTTTATACGGATTGGAAACGTAAAATAATAAATAAAACAAAGCAAAAATTGCAAGAATCAAATTTGATTCTATTTTAATGATCAGCAATAAAAAAGAATAAAACTTTATTATCCTCAAATTGATAAAATAATGGAAAAAATGTGTAAAAATAAACAACAAAAATATTAAAATTGTAAATTGGCTGCTTTAATTGAGGAAGTTGGTGCGGGTGGGAAAAGAAGCAGCACATTGCCAAAAGGGCGAATTTTCAATTCTTATTATTGATTCGAAGGTGGGTCGGTTGGCGCCATAATTTTTGTTGGTCCTCCCCGCTTTTGTTGAATTTGTTTATTGGTTGATGATGTTGGTTTTTGCTCTTCCTTCTTCTCATTCACAAATGATTCTTCAAACATAAAATTGCCTTTCCCACTCAAATTCAAATAAAAATTCTTCGGTTTTCTTTGCCTCTTGTCCGATATTTTGATGCCTGTAATTTGGATGGAGATTTTATTTTGTTAAGATTAAAAATTAAATAAATTACAAAGTTAAATTAATGGGTACAATAGTAAAGGTTGGGAAAATTATGAAATTAAAATGGTCAATTTTGTCATTTTTGGATGTGTATTTTCGCTGGCCAACTTCATCAACTCAAACATTAACCTTTGATGCATTCCGGACAATGCCAAGTTCCATTTGGGGGTTGGTCCAGTCCTATACAAAATGTGTGATAGCCTCGATCGCATTGGTCACAGCACATCATGGCAGCCTAAAATGCAGAAAATTTAAAAAATCGTTTAAAAATGTGCCATAAAATTGTATAAAAGTGTGCATAAGTGACTACAAGGTCAGAAAAAATACCACCCTCCGAGCGGATTCGAACCCGAGACCTAAATTTTTGCAAAAGTTGAGGTCTCTTGTCAGGTCGAAAATTTCCAAAAGTTTCTTTTTAATAAAATTTATCGTAAATGCATAAAAATGCCTATAAAGTCCGAAAAAATAAATTCCTCCGAGCGGATTCGAACCCGAGACCTAAATCTCATCTTAAGGTTGAAAATTTTCATTTTAAAAATCTTCAAAAATTCTATAGAAATTTGAATTTCAAATCCCTAATTTCCCCTTTCAATCCACTATAAGTTCATAGTCAAAAAATACTATCCTCCGAGCGGATTCGAACCTGAGACCTAAATTTTTGTAAAAAGTTAAGGTCTCTCCTTCTACTTGAGGTCGAAAATTTTCAAAAAAAATTTTAAATTTCCAGAAATTCTAGAAATTCGAATTTTAAATTCCTAATCAGTCAAAATCCACCATGTTCAAAGTCAAACCTCTTGGTCGGGTTGTTCACAAACGCAACATCGCTTGCAATCGATGCAAAGCCAATCGTATTGCCGAATGACCTGGACCATTGAGAGGGGCATATCAATGCAGGATGAGTGCATTTGTTGGTGGCAAGCCGAGCAATGGACCAGCGGTGCTGCGGATGTGGCCTTGTTTTGTGGCGGACTGGCCTCGGACAGTTGGCAAATTGAACAGACCGCCGCCGCCGTGGTCGTCGTTGAAGCTGGATTTGTGGTGGATGTTGAGGAGGATTGAGGTTGCTGTTTTGGTGAAGTTGGAATTGGTGGCATTTTTGGTGATGGTGGTGGTGGTTGTTTGGAGGTCATTGATGGCCGGGAACCAGTTGAATTCTAAAAAGAATATTATGGTTAACTAAATAAATGGATAATTATATATTAATTTTCTTAAGAGTTTAATAATAATAATTTGTAATTTGACTTTGCGCTACCCGGGTCTTTGGATAAGAGGCTAAAGGTTTATATTAGAACGAGGTTTAAGCTGTTTAGGATTTTGTAAAGATTTAATTAAAAATTTTCGACCCAAAATAGCCCTTAACTTTTATAAAATTTAGGTCACTGGTTCGAACCCGCCAAGAGGAAGGTATTTTTTTTCAGGCTTGCTTATCGCTTTATAGTGCATTTCTAACTAAAATACACTGTTAAGAATAAAAAAATTTCTGAAAATTTTCGACCCAAGAGGCAAAGGCAACCCGCCATTTTGAAAAAATTTAAGTCACTGTTATGAACTCGTTCATCGGAAATTATTTTTTTCAAGTTTTTGGGCATTTATTCACATTCCACGCTATATTTTATAGGCGAAATTCAGTAAATTTGAACAAAAACTTACAATTAATGCATTAGTAGTGTTACCAAATTAAATTTTAATTTAATAAAATGAAATGCAAAAAACTATTCTCCCAAACCTTTGCCCGTTTTCCATTATTGCTGCTATTGGTTGCCGACACTTTCCGTTGTTTTGATGGCGGTGGTGTTGCTTTCGGTGAATTTGCCATCATCTCCGACGGTGGTGGTGGTTCCCTTTTTATTCGTTTCAAGCCGCGCGATGGTGATTGTTGCTCCACTCCTCCAGCATTCCCAGTGGTTGCGGTCGAAGATGTTTCTTGTGGTTCAATTTGTTGTTCAGCCGGCGTCGATGGTTCCAGTTTGGCAGCCACCAATGTTGTTGTGGTGGCCTCATCCGCCGCTGACTTGGAAATTTTGGCTGCTGCCGCGCTCACCTCTTCATCGGTCACTCGAATCGGCGGTGGGGAATGCTCCTTTTTGGGTGGGAAAAGTTCATTGTGCCCATCCAGCACAGTGTTCAGTGGCAAAGTGCGAAGTTCGGAGGGTGTGAATCTGAACGAAAATTTGAATTTTTATTGAATTTTGACTTAATTTAATGGTTTAAAAATATTTTCCTTTGACTGGGTTCGAATCCGGGATCTCCAAAATCATTCAAATTTCAAATAAATTATCATTTTAGAATAATTTTTTTTTTGAATTTTTACTAAAAAGTGTTCCAATTTTAATGCAACAAACAAACTTTTTGTAATAATCAGTGTATTGTCCGGGCAGGCAAAAGACCGGGAACTTTGTTGGTTTTGTGTATTCACTGCGCATACGCATCCATTTGTTCAGCGGGGAATGGATAATCTATAAAATTAATTTTATATTTTGCCGAAGTTAAAAATTTTGGATAATAAAAACTTAAGGTTTTTTGGATAAAAAAACTTAAGGTTTTTTAGATAATAAAAACTTAAGGTTTTTCACATAATAAACTTTAGGTTTTTTGGATAAAAAAACACACATTTGTATTCAAATCCCAGTATTGGCTTCGTTCAGCTCTTCGCACTGCTTGCAATTCTGCATTGAATTCAAAGGCATTTTGGATTGCCTTTTGCCTTAATTCTGCCATCTTCTTTTCGTCCATTTTGATTGCATCCAACTCTTTTTGCTTCTCCAACATTGCCGTCTTCATTCGTTCATTGCATGCCTTTTGATAAATTGGGTTCAATGACAATGGTTTTAACTTTTAAACCCTAAACCAATCGATAGATCTCATCAAGACGGGTTATTTGATTATGTTTTGGCTTGGGTTTAACCAATTTTAACTTTTAGTTTTGAACCATTAAACCAAAACGGGTTTAAACCGTTTAAAACCCTTTAATTTTGACCAAACCATTAAAAATTATATACCATTCAGTGCCTCTTAGCCAACTCTATCCATTTTTGGGGTTTATGATTTTGGAATGTAGGATAAACCATTGAACCATTATATTTTGGTAGGTATTTTTCTGTTGAAAAAATATTAACCTTTTGATAGTCTGCATAAATTTCCGGATATTCCGAGGCCATCAACTCATGAACATCCACCGATTGGAGTGCAGTTTGATAGTGGGAAGGCAGTGCAATTCGAATTTTCAACTCCTTCAGCAAATAGTCCCGCTCTTTTGGTTCCACTGTTCGCCGATACATTTCCGGATATTTTCGCTTGAATGAGCTGATCCCAAGCAATTCCGAAATTTGTTCCTAATTTTCAACTCATTTTTATATTCATTTTTTTCCGGAAAAAACCTGAAGGAAGAAACGATCGCCGGATTTTTGAGGCCATTCATATTCGACAATGTCTTCCGGTTGGAGAGGAACGTGGGTCACATCGGCGGCCAATACAGCGCGGCTGGGCGTCTTCACTTTGGGTTTAATGTTGGTGGAATCGGCACCTTTAAAAATTAAATTTTTTAGTAATTAATTAGTTAAAATTATAATGGTTTAAGCTTTAAGGGTTTATCCTAAATTTGCAAACCATATACCCAATTGGATAGAGCTCTGTTCAAGACGCATTGAATGTTATATATTTTTTAATGGTTCGGTCAAAATTAAATGGTATTAAACGGTTTAAACCAAAACCAAAGCCAAAACATAATCGAAGTATGCGTCTTGACCAGATTTACCGATTGGGTTTAAGGTTTATATTTTTTGGATAAACCATTGAACCATTAAAATCATTTTTCGATATTCTTAAAATATAGGTTTCAAACCTTCTGAAGGAGTCAATGAAATTGTGTCCGGTTCAGGTGGCAAAGCCGTTGATCCACTTCCATCCATCCCATCATTATTGTTGTTCGTTTCCGCGCTCTCTATAGCCAACAAATCTTCGACGGCCAAGGAAGCCGGCGCTGTCACATTTGAATTGTTGCTATTCTCATCCGCCATCATTATCGACGATGATGGTTCTTCTCCAATTCGAAATATTGGCCGATCATTGCCGTTGCTGCCGCCTTCTTGTTGTTCTTCTTGAATGCAAAATAATTTATTTTTAAACATCGAAAACTAAAAATTATTGAAAAAGCGAAAAAACCACCGAAAATAACGATAGGATTTAATGGTTTAGTCTAAACTCATAAACCTTATACCCAATTCCAATTGATAGATTTCAACATGACGCACCATTTGATTACATTTTGACTTGGGTTTAACCAATTATAACTTAGTTTTTGAACCATTATACCAAAATGGGTTTAAATTTAAACCGTTTAAAACCCTTTAATTGATGACCAATGCTGCTATTGGTTGCCGACACTTTCCGTTGTTTTGATGGCGGTGGTGTTGCTTTCGGTGAATTTGCCATCATCTCCGACGGTGGTGGTGGTTCCCTTTTTATTCGTTTCAAGCCGCGCGATGGTGATTGTTGCTCCACTCCTCCAGCATTCCCAGTGGTTGCGGTCGAAGATGTTTCTTGTGGTTCAATTTGTTGTTCAGCCGGCGTCGATGGTTCCAGTTTGGCAGCCACCAATGTTGTTGTGGTGGCCTCATCCGCCGCTGACTTGGAAATTTTGGCTGCTGCCGCGCTCACCTCTTCATCGGTCACTCGAATCGGCGGTGGGGAATGCTCCTTTTTGGGTGGGAAAAGTTCATTGTGCCCATCCAGCACAGTGTTCAGTGGCAAAGTGCGAAGTTCGGAGGGTGTGAATCTGAACGAAAATTTGAATTTTTATTGAATTTTGACTTAATTTAATGGTTTAAAAATATTTTCCTTTGACTGGGTTCGAATCCGGGATCTCCAAAATCATTCAAATTTCAAATAAATTATCATTTTAGAATAATTTTTTTTTGAATTTTTACTAAAAAGTGTTCCAATTTTAATGCAACAAACAAACTTTTTGTAATAATCAGTGTATTGTCCGGGCAGGCAAAAGACCGGGAACTTTGTTGGTTTTGTGTATTCACTGCGCATACGCATCCATTTGTTCAGCGGGGAATGGATAATCTATAAAATTAATTTTATATTTTGCCGAAGTTAAAAATTTTGGATAATAAAAACTTAAGGTTTTTTGGATAAAAAAACTTAAGGTTTTTTAGATAATAAAAACTTAAGGTTTTTCACATAATAAACTTTAGGTTTTTTGGATAAAAAAACACACATTTGTATTCAAATCCCAGTATTGGCTTCGTTCAGCTCTTCGCACTGCTTGCAATTCTGCATTGAATTCAAAGGCATTTTGGATTGCCTTTTGCCTTAATTCTGCCATCTTCTTTTCGTCCATTTTGATTGCATCCAACTCTTTTTGCTTCTCCAACATTGCCGTCTTCATTCGTTCATTGCATGCCTTTTGATAAATTGGGTTCAATGACAATGGTTTTAACTTTTAAACCCTAAACCAATCGATAGATCTCATCAAGACGGGTTATTTGATTATGTTTTGGCTTGGGTTTAACCAATTTTAACTTTTAGTTTTGAACCATTAACCCAAAACGGGTTTAAACCGTTTAAAACCCTTTAATTTTGACCAAACCATTAAAAATTATATACCATTCAGTGCCTCTTAGCCAACTCTATCCATTTTTGGGGTTTATGATTTTGGAATGTAGGATAAACCATTGAACCATTATATTTTGGTAGGTATTTTTCTGTTGAAAAAATATTAACCTTTTGATAGTCTGCATAAATTTCCGGATATTCCGAGGCCATCAACTCATGAACATCCACCGATTGGAGTGCAGTTTGATAGTGGGAAGGCAGTGCAATTCGAATTTTCAACTCCTTCAGCAAATAGTCCCGCTCTTTTGGTTCCACTGTTCGCCGATACATTTCCGGATATTTTCGCTTGAATGAGCTGATCCCAAGCAATTCCGAAATTTGTTCCTAATTTTCAACTCATTTTTATATTCATTTTTTTCCGGAAAAAACCTGAAGGAAGAAACGATCGCCGGATTTTTGAGGCCATTCATATTCGACAATGTCTTCCGGTTGGAGAGGAACGTGGGTCACATCGGCGGCCAATACAGCGCGGCTGGGCGTCTTCACTTTGGGTTTAATGTTGGTGGAATCGGCACCTTTAAAAATTAAATTTTTTAGTAATTAATTAGTTAAAATTATAATGGTTTAAGCTTTAAGGGTTTATCCTAAATTTGCAAACCATATACCCAATTGGATAGAGCTCTGTTCAAGACGCATTGAATGTTATATATTTTTTAATGGTTCGGTCAAAATTAAATGGTATTAAACGGTTTAAACCAAAACCAAAGCCAAAACATAATCGAAGTATGCGTCTTGACCAGATTTACCGATTGGGTTTAAGGTTTATATTTTTTGGATAAACCATTGAACCATTAAAATCATTTTTCGATATTCTTAAAATATAGGTTTCAAACCTTCTGAAGGAGTCAATGAAATTGTGTCCGGTTCAGGTGGCAAAGCCGTTGATCCACTTCCATCCATCCCATCATTATTGTTGTTCGTTTCCGCGCTCTCTATAGCCAACAAATCTTCGACGGCCAAGGAAGCCGGCGCTGTCACATTTGAATTGTTGCTATTCTCATCCGCCATCATTATCGACGATGATGGTTCTTCTCCAATTCGAAATATTGGCCGATCATTGCCGTTGCTGCCGCCTTCTTGTTGTTCTTCTTGAATGCAAAATAATTTATTTTTAAACATCGAAAACTAAAAATTATTGAAAAAGCGAAAAAACCACCGAAAATAACGATAGGATTTAATGGTTTAGTCTAAACTCATAAACCTTATACCCAATTCCAATTGATAGATTTCAACATGACGCACCATTTGATTACATTTTGACTTGGGTTTAACCAATTATAACTTAGTTTTTGAACCATTATACCAAAATGGGTTTAAATTTAAACCGTTTAAAACCCTTTAATTGATGACCAATCCATTAAAAATTATATATCATTCGATGCTTCTTGGACAAGCTCTATATAAATTTGGGTATAATGATTTATAGTCTAATTTAAACCACTAATCTTTTCCACACTTTCAATACTTTTTTTTTGAAAATTAAATGAAAACCTTCTTGAACAGCTCCGCCCACCAATGAAGCGGTCTCAATTTCCTGGTCAATATCAGTTGCATCCTGCTCCTCTATTTCCACTTCAAAGTTGTTGCTCATTTCCGGGAAAAAAACCTTCTAAATAAATTAAAATTAAAGAAAAATCAATAAATGAAAATTTAAATAATTAAAAATTAACAAAAAAGATCATGCATTTAAAATAAATAAAAATTGAAAAAAGACACTCTAAATTTGATAAATGATGTTTAACTTGGTAACAGAAACAAATTAAAATACACATAGTCTGTTTATAATTTGTACTACCTAAACTTGAAATTGAAACAAGATCCAAGCTGAGATTGATTTGATATGATTATGATTATCAGTTGAATGAATGCGATACGATTGATTGTGATTATTAATAGAAAAATCGATCATTTTTTTTCATACATGAAATTTTTACAATAATAAAGAACACACGTAAGGAAGCTAACAGCTTAAGTAAAAAGTAAGCTAATTGTAAGCTAAACTAAGCAAAGCTAAGCTAAACTAAAAACTAAACTTACCCTACCGCTACGCTAATGCCTACCCTATAAAAGTAAAAAGTTAAAAACACAATTTCCTTTAACTCTACTTTAATATTTTCTAAAATTTTTACATACGAATAAAAATGAGTAATGAGATCATGATCAATATCATCAATTAATCCAAGAATTATTACTTTTTCAATGCCTAATAAGGGCTTCTCCTATTCATCCTACTGTACCCCAACTTTTGCCTAATCAGTCTTGACAGATTTATTAGTAGGGAATTTGTCGTGGAAATAATCGCCCATTCCTCATATCAATCAAATATTGCCCCAATCTACCTTTTTAAACCCGCTAGGCCCGCTCCTTCCCCCATTAAATGTTCACTTTTTGACCCTTTTTCGTTATCACCATTTTTCCGCTTAACAGATAAATATTTACTAAAGTCCAATCCAACTTAAACCCAATCCCCTTATTTGGGCCACTGGGGGCCCCCAGCGAAGGCCCAAGGCGAGAGCTTATAGGTCCATTCTCGCCCCGAAAAAATAAATCTTAGTCCCGGTAATCAGTGCATTCAGGACCATTTAATTTGTTATTTTGGGAAAATTGATCATCAAAATACAATAAATTTAATCAAATGATGGGTACTAATGGAGTTTGTTTCCTACATGGGAAATGAAAAATAATTTTTTTTATTGTTCATATAATTTGCACAGCTTCACTTAGTATGCGCATTGCCCAAAATGTGTGTCCCACATGGCCAATTTATGTTGCTTTAACCATCCCCCATTATTCACAGTTGACTTTTGTCCAAACAATTCATTGAGATTTGGCCTAACAAAGATTGATGGGTCATCATCATCAACCTTTTTGATTTTGATGAACAAACCAATTTTATATAGACGACCCCTCAAAAATTACTCTTTCCCATTTTTCATTGTCCCATCCATTAATAAATGATGTCCATCCGAATAATTCTTTTTGTACTACTTTTTCAAATAATTTCTACCGTTTGCCATTTTCCGGACCAGCAACCATCACTCATTGCCCATGGTGGTACATCATCGGCAGGACCATCCCAATCCCAAGGCCATCAAGAATCTTCGTCGAATTCAGCATCGGCAAATTGCCTTTTTTGCTCAGCGTCTTGTAGTCTTTCTTTCCTCAAACAATTTCCTTACCCTGGATGGAAAACCGGTGGCAGTATTTCATCGGGCACTAATGGAGGAGGTGGCATCGATGGAGGCGAAGAATGTTTGTATTTTGTGTCCATATAAATTGGGCAATTCTATTTATATATTTTTGTAACCGATACTGAATCTTCAGCAAATTCGGAATACCGTATATTCTAGTTACCGTATAGTCATGCTCTATGGTTCAATCGATTCTTCAGGGCCGATTTTAATTATAAGATTTCAGTTTCAAATTGAATTGACCAGTTTTAACCAAAATTATGGCCAATTGAAATTTCGGGTTTTAAACCGGTTTAATAAGGGTAAGACTAAAACTAAATTGAAATATTGGGATTTTTAAACCGGTTTAACTACTGTAGGCTAGGGCTAGATTAGGGCCAGCATGAGCTTAGTATACTAGGGTTATAGGATAGGATTAGGGCTAGGACCATAAATCAATGCTCTAGGATACATATAAGCTGAGATATGGCCATTGGTCACAAATCTTCCATTGTTTGCCACTATTCTAATTGGGTCAGAAAAAACTGAATCAGCTGAAAAATTCAGTATCAGTATCGGCTGCAACATATAAATATAAATATAGGCGAGGATCGTAGTCCAAAATGCGTGGATTTTGCCGCCCTTTGTGCCGACCCACTCTATCAACTTTACCTCCGTTCCCACTGTCCGCTGAGTTGTGGGCATTGTCGAGGCAAATTCACTGGGATTTTGCCAACTCCGCCACCTTTACCTTATGTGCCAATGCCAAAGAGGAGGTATGGCCAAAGAAGGCGAGTTTTGGCACCAACAAAACGCAAAGGAATTGGGGAGAATGGTGGCACAAAACTGGTCAATTCAACAACAACAACAACAACGACGGTGATGACAATATCTAATAAAGAGGAGACAACAACAAAAATGCCACCGATGGGTTGTGCCACAAATGGGGTTGGCATATCACCCAAAGGAAGTAAGATGAGGGTATTTTAGGGTAAATGAATACAATTTTCGAAGGAATTCGATTAATATTTCTTTTGATTTTCTCCATCGTTTATTGGATATTTTAGGCAGTTTTTACTTACAACAATTGATGAGATTAGCTTAGATTTGTCTTTTAGCATTAATAAGTTGGTACAATATTTTCCGATGATTCGTTGGGTGAATAAAGTCATTTAAGCCGCTTAAAGTTTAATTCAACTAAAATCATTCTAATATAATTAAAGAATCAATAAACATTCCACCTAGATTAATTCCGCCTGTTTTGTGTTTTCGCTTAGAATAATTCCGCCTGTTTTGTGTTTTCGCTTAGAATAATTCCGCCTGTTTTGTGTTTTCGCTTAGAATAATTCCGCCTGTTTTGTGTTTTCGCTTAGAATAATTCCGCCTGTTTTGTGTTTCCGCTTAGAATAATTCCGCCTGTTTTGTGTTTTCGCTTAGAATAATTCCGCCTGTTTTGTGTTTTCGCTTAGAATAATTCCGCCTGTTTTGTGTTTTCGCTTAGAATAATTCCGCCTGTTTTGTGTTTTCGCTTAGAATAATTCCGCCTGTTTTGTGTTTCCGCTTAGAATAATTCCGCCTGTTTTGTGTTTTCGCTTAGAATAATTCCGCCTGTTTTGTGTTTTCGCTTAGAATAATTCCGCCTGTTTTTTGTTTTCGCTTAGAATAATTCCGCCTGTTTTGTGTTTTCGCTTAGAATAATTCCGCCTGTTTTATGTTTTCGCTAAGAATAATTCCGCCTGTTTTATGTTTTCGCTAAGAATAATTCCGCCTGTTTTGTGTTTTCGCTTAGAATAATTCCGCCTGTTAATAATTCCGCCTGTTTTGTGTTTTAGCTTAGAATAATTCCGCCTGTTTTGTGTTTTAGCTTAGAATAATTCCGCCTGTTTTATGTTTTCGCTTAGAATAATTCCGCCTGTTTTGTGTTTTAGCTTAGAATAATTCCGCCTGTTTTGTGTTTTAGCTTAGAATAATTCCGCCTGTTTTGTGTTTTAGCTTAGAATAATTCCGCCTGTTTTGTGTTTTAGCTTAGAATAATTCCTAGTAGAAACCGAAAACGATATATTTCGAAAACAGAGGATTTTGCGAAAATCCTGTTTAAAAACCCCACTTTGAATTAACTATTTCCTCAAATAAATTAGACACCCCGTCCAATACAACCACCACCATTCCGATGGCATCTTCATCAACCAATGAATCATCGACGGCGACGGAAATCATTGCCACCTCAACTCTTTCCACGGTAGAGAAAATCGGCACTGGCACAACTGGGGCTGTGCCTTCCGAATGTATGTTTTTTTAATGATAACAAAGCAAATTATGACTAATTTACAGGCGAAGACATTGGCCAAAATTGTCCAGCATTGAAGGAAAACTGTGCGGACATTCAACAACGTGACATTCTCGGCGTTTTTTGTCGCAAAACTTGCGGATTTTGTTGAATTCCAATTTATATATGGGCCAATATTATTTAATATTTTCGCAAATTATTTTACTTGGAACAATAAAAGTAAAGTATAAAGTTGGACAAAGACTTCTTTTAGGCAAATTTTCCCCAAAAGAATAAAAGTATTTCTTTACTTTTTTCACTCTTTATTTTATTTTGTTTTTTGTTTGCCACATTTGTTGTTTTCCCAGCCGCCTTTTGTGATTTTCGTCCACTCGCCAAATCTTCACGCCTTCACTTCCAATTAGCCAAACACAAATGGCTAAATCGCCTCTCAAAAAGACAATATGAAATGGCATAAAAATGCTGGCTGAATGGCCATTCCGGTTCATTTGCCCTTCATAATAAAAAAAATTTCATCAGCTGAGAGAATGCTTCTGAAAATTGGCCAATTCATCTTTTTAACATTTATTTTACTTTTAATAATTTGGCCATTCCCCTTGGATGCTCAAAACATCGTGTTTTGTGGACGTAAGATTCCCCTAACATTTTCTTCGAAGGCCGATGTTTCTGCACCCGCCGTTTCAGCATATGCCATTTTATGAGTCATAATTAATAACAAAGATGAAACAGTTTGAGAAGCAATCTTAGTACTTGATAGAGCTATTTAAGCTCTATTGAATACTATATAGGGTTTTGAGAGAATTTCGAGATTTTACTCAATTTCAAGCTTTTAGATAAGGAAAAACAGATTTGAATTTTCTATTTTTTACTTCAAGAAAGAATTAAATTTTCTATTTTTCTTCAAAACTTGATAATTCAAAAAGCTTTTATATTATTAAATAGAGCTTGATTAGCTCTATACAATGATATAAAGAGTGCCTAAAATGATTTCTTCTTTACTGATGAATTTTCTTTATGACTCATCAAATTAGAAGTTGCTGATTGCTGAACGGTGGTGGCTGAAACTTATACGTGATATGTCCCAATCCCTAAACAATTTTTCTAACCACCTCTACTACGATTTTCTCCTCCAGCTGCCCTCAGCATTCCGGGCATTCAAAATCCGTGCATGGGCGCCCTACAAAAAGCAGCAGGAACGACGCACCCGCTGACCAAGGAAAACATTGATGGGCGAGATGTTTGCTGTGGATTCGACAAACCGATTTCGGGCTACACCCCCGATGGCAAGAATGAGGAGGCGGCAATACGCCGAAAGCCAGGCGAAAATCCACAACTCATTTGCAACGGTCCGTTCTACGTGAATTTGGGAATAATGGGATATTTGTGGAAGTCAACTGCAAATTTTTTGTCGTTTAGTAATAATTTAGTCAAGGAATGACCTAAATCTAAATGCGATTTTCTATTGAAAAAAATGAAAAGCACAGTGTCTTCTATAATGAATTTTGAAAATATTTTTGTTAAATTTAAGACAATTTGTGGAAAATTCTGTTCATTTGCTTTAGAACTCAATAACTTTGAATAATTCCATTGAAAAGCAAAAAGTTCCCTCCTAATAAATAGTAGCATTTTTTAAAAATTCTTCTAATCTTTAGATAAATATATTTTTTATTTTTTTTTAACACAATAACTTTGAATTTTTCAAAGGCATATTATATTTTTAAGAGGATGAATTAGTCCCCAAAAATGTCTAATTCTTTTGACAATTTAGCTGCCCTGAAATTTAACGGACTTTCTGGTGTGAATGCTGGGAATGTCTATTTGAAATGTCCGCCCAAACTTTTTTACGATGAGGGAAAAAAGCAATGTTGCCGATACGAGAGACGATCCCGAGACCAAGGCCGATCAGGGAAATGGAAATGCCAGGATTTGGCCGCGCCCGGCCGACCTTCGGATTGTCCAGCAAACAAAGAAAAATGCGATGACCCACTTTGGCGCGATTTGATGACGGAACAGTGCCCAAAAACGTGCAATCGTTGTGGGGAATGGGCTGGCCAGAACAAGCTGAGGGGCGATGTGGCAAGTGAGTTAGGAAGGGAAAATGGGTAAAATTACGTGAAAATTATGGCTTAAGGCCTTTTGAAATAATTATGGAACAAATTAAAATTTGTATATATTTCCAAAAAGTCGTAAAATTCAATGCCATTAAAGCATGCCGCGATGGGATTGGCCCGAATGGAGTGAGCGAATGTCCGCAGAACAAATTCCGATGCAATGATCCAATATATAAGGAATTGATGCGAAAAGAATGCCCAAAAACCTGCGGCGTTTGTCACATAAATCGACTTCGATTCACAAGGCGTCCAACCAGCAGCACAATGTCGACTACAGTAGCAATGGGAAAATGAAAAGAAGAATGGCACACAAATTGGATATATGGAAATAAATTTATGTGTTTTCTTCTTCCAATAATTCTTTTTTTTTAAAAATTTTTCCTTTTTTAATAAATTTGAAAATTTGGTATATTTTTACTTCGATTTTTTGTGTATAGAATGCCTCAAGGCATATCAATATAGATCATTGATAATGGCAAGAAAATTTGTTTTTATTTTTTCCGTTGATTTTGTGTTAGAATCTAGAATGTCTAAATCTAAAGGCATCCCATCCATATGGGGATTCATTGATAATATTGTCAAAATAAAAAGTGCCGTGATAATTAGATTAAATCAATCCCAGGAACAGGAACCATGACTATATTTGAATAGTTTATTTGGGGCATAACAATAACATTCGCCTCATTCACGTACTTTTTTATTGGCATCTTATTAAGAACATCTTAAGTCATTTGCTCATTTTATATTCCTCCAGGGTAAGCCTCTGTATTTGTATTCTTATCAATCATACAATGTCTTTTTTTTTACCTTACCTTGGACCTTAAAATGATCATATGTGAATCCGGACTTAACCAAAAACCCCAGCTGAATGAGGAAAAATTTTGGACTTAAGTTTAAAAGGCTAAATGAAATTTAAAGGAGTTTAGCTCAAAAAATATTCAAAAATTTTCTATCTGAAGTGGTCCTGAGAATCTTATTAACAGTTTAGCCAACTCCACTCATCACTGAATAATTTTTAGGCGAATTTAGAGTTTTTTTTTGTGGCTTATTCTTCAAATCCTGACATGTTAATATAGCAGCAATTAATCCACAAATACCCTTCATCTTCTCATGCAAAATTAATGTCGTCGAAGTCATCTACGGATTGTGCTGTGTTTTTGTTTAATAAATCCCTCTAACAAAAAATAAATAAAGAATTGAATAAAAATATCTTTACTTTTGAAATAAATGAAAAAGTGAGAATTTTTGAATGAATGTTAAGCACATTTTATAAAGTGAGGAGGAATTGATGCTTTTTTGATTAGGGGTTGGCTTTCTTCCATTTCATCGGGGAATAAAAAAAAACATAATTTTGTACAAAATAGAGAAAGGATAAAGGATTGGGCAAAATAGAGTTAAAATTCAAATACTTTAATTAATGTTAATTTAAAGCTTTGTTTGAGTCCATTTTTGAGGGATTAAATTAAAGTGTGAAATATAATTAAAATAAGGAGCAAAATATTTAATTTTTGGTTCATCATTTTGCCTCTTGGCCAACAGAAATAGTTGTGGCCAATTTTTGTTGCTGTTGGCTTTTTGTACGCATCGATGTCCGCAATCTGCTCAATTCTTCCGAAAATAATTCCCCAGTTTGAAGCATGCTGATCAATGCCTCAAAATCACGATCACTTTTGCTGCCAGCCGGCCCAATCATTGCTTGGCCACGGCGATTGCCGCCAGCAGCAGTGCCAATCGTTGATGCCGAACCTTCTATAAAATAAATTGATTCATTATTTTTGACATTCTTGGGAAGGCGATATGTATTTGGGAAACCATAAATGTCTTAAAAAATAGTATTTTTAATTAAAATAATTTTAAAATATGTAGATTTTCCTCTAAAAATTAGATTTATTATAAGCAAAACATTTAATTTACTTCTATGAGAAACGAAAACAAGTAATAAAAATTGTGGTATGATGTATGAAATGCCTAAAATTAAACTCTAAAAATTCTTTCCCGCATTAGGAATTAAAACTTAGTCAACCAGGCGGAATTATTTAAAACTTAGTCAACCAGGCGGAATTATTTAAAACTTAGTCAAACAGGCGGAATTATTTAAAACTTAGTCAACCAGGCGGAATTATTTAAAACTTAGTCAAACAGGCGGAATTATTTAAAACTTAGTCAAACAGGCGGAATTATTTAAAACTTAGTCAACCAGGCGGAATTATTTAAAACTTAGTCAACCAGGCGGAAAATTAAAACATTTTTCCGGAAAAGAGTTAACTGATATTATCAAATTTTTAAGTAAATCTAATTTAACTATTAAAAGTTTTACACGTCTGAGATGATAAACCGAATTTTTAGAGGAAATGGCAGCATAATTAAGACATTTAAATAGTATATTGCTTCCTAGAGCTATGGATTGAAAAATCTAGTTATTGAATTCCTCCAATCCCCAAATATAATCCCTATTCCCCAATTCCCTTTCACGCACTTTTCCTCTGCTGGAACAAGCTTCGGACCAATGTTTGCCTTTTCCTCGCTTCCGCCTCCTCTCTTTCCGCCCAAATTGCCCTGTGACATTCCGTCAATCCGTTCAGGCATCGCGCAAATGGCCCAAAGAATTGTTGGTCAATGTCAATTGATGAAGTGCATTTTTGTTGTTGTTTGGGCTCATTGTTGGCTGTGAAAAGACGAACACATCCGGCAAACTTAAAACAATAAAAAATATAATTTTAAATAATTTTTAATATTAAAATGAAGAATAAATATGTTTCGCATTAAGTGAAGAATTAATGATAATAGTAAAATCACAAAATTTCCGGTAGGGAAAGGGTATAGAAATGACCGTCCAAACTTCAAAAGATGTGGGGAAAAGAGAGTCCTTGGGTATAAAATTTAAATTAACTTATCAATTTAATTGCCCTTTGATCCGAATTTAGAAAATAGGCTAATTTTAAAACTAATTAAATAATATGTTCGTAATATGTTCATGTAAAAATTAAGGAAAAGATATTAATGTAAAATAGCCTCAAGGATGGAAGGAGAATAATGGTCTTCTATTGTTCAAAGTTTAAGCCTTTAGATTAAGCGACGGTAATTATTCATTAATTATTTTTAAGTAATATATTGGAAAAAATAGATGAGGTTAGGAAAAATTTCAATTTCGTAAATAACTAATAATTTTGATCTAGTAGAGGAAATTGGTAGAAGGAATTTTGGATTTATTTTAGTAACATTGAATTTATAATTTAATCCGCAATATTATTTTTAATAATGATTCCCCCAGCAGCACGACTCCTACTTTTTGAGTCATTTCCGCATGTTCCTCCCGCAGTTCGGCCATTTTTTTGCGTGCCTCTTCCAAAAATGCGCAAACCACGGGCACAAATCGATCCTCCCTCTTGGTCGGCGTTGATTTTGGTTGTTGGCCGCCACCAATTGTCCCAGGTTCGTCGGGGGCATCACTGCCCGCATCCCCATCTCCTCCACTTTCCATTTTCCTTTTGGCCAATGCTTCTTGTTGAATGGCCAATTCCTTGGCCAATTCGCGGATGGCTGCCTCCAATTGACGCAATTCTGCCTGCAAAAAATATATTGAAATTTATTCGGAAATTATATCAGTTTTTGGGTTAATTGAAAGAAAAGACTATAAAACCGAAAAAACATTTGTTGCCAAAACCCAAAATCAAATGGCAAATTGCCATGAATTCTAGCAGGAAAACAAGTTTGAATGTTGTAGATTGTGAAAGCCAAAAAATATGACAAAAATAATTTTTATTATTAATTATTTTGCTTGAGTATTTATCCAATTCCAATATCCATTAAAAATGTGACGTAGTTCTTTTGGCTTTATTGAGCGCCTTAAAAATTAGAATTGAGAAGGGAAAATAATTCTAAAAATATATTTTTAATTTCATTTTTATTGAATTTTCTTCGAAATGATCAAATTTAGGTACCCATAAAATCATTTTTTTAAATTGATTAATTTTTGACAAAAAATTATATGTTGGAATATGTTAAATTTAGAATTAATTAACACTTCTTTTCACCATTTTTTTTTATCTGATTATTCCATTAAAATTAAAATTTGCCTCCAATTGTGCACGATCGACGCGTGCCGCTTCCAATACGGTGGCCAATTCTCGTTTAACTCGGAACATGTCAGGCCATTTTCGTTCCACTAATTCGGCCACAAAATGCAACAAATTCCTGTCTGCGCGATGCGCGGAACGAACCGAAGGGATTTGGTCAAGAGAAGGAACCGTGAATGCTAAAAATGGTTTTCGGATGGAATTTTATTGCCTGAATGGTTGGGCAAACCGAAAGCATTGCCCAGCCTTTTTCCCTCATTCAGCACATTGCCCAAGGCCAAAATGAGGCCCAGCAATTGCCGAAGTCGTTTGCTGTTGCCCAACGCGGTTGAGGCCCGTGAAATTGCTACACAAATTTGGGATGGAAATTATTATTTAAATTTCTTTGAATCGTTAAATTTGATACTTAATTGTGCCAGTTGTTCTTGCTTAGAATAATTCCGCCTGTTTTGTGTTTTCGCTTAGAATAATTCCGCCTGTTTGTGTTTTCGCTTAGAATAATTCCGCCTGTTTTGTGTTTTCGCTTAGAATAATTCCGCCTGTTTGTGTTTTCGCTTAGAATAATTCCGCCTGTTTGTGTTTTCGCTTAGAATAATTCCGCCTGTTTTGTGTTTTCGCTTAGAATAATTCCGCCTGTTTGTGTTTTCGCTTAGAATAATTCCGCCTGTTTTGTGTTTTCGCTTAGAATAATTCCGCCTGTTTGTGTTTTCGCTTAGAATAAATTCCGCCTGTTTTGTGTTTTTGCTTAGAATAATTCCGCCTATTTTGTGTTTTCGCTTAGAATAATTCCGCCTGTTTTGTGTTTTTGCTTAGAATAATTCCGCCTGTTTTGTGTTTTTGCTTAGAATAATTCCGCCTGTTTTGTGTTTTTGCTTAGAATAATTCCGCCTATTTTGTGTTTTCGCTTAGAATAATTCCGCCTGTTTGTGTTTTCGCTTAGAATAATTCCGCCTGTTTTGTGTTTTCGCTTAGAATAATTCCGCCTGTTTTGTGTTTTCGCTTAGAATAATTCCGCCTGTTTGTGTTTTCGCTTAGAATAATTCCGCCTGTTTTGTGTTTTCGTTTAGAATAATTCCGCCTGTTTGTGTTTTCGCTTAGAATAAATTCCGCCTGTTTTGTGTTTTTGCTTAGAATAATTCCGCCTATTTTGTGTTTTCGCTTAGAATAATTCCGCCTGTTTTGTGTTTTTGCTTAGAATAATTCCGCCTATTTTGTGTTTTTGCTTAGAATAATTCCGCCTGTTTTGTGTTTTTGCTTAGAATAATTCCGCCTGTTTTGTGTTTTTGCTTAGAATAATTCCGCCTATTTTGTGTTTTCGCTTAGAATAATTCCGCCTGTTTGTGTTTTCGCTTAGAATAATTCCGCCTGTTTTGTGTTTTCGCTTAGAATAATTCCGCCTGTTTTGTGTTTTCGCTTAGAATAATTCCGCCTGTTTTGTTTTTTCGCTTAGAATAATTCCGCCTGTTTGTGTTTTCGCTTAGAATAAATTCCGCCTGTTTTGTGTTTTTGCTTAGAATAATTCCGCCTATTTTGTGTTTTCGCTTAGAATAATTCCGCCTGTTTTGTGTTTTTGCTTAGAATAATTCCGCCTATTTTGTGTTTTTGCTTAGAATAATTCCGCCTGTTTTGTGTTTTTGCTTAGAATAATTCCGCCTGTTTTGTGTTTTTGCTTAGAATAATTCCGCCTATTTTGTGTTTTCGCTTAGAATAATTCCGCCTGTTTGTGTTTTCGCTTAGAATAATTCCGCCTGTTTGTGTTTTCGCTTAGAATAATTCCGCCTGTTTTGTGTTTTCGCTTAGAATAATTCCGTCTGTTTTGCTCAAAAAATGGGATCAAAAATATTTTTCACATTTTTTTCTTCCGTTAGAACAATAATTTCATTTGGAGTGGAGTACCTTAGAAGTTAGAACTCACCTAAAATGCCAGGCCTCAACTCCTCGACCCTGTCTTGAAATGAGCGAATTGTGCAAAGGCATCGCAATCGTTGTTCGTAACGTGGAATTTGGCCCATTTCCCAGAGAAACCGATCGGCTAGTGCCAAAGCCTGAGGCGATTTTCGACGTTGTGCCAATGTCTCCCTGATCAGTTGGCATTCCTCACGGCTGGGCACAAATTTGAGCATTTGTTCCAACAAATCCCTGGGCCATCGTCGTTGTTCATCCATGGTTAACACAGTTTGGCGAATTTCTCGATGCGACATTTTCAGCCGGGACAACATGATTGTGCCTTAATGCAATTTTTGAGAATTAATTGTCTATTTAATATATTTTTTTTTAAATTAATTGATCAAATTTTGACTAACAAATTGAAGTGACAATGACAAAATGGAAAATAAATGACAAATTATTAAAAATCATAATTCAAAATAGATGGGTATAAAACTTATGCGCACTTATGTTGGATTTTTAGCCAGTATCTTAGCCAAACAGTAACCAATTTTGGAAGGCGATATACTTTTGAAAAGCTCAAAGTGTCATCTACAATTTCGCTATTTTTAAAATTTTATGAAATCCTGATTTTAAAAAAGTTACATATCTTTGCGTATAATAAACCCGAATTTTCTGAGGAAAAATCGTTTATTTTACAATTTATTTTAAATTTTCAAAATATTAGTGTAACCACTTTTTAGAGGACATTCAGGGCTTTTAAATGGCATTTCGCCTTCCTGAATTGGTTGCTTCCTTGATGAGATATGGGATAAAAGCCTAAACAATCTTCCTTATTTTCGAATATTTTGGGTATTGAACAACTTTTTTTCCCCTTATCACAAAATTCCCATTTTTCTCATTGTTTGTGAGAAAACTCACAATTCTGAGCACGTCTAGCGTCAATAACGCTGATTTGTTCGGTGTGCCTTCCGCCCATTGTCCTGCCTTTTTGTACTGTACCATTGCCGAGGGCATCCATTCCACCACCGCCCATTTCCTCATTGGCATTCCGGCCAGCCGCAAATTGTTCGCTCAATGCTTCTATGTCAATCTGAATTTATAATAATTTGCTATTAAAATTGCCGAAAAAGAATAATTATAACAGTTTAACGGTTTGCCCTAAATTCACAAACCAAATATGATGAATCTATAAGGGCTAACTAATAAGGTGGAAGCCTTCACATTTTTGCCCAATTAGCCCAAAAATTGGATATTATCAACCAAATATAAGTAAAATAATTTAAATCCTAGATTAGGACTAAAATGATGATGGCTTGCCTGTTTGTAGAATTTCTGTTCATCAATTTCAGCCCAAATTGTGCCCTTCAATTTGTCCGCCGGAATTGGTGTCCAATTCAACGTTTTCACCGGGCACAGCGGCCTTGGCACGCCCGACTTTTTCGGTGCACTTTTTGCCGAGGCCAGCGCGGGTGCTGGGCCAGAGCGAAGTTGCATGGCGGAAGGGGGTGGAGGCGGCGGTGCTTGGCCAGTTGGCGGACGAATTGGAGGCAATGTTGAGGCATGGGCGAATGGGGGAGGCGAATGGCAAGGATCTGAGGGAGAGGAGGAGGAGGCGGAATGTTCGGAAACTCTGAAAATTTGATATTTAATTTATTGGGAAAATATTTATTTTTTTGCTACATCAAATTTGGGGAATTGAATTTAGGTTTTATGGCCATTTTTAGCCATGGCTTAGCGAGGCATTAGCCAATTCAGGAAGGGATATACCATTGTGAAGCCAAAAGTGTCCTCTACAAAATGGCCTTTATAAATTTTGGTATATCCAACATTATAAAAATGTTACATGTCTTTAAATGTAATAAACTCGCATTTTTGGAAATAATGCCGCTTATTTTACAAATTGCTTTAAATTTCCAAAAAATTAGCTTAAGTTTAGCCACTTTTTAGAGGAGATTTAGGGCTTTCAAATGGCATATCGCCTTCCTGAATTGATTACTTTCTTGTGGATACATGGCCAATAGAATGGCTCAAATACTTCTGTTTAATAATGGAAGAATCCAAACCCAGCCCACCTTGAAAAAGATGCCAACGAAACGGAATCCTGCAAATCGCTGAGCCGATTCTCCAATTCCAATGCTCGTCGCCTCTCTTCGGCCAATTCCCTTTCGGCTGCTGCCAATTTTCTCTCCAACTGTTCGCATTCAGCATCGGTCCTTAATCGGCCCAACAATTCTTCCTTAAATGGAAAATATTGAAAATGGCCAAAAGATTTTACGATTCAAAGTTTATCAAAGACCCATAAAAAATATAATCCAATCGATAAATCTGGTCAAGACACATAACCTTGATTATATTTTGGTTTAAGTTTTAAAAATTCAAACTTATGGTTTTGAACCATTAAAGCTAAATGGGTTTAAACCATTTAATAGTTAATACCCATTAATTTTGACCAAACCATTAAAAATTATATACCATTCAATGCCTCTTTAGCCAACTCTATCCAATAGGGTTTAATTGGTTTGGGAATGTAGGACAAACCCTCCTTAAATCACTAATTATTTTAGCTTTTATGTACTCTCAATCTCAATAATGCCCAAGGATTCCTATTCCTATTCATCCTTAATGTTCCCCAACTTCTTGCCCTATTCGCTCCGTCACTCTATCAAAGCAAATATTGCCTAATCCAATCTGCCTTTTAAACCAGCCCTTTTCCCCATACTAAATATTCACTTTTGGTTCACTTTTCGCCCATTTTTGCGACATTCTATTATTAGAATTTTCTCGCACAGCAGATAAATATATTTACAAAAGTCCATCCAACTAATTCCAATCCCCTTTCCTTATAGGTCTCTGGGAGTTTACTTTAGGCCGACGGCGAATGCCCGGGAGGAGAGCCTATGCCCACTTCCCCGCCTCGAACAACATTAGTCCGGGAATAAAGACTATAATGTACGCTTTTTTGGCCAAAAATACTAACCCAATCCAATTTGCCACCGACACCGCCAATTTCTCGTTGTTCTTCCCCAATTTGTGGGTCCACCACCCGGGGATCCACAAGCCCGCCCATTGCACTTTGTAGTGCCAATTGTTGGAGTAAGAGGTCAAAACATCGCCACAGGGGCAAATGCCGTTCATCGGCCGGAACCATGAGTAAATGTTGGAGAAGTGAAATGAAATGGGGCAGGGCAAGGGTGCGATCCAGCCGATGGGTGAGCACTTCGGCCATAACGGCGGGATTCTCGAAATCAATGGGCGAAGCGGAGCCGGAATCGGAGGTGCTAAAATTGGGAGAGAAATGCATTTTAATAAGTTAATAAATTGTTTTAAATTTATTCTTTCCGGAAAATGTTCGCCAAAATGTGTTTTTCCCTTTCCGGAAAATGTTCGCCAAAATGTGTTTTCCCTTTCCGGAAAATGTTCGCCAAAATGTGTTTTCCCTTTCCGGAAAATGTTCGCCCAAATGTGTTTTCCCTTTCCAGAAAATGTTCGCCAAAATGTGTTTTCCCTTTCCGGAAAATGTTCGCCAAAATGTGTTTTCCCTTTCCGGAAAATGTTCGCCCAAATGTGTTTTCCCTTTCCGGAAAATGTTCGCCAAAATGTGTTTTCCCTTTCCGGAAAATGTTCGCCAAAATGTGTTTTCGCTTTTTTCTCTCCCATCACAATGAATCATTAGTACCTTTGCATTTCCAATTCGTCCTCTTGTCTCATCATTTCAAACAAATCCACATGATCATCCAGGGCTGATCCGCTGCCCTCCGGCGCATTGGATCGAATCCTTTCGAGCACTTGAAGAATGCCCAACATCACAAATTCGTGCCTCAAATGGACTCGAAATTCCAGGGAATGCTGCAAATGAATGATTTTAAAGAAAATACAAAAATGGTATTTTCAAAAATTTGCCGGCTTTTCCACCACCAACCAGAGCTGATTCAAGGAAATTTTCGCCGGTTCTTCCTATCCTACTCCCAATTTTTCCCTGTTATTATTGCGCAAGGAAGTGTGAAAATGGACGGAGGAATATTCAATGTAATTGGGAAATGAAGAAGAGGAAGGGACCTTGAACTCGTCCCCAAAAGAATCCGCAAAGTTCGCGTTGGAAATAAGGACTTGGAGAAGGCGGCAATTTTCTTTTTGGCGCGCGCCCGCCGACAACTTAAACCATCCACACAAATCCCGAAGAAGCGGGGATGAATATATTTGGGGAGAAAATGAATGAATTTGATTATGGAAATGGCATCGATGGATTGACCAGAAAAGAAGAGTCGAGAATGGGAATATAAGAAGCAATTTTTGGTAGTAATTCCCTTTTTCTGTAACTTTAAGAAATGGCGAGAATGCGCGAAAATGGGTGTGATGGGAGGAAGAACAAGTTATGGCGATGTAAAATGTGATTGTGGCTTGGAATGACGAATGGAGATTCATTCAATAATGGGAAAGGAAAACGGTTTTCCAAGAGATTTGATCCCAAAGATACCTGATACACATTTATTATTGCAATACCTGGGCCATTTCTGCCCATTGCTCAACAAGGAAGCAACCAATTTGGGAAGGCGATATGCCATTTTAAAGCCCTAAACCTCTAAAAAGTGGCTTCCATAATTATTGGAAAACTTAAAAAAGTTTGTAAATAAGCGACTTTTACTTAGATAATTCGGTTTTATTGGACTTATCAAAGATATGTTTTATTTAGAGCCCGGTATTCTTAAATTTTGAAGCCATTTTTTAGAGGGCTTTCAAACGGCATATCGTCTTCCTGAATTGGTTGCTTCCTTATTAAGCTATGGCCAAAAGAATATCCACCCTTCCACTCATCAGGTTGCAAAAAAAGAATTGGCGCAACAATCAGCCATTTTGGCCTCGATTAAGAGAGAGAAAAGGGAGGAGAGCAACTTGATCCTATCAGAGCTATATATATAATTCCTGCTTTGTCCAATCCAAAAAGGCAATAAAAAAGGGTACAACTTTTTATATATGGGATAAATCCGCCCTTTGCACATCCGGAACAGAAAGGGCAAGGTTGGGTGGGGGAATTAGTGATGTGCGGGAAGAGGCGGCTGGCAGTCAAATATATCCAAAAATAAATAAATCTTATCCGTGCGCGCACACAACCCATCCATTCCACCGCCATTCTCCCCTTCAATTGCCTAAAGTCGGCAAGAGGATGGAGCCTTCTTCTTGTGGTCCCTTTGGGGGATAGTGGGGATGGTTCAAAAGAGTGACCCCCGTTTTTGTGGGTGGAAAGGCGGAATTTGCCCTCATCAGAGCCTTCTTCGCCCCCTTTTGGCTCTTTCCGGTCCATCACTTCCATTTGGATTTAAAGGGAAAAAGATGCGCAAAAGGCACACAAATTTTTGGCGAGAAAATGCGGTGAAGGCTAAGGGAAAGGAGTAGGGAATTCGCAATTCGGCCGCCAAAAAACAGAAGAAGCGATGCGTTTGAAAAATTGCGCGATGCACACAATTTTTGACAGGCAAATCTAACAAGCAGCGAGTAAATTTTCCTATTTCGATTTTCATTTTGCCTACTTTTTATAGCATTAAAATATGGCAAAATTTGTTGGAATTGGCTACTTAAAAAAGGTTCAATAAAGGATGAAAAAATGAGGAAAATAAGTATTTAATTCGTTTGAATTTTAAATAGCAAATTAAAACTCAACTGGAAATTTTTTTTTGTTTACGGAAAATATTCGCTAAAATGTGTTTTTGCTTTTCGGAAAATGTTCGCCAAGATGTATTTTTCCTTTCCGGAAAATGTTCGCCAAAATGTTTTTTCCCTTTCCGGAAAATGTTCGCCAAAATGTGTTTTCCCTTTCCGGAAAATGTTCGCCCAAATGTGTTTTCCCTTTCCGGAAAATGTTCGCCAAAATGTGTTTCCCCTTTCCGGAAAATGTTCGCCAAAATGTGTTTTCCCTTTCCGGAAAATGTTCGCCCAAATGTGTTTTCCCTTTCCGGAAAATGTTCGCCCAAATGTGTTTTCCCTTTCCGGAAAATGTTCGCCAAAATGTGTTTTTCCTTTCCGGAAAATGTTCGCCAAAATGTTTTTTCCCTTTCCGGAAAATGTTCGCCAAAATGTGTTTTCCCTTTCCGGAAAATGTTCGCCCAAATGTGTTTTCCCTTTCCGGAAAATGTTCGCCAAATTGTGTTTTCTCTTTCCGGAAAATGTTCGCCAAAATGTGTTTTCCCTTTCCGGAAAATGTTCGCCCAAATGTGTTTTCCCTTTCCGGAAAATGTTCGCCCAAATGTGTTTTCCCTTTCCGGAAAATGTTCGCCCAAATGTGTTTTTGCTTTATAGAATGTTTGCCAAAAATGTGTTTTTGCATATCAGTAAAAAGATTAAATTTCGAAAAGTTTGGCAAATTTTTAGATAATTCAATTCCTTCCCATTAAAAATTGCGCAACAATCACCAATTGTGGGCTCTTATCCCAAATTTTGGTGGGGGAAAGAAGCCTTAAATGGTCAAGCCGGACACAAAGATTAGATTGGATTGATGAAAAGGGGATGATGAGAGGAATGAATGGTGCATATCCCCCCAATTGTGTGTGTGATTGGCCCTTTGGGGAATTGGTGGGGAACGGAATTATGGGATGAGGGAGGGGAGAATTGGATTTGGAAGGAGATTGGCTCTTTGGAATGGATGAATGGACAATGGAATGAATGAATTGGACAAATGTGGACGAAAAATTTGCTTCTTTTATGGCCGGCTGGAATTGATGACTTTTGGGGTTTTGCGCTTTTCGGGGGATTGGAATTAAAAATGAAGGAATTTATTGGGTGGCAAATAGGAACATTTTATGCTTAATCAAAATAGCCGGAGGCATTTTCGCTGCAAGTCTTTTAAACTTAATCAAAATGAGTAATTTCCAACTTGGCGCTGTTAATAATAAATAATCAAGGACTGAACCAATTTTGATAATTTGTTGTCAAATTAAAGAGCAAACTTTTGGCTATCTAATGACATTAATTTTATTTTTGGTAAGGAATTAATTAAGTTAACCTAAGAAACCAATGAAAATTTGGCAAATCCAAAGTAAATAATATTTCAAAAGATTTTAAGAAGAAAACCTCATCAATTCTGAACCAATTTAAATAAAACTTATATAATTAGATAGCCAAAAGTCTGTTCTTTAATTTGATAACAAAATCATCAAAATTGGTTCAGTTCTTAATGAATTATTATTATAAAAGGCGCTGAGTTGTCCCAATGCTAATAAGTTGGGCTTTGTTCTCGATCGAAATTCGAAATTAATAAAAGTGTGGACCAAAATGGAAAATGCCTAAAAATGGCCAATTTTGAATGAAAATACATTTGGAAATTTTAATAAAATTCGGAATAATTTTGTTGTGCCCACCTCTGCAGCGCCTCCTTTCAACAGTGCATTCACCAAGGACATTAATGCCAATCGGACTCGCTCCGTGTCTCGCGCACTGCCTTGTTCTCGATGCAAATCTTTATAAATGAAAAATTAATAACATCTTCTGAAAACTGAAATTTCTTTTGTTTTATTAAAGAATATGGAAAATTTTAATAGTAAATTTTCCAAAATGAATAAAAAAATAAGCCAAATTTGGCCACTCATTTAATTTGGCAATTAATTACCGTCCACCAATCGTTGGAATCGAGTCCGTTCGCCGCGAACTCCAATGGCTTGTGTGAATGCTCGTAGTACGGCACGGTGGCCAAATTCAGCGCAAAAACAAAGGCCGGACAAAATTTCCAGCGAAACAACCTACAAAATAATGAGGGAATTTGTTATCCAAAATGGCTTCAAAATTGCTAAAATTCGAAAAAAATTTTGGGTAAAACTGAACTGATTGTGAGAAGTTGAATAATTGAGCGATGGCATTTGCCGAAAACAATGCAAATGAGAAAAATGAATCAATGGCGGAAGAAAGGATGGAATTAGGAAAAGCCATTTTTGGAGGAGGGAAAATTGTGATGTGGAAAATTTGTTGGAAAGAATGAAAAAATATGAAGTAAGGACATGAATTTGATAGGCTAATTTGATGGGCGGTAAAAAATTCAAAGGTGGCTTATCAAAATAAGGAGGAGGTGAAAAAACCGCAAAAATAATTGAAAAGAATATTTTCGAACAGCTTATCAATCTCACCTAATAAAATTTGGCTTTAAAATGGATGGACCCGAATTTTGGGGGTGTCGATTTTGGATCCAAATATTGAAGATAATTTTGCTATGGAAATTAAAATGTTCAGTGTTCAGAGGGAATGAAGTCAACCACTACCCTTTCGGGGTGGTCAACAAAGCAATCAAAAAGCTATAAAAATATTGGAAAAGTTTTGGTAATAAAATGTGTTTTCCCTTTCCGGAAAATGTTCGCCAAAATGTTTTTTCCCTTTCCGGAAAATGTTCGCCAAAATGTGTTTTCCCTTTCCGGAAAATGTTCGCCCAAATGTGTTTTCCCTTTCCGGAAAATGTTCGCCAAAATGTGTTTTCCCTTTCCGGAAAATGTTCGCCCAAATGTGTTTTCCCTTTCCGGAAAATGTTCGCCAAAATGTGTTTTCCCTTTCCGGAAAATGTTCGCCAAAATGTATTTTCCCTTTCCGGAAAATGTTCGCCAAAATGTGTTTTCCCTTTCCGGAAAATGTTCGCCAAAATGTGTTTTCCCTTTCCGGAAAATGTTCGCCAAAATGCGTTTTTCCTTTCCGAAAAATGTTCGCCAAAATGTGTTTCAAATATTCGCCAAATCTTTTTTCCCTTTCACTATATGTTTTTTTTTTTGATTTGAATATTCCCTTTATGACTTTATAAAATCTACTTAAAATGTAAATATTGTAAAAATTTAGGGACCTTAACATATCTTGGATCCGATTTTTTGCATCCTCTTTTCGCACTTTCGATGACCATCGCTTTGTTTTGTTTACCCCTTTGCTAATATTCACAAAAAGCCGCGCATATTATTATTATTATAGTGCACATTCCGCGCATTCCATCTCTTTCCCTTTCTTTGAAAATCACTATTTTGAGAGGTGAAAAGTATGAATGGGAATGAAAATGAATGGATTGGTAGTGGTCAGCGTGGAATTGGAATGGGGGATGGGAATTTTGGGATCGCTTCTTGAATATAGAAAGGAATAAAATGAGGAAGGAATTCTTGGATGGAAAAGGACAAACCAATGTTTCGGCTAATATGGAAATTTTCCGAATTTTCAAATCAAAATAAAATTGGAATTACAAATCTGAATTAAAATCAAATTTTTAAAATCATAATAAAAAAATTTGATTCGATATTGTTAAATAAAACTGATTAGAAGAAATTTGCCTCCAGCAACCAAGAACTGACTGAAATTTTAAGGGGAAATTGTGGATAATAGTAATAATAAATGAAGCGAGTTTGTGGATTTATTCCCTCCAACAATAATCTATTCGGCATTCAGAATCCATTCCATTGGCATCGCATGAAATTATTATAAATCCAGTGGAAGAATTTTCATAGACTAGCCAGCTAACGGTGAATTTAACCACCGGCGAAAAGGAAAGTAACGGCGAAAAGTGTGGTTTACGGCTCAAAACCGGCCTCCTCTTTCCCCCTTCATTTCAGCTCAAATAAAAATCAACGGCGAAACGGCGAGGAACGGTGTTTTGCACTCCGGGGCTAATTTTCTTTTTGGGCGTAAATTGACTCCAATGGTGAAAAAGAACACATTATATTTGATGAGGGGAACAAATATTCGAGCGGG
Organism: Pratylenchus scribneri; assembly: GCA_030063045.1. Classification (NCBI taxonomy): domain Eukaryota; kingdom Metazoa; phylum Nematoda; class Chromadorea; order Rhabditida; family Pratylenchidae; genus Pratylenchus; species Pratylenchus scribneri. Next base: position 407,202 of record JAQSEB010000185.1, on the reverse strand, counting down.
AAAAGAAGGAAGGAAGATGGCAGCTAAAAGTGAGAAGCGCCGATGAAATTGAGAAGCCTTCATTATTAGCCGTGGCGATCCGCAATGAAAAGTGGACGGCGTTGGCTGATGGACGGGATGGAAATGGAAAAGAATTTGAGGGATAAATTAAAGGCAAATGAATGAATGGAAATTGAGAATGAACGGTTTCGGCTTTAGGGTGGAAATTGACATAAGTTTGAAAACGCGTTAATTACGCGTTAATTCAATTAAAATGAGATAGGCGGGAGTTGATTAAACGTAAATATTTTATGCCTTAAAATGACAAGCGCCGATGGGAATTGTGTGAGAAGAAGCCCCCCATTATTAGCCGCCGCGGCTGGCTGGTGATATTGGGTGCGATCCGCAATGAAAAGTGGACCTCTTTTGAGTGACTGATGGACGGGATGGAAATGGATAAGAATTTGAGGGATAAATTAAAGGCAAATGAACGGATTCGGGTGGAAATTGTCAAGAGATTTAGGAAATGAATAATTTAAATAAAATGAGCTGCGCGAGAGTTGACAAAATGCAAACATTTTAGACTTTGATATAGTAGTCGATTTTAGAAATTATAGATGAATTTAAAAGCCGAAATTATGAATTTTTAGTAAAATAACCGAAAATAGAAAACTGAAAAATGGCATTTGAAAAAATGAAACAGATCTGGTTTAACTGATATTTATTTGGCTACAAATTGGTACTTTTCCGTTATCTGTCCGAAGATTTGCAAAAAAATTTTTTTTGTAAATGATATACCAATCGACGCGTCTCGACGAACTGGTTATGAAAATTTCAAAAATTTTGATCGCCCGAACATTTTTGGCCAAGTTATGGCCATTTAAAAATCACAAAGTGAATGGTCCCCCTATGGGTCGAAAACTCGAATTTTTTTTGAAATTTTTCGGTCAATTTATAGCTCATCCAACGCTTCTCGATGAGAGAAGCTCGAATCTGCCATCGGTTTCGCATAAAACTCAAAAATAAAAAAAAAAAGTTACAGTCGGGCAAATCCTTCGACTCATAGAGGGGACCAAGCACTTTTTCGATTTTCATGAGGTCATAACTTTTTTAATTTTGTGTTTTATGCGAAGTTAATAGTATTTTCGTAATCAGATATGATTTACAAAAAATTTTTTTTGAAAATCTCCGGACAGATAACGGAAAAGTAGCTACAAATTTTGGTGTGAAATTCCTCTAATTATAAAGGCAAAATAAATTTTAGGTAAATTCAGGAAGACAAGTGAGCATAAATTCTAATTGCCAAATGAAAATGAATCGAGTAATTTTGAATGAATTTAAAAGATGAATAATGGCCAAAAGAACTCTGACCTTACAACGAGCACTTTGCAGGTCGAGGGCCCAGGCCACGGAATGAAGTGCCTCTGCCGAATCCTGGACCCATTGACGGCCAATCTGTGAACAAATGGGAATGATGATTAAAGGTACTCTGGATAGGCCAAACTCCCTTCCCAGTCGCCCCATAAAAGGGTAAATTGTAAGGGAATGGCCTTTTTTTTGCATAAATGGCTCCCCCCTTTACATTTATTCTCGGCTAATGGCCTTTTTCGAACCCTTTTATATTTGCCATTTTTATATTCCCATTTCCCATCCATCCCATTTGCCATTTTGCATTCCACATTGTCTTAAGTGCAAATGTAAATGCCAAAAGATCATCGTATAAAATGGGAAAAATAAAGGGGTGGAAGATGATTTGGCCTTACGGAAATATTTGAGAAGAACAAAAATTGTGGGGGAGTGGGATGGACTCTCCTCTAACAATTTAAAAGGAGCCAAAAAGAAAGTGGCGAAATAAGACAAAACAAGACTTGGCAGAACTTGAGCCCATTCTTTTGGCCATAACTCAATAAGGAAGCAACCAATTCAAGAAGGCAATATGCCATTCGAAAGCCCTAAATATCCTCTAAAAAGTGGCCAAACTAATTTTTTGAAAATTTAAAATAATTTGTAAAATAAGCAGCAGGCATGTAGCTTTTCTAAATTTTGGATGTGCTAAAATTTAAGGTGGCCATTTTATAGAGGAAATTTGATCTTTTTAAAGGCAAATTTGCCATCCTAAATTGGTTATTTTCTTGTCGAACTATTGGCCAAAATAATGATCAGGTATTGATTGAATTGGCGGTACCGACAGAAAGGTTTCCATATAGAAAAATTGTATTTTCCTAATAAAAATGGATGAAATTCTTTGCTATTTTAGGCAAAATAAAAATGGCCAAAAATTTTGCACTCAATTGGAATGGCCAAAAATTTTTGCACTCATTGAAATTGGATGCAAATTTTGCAAGAAAATGAGGGAAAATGGAGCAAAATTTGTAATTTGTTTTCGGTCTTTCCTTTCCCAATTTGCATGCACAATTAAATAGAGGAGAATGGCCTCTTTAATTGGAAGGAGTCCTCTCAATTTTGGATTGCCCTAAAAATTCATTCAAATTGATGCCAATTTCATATACAAATTTGCCTCCCTAAAAATTGTTATTGTCCATTTAAGGAGGGGGGGGGGGGGGGGAAATGAATGGCCAATGGTCAAATATCCAAATGAATGGAACATTTTTGGGGCCATTATTGCCCGAAAAGAAGATTTTGGCCAATTTTAGTATTCTTTCTCATTTTCGGCCCATGGATTCGAGGTTAATTTGATGGATCTTTTCCTTCTTCCCGGTCCTCAAAGGATATGCCTCAAATTGTGGTCGACCCAATTTGTCGCCGTTTGAAATAACTCATCAAGGACTATATTAAATTTTAATGATTTTAGTGTCAAATTAAATAGCAGACTTTTGCCTATCAAATGATATTAATTTTGTATAAATTGGTTCAAAATTTTTGGAGTTATACCCAAAAGAAAAAATTTAAATGACTTTTATTATGAATTGGCGAAATTTTTCCGTAGTAGTTTTTTTGCTTACAACTTCACAAATTTTGAACCAATTTAAATAAAATCTATTTTATTAGGTAGCCAAAAGTCTGCTCTTAAATTTGGTAGCAAAATCATCAAAATTGATTAAGTGATTGATGAGTTAAATGGCAACAAATTGGGGGTATTTCCTATCTATGGATTGGCTAAATGTTCACTGGCTTTTTGGTCATAATTCAATCATTTCTTGATAAATTTAAATAAAATTAATATTATTTGATAGCCAAAAGTCTATTCTTTAATTTTATACTAAAATCAGTAAAATTGGTTCAGTCCCTGATGAGTTATTTTAAATGGCGACAAATTGGGGTATATCCTAACTATGGATTAGCCAAAGTTTCAGTGATTTTTTGACCATAACTCTCTAAATTCTGAACTAATTTAAATAAAATTAATATCATTTGATAGCCCAAAGTCTACTCTTTAATATATTAACAAAATTATTAAAATAAGTTGATTTTTTGATGAGTTATTTTAAACGGCGTCAAATTGGCCCAGCGACAAGCTATTGGCGAAATTTTCAGTTGGTTTTTTCGTCATAATTCCACCATTTCGGAACAAATTTAAATAAAATTAATATAATTATATAGCCAAAAGTCTGCCCTTTAATTTGATACTAAAATCAGTAAAATTGGTTCAGTCCTTAATGAGTTATTTTTAACGGCGCCCAGGTTGCCCCAGCGACAAGTTTGGACATTCCATTTTTGTCATAAGAGACCCCTTTTTGTAATCACCGTGGAATTGAGCAATGCCCGAATGGAGCTGAGCACGGGAAGAGCCAAATAGTCGGCTGTGGGGCCTCGGGAATGGCATTCGTTGAGCAGGGCGCTGAGCAGGCCGAGGCCGCCTCCACCGCTCAAAAATTGTTCCAACCAACTGCAAAAAATAATAATTTTTACACAATAATTTGTTGATTCGAGAATGTTTTTCAATGAGGAGGATTTTCAATTTTTACACAAAAAATTACTATAAAAATTGGAACAGCAAATTTTTGTTGGGATGGGAAAGGCGATTATGAATTCAATTCACATCATTTTTTGCGGAGTTGATGACTAATTTTTGGCAATAAAAAATATTTTTCTGCTTGAATTTATTAGGTAAAAAACCTTTCCAAAAAGAGATTTTAAATTTTTTTTTCAAATTTCAATTGTTTTTTTTTCTCCAAAATTTTAGGAATAAATGAGAGTACAGCCGATGTATTAAGGCCATTCTTTTTGCCATAGCTAAACGAGGCGGTAACCAATTCAGGAAGGCGATATGCCTTTTCAAAGCCCAAAGTGTCCTTTACAATTTGATATTTTTAAATTTTATAAAATCTTCCTTTAAAAAGTTTTTTTTTAAATTCTTTATCACCTTCCTCTCATAAAGGGAATAGCAGAGAGTATCGCTTATTTATTAGGACGTTTTTTGGCCATATCTCAGCGAGGAATTAGCGAATTTTAAAGAGCGATAAACCATTTTAAAGCCTAAAGTGTCCTTTACAAAAAGGCATTTATAAATTTTATAAAATCCATTGCCCTAAAAAAGTTACATGTCTTTGAATGTTAATAAACCCGAATTTTTTGAGGAAAAGCTGGTCCTGCTTATTTTACAAAATATTTAAATTTTCATAAAATTGGAATAGCCACTTTTTAGAGGACATTTAGGGCTTTAAAATGGCATATCGCCTTCCCAAATTGGTTGCTTCTTTGTTGAGTTATGGCCAAAAGAATTGGGCCCAACTATTGTAATTTACGTTATTTAAACACCTTCGATTTTTCGACTATAATTTTACAAATAAGCAACTAAATTTAGGAAGGCTATATATCAATCGAAAGATCCAATTATCCTCTAAAAAAAGTCCAGATTAATTCATAGAATCCTAAAATAAAATTAAAAAAAAGAGGCTACCAGACAGGGCGGCTTTTCCTCCAAAAACTGATTTATAATACTAAAGAAAATTTTTTTCAAAGATAAATTTTCAAAAAATTAGCAATGGCCACTTTTTAGAGGACATTTAGGGCTTTCAAATGGCATATTTCCTTCCCAAATTGGTTGCTTTCTTATTGAGCAATGGGTCTAAATGGCCCAGGTATTAAAATTTCGCTATTGAAACATCCTTCGATTTTTTGGCTATAATTTTACAAGGAACCAATCAATTCAAGAAGGCAATATATCAATTTAAAGATCTAAATTTCTCCTACCCTAAACGCTAAATATTAATTTTTTGTTTCCTAAAATAAAGTAAAGAGAAGGCGACCAGCAAGGCAGCTTTTCCTCAAATACTGTGAGTTATAATGCCCTGCGATTGGCCCAAAGATTATAACTTTTTTAGAAAGACAAATTTCAAATAAATAAAACGCCACTTTTTAGAGGACATTTAGGGCTTTCAAATGGTATATCTCCTTCCAGAATCGGTTACTTTCTTGTTGAGTTGTGGCCAAAAGAATTGGCCTAACTATTTAAATAATTCGCCCATTTCCACCATACCTCATTGATTCGGTGCGAAGTGTTGCGGCCAAAGCCTCCAATTGTTGTACGGCTAATGGGAGGCCATATGCATCTGGGAATTTGTCGACCAGTGTTCGCAACATTTCCAACGCCCATTCCGGGCCAGCTTTGCCCTCCTCCTCGCGGGCCTTCCTCTGTCTGGCTCTTTCGCCCAACACTCTTGATTTCCACTCTAGCGATTGGTCGAGTAATTCGGCCTGCCTTTCCTCACTCAAATCCAATTCGGCCAACATGGCACGAAAAGCGGTGTCGATAGCATCCGGGGATGGAGGCACAGTTTGGGACTTTAGATGTTTGAATATAATTCCATACTTTATCCAATTGACTATTTGTTTTGTCAATGCCAATAGTACCTAATAATAAGGGTTTCGCCTATTCATCCTACTGTTCCCCCAATTTTTGCCTAATCGCCCCTTCACCCCTATCAAGCAAATATTGCCCCTTACTCATTTTTCCCCACTAAAATGTTCAATTTTTGGTTCACTTTTTCGCTCACACTTTTAGATAAATAATATTTAATAAAGTCAAATCCAATAAATCCCAATTCCTTTTCTTCGGACTCTGGATGCTTAATAGGCTTTCGGAGAAGGCCTTTGGTTAGAGCTTATTAGGCCACTCTCGCCCCGAACCACCTTATTCAGTCCCGGTAATATAGACTGTAAATATGCTAAATATGTTATAATAAAGTAGACTAAACTATCCGTATTTTATAATGAGATCAAATTTCTCACTATAGAAGAGTCGGCGGATTCCTCGGATTCCAACGATTTATTTGAAGCCAAATTGTTGGCAAATTTGCCGAGGGAATTATTGTGGAGCAAAGGTGGAATGGCCAACAATTTGTTACTGCCATTTATGACTTTGCCTCCGTCAGTGGATTCAGGTGATGGCATCGCTGTTTTTGATGGATTATTTGAATGGTTTTGTTGTGGTTGTTTGTCAAAAAAGCAGCACCATGCCCGTTCAACCAACGATTCCAGCTGCATCATCGATGGGGCGAGGAAAACAATGGGGGAATTTGAATGGGTTTTTTCCCTTTTTATTGTTTTTGGCTGAAAAATAAACGGAAAATTAGTAAAGAATTATGATGATATGATTAGATTTTAGGATTAGGATTTAGAAAAACTACAAATGGATCCATGCCTTTTATAAAAAAATCATCTAATTCTTCTCGGAATAAATATCAAAATTCTCTCTGGAAGAAATTCAGAATTCTTTCCTGACAATGAGTGAAAAATCAGAATTGGAAATAAGGGGTTTCGGTTTCCTCTGGGTGAATGGGAAGAAATTGGCCAAAAATTGTTTAGTATGGACACTGGCTCTTTTGCTTTCGGGATAATTTTGGCCTTTGCCAAATTTGTCTCCAGCCAGAGTAGGCGCAAAAATGCGGAAAAGTGAGAGGAGGCTGGAATTATGGCCATCCTTTTGGGAGGGGGAGAACTCCGCGCTGCCAAAATGCAAACAAAAGGAAAAGGAGAGAATTGGCCAAGGGAAGAAATTGGAGGCGAGTTAATAAATAGTTAGGGAGGCGCGGCTGGAAGGAAGGAAGGAATTGGCGCGGCTGGCTTGAAAATATGAAAGCAAGTAAAGAAGGAATTGAAATGGGGGGAAAGTAAATGGACGACGGACCGAGGAATCAACGGAATTCAAGGTGCAGGGGAATGGTGGGCATTATTAGTAGAGAGGAGTAGGCGATTGATGAGGCTTTTGGCGCATTTTCCGCAATGGGCCGAATTGGAGGGAAAATAGGAGGAAGGCAGGTGGAAGGAATAACAGAACAGCAGTATAGACACCCCCAACAATAATGATGATGCGCAGGAGAATTTTGTATGTGAATTGGCCGAAAATATAAAGAAAAGAGGAGAATTTGTTGTTGGAAAGGCTAAAAAATGTGTTTTTTCTTTCCGAAAAATGTTCGCCAAAATGTGTTTTCCTTTTCTGGAAAATGTTCGCCAAAATGTTTTTTCCCTTTCCGGAAAATGTTCGCCAAAATGTGTTTTTTGCTTTCCGGAAAAGGTTCGCCAAAATGTGTTTTTTGCTTTCCGGAAAAGGTTCGCCAAAAGTTTTCCCTTTCCGGAAAATGTTCGCCAAAATGTGTTTTGCCTTTCCGGAAAATGTTCATCAAAATGTGTTTTCCCTTTCCGGAAAATGTTTGCCAAAATGTGTTTTCCCTTTCCGGAAAATGTTTGCCAAAATGTGTTTTCCCTTTCCGGAAAATGTTTGCCAAAATGTGTTTTCCCTTTCCGGAAAATGTTTGCCAAAATGTGTTTTCCCTTTCCGGAAAATGTTCATCAAAATGTGTTTTCCCTTTCCGGAAAATGTTTGCCAAAATGTGTTTTCCCTTTCCGGAAAATGTTTGCCAAAATGTGTTTTCCCTTTCCGGAAAATGTTTGCCAAAATGTGTTTTCCCTTTCCGGAAAATGTTCATCAAAATGTGTTTTCCCTTTCCGGAAAATGTTTGCCAAAATGTGTTTTCCCTTTCCGGAAAATGTTTGCCAAAATGTGTTTTCCCTTTCCGGAAAATGTTTGCCAAAATGTGTTTTCCCTTTCCGGAAAATGTTTGCCAAAATGTGTTTTCCCTTTCCGGAAAATGTTTGCCAAAATGTGTTTTCCCTTTCCGGAAAATGTTCATCAAAATGTGTTTTCCCTTTCCGGAAAATGTTCATCAAAATGTGTTTTCCCTTTCCGGAAAATGTTCGCCAAAATGTGTTTTCCCTTTCCGGAAAATGTTCATCAAAATGTGTTTTCCCTTTCCGGAAAATGTTCGCCAAAATGTGTTTTCCCTTTCCGGAAAATGTTCGCCAAAATGTGTTTTCCCTTTCCGGAAAATGTTCGCCAAAATGTGTTTTCCCTTTCCGGAAAATGTTTGCCAAAATGTGTTTTCCCTTTCCGGAAAATGTTTGCCAAAATGTGTTTTCCCTTTCCGGAAAATGTTTGCCAAAATGTGTTTTCCCTTTCCGGAAAATGTTCATCAAAATGTGTTTTCCCTTTCCGGAAAATGTTCATCAAAATGTGTTTTCCCTTTCCGGAAAATGTTCGCCAAAATGTGTTTTCCCTTTCCGGAAAATGTTCGCCAAAATGTGTTTTTCCTTTGCGGAGAATGTTTTTCAAGGATTATTCAACTTTTATTAGCTTTCTATTTAATAATAATAATTTAAAAATTTTGTTTAAATGAATTATTGATGGGATTTTTCTGCCAAAAATTAGAAGAGGGATTTTTGCATTGTCCACAATTTGTTGGTCCATCCAACTTTTTCTACTACAAAATATTTTTTGTTGTTCAGTGTTTTGTGTTGGATTTATTTCGCTTAGTTAGGATTTTCCACTTTTTTGGAACTGGCTTTTTTTTTGAATATGCGGCAGCTTTTCTCCTGCCAATTCCCCACATAGCAAAAAATCATCGTCCTTGATCCGCTTTTCCCTTTCTCCACCACAATTTTTTATTCAGGAAAAGAGAGGAGTATTTGAGCGGATTTTGTCGCTGCCACACATTTTTGTGTGGACAAAAATTCTCATTGTGAAGAATGGACCAAAAAAGGGAAAGAAAGGAGCGAAGGATTAGTGCCATTCGCCCATTTGGGCCTCACTTAAACATTTTGGCCCTCTCAAAATGTAGTGAAAGGAAAAGATTGAATGGGACCATCATTTTGGCCATTGGCCACTCCACAACACTCATCTTCATATATGAATAAATTTGCTTCCTTCCAACATTTTATGGGGCCATTTCACCCCTTTCCAATGGCCTTCCTCGTCCTCCTCCTCCCCAAATTCATTGTCGGTGTTTTTTGATGGGATTTCTTCCTTTTCATCGGCACAGATGCGCCCTTTCAATTTCTTCTTGCCTCAATTCGGCCCCGAAATATCCATCCAATATCCATCCATCGTCTTCGCTGATTGAACGAAAGGCCAAAAAAGTGCCATAAAATTATGGAGAAAGCCGCGAAGGAGGTGGCGGCTGGTTGTGCCAGACGAATTCTTGGATTGGATTGGAGGATGATTACGAGGCGAAAGGATTGAAGAAAAATAAATATATTCGGAGGCATTTTACTGCGATCTGTAGCTGATTGATTGCTTTTTAAAATGTATTTTGGTGGTGATATTTGGCTAGGCATAGGCAGGCACATGTCCCAAGCAGGGAGCACAATTTTAAAGGATAAATTTGCCAATGAATTGATGCAAATTTGAGGCAAAATTTCGACTTAATTTTGGCCAATAGATTTTGAAATATATTTTAGAAATATTTGAATAAATTGCGCGCGACAATTTTTGGTAATTTCTTTTAAATTGTGGCAAAATTTGATTAAATTAATTTAACCATATATTCGGAATATATTTAGAAAAAAATTTGGACAAATTGGGCGAGACGATTTTTTGGTTTCCTCTTTTAAATAATTAGATCAAAAGAGGAATAAATTTGATTGGCTTAAAAAGAAATAATAAATTCTCATCCCAATACTGATTCATTGAAAAATGCTCTTAAAAATGGAACGAATTAATTGGGGAAAAACCACTTAAATTTGAATAAAAATGTGATTCAATGTGCATTCAAATTCAACTTGAAACAACGGGAATGGGAAAATATGCGTGGAAATGGAACGCCAAATCACACATAATGCAAATTAGATTAGGATTTGAGAAAATGGAAGCGAAAGAAAGGGGGGCCAAAACAATGGAATTGAAGGGGATTTATTGGTGAGAAAAAGAAGAGTGAATTAATGGCAATTGTGAGGAAAAAATAGAGGAGCCGAATGTAGTGTAGAGGGGGGATTGGGGGTGCGCAAGGGCACACAATAAAAAGGACCATTTTTGGGATGGAATGAGGGAAGGGCCACTTGGCCCGCATTGGCCGACCGACCGGCCATTCATTATTTGATGGAGAGGCAAAATGGAAGGAAGAATTGAGGGGAAGAAGGAGGGATGGCCGCGGGGCATAAATAAACGAGCAGCTGGACCGGAGAAGAAGAGGGGACTGTGGACCATCGCCGGAGGGCATTGTTGGCAATTGGCATTGAAGGGAAAGCTAATAAATAATTCAGCGCATAATAAATGCTTTAAAATAACTTTTATAGCATTGAATAGAGCAAAAAATTCTCTATCAGTCCGTATAAAAATTCAATTATAAAATTAATTTATACATTTTAAAATATTCAAAAACTTTCAAAATTTTCAGCATTTTAACTACTTTTATTCAAAACATTATTACTTTCTCTACCATAAATATTATAAAATGATTTTTATATTATTCTATAGATAATTTATTACTTTATCAAACCCATTTAAAAACGTTCGAAAAGGGTTCAGTTTAGGATAAATTATAAAGCAAAACTGGTCCGAAACTAGCCGGGGCATACCCTGGGGGCATTGTTGGCAATGTGGGAGGCACGGTACACTTATTGGGGAAAAAGGCGAGGGAATATAGGCAGGAAATATCCCCTTTTAATCCAAACAAAACACAAAACAATAGCAAGATTATATTATTAGGGGAAGAATGGAATGGAAAACGACCAATTTGGCTGAACAAATTTCCCCAAAATTAATAAATGAATGAAATGTTCGCGGTGTGTTAGCCAAAAATTAATGAATGTGGAAAAATGTGTGTGATTCTGGAGGAGGAATTGGCTGTTCAAGGCCAATTGAATCTGTTCATTTCCCATCAAGAAGGCTGGGAAAGGCTGAGCGGCAATTTCGAGATGGGAAAAGGCGGCTGGATGGAAAATCGCAGCTGGAAATGGGGATGGGCCAAAATGCACACAAAATGCAAATACAGAGGGGGGACGGCAATTTGTTTTGGCCAATGAGGGGGGATGATTTATTTGGGATGCGCCATTTTATGGGCTATTTAGGCTGATTTGGAGGACGGGGGGGGGGGGGGGGGAAACCGCATCCAAAAAATGGAGGAGGTTAGGGAAAGAATGAGGGAAAATCATCAATTTAGGAAACCGTCATTGCTACCACCTTTGAGAGAATTCTTTTTAGATGGTAGATTTATCGTTTTTGCGTTATTTTTTTATCCTATTTGGCTTTTTTCTTCTCTTTTGTACATTTTTTTCTGCTTGCTTTTTCCTACGTTTCCCCTTTTCACATTTTGCGCAGAATACAAAAAGTCAAGTGGGCCGATTAATGGCTTTCCATTTGGGTTTTTCGTGCATTCATTCAAATTACAAAAATGTTCGTTTGATGCTGGTTTTTCGCGCACACCAACAACAATTTGGCAATTTGGCTTCCAGTCGCGGCGTTCAATGCAATTCACGATCCGCCAATTATGGGGAATTTTTGGGGTGATGAGAAATTGTGTGCAAAATTGTTTGGTTTGGTAGAAAATTTGGTTTGGAAATAAATCTTTTTAAGGGGCGTTTTTAGATAAAAAAATATTATTGCTTATAAAAACCCAAGATTATAAAAACTTAGAATAAAATAAAATCAAAACAGGCGGAATTATTCTAAGCAAAAACACAAAACAGGCGGAATTATTCTAAGCGAAAACACAAAATAGGCGGAATTATTCTAAGTGAAAACACAAAACAGGCGGAATTATTCTAAGCGAAAACACAAAACAGGCGGAATTATTCTAAGTGAAAACACAAAACAGGCGGAATTATTCTAAATGAAAACACAAAACAGGCGGAATTATTCTAATCGAAAACACAAAACAGGCGGAATTATTCTAATCGAAAACACAAAACAGGCGGAATTATTCTAAGTGAAAACACAAAACAGGCGGAATTATTCTAAATGAAAACACAAAACAGGCGGAATTATTCTAATCGAAAACACAAAACAGGCGGAATTATTCTAAGCGCAAACACAAAACAGGCGGAATTATTCTAAGCTAAAACGCAAAATAGGCGAAATTTACAATTTGTACAAAAAATCAGAATAAAATTTAAAATCAGAATTAGCAGAAGGGAATATGGCGTGGCACTCTTCTCAAAAAATTGACGATCTAAAAAATTGGCTTTTCCTCTCCTCAAATGAAACCTCCCTTTTGAAAATGTCATTTTGAAGCGGCTTTTGCCCTCAATTTTTCCATTCCAATTCTGATGGGGAGAATGCGCGAATTTGTGGCGCATTGCTTTTGCCTCGCGCCATCCCCACAAATTTGCACCTCACTTTTGAATTTGGATTTGGAAGAGAAGGCTGGGATGGGAGGATTGGGGTCATGAGGGCATTTGCCTCCCCTTTCCCGACGACGACCAAATCCAGCAGCTTAACTTGATTTGACTTCCCGCACCAAAAAAATGTTCACATCGATGGTCGCCTCCACCCCGGATTAATTGGCTCGATTTTGCGCGAGATGGAATGCCGTCCAAAAATTTTAATTGTGGAATCGTTAAAATACGCGACTTGAAATTTTGAATTCCGCCTTGAGGGAAATTGGCTCAATTTTTTCAATTTTTGGTATTCATTTTTGGTTGACCTTCACAATTTTTCAATATATTTTTGGGATTTGAAAATATTTTAAATAAAATTTAAAATTAATTGGACAAGGACTGGGAAAATATTCTGGCAGGGAAAGAAATGTGGAATTGGAACTTATTCATTTTTGGCATTTGCTTTTTTGCAAGTTTTCAGCCCTTTCTTTGGGCTACCTGCTGCTCCGAAATCAATGTTTTCAGCCAGACAAAAAGCATTTAGAGCATAGGAAAAGGTGGAGGAGGAAATGCAGGAATTTAGAGGGAGGAAAAAGGATGATTGGCCCAAAAATGTGGGCGGAGGACTAATCGCTGCTAAAACATTTTCCCCTCACATCAAAATGTGTGGCCAAATTCTGTGAAAGGCACGATATTTTAGCCTTGCAAAAGTTTGTAGGAAAATGAAATAACATCATTGCTATCTCCTGAACACAAATTTTTGATTTTGATTGAAGCAAAATTTTAGGCAAAAATATTCAAAATACTTGAAAAAATGAGCAAGGGAGTTAAATTGCAACATAATGGAAAATGTATTATAATTTATATTTATTTTGGGATTTGATTTGTTTTCGAACAATTTAGAGTAGTGACAGAATCTGTGAAGCTTACTTTTATACAAAATTAGAAATGGCACCTCAAAATATAAATTTAGAGAAAAATACTAAAAATATGTCAAAAATTTAGCATAAAAATTCCAAGGATTTGAAGATGGGCGAGAAGGGGATGATGAATAATTTGCACAAAAAATGATGATTAAGGAAAAAGGCATTTCATTTCCGCCGAGGGGAAGATGGGCAGCAAAAAAATGCTGCTGAGCTGACTATTATTGAGGTTCACAATTGGAAAATAAACCTATTTTGTTGCCTTTTAACACAAAAAGCCAACCAATAAACATCCCAAACATAGAAAAAGCAGCAGAACAACAAAATGATAGGGAGAAAGGGTGGAAATTGAGAAGGGGGAAGGAAACTATTTGCGGTGATCACCTGCGTTTTTCTAGCAGAGCAAATTTTATTAATGTGGGTGGTTGCCTCCTTTTTTCGGGTGTTCTTTCAATGCTTTTGGTTGTTTTGTTCTTGTTCCTTCCCCCTTTTTGTGAAATCGCCTTCGGCGGTTGTGAAGGACGGAGGAGGAAAAGCCATGTGTGGAACCGAGTGGCCCCAATTCCCCCCAATTTTCAGCTTCTTTCCATTTTTTATGCTTTACATGGAATTAAAAGGGGGGAATTGCGTTTAGTCTTTAGTGGCTGGTAATGGTGGCGGAACAAATCCCCGTGCATCCAAAAGGGAGGCCCAAATTTTGACTTTTAAGCAAAGTTGCATCAGAGGCAGCGCCGTTTATAATAAATCATCAAGAATTGAACCAATTTTGATAATTTTAGTATTGAATTAAAGAGCAGACTTTTGGCTATTAAATAAAATTAATTTTAATTAAATTGGTTCAAAAATGAAGGAATTCTGACCAAAAAGCCACTTAAAATGACTTTAATTTTTATTAAATATATTTCAGTAGTTTTTTGAGCAAAATTCGATCAATTCTGAACCAATTTAAATAAAATTAAGATCAATGGATAGCCAAAAGTCTGCTCTTTAATTTGATATTAAAATCATCTAAATTAATTCAGTCCTTGATGAATTATTATAAACGGCGCCAAGTTGAGTCATATCTCTGCCTGCAATCTGCATAGAATTAAGAGGAATCGCGTTTAGTTTTTGGCGGTAATGGTGGCGGAACAATTCCTCGCTTATCCGAAAGGAAGCCAGCCCAAATTTTGACTTTTATAAAATTCATCAAAAATTGAACAAATTTTGATGATTTTAGTATCAAATTAAAGAAGAGATTTTTGACTATCTAATCAAATTAATTTTTAAATTAAATTGGTTTAGAATTGATGAAATTATGCTGAAAAATAGCTGAAAAATTTGACAAAAAGATCTTAAATGGTTTTTTGGGTATAAATGGCAACAATTTGGGCCGTATAATTTTTTTGATGGGCAAATGTGGTTGCTACATGGAATTAAAAGGGGGAATCGCGTTTAGTTTTTGGCGGTAATGGTGGCGGAACAAATCTCCACGCATCCAAAAAAAGAAGCCGGCCCAAATTTTGACTTTTTTTGCGCGTAATTGTGGGGAAAATGGACAAAAAAGGATTGTGGCACAAAAGAAGGATAAGGGGGGAGGATTTGTGAGAGATTTTTTTGAATGGGCCGTAAAAGCGGCTTTCAAATGGATTAGAGGGAAAATTGTGGAGCCAATCAAAGAGGGAAGTGGGTGATGAAATCCGCGTGAAAAAAATCCAATTCACCATTTTTTGTGGGGAGGATTGAGGGATTTAATGGATTTGGAATTTGGAAGAAAATGACCTCCAATAGAAATGGGGGTAAATCCGACCATTTCCAGGTTCTATTTATGCAATAAATCCATAGAAATTTTTGCATTGAATTTTAACCTATTTTTTGCCATTTTGAACATTTAAAATTATGAATAATTCAGGAAATAAATTTCGGGAAAGCGGATAAATTTGTATCACTGGTTGTTTATCTGGGGATCAGGGCCCTTCTTTTGGCCATATCTCATTGAGGCAATAGCCAATTTAGGAAAGCGATATACCAGTGGAAAGCCCAAATTGTCCTCTACAAAATGGCTTATTTAGATTTTATAAAATCCAGAATTTAAAAAGTTATATATCTTTGAGTATAATAAACCCGAATTTTTGAAGAAAAGCTGCTTATTTTACAAATTGTTTTAGCAATTTAAAAATTAATTAGCCACTTTTTAGAGGACATTTAGGGCTTTCAAATGGCATATCGCCTTCCAAAATTGGTTGCTTCCTTGTTGAGATATGGCCAAAAGAATTGGTCCAAGTAATGAAAGTCCAGTCCACAAGTTTCACGAATTTTTCCATTAATTTTGAAAAATTTTTTGTCATTTTTTGGTACATTTAAAATCGTAAATTATTTTCGCGCAATTTGATCAATTTTGGGATATTTTCAAGTAAATAAATAAATAAATCAAGTAAATAAATAAAAATAAATGAATGAAATTTTGACCACCGCGCGCACATTGGTGATGTAAAGAAAGTGACCCCCAAAATTCTTCTCATTGGTCAGTGTCAGTGGTCAATCATCATCATTGCCTCCCATTTTGTGAGCAAATTCCTTCCCAATATTTTCCCTTTTTCACATCTTCATCAAAAAGTTGCCCCCACCACAAATTTACTGTGAGGATTTTGTTACTATTATTTATTTATATTTGCGCACATTCCCGTCCATCTTTTTTTTTTGATGGCGGCCTCCATAAAAGGGAGAAAATCAAAAATGATGGCGATTAAATTCATTGGCCATCATTCCACCTAAATTTAGGCGAATTTTAAACAGGTAATTTTGGGACACTTTTTGGTTGCCTATCATTTTGATCAGTGAATTTTGCCAAAATTGAGATTTTGGAGAAAAATATAATCAAAGAAAAATATATAATATTTATATATTAAGGATTTTTACATATTATTTATTTATATTTGCGCACATTCCCGTCCATCTTTTTTTTTTGATGGCGGCCTCCATAAAAGGGAGAAAAATGAAAGAGGATTCCGCAGAAAATCCCTGTTGAATTTTAATTTTTAGAAAATCAAAATGATAATGATGGAGATTAATTAAGTGGCCATCATTTTTTATGTAAATTTTGGCGAAAAATGAGCGAGGAAAGGAACTCTGCTGGCTATCATTTTGATTAGTAAATTTGGTCAAAAATTTGAGTGAATTTAAATTATGATTTGGAGAATTTTTTAGACACTTTTACACAGCATTTGATTTGTAAATTGTGCCAAAATTGAAATTATGATAAAGAAATATAATAATAAATGAGGGGAAGGGGACACTTGACGGATTGTGTAGGGGTTTGGGGATATTGGAAGAGAAAGGGGAAACAAGACAAAAAAATTTACTAAAGTAATTGAGGCTGTAATCTGGGCTTTTGATTTGATTATTCAATTGCCATTATTTTATGTAAAATTTTAGGGCACTCTTGCCCATAATTTCGATCAGTAAATATGGCCGAAAATGGAGATCGCGAAGTAAAAATGAATTTCAATCCCAAAAATATAATGAAGAGAGGAAGTGAAATGGACAAAAGAAAACGGGGGAAACAAAGCAAAAAATGCCAACCAATGTATAATTAATTGTTGTGGCATTTGACACAGGTGGCCTTGAATGGGCGACGGAAATGGGGAAATGTAGAATGGAGACATGATTGGATGACAAATTGAGGAGAATTGGTTATGATGATGAAGGGGGACGGAAATGGAGGGGAATGGAAGGGAATGGCATTGTGTGATCCCAAATTACAAAAATTGCACTTTTAGATGGATGTGCTGGGAATTTTGCCGAAGAAACTTTCCAATTTTTCTATAATTTTGGAATTAAAACTTGGGAAAATGGAACAATTAAGGAAGAGAATAAGTTAGAATAAAAAGGAAATTTGTTTTGGCAAAAATGGAGTTCCGATGGAATTTAAAAATTTTTTTATAATAATAAAATATCAAAAATTGATAAAAAATTATAAATAGTTGGAAAAAAGCTTACGACACCCCCGATTCCCAGGACGTCTCCGTTCCAAGTACTAAGGGGGCCCAGCGTTGCTTAACTTGCCAGATCGGACGGGATGGCGTGCATTCAACGCGGTATGGTCGTAAGCGATTGGGTGAAGAAGGAAAGAATATTTTAAGGGAATGTAATCCCAAGGGAAGGTAAAGGGGAATTGGTTGGAAATGAAAGAAAGGGGGAATTGGTTGGAAATGAGAAAGAAGAAAAATTTAAAAGGATTTAAGTAAATTAATTTTTCAATGAATTAAATTAAATTAATTATGAAATTTTCTGGTAAAAATATTTTATAATTGACAATTTTTTAACGGTGGAAAATGCTAGATTGGAGTAAAAAACGGAGCAATTCCAACAATTCTTCAACAAATTTATACCAATTTTGAAATATATTTTTCGGATAAGTATAAAAGTTAAGTGAATGTGGTGATCCGCTCGCGCATAATTTTCCCCATTTCCCCTCCCAAATATTCATTCCGATATTAATATAATAATATCATCGCACTTTGGAATGTCCCGCCAAAACCCTCTTTCCTCGCGCGCGGCGCCTTACAATTATATAAAACAACCTTCTTTCCAAACTGTTTTGCCTTTCAGGAATAATGAGCAGATTAAAGGATATTGGGTCGATTTTGTTGTGGCTAATCGGCGGCGGTTTTGCACAAAATCTGCCGTCGAAAATATCCCCAAATGAAATCAAATCGCCCCAAATTTGGTGGGAACTCGTTCCCCCTCGCATCGTTTTCTTTTTATCTCTCCGTTCACATTTTGCAATGGCGCCGAAAAGGTAAAGGAGCTCCTAAAATTGGCGGTAATTTCTCCCGCGAAAATTACTTAAAATAGGTGGTAGGGAAAAAAGTGAAATTAATGGGGGAAAGTGGCATTTTCTTTATGGAATGAAATGATTGGTAATAATCTCCAGAAAAATGGGAACACCGAGAATGAAGCTCTACTTCTGATGAGATGAAAACAAAAAAAAGCAGGGTGATGTAATTAATTTCATTTTTTTTTTAAATTTAATGATCGAACGGTTTGGTGAAAGCCGCGAGATTGGAGAACCATTTTTATAGGAAATTAAATATCTTTAATTCAAGAATGCCATTATGAAAATTTAGTGAGGATTTTTTGATAATGTTTTCCAGTTTTTCCATGTTTTTAGATCAATATATAGAGTTTTTGAATTTTGGAGATGGAAACCCTGTTGTAAATTTTTACTTTAATTTGTTTTCATCGCTCACCACAATGCATCAACTTTTTGTTTTAGACACAACAAATCAGCATATAAAATCACATATTTCGAATTGTAAAAAGCGAATTGTTCTCTAATTAATAATCTACATTTTTTGGATATTGGATTGAGTGAATGTTGAAAGAATATTAAACACCAATATTTTTGGGAATAAATCAAATGGAACAGTGATTTTGGGTTTTAGGATGAACATTGGAACATCGAATTAGTGAAACATCGAAGATTTCTGGAAAAACATGTTTTAAATGAGACGGTGACCAATATAATTGGTAGTCACGTTCTTCGTTTATCCATTTTTATTTTTACGCTTAAGGCTTAATTCGATTATTCGTATGGTTTCATTTACACAGGAACTGAAAAGTGAAAGAACATGGCGCCAAGAGATTTAAATTATTCATTGCCTTTGGCAACATTACATGGCATATTTTATATGGTTCATTTGCAATCAAAAGAAATATTTAACAATTATCACTTCAATGCATAAAATTTGCTTAAATAACCTATCTTTCAAGCTTTCAACTTTAAAATTAGCGTAGCTCTGATTATAATTCGTTTTGGCCATTAAATTTGATATTAAATTACTTTTTAAAATTATTCTCCTAATTCCTGTAGACGACTGTCAGAAGCGTAAATTGAAGAAATATTGACACATAAATAGCAAAACCTTTCGTGAAGAAACAGACTTATTTCATTGTTATATACCTGAATTATTATATTTTTTGTTCATATTATTATGTATTATTGTAATCTTATTATTTTGTAATTTGAATAAATAAATTTTAAATTCAATAAGATAAAGGTATATGTATTATAGAAATTTAATTGACTTGTTTCTACATTATTTTATAAAAAAAATAATTGGAATAGATTCCAACAATCTCACTCTCAACAATCGAAAAAAATAAATGATGAGAACTTAATCCGTATGAAATTGCTGCAAAAATTTTTAATTCTTTTATTCGCCTCCTCATTTTCATATTATTTTATCATTGTTCGAGTGCGTAATCGTTGCAACGGGTTTATGTCTTTGTTTTCTATATTTAATAAATTTGCTTTATGTTTAAGTCCTTCACCATCTCCCACCGTGTTCCATTCAATTTGCTTTGATGAAAATGAGAAGACCATTCGAGGATCGGCCAATTTCTTCGGCAAATGCCTTCCTCCATTGTTGGCATTTGACTCCAAATTCCGGGTAGCAATTTTGGAAATACATTCTCTGATTCCCGTGAAAATAATTTAAGTTGGTAGAATCATTCAAGCTGGCCAGTTGTGTCATCGAAAAAAATATGTTTGCTACATTAATTAATTGGCATTATATAGATTCATATTATTATTTGAGGTCCACCCTTTTGACTGCCATTATGTGTTTTCTAAGAGATTCACATGCATTTATGACAGCCAACAGCACATTGATTGATAATAATTATCAAAAAAGGTATTCAACCTCCTTCGCTTAGAATATTTCCGCCTGTTTGTGTTTTCGCTTAGAATAATTCCGCCTGTTTTGTGTTTTCGCTTAGAATAATTCCGCCTGTTTGTGTTTTCGCTTAGAATAATTCCGCCTGTTTGTGTTTTCGCTTAGAATAATTCCGCCTGTTTGTGTTTTCGCTTAGAATAATTCCGCCTGTTTTGTGTTTTCGCTTAGAATAATTCCGCCTGTTTTGTGTTTTCGCTTAGAATAATTCCGCCTGTTTTGTAATTTCGCTTAGAATAATTCCGCCTGTTTTTTGTTTTCGCTTAGAATAATTCCGCCTGTTTTGTGTTTTAGCTTAGAATAATTCCGCCTGTTTTTTGTTTTCACTTAGAATAATTCCGCCTGTTTTGTGTTTTAGCTTAGAATAATTCCGCCTGTTTTTTGTTTTCACTTAGAATAATTCCGCCTGTTTTGTGTTTTAGCTTAGAATAATTCCGCCTGTTTTTTGTTTTCACTTAGAATAATTCCGCCTGTTTTGTGTTTTAGCTTAGAATAATTCCGCCTGTTTTTTGTTTTCGCTTAGAATAATTCCGCCTGTTTTGTGTTTTAGCTTAGAATAATTCCGCCTGTTTTTTGTTTTCACTTAGAATAATTCCGCCTGTTTTGTGTTTTAGCTTAGAATAATTCCGCCTGTTTTTTGTTTTCGCTTAGAATAATTCCGCCTGTTTTGTGTTTTAGCTTAGAATAATTCCGCCTGTTTTTTGTTTTCACTTAGAATAATTCCGCCTGTTTTGTGTTTTAGCTTAGAATAATTCCGCCTGTTTGTGTTTTCGCTTAGAATAATTCCGCCTGTTTGTGTTTTCGCTTAGAATAATTCCGCCTGTTTTGTGTTTTCGCTTAGAATAATTCCGCCTGTTTTGTGTTTTCGCTTAGAATAATTCCGCCTGTTTTGTAATTTCGCTTAGAATAATTCCGCCTGTTTTTTGTTTTCGCTTAGAATAATTCCGCCTGTTTTGTAATTTCGCTTAGAATAATTCCGCCTGTTTTTTGTTTTCGCTTAGAATAATTCCGCCTGTTTTGTGTTTTAGCTTAGAATAATTCCGCCTGTTTTGTGTTTTCGCTTAGAATAATTCCGCCTGTTTTGTAATTTCGCTTAGAATAATTCCGCCTGTTTTTTGTTTTCGCTTAGAATAATTCCGCCTGTTTTGTGTTTTAGCTTAGAATAATTCCGCCTGTTTTTTGTTTTCACTTAGAATAATTCCGCCTGTTTTGTGTTTTAGCTTAGAATAATTCCGCCTGTTTTTTGTTTTCACTTAGAATAATTCCGCCTGTTTTGTGTTTTAGCTTAGAATAATTCCGCCTGTTTTTTGTTTTCACTTAGAATAATTCCGCCTGTTTTGTGTTTTAGCTTAGAATAATTCCGCCTGTTTTTTGTTTTCGCTTAGAATAATTCCGCCTGTTTTGTGTTTTAGCTTAGAATAATTCCGCCTGTTTTTTGTTTTCACTTAGAATAATTCCGCCTGTTTTGTGTTTTAGCTTAGAATAATTCCGCCTGTTTTTTGTTTTCGCTTAGAATAATTCCGCCTGTTTTGTGTTTTAGCTTAGAATAATTCCGCCTGTTTTTTGTTTTCACTTAGAATAATTCCGCCTGTTTTGTGTTTTAGCTTAGAATAATTCCGCCTGTTTTTTGTTTAATTCCGCCTGTTTTGTGTTTTAGCTTAGAATAATTCCGCCTGTTTTTTGTTTTCGCTTAGAATAATTCCGCCTGTTTTGTGTTTTAGCTTAGAATAATTCCGCCTGTTTTTTGTTTTCACTTAGAATAATTCCGCCTGTTTTGTGTTTTAGCTTAGAATAATTCCGCCTGTTTTTTGTTTTCACTTAGAATAATTCCGCCTGTTTTGTGTTTTAGCTTAGAATAATTCCGCCTGTTTTTTGTTTTCACTTAGAATAATTCCGCCTGTTTTGTGTTTTAGCTTAGAATAATTCCGCCTGTTTTTTGTTTTCACTTAGAATAATTCCGCCTGTTTTGTGTTTTAGCTTAGAATAATTCCGCCTGTTTTTTGTTTTCACTTAGAATAATTCCGCCTGTTTTGTGTTTTAGCTTAGAATAATTCCGCCTGTTTTTTGTTTTCACTTAGAATAATTCCGCCTGTTTTGTGTTTTAGCTTAGAATAATTCCGCCTGTTTTTTGTTTTCGCTTAGAATAATTCCGCCTGTTTTTTGTTTTCACTTAGAATAATTCCGCCTGTTTTGTGTTTTAGCTTAGAATAATTCCACCTGTTTTGTGTTTTCGCTTAGAATAATTCCGCCTGTTTGTGTTTTCGCTTAGAATTATTCCGCCTGTTTTGTGTTTTCGCTTAAAATAATTCCTCTCTATTTAGTATTTACGGTCTTCGAAATAAAAACAAATATTTGGAAAAAAAACTAATTGATCGGAATAAAAAATAAAATATTTAAAAAAACACAGGATAACATAAAAACATTTTAAAACAAAAATGCAAAAAATTAGCTTATCTTAAAAAATTGTTTTTAATTTTATAAAATAGATTCTGCAAGGATCAAAACGAATTCCGTACACTTGAAGAAGCTTTGGCTAAAAACCAAACTGAATTGAAAGATTGGAATCTTTTGACAATTGTGCGCGATCCAATTGAGCGTTTCTTGTCCGGATATATTGATAAATGTTTGAAGTTGGCAAAATTGTCAATTACAAATTTGTTAAAAATAATCAATTTCAGTGAAGCAAATAAAACATCCTCTTTTCGCCGAATAATTTGCTACAATTGTGGAACAAATTTACCGTGTTTTATTCGTCGACAATTCCGGAGGGCACAAATATTTGCAGAGCGAAGAGGCCGCCCACGAATTTATTGGATCTTTGAGGACATTCATTTTTTCCCTCAAAATTTGCAAGTCAAAGACCGTGGAGTAATCCGAATTGTTTCCGATTATATTTTAGAATCAAAATTAATCAAAGATTGAATCAATTTTGATTTTTTAGTATCAAATTAAAAAGCAGACTTTTGGCTATTAAATAATATTAATTTTATTTAAATTGGTTCAAAATTGAAGAAATTATGCCTAAAAATAAATAAAAATTTAAGAAATCCATTGCAAGGTAATTTTAAATAATTCTTTGGCCATAACTCCGCCATTTCTGAACCAATTTAAATAAAATTACCTAATATAATTTAATAGCCAAAAGTCTTCTCTTTCATTGGATAACAAAATTACCATAATTTAGTACTTGATTTCTTATTTTAAACGGCGACAATTATCCATATCCCTCAAATTTCCCTTATTCTTTATTCCACAGGCATTGCCAATTCCATTCAAATTTTGCCCATTTCCACCTCATCCATTTTGGAGAAACAGCCGATGACCGTGCCAAAATGCATTCCGAATTGATTGAATGGCTTCGGGCCAAGGGTGTACCCGAAAAATTGCTTCAAACAATTCAAAGGCAAATATCCCATCGACAAACTGGCCATTCAACCAAGGAAGAACCAATTCGACAAATATTAAGGCAAAAATTGTTAGGCAACAAGGAATTGAAGAGGATGCTTCTTCGGATGTTCTATTATGATTATGTCCTTTTTGGCTTACCATTTGGGCATTTAATTGATTAATAAATTTTAATTTTGTTAATATTTTTCGGTTAAATTTTATTTTTTCACAATATTTTTATTAAATAAAATACAAAATTTTTCCAATAAATGCGTGATTCTTTATATTTATAGACTTTTTAATCATAATATTGGGAAAAAGGAGATTAAAATAATTAATATTAAATAAATCAAAATAATTAAGAAATTAATTTGCAAAAAATCCATAAAATAGGTAGATGAGAAAGGCAGATTAATTTAATTAAAAAGTTGAAAGAACTGTGGGCTTTTAGGGCAAATTAAAAGAATGGAAATTAAATATTGGGAATTTTGGTAATGCGCAAAATATTAGAAATTATTCTCTATTCATTATTCCACTGGCTGGCATTAACATCGTCCACAAGTTGCCCGACATTCTTTGTTCACCAATGTTTGATACTTGAAATCATTGCAGAAACGTTTGAGTTTGTCGCAGAATTGGCCTAAATTTTGGATGGAAACATTTACCCAATTAAATGTTCCCTCATTTCCTTATTAATCGCAACTTGTTGCGGTTTACAATAACTATAATCAAAGAATGAACCAATTTCGGAGATTTTTATTTTTTATATATCAAATTAAAGAGCAGACTTTTGGCTATCAAATAATATTAATTTTAATTAAATTTATTCAAAAGTGATGGAGATGTACACCAATGAAAATTTTTCCAATCCATAATAAAGATCCTTTTAAATGGTTTTTGGGCATGCATCAATTTTAAACCAAATTAATAAAATTAAGATTTTTATAGCCAATATTCTATTCTTTAATTTGATACAAAAATTATCAAAATTGGATCCATTCCTTGATGAGTTAGTTTCAATTCTTGATTAGTTATTATAAACGAATCAAATTAGCCCTGCGACAAGTTGGGCTTTCCCCATTGGACTTGCCTCGATCCAGGCACGGACCCATCAACAAAGAGTGATGCCGTGAATGATGATCGGAGGCGGGGTGGTCTTGTAGGAAATCGGATCGGGATGGTGGCGGCAAATCCATTTGAGCTGCACAAATTTTCGTGGCCAAAAGGAATGGCACTAGCAAGGAAATGATGACGGCCTTCCATCCGAAAGGCAATGGCCGATACCGCATTTTTGATTGTTGCTCAATGCTGAAAGAGGACATATGAATATGAATTGAAAGAACAAAGAAGATTGCCCCAAAAATTATGATCTTTCAGAGTCTGGAATAGGGTGAATGGTGATTTGAATTAAAATTGGTAATTTAATTTGGCATCGAAAATTGTTGAGTTAAATGCGTGAATGTTTTCCCTTTCTAGACTGTTGGTCAAACTACTTTTAATATTCGCTAAAATGTATTTTCCCTTTCCGGAAAATGTTCGCCAAAATGTGTTTTTCCTTTCCGGAAAATATTCGCCAAAATGTGTTTTCCCTTTCCGGAAAATGTTCGCCAAAATGTGTTTTCCCTTTCCGGAAAATGTTCGCCAAAATGTGTTTTTTCCTTTCCGGAAAATGTTCGCCAAAATGTGTTTTCCCTTTCCGGAAAATGTTCGCCAAAATGTGTTTTCCCTTTCCGGAAAATGTTCGCCAAAATGTGTTTTCCCTTTCCGGAAAATGTTCGCCAAAATGTGTTTTTACTTTCCGGAAAATGTTCGCCAAAATGTGTTTTCCCTTTCCGGAAAATGTTCGCCAAAATGTGTTTTTACTTTCCGGAAAATGTTCGCCAAAATGTGTTTTCCCTTTCCGGAAAATGTTCGCCAAAATGTGTTTTCCCTTTCCGGAAAATGTTCGCCAAAATGTGTTTTCCCTTTCCGGAAAATGTTCGCCAAAATGTGTTTTTACTTTCCGGAAAATGTTCGCCAAAATGTGTTTTGTTTTTGCTTTCCGGAAAATGTTCGCCAAAATGTGTTTTCTCTTACCGGAAAATGTTCGCCAAAATTAATCAAATTAGAAGATTGTCATTCCACCGAATACCCTTATGAATACAAATAAAAAAGAGTTCTGATAAAAAACCTAGCTAATAAAATTGTTATACCCTGATGTGAGGCAAATTTTATGATTTATATACCTTGAACCAGAGGACAGAAAATTGTTGATAATTTATTGATGATTGCAATTTTCACCAAAATAAAAAGAATTTTGGGAATAAAAACGAAAGAATTAAAGTCAAAAAAGAATTTAGAGAGCAGCAGGAAAAGGAAGTATAGGATTGAATGGCCACAAAATTTGTGTGCACTTTTTTCGCCGCCGAAAGAATCGTTTCTATCCATCCAACCGGTCGGTCGCGCAAAAGTCTGGGGGCGTCGGTGGAAGTGGCCATCGTCCACTTTCATTTCGCCTCAAAAAGCCTCCTCCTCCAAATCGGCGCCCCATCTTTTGTTTGTTTTTGTTCTTCCTTCGGCCAATATATATGGGCCAGTTTCTTTTGGAGGAAAAGTAGTGGTTGGAGGAGGAAATGTGAATAGAATAGGGAGGATTTGATCCCTAGGCCGAAAAAATTTCTTCCTTTTTCCGCCCCGATTAATCCATCAACACAAAAAAAATAATCATTTTGTTGCTTTCCGGCCTATTTTTGGGACCGCAATTTTTTGATAATCTCCTTTCCGGGTCCCATTCCATGGATGATCCAATGGTCAATAAATTTTAGTTGAAGCCAAAATTATTCTGGTCTGACCAAATTTTTCCTTGGAAAAAATGACAAATTTTTACGAATTTGAACAATGAAAAAATGTGAAAATCAATTAAAATTTCATAGAAATTTTTAGTTGGATTTTAAATTGAAAAATTAAATTATCACGACCATTTTTGAGACACATTTTTGATAAGCTGCTTAAGTGTAGATCCTACCGAAATCCAAAATTCATGTGGATGGAATCTTCGAATGAATTGGCCAAAATGGTTATAGCCAAAGGGTGAAAATTGCCCCATTTTTGGCATATTTTGCCTTATTTTTTGGTCATATTTTTTGTGCCATTTCCAATAAAACCCTATTAATTCTTTTGCCAATCATCTAATCTCGAATCATGGCTATATAATGAGTATAAAATTTTGGAAAAATGAACACTAATTTTCATTAAAAATTGATTTAATTTTGGAGCAAAATTCTAGCCATCCCTTTTCAACTAATTTACCTCTATTTTTGGTCATAATTTGTGCAATTTCCAATCAAATCTATTAATTCTTTCTTTAATCGGGTGATCTAATCCAGAAGCCAGAACTTTATAATGGTCCAAATTTGCCAAAAAGATTAACATTAATTTTCATTTATAAATTTGATTTTTTTTTCCAAAATTTGAGCCATCCCCGTCCAATAAATTTACCTCCAGTCCAATAGGAATGGCGGCCCACAACCGTGCAATTCGTGCCGACAAAGCATGGAGGCATCCCAAAAATGGGGGAATTGGCCGGTGTGACGGTGCCATTTCGGGCATGACAATGCATTTTCAGCCAAAAACGATCGCCCGGCTCTTGATGGAAGCAGAAGGCTGCGGGAAATTTGTTAGAATTTTGGAAAATTTGGGGAAATTTTTACCATTGGATGTATGGAAAAGATGGCAAAATCCGAGTACGGCCAGAATGAGCAAAAAAATGGACGAATTATTGGTTGAAAATGACATTGCAATTTTCAATGTAAAATGGTCAATTTTTGGGAAAATTTATTAAGGAATTGGATATATTTGATCTGGAATAGTCAATTTTTTTGATAAATTACCCTAAAATCTCTTTCAATTCCCCACCCTCTAATAATTTTCCACCTTCTATTTTTGAGGACCCAAAACTCTTAATAGGGCAAATTTACATAGTTCCCCAAAAAACTCTACAAAATCTGCTCTAATTTATTTATAAATTTCCACAAATTGAGGGGTTAAACCCTTATTTTTCCTTATTTTTGATTCGGCTGAAAATATTACACCTTGGGGTATGTATAAAAAGAGGTTTTGCGGTAATTGAAAATTGAATAAGTATATGTAATATGAATGGTCAATTTTTGGGAAATTAATTAAATTTTTAATTATATTTGATAGAGGATAAAATAATAACCACCGAAAGAACACCGTATAGCGTATAGGATCCATGAATGAGCCCCGAAGGAAAATGATTGCAAAATCTTAATGTGGAATTTGTTGAAAATATAAAAAATGAAAATTGGGAGAATTTAGAAGCGCAATTATCCGTGAAAATGTGGAAATGGCATGGAGGATTTCAACAGCAGATAAAAAATATGTGGTGAATCATCAACGCATCTTATTTTGCTCATTTTATGTAGAAAAAAAGTTGTAAGTGCTGTTTTTGTGGTGAATGTTCTAAAATTTGATTTTTGGTTTGGTCGGTTTGGTTAAGAAGGGTGGGGGGGGGGCAGAACAACAAGGAAGAAGGGTTTTCAAGGGCGGCTGGCAGTAAAAATTGGAACTGAAATGGATAATATGTTGGATCATAGCTGGCGGCCTCCTTTCTCAATATATCGTTGTTGGCTCTTCATTTCCCCTTTAACATCCACATCCACCTTCATCGTATATTTCTTATAAAAATGAAGTTTGAACCATGTCTCCACCACTCCCCATGACCCATGTCCTTCTGCGGTGGGAATTGGCCTGTACAAAACAATAAAGGAAGCAACCCATTCCCTTTTTTCAAAAAAGCAACCATCATTTTCCTTTTGGTTTTTTCCATTTGTGAAAAAGACAAACAGCAAAAGTAAAAAACATAAAATGCAACAATAAAAATGATGAAAATTTATATAAAATTGGAAATTTTGAAAGTGGAAATTAAATGTTGTGTAATGTATATGTAGGGTGTAGGCCATTCAAATGCCAAAATGTCCACTGTGATTTCGGAATCACAAAGAAAGAATAAACAATAAACAAAATTTGCTCTTGTTGGTAGACTTCTATTTTTTAGCCAAATATTTTTTGTTGTTTACGCCTTACCGAAAAGGTGGATATTTGTTTTGTTTGTTCAAAAAAAAAAAAAATGTTGCATTATATTAAATGGGAAAAATAAGGAGAGGATATAAAATAGTTTGATTTATTAAGAGTAGGCCTAGATACGGTACACTAAAAAATTAAATTTATGATTGAAACTCAAAAATTACAATTTTTCGGATGAAATACAATTTTACTTAATAAAACACAAAAATTAAAACTTAGTCAACCAGGCGGAATTATTTAAAACTTAGTCAAACAGGCGGAATTATTTAAAACTTAGTCAACCAGGCGGAATTATTTAAAACTTAGTCAAACAGGCGGAATTATTTAAAACTTAGTCAACCAGGCGGAATTATTTAAAACTTAGTCAAACAGGCGGAATTATTTAAAACTTAGTCAACCAGGCGGAATTATTTAAAACTTAGTCAAACAGGCGGAATTATTTAAAACTTAGTCAAACAGGCGGAATTATTTAAAACTTAGTCAAACAGGTGGAATTATTTAAAACTTAGTCAACCAGGCGGAATTATTTAAAACTTAGTCAAACAGGCGGAATTATTTAAAACTTAGTCAAACAGGCGGAATTATTTAAAACTTAGTCAAACAGGTGGAATTATTTAAAACTTAGTCAACCAGGCGGAATTATTTAAAACTTAGTCAACCAGGCGGAATTATTTAAAACTTAGTCAAACAGGCGGAATTATTTAAAACTTAGTCAAACAGGCGGAATTATTTAAAACTTAGTCAACCAGGCGGAATTATTTAAAACTTAGTCAAACAGGCGGAATTATTTAAAACTTAGTCAACCAGGCGGAATTATTTAAAACTTAGTCAAACAGGCGGAATTATTTAAAACTTAGTCAAACAGGCGGAATTATTTAAAACTTAGTCAAACAGGCGGAATTATTTAAAACTTAGTCAACCAGGCGGAATTATTTAAAACTTAGTCAACCAGGCGGAATTATTTAAAACTTAGTCAACCAGGCGGAATTATTTAAAACTTAGTCAAACAGGCGGAATTATTTAAAACTTAGTCAAACAGGCGGAATTATTTAAAACTTAGTCAATCAGGCGGAATTATTTAAAACTTAGTCAACCAGGCGGAATTATTTAAAACTTAGTCAATCAGGCGGAATTATTTAAAACTTAGTCAACCAGGCGGAATTATTTAAAACTTAGTCAACCAGGCGGAATTATTTAAAACTTAGCCACCAGGCGGAATTATTTAAAACTTAGTCAACCAGGCGGAATTATTTAAAACTTAGTCAAACAGGCGGAATTAATTCTTTCCGGAATTAAACACAGAAATAAGTTCAATAAAATTCAAAAAAAAAATAAACTTCTCTTTCTTTTCGCAACAATATCCACATAATGCATAATCATCATCATCAGGTATTTAATTTCATATTCCATTTCCTAAGAATATGCAAATTTAATTCCTCTATCTTTTTTTCAATGCAAAATTCACCTTTGACCCTAGCTGAACTCCTTGTTGTTTTCGTTCCATTTTTTCCTTTTTATTCTTTAGGCAATTTCCTTCTCCATTGTCAAATGAAAAAGAGGAAATTATATGCGACTTTTGAAGCCAATCTCCGCTGCATTTTAACAATAAGGCCAAGAGGCATTGTTCCGTCCGTCTGTTTTTGCATTTGATTTTGAGTCCGTGCCATATTTTTCCGTTTTCCTCGAATTTGGCATTGAAATTGGAGACGAATTGAAAAAAAATGGAAAGGGAAGAGAAGAGGGTGGCATATTCATATTTAGAGGAAAAGCAAATTTGAAGAAGTCGACGAGAAAAACAGATATAACATTAAGGAAAAAAGTTGACAATTTTACATGGGAAATCGTCTACTCTGAACATAATTTTATTCTCCTAACAAGCCAAAATAAGAGGCAATAGGCAATCGTTTTATTATCAACCAAGTTCATCATATCAATATGAATTTCTAATCCATAAAGCTATCCCCTCAAAACTTTGTTATGGCCAAAATTATATGGCCATAAAATAATATAATTTTTTGACCCAAAAAGTTTCCTGTAAATTCAGCATTTTTGTGAAATTAAATACTGAAGCAAATCTTATTAGTATTTAATTTAGCTCTTTACTTTTAAATGTAGAAATTCGCGCATCAAACGTGATTCTTGATGCGTTTCGATATTTCCAACTTAATTTGCATTTCTTCCAACATTGGAAAACTCTAAAATGCAGAAAAAAAATGCGCAAAGAAATAGCACAAACAAAAAATGGATTCATCCTCAACGGCAATTTGAGTAAATGTAGTTGGGAAAATCCAAGGACATTGGAAGATAGGGAAGGGCCAAAGTTGCCGCCTCGAGCGGGATTTTGTGCCGTGAAAATAAAAATTAATCGATTTCGCGTCATCTCCCAGCCCGAGAAATGCAAATAAGTCTTCCTTCCTGTATTCTGTGTGGAATGTGGATTTGGATGGATTTGTTGGCCATTGGCCTTTTTCTGCTGAAAAAAAGTTGGACTCCACCGTCAATGATGGATGGCCAAAATACGTGCCAATGGCCGTTCCTTTTCCCATTTTTGGGTCAAAAATGCATTGGCTCCTTTCACGGATGATCATTATCATTATTCATTTTGGAAGTTAGGACCACCCAAAAATAGGGAAAAATATTTAATTTGCCAAAAAAAACACTGAATTTGCAGAAAACTTTTCGCATTGGCTGAGAAATAATCTTTTTCAAGACAGAATAAATTAATCGATTTTGCGCCATCCTCCCCCTTCCCACACCAATAAATGCAAATAATGATGGATTTGTTGGCCACTGGCTTTTTTCTGCTGTTAAAAAAAGTTGGATTCCACCGTCAATGATGGATGGCCAAAAATGCTAGAAATGACTGGCAGCAAAAAATGATGCTTGCCAATTCCTTTTTTTGGACTCAAAATTCGTTCCTTTCATGCGGATGATCATTATTCATTTGGACCATCCAAAAAATATGGAGGCCATGTTATTTTGGCCTTAACAAAATGTTGAGGGGGACTTGTGTTTGGTTAGAACACATATTAGCACTCGGAGCATAGGAATTCAAAAGTTTAATTTGGCCAAATTATATATGGCCTTAAATGGTATTTTCCATAGTTTTCGGCAAATTAAATAATATCCGATAATTATAATTATGTTTTACGGTGATTTTCTCCTTCAAATTTTCAACAATTTTTCCTTCCCCCTTCCATTTTCCTTTAATGTTTCCAAAAATTGCCTCCTTTTTGCTATATTTTCTTGAAATTATAAAATTTTTATGAGCAAATGCAGTAAAAAGCTCAAGCAGCCTTCTAATTTTCCAACATTTCTGGAGACAAAATTGCCAGTCGAACAAAGGAGTCAGCCAAATGAAAATTGGCAAAAAAATGAATGCGCACGCTTTCCCTTTCCGTCACTTTGAATAAGCTTTAAAAAATAAGAAAAACTTGGCCAAAAGAGCAGAAAGCATCGACCCTAAAATTCATAAGAGAAAAAAAAATTGGCAATTGCGGGTAATAAATTCTCCATTTTTTTATACAAATTATCCAATTACGAAAAAAAATTGACAAAATTTGTTGCATATTCTTCATTAAATTTAGGAAATTTTCTAATTTTGGTACTTCTTAATTATCCGTACCTAGATTTTTTTTTGAATGAAGAGTCCTCCTATAGGCGATTACTGATTGGTTAGGGTTACGGATACATGAGATGATAACCCTATACCGGATGATCCGTGGGGGTTACCTTATATTTCCATCTTGTGACCCAAAAAAATCTACCCACATATAACTAGGAAGCACCCCTAATTTTTCTTAGCATATCCCTCGATTTTAGTTGGCTT
Organism: Pratylenchus scribneri; assembly: GCA_030063045.1. Classification (NCBI taxonomy): domain Eukaryota; kingdom Metazoa; phylum Nematoda; class Chromadorea; order Rhabditida; family Pratylenchidae; genus Pratylenchus; species Pratylenchus scribneri. The sequence continues at coordinate 374,731 of JAQSEB010000185.1, read as the reverse complement.
TTTGGGCCTCCAAAACCACATTTTTTCCAATTTTCTTCCTCTGGAAGGAATGCACATTTCCATGTCCAAATTCATTCAATTCCTTTTTTTCCCTTTTCAATTCAATGATTTCTTCATACACCAATAATCCTCCCACATCCCATATCCCATTGTGTCCAATATCCCATTCATTGGGTTTGGCTGGGTGGTCTTTTATTAAATTTATTTCCATCTCAATTCATAATTCATTTCACATTTGACCACCCACTTTTTTTTTCAATTTCCATGCATTAAATTCTACATTGTTTCCTTTGTTAGAATTTGCTTTTTATATTAGAAAAAGGTGGAATTGTTTTAGGCCATAAAACTTGGCAAAATACGGTTCCAATTTTAATAATTAAACTTTCTCTTGCCTGATAAACCAGAGCATAACTTAGTTAAATTCAATTGATATTAAAATGCATTTCCAATTCTAATTTGTTGGCGTTCAATTTTTGTACATTTTGATGGAATTTATGCCTAAAGCCTAAATATAAAATGACGAAATTGATGGAAAGAGGAAATGATCATAAAAAGGATATAAAAATTTTATTTTGCGTGCCAACTTTGCCAAATTCATCATCCAATTAAAAAATAATATGATATTATTTTTTAAATACTTATGAATGTCGCGCACCAAAAATGGCAAAAAATTGCCATAAATAATTAAGAAAATATGAAGAAAATTTTGTAGAAAATACCATGCATTTTATGGATTGGATATATGCGCCTAATTTAGAAGGGAAAATTACCATTTTTAGTGCATTGGATTCATCCAAATTTGGATGGAACATCATTTATTCTGCGCAATTATTCCTCTCGATTTTATAATATCCTCAATTCCCGCGGGGAAGAATGTCTATTGAAAGTGGGAAAAAATGCCTTAGCAAAAGGAAAACGTAGAAAGAATGGGTGGGAAATATGAATGAATGGCCAACATTTGCGCGAATTGGCCAAAAGGATGTGTAAATCATGGCATAATATTTATGTTAATGTAAGACAGGGAATTAGTAAATTTGCACTTTTGTTTACATTAGCTTAATAATATTTTAAATATTCCTAAAATGAATTCAAAATTCACTCCAAAATTCTAATAAGGGAATTTAAAAAAAATGCTAGACTCTTTTTTCCCTCCAAATAAGTTCCCTGAAAATTTGTAATTTTTTAAAATTTTCCTTCTTTGGAATTTTTGATGACCCATGTCATATAACAAAAATAAATTTTTTCTAATATTTTTTACTTTTGTTTGTCTATAATTTCATTCAACATTTTACGGAATTAGAAAATTATTATTTATGCAAAAATTAGAAATATGAATTTTGTCATTTTCTTTAAGTCATATTAATTTATTTTATTTTCGAAGATCATCGAAAAATATATAAAATGCGCAACAAATTTTTCACATTTACCCAAGGGAATTCTACGCCAAAATTTGCGTAGGCATTCAATCCAAAATTTCACCCAAAATGTTTTATTTTTGGCCTCAAAATTTTTGATGGCATCTTTCCTTTGCGGAGGCGCGTTGCCTTCCAATTTCCGGCTGGAGCCGTCATTTCCCTTCCTCGATTTTATGGCATTTTTTGGGGTCAAAGTGTTCTACGACTTTGGGGAAATGGCCCCTTTGGCACAATGGATTTTTTGATTGAATTTCGGACCCCAGAAAACTAACAAAAAATAATGATGGATTGGAATGAAATCCATAAATAAAAGTGGAAAAAAAATTAAAAATTTATTTATTTTTTTTTCTGCGTTTCGAGGACATTTCACAAATAAATATATTCATTTATTTTTTTTTATTTTGACCTTTAGAAAACATGCGGAATTATTCTAGCGAAAACACAAAACAGGCGGAATAATTCTAAGCGAAAACACAAACAGGCGGAATTATTCTAAGCGAAAACATAAACAGGCGGAATTATTCTAATCGAAAACACAAACAGGCGGAATTATTCTAAGCGAAAACGCAAACAGGCGGAATTATTCTAAGCGAAAACACAAAACAGGCGGAATTATTCTAAGCGAAAACACAAAACAGGCGGAATTATTCTAATCGAAAACACAAAACAGGCGGAATTATTCTAATCGAAAACACAAAACAGGCGGAATTATTCTAATCGAAAACACAAACAGGCGGAATTATTCTAAGCGAAAACACAAACAGGCGGAATTATTCTAAGCGGAAACACAAAACAGGCGGAATTATTCTAATCGAAAACACAAACAGGCGGAATTATTCTAAGCGAAAACACAAACAGGCGGAATTATTCTAAGCGAAAACACAAAACAGGCGGAATTATTCTAATCGAAAACACAAAACAGGCGGAATTATTCTAATCGAAAACACAAACAGGCGGAATTATTCTAAGCGAAAACACAAAAAGGCGGAATTATTCTAAGCGAAACACAAAAAAGGCGGAATTAATTCTTTCCTGTTAAATTAAAACTTTTAGAAACTAGGCGGGATTAATTTGAGAAAATTTCCCCATCAATGATGATCTTTGCATTCAGCAACATTGGTCTTATTCTTCTTTATTCCAATCTAATTTTAGCCATTTTTTGCAAACACTTTTAATGGTGCCATCCTTTGAATGAAATGAATGGATACTTTTGGACATAAATGTCATCAAAACCAAGAAATTGGGAGAAATTAATTGCTCATACATAAATGTTGATGGATGAATTTAGTTTTTGGCTCTCCAAACATATCTAAATTTAGCCTCTATTTTTTTGTTTAGTAATTTATCTCCCATTTCCTGTGCCCGGTTTTTTGCCCTTTTTGTCGGCTTTTTGCACCTTTTAATTCCAAGAAAATCATTTGAGGACCTTCCCTTATGGACCCATCCTTCAGGCAAAATCAATTTCAACCCAATTAGCGGCTTTTTCTCCCCATCGATCCCCCTTCGAATTTTCCTCTCATTTTTGCACCCATTAGAAGAACAATTGTTCCCTATACCCAAGGGATTCCTGTAAAGTCCCTTTCAAATGCCGCCAATTTTTTTTATATTGTGGCTTTTTTGTTCACACTTTTTTGGCCACTTTTGATGATGATGCCTTTGCCCTTCATCATTCATCATTCATTAACCTTTTGCCTTTATTTTTCACCGAATAATCTGACAAAAATGTCAAAAAAATATTAAAGAGCCATCAAAAAGTTCATCGTTAAAAATTCATTTCAGTCTTAGAAAATTGGCTTTGACGAAATTTCCGCCGTCTAGGCTAACAAAATTCACCGAAAAAATCCTTTTTGACGGCTTTCGGATTTCTGATAATTGTCCAAAAAAATCAGCAGGTGGCAATAAAGCCACATTTGATTTAATTGACTTGCTTCCTTTCTATTAATTCAATCAACAAAAATCACTCGAGAAATAAAAATAAACACATCAAAAATCATTTTCCTCACCCATATTCCTTCCGTATCCGTCAATTCATTTCAATTTTAAGTCAAGCCGTCTGAATGCTCATTCGGTTATGAAATTTTTAAATCCTACAATCCGTCAGACGAAAATTCATACAAAAAAGCAGGTAAAAAATGGGAAATTCATTTTAAAATTCAACAAATAAGAAATTAGGTTTAATTAATTTAAATTCAATCACTTTAAAATTTATTTTTCCCTTTTTAAAATCCAAAATAATCGCCTTTTTCTGATGAACAAAACTGCCTGCCAGAGCTCAGAGCTCCTCTTATTTAAATTACATCATTTGCCTATCAATCACAAAAAAAATATTCTTCCAATCATTCATTGTCAATCCAACTTTTCTGACCATATCCATTTTTGGTCATTCATCTCTAAATTTCCATGGAAATGAAAAAATGATGCGCCTTCTTCTCAATTTCCCCTCATCAATCACATTTTGCACCCTCAACACAAAAACATTTTCGGTGCATTCCACCCATCCATCTTCAAACTCTCATCGGCACGGGCACCAGCCGATGCCCACTGCACATTTTTGCCACCCATCAAAAAAAAAACTTTTTGATGCCCCATTTTTGGCCCACTCTATTTTTTTTGTTGTTCCCTCGGGGGAATTCACTGTGCCCTCCCTTTTTGGGGTGGTTGTTCCTCCTGGGTCTGACGAATATGTTCAGCAGGCCTTCAAAAGATGACCTCCACTCCTTCATGTCATCATTCCCTTCAAATATGTATCCTCCATGCCAAATCCAATTTTCAATGATGCTTGTTATCCCCTTTCCCCACCCTTAAATATGTTTGAATTCTGCAAGGGACATTTCGGTGGTATCATTTCTGTACCTGGACCCTTATTTGGGCCATACATAGCTTAACGAGGCAATAGCCAATCTAGGAAGGCGATATACCATTATAAAGCCAAAAATGTCCTCTAAAAAGTGGCTAATGTTCATCCATTCCCTTTTCCCCCACCCTTAAATATATTTCGCAAGGGACATTTCAATGCTCTAATTTCATTACCTGGGCCATCTTTTCTCTATATCCCAACGAAGCATAATCCAATCCAGGAAGCCGATATACCATTTGAAAGCCAAAAGTATCCTCTACAATATGGCTTATTTGAATTTATTAAATTTATAAGGAAAGTTACACATCCTTTGAATATAATGAATCCAAATTTTTGAAGAAAAGTCGCCTCTTTTATAAATTGTTTTAAGTTTTCAAAATATTAGTTAAGCCACTTTTTAGAGGACATTTAGCGCTTTTAAATGGCATATAGCCTTCCTGAATTGGTTACTTCCTTGTTGAGCTATGGCCAAAAGAAATGGTCCAGTTTCTGTTAAACTCCGAATTGGATGGTCCCCAAATATTCTCCCACTTTCCCCTTCAATATTCAAATCCAACCCATCACCGGCAATATGACAAATTTCCCCTCCATTTTCATTGGCTTCAAGCGAAACTTTATCCGGGCCCATTCCCCTCATCCCCTCCCCCCAGCCTTCATCCAATTCCTCGTGCCGAAAACCAACCGTCAAACGAGGCCATAAATTCACGCATTGCTTCGGTGCTAGTGGGCCCACCAATTCGATGCCATCCCAAAAAGCCCCCTCTCAAAAATGGCCACAAATAATTGTGTGTACGTTTGTTGTTCCAGACAAAAAAAGGGAAGGAAAGAGGAGCGGCAATTTTTTGATTGGATTGAACGACGGCACATTTTCCCCACTCCCTTTTCTTCCTCTTTATTACCCCAAACGGCACATTTTACACGCAAATAAATTTAAATTTGTTTGCCCATCAATTTTTTTGGCGATTCGGCTTCAAATTCGTTCTTCGGCCAACCGACCAAAATTCGGCCAACCAAAATTTTGATTCTGTTCCAAAAAATCGCTGCAAAAATTTGATTCCCATTCTTTTATTGCTGGACTGAAAAACAAACAAACCAAAACTTTTGGCCTCTCCAAATTATTTTTGGCATTTGGCCGTATCCAATTAAAGCCCAAAACAAGAAGAAGGTGGGGCATTTTGGATGGAATTGCCAATGGATTCAGCAATGACAACGATGGCAACTGCAGGGGAGACGGATGAGGCCGAGGACCTTTTGGTGTTGGCCGAGAGTCCCGGCATTATTCCATTCTTTCCCAGGTTCACACCCAAAAACAAGGGAAAATTCATCCAATATTCTCTCATTTCTTTCCTCTAAATCTGTTCCTTATTTTATCCATTTTGGCGTCGAAATCTGTTCCTTATTTTATCCATTTTGGCACAATTTATTCCCTAGAATTTACATATTTTCCCTCTGTTTATTAAAAATAAATTTCCCATTTTTTTTTACTGCCGAATAATTTGTTTCCTCAATTTTTCAGCATTATGGCACTGCAACCGGACAGCGCAGAATTCAATGCTAGTCAATGTAAGAAAAAAGGAGGCAAAGTTGTTAATTATTTAATAAATTTTGGAAGTCACAAAGAAAATATGACTAAATTTTGATCATATAAGCCGTTAAACTCTTAAACTTTCTCAATAATATGGGCTTTTGGGTGTATAAGTGATCCAAATAGTAATTCGGAATAGGTTTAATTTTAAGCACTGAAATCCTGTTGGTAAAATTTTCAAAAAGATAAAAACATTTATGGATGTTTTAAATCCTTCCATGACTCAAATTCATATGCCACTTTTAGGTGGTTTAAAATATTGACATGCGTAAACTGCTCCAGAATCCCTTTTCCTAAATGGATGAAGCCTCAAGGAATTTAGCAAAAATTGAATGAGAAAATGGGAAGGAAAAAGTTATCAGTCAACAATCAACATCAAAAATATTTATTTCATAAAATCATCAAAAATAAAGATTTTCTATTAATTTAAGTCAATGAAATTGGAATAAAATGGATGAAATTTTATTCCAATTTAAATGTCTCTTTGATTTATCCATCTTAATTATCTAAATTGCCCTATATACTTTTTTAGGCATTTGTTCCAATCTCCAACATGAGGACTATTCCCCTTTGTATGCTTGGTTCAACTACATTGTTATTATCATCATGTTGCCTTCATTGTCGGCATTTGGGGTTGTCACAAATTTGGTCAATGTTTTTGGTAAATAGATTCCTTATATGCCTACCCTTATTCCCTCCAAAGTTTATTCCCGGCCTCGAATGCGCAATTCCTCGAATACTTATTTGCTATTTTTGGCCTGTTCCGACTTCTTTGTCGTCCTTACGGGCCTTTTCATCTTCTGGATTGACTCAGCACGTTCTTACATTCCCCAATTGGTTCAGGCACCGTATACTACGGTGAATCAATTTTTCTTTTTCATCTCAATTTTCTATTAAATAGGTTTACACTTTGCCTTTTGGTTATATGGCACAAAGTTGTTCAATTTATTTCACTGTGGCAGCCGCTTTCGATTGTTACGTTTGTGTAAGTAAATTTTGATTTGGGCATTCTGTGAAATATATAATTAAAAATTTCCGGGATGAAACAGAAATAAAAAAACTTTCCGGGATGAAAACAAAAAATTAAAACTTACCGAAAATTAGGCGGAATTATTCTAAGTGGAAACACAAAATAGGTGGTTATTTAAAACTTAGTCAACCAGGCGGAATTATTTAAAACATAGCCAACCAGGCGGAATTATTTAAAACTTAGTCAAACAGGCGGAATTATTTAAAACATAGTCAACCAGGCGGAATTATTTAAAACTTAGTCAACCAGGCGGAATTATTTAAAACTTAGTCAATCAGGCGGAATTATTTAAAACTTAGTCAAACAGGCGGAGTTATTTAAAACTTAGTCAAACAGGCGGAATTATTTAAAACTTAGTCAAACAGGCGGAATTATTTAAAACTTAGTCAAACAGGCGGAATTATTTAAAACTTAGTCAAACAGGCGGAGTTATTTAAAACTTAGTCAAACAGGCGGAATTATTTAAAACTTAGTCAAACAGGCGGAGTTATTTAAAACTTAGTCAAACAGGCGGAATTATTTAAAACTTAGTCAAACAGGCGGAATTATTTAAAACTTAGTCAAACAGGCGGAGTTATTTAAAACTTAGTCAAACAGGCGGAATTATTTAAAACTTAGTCAAACAGGCGGAATTATTTAAAACTTAGTCAAACAGGCGGAATTATTTAAAACTTAGTCAAACAGGCGGAATTATTTAAAACTTAGTCAAACAGGCGGAATTATTTAAAACTTAGTCAAACAGGCGGAATTATTTAAAACTTAGTCAACAGACGGAATAAAAACTTTAAAGAAATGAAATTTTGATTTAAATTAAATGTCAATTTCCATAGGTGTGTTGGCGACGTAAATCCAAGCAGCATTGCACCGTGAGCCGAGCACGTCGCATTGTTGGCGCCATTGCCCTACTCTCGGTTGTCTATAATTCCCTACGTTTTCCACAATTCAATTTGCGCAAATGCATCCATGATGGGAGTGGCGAAATGATTGTGGAAATTTGTCCAACCTCTCTGTTCTTCCGCATCAACACCGCATACAATGTGTATTTGTACATGATTGTGATGACATTGTTCCCATTTTCCGTCCTTTTGTTGCTCAATTTGCTTATTGTTTGCCGAAAATCCATCGATGCAAATCGGCAACGTCAACTGCAGAAGAAAAAGAGGTGATTGGAGCTTGGAGGGCAGCTAAACATTTCAGGAGCTTTGCCATTCTTTTAACTATATCTCAGCGAGGCATTAACCAATTTGGGAATACGATATACCATTCGAAGGCTCAAGTATCCTCTATAAAGTTTCTTATTTAAATTTTATTAATCTAGCATAAAAAAAAAGTTACATGTCTTTGAGTGTAATAAACCCAAACTTTTGAGGAAAACTCGATTATTTTACAAATTGTTTTAAGTTTTCAAAAAATTATTAAAGCCACTTTTTAGAGGACATTTAGGACTTTTATACGGCTTATTGCCATCCTGCTGAATTGGTTGGTTCCTTGTTGAGCTATAGCCAAAAGAATGGTTCAAGTATTCCAAATATTACGGATTTGGGAGTTTTGATTTGATTAAAAATGTTTAAATATTCCATCGAATATTTTAAGCACTTCATCCATTGCATCGTCCGTCCCAACAACCACCGCAAATGGATCGTTGGCCGGATCACGCCGGTCAAATCGGGAAATTGTGCAGCAAAGTGGCAGCAACAATGCCCAATCCAAATCATCGCATATTGCCGCCGCCCTATTGGCCGGACCACATGCACAATTCCCCAATTTACCAAAGGCCGTCAACTCCGGTTCCGATGAAACAATCACAATGATTATGGTACGTATAAAAAAGCACACAAAAATTTGAGAGAAAAAACACTTATGTCGAAAATAACGGTTCAGCTGTTTATCCTATAAACGCCTAAAACCTATACCCAATCGATAGATCTCATCAAGACAGAAAATTTGATTATATTTTGGCTTAAAATTAAATCAATTCTAACTTAGTTTTGAACCATTAAACCAAAATGTGGTTTATACCGTTTAATACCATTTAATTTTGACTAAACCATTAAAAATTAAATATCATCCAATGCCTTTTGAACAGCTCTATCCAATTTTGGGTATATGGTTTGTGAATATGTAGGATAAACCCTTAAATGATTATATTATTTTTCGGCAAATTAAATTAAATTCAATCCATAATAATATTTTTAGGTGGTTGTCCTCTTCCTCTGCTGCAACACTTTGGCCCTTGTTGTGAATTTGATTGAAACATTTTTTGAACCGGATGCTTTATTGCTGAATTTGCTGTCGGATGCGAGTAATTTCCTCGTCATCTTCAATTCATCCGTAAATTGCGTCATCTACCTGATTTTTAACAGTGAATATCGCGAAGTTTTCCTGTAAGCTTATTTTGGCCAAATTTGGCCATAAATTCAATTTTTGCAATTTTTTAGTGCTCATTTTGTGCATTTCAAAGGCCGTTGCTATCCATTCCATTTGCTCCAATGCCTTTTCGAATGCCATGGCACTAATTCGCGAGGCCCAAAAATGCATCATCAAAGCAAGAATGTGGGGAATGGAAGTCTGATTGTCAGTGCGAGTCCAAGTATGGGAGGAGGAGGAATGGTCACAAATTCATTTTGCTATTCCGAAAAATCATTAGGAGGCCGATTTCGGCAAAGTGAATCTGTCATTGCCACCGGAGAAAGTCGCGTTTATAATGGATAGGGCATTTCAATATCTGGACCGATTCTTTTGGCCATAGCTCAAGAAGGAAGAGACCAATTTAGGAAGGCAATATGCAATTTGATAGCCTTAAAAGTCCTCTAAAAAGTAGCTTTACTATTTTTTTGAAAATTTAAAAATTTTGTAAAATTAGCGGCTTTTCCTCAAACTCAAACTGATTTATTACACTCATCAAAGACATATAACTTTTTTAAAAATTAGATTTCATAAAATTTTAATAAGCCACTTTGTAGAGGACACTTTGGCTTTCAAATATTATATTGCTTTTCCAAAGTGGCTAATGCCTCATTGAGCTCTAGCTAAAAGATGCCATATAGGTATTGAAATGACCCCTGGGACTATTCTCTAGGCCATGGCACAATAAGAAAGCAACCAATTTTGGAAGGCGATATGCTATTTGAAAGCCCTAAATGTCCTCTATAAAGTGGCTTAACTATTTTTTAGAAATTTAAGATAATTTGTAAAATTTAAATAATTTGTTAATCTTTTTTTGTGAAAATTCGGGTTTATTAAACTCAAAGACTTAAAACTTTTTTAAAGTTGGATTTTATAAAATTTTAATAAGCCACTTTTTAGAGGACACTTTAGGCTTTCCAATGGTATATCGCCTTCCCATAATGGCTAATGCTTCAATGAGAAATGGCCAAAAGAATGGCCAAGATACTAATATTCCCTAGGCGTTTATATTGAAAAAAATTGATGAATTAAAAATATTCTCAGGTACACCAAAATCCTTGGTAACGGGCCCAGAATCGCCCATCTGGCTTCAATGTCCATGTACCGCCGTTTCATCGCCTCCCAATTCCCATGGGAGCAACAATCATTTTTGCCATCATCACCATTATTGTCCTTGCTGGGCGGCTGCTCCCAACATTGGAGAATGGGCGGCAATTTCGGCAGTAAATCATCAAAAGGGTATGGCAATGTTCGGTGCTGGAGACGATTTTGAATCGGAACGGGACAGTGGATGCGGGGACGAAAACTGTTCCAACCATACAAATCAACAACAACAACAACTGCATTCACATTCACATCGAGTAGGCACTTGGCAAATATATTATTTTCCCGAGAAAAAAACCATTTAAAATGCCAAAAGACATAAACCTTATACCCAATCATTAGATTCTTTCAAAAAGCATTATTTCATTATGTTTTGGCTTATAGCTTTAAGCAATTTTACCCTATGGTTTAAACCATTAGTCCAAAAAGGGTTTAAACCGTTTAATACACTTTAATTTTGACCAAACCATTAAAAATTATTTACCATTCAATGCGTTTTGACAAGCTCTATCCAATTTTGGTATATTACTTTTGTGAATTTGTACCATAGTTTTGACTAGCCGATAGCCCTTCCCTTTCTGATTTTTTCACATTCAGCTTTATTTTATTTAATCGATCGGCATTCATTTCTGCTTTTGACCAAAGTTGCCATTTCCCATTTTTTGAATAAACTTTTTCAAATCAACTTTTTTGCTTAATTTTTAAGTTGGATTCGCATAAAATTAGCATTGGAAAATTGAGGAATGGATGAAAAACTTTTTGTGAGGAAAATTCGCAACAAAAAATTGTTGCTCATCAACAAAGAAGAAGACAAAGCCATTTTGTTTTTTGAATGAAAGTTTTTGGGTGTTATTTCGCTGCTGAATTTCCTTCGATCCCTTCCCGCTTCCACCTTCTCCCCCTCCTCATCCTCATCGCCAATCCAATCCAATTGTCCACATCCGCCGGCAAAGTTGAAATTGAAATTCAATGCGCTTTTCGGTACTCCAATTGGCTCCAAGTTCCCGCTAGGGCCAATCAAACCAACCTTACTGACTATCTTGTTGGCCATTGGTGGAAATGAAGAAGAGTGGACATATAAAATTTACTAAATTTGTATTTGTTTGATTGCGCAAAATATGCAGAAAAAAAGAGGGTGTTGGTTGGTTGAAGTCTTGAAGTGGTGGATACAAATATGAGTGAGATGGTGGCAAAGAGCAATGAAAATAAATTTATTTTTAGCCCCGGATATCCTTCTTTTCCTTATCAAATAAGTTTCTTTAAATTTTCTTCATTTTTATTCACGTTGACCACATTTTTATTTGGTGACTGGCTCCTTTAATAAATTCACAAATAATTTTTTTCATTAAAAATTGATTCCACCTGTTTGACTAAGTTTTAAATAATTCCGCCTGTTTGACTAAGTTTTAAATAATTCCACCTGTTTGACTAAGTTTTAAATAATTCCGCCTGTTTGACTAAGTTTTAAATAATTCCACCTGTTTGACTAAGTTTTAAATAATTCCGCCTGGTTGACTAAGTTTTAAATAATTCCGCCTGGTTGACTAAGTTTTAAATAATTCCGCCTGTTTGACTAAGTTTTAAATAATTCCGCCTGGTTGACTAAGTTTTAAATAATTCCGCCTGGTTGACTAAGTTTTAAATAATTCCGCCTGGTTGACTAAGTTTTAAATAATTCCGCCTGTTTGACTAAGTTTTAAATAATTCCACCTGTTTGACTAAGTTTTAAATAATTCCGCCTGGTTGACTAAGTTTTAAATAATTCCGCCTGTTTGACTAAGTTTTAAATAATTCCGCCTGGTTGACTAAGTTTTAAATAATTCCGCCTGGTTGACTAAGTTTTAAATAATTCCGCCTGGTTGACTAAGTTTTAAATAATTCCGCCTGGTTGACTAAGTTTTAAATAATTCCGCCTGGTTGACTAAGTTTTAAATAATTCCGCCTGGTTGACTAAGTTTTAAATAATTCCGCCTGGTTGACTAAGTTTTAAATAATTCCGCCTGGTTGACTAAGTTTTAAATAATTCCGCCTGGTTGACTAAGTTTTAAATAATTCCGCCTGTTTAACTAAAAATTTAATTGTAAGTTTTTTGGAAAATTGTAAAAAAAATTGACCGAATTTTTGTAAATATTTCTACAATGGATTATTCACATCAACGAATTCAATTAATTCATCCTATTGGCTATTTTTTTGGAATTTTCCTCGCAAATATTTTCAACCATTTTCAACTTTCTCAACGCTGAAAAAAACAAGGAAAGTTGGGTAAAAAATGGCAAGCATTTTTTCCATCCATTCGCGTTCAATTCTCCTTCCTTTCTCTCCATTCATTAATAAGAGGAGGGGGCGCAATTGGCTTTAACATTGTTCCTGGCTCCGACTGTCACTTTTCTACCTGCTGCCAATCGCCTCCATATGAATGTGGCCATTTTCCTTCTCAAAGCTTTTAAGCAATATGCATTGGCCTAGCCCTTCTTCGTATTCCTGGAATGGCGGCGATGGCGATAATGATCAGTAAAGACATTGACGGGGATTGAGCTGCTACTGACCCATCGATTTGAGCCATTCCACACGGGCTTTACTGCCCCTTCATTTGTCCTTTTGAATTAGAAAGGGCGCAAAATAATGAGCTGGCTTTGCCCTTTGAAAGGAGTGTTGATCGAACCCACATCATTTGGCCGGCAATCGGGGGCAGTCAAATTTACTACATATTGGCCAATGGTCACATTATTTTCTCTCCAATCCATTAAATTTGCATAATTTTTCATCAGCCAATGTAATGGCCATACGAGTAAATTCTATTGACTGCTTTTGAATTCACCATTTCCACCTTTCCAATTTTTATCTTTCCTGAATCAAGAAATAAGAAGTTTCAGACCATCATTTTAAATATCTGGGACATTCTTTTGGCCATAGCTCAACAAGGAAGAAACCAATTCAGGAAGGCGATATGCTATTTTAAAGCCCTAAATGTACTCTAAAAAGTGGCTTTACTAATTTTTTGAATACTTAAAATAATTTGCTTTTACTCAAAAAATGCGGGTTTATTACATTCAAAGACATTTAGCTTTTTTCAAAGTCAAATTTAATAAAATTTAAAATGCTATTTTGTAGAGGACACTTTGGGATTTCCAATGGCATATTGCCTTCCCAGCTTGAATAATGCCTCGTTGACAGCTTGGATAATACCTCGTTGAACTATGGCCAAAAGAATGTCCCAGTTACTGGAGGAATATCCCCTGCAGTCCCCTTCAATAATTTTCTCTTTTAAATTTTATCCTTTTCAACAGAGATTTATTTTATTAATAAGGGGCCAAAAATGTGGCCACCTTGGCGCCCCATTCCCACTTCCACCACCACTTTTTCCCTTCCCCATTTTCTGCCAATTCTCATCATTTTGCCAATTTGCCTCCTCCTCATTTTGCTCTCCCATTTGCCATTGATGAATGCCACTTCCTTCCAACATCGTGCCAATGCCAAAAGTGGCAAAATTCTCGAATCCCAGCTGGATGCCAACCGAAGCATTCTCATCAATGGGGAACGTGTTTTTGTGGCCAAAACAATTCCGAAAATGTCACGTGCCGAGAAGCGACGCCTCATTTTGGAACAATTCCATCGGGAAGGACTGTTGCCACCGGACAAATTGCGCAGCATTGAATGGACAATGCGAACTTCTGCCATTGGAAAAGGGAATAAAATGGCAATGGCAATTGGAGGAGGGAGACGAAAACAGAAAAGTGCGTTGGAAATTTGTGGGGGATTTAAGGGCTAATAATTTTACAATTTGGGTTAATAAGTCTATTAAATTACCCGAGGGACCCATCAATTCTTAAAAGGGCTATTTCGGCTTAATTAATATGATGTCGCTTGGGCTAATGATTCTACATTTCTCGAGGTAATTTCATTTATTAAAAGGCCATTTTAGCTGAATAAGAATGGCCTTTTTAAGTTTATTAAGTGCCTTATTTTAAATGGATATTAGTTATTTAATTTGCTGGAAAAAAACATTGACTCTGACGAAAACTTTATATTTTGGCCAAATCAAGGATTATTATTCTCTGAGAACCCTAATTTTAATCTAACCCAAATTATAAGCCTAAACAATTTGCTATGGCCAAATTATAAGGCCCAAAATATGATTATTTTTCCACAACAAAAAATTTTCGACAAAATCATTTAAATATTTCGGCAAACTTAAATACTCTCCCTTTTAAATTATCCCTCTTTCAAAAATTTTACAACCTGTTTATATATTTTTGCATTTTTCCCAACCAAAAATTTTTTTTTATGATAATTAGAGAGCTAGGCTTTATCCCTTTGATTCAATCAAAATTAAAAAATTTATTCTCATTTATTACGAAATTATGAATTGTGCTTTAAGAAGGGAATAAAAAGAATAAGGAAAAGAAGTTTAATTGATAATTTTGAAAAAAAATAATAGAAGAAAACACATTGAAATTGTTAATTTTTGAAAAATATTAATAAATTTTAGAAAGACGCGATTTGCCGTCCGAGCCCAGCGACGGCAGCATCATGCCTTGGCGAAATCATTACACCGTGCGAAGGAGGGGCACCCGAGGCTTCAAACCCCTTTTGATGGCCAAAAACACTGAACAATGCCCAACAAGTTTGGATGCGGTCACAGAAGGTAGCGTGTTGTTTCAGCCAATTCTTTTGGCCATATCTCAAAAAAGAAGTAACCATTTTGGGAAGAAAATATGCCATTTAAAAGCCCTAAATGTACTCTAAAAAGTGGCTCTAAAATATTTATAAAATTTTTCTTTTAAAAGGTCACATGTCTTTGAGTGTAATTTATCCGAATTTTAAGAGGAAAAGCTGCTTGTTTTACAAATAATTTTAACATTTTAAAAAATTAGAAATGCCACTTTTTAGTGAACATTTAGGGCTTTCAAATGGCACATTGCCTTCCAAAATTGGTTACTTTCTTATTGAGTTATAGAACGAAAAATCAAAATGGATCATACAGTCAATTCAATACCTGGTCCGTTCTTTTGGTCATATTTCGACAAGTAAGCAACCAATAGAGGAAGGCGAGATGCCATTCAAAAGCCCAAAATCTCTTCTAAAAAGTAGCTTTACTAATATTTTGAAATTTAAAATAATTTGTAAAATAATCGGATTTTTCTCAAAAGAATTCAGTTTTATTATGCTAAAAGACATGTAAATTTTAAGGCTGAATTTCCTAAAATTTAAAATGGCCAAAATTGTAGAAGACACTTTGGGCTTTACAATGGTATATTACCTTTCCTGGATTAACTAATGCCTTGTTGAGAAATGGCCTAAAAATTACATAGTAGAGTTCATTCATCTCCATTTTTCCCATTATATTGAATTAAATATTTATTCTTTAATACAATTTAATTTTATTTTCATAGGATTCAACAAAAGGTTGTACATGTTTGCGGGCGAAATGGTTTATGTGGTTTGGCGCGATTGTCAAGGATTGCAACAAAGGTTGGAGAAGAGGGAGGCGAAAAAGATTACCACTAAATTTGCGTATTGGCCAATATAATTTTTATGACTTGTTTTTCCAACAATTAAAAAAATTTTTTATTCTCTCGGATTAAGCTTAATTTTGGAATATTTTGCTGATTTATTTGGTCATAAAATCAATTAATTCTTTCCCAAATCAATCCAATCCAGGGCTATAAAATGGTATCAAATTTGTTAAATTTAAACTAAAATTGACATGTAAAAATTTGAGTTTGCTGCGCAAATCAACTGGCAAAAATTGCCTTTAGCATTGAATTAAGTACAGTAAATTTTTTGACAAATTTTAGATACAATTTCGATCAAATCTAATAAGTTTTTCATAATAAATCCAATATAATCAAGGATTATAAAATGTTGTCAAATTTGTTTAAAAAATTTTGATTTTGTTGCCCAAAATTCTGATAATAAAAAGATCTCTTTAATTCGGGATTAGGGTTGATTTTTTATGAATTTATTAGAATGGCCTATCCAATTGGAGAGCTATTCCCGGATGGTCCGAGGCGAGTTACTGTCGCATTGACCAATCAAAAGAGTGGAGTGACATTGTTGCTGGATTGGCGTCAAGTTTATCGCTTCAGATGGAATCGACGGCACAAACGATTTTATGTACTTTAAATAATTTATTTTCTAATTATTAATTTTTGATATAGTTGGCCCAAAAGAGTCCCAGGCAATTGCCAAAACAAGTGGATTTTGTGCCGAAAATTGGCTTCCAATGGAAGGATGGACATTTGATTTTGGCAAATGTGAGTTTATTTGGGAACGGGCATGGCCATGTGGGGATAGACACAACTTGTCGCCTTTTATTATATAAGGGCTGAACCAATTTTAATGATGAGCACAGACTTTATGAAAAATAAATTAATGGGCAACTTGATTCGTGGGATTTGAAATTTATTTAAGTTTGATGAAACACGAAGCCGGAATTATTCTTTAAAGCGAAAACACAAAACAGGCGGAATTATTCTAAGCAAAAACAAAAAACAGGCGGAATTATTCTAAGCGAAAACACAGAACAGGCGGAATTATTCTAAGCGAAAACACAAAACAGGCGGAATTATTCTAAGTGAAAACACAAAACAGGCGGAGTTATTCTAAGCGAAAACACAAAACAGGCGGAATTATTCTAAGCAAAAACAAAAAACAGGCAGAATAATTCTAAGCGAAAACACAAAAGAGGCAGAATTATTCTAAGCGAAAATACAAAACAGGCGGAATTATTCTAAGCGAAAACACAAAACAGGCAGAATTATTCTTAGCGAAAACACAAAACAGGCAGAATTATTAGATAGCCAAAAGTCTGTTCTTCAATATGATAATAAAATCAACAAAATTGGATCCGTCCTTCATTAGATATTATAAAAGGCGACTAATTGGCCCATCCATTACAACTAAATTTTGGCATATCCAATAGGGATGGGCTTAATTTTTGGCACTCTTTTTCGTCCTCTGATGAGTTAAAATTAAGGCCAAATTACACCCAAATTGTCTCTAAAAATGCCATTAAATTAATCCCTGAATTTTATTTCTCGCAGAAGGACAAATTCATTTCCTATGATCCATATTGGAATTTGGCAACATTTTCTTCCACCCAAGTGGCTGAATATTTCCCAAATTTGCCAGTGAATCAGTTGGCCGGTGTGGTACGCCATGGCCGGCAAACCATGCTTTGGATGAGCAATCAGGGAGGAATGCAGGCAAGTTGGCCGAAAAATAAAAAGGATTTAAAAAGATAGATTGGATTTGCTGTAATTTTTGTGTGCCAAGATGTCTAAAATTATCATTTTATTTTTTGAATTAAACACAATTCTATGATCTAAAAGTAATAGCCTAAAAAACAGACAAATAAGGAAGAATTTTTCATTTCGACATCTGTGATATTCTATTGGCGATAGTTCAGCCAGGCATTAGCCAATTTTAGAAGGCGATATCCCATTTGAAAGCCAAAAGTGTCCTCTAAAAATTAGCCTTTTTAATTTTATTAAATCTAACTTTTAGAGAAAGTTATATGTCTTTGAGTGTAGTAAACCCGAATGTTTATTGGAGGAATAGTAAAAGCCGCTTATTTTACAAAATGTTTTAAATATAAAAATATTAGAATAGCCTTTTTAGAGGGCATTTAGTACTTTCAAATGGCAAATTGCCTTCCTGAATTGGTTGCTTCCTTATTTAGTTATAGCCAAAAGAATTGACTGGAACAAAATTTAAAATTCACATGGAAGCAAAATTTTTGTCTCTCTTTTTGAAGAAATTTAGTTTCCATTTTTTGCAGATTTATGACACAGAAAAGCATCGAATGGGTCTGGAATTCCCAGTGAATTTGGCCAAAATTCTGGCCTGTCTTCAACAATCTGTCCCATCCAATTCCACTGTCACAAATCCAATGGTGGCCATTGTCAATGGATGAATTCAAGCATTTTGGCCCAATTTTGATCAATTTTCCACATTTTTGTTCATTTTCCCAAACATTTTGCCCAGGGCTTTCCACATTCATTTTTGAAATATTTGCTCCCAAATTGTGTTTTAAAAAAAATTAAAATTTTCTCATTCCTCAATTCATTCATTTATTAAAATGTACCAAAACTTTCCAATATATTTACTAATTATCTTCACAAAGTGCCTTTTTGCTATTGGACCCATCAAGGAAAAAAAATTATTTTTTTTATTTTCTCCAAACATTTTCAAGCCTTTCAATTCAATTCACCAATTTTCGGAAAAATTCTTTTAAATTGCAATAAATTTTATTTTATTTTATTAATTTATTTAATGCAAATTTATTATTCGTCAAAAATGTGAACAAAAATTAACTGTAAACAAATAAAATGTAAAGGGCGGCAACCAATCATCAATTTGAACTTCGGCACTGTTTAATGGGCTCAAATTCATAAACTAAATTAAATCGCATTCAACAAATTTCATTCATTTCCTCCGTCTTCTCCGCCTCCTTTGGCCATATGCATTTTGTTGGAGTTGTTCGGCCGTGAGAAAGGCATCTTCCTTTGTTGTTTCCTCTCGATGGTGGTGATTGTTATCCACTTCCTTTCCAATTGATTTTGGCCCCAAAATTCGATGGTGGCCAACAGTCTCAGTATCCTTTTTTTAAGAGGGATTAAAATAAAATTTTAAAATTGCCCATTAAAATTAAAATAAAATTTAATTTGTTCCTGAGTCCTACTTTAATTCTTCAATGAGAAAAGAAATATGGCCTCGAAAATTCTTGAAATTAAATTAAAATATTTTACAAAGCTATTGGGATGAGCATTATATATGCCACATTGGCAGTAAATTTTTGTTTGTATTGAGTCAAAGAAAAGGATTATAGCAAATTGATTTCTCCAAGATTTAGCCACTTTCGCTGAAATAGAATATTTCAGTATCTTTTAATTTGGCCCTAGCCAAACAAGGAAATAATTAATTCAGAAAGGCGATATGTCATTTGAAAGCCTTAAAATGTCCTCTAAAAAGTGGCTTAACTAATTTTTTGAAAAATTAAAATAATTTGTAAAATAAGGGACTTTTTATAATAACGGGTTTATTACATTCAAAGACTATTTATTAACTTACTTTAAAACAAAATTTAATAAAATTTAATAAAGCCAATTTATAGAAGACACTTTAGGCTTTTCAATGGGATATCGCCTTCACAAATTGACTAATGCCTCATTGAGCTATGGCTTAAAGGCAAATCCCATAAATCCTCCTCACCTGATGCCTTTCACTTCTCCATATTTCATCCACAATTGGCCCATAAACTTCTTGAGGTGCCCTTACAAGGGAAGTACCTCACCTTAAGGTGGCCCTTTTTAATGAGACTTTGCATATGTTTAGGGCATAGGATGCCTACACCTAAATCACAATTTTTATCTGCGGAATGGACACGCCTCGGATTTTATGGCCATAAAACCTATTTTTCAGCCATTTTGGCCATAGCTCATATCTCGGTATAGGGATGTCCTAAAATTATGAACTAAACGTCATATTATAGAGAATTTTATTGGCTATAATATTGGTAAATGTTTCCTAGGCCTAAAAATTTTTTGAAATTTTTTATCGATTTTTTTCAAAAAATCCCGAATTTGGCCAATTTTCAATGGTCCATAACTCGGTTAGATGGAATCGTTGGACTTTGGCTCAGTTATCTTTTTTGATCACCATATCATAAAGTATCTCTATGCAAATTTTCAGATTTTTCTGACTACCTGAAAATTTTTGCGAATTCGCAATGCTAGGCCTGTAATGGGCAAAATACCTAGAATTTTCAGGTTAAGGGAAAAACCTAAAAATTTGCACAAAAATACTTTATGATAGTGTGATCAAAAAACATAATTGGGCCATGTTCCAATATAGCCATATACCCGAGTTATGGCCCATTGAAAATTGGCCAAATTCGGGATTTTTCGAAAAAAATCGATAAAAAATTTCAAAAAATTTTTAAGCCTAGAAAACATTTACCAATATTATAGCCAATAAAATTCTCTATAATATGACGTTTAGTTCATAATTTTAGGACATCCCTATACCGAGATATGAGCTATGGCCAAAATGGCTGAAAAATAGGTTTTATGGCCATAAAATCCGAGATAAGCTCATTGGGCAGATAATTATATTGCGGTTTACATAATTTTAATTATTTTATT
This sequence comes from Pratylenchus scribneri, assembly GCA_030063045.1. Lineage (NCBI taxonomy): Eukaryota > Metazoa > Nematoda > Chromadorea > Rhabditida > Pratylenchidae > Pratylenchus > Pratylenchus scribneri. Next base: position 354,186 of record JAQSEB010000185.1, on the reverse strand, counting down.
TAATTTTTAATAATAAAACTCTAAATTTGTATTAAAAATGAGTTTAAGAAATTAAAAAAATTACTCGCCGATGAGAGGAATTGAACACATGACCATAAAAGTATTCTACATACTTACCCCATACACCATCCAGGCATCTGCCTCTCTCTATTTCCAATCCAATAAATCGTCAAATTAAAAATTTTTATTGGCCATAAAACAGTAGGCGAGCTCATTCCGCAGATAAAAATAGCGGATTATGTGTAGGCATCCTATGGCCAAAAGACATGCCAAGTTTCATCAAAAAGGGCCACCTTAAGGTGAGGTACTTCCCTTGTTAGGCCCCAGAGGAAATCATTGTGATTGAAGCCGACCAATCGATGAGCCTTCTGAACTATGCCCTCCGGCAATTGACGCAACAGAAAATGTTCCACATCAATTCGAGTGGCCAACCAATCCGAATCGGAGTAGAATAAATGCATGGGTGGACCTTCGACACGGTTGAGCGCATAAATTGGTGGCATCGATTGCTAGAAATCAAAATGGAGAATGATAATTTTTAGGATATATTTGATTATAATTTTGGAATACTTTTTGCCATTTTTTTCATATTTTTGATAATTGTATGACAAGCTATAGTAAATAATATTCAGTCAATTTGATAGTAATCAAATTAGAACATTGGCTCATAAATTAATCAGACAATGGCATTTATTGGAAATTTGTTAAAAAATTGGAAGAAATTAGTTATAACTTATAAAACATTTTTTGTTTCAAATTGGAATAGATTAAGCAGATAAGATATGAGAGAATGATAATTTGTTAAAACAATCCAGGATTAAGTTGGAATTATTTCGGCTGATTAGATAGAATTACAAAAATCAGAACAGGCGGAAATATTTTAGGCGAAAACACAATCAGGCGAAATTATTCTAGGCGAAAACACAATCAGGCGGAATTATTCTAAGCGAAAACACAATCAGGCGGAATTATTTAAAACTTAGTCAACAAGGCGGAATTATTTAAAACTTAGTCAACCAGGCGGAATTATTTAAAACTTAGTCAATCAGGCGGAATTATTTAAAACTTAGTCAACCAGGCGGAATTATTTAAAACTTGGTCAAACAGGCGGAATTATTTAAAACTTAGTCAACCAGGCGGAATTATTTAAAACTTTGTCAACCAGGCGGAATTATTTAAAACTTAGTCAATCAGGCGGAATTTTTTAAAACTTAGTCAACCAGGCGGAATTATTAAAACTTAGTCAACCAGGCGGAATTATTTAAAACTTAGTCAAACAGGCGGAATTATTTAAAACTTAGTCAATCAGGCGGAATTATTTAAAACTTATTCAAACAGGCGGAATTATTTAAAACTTAGTCAAACAGGCGGAATTATTTAAAACTTAGTCAACCAGGCGGAATTATTTAAAACTTAGTCAACCAGGCGGAATTATTTAAAACTTAGTCAACCAGGCGGAATTATTTAAAACTTAGTCAAACAGGCGGAATTATTTAAAACTTAGTCAATCAGGCGGAATTATTTAAAACTTAGTCAACCAGGCGGAATTATTTAAAACTTAGTCAACCAGGCGGAATTATTTAAAACTTAGTCAACCAGGCGGAATTATTTAAAACTTAGTCAAACAGGCGGAATTATTTAAAACTTAGTCAAACAGGCGGAATTATTTAAAACTTAGTCAATCAGGCGGAATTATTTAAAACTTAGTCAACCAGGCGGAATTTACAATTACAAATCAGACTTAATTACAATTAAATAGAGTCAAGTTTTTTCCTCCGGATTCTTCATAAATTAAAATAAATGCCCCTAATCTCACCGTGGTTGGCCCATATCTGCGTCGATTCTGTTCGATGCCACCAAAATCGTAGGCCTGCATGCGTCCATGCCTCACCATTTGGCAATAGTGGATCACATTTCGAAGGGATGTGCCAGCTGGATTATGGGCCAAATATATGCCAATTCGAGTCTGCCAAAAATAAAATGAAATCAAAGTAATTCCCCTTTTGTAAATTGCCTTATTCAATTGCAGACTGTCCGGACCACTGACAAGGAAAAGGAAATTCTCGCAAAGGGGATTCCCAGTGGAAAGGCCACAAATTAATTCGGTTAGCCAACGGGAGAGGAATGTGTTCGGCAAAAATTCTTGATGGCCAAAAAGGGCGGAAAATAGCTGTGAATTTAGGGGATTTATGGAGATTGAAGGGAGAATTTTGCCTCAGGTATTCTCTTTTTGACCCTGTTCCCCCGATATTATGAATGAACTGACCAACAATTGGCTGTACATTCGGTCGGCCATATATCGAAACAAGCCTTTAGCATGGGCCAAACTGGCCACTGGCGCAATGCCGAACAATCTTTTCAACTGAATTGGATGTGACTTTTCGATTTGAATTGCATTTTTGGATAATATTTAATTGAATTGTCGGAAAAAACAATTTATAATGGTTTACGGATTTGTTCTAAATTCATAGACCATATACCCATTTGGGTAAAGCTGGTCAAAGCGCATTGAATGGTATATTTTATGGTTTGGTTAAAATTAAAGTGTATTAAACGGTTTAAACCCATTTTGGTTTAATGGTTCAAAACTAAGTTAGAATTGATTAAACTCAGGCCAAAACATAATCAAATGATGCATTAGAGTATTTTGTAATTATTTCGAGCCTATAATAGCCAAGTGGCACCTTTTTGCCAAAAGTAGGCTCCTGGGACAATTTGGCCAACATTGTCAGTGTGCCCTGGGAATGGCCCACATAATGGAGTTGTTGATGCCCGGTTTTGGCCAATACGAATTCAATCATTGTGGCCACATCGAATTGGGCCATCTCATCCCAGCTAAAGTCCCAATAGTCTTTGGTGAAATTTTTGGGTGGGCGATGGCCACGTGAGTACAAATTGCCACGGCTATTGCCTAGCCAAACATCGAAGCCGGCATCGGCGAACAGAAATCCTCAAATTGAGAAAAAAATATGGAAACATTTTGGACTCTTTCAATGAAAATTATTAGTTAAATTTTTGTACATTTTAAAGGATTTTTCAATCACCATCTTCGATTTAAAATCTATTCATGCCAAAATTACATAGGATATTTTTTAATGAAAATTTGGCCTCATCAATTTAGTTGAAAGGCCTTAAGGCAGTAAGTAGAGAATAGCTATGTGCCTAAATTTTAATATTTATATTTACCGGCCGATTGATGTGGCAAATTCATTAGCCAAACTGAACTGCTGCAGAATAAACTAAATGAGAGATAATTTTTTTTGGGTATCATATTTTCGGGAGAAATAAGGCAGCCAATTTCCCCTTTTAGATTAGATAGGCAATTCTTCAAAAATATAAGCAAAACTTAAGCAATTATTTGAGAATCTCATGTGAAATTCTCCCACAGGGCCTAATTCGATAATGTTAGTTGTGCTAAAAATGAACTGGAAATGTAGGGATAGCAGCTAACAAACGGGAGATACCATTCTTTTTTGCCGATAGTACAGCAAGGCATTACCAAATTTCGGAAGGGGATAAAGTATCCTCTACTAGTACAAAACGGCTCTTGAAAATTTTATAAAATCTTCATTTAAAAGAAGTTTTTTTGTATTTGAGTGGAATTAACTCGAATTTTATGAGGAATTATGACTTATGAGGAAAAGCCGCTTTTTTTACAAATTTTTTAAATTTGGAAGCCACTTTTTATAGAACATTTAGGGCTTTCCAATGGTATATCGCCTTCCTGAATTGGTTGTTTCCTTGTTGAGTTATGGTCAAAATAACGATTCGTGTACTCAATTGTTGGTATTCAATAGTCCCGTTTTCGAACAGATGAGAATCTCCTCTAAAGACCCTTTTCAAAATATTAATTTAGGCCACTTTTTAAAGGACATTTAGGGCTTTCCAATCCTATATCGCCTTCCTGAATTGGTTTCTTCGCTATTGAATTAGAGCCAAAAGAATTGACCAGATTCTCAAATTGACTTTTTTCAATCTTCACTGGAATTCTCGAGCCAATCCACCCTAATAAGTCGCAAAAAGGCCAAACCCATGTTGGAGGAAGACGACCGGCTTCCTTTCGGCCGCACTATTCCCAATCACTTCCGGATCTGGCTCATTCCGGCCATGTGGGATTCGATGCAAAACCAGGGAATAACCGTCTGGCGTCCATGTTCGATGCGTTTCCACCGGATAGCCCCAATGGCGAATTATTTCGGGCTGAATAAAAATAATTGAAGAAGAAATGTTTGGATGATTTTGGATTTTGGAAAAGAAGAAATGATTAAATACCCTAATGAAATTGTTTAATTAATAATTTAAGAAGGAGAAAATGAAGATTAGAACGATTCCTTTGGGGGGCGGCGGTTGCTCTTTTAGCCATATCTCAACAAGGAAAAAATCAATTTTGGAAGGCGATATGCCATTTAAAAGCCCTAAATGTCCTCTAAAAAGTGGCTTAACTAATTTATTGAAAATTAAAATAATTTGTAAAATAGGCGGCTTTTCCTCAGAAAATTCCGATTTTTATGCTCAAAATACGTAATTTCTTAAAGATTAGATTTCATAAAATTAAAAAAGCCTAATTGTAGAGGATATTTAAGGCTTTCAAATGTTATATCGCCTTCTCTGATTAGGTAATGCCTCGTTGAGATATAGTCCAAAAACTAGTTTAGATTTTAGGTACTCACTCAATTGGCCTCTTGGAAATGGAAGGAAACAAATCATCTCTTCCTACTTTCCTTGAGGCTAAAAATGAGAAGAAGAGAGAATACGGTATCGTTGAAAATGGATTGATGAGCACAACACACTTTTTCCCTCCTCTTCTGTTAATATTTTGGGAGGGAAAGGAGACAATTGTGTTTGAATTATATCGCCGATTAAATATCAGCATTAGCTTTTGGCCATATCTCAATATGGAAGCCACCAATTCAGGAAGGCGATATGCCACTGGAAAGACCTAAATGTCTTCTAAAAAGTGGCCTAACTAAATTTTTGAAAATCAAAACATTTTGTAAAATAGGTTGCTTTCCTCAAAATATTCGGGTTTATTACACTCAAAGATACCTATGTAATTATTTTTAAAGCTTTGATTTTATAAAATTTTAAAAAGCGACTTTGTAGAGGACATTTTAGGCTTTCAAGTGGTATATTGCCTTCTAAATTGGCTGATGCCTCATTGAGAAATGGCCAAAAGGATGGCCTAATAAGTGCGGAAATGACGCTATTGAAACGTCCCTTGTCGGGTTCAAATTTATTTAGGGAAATGGGAAGTGCAATGGAGTATCCAAAGGATGGCCGAAAACCAGTTAATCGAGGATAATTTGGGCTTTCCAAAGATATATCGCCTCCCCAAATTGGCTGCTTCCTTGTTGAGTTCCTGGCCAAAAGAATCACCCATGGGGTACTGAATCGTCTCCTACCAAAGCAAAATGTCCTTTCAAAAATAATCATTTAAAATCCAAATTCCAATAATCAATAAAGAAATTTTTGGTCAAATCAATCAAAAATTCCCTAGAACTTTCCAGTGGTACATTGCCTTCTCGAATTGGCTAATGCCTTGTTGAGCTATGGTCAAAATAATGGATCAGGAATCGAATTATCCTCTATTTTAGGGCAAACTATCATTTCGGTCATTATGTAATCCAAATTTATTTCCTAATTTTGTGTTAAATCGATCAAAAATTCCCTTCCACTAAAAATATTCAACAGACCACGGTCATTTCGGCCTCCGGATCGCCGACATAATTGGAGGGCGGTGCCTGCTTTTGGAATAAATGTTGGGATGATGGAGGCCATTGGGCAAAAACAAATAAATTGAGAAGGAAAAGGAGGGGAATTGAGATCGAAATGATGGACTTTATTAGGGGCATTTTGGGAAGCATTGGGATTTTGATCAGATTTTGGGCATTTTTGTTGGGGGGATTACGCAGATAATGAAAATGGGAAAGGAATTGGAAATGGATGGACACCTTTTTGGGTAGATGGAAGCCGGTGAAGAGAAGGGGAAGGAAGGGAAGTAGGGGTGTGATAATGGATTGAAAGGGGTGCGCAAATCGAATTTGGCGACCGAAAAGATGGACTCAAGACTGGACAGTTTGGTTTGGATTTGATGGATTTTATTAGAGCAAAGAGGCAGATGGGGATGTGTGAAAATGGATGGAAATGTGCGCGAAGATGACCGAATTATTGGGTATTTTATAAAGGAAGGAAAAAATTTGGATGTACAATGATTGTTTTGTATCTTTTAACCGTGAGGCCACATCCACCTCAATTGAGTTCGGCTATTTTTGGGCCATTTTTTCTTGGCTCTTTGTTTATTTTGGCAGTTTTTGCCCTTTTCATTAAAACTTAATTTCATAATTATTTCATTTCTTTGTTGAAATTTTATGTGAAAACAATGATAAATTCGTGCTCCGGTTCATCGAAACGTGTCGAATGATGTATTAAAATGAGCTAAAAGTCCAAAATCCAAACTTTTCCAAACCGCTTTAAAAACCATTAACGATTCGACTATATGAGATATGTAAAGTTCAGTGCAAAATTAGGGTTCGCCGTTCGCCATCGTCTAAAAACACCGAAATAAGCGGTTTTTTTAAGATAGAATTCCTTTTGTAATAATTTTCACCGGTATTTTTTATGACTATCCAAACCGGTTTTTATTTTTTTAATAATCGATTCGATTATTGATTTTTGATTTCACAATTCACATTCATATCATATCAGCAGCAGTATCCATTCTCGTAATCACATCATCATCATTCATCATCGATTATAAAAAAAATAATCAATAACTAATCATTTATTAAAATCAATAAATTCAAACAAAATTACGACAAATACAAACTTCGATGTTTTTATAATAAAAGCTAAAATATTCAAGTCCAAACTTATTAATTTAATATTCCAAAGAAAAGTTTGCCAAAATTTTATCTAATTTCAATCACATAGTTTATTTAATCAACGTTTTTTTATTAAGCTTCTTCTACATAAAACATATTATATTCAATATGGATAGTTTTCTGGAAAAAATGGGCACAATGTTTGGGCATGGTTTATTTACGGATTGTATCATCATCGCCGCAGACGATGTTGAATTCAAGGTGACTTGAAAAATCAATATAAAAACTATTGTATTTGAGGCACACAAGGGCGTTTTGGCCTGTCAATCACCAGTCTTTCGAGCAATGTTCGAACATGAAATGGTCGAGGCGAAGGAAGGAATTGCCCGAATTAAGGACATCAAATCTGCTGTGCTTGAGCAAATGCTCATATTCATGTGAGTAGAATTATTTAAAACAAATAAAAAATGAATATTTTCAGGTATACCAGCAAAGCGCCGAAATTGGAAGAAATGCCGAATTGTTGAAGGCCGCCGACGAATATCAGCTGGAAGAATTGAAGGTATAAATCGAATTTATTTCTTATTTATTTTTTAATTTATTCAGGTCCTCTGTGAACAACATTTAGTCAATTCGATGAAGAGTGGGACTGTTTGTGAATTGCTGATCTGGGCCGATCGCCATTGTTATGCCACACTCAAAGACGAGGCCATCAATTACATTGCAAAATATGCAAAAAAGGTTAAAATAATAAAGAAAACAAAATAGATATAATGAAAAATGGCCATTTCTAAGGTGATGAAATCCAAAGGATACAAAATGCTGATCGAGGAAAAGCATGTGGAATTGTTGGATCAAATTCTGAAGGCAATTGTCGGCACAAAGAATGAACCGAAGACGGCAAGATCAACGTCACCAGTATCATGGTGGTGATGGATGATGGTGATGGCAATGAATAAATTGGATAATAATATCGAATTCCGAAGTGAATGCATTAAATAACACTGGAATATGTTTTCTTATTTGATTTATCAATTATCAATTGCATTTATTTTCCATTCTTTTTTTTGAATTGTATTCAAGCATTTCTGTCAAACTTTTAGTTCGATAAAAATTATTCCTGAAATGTCCTCAAATCCTTTTTGTGGGGTAGTCGTTTTGACACCGTAGATAAATTTATGCAGTGTAGAAAAGAATGAATAACTAACTAAAGAGCACTGTTGAATGAAATGAAAAGGATGCTAATAAGAAAGAAAAGTGTTCGTTCTTCTCATAATTTTCGTTCTCATCATGTATTGATCAATCGACGAGAATTCGTCAATATCAATATGACACTGACTGGCTGGCAGCCAGCAGTAATTCGGCGGTTTGCTCTCAAATTTTACGTCGTCAAGTGAAAAGTTGGGACGAGAGCACGAGAGGATGATGGTCACAAGTTTCTGCTTTCCAGTTTTCACCATTTTTTTTTCTACTTCAATCCACAAAATTTCCCATGATTAAATATATGATCCAGAAAAAATTTGTTTTTCTGCTGCTGGAATGGAACATTATGTCATTCATCATCAATCAATAATTTTTATTTGCGAAATTTTTTAGCAAAGCTTGATAGTTTTTTTTTAATTTTTGATCTTAAACCCATAAACCATTCTTCATTCGATAAAGCTCGTCAAGATCCATTAATTGAGGTATAATTTGTCAAAGTTCGGTCAAAATTGTGAAGGTTTTATTAAACCGGTCTAAACCGCATTTGGTTTTTGATCCATAACTCTTTTGGGTTTTATCTAAATCCCGACAATTTATAGGCCAATCGATGCGTCTCGACTAGCTCTGTTGAATGGTACCAGGTTTATTGGGTTTAAGGTTTAATAAAAATCAATAAAAAATTATTACGGCAAAAAACTCACATTCTTTTCCTTCTTAATCCAAAAATTTTCCCATGATTAACTTATCAAAATTCCAATAAAATTTATTTATTAAAATCCATAAAACATGAGCCATCAAATAATTTTTTTATAATTGCACAGATAGAAAAGACTGGGTATTTTAAAATTAAAAATGCATAGAGCAAATCGACTTTTGGGCAAAACCATGTTTGGCAGTGGTTCTTCTTCCTACCTAAATAGCACAGTCGGCGCGGTTGTTCAGCAGTGGAAAAAGAATAAGACCACAATCTATCTCAAACGCATCAAATGGGTTACTGGCCAAGCCGAACTTCAGGCACATTTCAGTAAATTCGGGGAAATCAAGGACATTGCCATGTTTTTTGTTAGTTTATTTAATATTTTATTTAGTAAATTTGTTTTTATTTAGGATCCAGCCACTGGCCTCCATCGTGGACATGCCTCAATCACTTTTGACTCGGCCAAAAGCGCAGAAGAAGCCATCGAAGGTGGACCCCATCACATCGACGGAGCTATGGTTTTTATTTTTTTGTATAAAACAAAATATAAAAATTAATTTCACTGGAAAGTCGAAGGTTGTAATGGTTCAATGGTTTATCCTAAACCCATAAATCTCTATACTTAATCAAAATCACTAGCACTAGATCTAGTCAACAAGAACCATCATTTGATTAGGTTTTGGCTTTAGGTTAACCAATTTTAAACCTTAGTTTTGAACCATTAAACCAAAATTGGTTTAAGCCGTTTAATACCCTTTAATTGCTGGCCAAATCATTAATATATACCATTCAATGCATTTTGACCAGCTCTATCCAATTTGAATATATTTGGTTTGTGTATGTAGAATAAACCAAATAAACTACTTTAATTATTTTGGTGATTATATACTCATTTTCGACCATTTCAGTGGTTTTTCGACAAATTAAACACTTTTATTGTTAAAACTAACAAAAATAATAAATTATGAACAAAAAAGTCAATTTACCTCATCAAATAAACAATTTTTTCCATTCAGGTGACCGCCCACCTTGAAATGCCAAAACAATTGGACAATATGGCGCATAACAAATTTTTGTGGACTAAACAGCGACCAAACCAACACGAACCGAATTATCCACCACCATCACAGCAGCATCGACAGAACACGCCGAATCGTCCAACTGCAACCGCAAAAGGAGGGCAGCGACGCTGGTCATCATCATTGGGCAAAACCACCGTGAATTCGGCGGATGGGATGGAATAGATGGGAGAAGAGGAAGAAGAGGATAATCGGATGTACAATTGACATTATTTTATTTTTTATTAGTTTAAGGCACAAATTTTTTTTGTGTTCAATTTGATGACTTTTTCCTCTGTTAAACCACCTTGAATTTTGACCCACCCACCCATTCAAAAACTATTCACATCCTCTCCATTTTCTGCTGGTTTTGTCCTATTAAATTCCACCCGAATTTATTTTCATTGATTTTTGTTTTAATAAAATTTTGAAGTAAAGGCATTTTATTGCGCCAATTTATTTTTTTTATAGTTGGATAAATATCAATGTTAAAAATTAACAAAAAATCGAAAACAATATTGAAAATATGAACAATAAAATATAAGGGAAAATGAGGTGTGCTTGTCGGTAGTCTACTTGCAGTGATTTTAAAATTTTTTACTTGGAATTTTATTTTGCAAATTTTTAGGAATTTTGATTTTCTGAATTTTTTTGTGGAATTTTGGGTTTTCCGATTTTTTTTGGAATTTTATTTTTCCAAAATATTATCCGAAATTTTTTGGGATTTTGATTTTTCGAAATTTTTTAAAATTTTATTCTGCAATTTTTTTTGCGGAATTTCGATTTTCCGAACTTTCGAATTTTTTTTTGGAATTTTAATTTCAATATTTGACTGTAAAAATGATGCGAAAATTCTATTTTATTAAAAATTTTATTAATAAAACTTTGGAAAAAATATATCGAATTAATTTGGGGGTGAAAAAATTTGCAGGTAGAAAATCAATAAGTAACAAAAAAAATGAGGAAAAATGGGAAATTGATCACAAAATTGACTACTACATTGCCGGATGGGCCAACATTGAATTGTACGTTTCGTAGGCAAATTCCTCCAAATGTGTTTGGTCATGCATACAGCCAATGAAGCCCAACTCCAGTCGAAATGGCCCTTCGATTCGGTCCATCAAAACAATGCCAATTTTGCTGAAAATTTTCAGGAAAATTAAAAATATTTTTAATATTTTTATTTACAATTTTTTTAATGACCGATTTTTGGCTAAATTATAAAAACCAATTTGCCACGTTTTTGGCACCAGCTTAATTTTGTTCATTCTATGATCACATTTATTGATTTTATTGAGCATTTATGGTGAAAAAATCTATGGCCATTTTCACCAACTTAAAATCCGGGTGCCGGGTCCATATTTTGAAACCGAACACAAAACCAACCGCATCACGCGGCACTCTGCCTATCCTAGGACCCCCTAAGATAATCTTACGGTCATATTTTAGGATAACTCCGAAGAAGCCCAGAGTCCAGTGCCTACTTTGGAGAAAATTGGGCAGAATTTTTGGGCTGTTCTTCAAAATTTGGACTCATTTAAATTAAAATTAATAAATAATTACTAATCATTTTTTTTGGATTTTTGATATCTGAGGCAATTTTTGGAAAATAAATAGAAATCGAATCTAATAAGAATTAAAAGATTATCGAATTTATCGATCGATTGGACATTCAATTTTGAATGAATTTTTCAATTTTTATGAGAAAAATAAGCACACAAACCTTGCTTTAACAATTGGAACTTTGCTTTGACCATCTTGGATTCGGCCGCCGGCCGTGTAGAAAAACCGGGAAAATGGAATTTGCTCAAATTGCCAATAGGGTCCACCGTGGGTGTGCAATTGGTAGGAATGGGAATTGGCCCATGTGACATCATGATAGGATGGCCAATGCAACATCACTTTGTAGGAACGACCATCGCCGCGGCACTAAATATATGGAAAATTTAATAAATTTGAGTTCTTTTTTTATTGATTAGTAAAGGACCTGTGAATAACTAAAATTAAATGCCAAATCCTTAGGTATCCGCTTATTGTTTTTTAATGGATTTTCGATTAAAATAATAATTAAACTTTTACTTTTTGACCTGAGATTTGAGAAAAGAACAACCAAAAGTGGAGAGAATTTATTTTAAATTCAATATTTTTCTGTGACCGAATTGTGATTTAGGTGGTTTTTTGTGATTGGTTTTAGTAAATTTCTAATATTAAATTTAAAGGAGAATTTTTTTTTGAAAATTTAAATCCTTAAAAACTAAGTTTGTATCCAAATTTCATTAAATTAAAATTATTACATTTTTCCCACTAAAAAAAATTAAACCAAAAATGTCAAAATATGCAACAAACTTTGATGAGCAAATGATTGTAATATTCCCAATCTTCATATGTGCGTTTTCGGTTGAATGCGGCCATGTCAATGGTGATCATCGAACACCAACCGGCCCTATTCGTTCGTCCATCCTTTAAAATGGAAAAAAATTAAAATGCGAATTTTGAATAAAATTTGATTATTTCCACCAATTTCTAAATATTATTCTGCAACCAAAATTTTAGTCCAAGTGGTTAATCCATTCAATTTTACTACATTTAGGTCTTGGGTTCGAATCCGTTCAGAGCAAGTTATTTTTTTATTCCGGTTTAATTCCAATTATTATAAATTTTTATGATTTTTAAAGTACATATTTATAATAAATTTGGTAATTAAAACCAAAAATGCTTGAAATTGCTAATTGTGCGAACCTTGACCACTCGATTGCTGATCACTCCCTCGAATATGGCAGTGCCCCGATCACTTCGGTACAAATCACATTTTGAGTAGCCTTCGGCCGAGTCAGAATCTGAGCCAGTTTGCCATTTTTCCATGTCCTGAAATTATATTAATTGAATTGATTTATTGGATTGATTAGTAGAATATTTAATAGCCTAGCCTGACCATAGGCCATTCTTTTGGCCATAGCTCAACAAGGAAGCAACCAATTCAGGAAGGTGATGAGCCATTTGAAAGCCATAAATGTTCTCTAAAAAGTGTTTCTACTAATTTTTAGAAATTTAAAAAATTTCGTAAAATAAGTGGCTTTTCTCCAAAAATTCGGGTTTATCAATTCAAAGACATTTAGCCTTTTTAAAGCTAAATTATGTATAATTCAAAAAGGCCAAATTGTAGAGGACACTTTGGGCATTCAAATGGTATAGGGCTATCCCAAATTGGCTAATGCCTCATTGAGTTATGGCCAAAAGAATAGAACGGGAACGGGCCCAACTAAATAATTGAGTAATATACTTATTTATTAAAACTAACAAATTTAAATTTTAAAATATGAAAAATTTCTCGAACCTCATCCGTTTTGAACTGATATTCAATGAATGCTTCCGTGTGCTCTGCCCTTGACTCATCCATCCCACTGCGAGTGACCGGATGAGTAAATGGGTTCGTCCATGAGAATTTGCCGCCTCCAAAATGTCCATCAATTTCGCGAGAAAGTTTCTTAAATTAATTAATGTAAATTTATTACCAAAAAACATTAATATTAACCTTCAAATCCGCCTGAATTGTTTTGGGCGCTTCCCGGGCAATTTCACCCATTGGCACGTCCATATCGATTGGCACGGGCCCACCTCGGGGATCGACCAGAGAGAGGCTAGTTGGCGGAATTTCATGTTGGCCAAGTCGTCGACCACTGAATGGTGCCCGCAAAACGTTCATGAAATTGGAGAGAACGGCCAGACGGTTTTTTCGCTTTTCCTTCTTCTCCTCTTCTTCCGTTGTTTGCGTTCCGGTTGAAGCAGATTGTTGGCTGCTGGATGCAAAACATTTCAGTAAAAAGGGCGCCCGTTGTTGAGGGAATGATTGGAAAATTATGCTGCAATTTGTTGGGCAGCGTAAATGCATCTATAAAAAGATTAAATGTTAATAGGAAATAAAAACATTGCTAAAGATGAAAAAATGTTTTAACTTTTGTTTTTCGCTGAACTGTTTTTTAGTATATAAAGAGTGAAATTTATAACCGGATCCCGAAAAAAATTTTTTTATTTTTAGTTTTAGCAAAAATGTGTTTTTGCTTTCTGGAAAATGTTCGCCAAAAATGTGTTTTTGCTTTCCGGAATGTTTGCCAAAAATGTGTTTTTGCTTTCCGGAAAATGTTCACCAAAAATGTGTTTTTGCTTTCCGGAAAATGTTCGCCAAAAATGTGTTTTTGCTTTCCGGAATGTTCGCCAAAAATGTGTTTTTGCTTTCCGGAATGTTCGCCAAAAATGTGTTTTTGCTTTCCGGAAAATGTTCGCCAAAAATGTGTTTTTGCTTTCCGGAAAATGTTCGCCAAAAATGTGTTTTTGCTTTCCGGAAAATGTTCGCCAAAAATGTGTTTTTGCTTTCCGGAATGTTCGCCAAAAATGTGTTTTTGCTTTCCGGAATGTTCGCGCCAAAAATGTGTTTTTGCTTTCCGGAAAATGTTCGCCAAAAATGTGTCTTTCCTTTCCGGAAAATGTTCGCCAAAAATGTGTTTTTGCTTTCCGGAAAATGTTCGCCAAAAATGTGTTTTTGCTTTCCGGAATGTTCGCCAAAAATGTGTTTTTGCTTTCCGGAATGTTCGCCAAAAATGTGTTTTTGCTTTCCGGAAAATGTTCCCCAAAATGTGTTTTCCCTTTCCGGAAAATGTTCGCCAAAATGTGTTTTTCTTTTCCGGAAAATGTTCCCCAAAATGTGTTTTCTCTTTCCGGAAAATGTTCGCCAAAATGTGTTTTCCCTTTCCGGAAAATGTTCGCCAAAATGTGTTTTCCCTTTCCGGAAAATGTTAGCCAAAATGTGTTTTCCCTTTCCGGAAAATGTTCGCCAAAATGTGTTTTCCCTTTCCGGAAAATGTTAGCCAAAATGTGTTTCCCCTTTCCGGAAAATGTTCGCCAAAATGTGTTTTCCCTTTCCGGAAAATGTTCGCCAAAATGTGTTTTTGCTTTCCGGAATGTTCGCCAAAAATGTGTTTTTGCTTTCCGGAAAATGTTCGCCAAAATGTGTTTTCCCTTTCCGGAAAATGTTCGCCAAAATGTGTTTTCCCTTTCCGGAAAATGTTAGCCAAAATGTGTTTTCCCTTTCCGGAAAATGTTCGCCAAAATGTGTTTTCCCTTTCCGGAAAATGTTAGCCAAAATGTGTTTCCCCTTTCCGGAAAATGTTCGCCAAAATGTGTTTTCCCTTTCCGGAAAATGTTCGCCAAAATGTGTTTTTGCTTTCCGGAATGTTCGCCAAAAATGTGTTTTTGCTTTCCGGAAAATGTTCGCCAAAAATGTGTTTTTGCTTTCCGGAATGTTCGCCAAAAATGTGTTTTTCTTTTCCGGAAAATGTTCCCCAAAATGTGTTTTCTCTTTCCGGAAAATGTTCGCCAAAAAGTGTTTTCCATTTCCGGAAAATGTTTGCCAAAAAGTGTTTTTCCTTTCCGGAAAATGTTCGCCAAAATGTGTTTTCCCTTTCCGGAAAATGTTAGCCAAAATGTGTTTCCCCTTTCCGGAAAATGTTCGCCAAAATGTGTTTTCCCTTTCCGGAAAATGTTCGCCAAAATGTGTTTTTGCTTTCCGGAATGTTCGCCAAAAATGTGTTTTTGCTTTCCGGAAAATGTTCGCCAAAAATGTGTTTTTGCTTTCCGGAATGTTCGCCAAAAATGTGTTTTTCTTTTCCGGAAAATGTTCCCCAAAATGTGTTTTCTCTTTCCGGAAAATGTTCGCCAAAAAGTGTTTTCCATTTCCGGAAAATGTTTGCCAAAAAGTGTTTTTCCTTTCCGGAAAATGTTCGCCAAAACGTGTTTTTCCCTTTCCGGAAAATGTTCGCCAAAATGTGTTTTCCCTTTCCGGAAAATGTTCGCCAAGATGTGTTTTTCCTCTCCGGAAAATGTTCGCCAAAATGTGTTTTCCCTTTCCGGAAAATGTTCGCCAACATTTTATTGATAAAACAATAGGCCAAATAAAATTAGCCATCTTTCCAAAAGCATAAATTATATATTCATCCATCAATTTTCATCTTTTGTTTTGCATTTCCAAAGCCTTCACACAATTTTCCTTTCTAGGGACCCAAACTCTCAACTCAACAAACAAGGTGTGCTCCGGCTCGCGCAAATGAAGAGAGAAGGAATTTGGAGTTGATTATGATGGGGGGGGGGGGGGGGGGGGGGGGGGGGGAATGTGTACTTATGTGGGATGGGCCAACGGCTTCCTCAACCAACCGGCTGCGTACTTTGCTTCGACTTATTTAACCGAGAACGGGAGCCGGCCGAAGCCGATCGGAGGCGCCTTCCCTTCTCGGCAAATGAGGAAAAAGAAAGGCCCAGAGAGCTACTGATGAGACTGGCTTAAAATGAGAGTTGAGTCCCTCCCAATCCCATTCCCTTCTTTTGCCTTTCCATTCTGGCTGCTAGGGCTCGCCCCCAAAAACTTTTTGGTGGTGCTTCCAATTTCCACCTTTGTGCCTTTTCCATTCATTCATTACCTTTTTGTTGTGTTTGTGTGCTTTTTCTTTTTGTGGCCGCACCGATTCGAATAAGCCCATTCCCCTTCACCTTTGGATCGTGGCAGCCGGGCAAAGCCGAAACAGGAGGCGGCAACGGGAATGGCGAACAGCGGAATTTGGGTGAAGCTTCCTTTACACAATGCCTGGCCTCTGCTGATCCAAAAGGCGGCTGACTCTGATGAGGAAATTAGGAGGAGAAAAAATGAGAATTTGGCGAGAATGGGAGGGAAGGGAGGGGGACGGCTGGCGAGAAAAATGGCGGTTGGGGGACCGCCCCTTGAAAGGATGGCTGCCTCCTCTTGCCTTTCCATTTTCCCCCAATTTTTCTACCATACATCGGCCTCCAACCAAATAATCCAGCAGTATACGGCCTCTTCCCCTTTCTCATCCTTAACCAGGAACCAGTCAAAAGTGGGCAAAAGCTATGGGTGGTGAGGAGGCTTTACCCTAAAGAAGAAGAAGCGGCTGCCCCCTCGCCTTCCATTCCCTCACATTCTTCGCCGTATTTGCTTGTTGTCAATGGAGGGAAAACACAAAACTCCTCAAATTCTTCCTAATTTCCCTCATTACATATCCCTCTCCTCGCCTTCCCTCCAAAATACCCGAATCGGGATGATATTAAGCCATTATTTTGGCCATAGCTCAACAAGGAAGCAACCAATTCTGGAAAGGTGAATTGCCATTTGAGAACCCTAAATGTCCTCTAAAAAGTGGCTTTATTAATTTTTTGAATATTTAAAATAATTTGTAAAATAAGCGGCTTTATTTCTGAAAATTATGGTTTATTACACTCAAAGACATATAACTTCTTAAATCCGACATTTAATAAAATCAAAATAAACTAAATTGTAGGGGAAAGTTTAAGCTTTCTAATGGTATATCGCCTTCCCGAATTGGCTGATGCTGCATTGAGCTATGGGCCAAAAACCGATGCTAGTAGCCCAATTCAATCGGTCTTGATCTCGATAAGTCCATCTCCATCCATTCTCCTCTTTTCAACGTTTTTGGTGTGCTTCTCCTCCTTTACTAAATTCGGTGGCCCCTTCACTTCATTGAACTGCGCGATGGGCTCCTCATTTGTCGTGTGGCCAAAAGCCAAAACAACAAAATTTGAGAAGTCCGCGCGAAAATGTGGAAAATTTTTGGTCATCTTCCTTTCCCATTCTTCTTTCGTTCCACCATGCACACATTGTTTTGGTCGGTTGACCTAACCGGGAGCACACGATTGGCCACATTCCCCTCCTTCTTAACTTCACTCGCGCACCCGACTTGGCCATCCCAAAATTGATGAGCAAACTTTGGCGATAGCGAAATTACTAATTGAGAAGAAGCAGTGAAAATTCTCATCGAGGGCAGCCAGCCAACTCCAAATTTGATCTGCCCTTTAGCCAAAATCCACCAAAATAGACAACTTTGGAAGAGGGCGATAACTTTACAACAGCAGATTTGGAGCTAGAAAGCGATTTTACTTACAAAGATTGATGGGTGGTGGGCAGTTTTGGAGGGCAGATAAATGAGCTTTTCCCAATAATGGCCTAGTTTAATCCCAACACGAATTTGGTCTTTTCCTTTTAGTTTGCAATTAAATTTTGGCAAAGTTTTTGCTAGGTTCTGCAAGTTGATTTTGGATTTTGGTAAAGTTTTACACTAATAAATTGTCCTTTGCCTCTACTTTTTTATTTTCCAATTCCATGTTGACTAAATTTTACCCAAAATTGATCTTTGCATTCAATTGAATTTTGGCTCACAAATTTGGCCTTTTTCTTTGTCTTCTATTTTGGCCAAGTTTTTAAGTTTTTGCATTTTCCAAAGATTTTTTGACCAATTCAGCCGAAATGGCACCATCCAGGTCAAATTCTTTTATTCCAATTTCTCCTTACTTAAATGAAGCTCCTAAAAATGTGGCCTCCTTTTTAATGCCAAAATGAGAGCCAATTTGCCGCCTCTTCCTCCGGCATTTGTAATCCAACCCTTTCCCTCTCCTTCTCCCCAAAATACAGTAAATTTAGCACACAAAGTGCCGAAAAAATGCCGATGGAGGGCGACGGGCTGTGTGCTTCTAATCCATAAAACATAAAAGGGAATATGCCCCACTGTTCATTTTTGGCCAAAAGAACAAAACTATGGCCTTCTGGCGCCATCGCTGCTTTTTGCCTACTTTTTAAGGCCGCCAGCCTTTTCGGCCTCCCTATTCTCTTTAAAAGGGCCCATCCAAAGTAAGGAGGAGACTGAGGACGAGCAATTGCCGCTGCTGCTGCCGCCCCCGGACTTTTTATGCCTCTGAATGGATTTGGCCATTTCGAGGCACATCACACAGCTTTGTTGAGCCTAAAATGATTCTTCCTTTCCTTTCACATCGCCAATCCAATCCGCCATCATCCCATTCCGGGGGCCATCAATTCCATCCCCGGAGTTACCCCCTTTCCTTTTCCCCTTCCATTCCTCGAGACCCGATTCTCGCGGCCTTATTCTCCCCTGGCTTTATCCATTTGGCCAATCCTTTTGGGCTTCTCCCTTTGGAAAACTCAACACATGGCGCCCTAATATTCCCTTCGCTGGCTGCTTTGATCGAAAAAGGGCCGAGCCATCCAATAAATGGGCACAACACACAGACAAAAAGTTAGAGCCTTTTGAGCCGAGATTTGGTCTCAAAGGCAAAAGATGGCTTTGAAGGCAAAAGTCCAATTTTGATGGCCTTTTCTAGTTCTCTTCGATCCAGATCCACACACATTTTATCTCACCCCAAATGGATAATGCATTCTGCTCGAATTTATTTCATTTCCGTCATTTCTCTTATTAGCCTTTTCCTCTTCAATTCTCCGCCCCCTTTTCGGTAGGAGATGATTAAATGGTCCATTCTTTTGACCATAATTTAGCGAGGAATTAACCAATTCCAGCAGAAGATGATATAGCATTGAAAACTTATTAGTGTCCTCTACAAATTAGGCCTTATAAATTTTATTTAATCCATGGTTAAATGGGTTTTCCCTTTCCGGAAAATGTTCGCCAAAATGTATTTTCCCTTTCCGGAAAATGATCGCCAAAATGTGTTTTCCCTTTCCGGAAAATGTTCGCCAAAATGTGTTTTCCCTTTCCGGAAAATGTGTTTTCCCTTTCCGGAAAATGTTCGCCAAAATGTGTTTTCCCTTTCCGGAAAATGTTCGCCAAAATGTGTTTTTCTCTTTCCGGAAAATGTTTGCCAAAATGTATTTGAATTTAATAAACCTCAGTTTTTGAGGAAAGGCCATTTATTTTACAAATTATTTAGTTTTCAAAAATAGAAAAGCCACTTTTTAGAGGACATTTAAGGCTTTCAATTAGCATATGCCTTCATAAATTCGTTGCTTCCTTGTTGAGCTATGGCCAAAAGAACTGCTTAAAGTTAGAGAAATGTGCTGTTTCGCCGCTTTTCCTCCATTCCGCCACCCTTTTGTCCCGGAACGTCCATTCCCTATTCCAATTTCATTCTATTTCCCAATTCCATTCCGGGGAATGCTCGTCCCATCCCTTGGCCACCGAATTGGCCATTCATCTTCTCCGCCCCCACCCCATTCAATCAAAATGAACCGAAAACTTCCGCAAACCGGCGCCATCCTCCTCCATTCCCAATTCCCATTCAAGGCCCGCACAGCTGTAATCCCATCCTTCTTCCTCCTCTTTTCCTTTTTAATGGCCCCAGATCGATCTTCTTCCCCCCTTTTCAAGCCAAAAATGGCCAAATGTGTTGAGCCCAGTTTAAAATAGTTCCTCAAAATATTCAATTTTTGGTTCCATTTTTATTGTCAAAAATTGAATATATTTCCGCACTTTATTTCCATGTACCTCATAAATTGATCAATTTGATTTTTGGTAAAGAATTCAATGCAGAAAACTTGGTTTTTGTTCTCAAAATGAAATTAGTTTCATTAATATTCAAGCTTCCAAGCTTTTTGGATTCGCATTTCCCATTCATTAAAGCATGATTCAAATTATTTTCCCCCAACGTTCCGCCCATCAAATCACGCCCACATGATTCAAATTATTAATTTATTTTTCCCTAATTTCTTTTCTACCAGAACCAGAATTTATACAAAATTTCAACACCCCCAAAAAATGTTCATAAAACAGGAGGTGGCAGGCCCGAATAATTCTAGCAGCAATGAATCCTCCTCATTCATTGGCACATCAACGGCTACGGCTGATGCCATTCAATCTGAATTGGAACGAATGTTGGCACAATTTAATCGAGAAGCTGTGAAAAAGGAAGAAGGAATTGATGAAGACGAAATTGGTGAACCGGGCATTGGCATTGGGGAAAGTGGTGGCGAGGATGGCGATGGGGATGAAGAAGAGGAGGAAGAGGAAGAAGAGGATGAGGAGGATGAAGAAGTGGCGGAGGATGGCAACAACGAAAAGAATGGAGGATCAAAGGTGGGTGAAAATCCCAACAATGGGGAAGATGCAATACCCGCTGTAATTCTTTTGGCCATATCTCAAAGAGGCATTAGCTAATCCAGGAAGGCGATATATCATTTGAAAGCCTAAAGTGTCTTCTACAAAGTGGCTTCATTAAATTTTATGAAATTTTGGTTTTTAAAAAGTTACATGTCTTTGAAGAATGTAATAAATCCATCTTTTTGAGGAAAAGCCGCTTATTTTACAAATTGTTTTAAATTTCCAAAAAATTAGTTTAAGTTTAGCCACTTTTTAGAGGCCATTTAGGGCTTTCAAATGGCATCTCGCCTTCTTGAATTGGTCGCTTCCTTGTTGAATTATGGCCAAAAGAACAACTAGGATATTGTTTGAATTGGCGTCTTCCAATTCCAGGGGTGACAAATTGTAAAAATAATGGGTGGCTTCCTAAAATTAAGCTTCTTTAATTTAAACCTAAAAATGTTCAAAATTTCAAATGGAATTAATTCCACCATCCCCACTTTTTCCCTCATCCTTTTTTGGTTGTCTTTCCCGCCCCTTCCCTCCCACCCCCAATTCCTCCCTTTCCATTTCCGGACATTATACTGTACAAAAATGGGAGGAGGCGAAAAGAACGAGGGAAGGGGGGGGGGGGGGAGGGAGGAAGAAGGACAAAAGAGGCGAGGCAGCCCCACCCTTTTTTTGCCTTACACATTAGCCCCCATCAACCAGGAGGAAAATAAGGGGATAATTATTTTAGTTATTAGTCAACCAGGCGGAATTATTTAAAACTTAGTCAGACAGGCGGAATTATTTAAAACTTAGTCAAACAGGCGGAATTATTTAAAACTTAGTCAACCAGGCGGAATTATTTCAAATTTAGTCAAACAGGCGGAATTATTTAAAACTTAGTCAAACAGGCGGAATTATTTAAAACTTAGTCAACCAGGCGGAATTATTTAAAACTTAGTCAACCAGGCGGAATTATTTAAAACTTAGTCAACCAGGCGGAATTATTTAAAACTTAGTCAAACAGGCGGAATTATTTAAAACTTAGTCAAACAGGCGGAATTATTTAAAACTTAGTCAACCAGGCGGAATTATTTAAAACTTAGTCAACCAGGCGGAATTATTTAAAACTTAGTCAACCAGGCGGAATTATTTAAAACTTAGTCAAACAGGCGGAATTATTTAAAACTTAGTCAACCAGGCGGAATTATTTAAAACTTAGTCAACTAGGCGGAATTATTTAAAACTTAGTCAAACAGGCGGAATTATTTAAAACTTAGTCAACTAGGCGGAATTATTTAAAACTTAGTCAAACAGGCGGAATTATTTAAAACTTAGTCAAACAGGCGGAATTATTTAAAACTTAGTCAAACAGGCGGAATTATTTAAAACTTAGTCAAACAGGCGGAATTATTTAAAACTTAGTCAAACAGGCGGAATTATTTAAAACTTAGTCAACCAGGCGGAATTATTTAAAACTTAGTCAAACAGGCGGAATTATTTAAAACTTAGTCAAACAGGCGGAATTATTTAAAACTTAGTCAAACAGGCGGAATTATTTAAAACTTAGTCAAACAGGCGGAATTATTTAAAACTTAGTCAACCAGGCGGAATTATTTAAAACTTAGTCAACCAGGCGGAATTATTTAAAACTTAGTCAACCAGGCGGAATTATTTAAAACTTAGTCAAACAGGCGGAATTATTTAAAACTTAGTCAAACAGGCGGAATTATTTAAAACTTAGTCAACCAGGCGGAATTATTTAAAACTTAGTCAACCAGGCGGAATTATTTAAAACTTAGTCAACCAGGCGGAATTATTTAAAACTTAGTCAAACAGGCGGAATTATTTAAAACTTAGTCAACCAGGCGGAATTATTTAAAACTTAGTCAACTAGGCGGAATTATTTAAAACTTAGTCAAACAGGCGGAATTATTTAAAACTTAGTCAAACAGGCGGAATTATTTAAAACTTAGTCAAACAGGCGGAATTATTTAAAACTTAGTCAAACAGGCGGAATTATTTAAAACTTAGTCAAACAGGCGGAATTATTTAAAACTTAGTCAAACAGGCGGAATTATTTAAAACTTAGTCAAACAGGCGGAATTATTTAAAACTTAGTCAACCAGGCGGAATTATTTAAAACTTAGTCAACCAGGCGGAATTATTTAAAACTTAGTCAAACAGGCGGAATTATTTAAAACTTAGTCAAACAGGCGGAATTATTTAAAACTTAGTCAACCAGGCGGAATTATTTAAAACTTAGTCAACCAGGCGGAATTATTTAAAACTTAGTCAACCAGGCGGAATTATTTAAAACTTAGTCAAACAGGCGGAATTATTTAAAACTTAGTCAACCAGGCGGAATTATTTAAAACTTAGTCAACTAGGCGGAATTATTTAAAACTTAGTCAACCAGGCGGAATTATTTAAAACTTAGTCAAACAGGCGGAATTATTTAAAACTTAGTCAAACAGGCGGAATTATTTAAAACTTAGTCAAACAGGCGGAATTAAATATTTTCCTATCATTTGGATTTTAAAATTATCATCAAATTTATTCCAAAACTTTCATTTACTTTTTAGATTTGTCCTTCCCAACTCCCCTTGGACCTGCTCCCTTGGGTGCTGCCCCTTCCCGCTGTGAATGCCCTCATTTTGTTGCGTGAAGCTGAATTGGCCATCCAAGCCGGCCATCAACTCGCCCAATGTCCATGTTGCCAAGGCATTTTAGACGCTGGTGGAAATGATGGAAATTTGCGACAATTCGTTGCGGAATTTGGCCAAATCAGCTGCAATCGTTGTGCCCTCCATTGGTGCCCAAAATGCGAGCAGGCATCGCATTGGCCAATGGACTGTGCCCAAAATGGGGAATGGGAACGGCGAATCCGACCAAATGAAGGTAAAGGTAAAGTTATTGGAAGATTTTATGGGATAAGTGCATTAAAATTGAAAAGAATTAATTTGGATAAGACAAATTTAATGACACTAAATTTAGGCACCCAACAACAACAAATCAACGGCCAATTCGCCGAAATTTGCACAGAATCACGTGCCCGCCGCCTCGATACCCGTCTTGGCTGGCAATTGGGGAAACATATGCGCCGTCTCAGTGATTCTCGGACTGAACGTCGATTTTTGTTGGCACGAAAAACGGTGATTTATTTAAATAATTAAAGGAATATCTATTTAATAAATTATCTGCTAGTATTACAATACCCAGGGTTTCTCATTTTTATTAGAGAGGAGGTTTTTATTAGAAAGAAGATTTTTAATATAGAATTTACGGCATTTAATTAGCTTTCATTTTCGATAATTTATAATATAAAACCTTAGATTAGACGAAAAATATTTAATACAGTAATAAATGCGCTTGTATTAGTGTAAACTTGTTGTGCGTGAATAGCGCAGTCGGTAGCGGCTCGCAACCACAGAGCAGTCTTTATTCGGGTTCGAAGTTCGAACTCCCACACCGCACATAAATTTTTAAATTTATTTATAAATTTTTCCAGTAAAATTTATATAAAAATTACAGTTTTATTACTCATTTTAATGCTTATTTTAAAGTAGTAAATTTCACTTGTTTATTTAGGCCCTCCATCTGTTGGAATTCGGCACCGCTTGGCTCTATTTGAATCGTCAACCACGTCCGGCCACCTGGAACCAACTGAAATCCCTGCTTTGGGCCATCCGTGAACGCGTCGAATGTTTGGACAATGAGCTGCTCTTTTCCGGCTCCCTCACCGATGCCGAAACAATCAAAGCGAAGTTGGCCGATTTGGAGCAGCTGGGCGAGAAGGGATTGGCCAAATTCGGTGCGGCATTGGCCAACAAAGGAGATGGCATTCAGCAATAAACGACAGGGAAAATGAGAAACAGGAAGAATGAATAGATTTGTAGATAGAGTCAAAAAATACATTAAAAGAAAACAGAGCTATATTAGCTGGCATTTCACCTTTCCATATTCCCCCCAAAAAATTTAAAATGATTTGTCATTCACGCCATTTTCTCCCTTCTTTATATTTTACTTCAATTTGTCACTTTTTCATCCTTATAAAAAATTTTTTGATTAAACAAAAAATTACCAAAAAATCTCATAATTTATAAATGCAAAAAATAAAACCCCCTCCCTTTCCTAACCTAAACCACGACGAATTTTGATGAATTTGAATTTTCAATGAAAAACACTCACTTTTTCCTTTCAATTTTATCATAATTTTCATGTAATATAAATTTTGATTCATCCATTGATTAATTGATTGATTAATTAATTGATTGATTGATTGATTATCGATTAATTCTTAATTGAAATTTGTCAAACAAACCTCAAAAAGCAACAACACAGACATTTTTTCCTACTTTCAATCGCCTAAAATCTTCCCCATTTGCCCTCAAGCGCTTTTGTATCATAGAATTTTGTAAATTCATCACTTTATTAGTGTGTCCTCCTCTATCATTTAATAAAATGTATTCCATTAAAAATCCCAAAAATAATATGTAAATTTGTATTATCCTCTTCTTCTGCCACTCGCCTTTTCAACTATTGGCAATTTTTGTAATCAAAATTTATATAAAAATGCCCTTCATCCTTAACATTTTTTTTTTGATCAGAGCAGGAATAAAAATGTGCACAACAAATAGTATATTTTTCAATTTTATTTTATTAATTTACAAAAAAAAAGTGAATTAATTTGCCTAAAAATTTTTCATATCGAAAAATAATCATTTTTTTGAGGCCATTTAATTTGGCCATAACACAAAATTGTTGTTGTTGTAGCTTTTTGGCTAGGGTTGGCCTTAGATTAGGGCTTAGATTTCAGAGTGTAGGAAACTTAAAGAAATGTGTGATTTGGCCAAGTTAAATGGCCTCAAAAATACATAAAAAAATTTTTCTGCAAATATCATACATTTTTCGGCAAATTAAATAGTAGTACCATTCTTTCTTTATTCACCAGAGGAACAAATAATAGGAAAAAAATTTTATTCACCGGGAATTGAATACAAATACAAACTAAAGAAATACATTTATAAGTGAAAAATTGTGATAATAAAATATGTGCTGGGGGAATTATGGACGGAGATTTGATTATGTGTTGAATTGGAATTTGAAAATGATAATTTTGGGGATGAAACATGAAAAATAGAAGAATCACCGATCATTTTGGGTGGGAATTTATCCTCAGAAAACATCAATTCTCCTTTCCATTGGTCATCTGCGTGAACGGCTTGAACTCCAACGTGATCCGATCGGTTCCATCCTTGCAATGGAAAATTTGTTCCCCACTAGTTGGATCCTTCCAATCAGCATGTTTTAGTTCAAATAAACGGGAATAGCCCAGTTTTTGGAAGAGCTAAAAATTTGTTGATATTTAGAAAACCCTATTTGGAAAGAAAAGCCAACATGGCGCCATTGATAACTCATCAAGTACTGAACCAATTTTGATGATTTTAGTATCAAATTAAAGAGCAGACTTTTGGCTATCCATTGATATTAATTTTATTTAAATTGATTTAGAAATGAGGGAGTTATGCTCAAAAACTACTCAATATTTTGCTAATCTATAGTAAAGGACATTTTAAAAAGTTTTAAGGTCGTAATTCCAAAAATTCCTTACGAATTAAAATAAAATTACTATTATTTGATAGCCAGAAGTCTGCTCTTTAATTTGATATTAAAATTGTCTAATATAGTGCCATCCTTGATGAGTAATTACAAATGGCGTCAAATCGGTTTGCAAGGAACGTCTAACTTTGCGCCATTTATAATAACTCATCAAGGATTGAAACAATTTTGTGATTTTGGTATCAAATTAAAGAGCAGACTTTAGGCTTTCAAATAATATTAATTTTATTTAAATTAATTTAGAAATGAGGGAGTTATGGTCAAAAAACCTATGAAAATTTTTCTAATTCATAATAAAGGTCATTTTAAATTGTTTTTTGGCCATAACTCTATCAATAATGAACCAATTTAAATAAAATTAATATTATTTGATAGCCAAAAGTCTCTTCTCATTAATTTGATAATAAAATTGTCTAATAATATTGCCATCCTTGATGAGTTATTTTAAATAGCGCCAAATTGGCCGTTGCAACGTTTCCGCTTGCAGCCGTTTAAAATAACTCTTCAAAGACTGAACCAATTTTGATGGTTTTGGTATCAAATTAAAGAGCAGACTTTCGGCTATCTAATAATATTAATTTTATTTAAATTCCTTTAAAATTGATGGAATTTCCAAAAAAAACTTTCCTTTATTATGGATTAGCGAATTTTCATCACTAGTTCTTTGGTCATAATTCCATCATTTCTCATTCAATTTAAATAAAATTAATATGTTTGGATAGCCAAAAGTCTATTCTTTAATTTGGTACTAAAATCATCAAAATTGGTTCCGTCCTTGATGAGTTATTTTAAATTGCGCCAAATTGGCCGTTGCGATGTATCCCTCTGCAACCTTTTATAATAACTCATTAAAGCTACAACTAATTTAAATAATTTTTGTATCAAATTAAAGAATAGACTTTTGGCTATCAAATAATATTAATTTTATTTGAATTAGTTAATAAATGATTAATCCTAAAAAATATTTAAAATGCCATATACTATGGATTAGCAAAATTTTCATCGGTTTTTTGGACATAACTCCTAAAATTTTCTACCAATTTAAATAAAATTAATATGTTTGGATAGCCAAAAGTCTGTTCTTTAATTTGGTACTAAAATCATCAAAATTGCTTCCGTCCTTGATGAGTTATTGCAGATGGGGCCAAATTAGCCTGTCACCAAACTGACCTTTTGCGAATTTAATGCGCTCGCCTCGGTCACCATCCCTTGGCAGCCAACCCCAATCACTTCCTCCAGCCGATATTGGAGAAGTGCGGCGGCGATGCCGCGTCGTTGGTATTGGCTTGAGACCGAAAGGACCAACCAACTGGCCAAACAATTCAATTCCGGTGGAACCAATTGCCAAATCTACAAAATTGAATAAATTTTAATTAAGATTTTTGCTAAAATTAGTATTAGTCCTAATCTATGGCCGGTCTTTCGCCGAAGGCCTAATAAGCCCTCAATGGCCCAATGAACGGGATAAGGGGGAACTCAACTTTTAATTATTTTTTTTTTTTATTAATTGTGCGTTGAAAATGTGACAATAATGTGAATGTTGTGAAGGATAAAAATAAAAAGCATTAGAGGAAAGGGAAAAGGGTGGATTTAAAAAGGCAGATTGGGGCAATATTTGATTGATAGAGTGACGGGGCTATTAGGCAAAAAGTGGGGGTACAGTAGGAAAGATAAGAAAAAAGCTAAGAAAATTAATTCAGAAAAAAAATTTAAAAAAATTTAAAAAAAAATTAAATTGGGAAAAAAATAAAAAATTTAAAAAAATTAAATTAAATTAGAATAAAATTAAGAAAATTAAAAAAAAAAACTAATTAAAATAAATTAGAAAAATTAAGAAAATTAAATTAGAAAAATTTCAAGAAAATTAGAAATTAGATTATGAAAAAAGAGCGATTTAATAGCCAAAAGAATGAGGAGGCCTACTATAAGAAAAGAAGGCTAAGCTAAAAGTTTACCTTCATTTCGACCGCATGCAAAATTGCACAAATTTTCCGGACTTTGCCATTCTCCGTTCGCTCTTTGCCAAATGATAGGCCATCGCCTTCTCCCTCTTTGTTCCCATTCATCATCGGTGGTGGAATCTCCCCGTTGATTATTCCATTTTGTTGCCGTGTGCCACTGCTTTTTCTTCGCAGGATGCTGGCCAATCGAACGGCCACCATTCGTCCATTCTCGGCCGGATCCCGGACCAAATAGCTAAGCCCATCTTGCAGGGATGAGCCGACCAAATCTTTAAAAATGAAAATCAAATGGCTTCAAACATTTTTTTCCTGCTTCAGAAAAATATGCCCAGAGGGCATTTCTTACTCTTTTTTTAATTATTTCACCTTTAAATCCCTCTATAATATCGTAAATTATCTGTTAGAAGCCCATTGGCTTATAAATTTTAGGCTTTTAATATAGAGGAAACTTCAAATAGGGAATTTATGGTAATTTCAATGAGTATTTTTTGGCAAATATATAGAGTATTTATCGGAAATACAATCGCCAACCATAATTATAATGATTTAGGTGTTTATCCTAAATTCACAAACTAAATAGTAAATACTATACCCAAATTGGATAGAGCTGGTCAAGGCGCATTGAATTGTATATAATTTTTAATGGTTTGGTCAAAATTAAATGGTATTAAACGGTTTAAACCACATTTGGTTTAATGGTTTAAAACCATAAGTTAGAATTGGTTAAACCCAAGCCAAAATATAATCAAATGATAAGATTTATTGATTAATTAAAAATTAAAAATTTGCGGACCTATGAAGAAACTTTCACTCTCCTCCCGGCCCAATTCCAGTGCGGAATTCAATGGTTCGTTGGTGAGGAAGTCGGTCAAGAGGAAATCACCTAAATTAATTTAAATTAATTCCATATACAATATTTAATTTGCCTTCCAAAATGGAAAAAAAGAATATATAAAATTGGAAAAAATTTTAAACTTTCCCTGAGGCCGTGTATAATTTGGTCATCAAAGTATTGAGGCTCAGAATTAGGTTTAGGGTTAGTGTAAAATTGGGCTTATTAACTTTTGGAGCATAGTAATCTTAGATAAGTTTGACTTGTTCAAGCTATTAAGGTATCAAAGAAAAGAATTTTATCTTTTTATAGGAAAAGTTTTCGGCAAATTAATTAATTTCAATAATTCATTTTAATTTGCCAGAAACTCACTAATCTCTTTTGTATCCGCCACGGTGGCCTTTTGTACAATGAATGGGGCCAACGGATCGGTGTGGCCATTTTTTAATAGCTCCAAAGAAGTCATTTTCTGAATGGAAATAATTGGAGGAAAATTTGGTAAATTTCTGAATAAAAAAAAAAACTAAAAATTTAATTTACTAAAGATTAAGTGTAAATTCATTCATAAATAATGGAAAAAATGAATGAAAAGAAAAAATTGGCTGGTAATAAAATATATTCGAGCCAAGTTATTCAATCCTCTTTTATAAACAATGCTTCTTTGTGGCCACCAATTGGTTTTTGGTTATTTATGTCGGCTTATACACTTTTCCCAAAATTTTCTCACCAAAAATTCATTAGAATTTTTCCATGTTTTTCATTTTGAGAGCATAAAAATATTTTAACAAAAATTGGAGATAGCCGGGAAAAATTTAAATAAATTTGTTGACACAAGCGCCTCTAATTAAGGAGGAAAGTGAAAAATGTAGTTGAGGAGGATTTTGGACAAGAGAAAAGAGGAAAATTGGCCGTGAATGGATGGTCTCGGGAATAAGCTATTATGAGCATGTGAGCCAGCCGAGTAGAAAGACTAACTGCCAACCATAGCCACACATTGGCCAAAAGGAACGAAGAAGGCAATGAATTATTCCCATCCCCGCAGGGCATATATCTTTGGATTGGAGGGGATTTACGGGAAATTGGCGAGATTTTTTTGATGGAGATTGGCCTAAATATATTCTTTCTTTTATCTGCGATTGCCTAAAAACCATATTCCATTTTTGGCATTTTTGACGCGTGCTTTATGGGGCAAAAATGTAAAGGAAAATTGCCGGGTATTCCTCACTCCATTAATTTTTGGCCCGAATGAATTGGACGGGACAAGGGGAAATTGTGTTATGTAATAAATGAAGAAGGACCATTCGACTTAATTTAAATATTTGTTATCATTTTATCTATATTTTGGATCCAATGTCATTCCCAAATCCCGTTATGAGTCTTTCCCCGAATTCATTCATACTTATATAATAATTCATACTTTTTACATATTCAATAAATAAATAATAAATAAAGCTTATTCTCTATTAAATTATTGAATAAATCTTTGTTTGGGTTTGGGTCCCAGCCCTTCCAAATACTGCGCACGTTTCTACTTGGTAGCACCGACTCAAGATCGCCCTCAAAATTTGCTGTTTTTCTACAATAGAGTTAAGCTCTATCAACATTTCAAAAAATTTGTTTGCCATGGTCGTTCCCCGAAACAACAAATGGAAATTTGTGAGCAGCGCATATAATTCGGAAGTCGAGAACGGCAAAAATGATAATTCAATCGCCGAACAAAACAATCCGGACGAAATTGCAGCAGCAAATAAAATTCCTAAACGTGCTTTCGGAAACGGAAATGCGAATAATTTGTTTGATGAGATGAGAACTTTGCTTGCGAAGATTGAACAGAAGCAAATTGAACAGGCGAAAGTGTGGAGGCAGCGACCCAAGGTTTTTGAAAAAGTGCAGAAAAAAGAGGAGAAGGTTTTGACAAAAAAATTGAGCAATGAAACGAATGGGAAACAAGAAATTCGGCGATCCCGTTTAGCGGGTTCGACTCATGGAATTGATGGCAATAAATTTGGGAAATACAATTGGAATTTGATCAATGGAAATGAATGGAAGCAGTTCAAATTAAGCATGGAGGATATTGTGCAAAGATTGGCAGAACAACAAAACATTATCAATAAAAAGAACATCAATTGCGACAAAAATGCCAAAGAAGCACCAATGATCAACAAAATTATTTCTCATTCATTCATTCCATCGCCAAATCAGCAAACAATTTCTGAAAGTCCATCAAATGACGGGAAAACCGCTGAAAATGGTCAAAACTTAAATCAGGGCAAAAAATTCACCATCAAGAACCATTTTGTGCCAGTGGAAGGCACACATTTTCTGATCGGGCGGGGAAGGATGGTCCGCCAATTCAAAAAATTTCCACTTAAAATAATTCCAAAAATGTACATCGCTTGGTTTGGCAATGGTTGCATGCAATTGAAATGGAATTACTTCCCTTCGGTTAAATCGAAGCAAATAAGTCCAAAGATGAACACCGATTGGAATGGCACTGGTTCTATGCAACTGAACTGGAACTTCTCTGGCATCCCCCCAGACCATTCCGAAATTTTGCCAATTTTGCCAAACACGATTGGTCAATGATTGCAAAAAGAACACTGGAATGGAATCAGCCAAGGTGCAAGGAAATTTCGCGTGTGGAACCGCTTTCAGAGGGCGAGGGAATGTAATAAATGAAGAAGGACCATTCGACTTAATTTAAATATTTGTTATCATTTTATCTATATTTTGGATCCAATGTCATTCCCAAATCCCGTTATGAGTCTTTCCCCGAATTCATTCATACTTTTTACATATTCAATAAATAAATAATAAATAAAGCTTATTCTCTATTAAATTATTGAATAAATCTTTGTTTGGGTTTGGGTCCCAGCCCTTCCAAATACTGCGCACGTTTCTACTGTTAAAAAGCCTCTTTGGCTTTTATGGCAATACCAATTTCCATTCTCATCTTTTTTTTCCATAATGTTGTTGGCGCGAAAATGCGGAAGGAACGCCGGCGGCACAGACAGAGGCCGAAAGGAGGGGGCCCAATGGTTAGCTTTAGAAGGCGGCTTTTTGCCAGCCGGCTTTCCCATTCCATCCTATCCAACGGAGTGGCCCAGACAATTGCCAACATAAAGCCACAACAAAGGAATACTGGATGGACTGAAAGGAAGAGTGCATTTTCATTATTTTGTCGTCGTCCTTCTCATTCTCATCTGCTATCCTTAAGGAATTTTCAGTGGAGTAGAATTGAATTGGACACCTCATCTATCATTTTTTTTATTAACAGATTGGCCTTGGCATGTTCTTTTCTAAGGGAATAATCTCGATTTTTCGAAAATTTCTGGCTAAAAATTCGACGAATTTATTCTAAAACTTCAAAGGAAAGATTGTGTTTCACTCCGGTTAGTTTTTTAGATTTTGTGTTGAATAATTCCGCCTATTTTGTGTTTTTGCTTAGAATAATTCCGCCTGTTTGTGTTTTCGCTTAGAATAATTCCGCCTATTTTGTGTTTTCGCTTAGAATAATTCCGCCTATTTTGTGTTTTCGCTTAGAATAATTCCGCCTGTTTTGTGTTTTCGCTTAGAATAATTCCGCCTGTTTTGTGTTTTCGCTTAGAATAATTCCGCCTGTTTGTGTTTTCGCTTAGAATAATTCCGCCTGTTTTGTGTTTCGCTTAGAATAATTCCGCCTGTTTTGTGTTTTTGCTTAGAATAATTCCGCCTGTTTTGTGTTTTCGCTTAGAATAATTCCGCCCGTTTTGTGTTTTCGCCTAGAATAATTCCGCCTGGGCCGGTATGCAAAGAAAATTTTAACGACGGGTTCGTTGTTAAGTGACAATGTGAAAACATTAGCTTGTAAGGCTCCATATGCAAAGAACATTCTTAACAATGAAAACAAGGGAAAGATGATTGTCAACTGACAACCAACTCTTACGATGCCTCGGACCAAGGTTCGTTGTTAAATGACAACGAACAACGAACCCGTTGTCAAATAACCTTACAATTTTCTTTGCATACGGGCCCTGTTTGTGTTTTCGCTTAGAATAATTCCGCCTGTTTGTGTTTTCGCTTAGAATAATTCCGCCTGTTTGTGTTTTCGCTTAGAATAATTCCGCCTGTCTGTGTTTTCGCTTAGAATAATTCCGCCTGTTTTGTGTTTTCGCTTAGAATAATTCCGCCTGTTTTGTGTTTTCGCTTAGAATAATTCCGCCTGTTTGTGTTTTAATTTTAAAAATATAATTTTGGGATTGATAAATAGAAATTTTGAATATGAACTTAGCAAGAATCCCAAAATAAACTGTGATTTAAAAATTTTGCAAAGCAGCGGGAGCGAAATAAAGCAATTTATTTTCGAGTATTTGGACTTAGGTCCGAAATTTTGAGGTTAGGGATCGGCGAGGGAATGGAAAAGTAAACAAATGTGAAATTCGAACGCAACAATCTAATGTAAATAAAAATGCTTCGGCAATTGGAAAAAAGTTGGATTACTTTAAGCTTTTTTGTAGAATTTTTTGGCTTTTTTTTTTATTACACCCTCCATTCTTAAAGTATCTAAATTGGAGAACCATTGAAGATAGCTTTTTTCCTTTCAAATTACATAAGATTTAAAATGAAAATTTATTCAAGTATACTAATTTAATCAAATTGAAATTGATGGGAAAACTCAGATGAAGGATTTATTGAATGTAAATATTGACTATTCATATTGGTCGATTCCCGTCAAATTCATTTATATTTTGAAATGATGGTTTCTATTTAAATATTCAGGTCAAAAGTTGCGGCCACATTCGTTGATTTCCATTAAAACACGAAACGATTTTCCTTCGGGAATTTCAGCTTGTCCAGGGATGGATGGCAGGCATAGGTGATCTGAATGGATGAATGGAAAATTAATTAAAAATAATGAAATCAAAATTAAATTATTTAAAAATAAAAATTTTAAAAAAATGAAAATTATTAAAAATAAATTAAAAATTGAAAATTATTAAAAAAAAATGGAAATTATTAAAAAATAAATAAAATTTAAAATTGAAAAATTAATAAAAAAAATGTTGAATTCACCATTGGTGGAGGACCGCACATGAAAATGGCAGAGCCAACTTTGTTCACTGGCAAATGGTCAGCAATCATTTGTTCATTGATGAATCCAACGGAATATGGCCAATCCGAGTCGGGTGCCCGATCCACCGTGTACCAAATATGGAAACGTCCGACATGCTCAATGGAGAGAATGTCCAATTCATCCCTTAAATTTACCAAATAATTTTTAAAAAAAATTTTTGTGAAGATTACTTGAGCAGAATGTCACTTTCGGTTTGGTTGGCAAAAAGCAGGGAAACTTTGGTCTGGTCCTCGGGATGTTTCATAATTTCACGGATCAACTAAAAATAAATAATTTAATTATTTATTTATATTTTTGAAAATTTGTTGTAATTTTTTGGATTAGTGTATTTACTCTATAAATGCACTTGTATTGTACAATATAAGTGTTATAAAGCCCCAAAAATATTTGCCTCGGATCGGATTCGAACCCATGACCTAAATTTTTCAATGTGGAGAGTTTACCCCCTGAACTAAAAGTTTTCGGTTTTGGTAAAATATTATTTATATAGACCCTAGCTATAATCTGAGCATTACGCCCAATTTTAGGGTATTTTAACCTGAAGCATTGGAGTAATCCCGGAACCGCCAGCAATCAGTCCAATTTCATCAAAATGACGCGAAATTGGCGGCAACTTTTTCTCCGTTCGAATTGAGAATGTCCCATTCCCTCTGTACACAATCAACCCATTTGGGCCACGGAAGTCAAGAGTGTCTCCTAAATATTAAAAAGTATTCCAAAAATTACAAATAAAAACCAACCAATTTCCAAACTATCCAAATGTTGGGACATTTTACCGCCGTCCGGGAATTTTGGATGAACCCCGCGAAAATAGACCTTAATATTTACCAAATTCAATTTAAATTTTGAGTTTTTGGGTTTGTGAACCTTGATTACAAATTCCACAAAGCCTTGGTCATCATCGCTGGACACGGGCGTGTATGGACGAACCACCATTTTGCCATCAATCTGTGAAAATATGGATTTGTTAATTAAAAATTAATTTTTTGTATATTCCAGTCCAAAAATCTCCTTTTTATGAAAAAAGACATTTTTTGGCTTATAATAAGTAATAATATGTTTTCGATGGTTGAAGAAATCGCAATTGACATTGGTTATGAACTCTGGTCCAAGTGGCTCAAAAACCGGTTTGTTAGTTTTAATTAAGTTTTTTAGGCTAAAGCTTAGATAAGAAAATCATCTAAAAGGGTTCAAAAACCGGTTTAAAAATTTTATTTCGGCCAAAATCTTATGTTTTGATTAGAGTTTAGGCCAGACATAGAGCTTAGATTTTAAAGAACAATGAAGTAAAAAAAGGCTTCTATATTATGAAAACCGAAGATACTTTGGACCTCAAAACCCACTATTACTTATTATAAAGCTAATTTTTTTAGACTTGATTATCAAATTGTGTAGTTGAAAATTAATTTAATTACCTTGGCGCTAACATAAATATGCTGGCCGACCGGAAGACCGAGAATATGCTTTTCGCTGGGCAGTGCAAAACGGAAACGTCTGCAAAAAAATTTGAACCATTAATTCAGTCAAAATAATTCAAAAAACCTTGTATCATGTGAAACCTCCTGCCGGCTGATCAATTTGAGCGGATATTTCACGTCCGGGTTTTCCAGTGTCACCGGACCCTTTTGATGCTTTTTCTTTGAACCACCAACCGGGCCCTTTTGATGCTTTTTCTTTGAACCACCACCACGCCCTTTGCATTTGAACAAATAGTAGAGGGCGGCAATTGTGGCAATTGTAACGGCGGAAATGACCACATAAGTTGCCGGTGAATTGGAGAAAACAGCGTCCTTGCCTTGTTGTGTCATTTTTGACCCTATATGGGATTAGGGACTTTTTGAATTTTTTTTGCCAAATTATATAATAATCGACTCGTCTCGACGAGACGCGTCGATTGAACTATAACATGACCGAAAAAAATGTAAAATTTTTTCGAGTTTCGACCCATAAATAGAGGGAACCATTCATTTTTCAATTTTCATCATCTCATAATTAGGGACCGGATTTTTAGTTCGCAAAATAGGTAAAATAGGTAAAAAATTTGGTAAAAAACTTGAAATGGTTAAAAATATTATTTTTGTGTTTTTCTCATAAAAAAATAGGTCAAAACCTAAAAATCCGGTCCCTACTCATAACTTTTACTTTGAGTTTCAGATGAAATCAGTAGGGATAGGAAAAAAAGTTATATAAAATCGCAAAAAAGTTAGTTAAAAAAGTGATATAAAAACGCAAAAAAGTGATATAAAAACTGGAAAATTTCCAAAAAAGTTATATAAATTCAAAAAAAAGTGAAAAATTTTTATCGAAATAAGAGGTTAAAAAATTGAAAAAATGCTTTAAAATATTCATTTTATAGATAAAAGATCACTCTTGGTCATACTCCTCATAATTATAATTGCAGATCAAATACATTTCGAGATTATTAATAGTGAAGCGCATTCGATTATCAGCCAAAATAGACTTATACATAGAGAAAGAACGCTCAACATCACAAGATGTGAGGGGTGAATATTTGTAAAATGGAATTAGATTTGGGGAAATATTACAATCATTGTTTTGGCCAGAAAGAATATTACAAATTTGGGACATGATTTCAATGCCTGGATTGTTGGAAACGATAAACTTGAATTTCTCTTGAATTTGTTCGGCATTTTCTCCGATTGCCATTTCCATTTCATCTTGCACTTCGCCAAAAATTTGCAGCTGTTCATAAATGGTTAGGCCTTGTTTTTCCAATTTTGTGATCGATTCGGCCAATTTGCCAAAATTAGAATGGATATAGGCGAGATCCTGCCAAACCGCATTTGTGTAGCAGGCCAAACTTTCCTCGCAGCATCATTCGGATCAAAAGTGCTCAAAACCTAATTGATATTTTGCAAAAAATCATTTTTAAATAATAAAAGTCGTTGGACGGCTCGCTTATGATTTAATGATTCATTGTGTGTTTTAAAATGACCAAATTGATCATTTGGAACCTTTTGTAGTTTAAATTGTTGTCTGATGGTGGCCGTAAAACTTATATAAACCTGTTGATGACAAGGATTGCAGTAAATCCCTTTACCCTCTTTGGTAGTATTAATTGAATAAATTGAATTTCCATTTACTCGATCAATCCATTCGCGAAATAATCCTTCTTTAGTTCTTTTTGGAGGCATTTTTGGAATTTTTCAAAAAAGTTTTATAAAATTGTTATAAAAAGGCTTAAAAAGTGATATAAAAGTTAAAAAGTTATATAAATCGCAAAAAAGTGATCAAAAGTTAAAAAAGTGATCAAAAAGTACAATATTTTGGGCTCAAATCAAGTTATAAATGTTTTTTATTTGGTTTATAAGCATATTTAAAGCACCGCATGAAAAAGTTATTTAACTTCAATTCCTATCCCTAGAAATCAGTAGCATTTTCGTGCTCAGCTCGTCAAGACGAGTTGATTATATATTATTTCAATTTTGGTACTCTTAACTTATAAGGGACTTTTTCCTATTGAACCTATATGGACAAGTGATAGCTCATTCGAAAGAGCTCAGAAAACTGAGTCGATCTAGGGGTGGAGGAAATTCGAAAACCCCCAGTGGGCTGAGATACAATATACCGAAATTTAAAAAAGTGCTTGGTCCCCCCTATGGGTCGAAACTCGATTCGGTCATGTATAGTTCAATCGACGCGTCTCGATGAGAGGAGTCTGATTCTGCCATTGGTTTCGCATAAAACCGAAAAATAAAAAAGTTATCGCCATTTTTATTTCAGTGTTGGGGCTAAGTTTAGTGTTTAGGATTAGGGTCAGGGCAAGGGCGTAGCCAAGGGGGGGCTGGGGGGGGGGGGCTATAGCCCCCCCCCCCCCCGAAATCCAAAGAAAGGGGAAAAAATTGGCAATTTTTCTTTAGATTATACTAAATATCAAAAAAATTTCGCGCTCGCGCCTGTCGGCGCTCGCAAATGTTAATTTTAGTCTATATTCATAAAATTTTTTTAAAACTTTTCGGTTTTTAGGTCTAAAAATTAGTAAAAATTTCGCTCGCGCCTATCGGCGCTCGCAATTTTTGGTTTTTTGTACCCTAAAAAAAATTTTCCCCTCTTAGCCGCCCCGAAAAAAAATTCTGGCTACGCCTTTGGGTCAGGGCAGGATGGGATTAGGGGCTAGGGTAGGTTTAGGTTAGGGGTAGATTTTGGTTAGGGGCTAGGGTTATGGTAAATTTTCAATTCGGGTTACTGTAATTCAGCCCCTGGGGGTTTTTCGGACTTCGTCCTCCCCTAGTTCGACTCAGTTTTCTGAGCTCTTTCGAATGAGCTATCACTCGTCCATGTAGGTTCACTAGAAAAAAGTCCATCATACGTTAAAATTTTCAAAATGTTCAAAAAGTCCCTAATTCCATCATATTTCATATAGTGCCGAAATTATCATGCCATTTTATATTTATACCCCCTAACAATGTCATTTTCATTTCCATTCAAAGGAATTTTTTTCGGCCTAATTCATCTAACGATCTAACCAAGCAACAACCAACCAATTTTGCGTTCGCATCGCTTCCCTTCGAACTCTCCAATCAGGCAAATGCATTTGTGCACCTCGGGCCGATGCTGGAAGAATGTGCATACTCCTCCATTCAAACACTTCAATTTGCATTGAGATTGGTCCTCGAGGAGAACCAATTTCGCAGCCTCCGCCCCTTTCTTCGGCACTGGTAATTTAGTTGTCGGCACTGGTAATTTAGTTGTGGTAATTGTACTGCTCGGCGATTGGTCGTCCACTGAAATTCATGGCATTTTATTCATTCGATCCACAATTTGATGAGAAATCGCATTTGCAGCTTATCAAGGAATTATTTTTGAATGTAAGATTAATTCAGTTTATTAAAATAAAAAAAATGTTTTTTAGACATTCAAAACGCCGAATTTCCATCCCAAAAGTCAGCCGTTCATCGATCATGTTTTCAATTTTGCCCTAACAAATGATGGGAATATTTGGTGAGATCATCGAAGTTAACTTTATTTGGTTAAATATATTTTATTTTAGGTTTCGCAATTACCAAATTGTTGATGGAAAAGAAGAATTGCAAGAAATTGGTCAGTAAAAAATTTATTAAAATTTTTAAAATTTTCAACCCATAAAAATTTCATTTTTGCAAACATTTAAGCCTCGGGTTTCTAATCCACTCCGGGGAAAATTAAGGCTAGTAAAACTTTATCTTTTTTATAGGCCGCCGGTTCGAACCCCGTTGGAAGAAAATATTTTTAGCCCTTAAAAAACATTTTTTATGATTTTTTAAAGAGGTAACGGGTTCGAATCCTCTCCCGGGAAAATTTTTTTTGGACTTGGTTGTCACTTTTATCATTTTAATAAATTTATTGTACAATATACTTCTAGATAAAAATACATAAATTCGAACAAAAAAATCCGTATCAAAAATGTCCTCAAATTTCCATAATACGATCCATAGAATTTATTTATTTTTATTGCAGGTCCACGTTTCGTGCTGCAACCAATTCGCATCTTCGACGGTTCATTCTGCGGCACAGTGCTCTACGACAATCCGGAATATCAATGCCCGAACATGCTTCGGCGCCAAGTGAAATTACAAAAGGCCATGGAATTTCGATTGCGGGAAGAGCAAAAGGAGGAACGTGTTGTGAAGGCAAAAATGGTTGGCGATGTCAAAATGGACGATCCAATTGGGGAGGTGTTCGACACAAACATGGAAGAGGACGATGAAGAAGGAGAAGGGAAGAAAGTGACACCGGCAAAATTGGTGGAGAAGAGGATTTTGCATGGCAAAAATGTGCGCAAAAAATTGAAGAAAATGCGGAAAGGAGGAGGGAAAAAGAAGAACGGCGGAAATAAACGAAAGGGGAATTGATAAAAATTGTTTTGTTTTTTTTTAATTTTGTTGATTTTTAAATTTGATAAATAACTGATTTAATTAACATTTTTAAAATTTTTTACTGTTGTTTTGAGATAATAATTATTGGCTGTTCAATGAGAATGGCCCCGGTGATCATCCAAATTCTTGACTTGGTCCAAATCCGCAATCAAAACTCGACTCTAAATTGTTTAATCAACACAAA
The DNA here is from genome assembly GCA_030063045.1 of Pratylenchus scribneri. Lineage (NCBI taxonomy): Eukaryota > Metazoa > Nematoda > Chromadorea > Rhabditida > Pratylenchidae > Pratylenchus > Pratylenchus scribneri. The sequence goes on along the minus strand of JAQSEB010000185.1, from coordinate 313,930 downwards.
TTATTTTTTCGTTTTCCAAACAAAATAAAATATTAACATTTTTCATTTTAAGCACTGCCCAAAATGGGCAATGCAATTCCAAAATTTTTAACCTAGCCAATTTATGGCACAGAAAATTATACGCACTTTTACTCTGTGCTTTTAAAGCGATCGGATATATGAAAATTGGAAATTTGTAGAATTAATTCTAGAAAATTGCAGATGCGTTGGAAGGGGCACAAAAGGCACCCATTTCATGCATCCTGCATATTTCTTTTCAAAGAGAATAATAGTGTCTTCACATATCTTTAATTATCAATTATCATGTGCCCTCCTCTGCCTATTGGAACACTCCTTCCCCAGGCCCCAGTCTTTTGTTTATGAGAAGCAGCCAAAGCCAAATTGGAAGGCAGAAAACTAGAGGAATCAGGGAAAAGTAACGAAGGGAAATGATTGTTCCAATAGGGAGAGGAGGACACCAGACAATGAAAGTTGTGGGCAGGCACTCTTTATTTCTCTTTGAAAAGAATATGTTGGATGCGTGAAATGGATGCCTTTTGTGTCCTTTCCAACGCATCTACAATTTACTACAATTAATTCTCCAAATTCCCAATTTTCATATATTCCATCGCTTTAAAAGCACAAAGTAAAGGTGCGTATAATTTCCTGCCATTAATTGGTAAGGTAAAATAATTTTGGAATTGCATTGCCCAATTTTACGGGAAATGCTTAAAATAAAATTTTTGTTTGTTGAATGTTCAAGAATTTGAAGGAATTCGTTATATCTAATAATGGGAAAAAGAAAACAAAGCCACTTTTTAGAAGATATTTAGAGCTTTCAAATGACATATCGCCTTCTCAAATTGGTTATTTCCCTCTTGAGCTATGGCCAAAAGAATTGCGCCAGGCATTGAATCGATTCTATTGAAATGTCCTTATTTCGTATTCCCAATTGTCACATTTACATTTAATTTTATTCATAATTATCATTACAATTACATTTGGCAAAAAGAAAAAGGCACTCGGATTTGGGCTTAAATAACTTCATAAAAAATTAAAAAGGCATGACAAAGAGAAAATGGGTGAGAAAAAATTAGGAATGCTCAAAAATGTTCATACAAAAAGCATCAAAATTAATTTTAAAATAGTTTAAAATAATTAATTTTAAAATAGTTTAAAATTCTATGTTTATATTATTAAAATCTGGCTCCTTCAATTTTGTCCAAATCCAATTCACTTTGATAGCCAAAATTTTCGGCTGCTCCTCCTCCTCCTCCTTTTCTCAATTTCACTCCATTTTCCTCATTGCCAATTCCATTTGTGGCCGAAATTATGGCTTTTGGTGGCGATTTAGCACGACATTTTCCCATTAATTTTTCCTCAAATTCTTCGTCTTCTTCATCATCGGAGTCGGCATCCTCATCGTCCGAATTGGTTCGATATTCATAGTAGAAACTTTAATTTGGGAAAAGGAGAATCAATTTTGGAAAAGAAATGTTTGGTCGAATATACTAATTAATAATCTTATAGGAATATGCGGAATTAATCTAGGCGAAAGCACAAAACAGGCGGAATTATTCTAAGCAAAAACACAAAACAGGCGGAATTATTCTAAGCGAAAACACAAAACAGGCGGAATTATTCTAAGCAAAAACACAAAACAGGCGGAATTATTCTAAGCGAAAACACAAAACAGGCGGAATTATTCTAAGCAAAAACACAAAACAGGCGGAATTATTCTAAGCGAAAACACAAAACAGGCGGAATTATTCTAAGCAAAAACACAAAACAGGCGGAACTATTCTAAGCGAAAAAACAAAACAGGCGGAATTATTCTAAGCGAAAACACAAAACAGGCGGAATTAATCTAAGCGAAAACACAAACAGGCGGAATTATTCTAAGCGAAAACACAAAACAGGCGGAATTATTCTAAGTGAAAACACAAAACAGGCGGAATTATTCTAAGTGAAAACACAAAACAGGCGGAATTATTCTAAGCTAAAACACAAAACAGGCGGAATTATTCTAAGCAAAAACACAAAACAGGCGGAATTATTCTAAGCGAAAACACAAAACAGGCGGAATTATTCTAAGCAAAAACACAAAACAGGCGGAATTATTCTAAGCGAAAAAACAAAACAGGCGGAATTATTCTAAGCGAAAACACAAAACAGGCGGAATTAATCTAAGCGAAAACACAAACAGGCGGAATTATTCTAAAATAGGTCTAGCCAAATTGGCCAGCACCTAAATGACCCCCACACTAAATTTGTCCCGCAACTCACATTGACATGAGGGCAAAAATGAAGATGACGATTAGCATTACAACTGTAAAAAGGGAAAGATTATTAATAGGAATTTCCATGAAAAAAAGGCTCAAAAATCTCTTAAATATCCCTATATCAGACTATTCTTCTCACTTTTCTATCATTTATTATATATTATCATTATTTCCTAATTCGACAAACTAATATAAAGCCGAAAAAAAGATAGCCTTCCCTGCCTATTTTTGAGTGATCAATCCGAAATTTTGCCAAAGGGGAATCAAAAAGAGGAATTCTGCTGATGAATATTGTAGGTAAAATTAAAACAGAATTCTGGATTTTCATTTGAAAACACGATGAAATATGTTCGAGAGTAAACTGACCAGCATAAATGTTGAATTGCAATGCCATATCAGGGAAATCGAGCAGTGTGACCACGATGATGATCAAATCGCCGATGGCAACCGTCAGAAACCAAAGGGCCTGCATAATTGACTTCATTGATGCACCAGACTTCAAATTGGAACAGGCGAATTATAAATTAAACCCGTATGTTTTTATTCACCTGAGAATAGGCAAATTCGTAACCAGTGATGGAGAATAGAATCTCGGCAGCCGTGATGATAGCAATTTGTGGGATTTGCCAGAGGATACTGACCGTATTGGATGGGACCACTTGGAAGACATTTTTCTTTGGCTGAAACATAGGAGGGGATATAACATATGAGTAAATTAAGTAATTTTGATCCATAATATAACGAAAAATTAAATAATTTGGGAAGGCGATAGACCATTTGGAAGCCGAAAATGTGTTCTACAAAGTGGCCTTTTTAAATTTTATGAAATAACCCTTTTAAAAAAGTTAAATGTTTTGAACATTTTTGAGGAAAACTCGTTTAACTAAATTTACTAATGGTTTTTAAATTTTCAAAAAATTAGTGAAGCTACTTTTTAGAAGACATTTAGGGCTTTCAAATGGCATATCGCCTTTCAGAATTCATTGCTTCCTTATTGAAGCTATGGCCAAAAGAATGGCCCAGTCACTACTTTATTTCGGGAATCGCCACCAATTATTGTCCCCAATTTTCACCTTATCCTTTGTGCCCGTCAAAACGCAAGCATAAACGCCTCCTTGATCCTCCACCTCGAATGTTATGTTTGTATGAGAAACTTTCACTTCCCATTTGCTCATAGTTCGTTGGCCAATGCTTTTCGGCGTATTTTGCATGTAAAAGAGACTCCAACTGATAAAAATTTGAATAAATTTTTAATTGAAGAGATGATCGAATATTTTTGTGATGAATGATTAATTGAATTAAAAATGGTCAATTGAATTTTAATATATTTCAAAAATATCCAATCTTTCAACAAAGTATTTTTTATTAGTAAATGATATTGGCCAATTTTCAATGGCCATTTATTTTAAGTTTTAACTTAATTCTCATTGCCTTTTTGTAAATAAATGTTTTTTCGATTCTGTCAAGACAATAAAAAACCCACATTCCTGGTCGAATCGGCTTATATTTGTACAACGAGGCAATTCCCTTTGTAGTTCCAATTCCTTCATTTTGCATTGGGACTGTGGCATTAAAATCGGTGGATTCTCCTTCGTCATAATTGGTTTCCCAGAAGTAGAAATTCTGAAAGGAAAATAAAACTTTATTTTAGGAAGCAATGCTTTCCACAGTTTATTCAACAAAAAATAATAATGAGCCCTTATAAAGTGGAATCGAAAATGTTTATTTTATTAGGGCCTATAAATTATACTCCTTAAAAATGTGGCCATTTCTGTTCCAGGGATAATCTTTGATATGGCTGAAGAAAGCCAGCAGTAAAAAGTGCCAAAAATAGATAAAGGTAAAAGGAAATTAAGAAGGCATATATAACAAATTCCCGCGGTGGTGGATGTGGCCTAGTGGTTTAGGCGCCACCATCGCAAAGGCTCACCCTCTGCTGATGAGCTTGGTTCGACTAAGACATCCACCCAATTTTTAAACCCCATATTATTCTTTTTTCTTTCCTTTCAAGATTATTGATCCCCAATATTTTTATTTTTTCCGAGATTCCTTAAAATTATCCAAAATCCCCCAATTGCCACACCTCTGGCTGTTGCGGATCGCATGGATGATGCGGCTCTGCCGTCGTATTATCCGGTTTGGCCGCAGCTACCCGGCAAAGTGCAAAATTGCCCGTATAATTTGTTCCATCATCGAATGCCACATTCAGGCTCATACTGAATTCCCCGGTGCCCCCAGTTGGTTTAGCCGGATTCGTTTTGGCTATGAATGCGCCGGTGCGACCAACGGACACAAAATAGATGCCTTCCTCTGGGAATGGGAAGTTGACGGAGATGGGCAAATTCTTGTCATCGCATTCCGGGTGCATTTTGTCATATTCGATGGACCAACTCTGTTTTGGACCCAATGGAATGTGGAATAGTTCAGTTTTATTGAGCAATTTGTTGTTCATGAGGGAATAGTTGGCAGGCAGAGGGATTTTACTGCAAATAAAACATTTTTTTGGCATTTTTTAAGTTATTTTGTTCAATCCAAAACATTAAAGTATTTTTAAGACGGAATTTACAATTACAATTACAAATCAGGCGGAATTAGTCTAAGCGAAAACACAAACAGGCGGAATTATTCTAAGCGAAAACACAAAACAGGCGGAATTATTCTAAGCAAAAACACAAAACAGGCGGAATTATTCTATAAGCGAAAACACAAACAGGCGAAATTATTCTAAGCGAAAACACAAACAGGCGGAATTATTCTAAGCGAAAACACAAACAGGCGGAATTATTCTAAGCGAAAACACAAACAGGCGGAATTATTCTAAGCGAAAACACAAACAGGCGGAATTATTCTAAGCAAAAACACAAAACAGGCGGAATTATTCTAAGCGAAAACACAAACAGGCGGAATTATTCTAAGCGAAAACACAAACAGGCGGAATTATTCTAAGCGAAAACACAAAACAGGCGGAATTATTCTAAGCGAAAACACAAACAGGCGAAATTATTCTAAGCGAAAACACAAACAGGAGGAATTGTTTTTTAATTTTTAAAGCCTCTCTTTTGGGAATCCCCTTTAGTGACCAAAATTACCAATCACTTACTTATGCATTGGATCACCATCAAAGCTGACAGTAAATGAGCAATGGTCGAATGTGTTCATGAATGAGACGAAGGCATGTCCTGACTTTGGCATTTCGGGAAGGGTTGGCTATAATGAAATTTGGGGATAAATTAGGGGAAGTCCAAGGAAGAATTGGATTTTGGAAATTAATTTAACCAATGGAGTTGATTATTGGCCACAAATTTATGGCCAATAACTGATTTATGATATAAATAAGTCCGATTCAATATTAAATTTACAAATAATTTTTTTTAAATGTCCATTAAAAAAAATGAAACGTACATTGACTTTAGTCTGAACTTGGGCCGAAACGAAGAAGGCGAGGGAGGCAAGCACACCACCGGCTACCATTTTCCTCAACGGAGTCAATTTGACCAATTTTGAGGCAATCGGATAAATGATGGATTCGAAGAGGAAAATGAAAACCAAGATTAGGACCTATGAAAAAGGGGTAAAATGGATTAAAGAAAGAGAAATAGGGAGGATGTATTTTAGCGAAACAGAGCCATTCAATACCCAAGCTGTTCATTTGGATATAATTCAACAAGGAAAAAACCAATTTGGGAAGGCAAAATACAATTTGAATGCCCTAAATGTCCCCTAAAAAATGGCTTTTTAATAAAAAATTTATTTGTTAAATAAGCTTCTTCAAACAATCCGGGTTCATTACATAAAAAGACAAGTAATTTTTAATTTTAATTTCCTAAAATTTATAAAGACCATTCAGTTTTTCAATGGTATATCTATCCCCTTCTCAAACTGGCTAATGCATGCCTCGTTGAGCTATGGCTAAAACTAAAAAGAATGGCCTCTTATTTAGGAATTAAAATATTTATTTAAAATCTATGACCTAATTCCAAATCTTAGGTCTATAAAGATAAGGAATATATCAAGAAATTTATGAAACATACAGGATTGACAAATTGCATCATATCGGGCAGAAGGAGCTGAAAAAATGATAAAAAAAATATGATGAAAATTATGGGAAAAAATGTCACTGACCACATTGCCCCAAAGACGACAATCCATTTGGATGGCCTGAATGAGCCAAACCGAATATTGTTGATCGTAGAGAGCCCAAAACATTGGCAACGGCAAATACATGACAAGTATGCGGAAAAGTGAACGAATGTCTTCAAGGAATTTGGCCTGAAAATTTATATGGGAAAATGTATTGGCGGGAATTTCATTATATTAGCTATCCTTTCGGCCTGTAGCTCAGCAAAGTAATAACTTAATCAGGAAGGCGAAATGCCATTCGAAAGCCATAAATGTCCTCTAAAAGGTGGCTTTACTAATTTTTTGGAATATAAAAAAATAAAAAAAGAAGCTCCTTTCCCTACAAAAATTCAGGTTTATTTCATTCAAAGACAAGTGACTTTTTTTAAATGGAAGATTTAATAAAATTTAAATAAGCCAAATTGTAAAGGACACTTTGGGCTTTAAAATGATATATCGCTTTCCCAGATTGGTAAATGCCTTGCTGAGTAATAGGTCTAGAATTGATGCAGGTTTTAATCGGCGGTACGGTACCAAAAACCAAATCTGCCACTTGATGGAAATGGAAGGAACAGAAATTGATCTTCCTTCAGGCTACAAAGAAGAGAGAATACGGTGCCTCTTAGAAATTGAAGGATACATTTTTCCTTTCCTTCTCTTTTCTTTTAAATCAAGGGAATACAAAATACAAATCATATTTGCCAATTAGTAAGTTACCGACATTGGTTTTTGGCCCATATCTCAGTGAGGCTATAACCAAATTTGGAATGCGATATATCATTTTAAAGGTGGTCTGGCTTTGCTCTTCAATTTAATTTATTTAAATTTTATAAAATTAATAGATAAGTTACAAATTCTTTGAGTGTAAAATCCGAATTTTGGAATAAATTCCACTTAATAACAAATTGTTTTCATTTTTCGTTGAAAATTGACGGAACAATAATTGACCCTTCCTTCTGGCTATTATAAAGAAGAGAGAAATACGGTATGCCATTTGTTGAAAATGGAGGGAAAACAATAATGAATTTCCCCGGGTAATTATTTTGATGGAAAAGAGACAGAGACAACTCTGCCGAAACCGCCGATCATTTCATTACCGATTTTTTGGCCCATATCTCACCGAGGCATTAACCAATTTTGTAATGCAATATATCATTTTAAAGGTCTGAGTTTGCTCTACAAATTAAATTATTTAAATTTTAGAAAGTACTCCCTTATAAAATAAAATATTACATTTATTTGAATGTAATAATCCTATTTTTTTGAGGAAAAGTTGACTATTTTATAAATTATTTTAATTTAAATTAGGTGCCACTTTTTAGAGGACATTTAGGGCTTTCAAAAGGCATATCGCCTTCCAAAATTGGTTACTTCCTTGTTGAGATATGGCCAAAAAAATGGCTCAAATATTGTGAAAAACAAGAATTACCCGTTCGCATGCATTCAAATCCTTCTTTCGCCGTTTCAATCGTTGGCATTTTTGGTTCAATTGGCAATCGTGGGTGTCCAAAAAATAGTAAAGCCAATGTGACCTTTCCACTTGGGAATAACGTTTGTTGATTCGGGCAATTTGACAAGTCCGATAGACGTCCGCAAAAACATTTCCAATTGGCGGCGCCTTTTTGTACCTTCAAAAAGGTGAAAATTTTAATGATATCCTAAAGAAGGTAGTGACTGACCATCTGCTGCCAACAACAAAAACGATGGCCGAAATGATCTGAAAAATTGAGGAAAGTTGTGGGAAATTGAATTGGATAAGAAGACTTTTCGATATGTTTTTTCAAGGTATTTGGCCCATAAATCATAGAGGCAATAGCCTAAACGAGAAGGTGATATTGATATAACTTTGGAAAGCTCAAAGTGCCCTCTAAAAAGTTGCCTATTTAAATTTTGTAATATTTGAGTTTAAAAAATGTTACAGTCTTTTGAGTGTAATAAACCCAAATTTTCCGAGGAAAAAAGATTAATTTACAAAAATTTTAAATTTCCAAAAAATTAGTAAGCCACTTTTTAGAGGACATTTTTGGCTTTCAAATGGCATATCGCCTTCCTAAATTGGTTTCTTCCTTGCTGAGTTATTGGCCAAAAAATTAACGCAGGTTCAATGGCTGTTTATTTAGTAATGTATTCCATTATTTTTGGAATTTTATTAAAAGAATTTAATAATTTTTGAAAATTTTGATTCCAATTTAAATATCAGAATCTTGGCTACAAAAATGCCTCAAACTTCATTCAATTTATCCTTGTATTCCCTCGAAAAAAAGCCTTTTTATTGATGGCCTACCATGAAAATTGCGGAAACACCAAATGAAAGTGGATAGCAAGAGTCTTGGTCCAAACATGGCTGTGACCGGAGCAATGGCATCATTATGGTTGAGATGAGGGCACCCGCATTGATTGAGGCATAAAAAATGGAGAAAAAGACGGAAATCATTCGTTCCTGATGCGATTCGAATTGGTCACCCCCGAACGAGGCAACACATGGCACAATGCCACCCATGCCAACAATGATCACCAAAATGCCGACAAAATCGAGCTGTGAAGGAATATAGAGGGGAATTAATTGGGATTTGGGGAAATGGAAAATTTTAGGTTTAATTTAAACTTGAAAAAAACCAAATTTTGGATTATTTTAAAAGTTAATTTGTTTGATGACATCCATTGTGTTCAAATTCAATTTTTTAAATGAAATTTAGCTTTAAATTATGTCAAATTTGATATCATTTTGTAGCCCTGATTGAGAAGAATTAGGAAAAGAAAGAAAGAATTAATTAAATTAATTAAAAATTAGAATTGAAAGAAATAGAAAGTTATGACCAAAGAATGCAGATAAATGGAATATAATTTTGATACCCATTGTGTTCAAATTCAATTTTTTAAGTGAAAAATTGGTTTTAATTTTGCAAATTTGATATTATTTTGTAGCTTTGATTGGGAAGAATTAATAAAAGAAAGAATTAATTAATTTAATTAGAATTGAAAGAAAGTTATGAGCAAAAAACGACAAAATATGCCAAGTTAAATGGAATTTGTTTGGTTGTATCAAATTCAGTTTTTCAAGTTGATTATTAGCTTTAAATTTAGGAAATTTGATAATATTTTGTAGCTCTGATGGGGAAGAATTATTTACAAAAAGAATTAATGGATTTGATTGGGAATACAAAAAGTTATGACCAAAAAAAATTGACAAAAATAGGTCAAAATCGAGCATATTTCATCCTGTAGCAATAATTTTATGGCCAATTCTAGTCTGATGAATCCCATTTTTTACCAAAATATTCTATAAAAAGAGCTTATCCAAAAGCGTAAAAATATTCGGAGAGCCAAATAAAACTTGCCCAAGGATGAAATGCCGAACCACTTCGCATGAAGGCAGCGCCTGCAAAAAATTTCAAAATTTTTTTCATTTTTTTAAATTTTTTTGCCCACTTGACATCAACACTTTTCCAACACCATAGAGTAGGGTGCCATAGAGGATTGTCCAAAATTTGCCAATGTAGCCATCGGCCAGTGCCGAGCCAAAAAGGGGGAAAATGCCACCAAGAATTTGGTAAATTTGCATAAAAATGGTCGTCTGGTTGGCATTGAATTTGAGCACATTCAACAAATAGAGGGGCAAAATTGCTGAAAATCAATAAAATTACATTCAATTTGAATTAAAAATCTTAAAAATATTTTTCCTTTTCGTTAAGGAACATTTATTTCATGGTACTTGTCGACGGTACGCCACAACTGGGCGACGGCGCTTGTAATGTAACTCCATAAGGGCTAAACCGATAGGGATAATTTTGGTGTCAAATTAAAGAGCGCACTTCTGGCTATCGATTGATATAAAATTTATTTGGTTTAATTCAGAATTAGCAAAGTTGTACTTAAAAAACCATTATATTATAAATTTGCAAATTTTTCTCGGTTTTTTGAATACAATTCCGCCAAATTTTAACTAATCCAATTAAATTTTATATCAATCGATAGCCAGAAGTGCGCTCTTTAAGTTAATGCCAAAATCATTAATATCGGCCTAGCCCTTAGTTAGCTATAAGCGAAGTCGCCCAGTTGGGGTGTGTCCCACTTATCGGTTATCCTTGGACAGATATTTTAGAAATGAAGGATTCTCCTTATGGGTGATTAGGATTATGGTTAAGGATACGTGAGAACCTATCCTAAATAACCGTAACTCTCTACCGAATGACCCATGGGAATATCTTTATCTTTCCTCATTTGACCCAAAAAATCTGCCCGGAGATAACCGACAAGTACCCATTTCATATCTTTTGGCCATATTTTATGGCCCATATCTCAACGGGGTATTAGTCAATTTTAGAAGGCGATATATCATTGGAAAGCCCAAAGTGTCCTCTACAAAATAACAATTAAAATTATTATGAAATCTACATTTAAAAAAGTTACCTGTCATTGAATGTAATAAACCCCATTTTTGGAGGAAAAGCCGCTTATTATATAAATTTTATTAACTTTTCAAAAATTAGTAAAGCCACTTTTTAGAGGACATTTAGGGCTTTCAAATGGCATATAGCCTTCTTGAATTGGTTGCTTCTTTGTTGAGCTATGGCCAAAATAGCGGCTCAGATATTGAAATGACTTTCTTTGTTTCCCCTTTAAATACTGACTTGAAAGAGCGGCAAATTTTTGGCAGAATTCGTTGAGCACAATGAGAAATGTGCTATAGGGCCATGCGGCGGCCATTTCCGACCAGGTGACGGCCATTTTCGGCTTTTCCCGACGAAATTTCGGAGGCAAGGCTGCATCCATTCCACCATTTGCACAATGAGAACCGTCTTAAAATGAGGGGAATTTTTGGAAGGTGATTTTGAAGAGGAAGGAGAGGCAATATTTTTAGAGATATTTTTGGTAAATTTGAATCAAATTTATTTGCATTTTAAGCAAAATATTTGGAAAATTCAGTCTAAATTCAAGTGTTTGCAAAATTGGCCCAAATTATTAGCCCAGGGTCATTCAAGGTTTCCATCCCCCGAGAGGATAGTCCAATAGGAGGAGGTAAAATGGGCCTAATAAATTCACACAAAGATTTATTTAATGATAATTTTAACGGATTTCTGCTTTTTATTGAAATTGGAAAATTAAAAATTATGTAAATTTGGAATGGAATCGATTCAGGCTTGAATGAAATATTCGATTGAATGACCTTTTTTGGGGCTAAAAATATGTTCATTTAACCTGCAGTTTGCGCCTCTCGTTTGATGCTGGACATTCAGATTCAGAATTCCAGCTAGCAGCGAAGGGAATTAATGTGAAATTGGAAGGAGAAAGGAATCAAAAAAATGTCTCTAATCAAATTTGTCCAACGGCAAAATGAATCACCACAAAATCAGTTGTGAAATGAATGGAAAAATTGAAAGAAATTTGTTAATGGGCAAAAATGGGATGAAAATGTGCAAAAAATCTAAAAAAAAATTAATAAAATTAAAAAGTAAAAAATTGGGTCAGAATTGATGCCAATTTTAGTGAGGGAAAAGGGAGGAAATTGGCCCAAATCCCAAGGGTAGAGAAAGTTTTATGGGCTCATGAAAAATGAGGGATGAGGGATTTGGTGAAAGTGGGCCAATATTGGGCAGGATTATGGATTTTATTTTATTCAGTGGGAATGTAGAAATTGCGCAGCGGGAATAGCAGCAAATAAAATGAAAACGGCAAATTTATTGCAAAATGTTGGCGGTCTGAAAAATCCTCTTCGAGGGTCCCAAATATAGGCAGACAAAAATCATTTTAACAACAAATTCCATTTTTAGATAGTATAAAATAAAAAATAATTTTAGAAAAATTTTCAATGTCGCCACACCCCCCTTTGTTCACTCGAATTCCTTCTTTTTGGAGAAGGGAGGGGAAGAAGGAGCCCTTCAATTCAATTTTTATTTTTATCATTGCGGGCGGAAGCCATTCCTTCTCATCAGTCAGGAATCGGGATCAACATGGGCCATATTATTTTGGTCTATATGTACATATTTTCAGTGAGGAATGAAGGTGGGATATATAATCGGGGAAGTGAATTTTCAAGTTTAAAAAGCGAGTCAGTCGCGCAGATGGAAGAAAGCCAAAATAAAAGGAAGGATCCAATTTTTTTCTCTATGCGCGGGAAGAAATTGATGAATGGGGAATAGATGGAAGAATTGAGCTATATTCAAAAGGCTAGCCATTCCCGAATCCCGAGCAATTTCCGCCAGCAATCAGCAAAGGGAAAAATTGGAGGGAGGTGGCTCAATGAAAGGGGAGGCAAATGAATAGGAAAAAAAGGGACGTTCAAATGTTGAATGGGGCTGGAAGAAAGGAGGAAGTTGTGGGCCAAATAACACAACAAAAAATTTGGCCATCAATAGAAAAAAAGGACTGGTCCAAAGAATAAATGGAGGAAGGGAGCTTTTGAATAGCGCACACACATTTTGGGGTGCTAAAAACAAAAGCCGCAAAGGTTAATTGGTGAGGTCATAATGAATAGTGTAAAAGGCTTCCGAACATGTGCAAAACTTAAAATGGTTGCAAATAATGAATGAATGAATTGAAAGATAGTAATGATTTGGGGATAAGCAATCACACGGAGTTCACGTTCTCCAGGGTATTTTTTCCGGAAAAAGTTTTAATTCCATCTGGTTGACTGTTTTAAATAATTCCGCCTGTTTGACTAAGTTTTAAATAATTCCGCCTGTTTGACTGTTTTAAATAATTCCGCCTGTTTGACTAAGTTTTAAATAATTCCGCCTGTTTGACTAAGTTGTAAATAATTCCGCCTGTTTGACTAAGTTTTAAATAATTCCGCCTGGTTGACTAAGTTTTAAATAATTCCGCCTGGTTGACTAAGTTTTAAATAATTCCGCCAGTTTGACTAAGTTTTAAATAATTCCGCCTGGTTGACTAAGTTTTAAATAATTCTTTAAATAATTCCGCCTGTTTGACTAAGTTTTAAATAACTCCGCCTGTTTGACTAAGTTTTAAATAATTCCGCCTGTTTGACTAAGTTTTAAATAATTCCGCCTGTTTGACTAAGTTTTAAATAATTCCGCCTGGTTGACTAAGTTTTAAATAATTCCGCCTGGTTGACTAAGTTTTAAATAATTCCGCCTGGTTGACTAAGTTTTAAATAATTCCGCCTGGTTGACTAAGTTTTAAATAATTCCGCCTGGTTGACTAAGTTTTAAATAATTCCGCCTGGTTGACTAAGTTTTAAATAATTCCGCCTGTTTGACTAAGTTTTAAATAATTCCGCCTGTTTGACTAAGTTTTAAATAATTCCGCCTGGTTGACTAAGTTTTAAATAATTCCGCCTGGTTGACTAAGTTTTAAATAATTCCGCCTGGTTGACTAAGTTTTAAATAACTCCGCCTGTTTGACTAAGTTTTAAATAATTCCGCCTGTTTGACTAAGTTTTAAATAACTCCGCCTGTTTGATTAAGTTGTAAATAATTCCGCCTGGTTGACTAAGTTTTAAATAATTCCGCCTGTTTGACTAAGTTTTAAATAATTCCGCCTGGTTGACTAAGTTTTAAATAATTCCGCCTGGTTGACTAAGTTTTAAATAATTCCGCCTGGTTGACTAAGTTTTAAATAATTCCGCCTGGTTGACTAAGTTTTAAATAATTCCGCCTGTTTGACTAAGTTTTAAATAATTCCGCCTGGTTGACTAAGTTTTAAATAGTTCCGCCTATTTTCCGAAAAATTTTAATCTAAGTTTCGTCAGGCGCAATCCGAGATTTCTTTTTTGAATAATCCAAATATAATAAATTTATTTCATTGTTTTATTTTAATTTTCGTAATTTGCAACTTTTCCTTTCATTCCTATTGGATTAGCCCAAAATGAAAATGAAAAAGTACTTTGAACAAAGAGCAAAAAAGATTTTATTTTCATCCGTACCAAACTCATCATAAACTTTGGATATTTGTTTTGTCTTTGCCAATTTTGGGCTGGATGGTTTAAACCGGTTCAAGAAAATAAAAAAATGGAAAAATAAGTAGGCGAAGAATATATTTGGAATGAATCAAAAATATTTATTGCAAAAAATTTATGGCAATAAAATTATGAAAAAATGAGAGAATGGCTTCCTTAATGACAAATTTGTGAATTTTAAGGGCCTCTGAATGAATAAAGGTGTGGCGAACAATCAAAAATTTTTTATTACCTTTTAAGAATGGAATTAATTGTGATTTTAATCTGCTTTTTGGACGCCACTCCTCCCTCATCAGCAGCAAACCCGGTAGTGGACATATTTCTACCTGGATGCTACCTTCTATTGGCCAATAACTCAGCAAAGCATTAGCTAATTTTGAAGATGATGATATAATTTTGAAGCCCAAAGTGTCGTACACAATTAGGCTTTTTAAATTAAAAAATCCAGATAACTAAAATGAGTTAGATGTCTTTGAGTATAAAGCCCCACCTATTTGAGGAAAAGTCACTTATTATACAAATTTTTCTAAATTTTAAAAAAATTTGAAAAATCACTTTTTTGAGGACATTCAGAGCTTTCAAATGGCATATCGCCTTCCCAAATTGATTGTTTCCTTGTTGAGTTATGGCCAAAATAATGGACAAGGTAGTGAAAATCCTGTTTCACTGATAAACAAAAAACAAAGATGATAAAGGTTAATCCAATTTTATGGCTCCAAACTAGGGGAATTTATGCAGATGGGAGTGGCTCTTGTTTTATTTTGTAAGAATTTCTCACTTTTATCACCTTTTTTTTGTCCAATTTGGCATTAGCAGGATGCAAAAATTGGAAAATAGGGGAGAGGTCGATGACTATAAAATAAAATAAACCAAAAATGGTTTGAGACAAAATGGAAAGAAAATAATCAAGGAAGAGATGGTGTCAATTTTGTGATAATGGCAAAAATGGACCCAAAAATTGGAGACATTAAATAGTCAGAAAATAAAGACATTGGAGGGCAAATTAGTCCTACCAGTAGAAATTGATTCAGTTCTTATCAGTGCAAAAATTGTGGGCAAAGATGGAAAGCGGAAATGCGGGCCAAATTCGCTCTTCTCTTCCTCTAATAAGGATAGTGGAAAATAGGCACCGATGAAAAAATGATAGTCCCGTGCCTTTCTGCTGCAATTTTGCCACTTTTTTGGGTGCAAATTCCAAAAAGAATTAGTAAATTTACTAAATAATAAAAAAATGAATGGGGACATTTGAACTGAATTTTTGTAGACTTTGGTGCGGTGAATTTTGGCTGCAAAATTGGAAAAGAGGCCATTTTAAATTGTCCATCCCCACAGGTTCATATGATTGAATTAAAATTGTTGGCTGGGGAATTCTCCAAAATTTCATTTCAACGAAAAATGCTGGAGACGAAGACGGGGAAGAAGACGACGACCTTGGCTCTCATTCAAAAATATTAAATTGAAAAAAAAGAATAACATATGATTAAAATTGACTGGAATTCAGCTGAAGAAATCAGACTTTTCAGCACCGAGGCCATTCTTTTGGCCATAGATCAACAAGGAAGCAACCAATTCAGGAAGGCGATATGCCATTTTAAAGCCCTAAATGTCCTCTAAAAAGTGGCAAAACTAATTTTTTGAAAGCTTAAAAGAATTTGTAAAATAAGTGGCTTTCCTCTAAAGGTTTGGGTTTATTATACTCAAAGGCATAAAATTTTTCGAAAGTTTAATTTCATAAAATTTAAATAAGGCCACTTTATAGAGGAAACTTAGGGCTTTTCAATGATATATCGATTTCCAGAATTGGCAATTGCCTCGCTGAGATATGGGCCAAAAACTAGCTAAGGTGCTCATATGTCTCTCTTCATGGAAATGTAAATGGAAGGAATGCAAATTTTTCCATCTTCCGGCTATAAATGAGAAATACGGTATTGGAGAGGAAACACAATACACAACACATTCTTTCCCTATATAGTAATACTTTGTGAGAAAAGAGACAAGAAGATGAATTACCGCCGATTGAATGGTACCTCTGCATTAGATTTTGGCCATATCTCAGCAGGACATTAACTAATTTAGGAAGGCGATACACCATTTTAAAGCCTGAAATGTCCTCTAAATAGTGGCAAAACTAATTTTTTGAAAGCTTAAAAGAATTTGTAAAATAAATGGCTTTCTCTCAAAAATTTGGGTTTATTATATTTAAAGACATGTAACTCTTTTAAAAGGTGGTTTTCATAAAATGCAAATAAGGACATTTTGTAGAGGACACTTAGGGCTTTTCAATGTTGTATCGCCTTCCCAAATTACTAATCGCCTCCTTGAGATATAGGCCAAAAACAAAAACTAACTCATGAAGGACTCAATTGTTCCTCATTTTGGAAATGGAAGGAAAAGGAATACAAATTACAAATCTAATTTTGCTTCAAGTTATAAATGAGTAAAAAAGAAAGATACGATATTGGAAAGGAGAGTCAATTGTTGAATTATATTACTTCCGATAATCTATCATAGTTTTTGGCCTAATTCTCGAAAAGGCATTAACATTTGGGGAAGGCGATATGTCGTTTGAAAGCTCTAAATTACCTCAAAAAATGGCTTTTATAACTTCTTAAAAATTTAAAATATTTTATAAACTAATAAGCAGCTTTTCCCCAAAACTTCGGGTTTACAAGGACATCTAATTTTTCGAAAGTTTAATTTCATAAAATGCAAATTTAGCCACTTTGTAGAGGACATTTTGGGCTTTACAATGATGTATCGCCTTCTCGAATTGGCAATTGTCTCGCTGAGATATGGGCCAAAAATTAAACTACCTCTCTTCTTTGTAAAATACTCGGCTTTTCCTCAAAAGTTCGGGTTTATTGCACTCAAAGATATGGAAATTTTTTAAAAAGAGATTTAAGAAAAATTTAAACAAGGCCAAATTTTATTACGAAAATTATTTATCTTTTCAGTTATTTCATTCCTTCTTTTAAATCATTATTCTTTACATCATCCGCATCATTGCTGATTACCGCCACCACTTTGCTGTTGATCGCGAGCCTGCCGACGGGCACGGTAGCGAGCCTTTTGTTCACGCCACGGGCGGCGCTGATGTTCCATGCGACGGCGGTTGTCATCTTCCAATTGCCTGAAAATAATTTTAATCGATTTTTTCATAAATTGTTTTGGACCTGATCTCTTCCTGTCTTCGCCTATTTTCCAATTCACGCAATTGTTGGGCCAACTGATTTTCGCGCAGTCGAACTTCTTCCAATTCACGGCGAATTTGTTCCTCGCGTCGTCCATTGTTATTATTATTGGCCATTTTTTGAGCAAAATTTTGCAAAGCTCTGAAAGAAATTGATTTTTTGAGGTGCTAGGAATAAAATAAAAGATGAAAAATTTTAGGGAAAATAAATTGAATAAAAAATTAAATTTATTAGCCTCTTGTTGATGAAATGGAATTGAAATTGAATTGAAATAAAGAAGGGCTTTTAGCGGCTTTAAAATGGAAAAATGATAAATTCATTTCCAACGGATATTTGTAGGGATGATTGAAAATTAATGAATGAATCAACTGTGACGGAAATTGACAAAATTGAAGGGAAAATGACGGAAAAATAAGAGGAATTATACGCCGTTTTAAAGCCCTAAATGTTGTTTAAAAAGTGGCTTACTGATTTTTTTTAAATTCAAAACAATTTAAAAAATAAGAAAATCGGGGTTTATTACATTCAAAGGCATGTAACTTATTTAAGCAATGATTTTCATAAAAATTATAATATGCCAATTTGTAGAGGACACTTTTGGCTTTCAATTGGTATATTGCCTTCTCGGATAGGCAAATGCCTCGCTGAGATATGGGCCAAAAACCGATAAATGAATGATCTGAAAACGGCATAAAATAAGAGTCCTTTTTCTTCCATTTTTGGCATTTTGTATTTTAAAAACAAAAATGACAATTTATCTCAATTAATGAGAGACAATGTAAAAATAAGAGGTTAGATGGTTAGAGGATCAAATTATTCTGATTTTTTTTACATTTTTTTAATTTTAATAATTCCTCAAGCAAATAAAATGGAAGAAATTGATGAAAAATCTCATCAAATAATTGAGGGCACAGCCAAAATTGTTTTTGACGAGGAATTGTCCACTTTTTACAATCCAATTCAAGAGTTCAATCGAGATTTGACGTAAATTTAATTTGGTTAAAATGCAATTTAATTAATAATAATTTAGTGTCACCGTTTTGAGGGTATTTTCCGAGACTAGAATAGCCCAGAAAAATGAACAAATGGAAATGGATGGAACGAAACAAAATGAGCTGAAAGAACAAACATCGGGCGGCCTTCGCATTTTGGACGCATTATCCGCTTCCGGACTGCGGGCAATCAGATTTGCGAAGGAAGTGCCCGGCGTGGATTTGGTGGTGGCCAACGATTTTTCCGAACATGCCTTCAAAACAATCCAACGAAATGTCCAACTGAATGAATTGGAGGGGCGAGTGAGGCCAATGCATTCGGATGCAATGTTCGGTTAAATTTTACCTTAAATATTTATTAAAATTTAAATAAATTTGCCAGTGATTTGATGATGGAACATCGCCGATTCGAGAAACGCTTCCATGCCATCGATTTGGACCCGTATGGATCGGCTGCAATTTTCCTAGACTCAGCCGTTCAAGCAGTTACGGATGGAGGTTATTTTGCTTTATTAACCGTAAATTTAATAAATTTTGTGCAGGAATTTTGATGGTGACCTGCACGGACATGGCCATCCTTTGCGGGAATTGTCCAGAGGCTTGCTTCGCCAAATACGGTTCCATTCCAATTCGGCACAAATCATGCCATGAAATGGTTAGTTTAACCCAAAATTCAATCATCAATTTCCACTTCCATTCCAGGCACTCCGAATCCTCCTCCGTGCCATCGATTCGGCGGCCAATCGCCATGGCCGCTTCATTCAACCCCTCCTCTGCATTTCCATCGATTTCTACATTCGATGTTTTGTCCGGGTGCAGTCGGGGGCGGCCAAAGCCAAGCAAAGTTTGTGCCGGCTGGCCCAGGTGTTCAGCTGCGCCCAATGCCAATCACTCGACTTCCAACCGCTCATCCGTAAATCCATCCAAGGCGAAAGTGTTCGATTCACGGCGCCGCATTTTGCCAGCAATTTGGTCCACAAATTTGGAGTGGAGGTTAATGGGATTTTTAATTTAATTATTAATTAATAATTTAAATTTGAAGGATGGAGAAAATGCGGCCAAACAAAATGGAAATAAAAAATCTTCCGCCGGAGAAAGCAAAAAGGAAGACGGACAAAATGTTGGAAATTGTGGGAAATGTGTTCATTGCGGATGCACGGCAATCCATGTGGGTGGACCAATTTATGTTGGGCCAATCCATGACCGGGAATTTGTGCAGAAAATGTTAAATAGGTTCATCCTTTTTTTTATTAAAATTAATTTTTATTTAAAAAATATTATTTTGAGAATTTTGAGGGTCTTGGGTTCGAACCCGGTTAAGGGCAAATATTTTTTAGACATTTAAATTTAAGTCAAAATTCCACAAAAATTATTCCAAATAATAAATATAATTTTTTTTATTAAATTTCCAGCCTCAAACGAACACCACCGCCAACAAATGATCATCATCCACCAGAATTGGGCACTTTGGAACGGTTGAAGGGCGTTTTAACGCTGGTTTTGGAGGAATTGGCTGATTGTCCCCTCTCCATGGATCATTCCCATTTGATGGCCACCATCAAATGCCCAACCCCAAAAGTGGCCCTTTTTCGGTCGGCCCTCTTGAATGGCGGTTACCGATGCTCTGGGACACATTCAAACCCAAATGGCCTCAAAACCGATGCACCAATGCATTTTGTTTGGGACATTTGCCGAGCATGGGTTCGTCCGTCACTTTTTTTTACTGTGAATTTTAAGCATTTTTTTCAGGCCAAACAAGCCGGCTTAAATGTGAACAAATTGAAGGAGGACTCAACGGCGAAGCGAATTTTGAGCAAGGAACAAAGGTAAGGCGAAAATGTGGGAAATATTAGAATTTAAGAAAGTATAATATTGCATAAATGTGACTACCAATCCCAGAAAAAATACCTTCCTCGGAGCGGATTCGAACCCGAGACCTAAATTTTGCATGAATAAAGTCCCGAGTCCCCCATGAGTAGAAAATTTTCAAAAAAAATTAGGTTTTCAAAAATATAAGATTTGAAAATTTTCAAAAAAATTTCAGGTCGACAGTTTTCAAAAAATTTAAGGTTGAAAATTTTTAAAAAAATTAAGATGAAAAATTTTCAAAAAAATTTTTTGGTAAAATTTTCGTTAAAATCGACTGAATATTCATTTAATTAAATAAATTTATTATTTTTTCAGTTCCCAAGTGAATTTTACCCTGCACCGTGATGCAGTGCCGGCCAGCAAATTGGCCAACATTCTTCGTTTCCAACATAACAAAGGCAAAAATTGGGGACCAAAAAGTAGGGCAAAGGCCGGCGGCGGACCAAAGCAGGGAAAATTGGCCAAAAACAATGATCAAAAAATGGAAGAGGAAAAATAATATTATTTGATTGTTTTATTTGTTATGAAATTATTGCAAATAATTTTATTGTTTTTATTTCAATTTTAATATTTAAAAATAAAATAAAAATATATTCAAAATGTGATATTTTGAGGAAAGTATTTTTGGGTGAATTTTAGGGAAAATTATGCGATATATTTCATTTGTTGATGGTTAGCCGATAAATTTGAGATGTGGAAAAAATGTGCAAAAATGAAATTAAAAGACCCGGAAATATTTTGAAAAAGATTTTTAATTATTTTAATTTTCGTCCAATTTGGCTTTCGGCCTTCTTCTCCCCTCAATTTCATTGGGAAATTCTTCCAATTTATTTGATTCATTTTCGTTCCATTCTTCGGTGATTTTAGCAATTGATTGTGTTGGAATTTTGCCCATTTCCTTTTTGCCACTTTCATAGTCAAAATTCGGTCTAATTAGGAATGAAGTAAACGTGAAAATGAGCAGACAAATTGTGAGGAACAATCGATTCGGCCCATTCCCTGAGGCGGAATTGCAATTTGGCCGAATGCATGCGCATAAATCCACATGGTCATGGGGGTCGAAGCCATACCTAAAAAATATGGCAAAAATTGTAGTGAATTTTGGGAAAAAATTAATTTAATTTATGGGCCAAAATGGAATAAATGTTTGGAAATTAAGCCAAAAAAATAGTAATTTTTTCTATGATATTTTATGGTGCATTTATTCAGTTCAAATAAAATTTAAAAATTATTCCTTAATTAAAATTGTTTAAAAATATAAAAATTTACCTAAAAATGTTGAAAAAAGCTTACGACACCCCCGATTCCCAGGACGTCTCCGTTCCAAGTACTAAGGGGGCCCAGTGTTGCTTAACTTGCCAGATCGGACGGGATGGCGTGCATTCAACGCGGTATGGTCGTAAGCGATTGAGCGGGAATGGAAATGGATATTTAAAAGGAAAAGGGAAATGGAGGCAAAGGGGAAGGGGGAGCAGAAAAAGGGGAATTGGTTGGAAATGAGAGAAAATTTACTGGGAGAAATATTCGGATTAATTTATGATGAGAGAATAAATGCATTAAATTATCCATTTTTAGCCTATTAAATTCTCTTTTTTTTATTTTGGCCCAAAATCTCAAGTGGTAATTAGTTAAATAAAAATGAAAGAAAAAGGAAAAAGGAAAGGAAAGGGGAATTGGTTACAAATGAGAGAAAAATTAATGTGAGGGATATTCGGATTTCGGATTAAATTATAATTTTGGTTACCTAAATGTAAACTCGATTTAGTCAGTAATTTCTTAGCCTATCAAAATCTCTTGGCCCTAACTTTTGGTCCAAATCTTATATGATAAATTGCCTTCAAAATGCCCAAATCAAATTGAAATAAACCTCCCATTTTTGGCACTTACCTATCCGATGAGACGAACAAATCTCGAAGGCGAATTGCCGAGCAAATGATGGCCCCGGATTTTGTCGTTCTCGACAATTCCCCAAAGCGGACGGCCGTTCGATTGTGATGGATTATGTCCGAGAGGCAGCCGCGCATGAATCCAAAACGGCGACGACCTTCACAAAATTGGTTCAAATATTAAAAATATTTCAATTTATTAATGGCTTAGCCTAATTCTATCCTCTACTATCTACTTAAGCCAATTTGGCTTTTAAGCTCCCTAAACAATTGGATAGGGGAAAAGGGAACAAATGAAAAGAGCCAATTGATGAGTACCAGCATTTGTTTTTGACCCATAGCCTAACGAGGCGATAACCAATTTGGGAAGGCGATATACCATTGGAAAGCCCGAAGTCTCCTATACAAAATGGCCCTTTAAAATTTTATAAAAATTAAAGCATTTAAAAATGTTACATGCCCTTGAATGTAATCACTAATAAACCCAAATTTGTTGAGGAAAAGCCAAAAATTGTTTTAAATTTTCAAAAAATTAGTAAAGCCACTTTTTAGAGGACATTTAGGGCTTTTAAATGGCATAACGCCTTCCTAAATTGGTTGCTTCCTTGTTGAGTTATGGCTAAAATAATGGCCTTGATATTGAATTGCCTATATATTTTGCGCCTTCTTTTCCCCTTTTATTTTTCCTGGGGCTTATTTTAAGTTTTCAAAAAATTAGTAAAGCCATTTTTTAGAGGACATTTAGGGCTTTCAAATGACATATCGCCTTCCCAAATTGGTTGATTCCTTGTTGGGAAATATCAAAAAGATTGAACCCAAGTACTAAATATAAATATTCCAAATTAGTAGATTCAAAAGACACTTCAGTTCTTCCTAACTTTATGGGCCAAAAATTGTCAATTAAAATTAATTATTTTGTATTATCGATTTCCTGGCCCACCTCCAACCCGATCATTCATTCTGAGAGTGACGCATGCATCCGTACAATTCTTCGATCGAACATAGCGATAATCGAATTGGCCATGATCGCATTTGTCGCTGAAAATCATTGGCCGCCTGTACAAATGTGAAATATACGGGAATTGGTCCTCCAAATAGGGGCTCATGCAACTGTGGCAATGCAGGCGATATGCTTAATAAATAATAATTTGAAATTTTTGTGGAAAAATTTCGAGATTTTTTTCAGGTATTAATTTAAAATTTTGGCAATAAAATTCGAGTCGGAATTTGGTTGAAATTATAGTCGAAATTTTAATTCTTCCATAATTAAAAATTAGTAATTAAAGACCGCAGGCATTGCGAATTGCATTGATAACTTTTTTTAATGTTTTCCCTACTAAATTCCTTCCAATTAAATTTATATTTTGTTAGAATTATCTAAAAGCCTAATCTAATGCCATTATGGGGGATTCAAGTCCCAGACAAATTTGAATTTTTTTCATGCTTTTTTTTTAAATTACTTCAAAATAACATAGTTTGAGCCGCCTAATCCTATAAGAAGATATTAATAGATTTATTAACCAGCTAAATTTGCTCGCCTTTTGGGAAATGCTCGCAGATTTTTAGGAAACATTAAATCTTGGAAGTCAATTCCAATTCCCCAAAAATGTGACTGACCCCAAGGATGTGCAAAATCCGAGACGTTGGCCAAAAAATAGGAGAAAACTTGCAGAAAATCTGAGCCCATCCGCCGTTCAACAAAACGGCAACAAAAAATACGGATGAAGGAGAATCACAATATTGGAATTTTGTTTAGAATTGGAAAGAATTGAAACGGGTTTCACCAGCCAAAAAATGTTTGGGGCCACAAAAAACTTATTTTTTCCAGCAGGACAAGAGGGAGAGTTGCCCCTTTCACTTTGGGTATTTGTGAATAAGGTCCATGTGGCCAACCGGTCGTAGGTTTTGAAGGAGGAGGCGGAAGCCATGGGGCCCATCAAATGGATTTGTTAAGGAGCAGAAGGAGAGGAGGGGGAGTTGAGCGCATTTCCCCCTTGTTTCTACAATTCCTTTCCCTCTGGGGGATTGCTTGCTGTGTGTTTTGTGTAAGTAGATTGGGCAAACAAATAGGCCAAGAAGGGCCAAGGAGGAGCCTCCTAGCTTGAGTTTTTGGTCGGCTGCTGTTGCCGTGAATTTGCCCTCCGGTGTCGCCCTTCCATCAAAAAATGTCCTCCTCCTCCTCCCCCTTTTGCCCACAAATTGCATCTCCCCCGAGAGGGGCCTCTTTCCCATATTGCCATGTTTCCTCTTTTGGCCTCCTCCTCAATTTCGAGTTTTCGACGGTTGTCCTTGTCATCCCCCCTAAACCTTTTTGGTTGGTCCCCTCCCGCCTCCCCCTTTTGGAATTGGTCCCCTGCCGCGCTTCACAAAATCCCTTCTTATGCCTTCCCTTCTCTCCATGCTTTTCTGGCCAAATTCAATTCTGCCCCTCTCAACCGTGTCAATTCAGCTTAAAAAAGTTGGCACTCCTTGGTTTGGCGCATTCTTGTTCAATTTGGCCCGAGGGCCCGGTCATCATATAGTCCCCCGCGGCGTCAATTCTCCTTGCCCCTGTCCTTCATTCCATTGGCCACTCCAACCCAAATTCAATTTCCCCCCAACATCCTCTTCTTCATTCAACATGTCCCCATTCCATTCAACTTCTTCCCCTCTTATTTTCCCCAGTAGCCAATATTGTGCCATTTGGCCCAATGCGGCGCTTTTTCAATTCAATTTGTTCCGCCTGCCTCTTCTCCTCCTCAACATTTTTTTGCGCCCATAGTGCGCGTTAGAATGAGTGGGGAAAAACAATACAAAAAAAAAAAAACAAAATGGCTTCAAATACCTTTCAAAATATCAGGGTAAAAAGATCAAAATTGCCAGTAGGAATGGTCAATTAAATGGAGGCCAAATTTGGTGGATCAAAAAATCAAGCCAATATTAAGACTGTCGAATATTTCGAGTGAATTATTGCATCGGATAATTCAAAAATATTTGGATTTTTCCATGAAAATTTAAATTTTATGAGTTTTTGGACCAAAAAAATACCTAACGAGCATTTAGAGAAGAAATTTTGAATTTTGTTTTGACCTAAAAGTATCCAAATTTTATGTGCACATATGAATTTTTGTGTCTGGATGTGTGCTAAATTGAATAAATTACGTATATAGTGCCATGAAGGCCAATAATTGGATGCTTATGGCCATAATTCCAGCAAATAAATCAAAAATGAAAAGTACGGAAATAGGCGCAAACTATCCGTTTTATGGGCATAAATCATTCGCCTTTATCTAGAAATATATTGGTCATAATTCATTCAAAAATTCTATTCCATAATAATTTAAGCCTCATTTTTTTACAAAATTCATATTTAAATTAAAGGGGAAATGGCGCTCCGATTTTTAGTAAAAATTTATGGTGCCAATTTCGCTTTTGTCCCCATGTTCAGCAGGAAATCTGGAATTGGCATTTGAGAGTGAGGGCCAAACAAATTATTATTCAAACCAAAATTATTTTTTTGATTATTTTTTGCCATAAATTTGTCGATGTCTTTGCGATCCCCAATTTTTTTCATTTTGTTGCCTTTTTACGGTTTATATTCCCGCATTTTCCCCTCAATCTAACATTCATTTATTGCAATTCTTTTCGACAATTTTGTCTCCCGGCATTTGATGCCAATCCCCATTTCCCTTCACATTTTCTCGTTTAATTTAATTTAATTTTTCCGCTCTTTTCGTCCTTTTCCTTTGCCACACAAAATCGACAACGAACCAGCCATTGGGGGAGGGGGAATTTTTGCCAAAGCCGAATAGCAAACAAATATTCTTGGTCGATAAAATGCCATTGAATGGAGAAATTGTGGATGGATGGAGTAAATGGCCGGAAATCCTTCCATTTCTACAAATCTTTTTTAACCAGTTTTTCTATTTTTAGGCTTATATAATTGTCCTTTAGATGGGGGAGGCGAGGATTTGTTGATGCCTTGGAATAAAATGGATTTATTTGGTTTTTTACTCGGTAAAATAATATTTGCGGATAATGAATTATTTGACTTTGAACGGAAATGTATGGTGAATTCATTTGAAAAGGGGAGAGGAGAGGGGGATTAATAAAAAGAAGGCTAATATCCAAGCAAGCTGAAATTGATGGTTTTTTCGCGCAGCAAACTCGGCAAAAAATCACATCGATTTTAATGTGTGATGATCGCTCACTTACTTAGAATAATTCCGCCTGTTTTGTGTTTTCACTAAGAATAATTCCGCCTGTTTTGTGTTTTCGCGTCCTGTTTTGTGTTTTCACTAAGAATAATTCCGCCTGTTTTGTGTTTTCGCGTCCTGTTTTGTGTTTTCACTAAGAATAATTCCGCCTGTTTTGTGTTTTCGCGTAGAATAATTCCGCATGTTTTGTGTTTTCGCTTAGAATAATTCCGCCTGTTTTGTGTTTTCGCTTAGAATAATTCCGCCTGTTTTGTGTTTTTGCTTAGAATAATTCCGCCTGTTTGTGTTTTCACTTAGAATAATTCCGCCTGTTTTGTGTTTTCGCTTAGAATAATTCCGCCTGTTTTGTGTTTTCGCTTAGAATAATTCCGCCTGTTTTGTGTTTTCGCTTAGAATAATTCCGCCTGTTTTGTGTTTTCGCTTAGAATAATTCCGCCTGTTTTGTGTTTTCGCTTAGAATAATTCCGCATGTTTTGTGTTTTCGCTTAGAATAATTCCGCCTGTTTTGTGTTTTTGCTTATTAGAATAATTCCGCCTGTTTTGTGTTTTCGCTTAGAATAATTCCGCCTGTTTTGTGTTTTTGCTTAGAATAATTCCGCCTGTTTGTGTTTTCGCTAAGAATAATTCCGCCTGTTTGTGTTTTCGCTTAGAATAATTCCGCCTATTTTGTGTTTTTGCTTAGAATAATTCCGCCTATTTTGTGTTTTTGCTTAGAATAATTCCGCCTATTTTGTGTTTTCGCTTAGAATAATTCCGCCTTTTTTTTCGCTTTCAATCTGTTTTGGAATTTTTGTTCAAAAATAAGAAAAATATGAGAAACAGAAACCTTAAATGATTTTTTTTAAAAAAAAAGGAAAAATGGATTTTATTCTCGGTTTAAAACTGAGAGCATCGTAAATTTGTTTTTACCTGGCTCAATTGGTTGCGGTGGTGGATCGTGGACGGAGGCGAGAATGAATGAGAAAAGTTTGGTGAATTGAATGGCCATTTTATGGCAAAATTCCAAAGGAAGAATATGAAGTTGAGCAGCGATTGAAGCGAGGATAATTTTGGTAGAAAAAGGCAGCAATGTGGTGATTGTGCCCAAAAGGCGCATAATCCAAAAAATGAGAAGGGAAAACACAGTAATAATGAATGGGTTGAATGGATCAGAAAAGGGGAATAATTATTGTAAATTGAATCGCGAATACATGTTAAAATATGAGAAAGCCAAGCTTTTAGGCCAGAATGAAAAGGAAAAACTTGTTATTAATCCAGCATTTTAAATTGCCATTCAAATGCCAATAAGGAGAAAAAGATGGATAATTGGCTAAAAATAGATGCCTAAAATTTGATCAATGGCATATTTCCCTAATAAAGTGGCAAATTCGAAGCTGATGATCCATTTTTCAATGAAAAGCGGTCAATTCAATGGCATTTTTGAGCCGTAAAAGAAAGCCAAAATTGAATTGATTGAAAAAGTTTGAAGGATTTTGATCAAGGCCTTGATTATTTTAAATGGATCAATCGAAGTCTTAGGTGAATGAAATCCATCAGGGGAATATTTTTGACTGAGGTGAAAAAGCGCAGAGGCTTATAAGAAGTCGATTTTAATTAAGCGACGAAAAGCCCCAAAAGAAGAGAAAAGAGAGGGAAAGTTTAATACGGAAGATGAGGATGGATGCCATTGAAATATGTGGGGGTAGGGGGATTATGGCCATTGAGCCGTGGACGATGGATTGGATGTGGAATGTGGATGCCAATGGCAATGGCATATTTTCCATAAGAGGCCATAATAACATTGCCTCCTCCCTTCCCTTTTTGAAGGGGGCGGCGCCAAAAAATACGAAAGGGAGTAGGGGGAAAGTGGTGGCGAATTGGCGGCTGGCAGAAAAATGAAAAAAAGGAATTGAGGGAGAATATTGGCATTGGCCTTAACGCCCTTTTTATTGGGGTGATGCCGACTACGATGATTGAATTTGGATGGGACGTCAAAATGTGCTCGCGGGGTAAATGAACATGGAGGCATATTGAAAAGGCGAGAAGGAATTGGAAAGAAAAGGAAGGAATAACTATTAAATAAAATAATATGAAAATGGTTTAAAAAAATTTGTATAGCCAATTAGTGATGGCCAATGTTTGAAAATGGAAATAAAGGAGGCAAATCATTCAGCAACTCTCTGATAAGAAAAAAAACCCAAAGAAAGATACGAGGCAATTCTCATTGTCAGATGAAAAATTGATAGAAAATGAATGGTGATTTTATAAAAATGACTGGATGGAAAGAAATGGGCGTGAAAGCAATGACATTTTGGGTTACTTTTGGAGGAAATTTAGCTTATGAGATGGGCTTAAATATAAGGGAGCTTATGGAATGGGACAACGATGAATTGAAAGAGGAGGGAAGAAGCAGCTGGAATAAATTTTGATGAGGAAGATGATGAAGAATAAGAAAAGAATAAGTCTGGAAAGAATTATGAATGAACACTTTTGGATCCTTTTTAGAATGGCATCTCAGCTAATATTCTAATAGGCATAAAAATAAAAAAAAGAAGATTTTGGAATGGCAAAAAGATGCATCGGAAGAGGTGAAGAGAAGGAAGAAAAAGCTGCGAAGAAGCCTTGAATGAAAGGAACATGGATGGATGAATGGAAGAAAAAGGAGAAATTGAAAAGCGGAATTGGGCGGAATGGATGGATGTGACTTTTTAGTACGAAATGGGGCAAATGTGTAAAGGAGAATATGGGGAAGAGGTTTTAGGGGCTTGTAAAGCGGTCGAATGGGGTTTCTTTCCCCTTCCTTTTGGCATTGGTGTGCCGTTGCCGCCACATCCACATTCACACCCGTTTATCGCCTTAAAGCATTGGGCAAAGGGGAGAGGGGGGGGGGGGGGGGATTGGCCGGTTGGCGCACAAATTAATTGGCGGAAGCCACATTGCCACAAAAAAGGTGGGGGAGGGGGGAAGCCGTTTGGCACATTGACGACGCCTCAAGCCGAAAGATAAGAAAATTGGAAAGGGAAGGGGATGAGCAAAAAAAGGAGGAAAATTACAAATTTTATGGGGCTCAGCAGGCAAAGGGATTAGAAAAGTGGAAGGTGGCACATTTTTGGCATTTTGGCTCAAATAAATGCTTAATTAAAAGATGATTTGGATTGGAAAGGTTTCTCCCGAGAATGGAAACCAAAAATGTCCTTGTTCAGATTGAGGATTAATTACTTTTTTACGGAATATGAATATGGAGGTATGTGTAGAGGAGAATAAAACTAAAAGTGGTGGGGAATATCCTTAATAATAATAAATTAATTTTCTATCCAATTTGCAAAAATTTTACTCCTTCTATCTAATCATATTTATATTTTAATAGTTTTTCCTGGCCATTTTAATATTTTCAGATGTTTGAGAATTGTTCAGAGGGCTATATTTATTTCTCTCGAATACAGTATTTTTAACGTTTTTCAGATTTCACGCACCCGAACTTTTCCAATTTGATTAATATCGCAGCATTTTTTAAGCCTTTAATAAAAATTTTGCCAATGGATTTAAATTCTTTTTGTAGATAATTTTGATATAAAAAATTATTGACATTGATCAAATAAATACAATGCATATTAGTGGATATGTTTCAAACAGTGCCCTCATTTCAATATTTGTAATATTTTTTGTTTATAACTCAGCGAGGCAATAATCAATCCGGGAAGCGATATATCATTGTAAAGCCAAAGTATCCTCTACAATATTGCTTGTTAGTTAGATTTTAAAAATATTTCATTTAAAAAAGTTATGTATATCTTTGATTGTAACAAACCCGACTTCTTGATGAAAAGCAGCTTATTTCATAAATTGTTTTAAATTTTCAAAAATTAGTTTTGCCACTTTAAGAGGACATTTAGGGCTTTCAAATAGCATATCGCCTTCTTGAATTGATTGCTTCCTTGTTGAGATGTGAGCCAAAAAAATAGCCGATATACTGAATTATCTCTTACAATTTATTGCCGTTAGAGCCAAAAAACAATTTGGCACATATTTTTCCATTACTTTTAATTTTCGAATTTAATACTCCTCCAAAATTGAAAAAAAACTCACAATCAGCGAAGAATGGATTCTGGGCGTGCCGATATCGCAGAGGGGATGGCATTTCCATGCCCAGCGGGGCATTCGGATCGTATTGAGGGTCACGCCAGGCAAAAGCCGGCAAAATGATGGATGCCAACAAAATTAAATGTGCAGGGAATTTGGCCAAATAAAAGAGGCGTAAAATTGATGATGGCCACAGATTTCGAAGGATAAAATTTCCCAAAATTAAGAAAAATTGGAGGAAGAAGAATTTCATCTAAACAAAAGAGGGGAAATAATTTCATATTTTTTGGATAAAATTGGATAAAAACAGAGGAAAAATTTTCAATTTTGTCTAATGCATTTCGAGTTAAAGGGGTCAATTGGCCAATGTTTTTTCATTGGCCATTCCACAACACAAATTTTCCATATCAATTGTTGGATGAATGGGCAACATTTGAGGAGGGAAGGTGGCGAATTGTTTTGGACTTTTTAATGAGGCAATTGGATGGAATTTGGACTGAATTTGGATTTTGGATGTGTGCCACTGTGCCAACACCACAAGTTCAATGATGCGCGAGAATGGCATTTTTGGATATTTGTTGCATTTTGAATGATGCCACCGGCAAAATAGCCAATGGCCACCTTTTATTTATTTTTTTGAATAATCAAATGCATAAAAAAATTGCCCATAGAAATTCATTTAAGCGAATATGATGTCATAAAATTGGATAATTTTGGTCCATATTTTTGGGTTAAACAAATTTGGCTATTTTCTAGACCGGTCATTAGCCTTTTTTTGGTTGCAATTATCAGATTAAAGCATGATGGATGATTGAAGTCAATTTACTAGAATTATTAAAAAATAAAAAATGAATAAAATTTTGGCAAAAGCTTTGGACAAATTTGGCCCATTTTCTGTGGAATTTGGCAACATTCTTTTGGGGGCTGTGTGGCCATCATTAAATTGCTTATTTAAGACTTTGACCAAAGACATCAACACAAAAAGGAATGAGGAAAAGCCACCACCATAAATTCAATTAATTTTCGTCGCCTTGCCAAAACAAACGGAAAATGTTTGGGCCAATCAACTAGCACAAATTTGGTGGCTACGGAAATAACAAAAGGCAACACAATGAATGTGCGAGGGAATTTGATTGGAATTTGGCCTAAAATTTTATATTCCTCTTCATCGTGTTTGGAGTAAAGTGGCACAAAAAGATGGCCCCAAAAGTCACATATTTCCCTCAAATTAGTCATAATAAAGATTTTGAGCCTTATTCAATTCTTCTTATCTTACAGTCAATAAATGCCAAAAATTGAATGGAAAACAAAAGGAAAAATAGGAAATAAAATGGATTTTCGAAAAATGACCATTGACGGTGCATTGTTATGTCCACATTGATGACCCTGCTGCTGGTCGATTTTGTGTATGCTTTTGGCAAATTTGGCCAAAGATGCGTCTTCGTATTTGGCCACGGTTGAAAATGAGGCGCAAAATAAGGGAGGAGGCGAAAGCGCTCATGCAGCAGAATTTGATTTGACGCCGTCGAATTAGCCAGCCGAGCGGCCAAAGGCATACCCAACCCCCTCTGCTGATGGCCACACCGGTTTGGAGGGAGGAAAGGATGCCGTGCCGGGCAAGGATTAAGCGGATGGATAGGAAAGAAAGGCGAGGAGTAGCCGAAGGGAGGATGACAAATTGAATCAGTGCCAAATGTGAGGGGCAAATGTGGCCGCCTTAACTCAATGGATGCCATCGAAAATTTCACACCCTTCTTTGTAAATTGGTTTCGGGGAGAAGATGCGCATCATCAAAGTCATGAAAATTTTAAGGCCAAAAGTTTCAAAATGAGAAGGTAGGAGAATAATACATCCATCCAATGGAATTCTCCGATACAGTAATACGAGATTGTGATGAATTTTATCACTCAAGATTGGGTCAAATGGTACTATAAATTAAAAGCAGGCGGATTATTTTAGTTTTACGAGGGGAATTATTATTCTAGGAGAAGGCGAAATTAATCTGAACACAAAGAAGCGGAATTATTCTAAGCGAAAACACAAAACAGGCGGAATGATTCTAAGCGAAAACACAAAACAGGCGGAATTATTCTAACTAAAACAGGCGGATTTATTTTACAGCTATAAAGGTGTAATTATTCTTAAAATTCCTAGACAATAGATATTGAAAATAAAATTGTGGGTATTCACTTGGTATATTTAATAAAAAAAATATTTTAATATAATGAGAATGGGCCTCGTCATTCAATTAAAATTTTCGTTTAATATGAGAATTATTTTTGGGAACACCCATTCGCTCTGTCCAAAATGAAAATGACGGGAAAGAATTGAATGAGGGTGGAATTCAAGTGAATTTCGACGGGGATCGCAACGCCATTCAAGGCCACTTTCACGTCGGCATTTAAAAGCCCTTCCCCCAAAAATTGAAAATTGAATGCCTGCCGAAGACCTTTTCGGGAATCAAGATTCATCAAAAAACGAAGAAGCACTTAAAAACGGAGCCTGGAGGTAAATTTGCCAGAAGACGGGGCCATCTCAAATTTCGCGCTCTTCAATTGAGATGGAGGGGAGGAAATGATGGAAGCGGGAGAGGTGGGTGATGAGCGCCTCAGGCATTTGGCCTAATCCATCCTAACCTTTCCACAAACGCTTTCCATTCAATCTTCTGTGGATTTCTTGGAAAAAATAATGGACGATGGTCGAATAAATGCCGGTGCCTCCTTCTTCTTCGTATTGATGAGTGAGGCGAAAAGTAATTTTGTGCCCCCCTCCCTGCCCAATTCCCGTTTGATGGTTTTTCTTCTGGCACATTTCCCCGCAGCGAGTTTGGCCAAAGCCACCCACAAAAATGTGCCAGGGCCTCCTGCGGGATGGATTTTGGGGAAGGAAGGGCGATGAGTTCTTCGCGAAAGGCCAAAAGCAAAAGTGAAGGGGATGGAAAGGCACGGGGTTAAGCAACAAAAAATGGGTGGGGGCTAATGTGCCTGCTACTGCTTTTTTGGCCAATATGGCGATGGCGGCGGGTTTTTCGCCTCCTCATCCGCACATTTTGAGTGAGGAGAGGCTTAATTGGGCACGATTGAATGGGCACAAACACAAGACAGGAAACAGGGGGAAGGGATGGCCCAAAATGGGTGAAAGAACTCATTTGTGGGCCCAAAGCAAATGCTAAAAAGTAAAAGTTTGGAGGGGAACCACAATTTTTGCCACATCTATAAAATTAAAGGAGGAGGAGGATTTTTATTTTGCTTGACTTTTTCCGTCTTAATGGTCAAATGGTCACGAATCTTTTTCATAAATTGTCTTCTAAGTTTTCCGACTTTGCTGATTATGATTATTTTATGACTTATGAGTAATAAATCAGTTTTATTTATATATTTTACTTTCTGGGTAAAATAAAAATGCCGATTTTTACTAATACAATGACAAATTCTAGAAAACAAAACAAAATTTTAAAATTCAGGGGGAATTATTGAAAACTTAGTCAAACAGGCGGCAATTATTTAAAACTTAGTCAAACAGGCGGAATTATTTAAAACTTAGTCAAACAGGCGGAATTATTTAAAACTTAGTCAACCAGGCGGAATTATTTAAAACTTAGTC
The DNA here is from genome assembly GCA_030063045.1 of Pratylenchus scribneri. Lineage (NCBI taxonomy): Eukaryota > Metazoa > Nematoda > Chromadorea > Rhabditida > Pratylenchidae > Pratylenchus > Pratylenchus scribneri. Next base: position 279,836 of record JAQSEB010000185.1, on the reverse strand, counting down.
AACCAGGCGGAATTATTTAAAACTTAGTCAACCAGGCGGAATTATTTAAAACTTAGTCAACAGGCGGAATTATTTAAAACCTAGTCAACCAGGCGGAATTATTTAAAACTTATTCAAACAGGCGGAATTATTTAAAACTTAGTCAACCAGGCGGAATTATTTAAAACTTAGTCAACCAGGCGGAATTATTTAAAACTTAGTCAAACAGGCGGAATTATTTAAAACTTAGTCAAACAGGCGGAATTATTTAAAACTTAGTCAACCAGGCGGAATTATTTAAAACTTAGTCAACCAGGCGGAATTATTTTAAACTTAGTCAACCAGGCCGAATTATTTAAAACTTAGTCAACCAGGCGGAATTATTTAAAACTTAGTCAACCAGGCGGAATTATTTAAAACTTAGTCAAACAGGCGGAATTATTTAAAACTTAGTCAACCAGGCGGAATTATTTAAAACTTAGTCAACCAGGCGGAATTATTTAAAACTTAGTCAAACAGGCGGAATTATTTAAAACTCAGTCAAACAGGCGGAATTATTTAAAACTTAGTCAACCAGGCGGAATTATTTAAAACTTAGTCAACCAGGCGGAATTATTTAAAACTTATTCAAACAGGCGGAATTATTTAAAACTTAGTCAAACAGGCGGAATTATTTAAAACTTAGTCAAACAGGCGGAATTATTTAAAACTTAGTCAACCAGGCGGAATTATTTAAAACTTAGTCAACTAGGCGGAATTATTTAAAACTTAGTCAACCAGGCGGAATTATTTAAAACTTAGTCAACAGGCGGAATTATTTAAAACCTAGTCAACCAGGCGGAATTATTTAAAACTTATTCAAACAGGCGGAATTATTTAAAACTTAGTCAACCAGGCGGAATTATTTAAAACTTAGTCAACCAGGCGGAATTATTTAAAACTTAGTCAAACAGGCGGAATTATTTAAAACTTAGTCAAACAGGCGGAATTATTTAAAACTTAGTCAACCAGGCGGAATTATTTAAAACTTAGTCAAACAGGCGGAATTATTTAAAACTCAGTCAAACAGGCGGAATTATTTAAAACTTAGTCAACCAGGCGGAATTATTTAAAACTTAGTCAACCAGGCGGAATTATTTAAAACTTATTCAAACAGGCGGAATTATTTAAAACTTAGTCAAACAGGCGGAATTATTTAAAACTTAGTCAAACAGGCGGAATTATTTAAAACTTAGTCAACCAGGCGGAATTATTTAAAACTTAGTCAACCAGGCGGAATTATTTAAAACTTAGTCAACCAGGCGGAATTATTTAAAACTTAGTCAATCAGGCGGAATTATTTAAAACTTAGTCAACCAGGCGGAATTATTTAAAACTTAGTCAACCAGGCGGAATTATTTAAAACTTAGTCAACCAGGCGGAATTATTTAAAACTTAGTCAACCAGGCGGAATTATTTAAAACTTAATCAACCAGGCGGAATTATTTAAAACTTAGTCAACCAGGCGGAATTATTTAAAACTTAGTCAACCAGGCGGAATTATTTAAAACTTAGTCAACCAGGCAGAATTATTTAAAACTTAGTCAACCAGCAGGCGGAATTAATTCTTTCTCGTTAAAACTTCTATAAAAATGGGCAGAATCATTTGATTATAATAAAATCAATTTGAAGGTCTAATACACATAACTCAAAGCCAAAATTTGAATAAAATTGCTTAAAATGCAAATAAAATGGAAGGGAATTGATTGAATCGAATGGAGTGATCAAAATTCATTCATTTAATTTATTTATAATTTATTTTAAGCATAAAAATAAGAGCCAGAGACTAAAGAATAAAATGTCAAATGAATTTGGGGGGATTAGAGCACACAACAAACATTGAATTGAATGGAAACGAAGATAGAGGAGGAGGATTTGGTGGATATTACACGTATCCAAAGGGGAATGAGGAAGGAATGGGCCACATATAATATTGTTGTCATTTAATCCAGCAAGAATTACCAAAAAAATTACACAAATCCATTGAGTCATTAAGAAGGATGGATGGAAAAATTTTATAGATGTATTTTTGATTATTTTGTCCCTAAAAATTAGCTTAAAATTCACATTTTTCCATCCAAAGATACAAAAAAGGGAATAAATTTAGGCATAAATTAAAATTAAATGCAATAATTTGGACTAGTGGAAGGCAAGAGGATTTTGGGTCACAAATATATAAGGGGGAAAAGGTCAATTCAATGGCAAATATCACACTCATAAATCGAATCAATAATCATCATTCATCAATTTGGTATATTCTTCAGCATAATCAGCATCCAAAGCGGTAAAGCCGGGAGATGAAAAGGCCGAACATGAAGCCAACCAGCAAATAGGGCACAGTGGGCATCAGACGTTTGATGAGGCGAGGCATGGCGCGACGTTTGCCAGTCAATTGGTTCAGGCTTTTCAGCTTTTCGTCGGTCAGAGGCGGATAACGGGCTCTGAAAAATTTAGAGGGAAATAAATTATTTTTCTTGTCTATTATATTTATTGGAATTTCTCAATGGTGTTTAATACCAACCGAAATGAAATCCTATATTATTTTTATTCGGATAAAGATTGGGTAATTTTGGTATGAAAACCAGAGGGACCGATTTTTATTTAATTGGGTTTGAGCAAACATTGATTTTTTTATTTTTGTGGTTTGAATTTTTAGTTAGTCGGAGAGCAATTTTTCGAGTCGGGAATCCCCATCCCAATTTTAATTTCCATTAAATATTGATTTAACCCACGCTGCAATTCCATCGCCAAAGAACATTCGTTTGAGGACTGCCTTCTCATGGGTGAATTCGTCGAATCCAAATTTGCCTCGATAACGGCCCATTCCACTCTGCCCAATGCCTCCAAATGGAAGGGTGTCCACTGCAAATAAAAATAAATTATAATTTTGGATTTGAATTTAAAAGGATAAAAGGATACGAATAAAATTTTATTGATTTTTTGCCCGAAAAATTAAAAAACCCCCAAAAGCCAGTTGATTTTCATCCAAAAATCCCAAAACGAACCGGTCAATTGGAGGACAACATCGTTGATGCACACGGAGCCGGAATGAGTCTCGCCAATCAATTTTTGCACTTTTCGTTCGTCCCGGGTGAATAGGTAGGCGGCCAATGGTCTCTCGCCCTTCTTGATGAATTCCAAGGCATCTTCGAATTTGCTGACCGTGATGATGGGCAAAATTGGGCCAAAAATCTGAATTTAGTAAAAAAATTAATTTAAAAAAAATAAATATTGATTAGGTTTACTTCGGATTGCATGATTGGATCATCGGGAGTGGCGTCCAAAATTGTGGGTGGAATGAACAAATCCAATTCATCCGGCTCGCCTCCTTTGTGCAGAATTGTGGCCTGCGACGAATTCAGCAAATTGTTCAGACGCCTAAAAAATATTTTAATTAATTAATCAAAAATATAAAATTTTAGGCTCACGCAAAATGGGCCTCATTGATAATTCGACCGTAATCCTTGCTTTCCGCCGGTTTTTCCCCGTAAAAATCCGCAAGCACCGCTTTCATTTCCGCCACCAGCCGTTCCTTTGTTCCCTTCTTGACCAGCAGATAGTCCGGTGCCAGGCAAGTTTGACCACAATTCAACCATTTGCCCCAGACCAATCGGCGGGCCGTAATTTGCAAATCCGCGTCCGGTTCCACAATGGCTGGGCTGAATTTTGAGAAAATTGAATGGATTGTTAAAATATTTTTAAATTTTTTTTTTGAAAATTTCGATCTAAAGAGGAGATCTTAACTTTGAATTTAGGTCGAGGATTCGAATCCGTTCCAAGGAAGTTAATTTTTTCGGCATTGTTTTTTTCACTTTTATCTATTTTACATGTTCTACTAGGGTTCATTTCAGGATGAAATATATTATTTTGAGGTTAAAGGACTTTGACTTTTGCTAAATTTAGGGGTCTCGGGTTCGAATCCGATCCGAGGAAGTTAATTTTTTCAGCCTTTACAGGAAAAAATGTTATTATTTGACCAAAAATATGAGTTCTTACTTCATAGCACTAGTACTACCATCTTGCAATTTTTCTATAATATTTTTAAAATTTGAATGAAAATTCCAAACCATTTTCCACCAAGTTCCAGTGTGCAAGGAGTCAAATGCTTGGTGGCAGCCTGCATCACCAATCGGCCAATTGCCGGCGATCCAGTGAACATGATGTGGTCAAAACGTTCCTCCAACAATGTTGAGCTCACATCGGCGTCCCCCTTCACCACAGCCAAATAACGCTGCGAAACGAATTAAATAAATGAATAACCTTGAATTGAATTGGACTAACCTTATCGAATGCCTTTGTGAAAATTCGGAAGACGACATCAGCTGTGTGGAAGGCAATTTCCGATGGTTTCAAAATGGCGGTGTTCCCTTGAAAATTCCAAATTGTAATTTTTTATTAATTCGCAAAAAACCTGCAGCCAAAACAGCAACCAATGGGGTCAGCAGAGTGTTCAATGGGTAATTCCACGGGCCAATCACCAGAACAACTCCCTGAAATTGAATATAAAATTTAATGTTTATTCTTAAAACTTTCGGGTTTTTGTTCTTTGTAAAAATTTAAGGTTTTTGTTCCTCTTAAACTTAAGGTCTTTGTTACCTCTAAACTTGTTCTTGGTTCTTCTTAAAACTTATAAGCTTTCAGCCCTATGCTAACCTTTGGTTGTCGAACAATCTGCGGTTTGTCCAGCATGGTCACAAAAGTCCGCTCCACATTTGTTGGTGCCGCCCATTGCTGATAATAAAATTTAGAAGTGTTTAAAGTATTAAAGAAACCTCCAAATTTTCGAGCATATAGTCAATTTCCACAATCACTGAGGCCAGCTCGAGTGTCCAATTGATTTTGGCCGGGCGCTTCAAATCCAAATAGACCGCATGGCACAACTCTTCTCGATTCTGCAAAATCACTTGACGAAGTCGTTTCAGCTGCTCTTTGCGGTGTTCCAGTTCGGCCGGCTTCCCCGTTTTGAAGAATTCACGTTGATTTGCGACCAACTTAAAAGAATAATATGAGTTTATTTTGTTAATTTATAGTTTTTAAAAGCTCACAGTTTCAAATGACATTAAGGACATTGTTGATTTTTGGGCAACGATTGAATTGCGAATGGCAGAATAATATTGAGATTTTCAGACAAAATTAATTTATTTGAAGAGATCCTCTGAAATTTCTTTAAAAATATTAAAAAATAATGAGTAAGATTGAATATGAATATGAAACCGGAAATTTGCTTTTATTATAAAGCTTTTACTCAGTCTATTCCGTGATCCGTGCCAATGAATGGATTTTATTATCCAATTTTTTGCATCATGGAAATCTTTGAAGAAAGAAGCTAATACTAAAATTCGCATCGTAGTATTTTTTTCTTTCTTTTACTTTGGATTGGAGATTGTTTTCTTGTGACCGCAATAATATTGCTGTTGATTATTTTTCGTATAGGTAATTGAAATGGTTTATTATTTGGGTCGATTAGTGATCGAAGGTTTGGAAGAAAACTGGAACCAAAATTGCCGTTCCATTGATTATTGAATGACGCCAAACATCCCTTCAAATCACAATAAACAATGAAAACATTTTATCAACTCTCCTCCTCGCAGTAAACAAAACAACACAAATGATGATCATTGGAATTTTTCGCATTTTTTTTATGTGTTTTATGTTATTTTGATGCGCGAACAAATGAGGGAAATGGCCAATTTCCTATTCATTAATTGGAAATTAATTGGAAAATTGTCTATTTGACGAATTCCAAAAGAATTTGCACTTTTATTTCCATTGTAAAAGAAAGAAATTCATTATACAGGCGAATTTCCTCTACAAATCTACATTTTTCCTCTTAATCATCCTGATAAAGGGAAAATATTGTTCAAATATCTGCCCCCGAAGGATATATTTGCCTTTTAAATTGAATGGGAAGAGTCACAAATTTTGGAGACAAAAAAAGTAAATTTTGTTTGGATTTCCTCGCAGTAAACAAATTGATCATTGGAATTTTGGCACATTTTCAATGTTTTAATCGGTTTGATGCGCGAACAAAAGAGGAGGAAATAGCCAATTTTCAATACATTAATTGGAAATTTAATTGGAAAATTGTCTCTTTAACTAATTCCAAATGAATTTGCACATTTATTCGATTATAAAATGAATTTATCGGCGAATTTCTCTCAATTATTCTTGAATTCTATTATTATCCCTCCAAAATGGCTTTTTTCCTTTGGTCACATCATCAGAAGCTTAAAATTTAATCGGTTATTTTTATTTTGATGCGCGAACAAGGAGGCCAATTCATAAATTGAAAAATTGTCTATTTGACACATTTATTCGATTATAAAATGAAATTATTGGCGAATTTCCCTCAATTTTTCTTGAATTCTATTATTATTCCTCCAAAATGGCTTTTTGCCCTTTGGCCTCATCAGCAGAAGCTTAAAACAACAAGAAGAAATGCCAAACCCTCATCAGCCAACATTCCCATCAACCCGACTCAGTGGAGGGGGCATCATGGTCACTTCTCCTGGTTGTTTTGTTTGCACAGCTTGCCCTTGGACTTGGACCAACATTTTTCCGATGGACTCTATTTTGGTGGTGGTGGTCGAGAATGAAAGGGGAAAGGGGGGGGGGGGGCTTTTTGGAGTGGCCAAATGTTAGCCAATGGCATTGGATTAAACCCCAAAAATGGATTAGTGAATAATGCAAATGAAAACGAAAAGTGGAGGAAAATGGCAAAATTGAATTAAGAATTAAATACGATGGAAAAGATCAACCAATATCTATATTTATTACTGATGTTATTAAATTAGGAAAAGCAAAATGAAACAAGAAACTGATTGTGAGAATTGGACAATATGGATAACAAATATGGCAAACTAGTTTCGAAAAATGAAATGGCCATTCAGAAAATTCCGAATCCCCTCGCCGATTTTTCTCGAGATTTAAAAAGCCACTAATCGGCTTAATTTAGCACAAAATTGCCTATCAAATTCAGTGATTTCCGTATTAAGGCCTTTTAAATTGAAGATGGCAAAGTCGTTTATGGCCATATTTCCCCCAAATAAACTTTCCCTTCCCTCTCACTAAAATATAAAAGGTCACTCCCCACGATTTGCCTTCGCAATCAGCAGCAACAAAGCCACAGCAGTTGAGCAGTCATTTTTGAAGAGTTTGGCCAAAGTTTGGAGGCATTTCCCAATGGCATTTTGCTTTTGATTTGACCCAAAAGCTAATTAGAAAATTAGCATAAATTTATCTAACAAGTTCAGAGTTTATTAATTTCTTATTAGTAAAAACATTTTGGCTTGAAGATAGCAAAACCGTTTTGAAAAGGGAATGGCCATATTCAAAAATGGCGATCTTCTATTTCAATAAACTTCCCTTTGCCCCACCTCCCAAAATAAAAAGGGCCACTCCCCAGTCCCCACGCGATTTGCCTTCGCAATCAGCAGCAACAAAACCAGCACAGTATAGCAGTCTTTTTTGAAGGGTTTGGCCACAGTTTGTGAGGGGTTGGGCTGGGCTCCATTTCCCCCATTCAATGTTTTGATGGGAGGAAAGCAGCAGAAGCAGATGGAAAAAAAAGGAGGAAGGGAGGGGGGCAAGAGAACGGTCATCGCCTCTTTCGCCTTCGCCATTCCGGCCCCCGCGGGGATAAACAAAAATTACCCACTCATTTGATGACTTCTCATTCATTTTTGCCCAACTTCCATTTCCTCAATAAAAAGCCAATAAAAAATAGGCTCAATCAGATTTTCCGGATATTAACAATCAAAGGAAAACAAGAGATTTTCTGTTTTAATGGGCCCATTTTGGCCATATCTCAACAAAGAAGCAACCAATTCAGGAAGGCGATATGCCATTTGAAAGCCCTGAATGCCCTTTAAAAATTGGCTTATCTAATTTTTGTAAATTGGAAATAATTTGTAAAATAAACGGCTTTCCCTCAATGGGTTCGGGTTTTATATTCAAAAACATGTCACTTTTTTCAAAGCCTAGATTTTATAAAATTATAAAATGCCACTTTGTAGAGGACACTTAGGGCTTTCTAATGGCATATCGCCTTCCAAAATTGGTTATTGCCTTTCGGAAATATAAATAAATAAGACCAAAAGATTAATGGTAAGGTGAACGCCTCTCTAAAATTTGTGTTTATTATACTCAAAGGCATTTAACTTGTTTAAAGCGTGGATTCATAAAATTTAAATAGGCCACTTTGTAGAGGACCCATTAAGCTTCCAATGGCAAATCGCCTTCCCAAAAAGGCTAATGTCATTCGGAGCTATAAACAAAAAAAAGCTACTAAATTATTGGCAAGACTAACGCCACTCTAAAAATTCGGGGCTATTACACTCAAAGACTTGTAACTATTTTCAAGGTGAGATTTTATAAATTTGAAAAGCCACTTTTTAGAGGACACTTTGGGCCTTTAAATGACATATCGCCTTCCAAAATTGGTAAATGCCTTGATGAGATATAATCAAAAAACACAAAGCAAATCAATCGAAATGGCTACCGTCTCTGATTGGCTACAATTTTGCTTTTAATTTGAAAGAATTTTCCCTCAAGCTCCATCGTATATTTAGGAGAACAATGAAGTCTTTTTTCCCATTTTTAATCCATTTTTAACCAATTCAGCTTTATATTCTCTGAAAATGCATTTATTTTAAAATTATTAACATTTTTACGTATTAATTCCATATTTATCGTTGAAAAATGTTCCAATTTGGTTCATCCTCACCCCACGGTTTGTCCTCCTGCTGTTGGCATCGACCTCATCCAATTGGCACCTCATCAATTCAACAATCGCCTTCGCCTCCTTCCCCAAATCCAAATGATGATGGCCCTCAATCATTGGCATTGGCACCAACGAAGACATCCAGGCAATATTTTCCCTCCGGGGCCAAAATTTTAGGAGGGGATTTGTGTTTCCATTGGCTTCTGTTTTTTGACAATTTGGACCCAACTCCCAATTTTTAGGCCCATTCTATTGGACATTGGCACTTTGAGTGCGGATCAATTTGAATGCCTTTGTTTGGTGCTGGAGAATTTCGCCAATTTTGATGGATTGGTAAGTAGTCATTTTTAGATGAAATTAATGAGCTTTTTTGTGGATATTAAATAGCGAGAGATGATAATTCAAATATTTATACTCATTTTGAGCAAAACTTTATTGAGAATTAGCTGCAAATATTTAACGGGAAAAATTTACTATACATTTTTTAAAAATTTTCTAAAAATTTTCTAAAATTTCCCGAAAAAATTACAAAAAATTCCGAAAAAAATTTCTTTAAAATTTTCTTAAAATTTTTAAAATTACTAAACATTTTCTTGATATTTCTTAAATTTTTATATAAATTCCATAAAAATTTCAAAATTATCTTCAAAATTTTCCAAAATTAGCCTCAAAATTTCCCCAAAAATTTTATAATTTTCAAAATACCTAAAAAATTCTAAAATATTTCTCAAAATTTTTTAAAATTTCCTAAAAATTTTATAATTTTCTAAAAAATTTTATAAAATTTTTAGAATATTCTAGAAAATTTTCTAAATTTCAAAAAAATTTATCGAATACCTAGGTCAAATATTGGATATATTTCCAATTTGAAAGAAAAAATCCTTCCCAATTCGCAGGCAAATTTGTTGGCATTAGCCGAGGACACAAATGCCACTTTCGCCTCAGAAGCCCACCAAATGGTTTTGAACCGGGCAAAAGCCGTCCTTCTCTTCCATCAGGAACAATTCGATGAATTTCGAAGGCACATACGGGCCAACCAATTTGCCCAACGCGATCATGCCCAATTGCAAATTCTTTGGAATGAGGCACATTATAGAGAGGTGGAGTGGGGGGAAATGTGGCAAATTAAAGGGAGGGGAAACAATCACTTTTTAAAAGGAAAACCAACAAATCTTTAAAGCAATCATTTCTGAAAACAAAATTTGGCGCTGATTAATTTTTAGTTTTAAAATCTACAAAATCTATTTAAATTCTGGCAAACATTTTTTTTATTTTCCACCAACTTTTTTTGGCATATTTTGCCGGTGCCACAAAATTTTTGTTAACTCATTTTCTCTGGCACAAAGATTAATTCCAATACAATATTTTTCTCCAATCCATGTATCGTAATTTCCCCTCAAAAAGACTGGGAATGACAAATCAAAGGGAGGGGAAACGCTTTATTATAAGGAAAATTGGTGAAATAAATTGCATCGAAAAATTGAGTAAAAAAAATTCTTCAAAAAATTAATTTCTATTTTAATCCACAAAATTTATTATCGAATTTTGACAAATATTTTTTGTCATTTTTAAAAATTTTTCTACATATTTATTGCAACTTTTAGCAGTGTAGCAAAGCAAACTTTTCATTGGTCATTTTCCCCTAGTACAGTACAATTTGTTATTTTTTTTTATCAATCCATGTATCGTAATTTCCCCTCAAAAAGACTGGGAATGAAAAATCAAAGGGAGGGAAAAATGCCTTGAGCAAAATCAACCAGCAAAATAAATTGTAACAAACATCGGTAAAATATTTTCTTAATCAATCATTTGTAAGAATTTAAGCTTGCCCTAAATTAAATTACGTTTAAAATAGTTAAATTTAATCCATAGATTTTGCATTTTTGGCAGGGCATTTTTTTCCAATTTTTTGGAATTTTTTAAATTTTTTATCAGCATATTTTTCCGATGATACCAATTTTTTATTGGTCATTTTCCCTGAATTCAAATTTTAATTATTCTGCATTTTTTTCACAATCCATTTCTATAAATTTCCCCACAAAAAGACGGAACAACAGCGAGGCAAACAACTGGACCCAGTTTCGCGCTATCGAGTCCGCAAAAAGAATGCATTTCCGGCAAACATTTGGGATGGCGAAGGGACCAGCTATTGTTTTAAGGTGCCAAAAATGATAAATTTTAGTTAAATTTAAATGCCTTGTAGAAATCGGCACGTGAATGCCTTCGAAAAGCATATCAACAGAACGCGGTGCCCAGCCAACAGCAAAAGGCGGAATTGGCCAAAAAGACGCAACTTAGCTTTTTGCAAGTCTCAAATTGGTTCAAAAATCAACGCCAACGGGCGAGGCAACATCAGAGGTAAGCAAACAGGGCATTGGATTCACTTTTGGGCGATTTGATTTCAGCCAAAAATTCATAAGGAAAATGGGAGGGAAACATTTCAATACCTTCTATTCAATAGTTGGGCCAATTCTTTTGGCCATATCCCAACAAGGAAGCAACCAATTCAAGAAGGCGATATGCCATTTTAAAGCCCTAAACGTCCTCTAAAAAGTGGCAAATCTAATTTTTGAAAATGTAAAATAATTTGTGAAATAAGCGGCTTTTCCTCAAAAATTCGGGTTTATTACAATCAAAGACATGTAACTTTTTAAAGCAGAATTTATTAAAAAAGTAAATAAGGCCACTTTTTAGAGGACACTTTGAGTTTTCCAATGGTATATTGCCTTCCTAAATTGGCTAATTCCTCACTGAGATAGGCCAAAATAATTGCTCATAGCGACTGAAATTGCTCTAATGACTGAACACTGAATCATTCCCTAATAAGTCCCTACCAAAAATGAATATAAACCTAAAATAAACATTGATATGGAAAGGCAGAAAATTAGGCTTAAATTTTAAATTTTTTGATTGAAATATGAACAATAAAAAGCCGGAAATTTAGGCCAAAATTTTTATTTCAAAGTGAGAATAAAAAATGGATTAAAGATTTTTATTTTTCCATCAATTTTCGAATAAAAACAGAATAAAATTTCCATAAAATTTGCAGGCAACAAGAACAATTGATGAGCAGAAGAATGGCTGCCGGATATGAAGAAGAAGAAGGCAATGATGATGATGAGGAGGATGAAGCGGATTATGGAAGCGATGATGGGGCCGAAAGTGAGGAACAATTTGGCGACCAACAAATGGCCAACACGGCCACTGGTCGGCGATGTCCAAAGGCAAATTTATTCCCTTCAATTTTTAATCCTTTTCTTCCCTTTTGGCCATTTAGCCGGAGCCCATCCTTCGGGCAGAGGAAAATGCCATTGGAATTTGTGGCCATTTTGCCAATGAATCTGAGGATGGCCAAGCACTAAAACTTGGAGGATGGGCGGGGGCAGAAAGGAAAGAGGAAGAGTGGCGGCGAAGGCGAAAAGGCCAAAATCATCCAATGATGTGAAAAAATGGAGGGGGACCAATATTTGGATGGATTGACAAAAAGTGAAATGTTTATTTTGCCATTATTTTGTGTGCCTCTTTTTTGCTCATTAAATGTAATAAACTTTCAATGATCCAACAATGATGGAATTTTATGGATTTTTGGCCATTTGATTTAGGGAAAATCAGAAAATATGGTCATTTTTATGGGGGATTCATTTTAGGGTAATAGCTTCAATTGGTTTTTGGCCCATATCTCACATCAGCGAGGCAACAACCAATTCGGGAAGGCAAAAGTGCCCTTTACAATTCGGCTTATTTAAATTTTATAAAATTCAGAATTTAAAAAGTTACATGTATTTGAATATAATAAACCCAAATTTAGTGAGGAAAAGCCGCTTATTTTACAAATTATTTAAACTTTTCAAACTATTTGAAATTTAAATTTTCAATAAATTAGATGAGCCACTTTTTATAGGGCATTTCGGGCTTTAGAATGACATTACACCATCCTGAATTGGTTGCTTCCTTATTGAGACATTGGCCAAAAGTATGGGCCAGATATAGATATTGAAATGTCCATCTTATTAGGCGGACCTGCTGGCTGGTTTATAATCGTCCTATTTCAATAATTTTGGCCAAAAGAGAATAATATTTAGGCAATGCCACAAATTCCATTTGCATTGTCTCGACACAAATATTTTGGGCAATTTTGGGCAAATAAACTCTTCACCAAAAAATGAGATGCCTTCAATGTTGGCCTTTGTCTCTCCAAAAAATATCAAATAACCTTTTTTGAAGAAGCTGCTAAGCCAAAAGCAGTAGGGGGTCGGAAAGGTGAACTTTTGGAGATGGGAAGTGGATGGGAAGAACACCAAAACAAAGAGTGGATGACAGGTCGAAAGTGCGCGGACGCACCTCATTGACACCTGCTGCTGATGAAGAACAACACAAAGGGGGAAGGGCCCACAAAATGTTTGGACAAGGAGAAGAAGAAGCCCAGTGGCGAATGGCCCATCACTCACAAGGGAAGCTTCTCACTTAAGGGTTGGCCAATTTTAATGAAACTTCACCTAATTTAAGACCATAGGATGCCTAAACCTATAAACTTCTTTTTATCTTCTGAAGGAGGCGCTAACCTCTGAAATTATGGCCACTATCATTATGGCCATAAAATGTGTATTTTCGGCACTTTTAAAACTATAATTAATAGCTTATTTTTGTAGAATTGTGCTAATGACTCCTGTTGACGAAGAACACAAAGGGAGGAAGAAGGGGCCACAAAATGTTTGGACAAGAAGAAGCAAAGGGATGGTCCACCATTTGGCCCTCATGCTCAGCACTCACTCATTCAGCCGATGAGTGGGGACTGGGGAGGTGAAGGGGAGAACATCGATGGGAAGGGGGCCAAACGAGAATGCAATTTGGGGGCCGGAGGCCGGGAAGGGGATTGTGGAAAGAATGGGGCGACCGTAGTCCTCTGCCCTGGGAATGGGAAGGGAAAAGCCGTAGGTGTCCCTCCGACGACGGGCTGGACGGGAGGCGGATGAAATTCCATCCTTTTTCTCGCTGGCTGCTCGCTCGAAGGGGGCCAATCCCCACCCGTTTCGGCCCAATTCTTCCTATTCAATAAAAGCCACCCCCTCCACCCCTTTGAGTTCCCCCTTTATGGCCGGTGGCCGCCTGCTTTTATCCCATCCCACCCCATTCTCCTTTTGGCCAAATTTCTTCCCTCCTTGGATTCTTTCAAATTCGCCTCCACATCCCCCATCTCCGGATTCCGCTTACTTTCATTGGATTGAATTTCCTCATCTACAGAGCCAAAAGGCATAGTTTTCCTTTCGGCTTCTTCTTCTTTTCCCATCTTACCCAAAATCTATTCAACCCTTTCTTTGCCTTCCCTCTTTTTAACCTCGTTTTTCGGCCGCTTTCTTTTCGCGCACATTTTTTACCGCCAATCTGAATCTGAAGCCACTGCCAATCCAAGGCCGTAATCCATCCTTCGGTGGCAACAGATCGCCTTCTCTCCATCATAGCCAACCGTCCCTATATTCGTCCAAGTTCTCGCCTTTCCATCCCCTCGCCTCGATTGGCTGCCAATCGACACCGTCGTCAGCCGAAATCGGAGCCGTGGCTGGCTGAATTGAGTTTTTGGGCATTTAATCCATCCCCAATTTATATCTAATTTTGGCCTTCCTTTCTTTTCCTGCCTCCCCCCTCCCTCTCCCACCTCTTTTTGGCCTCATTTTTCGGTCGCCTTCATTTCGCGCAGTTTTTTGAACCCCCAAAGCCGCCACAATCCAAGGCCGTAAACCATCCCTCCGGTAGAAATTGAAAAGGGACGAATTGCAACAGATCTCCTTTCCCCCTCCAAAGCCAACCACCCCTATATTCGTCCAAGTTCTCGCCTTTCCATCCCCTCGCCTCGATTGGCTGCCAATCGACACCGTCGTCAGCCGAAATCGGAGCTGTGGCGACTGAGTTTTGGCCATTCAATCCATCCACCCAATTCAGCTCGTTTAAACCAATGGCCATGTCTTCCACGGCCACCGCCCTCCTCCATCATCATCAAATCCAACACCAAAACCATCATCCACAATTGCAGCAGCAACAACTTAATCAGTATCATTCTCATTCCGCCTCCCATCATCATTCACAACATCTTCAAAGCGGGTGAGTCTTTTTTAGGACATTCTAAGATTTATGTGGATTCTACCTCTGTGGAATAAGAAGGCAAAAGTTAATTTTGACCTTATTAGCAAAAAGTGGGGCAACGAAAGCTGAAACTATGCCCGTATTTGTGCGGTAGATCAGAATGCATTTTATTCCTTGTAATGCGCCTTTTGAAAATTCGAACAATCTTGTGCCATGCAAATGCGCCAAATTCATACTAAAAGTTTGATTGATTAGGCATTTGAATGGTGATGTCGCCTTCCTAGATTGCTTGCTAGTTGAGATTTGGTGTCAAAAACCGTTGTACTCAATTGACCCTTCTCCTTCCTTTCTCTTCAATATCTTATCATTTTTCAATTCAAGAGTGGCGGATATTTATAGGCCTTGGGGGATTCCATTTAATACAATCCATCAGAATGTATATTATATATCAGCAAGCATAGGGGGAATATCCCCCTTATCCCCTCCATCTTCACTGTTCACACCACTTGAGAATTTTGCTTACTTTTCCTCAACTATGTTGGTGGTGATGCCGAAATCGAAAACCCCTACTCCTCATCCTCATCTTCCATGAGGAGGAGGTGGAAAACAAGAAGGTAGTCCGGAGGATCGAATTTTGATATGGGAATGAGTTTGGGGGAATGGAAATTGAGAGAAAAAATGTGAATTTATGGGGCTAGCCCCCTTTTCACCGTTCGGTACTTTTCTCGATGTTATTTGAACCATCCCTGGGTGGTTGGTTAGAAATTGGCGCATATAAAACGCATTTCAGTCCAGTTTTTTTATTGCCTCAATCCAAATCATCCCAAGCATTTTTTTACAGCGCCGATTTTGTATTCACTGTGGAACAGGTTGGCGTCCTCTGCGAAGTTTTGCAAAGGCACAATCTCATTGAACGGCTGGTAATTTAAATAATTAAATTGGCTAGGGCCATTTAATACACTTTTATGATTAATTTTTACCAAAAATTACAGAGTAAATTTGGTTACATTTCCTTTGAAAACTAAACGGGATGATTCAGTACCACCGCTTAAATACCTGCGCTTTTCTTAAGGCCATAACTCATCTAGGCGAAAGCCAATTCTGAAAGGCGATATGCCTTTTTAAAGCCCTAAATGTCCTCTAAAAAGAGGCTTTACTAATTTTTGAAACTTAAAAAAATAGTAAAATAAACGGTCTTTCCCCAAAAATATGGGTTTACTGTTCTCAAAGGCATATAAATTTTTTTAAAATTGAATTTCAGAAAATTTTAAATGGCTTAATTGTTGAAGACATTTTTGGTTTTTTAAATGATATATCGCCTTCCTAGATGGGCAAATGCCTTATTGAGATATGGCCAAAAAATTGCCAATGTATCGAATTGGCGGTACTGTCCCTTATTGGTTTGAAATTAGGGTTGCGCTCCCGAGGTTCGGGGGCGAGTTGGACGGGGGCGGGGGTGATCGGGGGTGGCACCTTCGGGGGCGGGGACGGGGGTGACCTTGACGGGGACCCCCGCGGGGATCCCCGCGGGGGCGGGGGTAGTGTAAATCTGTTATTTTTCACATAAAAAATTTTTTGAAGGAAAATTTTTGGGCGCCCTACCGTATAGCGAAAGTAAAATATAGGGATCATACGATATACCATTCGACTCCTCTCGTCGAGCTGAGTTCAATGGTACAAAAATTATGGTCCGGACTTTACGAGTTCTGATGTTACAGAATGATAAACAACTAAAAAACGCAAAAGTGAAGGGTCCCCCTATGGGTTGAAAATTTTCAAAAAAAATTTTCGGACATATTATAACTCAATCGAAGCAGCTCGAGAGCTGATTACGAAAATGTTATTGGTTTCACATAAAATGCAAAAATAAAAAAGTTAGAGTCGCGCAAAGGAAATACGGATTGGAACTGCTCCGGTGGGCATTTCAGAGTGGACTCCTCCGTGTGCTCCGCCTCCGCGCGACCAGACGAGCGTCCAGTTCCCGTGCTTCGGGTACGCACACTCCGGAGTCCATTCTTATATTCCTCCGCAGTTCCAACACATTCCAGCGAGACTAAAATGGCTATAACTTTTTTATTTTTGAGTTTTATGAGAAAACATGATAGATTTGAGTTTCTCTCATCGAGACGCGTCGATTGAAGTATAATTTGACCGAAAAAATTCTTTCGACCCATAGGGGGACCAAGCACTTTTTCGATGTTCCTGAAATCATAACTTTTCAACGGGTAAAGTCCGGGCCATAATTTTGGTACCATTGAACTCAGCTCGACGAGAGGAGTCGGATGGTATATCATATGACTCCTGAATTTTACTTTCTCTAAAGGTAGAAATGAGAAATCCCAAATTTTTGTCCAAAAATTGCCGCGCAGCGAAAAATTTTAGTCAAATAGTAGACAGCGATAAATTTAAACAAAAAAAATTTAAAAAGCTTATAAAAATTTGCTCAAAATTTCCTTGACATTTCCCATTTTCCAGGAAAAAATCCAATAATATGAGGTGCATGTTCACCCCCGTACCCCCGCGGGGGTGGAGGTTCGGGGGGCGGGAGTGATCGGGGGTGGACCTTCGGGAGTGGGACGGGGGTGAGACTCAAACCCCCGCGGGGGCCCCCGTCGGGGGTGACCCCCGCGGGAACGGGAGCGCAACCCTATTTGAAATAGGCCAAAAAAAGCATTTTAATTCCCTAATTGTCTTCAAATTTTCCAACGCCCTATCCCTGTGGACCATTCCTTCTAAAGTTACTTAATTGTAGAGAACACTTATTAGGGCTTCTAAAATGTATATCGCTTCCTAATAAGATTGGCAATTGCCTTTCTGAACTAGCCAAAAGGAAGTACCTTATTGTTTGAAATAGGCCAAATAAGCCGCCATTTCCTCCACCAAAATGTCCTTTCCATTATTCCAAGGCCCAATTCTTGTGGACCATTCCCCCGCTGGACGAGTACAGATACAGTGAAAGTGTGCTGAAGGCGCAGGCCTTGATTTCATTCCATCGGCACAATTTCAAGAAACTTTATGCCATCCTCCAGTCGCACAATTTCTCCCCAGGCCATCATGCCGAATTGCAGGTGGCAATAAATTTTAATTGGATCATCGCTATTTTTGGCATTTTTAGGACCTTTGGATGCGGGCACATTACGCTGAGGTAACACTTAAATAAAAATTTTAAATTTAGGCCACGTAAATATACGTTCAAAAATGAATCCGACGCGTCGGAGTCAGAAGGTGTAGAAATTTTGTGTGCGTTGAGGACACTTTTCTGCATCGGATGGTATAATTTTTAAAATTTCCTGAAGATTAAAAAATTTTTTATAAGACCGACTCCGACGATATGCGGAAAAGTGTCCTCTCTATTTTTTGGTGTAAATTTTTTTTGGTCAAGTAGAAATGGCAATGGCACCCAAAATTCCTACTCCTGCTAACTACGAGCTCCGACGCTTCGGATCCATTCATTTGTGTGAATGTAGCTCAAGGGGAATTTATGTGAATGGCACATTCAAAATTTTACATTTTATTCCCATTTTCTAAGAAAAATGATTCATTTTGTATTTGGATAAAAAATCTATTACATTTCGCCAAATTCTTTTTTGGCGGGAATTCAAAAACTTAACCAAATCCAACATACAGTACCCCATTCGACCCAAAGACTTTTGCATTTGCAGTTTGCTCGTTTTACTTTTACGAAAAAATGCACATGCATTTAAGGATGTTTTTTTTTAAAAATTAAATGAAAATTAAGAAAATATTTTATTCAGAGAATTTATTTTTTATGCCATGAGATTGATTAAAACAGCAACAAATATGATTTAATTTAATGAATATTTTTCATTCATTCATTGTGCATTTTTGGTTGTTCTTCAATTTGCACCACCACCGCCTTGTTGCTGCAATGCCTGTCTCAATTTGGTCCTTGTCCGTTCGATTTGCTCCTTTTGCCCATTAATTCCCTTCAAATTGTCGGCCATCATGCTTTCCATTCGTTCCACCTCTTTTTTGATGTAGTCAATCCGTTTTTGCACATTTTGTCGGGCCTCGCCCAGCTCCTGTTTGACCATCACGGGTCCAATCAATTTGAACACGTCGGCTCCGTCCTCCAAGCGGTCCAATTCCTTGAAAATTTGGGGATTTAAATTCGTTTGGGTTTAATTTTCATAAGAAATTATTGCAATTTGATTGTCTATTTTATAATAAATTTCCGAAAATTGGAATTTTTAAAAATTTTATTGTGAATTTCGAGTCTTATATTTTGTATTTGATTTATCCCATAAAATTAAGTTTTGGCTAGAAAATGTTGAAATTTATAAATATTTTACGTAAAAGTTCTAAAAATTTTCCAAAAAATTGGACTGGCTAAGTAAAAATCTCTTGTAATTATTTTATTTAGTAAATCCCCATTTCTATAGCTAACCTCCTTGAGCATGTTGTTCTCAGTGAGTTGGCTCTCCAGTCTCTTCCGATTTGAAATGTATCGAGTCCTCTCTTCAAATGCCAACATTATTATAATTAAATTATTCATTCATAAACCTCTCTCCAATTGGCGCATTTTTTCCACATCCTCGTCGAATTTGGTCTTCAGATCTTCCAATTTGCCCATTTTCTCCTGTCTTTTTTTAATTAATTAATAAAAAAAATATAAATTAAAATTAGAATAAAATATATTTTGTTCGAAATAAACGAAAATGAGTCGAAAATTCGAAAATAAATTCAAATAATTTATTCAAAATAAATTGGAAATAAATTGGAAAGACCAAAATCTCAAAATAGAGCGAAAAATAACTAAAAGTTATATAAAATATTTTGAAGACGAGCAAAATGAGATTATATATGGTTTGGAAAACCAAACAAAAAAAAATAAATTCAAAAATTATTCCATCATCATTTTTTACAATTCTTCCCTCCTCCTCTCCTCTTCCTCATTCATCCATTTTCCTCATCATCATTATTCCAACTGTCCGTTTCCGATGAAAAGTCGACCATCAGCCGTCGTTTGACCGGAAGTGATTGCGTCTTTTGCTGCTGCTGCTGCTGTGGAGGTTGCCGTGGTGGAGAAGCCCTCCTTTTGGGTGGTGCCGTCAAATTCCTATTTTTGAACAGAGGCGATGTGGCATAGGTGAGATAGCCGAGTCGAACTTGTTCCCCGGGCGAGGGGAAATCCACGTCCCAATAGTGGTCCGGTGTTTTGGGCATTTCTTCCGTCTTTTTGGACTTTTTCGGTGGTGTTGCCATCTTTTTGACCTTTCCGCTGGACAATGTTGTTGTTGGTTTTTTTGCTTTGGAAGAATTTTCCTCAAATCGACGAATTGGGCCCCAATTTTCGTTGTTTTCATCCTCCCGGCCAACGAGGTGGATTGGATCGGTGGGTGGAAATGCATCCGGATGATAGGTGAAATTCACTCGGGATCTGCAAAAAATTATTGATTAAAAATTTTACAATTTTTTCGGAATTTTTAAAAAAATTTTCGACACAAATTGCCAAAAAATTTTTTGAAATTTTAAAAATTTCAAAAATTTTCGGCCCAAAATGGGAGCCTTCAACTTTTGAAAAGTTTAACTCTCAAGTTCTTAGACAAAATATAGTCATTCTAACATTTCCCATATTTTCGCCTCTACCTTTGTTCCTTGCTCAAAATTCGCTTCGCCGTTGAGTCCTCCTTCAATTTGTTCACATTTAAGCCGGCTTGTTTGGCCTGAAAAAAATGCTTAAAATTCACAGAAAAAAAGTGACGGACGAACCCATGCTCGGCAAATGTCCCAAACAAAATGCATTGGTGCATCGGTTTTGAGGCCATTTGGGTTTGAATGTGTCCCAGAGCATCGGTAACCGCCATTCAAGAGGGCCGACCGAAAAAGGGCCACTTTTGGGGTTGGGCATTTGATGGTGGCCATCAAATGGGAATGATCCATGGAGAGGGGACAATCAGCCAATTCCTCCAAAACCAGCGTTAAAACGCCCTTCAACCGTTCCAAAGTGCCCAATTCTGGTGGATGATGATCATTTGTTGGCGGTGGTGTTCGTTTGAGGCTGGAAATTTAATAAAAAAAATTATATTTATTATTTGGAATAATTTTTGTGGAATTTTGACTTAAATTTAAATGTATAAAAAATATTTGCCCTTAACCGGGTTCGAACCCAAGACCCTCAAAATTCTCAAAATAATATTTTTTAAATAAAAATTAATTTTAATAAAAAAAAGGATGAACCTATTTAACATTTTCTGCACAAATTCCCGGTCATGGATTGGCCCAACATAAATTGGTCCACCCACATGGATTGCCGTGCATCCGCAATGAACACATTTCCCACAATTTCCAACATTTTGTCCGTCTTCCTTTTTGCTTTCTCCGGCGGAAGATTTTTTATTTCCATTTTGTTTGGCCGCATTTTCTCCATCCTTCAAATTTAAATTATTAATTAATAATTAAATTAAAAATCCCATTAACCTCCACTCCAAATTTGTGGACCAAATTGCTGGCAAAATGCGGCGCCGTGAATCGAACACTTTCGCCTTGGATGGATTTACGGATGAGCGGTTGGAAGTCGAGTGATTGGCATTGGGCGCAGCTGAACACCTGGGCCAGCCGGCACAAACTTTGCTTGGCTTTGGCCGCCCCCGACTGCACCCGGACAAAACATCGAATGTAGAAATCGATGGAAATGCAGAGGAGGGGTTGAATGAAGCGGCCATGGCGATTGGCCGCCGAATCGATCACACGGAGGAGGATTCGGAGTGCCTGGAATGGAAGTGGAAATTGATGATTGAATTTTGGGTTAAACTAACCATTTCATGGCATGATTTGTGCCGAATTGGAATGGAACCGTATTTGGCGAAGCAAGCCTCTGGACAATTCCCGCAAAGGATGGCCATGTCCGTGCAGGTCACCATCAAAATTCCTATTCAAAATTATTAAATTTACAGCTATAAAGCAAAATAACCTCCATCCGTGACGGCCTGAACAGCGGAGTCAAGGAAAATTGCTGCCGATCCATACGGGTCCAAATCGATTGCATGGAAGCGTTTCTCGAATCGGCGATGTTCCATCATCAAATCACTGGCAAATTTATTTAAATTTTAATAAATATTTATGCGAATAATTTAACCGAACATTGCATCCGAATGCATTGGCCTCACTCGCCCCTCCTATTCATTCAGTTGGACATTTCATTGGATTGTTTTGAAGGCATGTTCGGAAAAATCGTTGGCCACCACCAAATCCACGCCGGGCACTTCCTTCGCAAATCTGATTGCCCGCAGTCCGGAAGCGGATAATGCGTCCAAAATGCGAAGGCCGCCCGATGTTTGTTCTTTCAGCTCATTTTGTTTCGTTCCATCCATTTCCATTTGTTCATTTTTCTGGGCTATTCTCGTCTCGGAAAATACCCTCAAAACAGCGACCTTAATATTAGCATAAATTCTATTCAATTTTAACCCAATTAAAATTACGTCAAATCTCGATTAAACTCTTGGATTGGATTGTAAAAAGTGGAGAAATTTCCGTCAAAAACAATTTTGGCCTTGCCCTCAATTATACGATGGGAACTTTTCTCTTCCATTTTGTACTTTGTATAGCTTGAAATTGGATAATACGGAATGAAAAGTATTTAATAGCAAGATTGATTTATGAAATATTTTTGTATAAATTTGGAAAGAAATTAAGTCAGAATTTTTATTCAAAATAAAATTTATGTGAAATTTGATGAGAACATTTAACCCTTTGAATTTTAATCAACAATAAATATGTTCTTCCTGTCTTCTCCGGTTCTTTAATCCTGGAAGAAATGGATGTCCAATGCGACGGTCAATGCCATGCCGCGAGACTGCTCGGAATAAAATGAGATGACATCGGTGCGGATCATTTCATTGGTTGCAACAGCCGGCACGTTGGGTTGGTAAGTTGCATTGATATGTTGAGCACCGGCCGGTGAGAGATTGAAGGCCCAAGGAACGATGTTTTTGACATGAACCTTGGCATGAAGCAAGTCCGCGAGAGTAGCGAATCGGATGCAATATGGGCCAGAACTGATTTGAAGTCCACCGTGGGCGGTCTGAATCAATGGGAATTGAGAAATAAAAAAGGTAAAAATGATCACAAACCAAAGCATTTGCCACCTGCTGCTTCGTCTGATCGTTCCATTGCCATTGCATTTGATTAGTGTTGACGTAATTGAGAACAAGAATGGGGTCCTCAGTCTCGATCGGCAGCATTTTCCTGATGTAGTTCAACGCCTTTTCATCGATGATTGGAAGCAACTTCGCCACCTCATCCACAGTCAAATTTGTGAGGTCCACTGGACTGGTTCCATTGCTAAATTAATGAATCTATTTTTTAATGGAAAAAAGTTTTTACCTCAATGTTGTCATTTTTTAATGAAGAAGTATTGGCGAAAGGTGATGAATATTTTAATAAATTTAACTTTTGAAAGCTAAAATAAAATGAATTCATATTTATAATGGATATAGGTCAAAAAATAATTTGTGCTAAATTCCTATTGAAAAATTTTGGATGAGGAGAAATCCTCAAATCCTTAAAAAGTAATGGAAATTCTTTGAATTTGAATGCATTAATTGAAAGTTTATTTTTGCACTATTCATTTCAGTTTTAGGAGAATTAACTTTACTGAGCAAATCACGACAAGACAAATAAATATTTGTGACTTGTGAATGTGAATGTGAATGAAAATGTGAAGTGAAGTGAAAACCGTGAGTGAATGTGAAAAAATCTTTTTTTCTTTTTCAAACATTGTCTCTCTTCTCTTTGGGACAATTATTCATTTTTTTATTATTTTATTAATTTTTTTTAATTATTAAAAAGTGCCAAAATAAGTTGTTAACTGGTTAACAATTAACATTTAATTCGATCGTAACGATAACGAAAAAGGAAAAGCTTATTTTTCCCTCTCTAACTAGGGGCTTGGCCAAAATTTTGTTGAGTTATGGCCATTTTTGTGATAATGTGTTTTTTGGCCATAACTCTGTGGCCAATGGGCCAATTTAAGTGATCTAAACTTCATTTAATAGATTTTTTTGTGGGCTATCGAGTGGTATATTATACTTTTAAATTAAAAAACCATTCCAAAATTTGAGGCTAAAATAAGCCGAATTAGAGGAAGAAATAAGCCCCTACGTATAACGATGATTTTTATAATTCCCCATCCATATTTTCGGATTAGATTTTAATCCTCCACAATCTGAATTCAATCGTTTTATTCATTCTCATTTTTAAGATTATAAAATTTATTATGGCTTCACGGAGGCGAGCAATTGGAGTTGGTGCTGTGCATAAAAACAAGGATATTCAGGTTTAAATTAAACAAAAACTTCAAATAAAATTGAAAACTAATTGGCAGGCAAAATTCCAAGAGAAAGGCAATCAGTTGGCTGGCGAACAATTAAAACATTTTTCTGATCAATTGGATAGCTTCACAACAAAATTGGAGGAATTTGCCCATAAACATCGGGAGGAGATTCGAAGAAATGCACAATTCCGGCGTTATTTCCAAGAAATGTGCGTCACCGTTGGAGTCGACCCATTGGCTTGTAAGCTTTTTGAAAATTGTTTTTTGGATTAATTTGTAATATATATTAAAGCCAGCAAAGGATTCTGGACAGAAAAACTCGGCTTTGGCAATTTCTACTATGAGCTGGCCATTCAAATCATCGAAGTTTGCATGTCCACAAGTCACATGAATGGTGGGCTGATCACGGTGGATGAGCTACGGAATCGATTGTTGCGATCCCGGTCCAAAACGCGCAAGGAGCCAATCTCACAGTTAGTCCATCCATAAACAATAAATCTTTGCTATCGAAATCTTGGCTCCTAGAAGGCAATTTGGAGACTTGAAATAAGCTTGTTCGGTTCAGCATCGATTCAAACTATTAAATTTCAATTTAAAACCTTAAATAAGATTAGGCAAAAGAAGTTACAAGTTAGCCAACTAAAATCAGTTTGGGTTTGGACAATGGTTCAGCTTTTCAAAGCAGGTTTATTAACATTTCATAAATAAAATAGACTGACTCTGTCAAATCGAATGAGCTTATTCTTAAGTATTATTGGATTTCCTAGAAGCTGATGAGGTTTTCAAAATAAGTTAATTCGTTTTTGATTGCTAAAAAACCATATATTTTATATTGGAAGCCTAAACCTATACTCTCACAATAGCCCACCCCAGAGATTAGAGAGACAATTACCGAAAATATAAGCCAATTGACTTAAAAATAGAAAAATACAATAATCAATTTCCAAAATTAACTCCAAAACATATTGTTGCGTTCAATTTTTTGAACCCAACAATTTTTCTAAAGACCAATGACCAAAAACGTAAAAATGCTAAAATGATGAGGGAAGATTTTGGATCAAATTTTTGGGATTAGTTGGAGAAATTTTTTCCTGAGCGAGATTATGTGATTGCCTACCCTTTTCAGCCGTCCAATGTGCCGCCTTGCCTGTTGCCTTTGCCTTGGTCCAGTTTGCCCTCTTCTTCACTCTTCTTCATTGGTTGGATGGTCGCCTTTTGATCGGACATGGCTCGGCTTTGGCATTTTTCCATTGGTGGCATGGCATTGGGATGGATGGCAATTTCAACAAACGATGGGCAACTCACCAAATCCCCAACATCCCTTCCCCTTATCTACTTTGTTATTTTTATTTAATCTTTTGTTGTTAAATCCCCCATACTTTTCGGATATATAAATCAAAATTTTTCTTTGTGTAACGAACCTTTTTTACTTTTTTTGCATTCTTCACTCATCCATTTCGAGTTTGTTGAATAAAATAAAGAAAAACTAAATTCAATTTCTACTTCAAAAGAGTCTAGGTCCACTCAATTTCTACGATCTAAGATTCTAAATTCAAATTACAAAAATCGAAAAGTAATTTGAACAATTCGTTTCAAGTTTTTAAATCATCTAGATTCAAATTACCAAAATCGAAGGGTAATTTGAACAATTCGATACAAGTTTTCAAATCATCGTTGGATTATCCTCATCGCCGTAAGGCTCCGACAAATCCAACTCATTCTGAGCTCAATTCCAGAGCTACAATCAACGAGTTTGTTTTCAATTTTCCCCTGTTGGTCTTCGTCCTTGGCTCTCAAATTCGAGGTAGAGCACCAGGACTCCAACACATATCAACTAATTCTCCCCTCTTTCCCTTTTCTTTTCAGTGATGACGTGATCCGAGCGGTCAAAAAGCTGAAAGTCCTTGGCCATGGCTTTGAACTGCACACCCTCGGCGGCGATCGTTTCCTGGTGCAATCGGTGCCCGGTGAACTGAGCCTAGACGATACCCGAGTGCTCCAGCTGGCCGAGGAGACCGGTGGCTATGTCAGCCGGGAACTGATTTGTGACCAATTGCGATGGGATGGCCAACGGGCGAATCGAGTGCTGGAACGGCTGGTCAAGGGCGAGATGGCATGGCTTGACGGGCAGTCGGCCGACGCAACCGTCCAATACTGGTTCCCATCCCTGTTTTTGGAACAACAATTCTCCATTGGAGGTGGCGGAAATAACAATAATAATGTTTTGGGAATGGGAGGAGCCGGAAGTGAATCGGCCAGTATGCTCTCGGCCTCAGTCAGTTTGAAGTGAACAATGAATGATGAATGAATGACAGAAGAATGCGCGAAAACCACCGAATTATTACTCAACACATTAATATAATTCACCATCATTTTGTATGTATACCATTTTACCCACATGGATCATGCAATCATATATTAACCTAATCAGACAAATATATTTATTTTTGTATGGATTTTCTACAATTTTTTAACTTTAAAATAAAAATAAATTTTTATTCTTATATCGATTGATTGTTACTGATTTGAGCTTATTTAGCAAGTGTATAGGCTCCCAATAAAATCAATATTTTGGGAATATTGAAAGAAGCGAATATTATGCTAATTACTTATTAATGATGTAATAAATTCATTCCACAAAGGATGCTGAACATTAAGGTTCTAGAAAGATTTGGAAAGTGTACGACTTGGGATTTAGGCTAATATAAAATAGACTTTATAATATTCGAGGATGGTTACTAGACAATTACAAAATTAATTTTTAGTAAAGTAAGGGCGGCCGCAAGTTTCGATTAATAATTAATTTAATTTCTAAGCCAGCTACGAATCCTTCATATCAAAATCCCAAATGTAAACAAAATTGTGTTTTTGACAAAAATATTTATCCATCATTTCCACTTCCAAAAATAATATACAAATTTCTCTGTAATTAAATAATATTATATAAATTCCTCATTCCGCATCCTCGCATTATTGTCATTCGACCGGCAGATTCAAATTCTTCATCAGCATTTTCCACCAATGCTTGGTTGGACGATCCTAAAAGAAAAAAAAAATAAATTAATTTTTGGTTATCACGGCTAGACTCAAATTTAATATTAGTTTAATTTATAACTAAAGAGAATGGATTTTTAGGTCGTAAAATAGCTCCCTTTTTTTAAGATTTATAGGTTTAGATTTAGATAACTTTAAAAAATGCAATTTTTAGTTTTATTGAATTTTTCTAGTGAAATTTTCCTCGAAAATAGTGCCAAAATTCGTAAAACAAGTAAAAAAGTCCAAAAACATGAAATAAAATGCTCAAAATTCAACAAAACATTATTTTTATTTGCTTTATTCATGAATTTGACTGAAAACCTGATCGAGCAGCGCTTTGAATGTTTCATCCTTGAGTTGATCTGGCAGACATTGGTTGAGTGCTTGCAACGCTCGGCTATTCTCGGAAAGGCGATGATAGCAACGGATCAAATGTTTCAGCAGCCGAGGCGACGGCTCCTTACTCAATTGGATGACCATTTTGCCCTAAAAATGTCAAATTTTAATTCAATTTTTCTATTAAAAATCCAAAAACTCACCAAAACCATTGCCACATGGGAAAAGCGTTCATAGGTTTGACAGACGTAGGAAAGGCCAATGTCGTCCAAAAGTACTTTCTGGAAAGGGAATTTTGCCATTTTTGGGTTTGGGTTTACCAGAAAAAAAACCTGAAGAATGAAAGTGGCCACCGTGCGCGACAGTTCCGTCCCTTGCTCCATTATGCGAAGGCAAAGTGGAATAATTTCGGTTGAGAGCAGAAATTTGATCACATCCTTCTCGTCCGTCTTCACCAGTGCACCCAAAACGCCCAGCGATGTGAGCCGGAGGTATTCGAATGGCCGAGAATCGTTGGTGGTGTGCAGGTATGGATAGAGGTACAGTGGAATTTTTGCTGCAAATTGTGGGAATGCATCATTAGAGATTAGACCGATAAATTTAGGCTGGCTATGGTTGAAGTTTTTACTAAATTCAATAATTTTTCGACCTAGATCCGAGAGTGGATGAAATTTAGTAGGTCAAGGGTCGAAACCGCCCAAGGGAATGTATTTTGGGCTGGGTAAAAGTTTATATATTCTTTCTACAGTGCATTTCTAACCGAAATAAAGTATTTGGAATAAAAAACACCCAAAAACCTTAAGATGACCCAAAAACCTTAAGATGGCCCAAAAACCTTAAGATGACCCAAAAACCTTAAGATGGCCCAAAAACCCTAATAAATTTTACCAATAAAAATTATGTGTTCACAAACCTTCTAGGAATTGTTTGCGAGTATCTTTGTGTGAGGCAATGCACTGCATCAGGGCCAACGCGTTGCACACTCGATTCGATTGGAGGGCAGTGAGGGTTGGCGGCAAGATGTACGGGTAGATGGAGATGATCTCCTGGAGGAGTACACTGCAATTTGGACAATTACAAAACATTCATCATTGACCGAAATAAACCTCACTGTCCCGTAAGAATACCATAGCCAGACGGCCAAATCCTCCACCGATTCTCTGCGCTTACTGAACCAAACATTTATGAGCGAATTTGATTTTATAGGATGAAAACCTGATCTCTAGCAAGGCATTTTCCCGTTTTTCATGGTCCCCCAAGTCCTGTATCCATTGGCAAATTTGCTCGACACGTTTCTCCTCCTTCTCGTCCTTGATTTGCGAAGAGGATTGGGCTGTCGTAACCACGCTTGGCGATAAAGAATTTTCCATAATAATTAAATAATTATGATGCTGATAATTGATGATAAATTATATAATCCTTTTGATGATTAAAATTGGAGCTGAAATGAAGTGGAATTATTTATATTTATTTATGTAAAGTTCGCGGTTTCGTGACCATAATTTTTAATTTAATCGCCCTTTTTCCGTCCATCATATTCCCTTTTAATTTTTAATTCTGTTTTAATCATATGCTAATTTGACTAATTTTCCCCTCATCTCTTCCTGTTCCCAAATTTGGAATTGAATTGAGGGCGGAATAATAATAATGAAAATGGGGGAAATGGAGAAGGGGGGTCCTCGCTCCTCGGCGTTTTAATAAACAATTCCCCAGGGGGGAGATACGCTCGCATTCAATGCACGTGATACATACAAATACGCGAGGGGCTGGGCAAAAATGAAATGGAAATCAACAAAAAATATCGAGAAAATGCTCTTATGGCCGCCCGCGCTCTTCGGGCGCATCGAGTCAAGTGTCAATCCAACACTTCCATCATGATTTTTTTCGTGTAAAATTCCGGGTAAACAAGAGAAAAAAAAAGATAAATTGATTTGGAAAATTGGAGAAATATGCTGCTGGTGGATTCGGCCGCTCGCCTGCTTACTTTTATGAGCCCTCGTGAGCTTTTTTCCCACAGAGAAAAGCAGGCTCTCCATCATCCGCAAATAAGCAATAAATAAAATCGAGTCGCCTTTTTTTTTCTGTCAATAAAATTGGAAGAAGCGTGCGGGAGAGAAGGAAGAAAAGAGAAATAGAAAACATAAAGAAACAAAGCGTGGCAGAATAATTTGGATTTTTTGTCTGAATAAACAAAACGCCAATTTTTACATTTTTAAAATTATCCTTTACACTACAGTATGGGAAATTGAGTACCGCCTTGATGCATCAGTTTTTGGCCCATATCTCAACGAGGCAATAGCCAATCTGGGAAGGCGATATACCATTGGAAAGCCGAAAGTGTCTTCTACAATTTGGCTACTTTATATTTTATAAAATTTAGAAATAAAAAAAAGTTACATGTCTTTGAGTGTAATAAACCCGAATTTGTAAAGGAAAAAAGCCGCTTATTTTATAAAATGTTTTAAATGAAAAAAAATTATTTGGCCACTTTTTAAAGAACCTTTAGGGCTTTCTAATAGCATATCGCCTTCCTGAATTGGTTACTTACTTTGTTGAGTTGAGTTATGGCCAAAAGAATGGCCCCAGTATTCAATTGGTTTGCCTTTACTAATGAGAAATGCTTGGCTGTATTCGAATTCCAATCTCCGATTTTTGACCAGGGATGAGCGCATTGCGTTTTGCGTTTTGCGTTAATTGCGTTCATTTTTGGCCATTGCGTTTCGTTTTGCGTTTTGCGTAAAAATGGGAAAATTAACGCAAAAAAACGCAAAATTTAAATGTATGCAAAATATTTTTTGTGTTGGATTTTAATGGATGAAAGAAGGAAAGGAGTAAAATTGAGAGAGTAATGAAATAAAATAAATAAATTGTGTAGGGGATGGATGAAATGGCACGATATTGTTACGATTTGTGAAAAGATAACGAATATTTGGCTTACATCATTATTCACATTCCACACTCCTACTCCACACTCCACAACCACACATAATACTGATTATTTTTGCTATAAAAATTTCCCAATGTTCCTTTAAAATTTTAGATAAAATGGCTAGTAAAAGTAAATATAATGCTTATTTTCTGATCGAAAATGATGTGGCTTCGTGTTTATTTTGCAATTATTCCCATCCACATAAATCAACTTCTTCCACAACAACACTGCGCAATCATTTGGAAAAAAATCATGAAGTTCAATATCAAAATTTGTTGGAAAAAGAACAGAGTCAACGAAAAGCGGTGCAATCGGCAGCCGAGAAATCTAAAAACAACTCAATCAAACGAAATTTGAAGGAAGTAGAGGATTATTTGAGTCGGCCAAGGGATAAATCTTATGCAAATGCATCTGGATTTTGGAATGACCCGATTAATAGTTCAAAATATCCTCGATTGAAATCATTGGTAAAATTTTGCCTTTTTTAGTTTTATAATGGAATAAAATAGGTCTACAAATATCACAGTGCACCGGCCACAAGTGCCGAGTCTGAACGGCTTTTCTCCACTGCAAAATTAATATTGACTGATTTAAGAAAGAATTTATCGGCTGAAAATTTTGAAAAGCAACTTTTTCTACACCACAATCTTTTAATTCTTGATGGAAAAATGGAAGAGAATCGAATAAAGAAAATTTAAATGATGGAAGAAATTGAATTATGATAATTTAAATGATAGAAGACATTTGTATTTGGAATATGAAAATTTATTTGAATAAAATTAATTTTTTGACCATTGCGTTTTGCGTTTTGCGTTTTGCGTTATTGCGTCCGTTTTAGGCCGTTGCGTTGCGTTTTGCGTTTTGCGTAAAAAAAATTTTTGAACGCATTGCGTTTTGCGTTTTGCGTTCGGCAGCTTTTGCCATTGCGCTCATCCCTGTTTTTGACCTCATTTATCTGACATTAGAGCAGAGGGAATAATTTAATTTTGCCACCTTCTTCCACCCTCCCTTATCAAAAGGAAATTAAATTTGGCCCATATAGAATTCGCCTCGATTTTTTATTAATTAATGATGCGGTTAAAAATGAATTCATTTGGAGAAAAAGCACAAAGATTTTTGTGATTCCATTAATTGGCCTAATAAAATTGACTGACGAAAGGTGCAGCAGGTGGCCTTTTTTCCACACTTTTTTCCATTTCCAAATTTGGTTGGTTGGAAATTTAATTATTTGCCGTTGGTCATCCATTTTTTTCGACAAATTTTTGCTCTTCCATTTTCTTTTACCGTCTTTTCCTTTCATTCAACTCGGAATAAAATATACTGCGCGATTCATATTGGCTTTTTCTTCTGTGGTCCGGAAATTCGTCATCAATTCATTTTTTGAGAATGGGCTTTGATTTTTTAAGTTCAAGTTGAAAAATTGAATGCTGTTTTTTGTCAACCAATTTTTTAAATTTCCATTCAATTTTTTCCCTTTATTCTAGGGCAACTTTTCAACTGGAAATCCTCCCTAAAGACCGATCAAATTTCAGGCGCAAAAAGCCCGGTGCCCTTTGCGCCATTCATTCATTTTGTCATTTGCGCTTTTGATGTTTTCAACGGCCAAAATCGTCACCAACTTTATGGCCATTTTTTAAGTACATTGAAAAGTTTTTTTTCCATTTTCACTTTTTTAAACCAAATTTTTCATATTTTTTGCCCAAATTCCCTTCAAAAATGGGTCTGCCAAATTCGTTGGCACTTTTTTTTTGCGTTGGCCAATTTGTGCCAAAAACAACAATAAAATTGCCGTCGGCTTCATCATCAGCCTGGCGTCATTTTCATTGTCATTTCCCTCCACCTCCCCCTCCCTCCTCCCAATTTTGGCCAATTTTAATGGGCCAAATTGACGCATAAAATTCAACAATCCTTAACCCTTTTCCCCTTTTATATTCTCTGCAAATGCAAAAGAAACAAATTGTACTAATTTATATGGAAAATTCCAGATTATGCTGGTTCTGCTCCATTCGAATTGGAAGCTAACTTGAGTCCCAGACTACATCTTTTGGCCATATCTGAACAAAGAAGCAACCAATTCCGGAAGGCGATATGCCATTGGAAAGCCCTAAATGTCCTCTAAAAAGTGGCTTAACTAATTTTTTGAAAAATTAAAATTTTTTTAAAATAAATGGCTTAGATTCAGAGACATTAATTTTTCCTAAAAAAATATTTATTAAACTGTTTGCATATATATTTCATGGCCAAACCCTAAACTAATTGCAAAATCATTCTCATCTTCAATTCAGCAGCACCCTCGATTATCCTACTTTTGTCTTTTCCATCATCAAAATCCAAAATCACCAAACTTGGCCATATTTTTATGTATGGCCAAGCTGCACGGGACTTGGACATATCAAAAAACTGTTTCAAAATTCTTTATCAGCACCCAAGAAAACCACAGGCTACAAAAATTCAGTTCATTTCATCCACACAACTTCAAGAAAATTGGGTAACAAAATAAACTATTCTAAAATTATGTATATTATTGGATTGCTTCGATTTCATTTCAAGCGAAAGAGGAAAGGAAATAATATTTTATGCCTCCTCCATTTCCAAGAAGAGAAAAAATACGGTAACGCAAAATTCTCATTTAATAGCCAGAGGGAAGATCAATTTTTTTCCTTCCATTTTCATTTCCATCATGTGTCACAATTGAGCGTACAGTACCGCCAATTACCTGCATTATTTTTTTGACCCATATCTCAGTGAGGCATTAACCAATCTTAGAAAGCTATATATCATTTTAAAGGTCTGAGTTTTCTCTACAATTTGGCTTATTTATATTTTAGAAAATCTTCCATTTAAAAAAGTTACATGTCTTTGAATGTAATAAGCCAGAATTTTTTGAGGAAGCCGCTTATTTTACAAATTTTTTTTAAATTTCCCAAAAATTATTTAAGCCATTTTTTAGTGGACATTTAGGGCTTTTAAATTGCATATCGCCTTCCTGAATTGGTTGCTTCCTTGTTGGGATATGGCCAAAAGAATGATCAACATTGCCTAAATTTTAAATTAATTTAGACATTTTCAAGTAAATTTCTTGGCACCAAAATAAACTTTTTAGGCCCATTTCGCCTCTGATTCTCCCAAAAATATCCAATTTTGAGCGCCGCCATTTTAATTTCCGTCCATTCCAAATTTTCTTTTCCCATTTTTAAATTTGAATCCATCTAAAAATTTCCCCTCCTTCCATTCAAGCCAATTTTACAGTGATTTCTGTTTTAGGTTTTGCCACAAAATTTCCTTTTTTGGTTACCAAAAGAAGGAAATGAATTTTTGGGATTGTCTTCACTGTTCCAAAAAATGTACTGTGGCTATAGTGAAAATTTTTGGGTGTCTATTTTAGTTTCTGACATTTTTTGGTGGGCCAAAAATGTAAAAAAAATGAACCGAATCAAAATGTACTTTATAAAAAAAGAAATTCCGTCCGGCAAAAATAAAGCAAGTGGCCGAAATTAGAAATTCTAATGTAATTTTGTGTTCCCTTTTGAATATTTTCACTTTTTTTTAAAGACGAAATTAACAATTCATTCCTTGTTGGCACTTTTTTGTTGAATTTTTCCCTTAACTTTCTTTTTGGCACTTTCCCTTCCCTTTTAAATGGGTTCATAGCATAAAACATTTATTTTTGGTTTTTTGGCATTTTTTGTACCATAATTTTTGCTCCAAATTCCCTCCTTATCTTTTTGGTTTATTTGCAAACAATTATTTTCTGCCAAAAATGGGAAATATATATTTGCCAAATGCCAATGCCATCTAATACATCGGCGGATCATTTCCCCCAAATTCTTCTATTTTTAAACTTTATTTATTCCCTCATTTTTTATTCGGTGACATTTTCGCTGCCTCATTTTGTTCATATAGAACAAAGTTCATCGAATCAGAATTTACTTCAGAATTTTCGAATAAAATTTTCGGCTACTATTTCCTTTTTCTTTCAAATGAATGATTCGAAACAAAGCACAAAACATTTATTTTTGGTTTTTTGACACATTTTGTGCCAGCTTCCCTCCCCCAAATTCCTTTTTTTTAAATTTTCTCAAAAAATGATAATATTTGGCAATGTCATTTTAATTCTAACTACCGTATTTCTTCTATTTGAAGCCCGCCCTCGACTTTGATGCACTCTGCCTCTTGGCATAATGAACTTTTCGACTAAACTTTTTATTGCTTTTCTTAGTGCCATTGGGCTCTGTAAAAAACACAATAGTTTGTTCAAAAAAGTCTACAAATAACAAAGTTAGACCGCAAATTTTGCCCATTTTTTGTGCTATGAAATTTATATGCCCATGGGGCTTCTATAATAGAAGAAATACAGCAGGTAATAAATCGATGGATCATTTCCCCCGAATTCTTCCATTTCCTTCTATTTATTTTCACTCATTTTTTTTATTATTGGTGGCATTTTCCGCTGCACATTTTCATCACATTGAACAAAGTTCACCCGAATCAGAATTTCATGAAGATTTTTCTTGCATCTAATTTGTTGAAAAAAAAGTTTCCATACAAAACTTTTTTAGTAAGTTAGATATAAGGTTAAAACCATTCGATAGTCCAGGAAAAAAGCTATTAATAGGTGTTTAGATCACGTAAATTGGCCCATTGGCCACTGAGTTATGGCCAAAAAACTAATGGCCACAAATTTGGCCATAACTTAACAAAGTTTATGGCCAAGCCCTTACCACTATATATCCCTAGCCCTTAGTTAACCTCTAGGACCGATGCCGGCACTAACCTAATCTAACACTAACCCTAGCCCTAAAAAAGTTTAATACAGAAACTTTTATTACAAAAAATTAGATGCAAAAATGATCCAAATTAGAATTTTCTTTAGAATTTCTTTTGAATCACAGAAAAGCGAAAAGTGCTTCTTTTTTGATCAGGCGCCCCAATTTCCGTCATCCAATTTTAATTTTGGCATCTTCCATTCATTTTAATAGGAAAAGCAGCTGAAAATTGGCATTTTTGGGTGGGAAAAGGGGGAAAGGGGAAAAATGCAAATGGAGGCTAAAATACGGGGAAAATTGGGGGCCAAATGAATTATATTTTTTTGTGTGTGGATAAATGCAAATTTTTGTGCATGGACCGGCCAATTAAAAATTCCCATCAGCCCACAAATTTTTTTTGCCACCTTCTTTCCTCATCAACGGCGGCAGCGACTTTTCCCTCCCTTGAGGGAATCAATATAATCCAGTCAAAATGTTTGTATATGTGTGTTTTTTTTCCGGTTGCCATTCATTAAAAATGACTTCCCCCACATTAACATTTTATTATAGGGCCATTCAATTTCGAATTCATTTTCGGCATATATCATATATTTTAAAGGGCATTCCGCATAATTTCGGATTCTAGACTTCGGCGAGACCCGAAAATAAGTTCATTCAATTCGACATGGCCGATTAAATTTATAAAAGTTCAATTTCAAACCGATATGAGTTTGGCAAAAAAAGTTGAACCATTATTTTAAACTGGTTTTAGTTTATATCTTTTTTTTCGGGAATAAGTTCATTCAACATGGCATGGTCGATTTAGTTTACGTGAAATTTTAATTTCAAACTGCTATGCATTTGTCTAAAAAGGCTGAACCGCGTTGTTTAAACCCGTTTTGGTTTTGGTTTAAAAGTTTTTCTAACAAGCCTTTTTACCAAGAATAAGTTCATAAGACTCGCAATGGTCAATTTAGTTTATGAAATTTTGATTTCTAACAGGTATGGCATGGCAAAAAAATTGAACCATTGTTTAAACCTAAACTGGTTTTGGCCTAAAAGTTTGTCTAACAACTTACCAAGATTAATTCCATTCAACCCGACATGGTCGATTTAGTTTATAAACTATTCCAAACCTTTATGAGATTCTCTAAAATGTTTGAACCGTTGTTTAAACCTAAACCATGGTTTTATTTAATAAGCCTTCCAATCTGAAATTGAAATTTCATGAACTACTAAATTGACAATACTGAATCGAATGAGCCTATTCTCAGTCTGTAACAAATCTAATAGGCAAATTACTGTAAAAAATACCGTAATCCGTAAAATTCTCTATTAGAAAAACCTCTACTCTAATTTAAAACTCACTTTTGAGGATTTTTAAGGAGAAAAAGGTTAAAAAATGAATTTTTTTTTGGTTCTTTTGGAGAATACTGTCCCGGAACTTCTAATAGAGCATTTACGGATGTCCAAAATTCATGGCATTTTATCATGAAATTTAAGTGATTTTTAAACCAAACTATTCGCTTTGATTGCCAATTGGCTCAATTTCCCTTTTATTCAATTAATTATAATCTTTCCGAATTCCCCAACATTTGGATTTTGGCCTTGGATAAAGCGCTCCCCACGTTGGATAAATAATGGAAGGCCATTTTCAAATGGGAAAAGTCAATCTAAATGTGAAGATCACAGCCCCAAATCATTATGGCCATTTGCCTCCTTTCATTGGGGGCCCAATTTTGAGATTTGGATTAATTTATGGAGGCAGCCGGGGGCATCGGAAAATTTTGGTTTCTCCCGAAAAAAATAGGGAAAAAGTGTGTCAGTTGTCCTCCCAAAGCAATTTTGATAGGACAATGAAGAATGGGGGGCTAACATGGCTGATCAGATCAGTGGTGGTGGCTGTCTCGCCCCTTTCCCTCTAACATAAGCTTTTTTCAATTAAATAATTGATGTTTTCTTTTAAGCTCTTCTGAACATTTTTTTTTCAATTGAAATTCCACCCCTTTATCTTTAAATATTAATAGTGGCTGGTGCCTATTGAGTATCTGGCCAATTCTTTTGGCCATAACTCAATAAGGAAGCAATCAATTTAGGAAGGCGATATGCCATTTGAAAGCCCTAAATGTCCTCTAAAAATTGGCTTTACAAATTTTTTGAATACTTGGAATAATTTGTAAAATAAGTTTCTTTTCTCAAAATACTGGCTTATTATTAGTTATTGCATTCAAGGGCATATACCTTTTTAAATGCCGGATTTCATGAAATTTAAATAGGCTAAGTGGTAGAGAAAACTTTAGACTTTCCAGTGGTATATCCCCTTCCAAAATTGGTTATTGCTTATTGTCTCATTGAACAATGGAAGGCCATATTCAATCGAAGATTAGAATTAGACCGATTAAATTCAGAAAGAAATGCCATTAAAAAGCTTCCTTAATAGATGCAGTTTGTTGACCAAAATCCAATTTTATTACCTCATTTTTCCCCAAAAATATTTACATCAATTTTCAATTTTAGTTTTTAGTTCCTTTGACCCCCAGCTGGAAGCCTTCTATACATTTTGGTGACCAAATATTATTCTTTCCAAGAAAATTTGCTTCAATAATTGTTGCAAATTTTTGAATTTTTCCTATTTTGAATTCTTGATATTCCCTTTCTACATTTTTTCATTTTTTCCCTTCTTTAATATTTTTTTCATGGGAAAACAATTTTCTACGGTAAAATATATGATAAAATAAATATGAATGAAGTAAATAATCCAATGTTTTGTCATCAAAAACATTAAAAAACGCATAATTTAATAAATTATGAATTTATTTTTCCTTGCTGTTAGCCTAATTTTTCAATTTCCGCCAAATTACTTTCTTCCCTTAAAACTATGACCCCTACGTTCCACCTCATAAAAATGGGCATATTAAATGTTTTTGTTTTTCCTTCCTTTCTCTATTCAATTATTTTGTTCAATTGAACTCAATTTTGGCACAAATTAGCCAATGACTTCCTCACTCTCTCCTTTCCGCTTTCTATTATTGTGCCATGAATCATTCAAAAATAAATGTGCTGTGTGGCCATTTTATGCTCAAATATATATTTTTGGCCAAATTTTATTGGCCACAAAAAACAATTACTAAAATTAGGTGTTGAGAAGGCACGAAGATCAGTCAATTAGGTGGCATGGTGGATGGGTAAAATGACGTCTAAAAAGAAAAAATGGAAATGAATGAAAAATTCATTGTGGCCACTTTGGCACGCAATCTGCTGCTGATGGAGGGAAAGGGGAAAATGTGGGCGCCGGAAAATTAGCAGAAGGCCACCCAATCTAAAGGACATTTCAAATCTTAAAAATATTATTGGGCTTTCAGAAAAGGGCAATAAACTCGACGGTTTATTTTTATTTTTTGCCTCCATTTTAATTTCCTTTTTTGAATGAATTTTGCGCATTAATTTGCGTGTTTGTCGTCGTCAATTTCACAGCCACCAAATTTGAATTTTTCTACATCTAAATTCTATTTTGAATTCGCAGAAATCATCCATTTAATAAAGCTCTTCCAAAAGATTTCCTTCATTCCTTATATATTTTATTTAATTCCGGTTTCCAGCCATTTTGTATTTCATCTAAATTTAATTCCACCTGGTGTTTCCGCTTAATAATTCCGCCTGTTTTGTGTTTTCGCTAAGAATAATTCCGCCTGTTTTGTGTTTTCGCTAAGAATAATTCTGCCTGTTTTTGTTTTCGCTTAGAATAATTCCGCCTGTTTGTGTTTTCGCTTAGAATAATTCCGCCTGTTTGTGTTTTCGCTTAGAATAATTCCGCCTGTTTTGTGTTTTCGCTTAGAATAATTCCGCCTGTTTGTGTTTTCGCTTAGAATAACTCCGCCTGTTTTGTGTTTTCGCTTAGAATAATTCCGCCTGTTTTGTGTTTTCGCTTAGAATAATTCCGCCTGTTTGTGTTTTCGCTTAGAATAACTCCGCCTGTTTTATGTTTTCGCTTAGAATAATTCCGCCTGTTTTGTGTTTTCGCTTAGAATAATTCCGCCTGTTTGTGTTTTAGCTTAAATAATTCCGACTGTTTGTGTTTTCGCTTAGAATAATTCCGCCTGTTTGTATTTTTGCTTAGAATAATTCCGCCTGTTTTGTGTTTTCGCTTAGAATAATTCCGCCTGTTCTGTGTTTTGGCTAGAATAATTCCGCCTGTTTTGTGTTTTCGCTTAGAATAATTCCGTCTGTTTTTTGTTTTCGCTTAGAATACAGTAATTCCGCCTGTTTTGTTTGCTTTTAAATTAATTATATACCCCTACCAATTTCAAATTAATTCTGCTTGTTTTGTGTTTTTACCAATTTACCTTTTCAAAAAATTTTTTCCAAAATTTATAGAATTTTTCCTTCTAAAAATATCATACATCTTCTCGTACACTATAATTAAAACCAATTCCTCTTTTTTAAATTTTGCCACAATTTTCAGACATATTCATTTTTGTTGCCAAAAATCCTAAAAATATTTCCTTTTTCCTAGGAATTCTTCAACCGATTTTCACAAACATAATCTGTCATAAATTCGCATCATTCCAAGTGGCAAAAATCCACAAAGTTGCGGCCAATAAAAAGGAATTAAACCATTTTGGAAGGAAATTTTACTGCGCCTAATCTTTTCATTCCCCAAAGTTCCATCCAAAATTCCCTTCCAATTGCCATTTAGCAAATCCATCAAAAGCAGCTAATCCCTTTTTTCCTTCCGCAATCGCCTTCAGAATCTTTGCCAAACCACAAAACCTCACCCATTTCAATCAACGTCAAAATTTTTCTTCCCTCAAAAATCGTCAAAATGAAGTCGAAATTGTTGTTTTGGTCAATTTTTTGCTTTCTTCCCTCTATATTTAACGTTATGCACATTCAATCCAATCATTAAGCTTTTTTTCTGGCCAATCCATTTTCCTTTCCATTTTGTCCAATTCTTTCCGTGCAAATCCATCAAATTGTTTGGCAGTGGACATTTCTCCCATCATCACGGTCGTCTCCGCTTTTTTCAATCCCCTAAAGCCAATTCATTGTTTTCCGCCATCAGAGAATCATCCTCCCTCTATTTTTCGGTCCTTTCATTTGTTCCCATCCAACTTTTTTTATTGGCCAATTGGCCGCCGACCACCTGCCTCATTTTCCCTCCCTCAATTTAATGTAGACGGCCACCGTTGGCTATTCTCCCATTTTTTCATCATTTTTTTTATTAAAATGTTATTCATTTGTGAAGGCTAAATTGTGGATTGCTGTGGATGATACCAAAAAACATATTCTACAATTTTTGCCAATTTTAACTATTAACTTTGAACAAACATTTAGGACAAATTTAATTTAAAAAACTGAAGCCCTATTTCTCGGAAAACCGATTTTAAAACTGTTAAACTAGGCCCAAAACAATAAATAAATGTCATCATTTTGGCTTAATTATTAATCCTTTGTTTTTAACAGATGTTCCATTAATCTGGCACGAAAAATTTTGCATAATTTTGCATAAGTCAAAGGAATAAATTTAGATTTATTAGGTGCAGATTTATAATTTACAGGCCAAAAGTGGATTAATTTTTAATCTTTTGTTTTTTTTATTCGGATGGTCCATGAATCTGACAAATACATTTTTGAAAATTTTGCATAAGCCAAATGAACGAATTTATTTAAATTTTGGAGTAGATTTAGGATTTTGGCCAGAGATGCCGGGGAATTATTTATGGATTAGAGAATTAAATAGAGAATTAAATGATTTCCACGAATTTTCCCATCCAAAACAAAATGGCCTCATTTAAATCCCATAATTTCCACATTCAATTCGCATTCCTCCAATCCACGTACTTTTGTGAGAAAACCATTCCCGCCCCTATCCATGGGGACTTGTTAAAAAACCCATGCCAAAATGTCTGCCGGGAATTGGTTCCCGTTCAAATAAAATCTGGCCAGAAAACCCCAAATATATTGGCTAATTGCCCCCTCTCATTCCCCCATGGCCACAATTTTGTGCCAATATTTGCTCGTCCCTTTTGCATCATTGCCTCCCCCATCGCCCCTTTTTGCTTTTTTTTTTCAACAAATTTGTTGCAGCCTTGCCCAATTGCAAACAAAATTTGTCAAATTTATGAATGCATGAATTGAGCGGGAATTGGCATAAAATTTGACTATTGAGGTGAGGCCTGAGAAGGGATTCTAGAGAAATCCAGGACATTGCCAAAGAATATGAAGATCCTTTTGGGGATTTCGGGAGGCACATTGAAAAAGAGGGAAAATTCCCCCTTGGAGGGAAATAGACTGGAATAAGGGGATTCCTTTGGAAAAAGAGCATAATCCTTTTTAGAAAGACCAAAAATAGGGGAAGAAAAAGACGACGAATTGAAGATATGTTGACGACGAATTGAAGATATGTTCCCTTTTAAATGTGCCAAAAATATAAAAATGCCATCTAAATTCTCGATCATCATTTCCCGCTTCACATTTCCCGCTTCAATATTTGTGTGCCATTTCTGGAAAGTGCAATAAAGAGAAAGGAAAGAAACAATAAGGGCAACATTTTTTGTTTGATAAGTAAAATTTTTCGCTAGGCGACGCGCCTTCTTTTCTTGAACTTAATCAAATTTGCCCGAATTTGTGCGTTTTACACATTTTCTAATGAGTGCCACTATATAAAATAGAATTTACCTCATTTATTTATGTCCTTTGTGCCCAATTTATGCTTTAACATTTTGTATCAAAATTGTCGCAAAATTAAATTTTGATTCCCACCACAACCGTACATTTTTTTTTGTTTACTCTCGTTAATCTTTCCAACCTTCTTCTTTCAAAATGCTATTATATGGGAGAGGAAAAGAGGAACTTTTGGCATTGATAAAAACACAAAAGTGGCAAGGATTGATGCGAAGAGAGGGAATTGAGCAGAGAGAGAAAGATGATGAGGAATGAGGCAAAATTGGATTTGGCCAAAAAAATGCCGAATAAAATGCCCCTCTATGGGTATTTGGCCATTTTGGATGGATGGATTGAAGCCTTTTGAATGGGAAATAGGGGAGAAATCTGATGGAAAGGAAGGAAGAGAAAGGGAACAGGAAATTCACCTTCGAGTTTTGACGGAGATTGCGCCTTTAAGCTTTATTCATTCATTCAAAGTGGACATTTGAGAGGGGGACGGTGGATTCAATTCCTGATGAGGGGCGAACTTTTTTTTGCTATGGCAAGGGCGAGAATTGGAAAATTGACGGGG
This sequence comes from Pratylenchus scribneri, assembly GCA_030063045.1. NCBI lineage: Eukaryota > Metazoa > Nematoda > Chromadorea > Rhabditida > Pratylenchidae > Pratylenchus > Pratylenchus scribneri. The sequence continues at coordinate 237,440 of JAQSEB010000185.1, read as the reverse complement.
AAATTGGAGAAAATGCCGCGGCCCTTTCCATCTCAGCTCATTTTTCATTATTCCTTCGCAATATCGTCTGGCCAAAAATTCGCTTTCCCCTCTCCCATTTTTGCTTCATTTTTCTGAATCAATCCAAATTCATCCACTTGAAACTTGAAAACAAAATTTTTCACCGAATATTCTTCCCCTTTGTGAAGTGGTTGATTCTCCTCCACCTTCTGACCCTGGCCATTTTCTTTTTTTTTTGCCCTTCAAAAATCCATCATTCCATTAATTTCCCATTCAAAAGTTCCTTATTTATTTTCATTCAATTAAGCCCATAATTTTACCTTAAAATAAAATTAAACTTTTAAAAAATCGATAGGCTTTGATAAATTTTAAAATTCAGCACATTGAAATACCAAAAATGCGCATTCAAAATACATATAAAATTCTATCATCAATTTAGCAGAAAATGAAATGGGATTGGCCAATTTTGGGTTGCACTTCTTCCGGTTGTTCCGGAAAATGAATTTGCACTTCTTCCGGTTGTTCCGGAAAATGAATTTGCACTTTTTCCGGTTGTTCCGGAAAATGGAATTGCACTTCTTCCGGTTGTTCCGGAAAATGAATTTGCACTTCTTCCGGTTGTTCCGGAAAATGGAATTGCACTTCTTCCGGTTGTTCCGGAAAATGAATTTGCACTTCTTCCGATTGTTCCGGAAAATGAATTTGTACTTCTTCCGGTTGTTCCGGAAAATGAATTTGCACTTCTTCCGGTTGTTCCGGAAAATGAATTTGCACTTCTTCCGGTTGTTCCGGAAAATAAATTTAATTTGTTTTTCTTCTGGTTGTTCCGGAAAATGTTCGCCAAATTTTGTGTTTTTTCTTTCCGGAAAATGTTCTCCAAATATTCTTTTAATATCTCATGGAGAATTGTTTTTTCAACACTCAAAAATTGAGAAAAATTTGGGTCTATAACTCCTTAATTTGTGGACATTTTTGAACAAATTATAGCGAATTTTATAGTTTTAGCTTTTAGGTGACTAATAATAAATAAGAAATTGCAATAAAATATTTTTACGTTCACATTCACACCGATAGAAGCTATGGGTCTTCAAAATTTAGGGTGAAGTAAAAGAGAATTTACGGTATTTGTAGAATGCACCTGATTTTTGAATGTGTAAAAAGTAAATTTCGCCTGATTTGTAAATGTTTTCTAATATCACATTCCATTTCTTTTCTTCAAAATATGCATTGAATTATTTATTCAACATTTTTGCACATTTGCCAAAAATTCCCTTATATCTGTCATCAATGAAAATGAATTGCTTGCCAATTAGTACATTTTCCCTGAATATTTGGGCATCACCACCCCTTCCTGGACTAGACCTTTTCCCTTGAATTTGTATGTTTTTGTAAATTTCATTGCTCGCATAATCCAGCTCATTTTTTTTGTTTTGCTGATAAATTTCTTGGAATTTGCAGCCATCAACATGAGCACTCTTATTTTTGACCATTTTTCTAATAAGGAAATATTTTTCTTTAATTTTGAATATATTGGAATGCGCTAAAACAGAGTTTTTCAAGTCACAAGGATTTGGCGCACTTTTTTCCTGTAAATATGCCGAAACATTCACGGATAAAAATGCAGCACTTGACCAAAAATGCACTAATTTTGGTACAAATCCTTAAACTAAGCTAATTCAATAGGCTAAATTCCATACTCATTATTGAACTTTCCAATATTTGCCATTGCACTTTTCCTCATTTTTTGACCATTTATGTCTTCCATTCCCTATTTTCCTTTTAAATCCTTTTAAAAAGTGTCATTTTCCTTTTTTATTCACCCCTCCCTCTCCGTAATGCGCGGAACTCGATACACAAAATAATCTTTTTAGCCTAAAAAAATTTTATTCACGTTTCCATTTTAATTTTCAGACAGACGGCCAGAAAAAAAAGGAAAATTCCAAAATTGGAAGACCACAAAAATTTGACCACACATATTTTTACACAAAACCAAGGAAATAGGAGGGTGAATGATGGCATTAGAAGGAAATGCCACCGAAGAATTATTGGCCAAATCCATCATTTTGGTCAGTGATGAACAATTTCCAACGACAACAGCACAGCTTCAACCCCAATGCATTGAAGTGTCGGGATACCCTGGCTTGAGGCGGACATCCTGGCGCTCACCGAAAATTTTTGTAATCATTTTTTCTCTCATCAGCCAATATCTATTGGCTTCAATTTTTTCTTAGTTTTTCTAAAATTCTTAGTTTTTCTATTTTTTAATCTCTTCCCCAAGGGGTCCCTAATCCCTAGCCCTAACCCCTACTAATTCTGTTGCTTGCTAACACCCATCCTCCCCTCTATTTCTAACCTACAGTAATCACACTTACCTGTCTATTCGCCTCCTTTCTTTTTCTTAGTTTTTTCTTACTTTCTTAGTCAATTCTAATTTTTTTTCTTAGTTTTTTTAATTCCTTTTTTCTTCTATTTTTAGATTCTTTTATTCGTTTTTCGGCCTCTGCCTTACAGGCATATTTTTTTCCAATTTTTTTCTCGGCCGTTTTTTCCTAAAAAGAATTTTCCAAAACTCGGCCAGGCCTTTAGGCCGGCCGAGGCGAATTTTTTTTGGAATTTTTCTTTTTTCATTTTGGAAATCGCCTCCGGCGAAGCCTGTTTTTCATTGATTTTTACCCGATTTTTGGGATTTTTCTCATTTTTTTAAGATTTTTTCTAGTTTTTTCTAGTTTTTTCAATTTTTTTGAAATTTTTCCCCTACATACCTAACCCTAACCCCTAGCCCTAACCCTAGCCCTAAGCCCATACCCTATCGCTAGGCGGATACCCTGGCTTGAGGCGGACATCCTGGCGCTCACCGAAAATTTTTGTAATCATTTTTTCTCTCATCAGCCAATATCTATTGGCTTCAATTTTTTCTTAGTTTTTCTAAAATTCTTAGTTTTTCTATTTTTTAATCTCTTCCCCAAGGGGTCCCTAATCCCTAGCCCTAACCCCTACTAATTCTGTTGCTTGCTAACACCCATCCTCCCCTCTATTTCTAACCTACAGTAATCACACTTACCTGTCTATTCGCCTCCTTTCTTTTTCTTCTTAGTTAGTTAGTTAGTTTTTTCTCGTATTCTCCTCTTCTGTTATCTATTATCTATTCGCTACTCTTTTTATTTTTTGTAATCTGACTTTTTTGTTTTTTCTAACTTTTAAATCTTTTTAAAATTAATATTTTCTAATCTAATTTCCTAGTTTTCAGCATTTGTTCTGATTTATTTTTTTCCTTTTTTCAATTTTTCTACAGTTTTTATCTCCCTTATTTAACACTTTTATCTTATTTTTAGTTTGCATTTCCCAGAATCATCTTTTTTCCATTCTGGTCAATACCTTAGTTCCTAGCTGATACCCAGTCGATAGCCAATACCCAAGGTTCTATTGAGACCCTAGGGCCCTTAATATCCATACCTATTCGCCTCTTATTTTCTACAGTAATCTATCTAATTATATATTTTCTTACTCCTCTTTTTTCTTCCTCTTCTTCTTCTTCTTTTTAGCATCTATCTATTCGCTTAGTTTTTTCTTATTCTAACTTTCTTACTTTTTTCTAATCTCGATTTTTACTTAGTTTTTCTTATCTAATTTTTTCTTAGTTTTTCTAGTCGATTTTTCTTCTTTTTTTTTTAAATTTTTACCGCTTATTTTCTATTAGTTTTTCTGTATTCAGTTTTTCTCTTACTATCCTTTCTTTTCCTAATCTACCTTTCTTAGACTGATCTAATTTTTAGTTTTTCTTCTCTGTCCATCGGGGCTTCTTTTTTCGACTTTCCTTTCAACTCGGTTTTCCCTCTTTCCATTTCCTTTATTTAACATTAATTATTCATTTCTTTCTAATTTTTCATATATTCATCTTTTTCACTTCTAGCCCATACCCTAGCTCTTAGCCCATACCTATCCGATAAGCCAATATCCATTGGCTTAGTCGATACCTATTAGCTTATCTGAAATTTTTAAAATTTTTCTAGCCTGTATCTAATGGCTATTTTTCTCTAATTTTTGCTAGTTTTTCTAATCTAATTTTCTTAGTCTTCTTTTTTCTCTGTCTACAGTAATCCCCAGGCCCCCTATCCTAACCATAGCCCCTAAATTCCTTACCTATTCGCCCATTTTTTCTACAGTATCCCCCACTAATCATACACTTACCTGTCTGCTCCTTTTTTCTCCTCTTCTTCTCTCTTTACAGTACTCTTTTCTAATCTAACTTTCTTATTCTTTTTCTAATCTCCATTTTCTAGTCTTTTTCTAATTTTTTTCGTTTGGCTATCGACTGGGTATCAGCTAGGAACTAAGGTATTGACCAGAATGGAAAAAAGATGATTCTGGGAAATTGCAAACTATACCCAAGGTCCTATTTGAGACCCTAGGGCCCTTAATACCCATACCTATTCGCCTCTTATTTTCTACAGTAATCCATCTAATTATATATTTTCTTACTCCTCTTTTTTCCTCCTCTTCTTCTTCTTCTTCTTCTTTTTAGCATCTATTATCTATTCGCTTTGTTTTTTTCCCTAGTCTCTTTCTAATCTCGATTTTTTTAGTTTTTTCAAAATTTCATTAAAAACAATTCGATTTAATTACCAGTGGATTTAAATGAATTTTTAAATATTTTTTATTCAGTATTCTTTTGATTTTTCACAATATCTAAAGCTCTTAAAAATCTTGTATTGTTTTTCATTTTCTATTTATTTTATTTGGCTTAAATTTCAATTTTGATCATTATTGTTTTCCTCTTTCTTTCCTCACCAATTTTAAACTATATAATTTTCTCCAACCTTCTTTTCAGTTGTATGTTCGAATTTTTAATTATTTCATTTTTCATCTAATTCCACCTATTTATACTTCACTTTTTAATGCTAATTATTCTACACAGTTTAGATGAATTCTAATTTCTGGTTTTATATTTTTGATTTTTTGTACATATCTCTTTAAATTTTAAGTCATTCATTTTTTTCCTTCATTAATTGATACATGATTCATTTTTTATAAAATTTATTTAAAAATTTAATTAAAAATTAATTAAAGCTTTAGAATTGTTGATAAAATTTAAAAAATTAGATTTTATTGAGATAAGACATTCTCTTATAATGGATAATTAATTACAAATTTTTGAGTGTTGTCTTCTTTTGTATGGCTAGCATTTGAATTTTTTTCTCACCCTAATTTTTGGCCCGAATATGCTACACTCCAACTTTTTAAATGATAAATAATCAACTTTTGCTTAGAAAATTTTTATTAATCGAGATCGAGAACGAGAACACATAGTCCATTATCAAGGAAATAATTCAAAGAAATTTGAGGCGATTTATACAGATCCATTTGAAAAAAATTAAACAACATATTTTAATTTTGCCTCTAGCTATTTGATTTTTATTTTCGATGTCAAATTGTTTGTTTGCAATTTACAATCTTCGCCATTTTTAAAACAATTTTCTAATTTCAACTTTCAATCTCAGGCGAATACTTCCTGTAAATAAAATTCTTCAATTTTATTATTTTTTCATTTGTTTAATAAGGATTAACTTCCTCTTCTGCTGCTGAAACAACGAGTAACCCTATTACTATATCATTTTTCCAAATTCCAAAAATAAATAATGATTCTGTGAAAGATCTGGCAGTGATTATTATAAATTTAGCATCAAAATTATTGGTCTGAATTGTTGCTTTAAGAATTAAACTTGTAAATAAAAAAGAAATTAGGAGATGAATTTTCATGATCATGATACTTTTAAAAATTCTCTTCTAAAGTTGATAATCGAGGCATTCTTCGAATTTCTTAATGACCCTCACAAATGTATTCTCGGTTTAAAAACAGTTAACATATCCGCCCCTTAATATTGTTTAAATTATATTTCATTATGCAATATATTTATCTTTATGGCTAATATTTGTATGAGATATTTAAAATCAAAAGCACATGTATGACTAGTGGAAAAGCATTTTTGAAAGCATCTTTTAGAAAACAAAGAAATGTTTGCAATATAAAAATTTTGGAAAAAATCTACTATAATTCTTGTAATTCAGCGCATATTTCCAGTCCGTTTTCATTCATTATTAATACGTTGATTTTATGCCTGCTGAAAGAATTGAATAAGAAGTGTGTAAATAGATGTCGTAGTAAAATGACCTAAATTTGGGAAAAGGGGACAAATATTTTGAATGGGGATTTGTGCCTTTGGTTTGGGTTTTTGTGAAAATAATAATGTTTGTGAAAACATAAAAATCTAATTTTTCTAAATATTTTGTGATTATTGGATAGACATTGGGTAAATTCAAGGTGATTTCGAGGGTGAATATTATGATCAATTTTGAAAGATGTGTGTAACAATTGTGTGAAAATTGGAAAACAATTTCGTGTTGTGCAATTTGTGGCTTTTTATTTTTTGAAATGTGTTAATATTTTAGAATTATGTGCTCTGATTAGGAATAGGAATTTAATTGAAATGGCGGTTCGTAAACAATAATGTATTTGTATAAATATCTAATTTTCGTCGATGTTATCCCGTTGTTCATAAATCCATCGGCTTCTTGTCGACATTTTCACCTACTTTGAACGCTCAATGTTGCTTGTGACTGCGCTGCTCCATGCTGATTTCGAATTTGGCACATGTAGGTACCGGAATTGGATGGTGTCGCTTTTTTGATCTCCAATGAAACCCGATTGTCCTCTTGGGTTATCTGTAAAACGTTTTTTTATTTACGAACGAAAATTAATTCATTATATTTATTATATGAAATAAAATTGTGTTTTATAAATTAAAAATCGGACCAAATTATAGCCGCCTGGAACCACTTGTTTACCATTACAAAGCCATTGTACGGTAGGCAGTGGATCCCCATCAATTACGGCAACAAATTTCACATTTTCACCTATTTAATAAAATATAAATAGACTTTCATTAATGAAAATGCCTAGAATTATTACCTTGTCTCGCATTAATTGCATTCAGTGGTGAAAGGAATTGTGGAGATTTTGTTGCGCCAACAGCACCAGTACCAAATTTCCCAACTCCACCTTGGATTTCGAAGAGGCCCGGTTTGCCGCCAATCACTTTTCCGGCTGTCGCTATAATATTTTTATTTTAATTTAATTTTTTTAATAACAATTAAGTATTAGATTGATACATTACATAGTATGTAAATATTTTTATTATCTTCAAATTTTTTTAATTGAATACGTTTCAGAGCCAAATTGGCGACCGAGCTGGCCCTTCCAACGGGATTAATAGCTTCACATTTGTATTCAGCCACATCCTCTTGTGTGAGCCCATTGATTCTGAGCCATGCAACCCCTTCGGCATTCCCAAAATCGACTCGGTCTGTTTGTTTGATTGGTTGATTATTTCTTGTCCATCGAATTGTGGGCTCTGGCTCGCCCGTGTATTTTGCGCGAAATTCAGCATTCGCGCCTTCTTGACCCAAAACCGGTTTGATTGTGTCCGTGAAACGTGGTGCCTATTATTGTAAATAAATTATATTATTTTCGATTATAAAAATTATAGAAATTTATTAACAGGTTTTTTAGTATATCATCAGCTATTATATTAAAGTATTAAAACTTTTCCTATAGATTTTATATACTATTTTCGATATTTTAACAGACTTCTTGTTTAAGTCCCTTTTCTGCTTCTGCTCCAGTTTTGGCCAAAATCATATTTAATCTGGATCTGCAGCGACATTCTCCTGCCGGATTCTTGGCCACACATTCATAAATGCCACCATCTGTTGGCAATGAATCAATTATGGTCAATGAGGTTTCAGTGTCAGAATCAGCTTGTTGATATCGGTCGTCATTTGGTAGTTGTTTTCCATCCTATTAAATAATAAAATTTTTTCATTTATGATATCATATCAGTCATTGATTAATCATTTTTTCTATTAGCAAACTTGCCTTGAACCAACTGATCGTTGGTCTTGGGTTTCCGCTAATCACGCAATTCAGTTTAACTGTTTGTCCCTGTTGAACCCGTTGGTCTGCTACTCGTTGACTGAATTTTGGTGCCACTCCACGATCCGGAACGGCAGACACTGAGAGTGTAGCTGATGATTCGCATTGCCCAGCCATATTTTCCAACTTTACGGTGTATTCACCAGCATGTGATTCCTTCAGTTTACTTAGATCTAGCCGTGATTCGCCTGGAGTTGTTCGAATCTGGAACAAATGAAGAATTGAGCATAAATTTTATATTTTTGCATGCTACAAAAATTGTATTATTTGAAAATATTAATAAATTTCCTTAATAATTATTTTCTTCCCTCTACCATATTTTATAATTATTAAAAATTAAACTACTGTATTAATTCTTTCACTCACCGCTGTATCAAATGCTGAGCTAATTTGCTTGCCATTGTGGAACCATTTGACTGTAACCGGCTCTTCACCGCCATAGTTAATGACAAAGGATGCAGATCGACCAATCTCTGCCTGTGCTGATTGCAATGAGTTTGATAAAGTGGGAGCGGCTTTGGAGCTGGGTGTAATTTTTGTTGGCTGAGGCTGAAATTTAAAAAAATATTTTCTTATAGAAAAATGTTACACACTACACACTACATCTACACAATAGCAGGAGTTAGCACACTTCAAATTATAAATTAATAGTTTAACAAAAATTAGAAAATGGAAGTTAGTAAACCCAAATAATATTAATAGTTTAACAAAAAATGCGCACTCTTTTGACAGCCCAAAGCAAATTTTCAATAGGAGCTTGATCATCTCTAATAAAAAGCACCGGTATTTGTATCGGAGGAGGTGAAACCATAGAAGGTTGGCCATTTGCATACTTTAATTTAAAAAATTTAAGAATTTATATGTAATTTTCCATAAGCATAAGTTTACAAAATAAAAAAGTTGATTCACTATTCAAATTTTAAATAAGGAAAGCTTAACAAATAATAAAACAAGCAAAATATTGCAATTAAGGTAAATTCATTTAAATATTTACCTTGCTGGGCACAGAACTTTTCTCGAATTCTTCTTTGACAACAGGTGGAATATCTTTCAGTTGTTTATCTGCACCCTCCACGACACCCTTCTCATGCGGTTTCATCTCTTTTGGCTTGAATTTCTGTCTGATTTGTACTTGATCTTTGTGCGGAATCTGGAATAATATTCATTATTTTTCGAATTTTAATTTTTACTTTTTCGATACTTTTTTATTTAGGCACTCCTTCTTTCAAATAAATCTTATTTGTTTCTATTTTTAATTGGTAAAAATAATACTCACGAATTGTTCTTGCTCGATTTCAGGTCCTTGTCTAGGCTGTGCCATTCTTGCACGATCCTCCTCTATAGTGAAATGATCATAGGTTTCCTTCGGTTTTGGCTTGACAGGTTTGAATTTAACTTGATCGCGATGGACAATTTCTGGCTCTGGTTCTTGCTCTTCCAATTGCGTAAATCTGACATAAGTAAAATGTTGTAATAAAAATATGTATATCCATTAAATTATAAAAAAACCAAACTTACTTGCCAGCTGGTTCGCCTAATTTTACTTCACCACTGGCCCAATTTGGTAACGGCTCTGGCTCTCGGCTTTGGCCTTTTTCTGTCATTTCGCGAAGCCTCACTTCAGGCAATTTTTCTTGTACTGGTTGATAACGTGAAACTTGTCCTGGCTTCAATTCTACTGGTTCTAACTCCAAACATGGTGGAAATTCTTTTTGCACTTTCTCCACCTGTGGCAGAGGATTTTTATCGAAATTCCAAATTATATTGCATTGACTTACATAAGCCAAATTATTGTAGAATTGATTATCTTTTGTCCTTGTGAACTTCTGGACCAACTCTTCCGTCTCAAGTGGTTCAATCGGTGCCTTTTGCAATTCAACTTTTGCTAATTTGTGAATATCTCCTTTTGGTGCTTTTTCAAATGCCTCTCCTAATTGACCGAGAGTCTCTTCTTTCCATTGTTGTTCCCGATTCTATAGAATAATAAAAAGTCAAATACAGTAATTCTTTTTGTATTAATGGATTATGGCTCAATCTATTATACATAATTATAATTTTTATATGGTAGTTAGCACTCACTTGCAACTCTTCGTTGGTTCTTTGTTTGCCTTGATGGAGTTTATGTTGTCGGAAATCTTCGTGTTGGAAAACATCCAATGAAGCACTGGCATGCACCTCGCCTTCAGTGTTTTTTGCAATTGCTTCAATTGTGCCTACATCGCTGATTCGTGCATGCATTAATGTCAAATAATGAACTCCGTCATAGCTCAGTTTGAAACGATGGCCCTGAAATTTCCGACATTATTTTTTTAAAATTAAAAATTGTCTTATTTTTGCTATTATAGGCAATTAAATTTTCCATTCAAAACTATAGAAAATTTAAAACTCACATCCAATGCTTGAACACCATTGTGATACCAAATAATTTTTGGTCTCGGATTTCCACTAACTGCACATTCAAATCTTGCAGGCATATTCTCAACAACTTGCAAATTCCTAGGCTGAATCAGGAATTGAGGAGCTTGTCGTTTGCGTGGAGGTTGCTTTTCGCCCGTCTCCGTCCAATGCAATCCATCTTCCTCCCGGACATCCTTCACCCGTACTCCTTGGGGCATTTGTGGTTGTGTGATCACATATTGCTTGGCCGAGCAAGCCAATTTTGCTGTTAACATTGCTTGCCCAAATTGGTTGGTGGCAACACATGCATATTCACCAGTATCGTCTGGCAATGCATAAAGTAAATCGAGGCAAACATAGCCAAAATCCAATGTATTCCGAAATCGTGTGCCAATAAGGACTGGTTTTCCGTCTTTGTACCTATAGATAGGAAGGAATTTTTATGTGAACTTTTTTGATAACAAAATAACCCACCATTCTACTTTCATGTAAGGATCATTGATCGGAGCCAACTGTGTTTCAAATCGACAAAAATCACCCTCTTCAACTCCAACATTATTCAGTTGGCACTTGAAAACTGGCGATTGTTCGACGCCTGGTTGCCAAGCATCTGCCGCACTTAACGCTAATGCTGTATTGGTATATTGGCTCATGTGATGTTCCAAATTATCAACCATATTGCTTCCTGGTGCTTGTGGAGTGAATATCAACCCTGGCTTGGCTGCAACATTGATATGGCATCGGGTTCGAGCTTCGCCTTTATCATTGGACACAACCAATTCGTAGTCCCCATTGTCTTCCGGATATGCATAAAGGATATCCAATGTGACGAAGCCAAATTCGAATATTTGTTTGTAACGATTTGCATCACCAAGTGGCAATCCATTTCTCAACCATTGTACATTCAATTTTGGATCATTAATGGGCGCCACTCGGCATTCCAAATGTACTGTTTCCCCTTCTACTGCTTCAATGTTGTCATTTAGTGATTGCAGAATTGTAGGTTCATCCATTTGAATGATTGATTCAACAATAATGGACGCGGACGTTTGGGCCTCGCCTTTATCATTCCGTGCAATGCAAGTATATTCGCCAGCATCCTGGATGATCAAATGTTTGATCAATAGTGTGATTGTTCCAAAATCTTGGCCTAATTGAATGCGATTCGAATATGGAATGGGATGGCCATTATGATGCCATTCGACTTTGAGGCTTGGGTCGCCAACCGGCTCCAATGTGCAACTGAATGTATGAGAGTGTGTTTCGCCAATTGTGCCTGCATCTTGAAGCTGTTCTGTGAATCGAGGAGCTTCAAATTCTTGTTCCGGTGCCATCAAATCAGCTTTGGGTCGATTAATCCAATCTTCTAGCTCTTCGATGCGTTCTTTGCCCTCTCCAGGACTGACCCATTCGTAGGAAACGCCGCTGTCCCCGACCACATCAATCTCACATTGAATTTCAGCTTGGCCTTGGGCATTGGTGGCACGGCATAACCAAGTTCCATTATCTTGCGGTTCGATGGGGCACAATTCCAAAGCAACGAATCCAAAATCGTGGGTACATTTCATTCTTGCTGTATTGCGAACAGGTTGACCATCGTGGAACCATTCAACAATCAATTGATTATCGTTTGTTGGTTCGAGTTTGGCATCAATATGGATCATCGCGCCTTCACGGAGTTGTGGAAGACTTTGGAATTGGGAGGTGAATTTCGGTGCACCGTATTCCTTCTCTGGTTGTTCCATCTGAATTGGCATCCGTGTTTCGAGTTCATGGATTCTTTGCTGAGCACCGGCTGCAGTGTTTTGAGGCAACTGTGATTGATATTCGATGCCTTCTTTGGGTGCAACTACCAATTGTGTGCTCGTTGTTGCCTCGCCAGCAGCGTTTTTCGCTTTACAAACATACTCGCCAGAATCCTCTGGATAAACTGGAAATATTTCAAGAACGACAATGCCAAAATCATTGATGGTTTTGACACGGGAACCATTGAATAAAGCCATTCCATTCAGGAACCATTGGATTGTTAGTTTATTGTCATCAATGGGTTCATAGCGGGCGGTGAAGTGGGCGCGATCTCCTTGATCACATTCGGATGGCCCAGTCAATGGAGAAACGAATACTGGCATCCTCTGTTCTTTGGGCATTTCTTCTTCGACTGGTGCTTTTTGCATTGAATCTTCTAATTCTTGGACTGCTTTTGCTTTCTGCTCCGACATTGGTTGGAGATGTAAAGATTCCGTAGGTTGGACTGCCAATTGTATTGAACTGCTTGCTTCTCCTTTGTCATTGTAAACCCTAAGAGTGTATTCGCCGGCATCATGAGCGAGCAAATAGAGAATGTCCAAAATGCCAAAGCCAAAATCACTAACCATGCGATGACGATTTGTATGAAATATTGGCTGGCCATCCCGATACCATTCCACTTTGAGATTTGGATCATTCACTGGCGTGTATCGTGCCTCTAAATGGGCACTGCCGCCTTCATTCAAATTGCTTGGGGCTGTTAATTGTGATGTGATTTGTGGGGCGTCATATTCAGCTGGTGCTGCCTCTTCTGGGAATTCTTTGGCCATTTCCATCTCTTGAATTTTTGCAAAGCTTGATTGATTAATGGGATTCAATAGCAGTCGCTCTTTTTGTTGCACAGTCAATTGGGCCGATATTCTGGCTTCACCAACAGAATTGGTTGCCACGCATTCCCATGTGCCCGTATCTTCGGCAATACAATCGGCAATATTCAAAATGATCCATCCAAAGTCGGATATCATTTTCAGACGTGATGATGATGCCACAGCTGCTCCATTCAAATACCATTGTATTTGCATTTCATTGTCATCGATGGGCTCAATTGTAGTCTCAAAATGTGCTGGTTGTCCTTCATTTATATCACCTGGCGTTAAGACTGGTGACGTGAATTTGGGCGGTTGCTTGGGCGTCGGTTCTGGTTCCGGTGCAGGTTCTTTTGACCTTTCAATTTCTTGAATACGCCGCCAGCTTTCCTCATGTTGGACATCGCCAATGATTGATTCTTTCGGATTGCATTTTAGTGTTGCTGATGTGACCGCTTCGCCTTTATCATTTTGGACACATAATTGATAAACACCCGCATCTTCGGGGAAAGTATAACCAATGGCAAGAGTGCAATAGCCAAAGTCCTGGCCAATTGCAAATTTTGATCCATGGCAGAGTGGGACACCATTTCGGACCCATTGGATTTTCACATTTGGATCATTGTTTGGCATGAAAGCTGCTTCAAATTTGACTACATCACCCTCATCGCATTCAATGTCAGAAATTTGTTGTTGGAATGTGGGTGCATCATATTCAGGTGGTGATGGCGAAGCTTCCTTCTCATGAACTGCTTCCATTTGTTGTATTCTTCGCCATGACTCTTCATGTTGTGTATCGGCAAGAATGTCGCCAATGCCAGAAACTTTCACTGATGCAGAAGTAGCTGCCTCACCCTCACTATTGACTATTTTCAATGTATAAACGCCAATATGATCCATGTTGACCCCATTTATATCAAGGGCTGCCCAACCAAGGTCACTCCTCGTTCGGATAAGCTATAAATTTGTTTAATGCTTATATAATTATTATTCATTATTTGATACTTCTTTATTATCTTTCTCCAAATTCGAAAAATTTTGAGATTCTTATTTTATTATATATTTGATTAAAACGAGAAAAACACTATTTTAAGGTTAGATTCTTATGACAATTTAGGGAGTAACATTAAGTAACCGATAATAAAGAAGTACCCATTATTTTTTATTGAGAAAAAATAAACAAATTTACAACCTGTGAAGCACCCAATGCTTGTCCATTGAAATCCCAATTTATAGTCAATTCATTGTCTCGGGTGGGTTCGAATGTGGCCTCCAATCGGATTGGGGTTCCTTCAGCCACGTTATCGAATGATTCAAGTTGAGTGAGGAATCGGGGGTTCTCTTTGATCACGGGAATATCAATTTCTTCCACAATTCTTGGTCGCTCCAACTCTTGAATGCGGTCCCAGCTCTCTGGATGTTGTGTGTTCAACAACAATGCTTCATAACCAGCAACTTTGACAGTTGCAGAAGTGGTTGCCTCTCCTTGAAGATTGTATGCTCGGCAAGAATAAACACCAGAATCATGGGGAAGGACATGGATGATGAAGAGTGTTACTTCACCGAAATTGCATTCTTGCCGGAATCGATTGGCATTCATCTGAAAACATGCAATCATTTTAGAAAGATCATTCCAATTTCATACCAATGGTACTCCATTCAATGACCATTCCACTTTGAGATTCGGATCTGCCGCTGGTTCTACGTGTCCGATCAGTTGAACAATTGTGCCTTCAGTGTCAACATCTATATTTTCGAATGTTTTCGTCCAAACTGGTTTTCCAAATTCCATTTCTGGATATTCCAGCCTTGGATATTTCTCCAGAGCCTCCAATTCTCGAATTTTTGCATAACTTTCGGCATGTTGTGTTTCTAGAAGTAGGCGTTCATCTCCTTTTACTGATAGAGAAGCGCTAGTCATTGCTTCGCCCTCATTGTTCACTGCTCTGCAAGAATAATTTCCGGCATCATGGAGGCCAACGCTTGCAACCCGAAGCCAAACATGGCCAAATTCCTCTCCGATGGCGTATCGATTGCTTTGCATTAGTGGCTGATCATCACGGTACCATTGAATTTGTAAATTCGGATCATCCGTTGGAATTACGCGTGCTTCGAACAATACAACAATTCCTTCGGGCACATCTGATTGATTTTGTAGCTGTTGAGTAAATTGTGGTGCGGCAAATTGTTTTGGCTCTGGTTCTGGTGCAGGCTCTTTTAACTTTTCAATTTCTTGAATACGCCGCCAGCTTTCCTCATGTTGAGGATCTAAATAAAGATCCGGCCTTCGCTGACATTCCAAATGGCCTTCGGTGCTAGCTTCGCCTTGGGCATTTTTAGCAATGCAACGGAAATCACCAATGTCTTGTGCAAGAACATAGTGGATATCGAGTGTAACCAAACCAAAGTCATTACGCATTGCGAATCGGTTGGATGCAGCCAGTGGGTGGCCATGGTGGTACCATTCAATGCGAAGTGTCGGGTCAGCAATTGGTTCAATTTGAGCTTCAAAATGCGCTGGCTGTCCTTCGATTAAATCTGTCTGACTGTTCAATTGTTGTGTGAATCTGGGTGGGCCATGCTCGACTTCGGCTGCCTCTTCAGGCTTCTCTTTTGGGCATTCCAATTCTTGGATGAGTTGCCAACTCTGCTCATGTTGTGGGTCAAGCAAAAGGCTGCTGACTGGCTCAACACTCAGTTGGCCTTCAACTCGTGCTTCGCCTTGCTCATTCGTGGCAACAACCTAAAATTGATTTTTTTGAAACTCAAAATCGTTTAAATGTGAGTCATTTTACAGCATATGTCCCTGCATCGTTGACCACAGTATGCATTAGATCCAAAGCAATCAGGCCAAAATCATTGGTGAACATAAAACGATTAGAATCGCCCAAAGGTTGCCCATCTTTGAACCATTGAACCCGTAGTTGATTGTCATTGACAGGGGTGATTCGGGTTTGGAAATGTGCAGGTTGTCCCTCAATCCGTTCCAAATTCTGGAGTTGTTCAATGAATTGAGGTGCTTCCTTGGGTGCAGGCTCCATTTCTGGTGGTGCAGGTTTGGAGGCCTCGATTTCTTG
Organism: Pratylenchus scribneri; assembly: GCA_030063045.1. NCBI lineage: Eukaryota > Metazoa > Nematoda > Chromadorea > Rhabditida > Pratylenchidae > Pratylenchus > Pratylenchus scribneri. The sequence goes on along the minus strand of JAQSEB010000185.1, from coordinate 221,364 downwards.
GATAATTTGCCAGCTTGTCTCATGTTGTGGATCCAAATAAAGTACCTGACAATGAGAATGTTTCTTAATTATTCTTTAAAAAAATTAAAAAAATACTCTGTTGGCAGCAACTTGCAGACTTGTCTGGGATTGAGCTTCACCGAGACCATTTCTTGCCACACAAACATATTCTCCAGAGTCATGCGCAAATGAATAAAGAATGTCTAATGATACATAGCCAAAATCGTGAACTTTGCGAAAACGATGCGCATTTGCCATTGCCTGGCCATTAAAGTACCACTCCACCACCAATTGATTATCATTTGTTGGCTCAATTTGGGCTTCGAGATGAATAGGTTCTCCTTCCTCCAAAAATGAAATGAATTAGATAAATTTTGAATTAAATTTTTACTCACCTGATATTCTGGCAATCCGCTTGACAATGGCTGTATGAAGCGTGGGGCAACAATTTCTGGTTCAGGCATCAAAATTTCTGGCCTTTCACGAGCCTCCATTTCTTGAACTTGTTGCCAACTTTGTTCATGCTAAACTTTTTCAAAATTATCAAAAATTTTACAACTTATTCCAAGCTTAACAAAATTAGAAAATATTTCTTTCTTTTTAAATAAATCTTTTTCTCATTTGCCCACCTGAACATCCAACATGAGTGCATCCGTAGGTTGGCATTTGATTGAAGCAGCGGTTTGCGCTTCACCAAAATCACTGACAGCAGTACATTTGTAGACACCCGAGTCTTCTCCGTAAACAGTTAGGATATCCAATGTAACCAAATCAAGGTTTCGAGCTGGCATAAATCGATTACCGAGGTTCAATGGTTGATCATTACAAGTCCAAAAGACCTTTAAGCAGAAAATGACTAAATTATGATTGTAAATAAATGAATAAATTTTTGATTTTTGTAATAGATTATTTGCATTAATAATTTTTAACCTATATTTGTTATTATTTATCAATTTTTAAATTTAATTCGTTTATTACAACCTTCAATGTTGGATCATTAACTGGCTGAAGTCGACATTCTAAGCGGACTGCATCGCCCTCAATCAAATCCTCACGATTCTCGAGTGGTACAATGAAAATAGGTGGCGGAAAATGTAATTCAGGCGAAGGCTCTTTGACGGCTTCACGATTCTCCATTTCCTAATTTTTTGTGTTTAAAAAAATAAGGAAACATATAAATATTTGTATTTTACTTGTATTTTGACCCAAGACTGTTCATGCTGTGATTCGAGATATAAATTCCTCTTGGATTCGCATTCAATCGCAATGCTCGATTCTGCTTCACCTGCTTCATTGATTGCCTTACAAGTGTAAGTGCCACTGTCCTCGGCAAATAAATGACCAAATTCGAGTGCAGCATAGCCAAAATCGTGAATTGTGCGAATTCTGGAACTGAATGCCATTGGTTGGCCATTGAAGAACCTGGAAACAGAGTTGATATTTTATTTTTAAAACAATAAAAATTTATGAGGTATCTAAAAATTTGTAATACTAAATATTTACCATTCAATCTTCAAATTTGGATCATTTACGGGAATAACGCTAGCTTGCAGATGCAAAGGTTGCCCCTCTACAAGACCACCAATTTGGCCATTCAATTGTTGAGTGAATGAAGGTGCTTCAGGAGGCAATTCAGTTGGCTCTGAAAATGAAATTAATAAAATAATGAATTTTATTATTTACCGGGTTCGGCTGGTCGAACTGCTTCAATTTCTTTTATTCGTTTAAGACTTTCTGGATGTTGCGTATCGTCAATTATCACAGCTGAACCCTCGAATTGAATTGTCGCCGATGTTTGGGCTTGTCCTGATTTAATATTTGTTATTTTTGAATTAAAATTTTCATCTCACCAACTGCATTACTAACAACTAGCGTGAATACTCCAGCGTCTTCAGTCAATAGAAAATTGATGTCTAAGCAGCAAAAACCAAAATCATTAGTCAAATGGTAGCGATTTGAATTTTTCATCGGTTGTCCGTTATGAAACCATTCTACCAAAACTGTATTGTCATCAGTTGGCGTATATTGCGCATCAAAATGTAAGGATTGTGTTTCTGCTGGTCCGTCACTGTTCGGTGCCGTAACTGTTAGCTGTTTGACAATTTGTGGAGCCTGTTTCTCTGGTTCTGGTGCTTCAATCGGCACTGGTCTGGGCGCTTCTAGTTCAGCGATTCGTTGAACCGAATCTGGATGGAGTGTATCAAGAAGGAGAGCTTCTTTGCTGCCACAATTCAGATCAACGCTGGAACTTGCCTCCTGTCCTTGGCCATTACGAATCAGAAGTTGGTATGTGCCACTTTATATGTTAATTTAAATGAAATTTACTAATATCTATATAAATATCCTTATAGCAATTTATCCAAGTTATTATAATATAATATATTATACCTGTCTTCCGGATACATATAAAGAATGCTGAGGGCAGCAAAACCAAAATCTTGGCTCAGTACAAAACGATTAGCTTTCATCAGCGGTTGTCCGTTGAGGAGCCATTCACAGACCAGTGAATTATCGTCAAGTGGACCGTATTGTGCTTCAAGATAGACACTTTCTCCTTCGGGAACTTCTGTCGCCGAGGCACTCAAAGGTTTGGCAAAGAATGGTGCCTTTAATTTAAATAAATTTCAAAACTCGAAATATTTGAAAATTCGTTTAATATTTCCCATTATGTAATTATTTAATTTAATTTATATTCTCCCTTCTTTACTTGTTTATCCGCTTCCGGAACTTCCTCGGGTAACTGCTTGGGCCTTTCAATCTCCTTTATTCGTGCATAGCTATCCGGATGTTGGGTCTCCGTATAGATCAGGCTCTTTGCTGGAATAGTATGTGTACGATTTTGTTCATTTTGGCGATAATTCCAATAATTATTTATTTTTTGATTTTTTGCGGAAAATCTTTGCTCTGACATTTAGAAAATGGCCAAGAATTCTTCTCTTTTTTATTCCTTTTTCCTAATTTTTTTTGTTGCCAAACGCTGGTTTTCCTTTTAATATATACTCACAGGATGGGGCTATTGGGGGATTCCTATGTTTACTTATCTAATGAGATGACAATAATAATGCACAAATGAAAACAAAGAGGAAGTCTTAACTCTTAACTAATATCCGCCAAATGCTTGTGAATTTGTGTATTTAAACTGGTTCTTCATACTTGTTTTTATAGTTGTAATTTTTGGTAATCCGATACTATTTCTTATAGGATCTAAATAACAAATAAATTTGCAATGTTTTGACGTATTTTGGATGTAAAAATTTTTTGTCACAATATGAGAGAAGAAACTGATTGAATTTTGAATGAGTTTAAAAAAAAATAAATCTTTTAGCTGGGGAAAAATTGATTTCTGTAAAAATTTCATTTTTCTCTATAACCTATAACTGATATTTAATGAATCATATATATTCTTTTATTCTTTAAATTCTTTCAAACTAACGTTGGCAAGTAAATTTGGTGCTTGTTTGCGCTTGTCCCAGTGAATTCTCTGCTACACAAGTGTATGTACCAGAATCTTCGGCATAAACGTTCAGAATGTCCAGCGAAACGAAGCCGAAATCATAGAAAGTACGGAAACGATGCGCTAAATAAATTAATTATTTATCAGTTTTATGATATGTAAAAAAAATTTTAAAAATACATCTCAATTCTTAACCGATTGTTTGTTTTTTACCATGGGGAAGTTGCTGTCCATTTCTGAGCCAGTGGACTTTCAATTGGTTATCCCCGATTGGCTCCACTTTGCATTCCAAATGAAATGGTTCTCCTTCTTCCACCTCGCCGACATCGCCTGGAAGTTGCTCAATAAATTGTGGCGCTGTTGGTTCAAAGTCGGGAATTTCAGGCTTCACGAATTTTTGCAAATTTTCCAAATATTCAATTTTTCCTAGCGATTCTTCGTGTTGAGGTTCTAACAGAATTGCCTCTTTTCCAGCCACTGAAACTTCACAACTTCTCGAATCCTTAAAAAATCAAATATAATAATAAGCAAATCTCATTTTATCCAATACCTGTCCCTTCTCATTGGTGGCTTGAACCGTGTATGTGCCTGAATCCTCGGGAATAACACCCCGAATTGTGAGAGTAATGAAGCCAAAATCATTTTGAGAATGAATCCTCGATCCATAATAGAGTGGTTGTCCATTCAAAAGCCATTCCACGTGCATTGTAGGATCATTCACTGGCACCAATTTGATTTCGAAGCACAAATCCTCATCACCTTCCTGTTAGAAATTCAGAGAACAGAATTATTAAATTCTATTTTAATTTTATAAGAAAATCAAGAAATATAATTTTATTCGTTCTACCTGTAATTCTACATTTTGCAAATTGCCGAGAAATTTAGGCGGATTATCACATTCACGGTCGGGCACTTCCTGAAGTCCAAAATCGCGAGGCTGTTCCAAGAGTTGGATTCGCTCCAGGCCCTCTGGGTGGAGTGGATCTTCGAAGAGTGTTTGCTTTGGGTTCACAACAAGATCGATTGAACTTTGAGCCTAAAGATGAGTAATAAATGAAAATTTTACATCCTTCAATTATTTCTTTCCTGCTCAAATGAGTCAGGTCCTTAAAAAACTCATCCTGATATTTAAATTTGCTGTTAATAATAAATACTTATTAGCAAAAACATTTTTATTAATCACTTGTGTCACTCATAAAGCCCAGTTCAGCTTTTTACAAAGATTTACCTCGCCCAGTTCATTCCTGGCAATGCATGTGTATGTGCCACTATCTTCTGGATTAGCATAGAGCAAATCGAGTGCCACATAACCAAAATCGAACATTGGACGAAATCGATGAGAAGCGGCTAATGACTGACCGTTCAACAACCATTCCACGGACATTTTTACATCATTTGCAGGTTGTACACGGCATTCGAAATGAACCGGTTGTCCCATGTCTACTTCAACTTTGCCACCGAGTGGGCGAACAAAGCATGGCTGCTCCAAACTTTGTAATTCTTCAGGCCTCTCAACTGGGATTGGACCAATATGGACCTTTAGGAAACAAAATTAAAAGGAATGCAAATATATATTTTTAAATATCTTTTTTGGATTTAATATTTTTTTATTTATCAAGTTTAAAACACCATTTTTTCGTTTGCTCACTTTATAATCTTCAATACTCTCAATAGTTGGTAAAGCTTCGGCATGCAATGGGTCCAACTGGAGAGGATCAGTGAAAACTGTGGTCAATTGTGCATTTGCAGTTGCTTCGCCCAAAGAATTGCGAAGAAGACATGTATAAGTCCCTTGATCCTCGGGATAGGTGGGATGAATGCTAAGGGAGACAAAACCAAAATTGTTGACCTGAAGAAAATGACATTTTATACAAATGTAAGTATGATCCTTGTTAAAAATGCACCAGCTGAATTCGATTAGCATTTGGTAGTGGTTGCCCATCTTTTAGCCATATCACACGGAGTGTTGGATCATTGACTGGGCCAATTCGAGCATCGAAATAAGAGCGGCCCAACTCATCTTCACAATGGAAGTCTCGTGGAGTTTGCAAAAACTGTGGTGCGTGCATTTGTCCAGCAGCTTGACTACTCTATAAAATTATATGATTTATTTTTTAAATACATTTCAATCTAATTCTAATGGCACTATTATAGGACCTGCAGCTCACGCATATCTTCTACATCGAAAATAGCGTTTTCATTTTCTGCCAGATACACACTGCTGTCCATTCTTGGAACCACAACGACTGTGGCCGATGTTTCTGTCTGGCCAATATCATTTTCTGCCTGAAAAACATAATAGCCAGCATCCTTCTGTGTAACTTCATCAATTGACAAAAGCACAAAGCCATTTTCATACTGACACTTGACATTATCATCCGATTGAACCGGATTCCCATTGAGAAAGAAGCCGACCTATGTGGCAAATAAAAATGTAAATAAAAGAAAACATTCTTTTATTGGAATACCGAAAGAGTTTTGAAAAAGTTCATTCATAAATTTTAATCATTATATGTATGCAAATAAAAATGTAAATAAAAGAAAACATTCTTTACTGGAATACCGAAAGAGTTTTGAAAAAGTTCATTCATAAATTTTAATCATTATATGTATGCAAATAAAAATGTAAATAAAAGAAAACATTCTTTACTGGAATACCGAAAGAGTTTTGAAAAAGTTCATTCATAAATTTTAATCATTATATGTAATTTTGGAAATTTTAAACTTGATATAAAATTTTAAATATATTTTTGAAAAATCGGTTCGCGATTATTAAAAATATATATAAACTCACTTTCATTGATGGATCGTTGATTGGGATCAACTTGGTCTCTAAACGTAGTGGTTGGCCTTCAAACAGCTCCTGGGATCGCAATTCTTTGCGAAAACTGGGCCGATCTTTGCCGGCTGCCAATGTTCTAATTGGAACAACTTGGTCCTGTTGCTGAGGAAGTGCAACATGGCTAAGCACTTCGATTGTGGCTGTTTGACGATCCTAATAAAAGATTATAATTTAATTCTTCAAAATTCTTTTGCATATTTTTCTTTCTTTTAACTGAATTTATTTCTGCAAATAATTTTTCATACCTCTCCAAGCGTATTGACGAAATTTTGATCATCTGTTGGTGAGAATTTGCAATCAAGAAGAGCATGTTGCCCTTCTACGAGAGTCTGACTCTTCAATGGACTGGTAAATTTTGGTGGTTGGCTGGAAGGCATTTTTTGCTCATCTTCAAGATGTGGACGTTTTGCTGTGGTACTGAAAAATGAATAGCATCATTCTTTGTGAAAAAACTGATAATGAGAATTGACAATTGTTTAGTCCTGTCCACTCGCTTCAGTGTGACCTGTTCACGCTGTTCAGGTGCTGGTGAAGGTGATTGGAATTTTTGTCGTGTACTTCCGGCGCCTCCAGCACTACTTTTTAACAAATTTTGTGCTGCATTTTGGCCTCCACCCGACATATATTGTTGCTGATTTTGCTGATGGCCACTTCTTTTTTGTTGTTGCTGCTGTTGTAAACCGCCTCCAACAAATTGCAATGCAAATTGAGCCTGAATATAGTATATTATATATAATATATGTGTTACATCGAAAGAATTTGGAAAATTTGTTGGAGAAGTTAGAAAAATCATTAAACAAAAGTAAAATAACTCAAATAAAAATTATCTAAAATAATATATTTCCCAAATTTAATTATAAGAAAATGATAAATGCGTTCTAATAAAGATTATCCTGTTAATGTTAAATGGTTTTAATTGGTCAGGATTGTATACCTGGAAAGATCCTCCAGAATTGCTGGCCACGCACGCATAAACTCCCAAATCCTGTTCTTGGACACCAACTATAGTCAACTGTGATTGGCCATCTTTTCCGCCAGTAATTTGAAACTTTTTTGGTTCGCCCGCCAATTTTCTCTGTGGTTGACTCAAAAACATCCATGTCAATTCGGGCATTGGCTGTCCTGTGGCTTTAGCTGTGAATACCGCTTTTTCACCCGGCTTTACTGCCAAAGGCTTTGGCATTTCCAGAAATTGTGGTGGCTTAGTGTTTCCAGAAATCGGAACACCGTTCTGTTGGAATTGTTGTTGTTGCTGCTGTCGAGGGCCAGTAGGATGTGCTGTCCCATTTGACATTGGGCCATTTCTTTGGGTTCCAGGATTTGGAGGTGGTGCCATTCGTTGTCGTCTTTGTTGCTCTTGCATCAAATATTCCAACTGTTTAAAAAAGTATTGAAATTTATGATTATTTTTATCAAGTTAATTTTCTTTTCATTTAAAATGCTATTCCTTTTCTATATTTAAATAGGACTGACCTGTTCAACTGGCCTCAAATACGGATGGATTCTTGGTGCGCTCTTTTGTTCACCGAATGGGTCACGAAGCCACTGATCTATATCCCACTCGGCTTTGGATTGTTGTTGCCTTTCGATTGGTTCTGTTTGTCTCAAGATCTTATTAGGTTCGATTGCAATTTGATGCGCCGACTTTTCAACTGATAGAGGAAGCTGATAGGATTCACGAAGATTGGTTGAAGATGAAGCCTTTGATGGTTCTTCTGCTGTAAGCAGAAAATGTGGTGGTAATTGTTCCTGAAGGTCAAGTCGTGCGAGTTTTTCAGTCCAAGAAGGAGGAATAGATTGGACTGCTAGTTGTTCGGTTGAGACAATTGGTTGCACCTATTCAATAATATTTTACTGAGAAATTTGAATAGTATTTTATAAGAAATTCGAACCAATTTTTTAACCAATTTTAAATTTTTTAATGAGACTTTTTAATACAATTATTTTGCTCTATTACCGATTGTCTGCCGACACGCTCCTGCTGACGGTAATACTCCTTCGGTGGAGTTTTTAAGCGGAAATTCGGATCTCGTTGTAGGAGAATTTGTTGTTGTTCCAATGATTTTGCGATCTCTGGCAATTGTTGCTCCTATGAAATTTTATTGAAATTAAAAATGTTATTTTAAATTTTAATATTTATGATTTTAATGAAAAAAATGAAAAGTCATTTTAAATTCCTATCGGGCATTTGAATTGAAATTACACTAACTGAAATAAAAAAAAGATGAATCACCTTCTGTTTTTGTGTTCGCTCTCCTTGAAGTTGATAGAATTGTTGCGGAACTTGTTGTTGTTGAATTTGAATGTTAACAGGCTTTTGTGGTACTGTTGGCGGTTCTTTACTTCCTGGTCGTTCCGCAGGTTGAGATTGGAATCACCCCCTTAATACAACGAAGTTTTGGTGCCGGCCGTTTGGATGATTCTTCTCTAGGACGCTGGAAAAATAATATATTGTTATGATGATTAAAAATAAAACCTTTGCGTTTTTTGTTGTTGCAATTTTCGCTATGTTTCTCTGATTTGATGAAGACTGAATTGTTTTTTCATTTAAAGCCGAAGATGACTCGCCGTAAAGAGCTTTGTTGAAGAGATTTGAACCAAGTTGAGCCTTTAATTCTGCTAATTTAGCCAGAGGAAGAGTTGACATTTCTATAAAAATTTTGAATATTAAAAGAATATTTTTAAATTTTAACCCATAGCTCCAGTTTTTTTAAAAATGTAAATCAGTGCTAATAATTATTTTGTTTTTTGTATAAATATGCCGGTTTCAAATCGAATCTTATTCTAAATCTCATCCAACAACCCTATCTATGTCTAATTAATCCTAATATAACTAACTAAATCATCAATTATTGAAACAAACTTTTGCGAAGTGCATTCAATTCCTGGACCGACATGCCGCCATCTTCTTCGTCATCATCCTCCTCTTCCTCGTCTTCATCACTGTCATTGTTATCATTACCCTGCCTTCCCTCATCCTCATTGATTTCTTCCTCTTCATCATCATTTACTTCCTCTATATCTTCATCATCTTCACATTTATCTTCCGAATTTTTTGTATTATCTACAGGCCGTTTCACTTTACTTTCAATTGGAAGAAACATTATATTGTTTATTTTAATCTAAATGTTTATTACTATTTATTCATTTTTTCATTAGAGTAAAAGGTTTTTTGACCGATCTCTCGGCAAAAGAACCCAAATCTCTCGGCAAAAAAACAGCACCCTTTTTCATTATAATTTGATCTATTTATCAAGTAGCACATTTTTTATTTATATAATATATACATAAGATCGATTGTGAATTTTCGATTAAAAAATTATTCAGCAGCAGCATAGATAGATTAGAAGAGAAGAGATTAGTTGGTTATTCTTTGGATTGGTTTGGAATTGAATTGGAATAGAGAGATTGATGGAGTAAAAAATTTGTAAAAAATGGTAAGAATATATTTTCATTTTTTTTCAAATAAATGTGAATAGGTTGTAATATGTTCGGTTGAAGGTTGGTGAATCGTAAATGGTCAAATTTTTTATTGCTATTGCTAGATTCTAGATATTAAAAATTCTAATTTCCAAAATTAATTTTAAAATTATTTTAAAGATTTTTTAGTAAAATAGGTAAAATAGTTTATTTTCATTCAATCATTAAAGACTTCATTGCGTCCTCTTTATTTTTCTGCGCCCGAATCCACCAATTGAGAGTGAATTTCATTCTTCTTAGCAATTCTGCTTTAATACCATCATCTTGGACTTTAGCATAGTGGTTCATTAGGATCTTCCGAGGATAAGTGGAATTGAATGATTTGTAATTAAATTACAAACCATAAATGAAAAAAGCATTTCTGAAGGAAATTGTGTCAAAAACATCCATCGAACTAGGCCAGAATCATAAGGACATGGGACTCCAAATTGGCCACAATAATAGCCAAATTTTCGACTATAAAGATGAAGCCAATTGTCCAAATTCGAGGCCCGTATTTCAGAACGAGAGCAAAGAAGAACGAGGCGGCAAAAATCAACCAGACCACTGTCTATGTAGATGTAGATTAGATTTAAAATGAAGAAAAAATGAACTTTTTGAGCGAAATGATTTTGAAAATTTGGCAAAATAATCTATTAAACTCACTTGGATGTGCGAATTGCCAGTCTAAAATAGCATATAAACGGGGACTTTTGTTGCACATTCTCCCCTTCTCCAAGAATAAATTGTTACACCAAAAGTCGCCATGACATAGAACGGGAGGTACTCCTTTGAATTTGAATATAATTTGCAATTTTCCTTCAAAAATTTCTCACCAAATTCTTTGTGGACATCAAATCGCATTACATCATTTTCTTCAACTAATCTTTCTAAGAGGGCTCGATGCTGGCGGAAAAATTCGCCCTCCGGAATTGTTAATAACCCTTGAACTGCTGTTCGACGTGCCTGACCTTCCTTAAAATTTTACCAGAGGGATAAATCAAATTTAAGCTTATTGCTAATCTATTTTTACCTCATCGTCCATAGAAAAGCGAAAACGCATTTTTTCGAGTAATTCTGCTGAATTAGGAACACTCAATGATAGAGCATGAATGATAGCCAAAACGTCGATCATGTGCTCAACCTTTATATTATAAATGCCAATTATATCATCTCTTTCATTCTACTTGTTCTCTATCAAGTCCGAAAACGGTACTCGCCATTTTACCATTCTGATCCAAATCTTCCATTAAAATGAATGCTTGTTCCAATTGAACCGGAGAATTCGCCTTGCATGCGGCATATAATTTTGGCACATGAACTTTGCCGGTTTTTCGAATTCGTTCGGCAAAATTATCGTAAAAGAGGAGTTCAGCATTATGTCGTGCAGCTAATTTTTGGGCCCATCCGGTAAGAAATCGTTCACAGCTACTTATAGTTGATAAATTTGCCACTGAGGGGACCGGAAATTGTAATAAATTAAATTTTATTTTTTTAATAAATTTTAATTAATTTAAAATTGCTTGCCTTCATAATGACAGGAAATGGTGTCCGAATTCCATCGAAAAAGAATTGAATACGATAAATATGCGACAAATATCTTTAAAAATCCATGTTATTTTGTTGTTATCAAATATAAATTAAAAATTCGTTTTTTTGTTTACCCAATTCCGGAAATTTGTGTGACTTCAGCCCGCCTTGGACCTTGGGGCTTTATTCGCATTAATTCTTCCCATTCCCGGTCATTGCTTGAGGACATGCATTGAAGCACAAATCTGTGAGGATAGAAAAAACGGATCTATTTTGACAAATTTTAATTTCGTATAGCTCTAATTATTCCCCATAAACCCATGAAAAGAATTAATTTCTTTGAATTTTTAAATGTGTGCTTCGAAACTAGATTACTTTATTATAAATTTTGCCTAGAGAGATAAAAAAATTATCAATTTTTACATACGCAATTGTAAATCGGGTCACGCCAACCATTCCATCAATTAAAACTTCAATTTGACCAGACACAATTTCGCCATTTCCATTCAGCATTCCGTCCACCGATGAATTCCCATTGTGCATGGTTTTTTGCACCATATTCTTCGTGGCACCGATCAGTCGGCCATTTTGACGCAATGCACGTGAAGTATTCGCACCCATTGTCATTTGCTGATCGGAATCGGAAGAAGGCGACAATTGGTTATCTTCAATTTCACCCGGGATAATTGAATCTTCAGAAGCAGTAACAGCACTTTTTGATGTATCACCTTTTATTTGTTCTGAATTTAGATAGCATTTAGCTGGATTTGCTTTTTATTTTTGGATTTATGGAAAATTTTACCGTTAAATAAAATAGTGGCAAATTATGTTCGAGTGAATTCGATAAAATTGACTTCGGTTTTGGGTTTCCTTTTTTCCAATTTTATTCTATCATTTGAAAGAAAATTTTACCCTTTAATCTAAAATCTCTGTCCATCTTTTCCCTATCAATTTCCGGAAGAAACATACCCATTTTCTCCTTCTATAATGCTCGAGAGAATTGTTTCTTCACGATCAAAACTAGTCCAAATCCAAATCAAGGAATCCGTTGGCGAACACAGTTGTTGTAAGCTTTTGAGTATCAATATCAAATTCCTTACTGAAAAGGCACAATTGACAGATGCCTAATTCCTCTTTGACGTGGCAATCCAAAATTATAATGGAACGGATGTCTGGAGAAATTTTGTTTTTGGTTGACCGGATCAATGATCCTATTTGATTTTAGCCTGCTTTTTGTCCTGCTGATGATTAGAAGTTCGATAATATTTGTGTAGTATTTAATAAGAGCTTGAATTTGAATTTGATTCAATCTTGGCTGAAGGGTACCGTTTAAAATATGGATGTATTTATTTCTTAATAGATGGGAATTGGGAACTAGAAATAATAATTTTATGTTATGGTGAGAGAGGGCTTCCTTAGTTTTGGGTTTTATGCAAAACCGATAACAGATTCATCCTCTGCTCGTCGAGGCCGCGTTGATTGATGAATTCAAATTAAATTCGAAAAACTAATTTTATAGACTATCTTTTTCCATTTGAAGTTATTATTTTGATTTTGAATTTTTAATTGTTTTATTTTGACATAGCTAAAATAGCTGAGCTGTTGTTGGAATCAGAAAATGAAAATACAAATTGGAGCTGTTGCATAAAAAATTAGAAGTATTGAGGACGTAAATGAGCTATATTACTTCCGCAATCCGCATTCCGCCAGGACATTATTCTGCTTCGACTAAAGCCTTTAGCAAATATCAAATAACTTAATAATTTGATAAAATTTTTTAATATTCGACACCTCTGACCCTGACAGTTGTTATTAATATAAATAATTAAAAGACTTATTTTGCATTAATTTTGTTCTTAAAAATCTTTCAATATATATCTTGGAAAATTTTTACAATAATTTTAATTCAATTTTTTTGCTGCAGCAAAATCCTCCCATCCTATATATAATTTTAGAAGTGTACCTGGCTGGCTGGCTGAACATTCTAGAAGCTTGCTTTTAGAAAAATCGATAAAGGCAAGAGGGGGAAAAGGTTCACTGCAGTAAACATCTCTTTCGAAACTGGACAAAAATAAGCGCCACACTGACATAACAAAAGGGGAAAGAGAAAGAGAAAAATAGAAAATAGAATGTAGAGCATCGGCGAAAATTGTGAAGGGAGATAATTTCAAACATTTCTACATAGACTAAATGATAGAAAGGATGGAAAGAAAGAATGGAAAGAAAGGGTCGAAAGAAAGGATGGAAAGAAAGGGTCGAAAGAAAGGATGGAAAGAAAGGATCGAAAGAAAGGATGGAAAGTTGGGAAGAAAGGATGGAAAAGAGGAGAGGAAGAAAAGGCAAAAAGAAGTATGAAGAATGAGATAAAAAAATCTATAGGGAATTTATATGAGTAAAAGAAAGAAGATAAGTAAGAGGACTAGCCCTGGAGCCCGCCGAAGGCGGGCGACGGGGCTAGTTAATATTACTTTTTAAATCATAAATTGCTAAAAATAAAAATTGACTATATTTAAGATTGAAGAAAATAGTAATTCATCAATCCTATTTCAATAGCAATAGAAAGCCTATATTTTAACAGGGAAGGATTTTCGTAAATTTCGGTTCATTCGAAATCCAATTTTGAATATTTTGATTTGATCAAAGAACACATTTTCTTCACCATTTTTTAAAATAGGGGGAAATTTTCCGGTTAATTTAATTTTAACTATACACAGTGAAAGGAGTGAATCAAATGAAATGGAATTTTTCTATCACAATAAAAATAACCCGAAAATAATTAATTTGAAAAGAAAAATAAAATATGGTCAGCAAATCTTTTGGCTTAAAATATAAAAAACACTTCCTTCGTATTAAGAAATTTTCCTTTTAAATATATGTTTGCATAATAATTATAAAATTTCGGAGATGCTTCCAGCAGAAGTATTTCAGATTCCCGACCATAGATTTAAAATGGTGGGTAATTTATCTAATATTTGTAATGGATTAAGAAGCCGTTGGACAAATATTATTTAAAATTGAGTTTTTTTGCAATGTAGAAATAGTAAATAGATTAAAATATTTATTCCAACATTTCTGTATATTAAATCAAATAAAAAAGTGGGAAATTTCTATTTCAAAATAATAATATGATGAAGATGGAAAATTGGGCAAGATAAATTTAATATTTTTTGAACAAATTTTAAACCAAGAATGGAAGAGAGAGAAAAAATCAAGATAAAATTCAAAAATTAACATAATATTATTAAAAATTGAAATTCCATAGCATAAATACTATCTTTTCATAGCTATGAGAATGATGAAAAAATATAAAAATTAATCTTTCTAATTATATTGTATTATTTAATAATAAGAAAAGAAGTTCCAAATATGTCCTCCCTCTTGGATTTTGGTCCTCATGCGGTCATTTTGGCTCAATGTATTGACAAATGGTAGGAAAAGTGCAGCCAGAATTTTGAATGATTGTGCGAGCAGCAAAAATGCCAGCGTCAACACATTTGGCGAGGGGTCGGCCCAGTGCCATTGCTGCCAGAAACCCTGAAATTCAAAGAAAAGATTTGGTGAGAAATGCTTTAAAAATCTAACCGCCACAAAAAGCATCGCCCGCCCCATTGGTATCCTCGATTTGATGCCGCTCAATTGGTTCTACCGGGAATTGATGGATTTCACCATTTTGTGCCACCAATATTGGCTCAGAACCGCAAGTAATCACAACAGTGCGTTTTCGATCGGCATTGACCTAAAAATTAGATTGTTGGTTTGGTCTTTTTCTTATTCTACCTTATCAATTTCGGCCATTTTCAAAGCAATTTTTGCCAAATCTTTCGTCTCTTCAAATTTATTAGATTGCGCATAAGCCCTTGCTTCTTGCTCATTTCCAAATAGTAAATCCACCTAATAAGTGAAAAATGATAATTTAATAATTAAAAAATGTATATTTACAAATGGAAGAATGGCGTTGAGTCGATCGAGAAAATGAACACAAATATATTCGGCGCTGAGGTTCATGCAAAAAGGTTTATTGGATTTTGCAGCGTGACTCGCAATTTGCTGGATGCCATCGGGACACACGGTGAGAAAATATCCCTTAATTAAAAATTTAAAGAGCAAATTATATTTGAATTATACTTCAATATAGTAATTTTGTGCCCGTTCTATCACTTGTTGATTTTCAGGTTTATTCAAATGTGAAGTTGTAAATTGTTCGGCAGCACCCAAATAGGCGACTAGGCATCTAAAAATGAAGAATAAAAAATACTTTTATTCAGTAAATTGATTATTTTTTTAATTTAAAACAATTTGATTCAAAATGATTGATTAAAGCTAACATCAAGTTCCTTATTTAAATTTAAACATAGACATTTCTGGTTACCTCTCCGTTCCATGGATCAGAACACCACAAGTCCCAGTTTTTGCACCATCAATAAGCTGATAATTAACGTCGAGGCCAGCTTCGGTTGCCAATTTTTGAAGAAGTTCTGCATTCTGATCAGTACCAACAGCACCGAAATAAGCAGCGGATCCCTTTTCTTTCTAAATTTATGAAATTTGAGAAATATTTATCAAATTATATTTTAAAAATTAATTTCTCAATCAGAAATTTTGAAAAAAAAATTACGCATATTCTTGAACAAAATAACATTAATAAGTTCCAAAATTTTCAACTTGTTAGAAAAATAGTTTTTTAAGCTTGTAAGTTGAAATATTATTTTTGATATATTAATGTTAATAATTTAACATTTAATAAATGTTAAAATAACTGATTCTCCTAACGCGCCAACCATCCATTGAAAAACTCGCATTGTGTTTTGCGCTGAACCACCTGGCACATGTTCAATTAAATGTGCCATTTGTTCAAGATCGTCAAAACTAAATAAATAAATAAATTTATTTATTTTTTAGAAGGTAATATAACAATGGTAACAGGCATTTTTCATTGTCGGGCAAAATCAAATAGGCGCCATCGATTTTCAGTTGATATTTTTCATGCAATTCCGTATTGCCAGTTTGGATTTGTTTGTCTGAATCATTAGTTGTGTTAAAATTATTTAATAAAATTAAACCTACCTAATAACGGATTTCCAACGGCGAGGATTAATGTTTTCTCTCGTTGAATGGCTTCTATTGATGACATTATAAAGGTGAAAAATAAATAATTAAATATGTGAAAACTCTAAAAAACGAGATTGTTAAATAAATATTCCAATTCAATTTTTTATGAGTAAAAGGTTTTCTGCCGAGAGATTTGGGTTCTTTTGCCGAGAGATTGGGTTCTTTTGCCGACAGATCGGTTTTTTGATTATAACTTGTTAGTGCTTGATCCCAGAACCCCAAACCTTATACTCATTTTATAGAGCTCATCGAGGCGCGTCTATTGATGTATAGTTTTCCGGGATTTGGTTCAAAAATAAATGAGTTATAAACCAAAAACGAAAATATGGTTCAAGCGGTTTAATACTTTGAATTTTGGACAAATCTCGACAAATTATACATCAATCGACGCGTCTCGATGAGCTCTATAAAATAGCTAAATGGTTCGGGGTCTGGGATCAAGCACTAACAAGTTATAATCAAAAAACCGATCTCTCGGCAAAAGAATCCAATCTCTCGGCAAAAGAACCCAAATCTCTCGGCAGAAAAATCCCCACCCATTTTTTATTATTTCTGAATTATGAAAAGCAAAGATAAGGCAAAAAATTACCCAATAAAAATTTATTATGAATGATTTATAAATTGGGACTGTTAGTTAAACACATCAATTCGATGTGGATTGGAAATTATTGGTGGAAAGTGCTGCTGGTGCTGCTGAAGCGACAACTAACCCTCATGTTCATATTCTTTCCTCTATATATTTTTATTCTCACTCATGTCAATTCCCGTTTTTAATCTCTCCAACTATCAAACAAAATTGTTTTCGATAAAAATCTTTAATTTGGGAATTCTAAACGTTTTAGTTTTTCGATTAAAATAATTTGTTGGTGAAACAATACTACAATAGAAAATGATGATAAAATTGTGGGAATTTTTAAGAAAAATTTGTAGAGAGGTATTAATAATTCCATTTCCATTATTACAAATGTAGGCATTTTATATGCATTTTATTCATAATTGTATGATTTGTTACAAGGTCAAAAAAACGGTGGATTTATAAATAAAGGCACAGTATAAAATGAGGAGGCATATGGAAAAGATAAACCATGTATTGAATGGAATAGAGGAAAAATTGAAGACTGAAACAAATTTTCTGAAATTTTCATTTTAGATTTAATTCCACTCTTTTGGGACAGAGGCTACCATGCTTGAAGGGCGATTTTTAATATACAAAGGATGAGAAATATACTTAGACTGGGACAATTAATTTTAAAATGAAAAGCTGGGAAAAAAACAATCATCTTAATAGTCTCATCTCATAAGATGTTCCCATCATTCGGCGGCACAAAACAGTGAAATTTTTTCATTCAGTGACATGTTTCCATTTCCATCAGGCGAATTGTCCTTGATAATCTGGAATTTGAATGAAACGCATTTTTTGGAAGAAACCCAATTCATACCTCAAAAACTTTGTACTCCTGAGGATCAATCAGAGTGATGAAGTCATGATTAATGCCAATAAGTATTTCTCGGCGACCAGTCAACATTTTGCTATTTCCATTGCTCCCATTTTGCTTCGTTTGATGGTGGCCATTTGTGTTCAAACCATATCGATGATGGTGGATTAAGCGACATACACGGACAAAGAAATTAGCTAAAATTTGGGAAATATTACTCAAATCGATATTAAATCTTATTATATTATGATTTATGAAGTCTCAAATATTATGTGAAACCATTTTAGGGTGCCTACTTTCTATTATTTTTTTTTATCATCTAATGTAATTATTTTCTATTCTAAATTTTATTATTTATTTTTACCAGGGGATCCAATCGCGCGAATCAATTTTGTTTGGGATGGGGATGACACCCTTCGCTTTTGTTTCTGTTGACCACTCCTTTGTCGATGTTGCTGTGAATTCAAATTGATTTTTTCTTCGGGAAATTTGTTAACGGAGGCATTTCCAACAATTTCTGCCAATTTGCTTTTTTCAATTGTTGCAGGGAAGAATGCGGCCCTAAAATAAATAATCAAATATTCAGTTCAATCACTCACCCATAAAATGGGGTCTGCCGAAGAATAGCTAAAAATGCTTTGCGTCGTTCTGTGTTGTTGTAGTAATGATCGGTGGCCGTTCGATATTCATCCACGACGCGATATTCGAGTCCTTTCTTACACTCCATCATTCGCAAACCGAAAAGATGGAAACTTCGAATAACCTTGCAATGGGGTAAGGGCGCAATTTCTTGTAGACTTTCACTGTAAATTGATTGCTCATTAAATAACGAATCTTTAACAAACTTGATTAGATCGAGTGCTTCCTCCAGTTGCCCATTGTACGGTCCGAATTCGATGGCCAGTTGAAGCCCTGACAGCTCAATACTTGGAAATTCAATTGTCAGCACTCAATATATATGATAAATATTACCATGTATCAATATTCACTGGATATCGACCGTTCAAAAATTCATCACGTGCATGAAAATAAAGCACATCTACCAGTCGTTCATATTGATTCACAAACTGAAAATCCATTAAAAATTGGCTTAATGAAATTGTTTAATTTTGCATTAATGAATTATTTTAGTTTAATAATTTTATGATTATTTAATCATACCAAAATTTCACGATTCAGAGTGAGTAACACATTTCGCCTCAAAACCAATAAAGGTTCGTCCAATATAATGTCGTCTTCATCGGCGGTGGTAAAACGGCGAAGAAATGCCGGCCATTTCTGACATATCGCATAAGGAATATGATGTGATTTCAATTGTAGTTCTGCAAATAAAGAATGATTATTTTTAGGTATGTTAAAATCAATTATTAATGAAATATATATCTGAATATTTTTAACTATCTTTATTTCACAAATCCAAAGAAATTAAAAGAAACCTAATAAAGGTGAAACCAGCCAGATTGCTAGAGCCTCTTCTGCTATATCTAAATCGTCAATTCCCATATGCTCGGCCATTAATTGAAGCAAATCTCGTGCTGATGCTTCTAGTCCATTCTCAACACAAAATTGTATCGCAGTGCCATTTGCATAAAAAATTCGAATGTCAATTAATGCAGCCGAATGAATTGTCGATGTCGGAATGTTGTAATCTTCATATTTTGTTTCATTATGATCAATAACAATGCAAAATGATTCGGAATGTGTCGTTCTATTAAGATCATGCTCTTTTGTGTATTCAGCACTATGTCTTTAAATTGTGGTGAGAATTATTTTTAATTATATTTTAGAAATTTATTCATACTTTAGTGTATGTCCAATTGGTGAAATTATAGAAGCCGGTGAAATATCTGAGCCATTTCCACCTTCGATATCGGAGTTTTTGTTATTCTCTCCAATGCTGACATTCTCATCATTGCTACTGCCAAATGATGAATTATTTTGGTGAACATTATCATCATTGTTTTTAGCAGGTGAAAAATCTCCCAAACTTCGTCCTCGCCGATGACCCTTTCCTGCAGTTTTTCTTGTATCACCGCTGGCAATACTGCTGGTCGAGGATAATGCAATCTTAAATGAATGTGAAATTTTTAACTCATTTTCGTTAGAATTAATTTGAGAATTTTTTAATTTTTCTCACTCACATCATTTAATTGAATAGACGGCAGGTTGATGCCACGTGACAAGCTTAATTTTTTTGCTTCTTTCCTCAGCATTGAATAGCTCAATAGAGATGGAGGTTGGGTAGGAGGTGGCGATATTTCTTGTTCATGTTGACTTGGACTTTCTTAAGAAAAAAGATAATTTTTCAGTAAATGAATGGCAAAAGAAATGTTTTTATAACTTTATGAGGTACTTTATCCTTTTTGCTACACTCAACCCCCCTCGCTTTAATTTTTTATTATTTTCTTGGATCACTTTCTGTGCTTAACACGAATCTGAAAGATTACGTTTGATCACAGAGTCACTAAGGGCTTAAAATGATCTTATTAATAACTTTTAATAGAAATTTTAGGGGGAGGGCGGAGGGGGTAGCAAAAAGGATAAGTACACTCTATAAAAATGGAAAGGAAGATAATTATGAAGGTTTCACATCTTCTTTTTATTTCAAAAAGCCCCAGTTGATCAGATTAAGAAAACTCTAATCGGATAATGTATTTTTTGTTTGATTTTTTTATTTAATTTTCCCAACATTTTAAATTAACTATTAGTAAACCTCTATTAGAATGTTGAGTCAAGTCAATGCTAGAAGGCCTCTCTCTCTTGAAAAACTCTGCGCGGGTCCCGGCAAATGCCAATGAAATTTTTTCAGAGCATCCCTTATCTCGCGGAACAAATATGGCATCATTTCCTTGCTTTGAGGTCACCATTGCATTTATTTCTTTTTGATCGGTTGGTAGATTCTCCTCATTTTTGTTGTCATTTTTTAATAATTTCGACATTTTTAAAAACAAACAATCCTCTCTCCTCTAATCGTGATTCGTGACTGTTAATTGTGGTTTAATGCAACATCTTTTTTAATTAAAAATTAAATGTAGGTATCAAGTATCAACACTTATTATTCTCCCTATTCCTAGTTAAATTTAAAAATAAGAAAAAAAATGATAAATTGGTAGATATCAACCTCCTTCTTAATATATATGTGGTCGCGAAAACTGAAAATGCCAAATCAAATCGGCTCGGCGTCGGCAGTAAGGCCTTGTCCATACTTAAAAACTTTCATGAAAGTTTCTCCTTAAAAACTTTCTGAAAGTTTTTTTAAGGAGAAAACTTTCATGAAAGTTCATGAAAGTTTTTAAGTATGGACAAGGCCTAAAATCCCATTTTTCAGTGAAGGGAAGGGCACGCACGAGGCACGATAGAGAGAGCTAGGGGTACGGCGTGGGGGCTAGCACCAAGCACCGTTTTTGCTTTATTTTTTATCATTATCATATGTATGTAGAGCCATGACCCATCCCATACCAAATACTATCTATAAGCCAGTCAATAATAAATTTATAGACCCTAGTCTCTGGTTCAAGCCAAGTAAACAAGACCTTTTCTAAATATACCTAATATTAATATAGGCAGTATTTATGGTTATGGTTACCTATTTTTTAGACGTTCAAAATTATTTTGCCGAGTGATTTAAACGGTTTTGCCGAGAAATTAGTTTTTTTTTTTTTTGAATATAATTTTTGTGTTTGATTTTGATCCTAGAACCTAGAGCCTAGACCCATAAATCTTATAACCATTTTATATAGCTTATACGCGTTGATTGATGTATAGTGTTGGGGTTTAAATTTAAACCAAAACCAAAAAGATATATAAACCAAAATATGGTTTAGACGGTTTAATAATACCTTTAATTTTGGCCAAACCAGGACAATACATCAATCGACGCGTCTCGATAAGCTCTATAAAATGGGTATAATAAGGTTTATGGGTCTAGGATCAAGCACAAAGAGTTATATTCAAAAAACTGATCTCTCAGCAATAATATTAATTTATTAGGTTAAGTTTGCTTCATATTTTTAATATATTTTATGTTCAGAAAAATTATATTAACAAATGTTCGATTCTACATCAGCAACAGCATGGCTTTGGAATGAACACTTTTGGTTGCCGGAAAACATCACATGGGCTGATTTGGAGTCCCGAGATGGTATTCAATACCCCCAATTCCGTGAACTTGGCTACACCCTTCTTGTTGGCCTAATCATAACCATTGTTCGTATCCTAGTTGAAGCGTTAATTTTCGTCCCTATTGGCTACCTATATGGATTTATGGACCAAAAAAAGGTTTGACCTTTATAATGAAAATTGCCTTTTAACTTTTACATTCTCATAAAATAAAATACGTTTCTTTTTATAAAATTTTTGTTATTCAGGGTTGTCTTCTAAATCGCATATGGTCACATTTGTTTTTCGGCTTCGCTGGACGAACCAAATTTAAACGGGTTGCTGAGACGGCATGGTATATATTATATTTAAATCAATTTTTGTATTTTTCTAAATAGGCGATTCACTTATTATACGTGCATATGGATTGTTGGCTTAAGTGTCCTCTACAAAGAACCTCAATTTAGTGCCGTGATCGACTGTTTCCGTGGATGGCCTAATCATCATATGCCGAAGTGAATTTTTGCAAGCATTTTTAAAGAAATCCTTAATCAAAATAAATCATAATATATAATCATCAATCAACATTTTATTTTTTTTAGTGGTGTATGGTGGTACTATATTGTTCAAGCAGGATTTTACTGGGCTTTGTTATTCAGGTTTGCATATGAAATAAATATAATAATAACTATACTTAAATCCTTAAAATATGTGGTACTTGTTAAGTTTACATCCCTTTACCCTTTTTGAAAAGTGCTTGGTCCCACCTATGGGTCATCAGGTTTAGGGTTGGGGTCATTCAGGGATATGTTAGGGATTGGATTAGGATGATGTAAAAATCATCTCAAATGTATCCTAAACCCTAACACCAAAGGGGGGACCCTTACCCTTCACTTTTTCCAAGGTGACCCCGAAAGGGGGATGTAAACTTAACAATATGTTTTAATTTTTTAAGTATTTTCACATTCGATGTACGCCGATCGGATCACTGGGAGATGGCCACCCACCATATGGCTACAATTATGCTACTTTCCATGAGCTTCACCGTCAATTTTGTTCGAGTTGGTACATTGGTTCTATTCATACATGACAGTGCTGACATTTTCCTGTGAGTTTTACCAACTTTTATATTGCAATAATAACAAAAATATGTGACAATTATAGAGATCTTGACAAATTATTGCGCTATGCTGGCTGGGATCGAGCTGTGACAATCGATTTTTGTGTTTTTCTTTTTGTATGGGTTGCAACACGACTCGTCTACTTTCCATTCAAAATTGTGCGTTGTATGCTTTTCGATGCACCGCCTCTCATTCAACAATCTTATCGGTTTGTATATAGGATAACTATCTATCTATCTATTATGGATATAAATAATTTTTAATTAAAAAAATTAAAAATTCTTTTCAATTATATAGGTAGGCGTAGGATGTTGGCCATTGGCCAGATAATTAGCATTTTCTTTTCATAAATGACGTCACGTCAAATCAATATAATTTTACATATTTACATTATTACACATATATTTAAAAAAACTTAAATTTAAATCAAATCAATTTTAAATTAATTCTTCCAGATGGGACTATCTTTTCCAACGGCCAATTATTCCGCGTATTTTCATGGCAATGCTCTGTTTCCTACTCCTACTTCATCTATTCTGGACTTATTTGCTGATAAAAATTGCGGTCAAATCAGTGAAGAGTGGCGTCGATGACATTCGTGAAGAAGAAAGTGGTGATGAAGGTGATGAAGATGTGAAAAGCGCTTCCAATGGAGCAGCAATTGCTGAGAAGAAGAAAATATAACAAAAAGTGCCTATTGATTTTCTCTACACGGATAAATTACTCGACAGTTATTTTTTTTACCATCTCACTTTGAAAAAGATTTGCAATTCTAAATCATTTCAATTCTTATTCCACAATACCGAATCCATAGACATATTGAGAGATTTTTTCACAAATTAAACATTTATCAAATAAAATTGTTTTAGTTGATTATTTTTTAAAAGCATTCCCAATGTGACAAATATTTATATATCCATTATTCTTGCCTTTATTTTAAAATTGTTGACGATTTTGTTAAAAAGTTATTGAAAAAAATTTTATAAAAACAAAAAGAAAATGTTATTTCATTTACATATTTTTAAATTTATATCGGTCATTCATCCATCATAATAAAAAAATTTATGTGATACTTTTTCAGGAAGGGAAATTTTTACCGAGGGTAATTTTAATTTGCACATAAAATCGACAAAATGGAAAATGCTTCAAAGCAATTAAATCAACAGCAAGGAGGTGCAGGGTTGCGAAGTCATCAACAACAGGTTAAATCGATATTAATTTTTCCAGTTTGAATTACCTATATTCATTAACAAGGGAAGTACCTCACCTTAAGGTGGCCCTTTTTAATGAGACTTTGCATATGTTTAGGGCATAGGATGCCTACACCTAAATCACAATTTTTATCTGCGGAATGGACACGCCTCGGATTTTATGGCCATAAAACCTATTTTTCAGCCATTTTGGCCATAGCTCATATCTCGGTATAGGGATGTCCTAAAATTATGAACTAAACGTCATATTATAGAGAATTTTATTGGCTATAATATTGGTAAATGTTTCCTAGGCCTAAAAATTTTTTGAAATTTTTTATCGATTTTTTTCAAAAAATCCCGAATTTGGCCAATTTTCAATGGTCCATAACTCGGTTAGATGGAATCGTTGGACTTTGGCTCAGTTATCTTTTTTGATCACCATATCATAAAGTATCTCTATGCAAATTTTCAGATTTTTCTGACTACCTGAAAATTTTTGCGAATTCGCAATGCTAGGCCTGTAATGGGCAAAATACCTAGAATTTTCAGGTTAAGGGAAAAACCTAAAAATTTGCACAAAAATACTTTATGATAGTGTGATCAAAAAACATAATTGGGCCATGTTCCAATATAGCCATATACCCGAGTTATGGCCCATTGAAAATTGGCCAAATTCGGGATTTTTCGAAAAAAATCGATAAAAAATTTCAAAAAATTTTTAAGCCTAGAAAACATTTACCAATATTATAGCCAATAAAATTCTCTATAATATGACGTTTAGTTCATAATTTTAGGACATCCCTATACCGAGATATGAGCTATGGCCAAAATGGCTGAAAAATAGGTTTTATGGCCATAAAATCCGAGATAAGCTCATTGGGCAGATAATTATATTGCGGTTTACATAATTTTAATTATTTTATTTAATTTTTAATAATAAAACTCTAAATTTGTATTAAAAATGAGTTTAAGAAATTAAAAAAATTACTCGCCGATGAGAGGAATTGAACACATGACCATAAAAGTATTCTACATACTTACCCCATACACCATCCAGGCATCTGCCTCTCTCTATTTCCAATCCAATAAATCGTCAAATTAAAAATTTTTATTGGCCATAAAACAGTAGGCGAGCTCATTCCGCAGATAAAAATAGCGGATTATGTGTAGGCATCCTATGGCCAAAAGACATGCCAAGTTTCATCAAAAAGGGCCACCTTAAGGTGAGGTACTTCCCTTGTAAGGTACGTAGCAATCAACAGAATGCCGCATTGGTAACTGCTACAGCTGCTAATGCTAATCCACAAATGGGTGCTGTGAACATTCAAAATGAGGTTATTTCATCAAAAATGCTGAAAAATCATGGGGGGGGGGGGGAGCAGGGCCAGGGTGGTGCTAATTGATGCTGGATCAAGCACCCTTGTGAAATTAAAAAATGGGTAAAAAAAGTATGGACCTTTTTATGTGCGGCTATAGGCTCAAATTTGTTGTCCAAAATATTGATAAATGAGGACTTTGCAAAAAAACACAATTTACATTCGAGCACCCCTGAATTTTCTGATTGTGCCATTGGGGGGGGGGGGGGGGGGGGTGGGGGTCTGCATTTATGGGTTAAATTTTAGCTATAAAATATTACTCGTTAGAATCCAGCAAATTTTTGATTATTTACAGTTGATTATCATAAAACAAGAAGCAATGATGGTTCGAAATGCCGTTCTTTTGTTGGAGAATGAGAAGGTTAGAGTTTTTTAAAAAAATTTAAACATTAACATTTCATCACCAGGAAAGTCTTCGCAAAGCAATTCGGAAACTTAAGGTATATTTTTAAAATAAAGATTTAAAATATAAAATCTTTTAAGCTCGAGAATGGAAGAATGAAACAAAAAATCAAAACACTGAATGAAAAAGTGGCCAAATTGTCCAATGAGGAGGCTGAAGATATGGATTCGGATAAAGCACCGGAAGCAGAAAAGGATTATGATGAATTGAACCGTGACTTCTATTTGATCGGAGGGATACATGGTTGTAATTTAATGTAATATATAATATTTTTCTATTATAGACCCGTTGGCCTTACGCTATGAGGTAATCATTCGTGACAACTCAGGCATAGAACATAAAAGTTCCGAACGCTTCTATTGGTATAAAATGGCTGTACATTTCGGCGATGAACAGGCTAAACAGAATGTTCTGACGGCATCAAATGTTCAGGCGGCAGAAGAAGCCATCAAAGCAATTCAAAATTTCGATGATCAAGAGTGGTCAAAAGTAAGTAATAAAATCATTTGCATTAGAAAGAAGTCGTTGAAAACAATTTTTTCACATATAACTAATATGGAATACTAATTTTGCATATTTTTCCAAAAAAATTATCATTTTTAGAGACATCGATTAAATTAAACAAAATCCATTTAGATGATAGATGTTTAAAAACATTAAAAAGATAGAAAGTGAATCATTAAATGAGATTTTTGAATTTAAGTAATATGGAATACATTTTTTCAGGTGAAATTATCAATTTGGGAAGAGGGGCAACGCTTGAAACTGGATCAGGTTCGATGGATTGCAAACTTGGTAAGATACTTTGACTCCTAACTTGTTTATATTGCGATATTATTCAATAAAAATGGTAGCTTGTGCTTACCAAAACAACTTATTTGGCTGTAGCATCGGAGGACAAGGTAAATATATACATTATTTATAACAATATAAATATATATATGAATTTATTAGTTCTTTGGCACGGGATGGCGTAAAAACCGCGAAGAGTCTAACAAACCTATATTCTGGGATGGAGCGAATGAAGGAGGTCGTTTACTTATGAAATTGCGTCACGAAATGAAGAAATCACATAAATGGAATGGACCGCAGGAGGAGGAAGTTCGTTCTGAATATTTCTAAAGTTAACTCTATAAGGATAAAATTATATTTTAAATATAAATTTTTTTAAGATCCTAGTTGGAATAATTAATTTAACATTGTCTATACTAATGATAATATATTTAATTTTAAAACAATAGGAATCGAACGCAAAAATGCGAGAATTGATGCGCTTTGTTTGGCGCCGTATTGATCCAGGAAAGCGGATGATGGTTGGAGGTGCTGGACGAGGAGGAATGGCGATGGGACGCGGAGGACGATTTAATGGAAACCGTGCCAATAGTGGCGGACGTTCACAACGCAATTAATTGACAAAAAACGAAAGAAATAAATTTGCATACGGAAGTTATTTGACTCTATTTAAAACATAAATTGACACAAAAATAAGCACGATTTATTTGTTAAAAAGAAACTTTGCAATTTAAAGGGATTTGAAAAATTTCATTTATTGTAATTCCATAATATTTGATAATGAATAATGATTGCTAAATGACTTTCCATATATATAAATAATATCAAATTTTTTTATTTACAAATTCAATCTTATGTAGTATTAAAGGACAAAAAGAAGATCTTGAATCGAAATCTGTTGCTGGTATCCATTCCATATCCATAGAGTCCAATACCACGTACCACCTCACCTTTGATTTTATAATTTTGAAAAGAATACCCTGACGGCATTTTTGGCAATTTATTTACAAGGTTTGTTTTTTTTTGCGTGTGCGTGTGCTTTATATTAGTGACGTGAATTTAAAGTTTATTCATTTAAAAAATATTTTGTAAAAAGAATTACTTTAATGGCAATAAAAATAGCAAAAATGTTTTAATGGGCTATTTTTTTATCTGGTAACTCTGCTCTGCATTCAACTCAACCTCGATTCATTTTAATATTAAATAAATACCACAATCAACCCAAAAAATAAAATTGGCAGTAAACAGAAAATAATAAATTATTTAGTAAAAAATCACATGTTTTAACAGGCATATAGGTAGTTGTCATTCTAATTATCAAATCACTAGTTTTTTATCAATCAATCATGAGAGCTTGGAAACTGCTCACCTCACATCCATCCCATGAGCCATCATATGCCCTTCATTCATTATTGGGTATTGGCATAAACTGAATTTACTTTAATCTATTAAGATTACTTATACTTGTAGAAAGAATTGTGAGATTTCATTTTTAGATTTTTTCTAAATAAATATACGTTGATATATGCCGAAAACAACACTCCGATAAATATAATAATTCCATCTGAATTTAATATTCAACGATTTTCAAAACATTTGAAATTCACGACAATTATAAATTCAGGTTTTTAGATCAATTGCCAATTAACAATAAAAATAATTGGCTGGATGACGGATTCATCCTACGCAAATCGACGGGCATTGGCCACATTTATATTCATGCTCTTCATTTCTACAATGCAGCAGAAACATCAAATACAAAGAATAAACAGCGAAATGATTGAGCATAAAAGCCTTGAAGAATTGGCTGCAAATGAGAGCAAAGGTTTTTTATTAGCAAAAAAACATTCTGGGACGGGATATCTGTTTTGTTCATAATATTTTTTCATTTAATATGATTATAAATACAACTTTTAAGAAAAATGCACAAATGAGCAGCAAGATTTTTCTAATGCTATGTTTTTTGGAGGCATATTGGCAGAATACATTAATAAATCAAATCGCGCAAATACAACAAAGCTAAATTCGAAACAATCAATTGTGAAGCAAAGTAAAAATTCATGCTCAAGAGTCGACGAAATGCACGGAACTACAATGTAACTTTTTCCTTTATATAACTTATATTGTAAAAATTAAATTGAAGCTCCCAGCAAGAACAATCAATTTCTTCATCATCTAATTCTGAGGATCCATCATTGGGCTCAACTACAACATCTTTTGTTGAACAAGATGTTTTGACTGCAGCTCCAGCAGAACTTCCAGCTGAAACAACCAAACAAAGTAGCCAACAACAGCAGAGGATTGTGGTGGAAGAAGCGCAACATCCGCATCAAAAGAGGAATTATGCATCAAAAGAATGTGGTGCCAAAGTTCTTTATGCAAATGAAGAGGCTGAGAATCGAGGCGCCATCCTAAATGGTATTTTATAAAAAATGTTATGATTTGAACAAATTTACCAATCCAATAAATCGTCAAATTAAAAATTTTTATTGGCCATAAAACAGTAGGCGAGCTCATTCCGCAGATAAAAATAGCGGATTATGTGTAGGCATCCTATGGCCAAAAGACATGCCAAGTTTCATCAAAAAGGGCCACCTTAAGGTGAGGTACTTCCCTTGTTAGGCCTCTACCAGGCACCTCAACCAACAATAAGGAATCAGTATTTATGAAATTGAAAAGTATGGCAGAAAAAATGCAGAAATTGGAGGTAATTTTTGAAAAATTTATTATTATAAAATAATTTAAGACCAAAATATCGGCATTGGAACGTGAAAATGCAGTAAAGCAGTCATCAGATCCATCAATGGCTACAATGATGCAAATGCTTAGAGATTTCGGCGACAAATTTGGCAAAATAGAGAAGGAAATGGCCGATTTGAAAGAAGAAAACAGAGAATTAAAAAATGAAAACAACAAATTGAGGGAGGATATTGCCGAACTTAGACATGATTTGGTCGAAAAGGGACAAGAATTGGATGAAAAATGCTCGTTTTGTATGTATAATTGAACGGGTCCAAATTCCATTATCCCCATATCCCCCTTAATAATTTTTTTCTCACAACTGACAAGCTCACCAAAAACCCACAATTTATTGTGATATATTACGATATCCGATTCTTTTTTGTCACCAGAAATTTTTTCCAACTCATAAATTTATTTTTATATATTTATTATAATTCTATTGTATAATTTTTCTATGGCCAATAAAATAATTGTAGAACGACTTGAGTTTGATTGGCTTGAATTATTTAGATTTAGAATCAAAAGAATCTTAGATGTTTAAAATTTTATTTTTCGATCTGTATATCGTTTTAAACTTTTTTTTTCAAACAATCCTAATTTTTTGCTCCCAATTGAATTTTTTATTCAAATCCCAAATGCTCCTAAACGTTGTTGATCTCCTTCTGGAAAAGCTAAAATTAAAAAAATAATGGAAGGAAATTTTTTTCGAAAGCCCAATTCGATTTTTTTGTGCTCCGCAAGTGACGTGGAAATTAAATTATATTCAAGTTTTATTGATGTTTTATTCAAGTATATACATATACATTGACAAGGATTATTCAAAAAATATATACCGTATTTATTCTATTAGAAGCCCAGTCTCTAATAGAAGCCCACCCATCGAAAAATTCATGTCAAAAATAACCAATTTAGAGGTGAAATTAAGCCGAAATAAGCATTTTTTGACTCTAAAATTTTTGAAAACTCCCCACCTCGGAGGGCTCTGAAATTTATAAGACCATGGGATTCTATTAGAAAAAATACGGTATATAAAAACTTTAAATTTAATAAATCCATATAAGAATAAGATTCAAATAATTTTGAAAAAAAAAGTCTTCAAATAGCAAATACCTATTCGTCTCGTTTAGTGTTAAAAAAATTAAAAGAAGGTAACAAGAGCATGAGCAGAGAGCACTTTTTGTCCCAAATTTTTTTTACTCACATCACAAGTCAGTATATGCTTTCAAATTGAAATTGTATGCAGCAGGCAAGAATAGTTTAAGATAAGATGATGCACTGAGAAGAGTTTTATGGCCCGAATTTATTGGCACACAAAGACTTTCGAATACCCTTTATTCTTGGCTGTGGGAAATTCAGCTTTTTTCCATCTCCATGCATCTTCCATCTCACAAAGGTGCCAAAGCCCATGCCAATTTTTTATGTTCCATAAATTTTCTTTTTGTCAGTTACTTTCTGCTGTATGCTTTAAATCCTATCTCTTTGGTAAAATTCCCCAACAGTGTTTTAAATTGTTTCATATCAACCAAAAAAGGACTCCTCCATGCATTCAAAGAATTTCCTGATGAGCAACTTTTTCTAATTGCTAATTTTTCTTTACTTTGTTTGGTTAACAAGTATAATAAGACAAAAAGAAAAGCATTTTATTTTATATTATTCACATCAAGCGGAAAGAATTTGGAAAAATTTCCCTAAAAAGCAGCCATCTGCGATAAATATATTTAAAAATAGATAATAGTTAGTAGTAGTAGGAGTTAGGAGACCTAATATAATATATATATGTATATATATTTATTAAAATTTTTTGCTTAACCATTTTTAAAAAGTACATCTTTGGATTTTTGTATTATATCTTTAAATTAAAGGATACGTTTTGAGTAGAGGCCAGTGAATTGAAAATCGTCCGGACCGGATTACGGACCATGGATTGGGATAAACGTACGGATCCGTACGTACCGGACCGGATTCCGTATGTTATACAGATTCCGGACTACGGATCCGTATGAATCCGTAAGGATCCGGAATCCAGGCCGGCCTCTAATTTTGAGCCATCCTTCTAAATCCTAGAAAAACTAAAACGAGTGTAATTTACCTCGAAAAAGTCTTTTATTTACCCTTTTTATATAAAAATGAAATTTTTGAATTTTTTTCCTTCATATTTCATTTACATTCTGTTCAATCCTTCAATAAATGCGTGGAAATTCTAATTTCATTATTTTTGATGGATAGGAAAGGAGTATTACGGCGAGTTGTAATTGTCATTGTCATGTCAATTGACACGCGTCAAAGAGGCGTGATGCAAAAATTAATTAGATATGTGGTTAATATCATATGAAGAATACAAAATTGTATAAAAGAATTCTCACTCATTTAACAATAATTTTATTAAAAAAATAAAAATTATTGTCTTTTCTTTTAAAAAATTTCAATATTTTTTAAAACACTTTGCGATGGAAAATTTATAAAAAAAAGAGGAGGAATTAGTGTAGTATAACGGGTTAGATCTGGTTTTGGGGCGTGACCATTAGCGCGCAGTTCTCCCGCGCCCAGACACCCTTTATAAGGAATGGGAAAGGAATGAGAACTTGGTCGAGTCACAGTCAGTGATATGTGAATGTTTCCATCTTATATTGTGCATTTTATCACCAACTGAATAAACATCTGCTCGGCCCAAGAACATACAAATCCGAGTCATTACAAGTGGAGGTCTTACCCACCTCGGCTCCTGCCATGATTGCTCTTCTGCTTTTCATCGTTTTCGGGAAGACAACATCGGCAAATCGCTGAGGATGAATCGGGCTAAAACAACAATGATTCGGTCCGCTACACAACAACAACAAATGTTCTTGCGGCCATTCCATGTTCAAATTGCAGCAGTTATTTTAACCCAGAAATTGTCCAAACTGATCCACCATCACGTCTGGTTTTCATGGCTTTTCCCAGAACGAAAAGAGTTGGTTTTTCTTCATTTTTTCCAATGGATGGCTGGACAGCAAAAACAACTTTTGGTGCAAAATATCAGCAGCAATGACGATTGATCAAAGCAACGGAGTTGTTGAGTTGTTCAGAGCGGCTAAGCAACTTTCGGAGCGGCGATCAAAAGTCAAGGATATGGATAAACGACCAGTTCTCTGAACGAGCGAGGAGATCACCACAATAGAACGCCCAATGCGCGAATGAACGACCCTCCCCGAACACCAATGCCTGTGGCTAATGGCGATGGAATCTGTCTGCCGACCAACCGATCAACGGCTGGCGCTAATTAATCATCCACGCTGTGCGGCGGAAAGAAGGATGCCAGCACAGTGGAAAAAGAATTGATGAAAAATAAAAGAAAAGAAAGGATGATGGCAGATAATTTTTGTGATATTCAAATTTCATAGGCCACAGAATTTTGCGGGTCGCAAAATAAACTAGGGGGGATGGTTGTAGTATAACGGGTTAGATCTGGTTTTGGGGCGTGACCATTAGCGCGCAGTTCTCCCGCGCCCAGACACCCTTTATAAGGAATGGGAAAGGAATGAGAACTTGGTCGAGTCACAGTCAGTGATATGTGAATGTTTCCATCTTATATTGTGCATTTTATCACCAACTGAATAAACATCTGGCCCAAGAACATACAAATCCGAGTCATTACAATTAGGAGGTAGGAGCTAGAATAAAATCTACTTTATCAAATAAATCGAAATAAACAAAGCCATTCCTTTTTTTTCTGCAAAGCCCCGGGCAAAGGGCAAACTATAAAGACTCGCTAAAAATTTTTACAGTTTTATTTTATTATCACAAAATTTTAGATCCAATATCCATTTCGTATTCTTATCAATTTTTATTATAAAATATTTTCACTGGACTAAACAATTCCTTTCGGCAAAAATTTTCTCATATTCGCCTGTGGCGCCATAATCGGTCATTCCCTTTTCGACCTTTCTTCCGTCTCATGTAATCCGACCCATTTTACCCTCAGGCTGTTGAACGACATTCAAAAGCCCTTAACAGCAAAATATTTTAGACGGTGGCATAATGCATTGGGCTGGTGCTGGTGAATTCAGTGTAGGAGGCGGAAGATTGAGCATCGGAGTACCATCATATTCACGTAGGCCCAGCGAAATACTGCTGGACCCAAAAAGTAAGAAAAACATGTAGAAAATTATTGGTTTTAAATTTAAACTCAAAAGTTATCAGCTCAGCACAGAACACCACAGAGATAAAGAATTTCTCTCTGATTGTAAAGTTGTAAAGGAAAAGGAAAAGGCCACTTTACATTTATTTTCGACAAAAGAATATTCTTCAAACGCATATCCGCCATCCATAAAGAGTAAAGACAACAAAATTTTATTAAAAATGAATATATTGTAGAATTGAGAAAATTTTATAATTAAAAAATTGAATATAGTATGGTCATGAATAATTCTTTTTTTCCATTCTTCATATTCCAACTGTTTTCTCCGAAAAATAGCAGGAAAACTGGGAAAGTGGCCTTTTATGCGATTACTTTGACATCGGAAATAAAATACTAAAATTGGCCTTATTTGAATTCGGAAAGAAAGCATTCATCCAAACAAAAGATGATGGCATAAAGCCGTCTCTATCGGCCTCCCAATAATTTGGTGGGATTTATTTGAGAATAGAGATGAAGGCTTCATTCCTTTTCCCATCAAACTCGCTTTTGAGAGCGCTAATTCATTTGTTTTATGCACCCATTTTCCTTAGATTCTTTAGAACCCCTTTCTTTATGGCATTTCGGCATTAACAATTCATCTCCATTCCATTTTCATCTTTTTAATTCTTTCATATCATTCATATATCATTCATTTTCTGCCACTTGTATTTAAATTTGCCACGAATCTTGACAAGTCAATCCTTTTGGGAAAGTAATAATCTTATAGCTTAATTTTCTCATCTAATGTTTTAAATTATTACTATTAATTCAAAAAATATTAATTAAGTTATATTAATTTTTGATTTTCTCATCTAATGTTTTATCAATCATTACAATTTATTCAAAAAACATAATAATTAAGTTGTATTATGTTAATTTTTGGTCATATTATCTTTATCTCCTTTTAAAATCATTTTTTCCTATCGTATCATTGAATCCTATACTGCCTTTGGCCACATTCTACATCGTGAGACTTTAACCCATTTTTCACACTTTACTAAATTCAAATGTTTTCACGGGTCTTGAATTTCAAGTGTGGTTAATTTATTCAAGGAAGATGTGTAAAATGTAATAAAAATGAAAATATTCCATCAAAAATTTTCAAAGGAAAAGAAACATTATAACGATTGCTGTTGCTACATACCGCACTCAACATATGAAACATTATTCCTAAATTTATAAATAACCTAAAAATTTAATGACTTATTGCTAAAAAAAATTTTCATTTTCCTATTTTTATCTTCCCTTTTTATTGAGATTGATATTATTTTATGAATCTAAATTTATTTTTTTTATACACTCTATAGCGATTAAATAAATGTTCAAGCATAACTCACTGGCAGTAAATTCCGAAATTTGCATTACTATGCACATATGTTCAATTCAGTCAACAAAAATTCTCCATCCATAATTTGATTTGAATAATTTTTCATGCCATTCCCGTCTAAATAAATCCCAGCTACTTCCCATTTTTACTTTCCGCATCTTATTTATAGCCATTTATTGACAATTGTCCCACTAATAAAAACATAAGTATATATAAGAAAATCATTTTGATATCTCTTAAGCATTATATCGATATAAAGAGAAAAGATTCTCGATTAAAAAAAAATTCGCAGAAACATTTTCAAATTGGAATCATAACATCTGCTTTACAATAGGGCAAAAGTTAATTAAAATTTTGGAATTATTGCTTTGTCTATTATTCATCATTTAAACTATTAAACTACTATTTAAAATTTAATCTAAATTATCAAAACAAATGATAAGTAGCAATTTTAAGTCAATCGTATTTTTTTTTACAAAATCTCTTTGAACCGCCGGTCCAAATAATTGCCACAACCCAGTGTTTTTAGTGAGTTTTTTACATTTAACAGACTTTTGACGAAAATTAGTTTGTTTATTCCCACAAATTTATGGTCTCTTTTTGGAAAAGCCTCTTTTAAATCCTCATTTAAAATATTTACTTTACTTAACAATTACAGGAATAGATAGACTTTTAGGGGCTGATGTGGGACAGCAAATAAGTAATATCAATAGAATAAAGCATCCAACACTTATAGAACTTATCCTCCTCCTTCCATTCTTCTCAAAAAATCAAGAAAAATTTATGAACCAAATTTACTTTAAAATTATTTCTTCCTAATTTAAATATAATGCTACCAAATCCGCCATAAAATGCATCAACAATTGAAACTTCCAAAACTTCTTGGTTAGAATTTAATGAAATTTATATTGAGTTAAATCACAATCCTTTGCAAAACTTTACTTTTTAATTTTAATAAGGACAAATTATTGAAAAAGCAACTCACACCAAATTATGTATTAAAGAACCGTGATTTAACTTTTATTATTTTACTTTTACTAAACTAAATTTTATATATTATCGTTTTGAACATTGCTATTGCTACAAATTCAGAATTAAATTCCTCAAAGGCACACATTTATTTTCTTTCCATTTTAGCAACAAAAGAGAATTCTTTCTGTTAAAAATAATTTAATAATATAAATATTCTAAAATTGATTTCCTTAAAATCAGAATGCCTATTATTCGGAGAATTTCATTTTTATAAATATTTTTCTAATCGTTTTATTAACCTATAAAAAAATTTTGCCTGAAAATTGATAGTTTTAGAAATGCCATTTTTTCTGTCCTTCGATTGTTTTTTTTATTTGCCTTTCATTTCAATGAATTGCATTTTACATTCTATTGTTAATTTTTTGCCTTCTCTCAAAATGACAAAAGCTATTCGGAGATGGGACAAGCCAGCCTGCTGCTTGCTTATTTGCTCTTCGATATTGGCCAACACTAGCCGCCGCCGGATGTCCAACCTCCATTACCCTTTAATTAAATTGTGCGCACTTATATTATTGCCGCCACCTCTGGCAATTGCTTCAATTCATACTGCTGTTCATTTTTAACCAAAATCAAATAGGAACCAGAAATAAAATAATGCTTCTTATATATTTAACATATCTTAGTGAATTATCTGTATTTATTGCAATTCTCTATTTTTAGGAAATTCTGATAATTATGATAATATTTAATATTTCTACACTAAAATTTAAGTACAACATTCCATTTTTCTATAATATGGTATTCCATTATCTTTCATAAATAGTGAATTGATACTTGGTATTGGTATGGAGAATTTTAGTTGTCAATATGGGATTTTAACAATTTTGAAGATTTTCCCACCCCACTTTATAAAACATACATGGGTTTCTATTCTCGTATTGAAAAGGTGAAAATGAAGAATAATGTCTATTTTTCAAAATCATTTACCCACGCATTGATAAAATTAAGACATCATTTTTTGTCATCATAAAAATCCCCTGCTGATTGTTAATTATAGATTTAATTCAAATCATATTAGATAAAACAATTTGACATTAAATTAAACATATTTTTTAAAATTTTGCAGTTTCGTCGACCTCAATGGATGAACGGGTTGTGCTTAATGTCGGAGGGATAAGGCATGAAACATACCAGGCTACACTTAAAAAAATTCCGGCCACGCGCCTTTCACGTCTAAGCCCAGCCCAATCCAATTATGACCCTCTGCTCAATGAATATTTTTTTGATCGCCACCCGGCAGTATTTGAACAAATTTTAAACTACTATCGTACTGGCAAATTACACTATCCTACTTCTGTCTGTGGCCCACTGTTCGAGGAGGAATTAGAATATTGGGGGTTAGATGCAAATCAAGTTGAGGTAAGCCAATATCCATTGGCTAAGTGGATACCTATTGGCTAATCTGAAATTTTTCTAGCCGTGTTGCTGGATGACTTATACACAGGCAATATTTTTTCATAGTTTTCATTTCAATGTGGATCAATGTATTTTAAGCATCGTGATACCCAGGAGACTTTGGCCGTTTTGGACAAATTAGATACCGATGATCTGCGTGAAGAAGATCCTCAGACACAGGAACAACAGAGGATGAAAAAGTTCGGCTGGGAGGAAGCTTATTGGGAAGGTCGGCTGAATTGGTGGATGAGGACAAAACCTCGTATTTGGGCTCTTTTTGATGAACCCTATTCGTCAAGTGCAGCAAAAGTCAGTTGAAAGTTGTAATAATCATAAAGCTGAATTCATTAAATTTAAATATTTTTTTATCATAAAGTAAAATAAAATTTTAAAAACTAGATCGTTGCAACAATTTCCGTGTGCTTCATTTGCGTCTCCATTTTCTCTTTCTGCTTCAAGACACATCCAAATTTTCGGGTTGCCATTCTTCTTCAACCACTTTCCCAAGCGAATAATCTCACCGCCATTATAAATCCAACCCCATCTCATTTCCACAATGCTAATTATGCTCATCAACAACAATATGGTAATCCAAATCAACAACATCATTTTCAACAACAACAAAAGAACAAAGGCACACCACATCGAATATTCTCACAGGTAATAATTTCCACGAGGAAATATCAGAATAATTTTTTTTTGCTAATAAATGGAGGTAATCTTTTACAATTGAAAATTTATAAGCACTTTTTAAATGTAATATTCTATTATTATATAGTATAATATTCCTTTTTTAAACATTAAAGATTTTATTCTCCTTTAACAGTTTTATTAATAAATCACATAAAAAATGCAGGCGAGTTCGATGAGGTCGCTTTCCATAGAGATTATGCATTTTTGGATGACTTGCGGCAACGGGACATTCGAGTAAGTTTATGATGGTAAAAATGTTAAACAGAAGAATCGTTCCTTAAAATTTAAGTTTGATAGTTTATTAAGGCGTATAATTTCTTTCTTTAAAAATTAAGGAATTACAAAAAGCACTCAAAAAGGCCAAACGTGAACAAAATGTAACAGCAGCTGAACGAATTCGTCTCAACTTACGCCGACTTCAAAATCAGCAAAAGGTTTTGTTTTATTTATTAATTTCATTACATAAAAATAGTAAATCTAAAGCTAAAATTTAATTGTTTCCTTTCTTTTCAAGTCCGCCGATGACCAACGATTAATTGAAGAAATCCGATCAGAATTGCGCCAGTCCAATATTGAACGAATGAACCGTGGACAACCAGCAATTTACCTCAACAATTGTAAATGGCTTTTGCAAATTTTATTTTAATAAATTTTATTTTTTAGATGAATTAAAACAACGACTATTGGACAGGAAAAGGCAAATTGGTAATAATGAAACAAGCGGAATGGAAGAAAAGAGACACAAAGGAAAAGTAGAATAATAAGAATACATAGCATTAAAGAATTAGTAATTATATTTTGTTGAATTGTGGTAGTTGCTACAGAAATTGATCAAAATTGATAAAAGCATTTTTTTTATATTTTGATCTGATTAATTTTCAATCGTTAAAACACCGAATTACTGTTTTTTTATGATGTAAGAATGTATATTCCCAATTTTCAAAACAATTTCACAATATTAGCCTTATCTTTTTTACGCACTTTATATTCTAATTTCTACCAATGATTTAGTCACCGATAACGATAATCGATAACCCGCCACTACTCACTCAAATTCCCATCTCGTTTATGCATTTCCAGTCCACATGCTCAAATCAATAATTTTAATTAACCCTTTTGCCCTTGACACATCCATTTCTTTCCATTGAAAAGAATTTTGTTCTTCCTCTTTTCCTCATTCAATCACATTATTCCGTTCAAATCAATCAATCATCCACATTCAAAATAGACAGCCATTAAAAAATGCAAGCAATTAACGAAAAGGGGCTGATTTCTTTTTTTTTCTTTCATATTCAGTATTCACCCAAAGAAAAATTTCTGCTAAATGTATTAAAATTCAGAATGTACTAAAATTCTAAAAATCATTTTTTCATCAATCATCATGTTCATGTTCGCCCGCCTCACGCTATTATATTTTTATTTAATTAGATTTTATCGAGTTTGCCCGTGATTTAATTTAACTTCATTGAATTTTAATAAATCACATGAAAAATATTCTAAAAGATTGATTATTAAAAAATTTGAAAATCTTATTAATAAATTGTTCGACATTTTAAAAAGCAATGGTGGTCAATGTATATTCCACTTCAGTCACATCAGAAAACATTTCGCGCTTCGAATTGCTCGCATGGGTGAATGATTGTCTTCAGGTTTGGATAATAATTTAAATTATTAAATTATTTCCTCATCTATTCAGTCAAATCTTACTAAAATCGAGGAAATGGCTTCTGGTGCCGCATACTGTCAATTGACGGATTTTCTCTTCCCTAATCGTGTGCCACTGAAAAAGGTTCCAATTTGTGATTAGAAAATGAATATTCTTTAATTTGATAAATTTTGATAAATAATTAATGCAAAATGAAAACAGCGCATTTAATATCAAGAATTTTAATCAAATTGTGGGAGAGGTGGTAGTGAAAAAAGCATCCTTAAAAATTAAATAGCAAATATATTATAATAACTAAAACACCCACTTGAAGATCAAATGGAACAGTAAACAAGAGGTGGATTGGGTGAATAATTGGCGGGTATTGCAGGCCGCGTGGAAGGAAATTGGAATAGACAAGCCCGTCCCTGTGCAAAATTTGATGCGAGCAAAATTCCAGGACAATTTTGAATTTCTCCAATGGTTTAAAAAGTTGTTTGATGCAAATTTTGACGGTCATGGTAAAATGGTTCAAATATTGAACCAATTAATTTCAAATAATTTTTAGAATATGATCCATCAGCTGCAAGAAACCACGAGGTAAATCTCAACTCATCATTTTTATAATTAAAACAATGCAAATAATATTCTTTTTAAGGAATTTCCTGCAATTCTTCCAGGCGGTGCAAAGAAAAAACCACCTATGCTGGCTGCTGCAACTGCAAGACGTTCAACAGCAACAAATAATGGACAACAACATGTTCAGCAAAAACCACCAATTCCTTTTTCCACAGCCCGGCGTGTTCCCTCAATTGGTGGAAGCAGCAATAGTGGTGGAAAACAAAGACCAACTCCATCGCCCCAACAACGAAGTGGTGGCATTCGTCAACAAACACAAAAGTCACCTTCATCAGTGCGAACACCATCCAGCAAAGGTGCTGCACCAGTTGCCAATGCCGAAATAGACCAAATGAAACGGCAAAAGGAAGAGCTGGGGAAAGAAGTATGTTAATAAAGTTAGTAAATGTTGAGCAATATCGATTATTATTCTACGGTTTACGGATAAGATAATAACTTAATTCAAAAACTTTAAAAAATCATTTCTTTGTTTGAACAGATATCCGGGTTGAAAACCAACATAGAACTGTTTGAACGCGAACGCAATTTTTATTACGACAAATTGCGACAAATTGAAATTCTTATGGGAAATGCAGGTGACAGTGGAGTTCTAAAGGTCGCCGAGTTGCAAAAAATAATCTACGATTGTCAAGAGGTTAAAACTTGAATTTAATTTTTTTAATTAATTGAATTTTTAGACTAAAGACACAGCTGGTCGACAAATCAATCGAAGCGGAGATAATGGGGCAAGCCCGCAACCACTTGGCGATGTCATTCCGCAGCAACAGAACACTCCTTCACATACAAAAATCCAACAATTGGATAGTGATGAAGAATTGGTTCAGGAGATGGCTGAACGTGCCCAATCCCAGAGTCGCCGAGCATTTCAAGTATGATTAGATTATGAGGAGAAAATTTACGCTTGAATATTAATTGGTTGTTTTTGTAGGAATTGGATTTGATGGACGACAATAATAGTGGAATTGGTGGCGAAAATGTGAGTGGCACAAGTTCCCACAATCAAGCTTTGCCAGCAAACATTGGTGGTGACAGCAGCAATGCACTCGACACCGGTAATAATTCTTTATAAATGTCGTAGGAGAAACTGAAATTCAGGAGAAATTGAAATCTCCTAGGAGAAACTGAAATTAACAAACTATTTCTCACTTTTTTGGTTAGAAAAACAGAAAAAAGTGAGTGTGACATAGGGAATATAAAGAAAGGAAGAAAAGGAGAGTGTGATAGAGAGTGTGGCAGACAGTTAGAGAATTTCAGTTTCTCCTAGGAGATTTCAATTTCTCCAGAATTTCAGTTTCTCCTGCAACAAAAATATGAAATAGAATTCAACTCCCATCTAATTTCAGCCCATTTGGATGACACATATCTGATATTGAACGAGAGTGGTGGCAGTCAACATTCGGCAAATTTGTCAGCAACAACCGAGTTGCCAAAAGATTTAATTGATATGAGCGGGACAAGCAATGATGACAGTGCTATTTGATTTAAAGCATCAAACAAACTTGATATTTTCCTATATTTTATTAATTCGGCCAGTAATATATGTTTTTTTTTTGTTTAAGTATAAATATTTTAATTGACATATGGTTAATCATCTCACCAATTTATAACAAGTCAAAGTGATTTAAATATTTACATATTATATATTTGAAACATATTTGAAATTAAGTCATTTACCATTATTATTCAGCGAAAGTATAATAAGAACATTTTATACGAAACAAAGAAAATGGACCGGCAAGAATTGACTTGTTCTTGTACTGCCACCGCAAATTTGGCTCTGATGCGCAAGGAGATGGAACGATACAAAGCAATGTTTGTTTGTTGATTATATACTTTTTAAAATTAAAATTGAACAAGTTATAAAAAAATTCTCTACATTTTGAGAAATGATTGTGTACTATCTTGATGGGATAATGACTTAGAAAACAATTTGATATTTTTGTCTTATTAAGGTATGAACGCGAGAAAGAACAATTTGAGGAATTTCAACAGTACAGCAAAGAATTGGAGAGTGAGATGGAGTTTGAACTGAATCAGCGCGATAAGAAATTGTCAAATCTTGACAATATTCGACGCGAAATGAGCAAAGAATTGGATACACTCAAGGTTCTTCACTTAATTTGACTAAATTTAAATAGAATATATCAAAACTCATTCAGACAATGAATTTTTATCAATTAAAATTAATTTTAATAAATTAAGGCCCGCGGTGAAAAACAGCGCCAGGAACAATTTCAAATGGAAGAAAATATGAAGCAACAAATGGATCAAATGCGAGTTCAACTGGTTGACTTGCGTGAGCAACTGCGCGCTGTTGAGCAAGCCAACGATGACTTGGAGAGAAGAGAAAGGTTAACAGAAAAAAATAAATCATTAGAAATGGCGTTTTAAAAATCTCTCAATTTAATCTAAATTAAAAATAAAACTCCTAATATATTCATTTAGGATCAACTCCCAACAATTGGTTGACATTCGCGCTCGATACGATCAATGCTTGGAAAGACTTGCACTTTTTGAGGCCGGCATGATTGGGCCAGAATTACAAAACCAACAGCAACAACCTCTATCGCCAGCATTTTCGTCATTATTTAACAATGGAAGTATAAATGCCAACGGTATATAAAAGCCAATTTTTAAAAAAAAATTTAACCAACAAATAACTGACTAAAAATGATGATTTTTCAGGAACATTCGGTGAGGGAACGGACGAAGAACACGTCAATCAAACAAGTCTATTAAATGAAGGAATGGATAGCAGTGGCAGTCATTTCTCAACACCCGCTGGTGCAATTCCAAATCGATCGTCCATCTCTTCCGGTCCATCCATCCAAAATGTTGCTTCACATTTGGCTGCCAACAGAAGGACAAACAACCTAATTGATTCAATGTTGCGAAAAGTTGACGTGAGTGACATTAATCAATTTTAAAAACTAGAGCTTTTTTATGGATTTCTGAAATTTAAATATCGATCCGGATCGAGGATGAATTAAATTTGGTGCCGGATTTAATAAGATAATATATTTTAGTTGTTACCAACTTTTAAAATCCTGTTTATTTTGATTCAATTTATAGGCCTTCGAATCACAATTCCTCCGCCAAAATGGGATTGGCAGCAACGGCTGTGCTCCGTCAACATCATCCACTCCAATTATGAATGGTCATAATCAACAGCAGAACAAGTACCAATTTTGACAAGTCAATATCAAAATGAAAAATGGAAACAACTAAATTGGAAAATGTAATAGGATCAATGTAATAAAAATGATCATTCTACAAATTTTGCATATAAATATATTTCACTTTGAAAATTTGTCTCCTCTCATCTGCCATCTCTTAATACAACCTTTTTTTACGATTATACTACTCCTGTGTCATGTTTTGTATGAAATATAAATTCATAAATATTGGCAAATAAAATAAATTTTTATATTGTCCATGTCCAATGGCCATTCACTCTAGAATTTGGTATCGAAGTATAAGAAAAGGGATAGGTAAAATTTGAAATTTTTCTCTAGGGATTTTGGTTCATGTTGATTTTGTAAGGATTTTCAGTGTAATGTAGGGTAAATCTTTTTCTCACAACGTACAGCAGTGGCGTATGCTTATTTAAAAATGAAAGCATTGATATATGGTGTATATTGAACAATCGATCTCGATGATTACTGATGCTGATTCCATTTCATTGATCCCATTTTT
This sequence comes from Pratylenchus scribneri, assembly GCA_030063045.1. Taxonomy (NCBI): domain Eukaryota; kingdom Metazoa; phylum Nematoda; class Chromadorea; order Rhabditida; family Pratylenchidae; genus Pratylenchus; species Pratylenchus scribneri. The sequence continues at coordinate 177,226 of JAQSEB010000185.1, read as the reverse complement.
CAAAAAACCATACTATTAGTTGATTAATGATTGTATTATTTAAAGAATAAGGATCAATTCATTTTTCCGATACATATAATACAAGCGCTCGGTCGCCGCTTCGCGGCTCCCGAGCGCTTGCTAAATGCCATTAAAAATTATAAAAATTAAATACTTAATTAATAATAATAATCAGAGTATCTAGATGTAATTTATTTAAAATTTTTGCAAATTTTGAGTGTTCGAATCTGTAAATAAAGATTTATATTTTATTATATTTTTACTATTTCCCCAAACATTTATGTTTTTTTTTTCTCCAAACGTTGCGTTTTTCCCTAAATAATTATTTTTTATTTCTCCAAACATTGTGTTTTCCCCAAACATTACATTTTTCCTAAACATTTATGTTTTTGTTTCTCCAAACATTGTGTTGTTTTGTTTCTCCTAACATTATTGTTTTTGTTTCCCCAAACATTTATATTTTTATTCATCCAAATATTTCTGTTTTTGTTCTCTTTTTTTTTGGTTTTACCAAATATTTTATTTTTCTTCATCCGATAATTTTGTGTTTTTCTTTTTCCAATTTTGTATTTTTGTTTCTCCAATTTTGTTTTTTTTTTTTTTGTTTCTCCAAACATTATTGCTTTTTGTTCTCCAAACATTTTACGTTTTTGTTTCCCAAACATTTTGATGTTTTTGTTTTCCAAACATTTTGATGTTTTTGTTTTTACCAACATTTTGATGTTTTTGTTTTCCCAAACATTTTGATGTTTTTGTTTTCCCAAACATTTTGATGTTTTTGTTTTCCCAAACATTTTGATGTTTTTGTTTCCCCAACATTTTGATGTTTTTGTTTTCCCAAACATTTTGATGTTTTTGTTTTCCCAAACATTTTGATGTTTTTGTTTTTACCAACATTTTGATGTTTTTGTTTTCCCAAACATTTTGATGTTTTTGTTTTCCAAACATTTTGATGTTTTTGTTTTTACCAACATTTTGATGTTTTTGTTTTCCCAAACATTTTGATGTTTTTGTTTTCCCAAACATTTTGATGTTTTTTTCCCCAACATTTTGATGTTTTTGTTTTCCCAAACATTTTGATGTTTTTGTTTTCCCAAACATTTTGATGTTTTTGTTTTCCCAAACATTTTGATGTTTTTGTTTCCCCAACATTTTGATGTTTTTGTTTTCCCAAACATTTTGATGTTTTTGTTTTCCCAAACATTTTGATGTTTTTGTTTTCCCAAACATTTTGATGTTTTTGTTTTCCCAAACATTTTGATGTTTTTGTTTTCTCAAACATTTTGATGTTTTTGTTTTCCCAAACATTTTGATGTTTTTGTTTCCCCAACATTTTGATGTTTTTGTTTTCCCAAACATTTTGATGTTTTTGTTTTCCCAAACATTTTTTTAATGTTTTTGTTTTTCCAAACATTTTGATGTTTTTGTTTTCCCAAACATTTTGATGTTTTTGTTTTCCCAAACATTTTGATGTTTTTGTTTTTCCAAACATTTTGATGTTTTTGTTTTCCCAAACATTTTGATGTTTTTGTTTTTCCAAACATTTTGATGTTTTTGTTTTCCCCAACATTTTGATGTTTTTGTTTTCCCAAACATTTTGTTTTTGTTTCCCAAACATTTTATTTTTTTGCCAAATATTTGCGTTTTTGTTTGCCAAGCGTAAAACAATGTGTTTTTGTTTCGTAAACATTTTATGTTTTTATTGACAAATATTTGTATTTTTGTTTGCTAAACATTTTATGTTTTTGTTTCCCAAACATTTGTGTTTTAGTTTCGTAAACATTTTGTGTTTTTTTTGCTAAACATTTTGTGTTTTTGTTTCCCAAATATTTTATGTTTTTTGTTTTTCCAAATATTATTTTGTTTTTCTTCTCCAAACATTGTTTTTTTTTCCAAACATTTTATGTTTTTGTTTCCCAAACATTTTGTGTTTTTTTTTGCCAAATATTTGTGTTTTTGTTTTCCAAACATTTGTTTTTGTTTTCTCAAACATTTAATTTTTGTCTTTTCTCAAAGATTTTGTTTTTCCAAAACATTTTCTCAAACAATTTCTATTTTTATTTTTCCATTATTTTATGATTTTCTTCTCATAAAATTTTTATCTTTTTATTCATCTAAACAATTTGTTTTTGTTTTCCCAAACATTTTGTATTTTTTTCCAAACATTTTGTTTTTATTTTCCCAAACATAACATTTTTAGTTTTTTTTTAATTTTTTAAAAATGACAATTTATCTAATTTTTAAATTTTTTAATTTTTTGGCATTATGTTTACACACACACACACACGGACAGAATTCATTTAGTAATAGTAGATAATATTAATTGCAAACTACATATATACTTAATTATAGTCTTATTATTATTAATTATTATCCAGATTCTAGCTAGAACTAGAATTAAATTTAAAAATCCTAGCCTGCTGGCCTGCTGCTGGCTTTTGTTTAAATTTAAATTCCTCGTACTCGCCACTCAACACCCACGCCTCTTTCCCATTTCACATCAATAAAAATCCTCCAACCAATCTTCTTCTAATTTTTTGGCATGCTCATTCTTTTAATTGCTCCCGATTCTCGAACTCTTCATCATCTATTGTCCCATTTTATTTCACCACAAATAAAGGGTTCTTATAAATTTTTTCGGTTTAACGATTTAATAAAATTCCAAATATTTTATGAACAAATTTAGGAATTTGTTAGATAGAATATTATTATTTGTTTGTGTACAATATTGTAAAAAGTATTATTGTTGCCGATGAAGAAAGGACCTAAACCGAGGGAATTGCAAGCTCAAGGAGGAACGGGTATATTATTTGATCCTAACTAATATATAAAATCAATTGATTTTTAGTACCATTACCAGGACAGCTTGATGTTCCATGTTCTCGCATTGAATTAATGCTAGCAGCCAAGTATTCTTAAACATAATCTCTAAACTAACTTATTTTTAAGAAACTTGAAAGACAAAGATGTCCTCACAAAATCTGACCCACTTTGCGTTGTATACTTATTGGTTCATCGAAACGACCAGCAGGAAGCAGCTTATATGGAAATTGGCAGAACTGAAGTCATCTTCAATAATCTAAATCCGCAATGGAATACGTAAAAACAAAGATCATTAATTAAAATAATTTTATATTCAATTCAGTAAGGTTCAATTGGACTATTTCTTCGAGGTAACAATTGAGGTTTTAAAATGAAACAATTTATTAAATTTTAAGACAAAACAACAGTTACGTTTTGACCTTTATGACATCGATACGTCGGACAGCAAAAATTTGTTACGTCAAGATTTTTTGGGTAATTTATTTGAATGGTTATATAAGAAATAAATATATAATAATTAGGTCGCTGTGAAACTACAGTTGCTGATATTATTACAGCTGTAGATGGCGCGCTCACCCTTAAACTTGGGTAAATATGCAATCGATAATTAAATTAATCCAAACTTTTCTCAATTATAGAGAAGAACCAAATCAGAATGGCGAGTTGATTATACGTGCTGAAGAAGTCGACAAGGGACAAAAGGAGATTTTCTATTTGCATTGCCATGGTAGACAAGTGGCAAATCCCGGTCTTTGTTCGTCTTGCTGTTTTAGTGTTGATCCTTACCTTGAATTTCACCGAATCTATCCAAATGGAACGTAAGGATAAAAAACAATTGTTTCTTTATTAATAAACACATATTAAGACATCAAATGATGCACAGAACTCCCGTGGCAAAATCTGCAGATCCAGAATTTGACCCGATTGAAATCAATGTTCGCCACCTTTGTGAAGGCGAAAAAGACAGGTATTTTACAAAAACTTGATCATTAAACTAAAATCTATAATCTTCAGAGAGTTCATCATCAAATGTTTCAACTACAAACTTACATCAAAGTTTGTTTTTTTATAAAGATTGGAGGTGAGAAGTTTTCTTAATTTTATAATTTACAGACACGAACTTCTGGGCACAGCAACGGTCACAATAAACCAATTGATTCATCACAAAATGAGATCAATTCCTCTGATTCGAAAAACAAAAGAACATGGCGGTTCACTTCAGGTACTCAATGTGGGATGTCGCAGAGAATTTACTTGGCTGGACTTTGTCAAAGCAGGGTTTGTTTTTTTAATAAATTTATCTCTTTATATTCTCTTTAGAATGCAACTTGAGTTCACTGTTTCGGTGGATTTTACTGCAAGCAACGGGGAAGTCACCGACCCAAGATCTCGCCATTTTGTTGACCAATTTTGTTTGAATCAATATGAACTTGCGATTAAATCAGTTCTGGAAGTTTGCGAGGTTCATTTTCATAAATTAATCATCTCATTTATATTATTGAATTCAGCACTATAATAACACGAAAGTATTTGAGACTTATGGTTTTGGCGCGAAAATAAGAGGCCAGGGAGAGGCTTGCCATATATTTCCACTCGTTTGTTTTAGACATTTTTATGATTAAATTTTTCTATTTAGGATATAAACAATTGGCAACCGAATGTGTACGGAATAACTGGCGTTATGAATGCGTACAGAAGTGCACTGGTTTGCTTTTAACCAATTATTTTGATCATTCAATTTCAAATAAGATGCAAGTTCAACTTTTTGGACCAACAAATTTTGAGCCAACAATTCGTCATCTGCTCGCAAAATGCCGCACGTTCCCACGGGATGGATCGAGATATCAAGTATTTAATATTTTTATATAACCGACTCAAAATTTTTCCACAGATTCTGCTGATAATTACCGATGGTTTGATTACGGATATGGATCGCACGAAACTTGCAATAATTGAGGTTTTTTTCAAACTTATTTAAATTATCAGTCAACTTTTAAGGCATCTGATCAACCTCTTTCAATCATAGTAACTTTGAAATTGAATAATTTTTATAAAAAAAAACCCTTTATTATAGATTATTGGTGTTGGCGACGAAGATTTTGGTAAAATGGTCGAGTTGGATTCGGATGTGAGTGTGTCTTGAGATTGCTTAGTTTGTACACATAGACAATCAATATTTACGGATTATAAGGGACTTTGAAAAAATTGACAATAGAAGGGGTTCAATTCATTCAAAACAATCAAATGTGTACAGACCAAGCAGGGGATTTTGCCATTTTCTTTACAGGAAGTAATTTAATTATAGCCATTTATAAATATAAATTTTAAATTTTCAGGATTCTATGCTCAAATTTAAGAATATGGTTGCGAAACGGGACATTGTACAGTTTGTGCCATTTGCCAAATATTATGGAGCAATTCGTTCGCCGAATAGGTTTTATTTTTGTTATCATTTATTGAAAAATATTACTTGATTCAGTAAACTGACACCTCAAGAACAATTGCAAGTCCAAGCGGAGTTAGCCAAGGTAAAAATTTTTAATTGTCGAAAATTAGTATATTAATTAAGGCTGTTCTGGAGGAAATACCCTATCAAGTCACATCATGGTGCAAAATGAATAACATCCAGCCGAAGAATTTTGTGCAGCAAGTATCAGTAGCAATATAATTATGTTTTGTTGCCTTTCACTCAACCATTAGCAATAATTGAAGAATGATGACCAGATATAAACATTTATTCTTTCTATTATTATTATTAATTGATCTCTTTCCCTTTTTGTTTTGCCATATTAATATATTCCCTTAAATTGATCTAGCCGAAATATTTTTGTGTTCTTGCCAATCATTTTTCTCTTATTAGTAATTGTGATCAAGGACAGATATTATATTCATTTCGATTCGAGCAATAAAAATATCTTATTATTTTTATAAAATAAAGAAAATGTTGGTGAAATCAATATCATATATTTTGAATTTTATTATTGGAAATTTTAATAATTGATTTATGAATTATGAATGATTCTGATTATCATCAAAAATAAAAAAGAAATATTTTCCAGATTTGTGATTGATTTAACGAATAAAGAATGGCCCAATATAAACTTTATTATTTTTATAAACTCGGCTATGTCGCCGAACCAATTCGGATGCTTTTCCATTTTGTTGGTCAATCTTTTGAGGATATTCGAATTAAGCCAGAAAATTGGCAACATGAGAATTCAGGTAAAGAAAATGGATACAATAAAAATAAATTATTAATTTTGAGTTGCGAAATTCTATGGTAGTCCGGTGCTCGAAGTTGATGGCAAACAATTGGCCCAATCCACCGCAATTCTCCAATATTTGGGCAAAAAATTCGGTGAAAATTTGAATAAGTATTTTAAAAGAAAATAATTTTTAAGGATTGGCAGGGAGAGATGACTGGGAACAAGCGAAAGCGGCCGAATATCTTGCCAATCAAAAGGACATTTATAAAGAATTGAATGTATATTTGTTCATCAAATCCGCCGAACTGGGCGAGTGCAATTTGGCGGTTGGGAAATATACAATTAGATCCAAATAATTCACAACCATTTTTTAAGGAAGAATTTCACAATAAAGATTTCAATCCCGGTGTAGAAAAATATTTCCCCGTTCTCGAAAAAATTTTGGTCCAATCCAGCTCGGGATTCATGCTGCCCTCAGGCCTCAGTTATGCCGACTTCAGCCTGGCCCACTTTCTGGAGGAAATCAAGAAGATTGAGGGAGAAGTTTTTGCGAAATATCCCAAATTGCTGGAATATATGGACAAATTCAATGCATTGCCCCAGTTGAAGGAATATTTGGCCAAAAGAGGAAAACAATGATAATGGAATAATATATTGAGAAGATGATATTTTGCCATTTGAAATTGTTATTTATTTTATTTTTTATTAAATATCTGCTGAAAATAAATATTAAAAATAACGATTTTCTATAGTCGAATTTTGATTAATTAAAATAAAATTTTTATGGCATAAAGCAAAACCGAATTACCGTAAAACTTCTATGAGAAGCCCCGGGGCTTATAAATTTCAGAGATCCTCTAGAGGGGGCTTCTAATAGAGCGGGGGCTTCTAATAGAAGTTTTACGGTATATACAAATTCTCAATTTATGAAATAAAAATGGGATTGAAAAAATTGGTGATCCTTTTAAAATCAGAATTCTGTATGTTCCTCCCTTAACTTCATTATGGTGTTATAATCCTTGTTACCGAGACTAATAAGGTTTGTTGGGGGCGAGAGTGACCAAATTCTCGTCCCATGCCAACCCCGGTGGCCCGGGATTAAGGGATGGGGATAAGGTAAAGTCTTCAAATTATATTAATTTATTGTGCGAAAAATATATGATAAAATAATCGTCGTCAAAGTGATTGGAAACAGGAATGGGGCGGAAGGAGAGTCGAAAATGGGAACGGAGGCGAATTTATATATTGGGGCAATATTTGATTGATAGCATGGGGCAAAGTGGATGAGGGTACAGTAGGAAATGGCCCTTAGGCATTTAAGATGGCATTGATATTTGATAGCATGAATTGATGAAAATTCATACATGATCCAGAAATTGGGCGACCGATAAAAATTATTCTTTAAAAAGTATAGGGAAGTTGTTTTTTGGGGTTTACATTCAAAAGACATTGAAATTTTAGTGTGTTTGCGTGACAAAATTATTACTATTTTGCCAGCCAAATTAGAAAATAAAGGAACTAATTAATTGGCAAGGAAAGGAGCGAAAAGCTCTGATGAGAACAAAAATTAGCAAACAAAGAATGACACAGCATATTTCCTTTATAGGAGTTTTCTATTATTCCCTTATGCAAATTGCACATCTATGCCAAAATAAAATTAAATTTGATGATGATGTAAAAATGAATGTAAAAGGCGGAAGAAGAATGAGTCAATTTTAATAAGGGAGCAAGTCAAAAATCATATACTAAATTTTGTTTTTTTATCTAGTAAAGTATTGAAGCAGCAAATTAAATATGCAAATTGTATTAGGATAATACTAAAACAACATTTAATAAGTCCAATAATTAAATTCGGGATTCTTGACAAGTATGACTTTTTTATTAATAGATTAAAAAAGGCCACACTATAAAATGATGTTTTCATTGTTTTGTTAAGACCATTTCCTCTTATTAATGCATTAATAACTCATTTGTGGATCAAAATATTGCGTGCAGCCTATAAAAATTATCCATTTCCTTTTTTATTCAGCAAAAAATTCAATTTGGACCAATTTAAAATAATAATATTGCACCAAATTTTTTGCTGGATTTTTCTTTTGTTTTTCTATTTCTTGTTTTGATTTGAATTGAATGATATCATTTTTGTAGGATTTCCGAGTTCCGTGCAAGATTTGCTTAAAAGGCTGTTAATTTATAAAATCATTCAAAATAAAATTAAATTTTATTATTCAAAATTGGTCCGCTTAATAATAATTCGCAAAAATCTGTGGCATTAACAGTAATTGCTTGATTTTGGTTACAAATTTAACAAAATTTTCAGCTTCCTTAAATTTCAAAAGTTTATTCGGCTGGCGCCAAGCCAAATTTTCAGTCCATAAAACAACAAATATGACTCGATGTTTATTTTCTATCGAGACAATTTTTATTTATATTTATGTTCTTTCAAAGACCAAAAATCCAACCGCATGTCTAAAAACCATAGCACCCAAATAAGAAAAAGATCAATGGTCTTCGAATAATCTCCAAAAAACAATAAAAAAGGGGAAAAGGTTTTATTTTTATTTTGACGAAAAATCCAAGACGGATAGCCAGCTAACTTGGGGATTGAGTGGATAAAAATAATAATTGCTTAAGGAAAGAATTGGGATGGGAACATTGAGATTGAGGGGGCGAGAGACAAAACCGGCGAATTTATTGGGAGAAAATAAAAATTTTATTGTTGTCGAAAATCAAAGTAAATAAACAACAAGACACGAGGATGGGAGGAGGATTTTGTAAGCTTAATTCGGCTAGAATAAAATATTATTGGCCGAAATCATTGAATATTTGCGCACATAAACAAAGATCACACTAAAAAGGCGTAAACAATGTCACATATTAGTCTCCTCAAAAATATTCAAAGATCGCGAAATTCTCGTTTTTTGATCTGCAAAATATATTTCCACCATTAAATCCTATAAAAAATTCCAAAAATCCAAATCTATTAAATTTCGCTCAATGCAAAATGGGCTTATCGGTTCCGTCGAATCTGCCTCCCGTCAAATTGCAATGGATGGGTTAGTCCATTGAGCGCTTAAACATTTCCCGGCGCATTTCCCAAAAATCATATATTCTTTGATTCTTATTCTCTTCAAAAGTCCCTTGCATTTTCCCTCTTCCGAAAGATAACCAAATCCACTCCGCTTATTGTTAGCGGATTTTTGAATATCGACCAATAATTTTGGAATATTATTCGTTTAAAAAGTTTAAGAATTCATTTTTAATTCAACTATAATGTGGACATCGAAAGTTGCAAACCCCTTTTGATTTCCGCTTAAAAATTTGCAAAATTTTTAAATATTGTTTTCTGGGAGTTTTTTATGCTTAAGAGGATGGGTATGGAGCAAAAAAATTGTGCTGGTGATAAAACCAGAGATTTTTGCCTTAGCAATTTTTGAAATATACAAAAAATGCCTTATTTTTTAAACGAATGATTCTAGAAATTATAAATTGTTAAAAATCTAATTTTATAATTGCTCAGAACAGATTAGAAATGCATATTGTTTTTTCTGTATACTGTACTCTGTACATCAGTCCTACCCTAAGGCAAGGAACTGTTAAGAAATCAAAGATTCATTTATAAATACTTTCTTTTCTTTTTTCCTTCCCATTTTACGTCATTTTCCCGCTCCAATTTACAGGAACCATATATTCTTTCTCCATCCCTTCCACGTCCATCACTGTTTCATGGCCAAAATCCTCGCCATGGCCCGAAAAACTTCCTCATTTGTCCAACTGCTAGCTTCAGCCACCCAAATAATGTTCTTTGTCCCATGCCCAAAAATCCATTTTTCCATTTTTATAGAAATTTGGCCCATCTTTCAGATTCCAAATCCATAAAAATTCTCAAATTTTTACAAAATTGCAGGCGATTATTTTTTATTTAATTTATATTTTTTTATTTCATTTTTCTAAAAATTTATATTTTAAATATTTTAATGAAATTTAATTTATAGGCTTATTTAATTTTTTTTTAAAAGAGATATTGAAAAATTCCAATTTTTAAATGAATTGGCCTTTCACAAATTTTCCACTTTTTCCTAGCCTTAAACTTTTTTTGTGTGTTTTGATGCTGTTTTCGTCTGGCAAAATCGTATAGTTGGCCAAAAAAAGCGACGACCAAAACAACCATTCTCGACCCCCAACCCTTGCCCGAGGCTCTTTTCAAGCTGCCCCTCGCTCCTCACCATTCAACGGCATGAGAGGATGCCGGGGGTAAAGGGGCCAGACAGCCGACTATGAGTGTGTCTCTGGTAGCCTTTTCCGGCCTCGATTGAATCCTCCATCTTAAGCTTTAGAAAAATACGCCATGGCATTTCCTCCACTTCCTTTCCCACATACAAATTTTCCCTTACCTATTTTAATACTTTTTTTGTTGTTGTTTTTGCCGACAATTCCTTGTCCCGTCGAATGTACACATTTTTGGTAAGCAATTAAGAATGAAAGGGGGAGGGGGATAAAGCCGAGAGTGGGTGGCAACTGGAAAACAAATATGGAGACTAAAATAATTCCAAAAATGGAACAAGTTGGTGATTACATTTAACGGGAAATGTTTAGTCAAATATAGTTTTGGATTGTTGCCGAAGGGAAATTGAAGCACATCAAAACAATCAAAACATTATAGAGCCAATATTTAGATACAACTTCTTTCATGGCACTAAAAGATGTGGACCAGCAGATCCTTATAATTATTGAGGCCAAATCAAATTCCCATATATGATATCGATGATTCTCATTCCTCACGGAAAATTCGACCTCTCTGTATACGATTTATGGTCTCTCAAGTTTTGGCAATATTTATTTATATTTGGTATTTCCGCCTCATAATTTTCCCATAGAGGTATGAAAATCGAAAATGGTATTGACAAATAAAATTGGCAAAACAATAATAAAAAAAGCAGGCGTGATTTTATATAAATTGGTTGTTGGCCAATCCTTTGATTATTTATTTTGGATTTTGTTTATTTTTAAGATGTTTTGAGTATTGGGGTTTTTTACTTTTCTATTTTTTCACGATTTATGATCTCAAATTTTTCTCTTTCTTATTATTTTTAAACACTATTTTTAAATTATATTTTTACTTTCTCCATTAAAAATTGACAAAAACAGACAATACTTCTTCCCTCCGTAAAGATGGCAAACAAAATTGGCAAAATAGTAAAAATGGTCAAAAAAAGAAAAGGCCAAATGCCCCGTCTAGCCTTGGCCTCGCGGCCTTCTATAAAATGTTGTTTTTGTGTTGGCCCATTCCTTCTATTCTTTCCCGTGCCCTTTTTAGTCCGCGGCACATTTTTTAGTCGGCGGCCAGCGGAAGCCTCGCCTCAAATGGCCTACTGCAAAAAACGCTCGACATCGGCCTTTATCCCAGCCGACTTTTTCCCTTTAGTTAGAGGTGGCACAATTTGTGCCCAGCCAGCTTCAAACAAAATCGTACAAATGCCAATAGAAAGTTACCGAACAAAAAGGAAAAAAATTCCACCTCGACTGTTGTATTTTTTTACTTTTTTAGCCACATTTTTAACATTAAAAAGCATTTTTTAAAATATTCCTCGTTAAATTACTTAATTTAACAATCCAATAAAAATGGGAAATTAGCATATTCCATTCCAACACCATTAAGAAAAATCATTCGACAATAATAAATATACAAATTGCATTTGCATAATATAGGGTTAAAGATGTAAGGAGTTGCCGACAATAACCATAAAACAAAAAATAATTTCATCTTATTTATTTGTTTCCTTCTGTTTTAAATTTATGCATATTGTTTTTCTGCTTGTCGGCTTCCTCTTTCACTTTGGCATTTTCTATCTGCGCTTCAGCAAAAAGCCTAGTAAATAGTTTACGCAAAAACATAAAAATTATCTGCCCTCAAAGATTCATTCATTCCAGTGCAAAGAAATTATATTTCATTTCAACAGTTCAATTTTCTTTTTTTTTACAATTTAACTTTATTCAAAAAATGTTCCTTAAAAGTCAAGGTACAAAGAAAGGAAAAAATGATCACGACATTCCAACTATTGTTTCGTTTTATTTAATCCTAATATTTCCATTTGTCATTTCCACCATTATAAAAATTAATTTTACTTCAGAAGTTTCTTTAAAATAACTGCAAATTCTTATATGGGCAAAACTTGATAATTCTCCTCCATTCTACCATTCATCAAACATCAATAATCAATATACCGTAGACATTCCCTGAATATACTTTTGCTTATTTTTACGAAAAAGTGCAGTTTCATTTCTTGCATAATATAGTTTAGCCGGCGCTGACTTCAAGCAGACAATTCCAAAGAAGTTAAAAGCCGCAAATAGAAAAGGCAAAGAAATTTCCCTTTGATCGAGGCTTACATCCCACCACCGAGCAATCTATTTTGCTCTTGGCATTTGGCCACACGTCCCCGAGACCGAGAGGTCCCGCTGCCAGTCCCAGTTGAACCCCCCAAAAGCACTTTTTACGGCCATTGCCGGTCGGAAAACGCAAAGACCGAGCTTCGCTCTACTTTTTCGTTGTTTTTGTTCTCCACGCAAAAGAGCAGCCAGTCCATTCGTGAGAGCCCAAGGCTGTTGGCCGAGTGCCTCGAGCCTCGACCGACCAAAAATATGTCTGCATTTGATGGTGCCCCTTTTCAAGCCGCCAGGGCAGATGTCCTTAAACTTTCCTTTGCCCCAGCCGCATTCTCGGTTGTGAGACATTTTTATTGGAATACAACGAAAGAATAGGCAAAAAAATAACTCTAATGGGACGTTTGTTAGACGCAAAAATGAGTGGAATACAGCGTGTAACGAAGGATGATTGCTGACAGCCGGTGAATTGTCCAGCTGCTGGCCGCTTGAGCCAAATTGGGCTGCCTTGGAAGTGGAGAATCTTTTTGAAGGAAAACGAGGAGAAAAGGACACAAAACTGGGTGCTCTCGTTTTTTTTTTGCTCCCGAGGGAAGAGGGCAGCATAGCAATGTGCCCTGCTGCCACTTTTGGCCGTGGTCCCCGACCCCGGAGGGGCCAGACTTGTTTTTCGCTCGAAAATTCCGTCGACCTCCTTCCATTCACTCAGTCAGTCGCTCCCGCTCTCATTTTGTGGCCTTTGGCTTTTGGCTTTGCCAATTTCCCTGCGAAGAGATAAACACACAGCCAACCATCGGGACAAAAAGGGCAAAACCACTCTCGACCTTTTCGCCTTGAGAGCAGCTGACTAAAACTGCGGAGGTCGCGTCAAATCGACGATGGATGGATGGAGGAAGGGGAAAACGACGAAAACAACCTTCGACTCTTGATTTGATTTTGAAGAAGGCCAAAGTAACGAAGGCGATCAACGTAAAGAGGAAAAATCTGTGAGTTGGCTCGAGCACAAAAAAGGCAAATTTGTGAATGATATAATGGGAAGTGATAAGGAAAAGACGGAAATTGGGAAAAGGGCAATTGAATCAGAGGGGGCTATCTGTGGAGACACTTTCCACTTTCCATGATCATTTTTGGACGGAATTTTTGACAAAAACAAAAAATTAATCCAAATCGCCCAGAGCAGACCATTTACGAACAAAATATTCTGCCCCTTTTAACTGATAAGCCATAAAAAAATAAGTGTGAAGAGGAAGAAAAAATTAAATTTCCTTTTTTAAACATTTTATTAATAAATTTATGTCTCGTAATAATCGAGTGGTTTTGAAAATAAGAAAAAATTTAGATTTATTCATTAATCATTACATATTTATAGTTCTTCAATCTTTTTATTTTTCTTTTAATTAATTAATTTATAAGCCCCAATTTTCAGTTGATTAAATGCGAAATTCAAAAATTTTTTTGTATCTTTCCGGAATTCTATAAAAAGCGCAACCAAAACGGCCAGTCAAATAATTTTTTTTTGCATTTCTACCTAAATATTCTAGGAAATTCGCTGGCAAAAATTAATGATGACAAACAAAAGTGCAGAAAAAAATTGGTCGCAGTCGCAGGAGATAATTATTTGTTCCATGGTCTCTTTTCGCCCAGACTGCCACTGTTGGATTTTTCATTTCCTTAAACAAATTGAATGAGACTTCTAAATTCAAACCCAAAAGCCAAATTCGCAATTCGGATAATCAGTCAAATTTTAAATCCGGCTCATTATAAATATTTGAACAAATCCGAATTTGTGCTTAATAAAGTCAAATTTATTATTCATTTTTTAAAAGACATAAGTACTTTTTTCCAATGTCTATTCTAGACTCATTCTTCCTCTTTTTTATTCTTTAATTTTTTTTTTGTTTTCGTCTATTCCGTTCTCGAAAATTGGCTTGGGCTTTGCCCTTTTAAAGCAGCTGCCCATGGAGGCTTTTTTCCTTCCTTATTGGCCAATCCTCGACAGAAATTTGGCCTTTTTGCCGGAAGGAGCCGAGAGCAGCAGAAGGCTGTCCTCTGTGGATTTTCGCATTTTTTTATTTTCCATTCTTTCTCATAACAATTCTTTCATGAAGCGCTTTTCGACCATTTCGTATTTATGCCATCCGCGCCCATTTTCTTTATCCTTTGCACTTTTCCCATTGGCCAATTATTCATCGTTCGCCGATTTCCCTGTGAAAATGCGCCTGGAAAAATTGTTAGCAATCTCATTTGAATAGAAAAAATTGATGGAACAAAAGGCCAAGATCCGGGGAGGAGATAGGTGCCCTTTTTGTTCTTTTGTTGCACTTTTTGCCCTTTTTGATTAGAGCACTCCCATTTTTTGTCCTTTTATTTTCAACAAAAAATATAATTCGAGGGTATTCTATACACCATTCTTTGATGCCTTACAATTTATACTGTAAATTTCAAATAATTTTGACCAAAGAATATATTTATATGATAATGCTGGAGGCAGAAATCATCACAAATGAATGCGCCCTCTCCTTTTATTTACTTCTTTTTATGTTTTATAATTCAATTGAATTAGTGGTATTCTCAATTTCCGCATACAACAAATTTGCATTTTTTTGCGTGCACAATTTCATGAAGAGATTTGGCAAAGAATTATTTCTGCCAGACGACCGCTTTTTCTTGACTTTTTCATTTCCTTTTCGTCTGCTTTTTGGGTTTATCCTTTTTTTGGCTTCCCAATTCCCATTTCAATTCGTCCTCCCCCATTTCTTACTCATTATTCTCTGGGCCTGTCTTTTTTGCTCGGACCCTTTCCCTCACTCTTTTCTTTCTTCCTGCCAGCCGGCAGACCCAGTCCCCCTCATTCTTGAAGGGGAAAAATGTGAAAAACAAGTCGGACGCGAGAAAGGGCAAAAACGCGGATGCGACCGATTTTATAACGAGGCCAGCGAGAGTCTCGAGAAGCTAACAATGAAAACATTTTGCCTGAGAGCTATTCCACATTCAGCCTGCAGCTGGCAGGAGACAACAATTCCTTCCTTTTTTCCTATTACTTCCTCATTTTTTCACACTCCATTTTACCGACAGCTGAAACTCCACAATTCTTACATTCTCTTTCTTTTTCCCCTATTATTGCTACCAGCCGATGAATAATATTCATTTTTTCTCTGATTGCTGCCATTACACTGCAGCCAGCCACCAGCAGCGCAATTCATCAAACGTATTGGTCTTTCTCCTTTGCGGCTGCGTTTTTTGAAACTCGGCCAATTCTTGCCCTTGCCTGCGCCCATTTCTCCGGGGCTCTTCATCATTTTTGTCTCGCTTCTATTCACTACCCATTCCCGCTTCATACGCATTATTCACCCACTCCATTTTAAAGCAAATGGGCCTAAACGATGGTCTTCATCTTACGCAAAAATGACTCCACCTTTTATTCCTTCCTCTTTACTGCCAGCTTCCTCAAAAGTCCACACTATTTTGTCCTTTTGCCGCACTTTTCCCTAAACATTTTCTCTTTTTTAGCCAAAAAAGGGTAAAAAAGGAAAATTCATTCCCCTTGTCCTTCAAGAGTCTCGTCCCTTCCCCCTTCCCATCGACTGGAAAACTTTTAGCCCCATTCGTCGGGGCGGCCTCTTCCTTTTCTCCATCAACCGCTCATCATGCCCGCGACAGCCGCCGCCCCATTTTCCCTTGCATTTTACTATTTTTACGTTTTTGTGTGCAAAGCACAATTTTCCCGTCTTTTTATTTTTGTCCTTTTCCCTTCCTTCCTTTGCCCCCTTCCCTTCAGTCCCGTGTTGTTTTCGACGTGGCCACAAAAATGGAGAGGAAAGAAAAGGGAAAGGTTTTTGCAGACGGAGCCTAGTCCCCTAACCGACCGGCTGTTTGATGACAGCCGGGAATGAGGAGGAGGCGGTTGGGCCAATCGCTCTTTTCCTCAAATGATCTGTTCTGTCTGGATGAAAATGGAAAGGGAAAAGCAAACGAGGTATCTTTTCCCATCATCAACCCCTTTTCTCACCACCCACCATTCTATTCCCCCATCCAATTCCCGCCGCCTCATTCCCGACACTCCCTTTTCCTCTGTTTTTCGACGAACAGCCACGGCCGTCCCGATCTTCGAATCTGGGCCTTTGACGGGACCAACAAACACACACACAAAACAACACACATTTGGCCCAGACCGACCCATTTTCATTTCCCCAAAATTCTCGCTGCTTTCAAACTCATCTATCATATCGAAAATGATGAGTTCCTTTTTGCTTATTTTGCAGTTCCTTTTTATTCTTATTGAAGGCCAATTTTTCTGGATAAGATTTTTGGCTTTTTACTCCCTTTTCTTGAATTCTCCAATAGGCCAGAGATTGTTCCCTCTTCCATGCTGTGATTTTTCCCTCCGGGAAATTCATTTCTTAAGAGATTCCTTATCCTTATATCTTTTCTTATGGTCTACATCTACAGTAATGTACATAGATTATAACCAAAAGTTAATCTCTTCCTTTTTTAAAATTTGACCTTAGGAAATAATTTAATGGCGTGCTTAGAAATAATACAATGGCCCTTAACTTCAATGGAACATGTCATCTTCTTCCTTCTAAATTTACTCATCAGGGTCTCATTATCATTAGGATAATTTATTCCCATTTATCATAAAAATTTCCATTTTTAAATGCCAAACTCGATCAATTTAGGATCAAAGCATTAAAATCCCTCATTTTTAAAATTATCAACTAATAAATTTTTCAATTGGAAACATAAATTGCTTCTAATATTTTTCATTCTTATTTTGTGTTTTTCTTTGTTTTTCCTTCCAAAAAGATTGAAACAAAAATTGAGTCCCTCAACCATTCAACCGGAAGAAAACCTCTGTGATGCGCTTTAATCGAGAGTCGAGACTGAAGGGGCCCAGCAGCTGGGGAAAGGGGGCGGCTGCTTCAAAAAGATGCTTCCTCCTTATTTTCCCTCACAGGCTTCTTTCAATTTTTTGAAGGCAAAAGTCCCCGAGACCAAGGTGTTCCCACTTCCTCTTTAATTTTCCTTTCATTCATTTGCTTTGCTGCCAGCCGCAGTGAGATGATGGTGTCCCAATTCCACTCCCTCAATATTCCCGTGTAATTGTCTATTTTTATGTGTTTTGCCTCTCCCCCGCCTCCCTCAATACTCAACCCCTTCTAAATTCCCTTACACTTTTTCTACTTTTTGCTTTGCGGTTGTCTTTGCATTTTTGCAAAAAGGCTGGCGAATTTAGGCCAACGGGAGGATTGAATGAACACGCTTTGGGGGTCTGCCTTCCTCCAAAACATTCCCCTTTCGTCTGGCTGGAATTGAATGGAGGAAAGGAGGATTTTGGGCCAAAAATTGTGCTTACATTTCCCTCAATTTCCCTCTAAATGTTTGCTACCAAAACATCATTTGCGATTATTTGGCGCATTGCAGTTTTAGGGCCAAAATTTGGAGCATCTCGACCCACATTTTCTCATTGAATTCTCCTATTTTATCGTGAATGTTTTTCTTGCAAAAACATAAAAATGATTCCCGCCATCTCTCTGCAAAACAGACAAAATCAGCTCAAAATAATTTTACTATTTTTTATTATTTGTTTTTGATCCAATTTCCTTTCATGGATACATGATTGTCCCCCAAATAATAAATTTTTTATAGATCAAATAATTCAAGATTCAAAATGGGCAAAAAGGGAAAGATAAGGTATTAAAATATTTGAAAAATGCACAATTTCTACCATATTTTCCAATTAATTTGATGTAACTAGAATATTTCCAAAAATCAGGAGTAAATGAGAACAAATATTCATTCAATCCCTTATAAAAAAGACCAAAACAATTTGTTTGAAGTTCGTCATTTTGCTTTTTTAAAATTTCCGAATAGAATCCCCCGGGGAAGGCCTAGTCATATTCGATGGAAAATGTGGAGCAGCAAAAGGAAGAATGACGCGAAGAGTTTAACTGAGCACCTGCATACAATTTTTGGCCTTAATTTTTTATTTTCAATACATATTTATTTGTCATTTTCCAATGAAAATAACAATTGAAAGAATAGTTTGTAATTTTATTTTTATTCCAATTTCATGAATTCTTCCATTCATTCGCATTTTTGAGTCGGCGGGTCGACCCAGTCATTTCCATTCTTGAATCACAACGTCGAATCATTTTTGTGATTGAGAAAATTTAGGATCAACTGTTCCTTTGTTCAGGTGGAAATGAAAAACAAACATTTCATCGAGGCAAAGGCAAATGTCAGAAAATAGAATAAAATATAGGAAATTGGCAACACTTTGCGATAATTTTTGGCGCACAAAATTCCTGACTGACATTTCCTTAAATTTATCTTTAAATGAAAATACCATTCATTCCTTGATTTTTTTGGATTATTTTAATTGATGACCAATCCTTGAAAACGAGCCAAACAATTTCAAGCATTTTCCTGGAAATTTTTACCAAAAAATTGGGCCCCAATTTTGCAATTTGCGCTAAAAATAGATTCAACTATTTGGGGTTAGGTTAAGCGTCTCAATAAAATTCATAAAGGACAAAAATGAAGCAGATTTTTGATGAATGAAAATGCAAACAAAAGAGCGGCGCACTTTTTGAGCTAACGAAAACAAAGGCAAAAAGGTTGAACAATGGAAAAAGTGGCACAAAATGTGAACAAAAAAAAGAAAACAATGCAAAAAGCGGACAAATATCAGCATCATTGCAGCTGGAACTAGAACCCGTTGACCTAAATTTCTTTTTTAAGCAGCAATTTAAAATTTATTTTTACACAATTTAGATTTAGGTAGCGATTTCATTTTATTTTTGACCCCAATCTCCATCATAGGCTTTACCAAAAAGAAGAAAAACAAAACATGTTACAAGGCCAATTTTTTCTGAATACTCTTAACGGGCGGCCTTCAATTTATGATTTTCCTTAAAGGCCTTAGTTTTTTACATTCTCCCCAAAATTCCTATTAAATCGCTGAATCTTTTTAAAGTGCCCGCCATATGATGATAAACGGTTTCAACCTTTGGCCTAAATTATTTGGCCATGAAGAAAACATATTTTTACTTTCCCTCTGTTTTTTCTTAGATTTGTCAGAAATTTAGGCATTAAATTAGTATTTTTTTCATGTTTTTCTTTTCAGTTAAATTTTAATGAAAAGCAAAATTTCAATTATGGATTTTTAGAAAAAAGTTGGTGACTTTCTTGTATTCAAAAAAGCATTCCAATCACCTATTGACCAACAATTATTTGAATCAAAATCCACAATTAAATATTGCTTTTTGAATTTCAATGAAATATTTGGTTATTAAGGGATGACCTTCGCCCTATTTCCCTATAAATTCTTCCTTCTGACTTTTGGATTCCCTGCCCTGTGATCAACTTTTCTTGTAATAAATTATCAACTAATGAAAGGGGAGTCAATCTTCCAAATTTAGACCATCAATTCGCATATCGAAATTATTTTGCAATTAACCGAACATTTTTCATGGGAGCTTATTAATTAATTTAGTTCTTAACCAAGCAGTTTTCTTGGAGCTTATTAATTAATTTATTAGTTCGCTAAATCAAAAAATTTGCCCGTTCACAAAAGTGATTTTATAGTCATTTAAGAATAAAAAATGGTTAGAAAAATAATTACAATTATAAAAATTTCAATTTAAAAACTATAATATATAAAATTTAAATTAGTAACAAATTTTATATGAAAATTCTCCGGCAAAGAGAGAGTTCATTATTGGGAGGGATATGTCTTTTTTAGATTAATAGTCAAATTATTAAACAACTGATAAATTAGTATTCGATTTCTCCATTGAAATAAAAATCTAACTATAAATTTCCCGGACAATTTTTCGCTATCGAAGATCATTTCCATTTATTTTTATGGGAAAATAAAATATGAACTTTGATTCTTCGAAGTTGCGATTTTGGTGTTGATAAAAATAAAAAATGATCATTGCACAATGAAAGAGAATTTATTAATAAATATTCTCCTAATTACGCAAATACCACAAAAAGTCACCGTGAATTCAAAATTAGAACAAAAATTGTTCCTATTTTAAAATACTTTTAGGGCATTTTTGTCCTAATAAATTTAGCACTTTTCCTTCCTCCCCCATATTCCATGTGCGCACTTTTTACATCATATTTCCCACAATGTACTCCACCATTTCGGACCGGAATTACATTCTATGAATGGCGCCACCGCATTGGCCATAAGGGCTAAGAGCGCACAATTTTCCAAATCATTTCGCACATATTTCATTTATAAATTCTGCGAACACTGTTCTCCTCTCCATCTCCCCCGCAGCAAATAATTCATTCTACCACAAATATTCCATGCAAGCACTCCATTCCATTTCATTCCCGAAAACTCATTCAAAGCACAGCAAATGAACTTTACACTGGCGTCATCTTTGACGAAAATGGTCGGGAAGAGGAGTGGGCAAGGATGTGGTGGATGATGAAGAAAAAGCGCAAATGAACAAAGATCAGCACATAGAGTACCACTTCATATATTCTTCCGCCAGCTTTTTCTTTTCATTTTATTATACGATGACTAAAATTGCTACCAGCTTTTCGCAATGCTTGTTCTATTCTCTATTCCCTTCTCTCCCCAAAGCTTTTCTTTGATGACAGCCGCAGCCCTGAGGACTTGCAGCCACGGACTCCATCCGATTCTTTGCCTTCGCCCGTCATCAATTTGCCCTTGGGCTGTGGGCGGGTTGCCAAACCGACTTCCCGTGTATATGATGTCCGGTTGGCTGACTTGAAAAAAATTGTTTGTCAGATAGGAAAAAGGGCAAAAAACGCGGGGCAACAGGGGGCGGGGGATGAGGCGGAGGCGGACCGCCGAAGGGGCACATTCGTTCATTCTATGCCCTCTGTGTTCGTCAAACCCCAATGAACGAAGAACCACTTCGCAAACATCCGCTGCCATTCCTTTTTCCGCACACATCATTTTGTATATCCCCCGGCGAACATTTTAATGGCTACAAATTACTAAATGCTACTTTCACCCATTGACATTCCTTTTTGATCTTTTAATCGAAACAAAAAACATTTTTACGGAAAAGAAATTACTCTCGGAAACGGAAAGGGAAGAATATTATAAAAGTGCAAATTTCATCCTCATTTCACTTTCAATATGAAAATATAAATATTTGTGCCCGAAATAGGAAGTATAAATCTCATCCATTTCAATATACTTTCCATGAATCCTCCTTCAGTCTTCATTCTATCCCCCTGAGCAAATTCTCGTCTAATCCCCTCTTTTAGTCAGTCAATTCAATTTGATGAATCCCCTCACACATTTAGTACTTTGGTCTTCATATTTGTTTGCCATGGGATGAATCATAATCTCCCCTCTATTCGACATCTTGCGCCCAAAATTCATTTTCATTTCATCTTTTTTTCTCTTCCGCTTTTCCTCTTTCCGGAACATCCTTTTTGCCCATTTGGACTCTTCCCTTTTTCTGTCCAAATGAAGCCCCATTTGTTTTTGAGCAGCGGGACTAAACTAAAACGCGTTTAAAACACGAAAAAAGGCCAAAAATCGGCCAAAGACCTATCAAGCTGCTCTTCCCTTCGTCATTTTTAGCTTCTTCTTTTGCCCTTTCATTCCTCCGTGCATATTCCGTTGCTTTTTTCTCTCCTCCTTTTATGGACCTTTTTACGAGGAATTGTGGGTCCAATGGAGCCGAATATTTGAGTGAATACTTCCCATTGGAAAAAGCGACCTTTTCGAACCACTTGGTGGTCTCTGCTCTTTTTGTCCCCCATCTTCGCCTCCAGCAGCTCCTTTACTCCCCGAGAGAGGAGCCACTTTTTCATTGCTTCATTTTCGCGAGTCATCTGCCTCGCCTCCACTTTTCTGCTGCGAAGCTTTTGTCGACATTTTCTGATATTTGTACGCTTCCTCAAAGGCCAATCGGCTGGCAAAGAAGAGGCTTTTGGTCCCTTCAATCCTCCAAAGGAGCAAAGACCAACCACGCGCGCGTAGCCCATTTTCATTGCACAAACAACATTTCCATAGGGGAGTTGGCGAAAACGACCTTGGCCTTGGTCTTCGCTGTTTAGCTGGAGGCGGTTCTTGGCTCAGTTCCCTGGCCTTCGACCAATTCCATTTTTTCCCACTTTCCAACCTTACTTGCCTCATTCCCCGCTTCAAATATTTCCAGGAATTCACATCGCGGTCTCCTACGTTTTTTGTTATTTTCCCCATCGTTCCCACCACGTCTATTGCTCAAAGCGCTTTTTGAGTCTGCTTTGTCTGCTGAGGTTGCCCTTTTCAAGGGGAAAATGAGCAAAGGAAAAGAAAAGGCTCGAGGGGAAATGCGCAGATTAAACATTAAACAGCATTTAATTGACCATTTTCTCGTTTTGTGAGAAAATTATGCCTTCTTTTTTCTTTTCCTGTTTCAATTCATTATCATCAAATTCTCCTTCCTTTAAATTTTTTAATTGTTTGCAACATTTTCCATTTTCTCCGCTCAAAAACACAAAAGTTAAACTACGTACGATCAAAAATGGTCCAAATCGTATGCATTTTGCATATTTCCTTTTTCCCTTTTGGTTGGTCTCCGTGTGGTCTTTGCCCCAAGAGGAGATTATTTTGCCAGAGTAATGTATGAGCAAGCGGTCAACGACCACTACCTTCCTTCCCCTATCCATGGGCATAAAAACCCGCTGCAAAATTTCTGAATAAAGGAAGAAATAAGAAATTGGCTTTGGCAGCCAAAAGCAGCAGCTGATGAATGTATGTTTGTGCCATTTTTATCCTCCCCTTATCCTTTATTTGGATCTTGGCACAATATTTTCCATTTCCACTGAATGAGGGCGCGCAATTTGTTTCCTTATTTAGCCCATGAGAGAAATGTTTTTTGGCCCACTCCTCAGAGCGCCTTTGGCCATTGGTCTTCACGGTTCATTTTTTGGTCTCCCTGAATTTCCTCTCTATTTTCGACCTTTTTCTTTGCAATTTTCGTGCACCCAATTGTCCAAAAATGGATGCAAATGTGCTAAATATATTTGTGCTTTTCATGCCCCTTACTAAAAATGGAACAATCTACAAATAAAAATAAATGAAGAAACAATAAAAGACGGCCTATTCTATGCATCTATGTGACTTTTGGTTTGCCAAAAAGGAAGAAAAATGAATGGAACAAAATAGAAACTTTTAGGCGCTGCAAATGTCCAATAAAAAATGGGTTATTTTTGGAGAAAATTTTCCAAAATTGGAAACATTTTAATCTTTTTGAGCTCACAATTCAAAGATCGAAAAATTGAATGAATGCAAATTTTTGACACAAAAATGCCACTAAAAATATGGAAAATTTAGTCCTTGCCTATGATTTTGCCACAAGATATTTTAATAATCTATTGACTAAAGAACAATCCTAGGATTTTTACAAAAATGCAAAGCAAATAAAAAATGACCAAAGAATGGCCCTCACTCAAGTTCCATTCAAATGAATCTCCATTTGGGATGACTTTTTTTGCATCCTAAAAGTTACTTCGTTCTATGTGTACGATTTTTGGTCTCTATAAAGTCAATTTTTTGATGTCAACATGAAATTAGAAATTTTTTAATCGAGTTCTAAACCACAATGGCCAAAGTTTACGGGGTCAACCCTCTTTCATTTATATTCTTTTCCAAAAGATTTTTAAGCATTTTTGGAAGAGGAAAAGGCTTCTCTTAAATTCACAGAAGTTGGCCATAATTTGCCATTCCATTTCAGTGCACTTTTTTTAAGTCTAATTCCAATTTTTTAGAGAATTTCTGTGTCCTATAAATTAACATGCAAATTCCTCATACTCCTTTTGAACGAACACTTTTAAAATGCAAATTTGTACATTTTTGGGAAAATTGAGCAAATTTACCTGCAAAAATTTGCCGATTAAGAAAAAAGTTTTTATGAAGCCGCCTTTAAGAATCAAATTCCCGCGCGATTTTTGTGCTTTTTTTACATTGACCCGTGCAATTCACGTTCAATCTCTTGCTTAAAATTTGGCCCATTTTCTACTTTCTTTTTTCATTTTGCATTTACCCCATTGAATGCCAATTTTGGTGACCATATAAAAATTACCATTTTGGTTACAAAAATGTTCAAAAATTATTTTTCCCAATTTTAAAATTATATTGGCGTTTTCCAAATAAGATTTTTACAACTTAGATTTTCTATTTTGATAATTCAAATAATTATTTTTCATTTTATTTTTAAGTGGTCCATTCATAAAAGTCTTAAGTTTCTCCTCCTAAAAATTTTACAACCCATTTTTTGAGGTCAATATTGTAAATTTTTGAATGAAGAACTTATACTTAATTGAAGGAGAACGAAATTAAGGTCTAAAATTGGTTGAGAGAATAATTGAGAATATTTTTTGTAATAATCTGCTGTAGGGAAATTTACTGAAATATGATTGGTTTTTAATTGATATATGCCTTTGTGGACAAATCAGCAGAAGTGTAAAATTACAATATGAACAACCTCAATCAATTAAAATATTCTCGAAATTATTTCTCAATTTTAATTCAATTCATTTTTACAAAAATTCAATTCCACTCTTTTTTTCACTCTTCTTCCCCCTTTTTCATTTTACACTTCTCCGGCTGGTAGACTCTCCGTCCTACAATTTTGCGCGGGTTGACCTGCCTGTTGCCCTTAAGTGGAAAATTGAAAAGGAAAATTGAGGAATTGCGCAGGAAAAAAGGCAAAAAACCCAAAAAAATAAAGTTTGCCCTGATTTTTGCATTAATCCACAATTAATTAGAGACCAAAATTCAAAAAAGGCTATTTAATTACCGCAAAATTCGGACGCAATAGACTTTCTGCAAAATTGAATTTTTGCAAGGAAAAAGGCACAAAATAATTGATTTGGATTTTATGTCCACCGAATTTATGACTTTATCAGAGTCATCAGAATGGCCACAATAAATACCTGGCCAATTGCCTAGATTTATCCTACATTTCAAAAGGCAAACTTCTGCCTGAATTTAGTGCAAATGCAAATGCAATTGAATTGGCACAAAGTGATATAAAAATTGGGCTTTTATTGAGTGAGCCTAGACAGATCAATTGATTGTTTTTCACAAATTTATCAAAATTAGTAAGAAATCAAGTAAACAGATTTTTGAGACGTGCGTTTGATCCGTCCTTTACTGAGAGGAAATTGGCCAAAATGTGGTGAAGGCCATAAATGATCGAGGGAAATGATGGCCTTGGGCCAAAGAGATGTTGGTCATGGGCCAAATAAACCGGTATATATATTGTGACCTTTATGAGTTCCTTCAAAACATCAAATAATAATTCATAGTGAAATTCCAAACTCAGAAAAAGGGCAAATAAGCTGCCACCTTTAAATCCATTTCAAATGAAATGGAATGAGTCGCCAATTTCATAAACATTCCTCAAACTTTAAAGAAAAATTACCCTGTATTATGAGCTGACAATCACAAATCCCAAATGGATTAAAAGAAAACAAACGAAATTGTAAACAATTTACCATTTATGGTCGAATTCATTTTCTAATCAAAATAGGGCCAAAAATTGAAAATAGCGGGGTATGTCCTTTGGGAAAAGAAGGCCATAAGCTATGATGATCTCGAGCGGGTGATATGGAGCGGCGCGGCACCGGCACTTCCGCCGTCGCGCACCCAATATAGGGGCAGAAGCTCCCACAAATTGCATCTTCATTTCCCCCTTCATTAGGCCAAGCATCGATTTTCCATTTCCCATCCAGAATTCTCGGCATTGATATTTTGTCGATAGAGAGAACAAAAATCCCAGAATCTTTAAATTTTCTACCAATTCCATTTTTTTAGAACTCTAAATCTTCCGTGACTGGTTAATTCTCCGAATTTAGTAAAAAATTGTTTTTTTCTAATCAAATTCTCAGCCTGAATATTCCCTCAATCGACGACGGATGATGAAAAATGTACTAAAAGATTTACATATAAAATTATCAAAGTCCATTTCGGGCCACACTTATGGAGATTATAAACAAATTCAATGAACTTTTGCCAACTCATTTTAATTCAAATCACCATCAAAAATTCATTTTGTCCGGGATTTTAATAATTTGATTTAACAAAAAAACATACAAAAAAACTTTTTTGACTAGGAAACGAAAAATTATTTCCTGCTAAAATTTTTATTTCCTATCAATCAGACCAAAACATTTCCCGCAAACCACTCATTTTTTCATTTCATCTTCAAGTCACGCCTCTGCCATCGCACTTTACAAAATTTCCACCTTCTAATGCAAACATATTAGTCAGCAAATGCCACATTTTTTAGTCTCATCTAATGCCGTGAAAGTAATGAGTACATAGGGAAAAGTCACATGGCCAAACAACTATTTTTTTCACATTTTTATCCTTTGATATTTTACTTCAATCTGTTGAAAGACCCAAAGCTTAAAACACTAATATACATAATTTTTTTTTATCATAAAATCCTATGTAAATTTCTGTCAATCTTTCGATGACGAATTTACTCATTTTGGAAACGGTATTCTAAACAAGCAATCTTATAAACTTCTTCAAATGAATGGTCGTTTCCGGCCCGATCTAAAAAGGATAGTGGATAAAATATCCACTGATGATGAATAGTCACGCGGAACACGCGGTGAATCCATCCAAAGAGCCTTTCAAAACAAATCCCGTTCCTTATCTCCCAGTAAAGTCCAATAATGGTTTTCAGATTGGGACTAAAGGCTGAAAGCCACCGGCCACGGCGAGACAAACAATCTTTCTCGCTACAAATATCCATTCACATCTTCGTGACCACCATTTGCAAGGACTTTGTCCGTCATTTTCTGTCTGAATAAAATTCCTTCATTTTGGTAATTATTCCAAAAATTTTGACATTCCATTTCCTAATTTTGACGCATGACCTTGGCTCATAATTGAAAAACCCAAAAAAATTCCTGGCCAAAATGTGCTGACTTGACTGATCTTTGTCCAAAAAAACCAAGGTCATTTTCGATGGCTGGGGATTTTTTTGCCAGTCGACAAAATGGCGAAAATATTTATTTGCACTTGGGGTTGAGCCCCCTTTTCGAGTGGGGAATGGGGAAATGAAAACGAACGCCGCCCACCAATGAGATCAGAGGCCAATTTTCTCGCGGCGCTCGCGGATGTGTCCTTTAGCCTTCTTTTAAACACTCACATCAGGACATTGTTTTTCATTCTTCTGTCTTCGAAAGATTACCTTCCTAAAGGCTTCTGTGCAAATTCCAGCCGTCGGCTTATTGCCAGCCGGGCAGCGTTGAAAAATATGAAGACCGGCATTCCACGCTTGCTTGCTATTTCCTTCGTTCATCGCTCCCGTTTTGCTCTCGCCACAAAGACCGCCCCAGCCTCAGACCGGAGATTGTCTCGGTCCTCGTTCCCGCCCCCCTACTCTTTTCGCACTCTCATCCCCGAGACTATTAAGCCTTTGGGCGAACAAATGCGTGCGGAAATTTGTCTGCATTTTGTTTTCAATTAAATTGCAAATTCCCATGATTCAATTACCACATGCCCTATAATTCGCGGAAAACACTTTTTCCATCTTTTAAAATTTTTTAAATGTATTTTCTCAATTTTCAGCGATTTATAATTAAAAATTATTTTAATTCCCCTTTTCTTTTTTTTCCAGCTTTCCAAGAAATTTTTCAACCTGATTCCCAATAAGAAATTCCTCCAAAAATTTGCCAGCAAAAACAGTGAAAATTTATTCAAAAAACTTGGCGTCTTTCCAAAAATATTTTGTGAACATTCTCAACAAATCCAACAAAAGCAACATTGACAACAGATTCTCGGCCATTTTATTTTATTTTTTGGTCTTTCGGCAGCAAATATTTTGTTTTGTGATTTGTTGAATTTTCCCGGTTTCTTCTATTAAAAAACATGTTCTCATTGGGCACAGTAACCGCCCCAAATTCGGTGGTTTCGTCAAATAGTGGCGGAGGTAACAAATATTTTTTAATGGATGATAAATTAATTTTGAAAATATTCAGGAGCAACGTTGAATTCTGCTTTTGGGTCACCCCCACCTCCGGCAACTGCCGCCACTCTTCCGGGCACTCATCAATCCATTGCCGAAATGCTACTTGCCCTCCATCCACAATCAAATGTGCTGGCCCAGGCCAACACAATTTTGGTAACAATTACTTTTCAAACAAATATATTATTTTATGGAAATCAAAATTTCACTTCCGGTTTTCAATCACACCATATTATTTATTCATATTAGTACTACTCCAGTCCAGATTATGAAAAACTGTTCAAATAAAAATTAATATTATAATAATATATTAAAACGTCAGTCTTTTGAATATTTACTTCCTTTTTCCATTTTTAAAAAATTTCTTTTGATTTTTAATTCCTTATTTTTCCATTTTCATAAGGAATAAAGTTCATGCGATCATCTCATAAAATTGGAATAAAAATGATTTGAGAACACAAAAAGCCAAAATTTTTAACCTTTGATTTTGGGTGCACCCATTTTAGAGGGAATGAAAAGGAATTTTGTTTGTGCAACTTTTTTTGGGCAAAATGGTCCGGCCAAAAATTTGTTAGTCATGGGATAGATCTTCGACCTTTCAAAAACGGAATAAAAATTGAGAGGAAATTGGACGGAAATTTGGAAGAAATCACAAAAACAAATTATCTCTATTTTTGTGTTGTTTCTTGATTTTTGGTCTTCGTATTAATTTTTTCTGATGAATAATATTTTCTTTCTTAAAAAATATTTTTCCGGATTTTTCCTATTTTATTAGTAGTATTTTCGAATGCAAATCCCACTAAAAAATTCCAAAATATTAACACAAAAACAAAGTAAATCCAATTTTGGTACAAAATCGCTAAATCGTTGATCCCAAAGTTGAATGAAAAACAAACATAATTTCTTCCTTCCAAATCAACAAATTTTAATGGAAATCCAATCAAATAATCTAATATTAATTCTTTTTCAGCAAAACTTTGTTAGTGCGTTGCCACAATCGGCTACAGCCGGCGGTCCATTGGCAACTTCAATTGCCGCCGCCCTCAAAAGCGAGCAACAACAACACAATCAGCATCATCAACCACGTTCGGCCACATTTTCTGTGTCCTCATCCTCCGCTGGCCATTCCAATCATCTTAGCCATTTGCCATTGTTAACGGCGGCTGCCGCAGCGGCCAATAACATTTCATCCAATCAACAACAACAACAATCGCAGGGCGGAATGATGTTGGGCCATTTGAGTAGCCAGAGCCAATCGCCGTCCTCCTCCTCCAGAAGTGTGACGCCCACAGCCGGAGGCCATTTTGTTGGCAGTTTGCCCCAGTCCATTGTGAGCGGAAGCAGCGGTGGGAGTGGCCAACAAAGTAAGCGGAGATGCAAAAGAGATTGGAGAGAGGGGGTTAGGGTGGGAACATGGGAATGGTCTTTGGCCAGAAACCAACCGAGGCGCATTTATTGTGGTTTACCATTTCGACAAAGGACTAAAGGATGCGGGTATTTTCTTGTGCCTCATTAAATTTTTATGAATAATTTTAACCATTTTCTAATTCTAATTTTTATTTATTTTTTTTTCTCAGCCCTTCAACAACACTCTGAGCAATCCTCAATGCAACCAAAATTGAGTGCCCAATTTTCGGCACAAGTGAGCGGCAAATTCCAACTTGCACAAAAGCTGGCTGCCAATAAATCTGAAAGCAGTTTGGAACGTTTTAGCCATCAACAGAGCAGCGCTGCTGGTGCAATTGGTGTTGGTGCAGCTACACAACCGCTAGAAAGCAATATTTGGTGGGTTAAAAATTACTTTTCGCTTATTCAAATTTTGGATGAATTTGGGTCAAATTTAAAAATGAGTGATTAAAAATATTTTAGTAATTTGTTTGTGTTCCTCTTTTAATCAATATTTTATTTCCAATTCCCAAACCTATAAAATATTGCGCACTCTATCAAAAATCCATGGGCGAGCAAAAATCACACAAATAAAAAGGCAACATTTTATGACCTGTTTTCCTCTTTTTTGCGCATCATTCGTGCACCACTTTTTTATCCTGTGTCAGCAATTTTGGGTGAAACGGAGAAGAATAATTTTTGGTCAAATCCCACATCGGCAGAGTTCTTCGTTGTAGATAACGGCGTTTGGCAAGCATCCAAGAAGACTTTTGATCTTTCGTAATGAAAATTAGCAATGGAAAAAGATAAAGCCGCTGAATTAGTCTTCGCTACGCTCGCGATCAACCAAAAAAATATCGAAAGTTTTTTGATCGAATTGATATTTTTGATTATGGTACGAAAATAGCCACCAAAATCCAAAGAGCGCGTTTTGAACAGACAAAGACAACCCAATTTTTGCCCTCATCGCAAAAATGGAACGATAAGAGAGGATATTTGGGTGCAAAAAATACGACGATGGAATTGGCGCGCCCCGCCAATCTTTCACCGACCGACCACCTCGAAACCAAAGTCCATCCGAACCGATGGATGTTTTGTCCGATGGTCCATGGTCCATCAAGCAGAGGTCATCTGATGAAATATTATTTGAGAATAGTCATTCGGGGCGCCGCAACTCCACAATGGAATGTGCTCAATTAATTGCTGAAGAGTCAAAAATTGTTGACTGAAAATTGGTGCAGATTATTTAGAAAGTCAAAAGTTTGATAAAGCGAGGAAATGAAACTTATTAGATTTTAATTGCCAGTAAAGCTGCATTAATAGTTGAGTTTAGCTTAAAAAACAATTTAAAAATAATGGTTCAAAAACCAATCAAATTTATAATTAAATTTTATTGGCTTCCTGCCAAATCCACAATTTCTCTCCTCCAATTTCACTGTGCGCCATTCCCATATACTTGAGCCTGCGAAAGAAGCAAACTTTTCAAGAAAGCATTGGATGAAAATTTTACCAAACATTGGCCTTTAGCCAAATGCAGTCAGAGTCTTTTGTTTTTTACCCTCTAAACCCCAAATTGGCCGATGGGAAAAATTGCATAGCTTTCCCATTTTTTTGCAAATTTTTTGTTGTTGCTCACGGGACATTCATTGGTGGGATAATATACTGCTGGTCGGTGGTTGATTTTTGTGCTTTTTCCTTGCTATCGGGCAAATCTTCGGTCTCTGAGAAAGGGCGCGGGAATTGTTTGCGATGAGATTTGCGGATTTTTCCTCTATCCAATTCAAACAAACAACGAGGAGACTAAAAAGCAAGGAATATGGTACAAAAAAATTGTTCGGCGTTCGGCGATTGTTCTTTGGCCACCAACCAATAGTCACCATTTTCTGTAATGATTATTATGAAAGCTCTAAGTATTTATCCTTGAACAATTCATAAGATTTTGGCTTTTGTTGTACTAAAATATGTACAATCTCCCAAAAAGAATGTAATTGGGTAAGTCAAAATTAATTTAAGTTAAGGAAAAAGGCGACTAGCCGACTTAACCAAAAGCTAGGCTAATAAGCTTGCAAAATAATAAAATGAATATTCACAATTTGGAAGAACTGATAAACTGAAATTAAGGTCGATTTTGTTTGCCAATGAAATTGAGACCAAACATTCTTGTTTATTGGATTTTACCAACATACTAAAAGCAACTCCACAAATTTCTCAGTAAAATCCAGAATCCACTAATAATGATCAAAGAACCTACACAAATTTTTCTCATCAAGGTCAAAGTCAAAGCCCATTTTGGATGGAGGATGTGATCTTGTGATATGACCTTTGCTTTTTTGAGTGGGGGGAAAGGCAGATTAAGGAAGGACAAAAATATGTTTTTGTGGGTTTTTATGCTCGAAAATGACCAAAAATCATTTTTTACGTACAAAATGCGAGGCAACAAACTAAAAATAGGATTAGCCAAAAATGAAGGGCTAATAGCCCCTCGGCGGAATTGTTTTTTCCTTCAAGCCAATTTTGGCCAATGTGGCATATTTATTTTTGGGCAAATGCCATTTTTGGAAATGCTGCAGAGGTGGCGAATTCAAATAAAGGAAACTAAAATCCAAAACACAAAGCGAAACATGAACCAAAAGAAAAAAAAAGAAAAAAGTGGGAAGAAAATTTTTATATTTTCTTGATTTTTCGCCATGAATCATAAAACTTGGAATTGACCAATCCATTCATTTTTAATTTTATAATTAATTAATTACTGTACAATTTTCATTTCAAATTCCATTTTCCCTGCGGCCACCATTAAAAAACCATTCAATTTTCGCATTTCAATTTGTACCTGGCCATCAATTATACGAAAATGATTAATTGTAAGGATCAGAAAGTTCATACAAAAAATGCCATTATGTTTCATTGAAAAAATTGTATAATAATCGGAACGAAAATACAAATTTATTATTTTCTCGGAGGCAATTCCGGCTTATTCATAAAAAATTGTATGGTCAAAAAAAACAATGGAAAATTTGTATTTATTCGAAAAAGAAAAGGCCACAGAAACATTGTCATCAATAGGAGTTGATTTATGAATTGTTTACTTAATTCAAATTTTATGCAATTGATATGGAAGGACTTTCGGGCTGATGAAAAAGGACTTTTTTCCAAAAATGGACTTTATAAATTATTGAACTCGAATTTCTCGTTCTTTCTTTTTCAATTTGATTATTGGACTATTATTTTCCTTTTTGACAATTTGCTTCCTTCTTTTTGTGTTGGACCAATATACGTCAGTTGGCGTGGATATACGTCAGCCATTTCCGGCCAGAATTCCATTTTCAAAAGGGAAATGGCCTTTCTCCTCTGAAGAATTTATGGCCTTTGGGCAATCCGTCTCAATTTGAAATGAAATAAACAAAAAATTACTGAAAAGGAAAAAATTTCTAATAATGATGAGAATAATTTGGAAATAAAAAAGTCAAAAAATGAAGAAAAAGTGAAATGAAAAAAATTAATTTTTTAAATTAAATTTATTTAGTAATGTTTGCGGCGACGAGGCTTCAGGACGCCATTATGGCGCCTCCACTTGTTTTGGCTGCAAAGGCTTCTTCCGTCGAACTGTTCGGGCCAACAAACAATACAATTGTCGCTATGAGGCACGATGCCAAATTGACAAAGTGGGCCGAAACATTTGCCGCGCTTGTCGATTCCAAAAATGTTTGACCGTTGGAATGGAGCCAGAGGCAATTCGTCCCGATCGGGACAAGACTGGGAAACAAAAGAATCCACGGCGATGCCATTTGTTGGGTGGCGGCAGTGGCTCCCAGGGATCTGCAATGTTTTCGGCCAGTGGCCATTTCGATGGGTCAAGCAGTACCGTAGGCGGTGGAACAACAATCAAATCGCAGTCGACTGCAAGTAGTATGGCCGGCGAATTGAACCAGGTGAGCAAAATGTTTATTCAAATTTAATATAGGAAAAGAAAAATCTACCTAGCTATATAAAAAATTAAAAATTAAATTATTTTTTATTCAATTTGATTTTCAGATGATTACTGATGAAGATATGATGCTTGGCAATGACCCATTGGCTCGACGCCGAGCAAACACGATCAACGATTTGCGCTCTTTGGCTGAGGAAATTCGTCGTTCTCAACGTGGTCTGTCCCCAACGAGGAATTCAATTTCAATTAATTTAATAATTTTCAGAACATGATCAACAATTGCAACGCATTTCGGAAAGCACATCGGCAATTAGCACAACAGGTCCAATCTCAACAAATTGTGCCGATGGAATGAGCAATGGAGTCGGAGGAAACGGCGGTGCATCTTCACCCGAATTTGAACAAATGAGCCAGGAGAAGGCATTGATCATTCAGGCAAGCAAAAATATCGCAAAAATTAATAAAATCCATTTCTTTTTTTGCAGACTCTACGCGAAATTGAACGCATTGTTTGCTTTTCGGAGGCCCCACAACAATTGATTGGCCAAGCCAAATTGCAGGAAGAGGAGGCTGCCAAACTTAGACGTGAATTTGATGCTGCCATTTTAGCCGGCAGTTTGGGTGAACGAGATCAAATGTTGGCTGCCATCCAGCAACCAAAATTGATTGCCGAGAGAACAGAGGTGAGAGATTTTATAAAATTTGAATTTAAAACTTTTTAAAAATTTATAAAATTTACTCAATGGAAAAAAACAACTTTTTGTCCAAATCCCAAGAAAAACGCCAAATTTTCTTTGCAATTAGCTTAATTTCCTTGAAGGTCTTCTGCAAAAATCATCAAAAACAAAAATGCCAAAAATATAATCCCTAAATTCAAATCAACTGAATAATCCATTTCGTACAAAAATGACATTTTCGGATTTCAAATTGTTTACAATAATTATCCAAGACAAATGACCTTTCGTCTTTTGTCCCATTTTGAAGAAAATTTCTTCTTTTTCCATTTAATCATCTATGGAGAATTCATATTTCATATTTAAAATAAGTTTCCCTTTTTATTTCCTCTTTACATGCTTTCATTTTAGCCAATAGCAATTTTTCAAGGGCACATTTCCGGCAAATCCCAACCGTTTTCTTTCCTTGGTGTCTTCTCCGTGAAAAGCTTTGCCCTACGATTTTCCTTCTTAACATTCAAAAATGGGCCATCGGTCGTCCAAATAGGGTTTCCTCATTTTTCCCATTGCACTTTAGAACGGACAATTCGGGCTAAACTTTGTTCCATTTTAAAATGTCAAGAATGTCCTTAGTTAGCCTTGGACCTTTTTCTTTCATTCCATTTTTGGAATTGGTTCTCAAGGGCAAAATATTTTTTCTCATCAAATCTTTTCTTCGCTATTTTTGGCCTTTGGCCTTTTATAGCCATATATTTAAAAATGGCATCATTTTTACATTTCCTTTTAGTCATTCAATAGAAAAATAATTAAAAAGGTCGATCGTTTGATTTGAGACAAAGCACACGTTGAACTTTGACCCCTATAGGCCCAGCCATTTTGTACTTTTTTGGTCCTCTCTTTTAATCTTTTTGTTTTGTTCATATTTAATGAGGGCAGAAAAACGAGCAATTCTCGCCGTTGGCTCACCCCCTTCCCCCGTTCTTATTCGTCCAACGTTTTGTTGTTGACGAAAGAAAACGACGAACAAAATAATAAATTGAGAAGGACGGGAATAAAACGAGTCACGAGACTTCCCGGTTTCCTCTTTTCTATTGGGACCATCGGCGCCACTAGAGCACAGAGGTCGACGGGAAAAGACCGCCGATTATAGAGTTGTTGTGTTGGCCATTGGCCCGAGAATATTGAGAGGGGGAAAGAACTTTGGCCAACAAAACAAGTGGTGGAAAGGAAATGGAGGGAAAGGGGAATTAAATGAAGGGAAATGGGGCCATTGCCCAATGGAAATTGGAAAGGACAAAAATGAGGGGACAAATAAAATGTAAAATTGTGGATTATGAAAAGGGAATCAAATTTGAATGGGATATGAGATTAAAAAGATGGAATGGAAGGACATCAAGGGCAAAATGGATTCTAAATTATTAAAATGTATTTTTTATTATTAAATTTTGGAAAATGATTGTAAATAATGTATAAATTTGGTCTTTTTTCCCAAGAAATTATGGCATTTGAAAAATTTATACAAGTTAATTTCGAAAAAAATATAAATATTAAAAAGAAATAAAATTTAATTAAATTAAAATATTTTCCATTTTTCAGCTAAATTATTCTGGCCAACGAGCACTCTCGGAATGGGCCGAGTTGAGAATGGCAATGCGGCGTCAATTGTTGCTTGCCATCGATTATGCCAACACACTGAAACCGATTGCTGATTTGGGCCATGGCGAAAGGGTAAATTCCATTCATTTTTTTTAATTTTTACTTAAATTGGCATTATTCCAAAAATAGACAAAAAATGGCAACATTTAGTTTTTTTGGCTGGATAAAAGTTTACTCCAAATTGATGGTTTTGGTCTAAAAGAAAAGAAGGAAATTTTAATTATAATGATTTGATGGATTAGATGGCGAATGACTAATTAACATCGCAAACAAATGTGGGCAACATTCCAAAAATATATACCAAAATGTTATTGAGGGATGGATTATGAGTGACTAAACTGAAAATGAACATTTTTGATGAAAAAAATTCTGTAATGCCAAATGCCATAAATAATTATTAATTTGAATTTATCATCGAATTTTGTCATCCAAATTGTTGACTAATAGATTGGGAAAAGGGAAGGGCAATGAACTTTTAAAACAAGAAAATAAAAAAATGAATTTTATTTACAGCTCTCCCTGCTTCGTGGCACAGCAATGCCGTTTACGGTTTTTGCCATCGCATGCCAAAGTGCATTTGCGCATCGAGCCGAACATATTTTGCTGCCGAATGGACTTTTCATTGATCAACAAACTCCGTTGGATTTGTTGCTGCCAATGAGCCAAACACAATGTCCAGAAGTGCTTCGTTGGCGATTGGAGAATATTCGAATGGAATGGCTGAACACTCTGGTAAATAATAAAATTTATTTTAATGGGAAATTTGATATTTTTACCAAATTAAATTTTTTCAAAGACTTTATAAGGCATAAAATATTTCTTTTATTGTATTCCTTTCTTTCAGCAACCATCCCTTGAGCAACTTTCATTGAGTGAAGTGGAATTTGTCACATTGAAGGCAATAATCGCATTGGAGCCACATACCCAAGGGCTAAGCACGGAAACTGTACGATTGTTGAATGTTGCCCGTGACTCTGTCCAAAATGCATTGTTCCTGCATTTGGTCGATCAATGCCCACAAATGCAATTGGCCATTGGACGATTTGGACGATTGCTGATGCTGGTGGCAAACATTACGGTGAATTGAATTTCACCCTTACAATAAATAATAATGTTTTTAGAAAATTGCGGCGCACATTTCTAATTTGGTACAAGCTTTTGTTGACCATCAACGACAACAAACTGGCAGTGCCGAATCCAACAAATGGGTCGACATTTTATTGACATTTATGACTGCCAATGGGGTAAT
Organism: Pratylenchus scribneri; assembly: GCA_030063045.1. NCBI lineage: Eukaryota > Metazoa > Nematoda > Chromadorea > Rhabditida > Pratylenchidae > Pratylenchus > Pratylenchus scribneri. Next base: position 139,943 of record JAQSEB010000185.1, on the reverse strand, counting down.
GGCCGGTGATCCTAATTTGGTTGGCCGTCGTCAATCCACCTCATCCTCCACAAATTCAATGGATTCCGGTTCAACACCGATGACGGCAATGGCCGAGGCGGATGCGGAAGAGGACGATGAAGACGATGAGGACGAAGAGTTGGAAATGGATTAGAAAAAAATTGGCTGAAATGAAATTGGAACCAAATGTTATGGAAAATACCAATTTTATGAGCAGATTCTGCGTTCATCTTTGATATGCCAAAATTTATCCTATTCATAATTTTATTTTAGAAAAATTTGCATATTTAATCACCCGCTAGTAGCCAATCCAATTAACAATATTTTCCCCCAAAATATACATTTTCTCTCATTCGCAAATATTCATTTTATTCAATGTTGTGCAAAAATTGTGCAGCAACTCGGTCTTTCAACAAATTAAAATAATTATCCTCCATTTGTATTCATTTTATTCAATATATTTTTCATGAAAATCTATTCAAATTAAATGCGGCTTAAATTTGGCGAATTTTTTAATTTTAAGCAAATTAATTTCAAAATTGAATTCGCTGAATTTTTTAAAGCCAATTTCTTTTTCATTTTTTGTCTCGTCGCTTTCATCCAAAATTTCTCTCCAACCAATTTTCTCGCCCATTTCAAACTATTTTTGTGCGATGCTATTTTTGTTGAATTTATTATTTTTACTCACCGGACATCCCGATGGCACAAATTTGTGTACATAATAATTCTTTAATATCCAAAAATATTCCACATTTTTTTGCAAATTTCTTCTTTCCAATTTTTTGTCTTTTCCGGTGATTTCTCCTCAAAATCCTAATTTTATATTCCCGCTGCTCTCTTTCCTTCCAATTTATGTGTGGATTTCAATTTATACGCAAAACAATGATAAAAGTCACAAAAATTGAACAATTTTAGCAAAGAATTAATCAAATTAAAGAAAAAAATTGTCAATGAAAAGAAATATTAAATAAAATAAATCTAACAAAATTTTTTATAAAATTTTTTAATCCATTTCTGCTTCCCGGCTTCACAAAACTTCTTTATTTAAGAAGGGAAAAAATAATTTTTTGCTATTTTATTTCTTCACGATTCTCAATATTTTATGATGATAGAAAAAATAGATCTAGTTTTTTGCTGATTAGAAAATTCATTTTTAATTGATTCCAATTTTAAAACAGGAAATTGGCAAAAAATTTGAATAACAATTTTTTCTTAATTTACTTTGAAAATTGCACAAAAACGATCAAGATTGCCAATTTCCTGTAAAATTCCTTCCCATTAAATTTCATGTCCCCGTGATTCGACTTTTCATTATTATCTCCTTTAACTTTTAAAAATATTTTATTTACTATTTTATAATTTTATTTGACCCGCGTGAACTCATTTTATTGGAAATATGTTTTTTTTCTATTCTCCAATCAAAATTGAAATTTGATTGTTTTTGTGTGAATGGCCAATGTGGCCGCCACCAATGTTGAACTCCATCGTTGCTTTCGATTCAAAATTCTCTCTAATATTCCCCTTTTCATTTTATATTTCTAATTAATAAAAATGATTTTGAGGACAAATTAAAATATTATTATTTCCGTTATCCATAAACGATAAACATTTTATTTTTGATAAAATGATTGTGTCGAATTAATTAACAGTAAGAATTTAAAAAAATGCAAAATATGCTATTGACCAGATTATTTGAAATTTCACCATTATATTCAAACCATTTAAATTAAAAAAAACGAAAAGACATAGGAAAGGAATTTGATAAACTTTGGTGGCAAATTAGGCGAAATTTATAAATTAAAGATTATTTGCATTTTTTGGATCAACTTGAAGGCATTAGGCATATTTATTTTCGGATCTTTTAAGTGATGCTAAATAATTAGAATTACCAATCACCCCTTATTCTTTTATTTAAGTAACCAAACATTTTTATTCATTAATCCAATAAAAAATTGAAATATTCAATGAAATGCTTTCCGGTATATTTTGTAGAATAATGTAAATTTATTCGCATTATTTAAATAATAAATTAAAAAATGTAAATTTTTCCACGATTTCTTCCATATCATTTCAATAGCAAATTTCTTCAAACTTCAGCAGATGAAGAAGAAGAACTTTGTTGGCGTCGGCCAAATCCTCTGCCGTTTCCACCCGAAAATCGTCCACCAAATCCTCCTACTGCTAGTGGTGGAGGTGGGCCACCCCTTCTGCCAACAAATGAACTTCCTGATGAGCTGTCTAAATCATTGCTGCCCCCGAATGGACTGCCAAAACTTCCAGTGCTAAAAGAACTTGAACTGCCAGCTCGGACAAATAAGTTGGATGAACCGCCATTAGAGGAGCCACCAAAACTGTTGCTTCCTCCGAATAAGCCAGGAGGCGGTCCACCAAATCCTCTTTGACTGCCTTCAATTCCGAATCCACTTGGCGGTACTCGTCGATTTCCTCTACCGTAGTCAACTTGATTGTCTTCATCGCTTCCACTGGATTGTTGTTCAAAAAAGTTAGCTTTGGCTAAGATGGCCATGGCGAAGAAGCCGAATGTTGCGATTAAAATAGATTGGCGCATTTTTTTTAGTAAATTGAATGATTTGAAAATTTAATTGAAATGCAAATTGAGTTATTCTCAATTTTAGCCTACTAATTTATAGACAAAAATGTCGTCAAAATCTTATCAAATTTGTTTGAACATTTGCATTTTGAGTTTTGACCAAATTGTGTTCATAAATTTCATCCCAATTCGTTCCTTGTCCACTCACACAAACATTAATGGTACCATCACAATTAAGTGAGCATCAATAATGATGAAATGTGGATTAATTGTTAAGTCTTTTTAAAAAGTTTGTTTGCTTAAAGTGGTGCTGATCTTTTCTATGGTGTCAAATGGCGTGAATTTCTTACTAACTCTTACATTTGGCGAGTCATTTGGGCGAGGGCAACAAATAACTCGAATAAATCTTGTGATCATAAATATTTTTGTAAGAAAACAAATTTCATCGTTCCTTTCAATGTTAAAGCAATAATTGACTAAAATAATTTGCATAAAATTTAACAAATTTTTTCACTCACAATTATAAATGAAGATATAAGAAACAGGAGCTGGAATAAATATTGCATCATTTTTTAATTTAAAATTACCAATAAAATTCAAAAACAAAAAATAATTGCATTTTTAAGCAGTATAAATCCGGTTATTTTGTGGATAATTATGGAATCTAAAGATAAAATAAAAAATATTTAAATTTAATTTATCGCTAAAAAATTAATTAAATTATAAGTCAATCATCAAATGTGAATGCGAAAAATTCGTCTCCATCTTCCAATGTTCCCAAATTCCATCGGCCTTCTTTAATATATTGGCCAATTAATTCATTCACTTTTCGATGGTCAATAAAAAAATTTGCTTTAATCACTGATCGCTCTGATGTAATTTCAGTTTTACAATTCTGGAAATATGGGATGCCAGACCTATAAATGAGAATGAATTGTATTTAAAATTGATTAATTAAATCTAACAAATTTTTAATGCAATGTTTACGTGCTTATTTTTATTTCCTAAACTTTCCTTAATTTAAAATAAATATTTTTATTTACTCTTGAATCAAGGCCGAAGAATTTTCTGCAATTTTCGTCAGTTCGAATTTTCGTTTTGTTGCTTTTTCTAAAGCCCGGACTGCGTGTGGATGTGATGAACAAATTCCCCATGCGATATTGTCCACATTGTGGCAACATTTTGATAAAAGTTCAGTGGCCAAACCACGGCAGCGAAAGTAGGAATGAACAACTAATTGAGTGATCCAAACAGCAAAACCTTGTTTAGGTTTAATAAACTTGGAAAAATTGATAGTTCAAATTCAAATTGATGGAAATTAGTTAATTGAAGAAAAAATTTTTTAAAAATTTTCAGCTGATTCATTTTTAAATTGCAAGCATATTTTACATTATTTTTTTTGATGTTTCCAAATTGCTATTAAATTTAATTTATAAAGAGGTAAAATGAAGATAGAATTTTGTGGATCTGGTATAAAAATCGCTATTGAAACGAAAACGGTATCGACAAGCAAAAGCATGTCCGACGTCCGACCAAATTATTGCCATTTTCTGATTCAGCAGTGACAAGAAAACATGTCTCATTGTTGAATAAATACTCACGACGAATTCGATCAACAGAAAGTTTGACTGATTGACCAGGTTTAACTCCTTTTGGACCCCATTTGCCATAGTGGCCAGAAAAAAGAGTGGCACATTTTTGGAGTACATCATCGCCAATAAATTCAGCTTTGTAGATGTAAATTTTGCCAAATGGTGGAGAATAAAGTGTTTTGCTCATTTTCTAAAATTAATTTAATATTTAATTTGAATAATTTTACTCAATGCTTGACCGAATTTTCTTTTTTAATACACAATAAAATCATGCCACTTTCTTTGACATTAATTTTGGGAAGCCGAATTGGCACCAAGTCAAAATTTATAATAGTGGCATAAATAAAATAAAAGGAAAAAATTTTCAATTTAATTATTAAAATATGGATAGGTATAGGATTATCTATGGCCAATAATCTTAAAAAATTAAAGGTATGAGAAGTTTTTGAATCACGCCTTTTGATTCCCGGACTCGGACCATTCTTTTGTACATATTTGAAAAGTAATTATCAAATTGTGAAATATTATAGCATTCCGAAAGCCTAGGTCCTCTATAATATAGTATTACTAAATTTTTATTATAATTCTAACCAATGAAGTTGATTTTGGAGCAAAAACCTTTTTCTACAAAGTGTTTTAATTTATAAATAATTATTCCGAAGATGGCTAAAGGCTAAATATAAGATAAAATTTTCATTGAATTCTTTCCAATTCCAAAATATTTGAAATTATTAAATTCCATTCAATTCAATCGACAAATTCTATAAAAAATAAAAATTCTTATTAAATGATTAAATTCAGTTGAACAAATATTATAATAAAAATGGTAAATTTATTAAAGAGAATCCAATAAAGTAAAAAAAGGGAACCATTTCGCTCAATTCCAAATTGCCCATTTCATTAATTTAGGCAAAATTGCAAATGAACAAACAAATAAAATTGGGCTAAAATTTATTATAGAAAATAAATGGAATTGGATTGGGCTCCAACAAAAAAATCGAAAATTTTTTACACAGCTTTAATTTATATAAAAATCATAGGATCACCAAAATTTAACTTCTCAATTTCGGCATTTAAAATCAATTTCAAATTCAAAGTGCATTAGGATTTTTCAATTGGTGGATTTTAGTTTTTCAGAATATTATAGAGGTTTCCAATTCCAGCCAGGAGAAAATTGAAAACAGCTATGCAAATTTATTTATATGAATGAATCCATCAAATGAATTCGATTAGGGCAAAAATGGACCCTTTATAAAGCGAAAAGGACTAATGAAATTTTATCCATTTTCTTATTTTATTAAATTTTTAAGTATAATAAATTAAAATAAAATCCGAAAATTTAATAAAAATTTTCTCATAATAATTAATATAATATCCTTAAATTTTAATTTTTTCTAGTAAAATTTTCAAAAAATCCACTTGAAAAATGCGCGCAACAATTCTGATTGCCCTTTTTGCTGTGGCCTTTTTGACTGTGGCCAATGCCGAAGAGTCGGCCGTAGTTGGCGAAGCCCAAGCTCAACCAAGCGATGAACAGCCACCACCTCCTCAACCAAACCCCGAAGTACCCCAACAAAGTGCCGAAGGACCAGGCGCCGATGGTGAAGGTATATTTTATTTTTAATTTTTGAAAATTTTCATTTAATTTTATTAAAATATAGTAAAGTTTTAAGCATTTTTTAAAATCTCGGAATCTCCCCTAGTGGAATATCACATAAAAAATGTATTTTTTAAACCATTAGATCTAATCTGCCAATGCCGATTATTATGCCAATCGAGATATAAAATTTATGAAAAAAATTAATAGAAATAGAAAATGGAAATTCTTTTAGATCATTACATTAGACAAATGCTTCCGAAATTTTTAATTTTATTTAAATTTCTTTTAGGGCCACCTCAGCCATATCCTTCTGATGATCAACCACCACAAAATCCGGATGAAGAACCGGCTCCAGCAGAGGATGTAGTAGAGCCCAATCGATTGGATTAATAATTCAGAAGAAATAAAATGGATATTTGAATTTTGAATTCATTTTCATATAAAGAAATTATAAAATTGTTAAAATTATGTAAAATGTGAATAAAAAATTCTGAAAATATAGACAATTAAAATCTGCTAATCGATCCCATATTTCTGATTCAAATACTAATTTAAGTTTTGGGTATAGTTCATAGCTTAAATAAATTTTTCCCTATTTGTTTAAAATTTAATTTTTTATAAAAACTTATTAATATGGAAAAATAAAACAAAATAATGGAAAATAAAAAATTAATTTTTTTTTCTCTATTGTTTAATGCGATTTACATTGATCGGATTCGAACGATCCGATCTATAGCTCATTCTGACTGAGTGCTCGTCAAGCTGAGTTGAATATAAAAAATTTCTGAACGGCAGGCATATCTGCTGGCCAAGTTACGGACCATTAAAAGTCATTTTCCAATTAAAATGAAAAGCCCCCTTTTGGGTCAAAAAATTTTGAAATTTTTTATTAGGTTAAATAAATCCAAAATTTGTGATTTTCATAAAATAAAATTTATAATTTTCTTAAATAAAAATTTCCCTCTTCTTATTCTTTTTCTAATTGTTAATTGTTGAATAAAATTTAATTCGAATTAAAATTAAATTATTAAAATTTCTAATAATTTGGTAAATTTTCGTTCTTCATTGCAAATTATTTCATATATATTTTAATAAACACTTGGCTCATCTGCTCTCTGTACCGTAACCACAATATTCGATTCAGTTGCCCCCGTTTTGTTGGCATTTTTGTTATTATCCAATGGGGTGATGCGCCCTTGAATAAATTAAAGCATTTTAATATCAAATTAAAATTATCTTAGCTAAGAAATTAAAAATTCAAAAGATACGAAACATAAAGCCAAATATTCATTTAAAATAATTGAAGTGACAAAATTCTATCCAGTATCCACTAACCACCATTAAAATTACCTTTCAGCGCCCATCGTCCTTTGTTGTTTTTTCCATCTTGATTCTTCGCTCCTCCTTCCTTTCTACGTTCCGCCCCTTTTTTCGGTACAAAAGTATCCACTGTCCATTTGGCTGGTTTTGCTGATGCAAAAATACAGAAGAAAATGTTTGTGGCATTCAGAATGATCCCTTAGGGAGATAAGAAAATTTGATAAAAATAAAATAAGATTAACTAACCATGAATCCAAAGCACCACAGACCAATCATCTTAAGATTTATTTTTAAATTTAATTTTATATTGATGATGATGATCACAATAGGAAAGGACCATTTCCATCTTGATCGTTGCGTTTTTAGTGAACCAGAATTAGCAAATAAATTAATAAGAATGAATTAAAAAAAATGCATTGAATAGCCCAAATTCTGGCTATCCCTGGGAATATAATGATAATTCGAAATTATCAAAATTTTGTCCAAATTGTGACCAAAATACACAAGCTTGATTTTTGATTCAGTTTTTATGACCATTCGACATAATTTAGATAATTTGAAATGTTAATATATTAGTAAAAAGTAGAGTAGAAACGTTGAGCCATTAAATGCATTTAAAAAATCACCTAAATTGGTTTGTTGGCTACTGAACATGGACTCAATAAATTCACTTTAACTTATTTAGGCGTATATTCAGCCAAAATAAATTAATGCCTAAATTTTAAGTCTTTTTATTAATATCTACCAAATCATCTCATAAATTATAACGATAAAATCTCTTTTCGGCATTTTTCTTCTTCTTAAAATGCATGGCCCCATGGTTCCCCAAAAATATGCCTGGATCATTCTCGGGTGCAATAATCTCATTCAACAAGGGCACAATGAGCATACAAACACAATTGAGGAAGGAAATGTTGGCCTGAAATTAAAAATTATGCATTCGAATAGATGAACCAACCAATGTGAAATGAGAATGTTGGCGGGAAACCATTTGGGAGGATTTGAAGAATCCACCGGAATTGAAACCCAAAATGCATGTGGATGCGATTAGGACAATCTTTGTTGAAGAAATAAAATTTGATTTGCTTTTAATTTTGTTTTTGCCAACCAAACAAAGCGCTGGACTTCGCCGCGGGTCTAAAAGTGCTAACAAAATGAATAGAAGGCCCATCATGCCCAAGGAAAGGGAATTGTAGATGCGCAATTTCAGGCCATCACTAATGAATCTGAAAGAATTATATTTTAAGGAGAGAGATAATGAATTGTAGAGGATATTTAAAATATTTTTATATCACAATTCTCATGAAATTGATTCCTAAATTATTATTAATATTGTCTATTACTGACTTAATTCGATCCGAACTTTGACCAGCAGCCAATTTGATGAAGAACATAATGACCGGCGAAATGGCTGATGCCATCCCAGTTTGTTCTATTGGAAGATGCAAAACCTTGAGAAAATGGAGGAGAAAATTTTTTAACATTTTTATTTTTAATATATGATAAATTACAATTTAAAATAGATTAAATTTTTAAAGAATTGAAAATTTTTAGATTTTGCACGGAATATTACTTTTCAGAATTTGTTACTTCCGCGGACGAGTAAATTCAGAAACTTAATGAGGCCCAAAAAACAAAAACCTATTTAACTTTTCCTCCTCTCCTCCATTTTACCTTGTTAATATATGTTGGCATGAATTGTAGGGAAAGTTGAGTGCCCATAAAATTTCCGTATGAAGCCACCTTAAAAGATATAATTTTTAAAATTATTTTTGAACCATAATTCTCACTAAAATTGCCCAAATTGCGGTGTCCTTGTACATTTGGGCATATGGAACTTTTCGGGATTTTTTCTTCATTTTTTGTGGAGCATTTGTTGTTGAGGATGGTCCCGAATAAATGGAACCACCTTTATTGAACATCACTTTGACCAACTCCTTGCGACTCATCAGCGGATGTTTCAATGGGGAATTGCGATGATACTGTAAAGCAGGAAGAAATATTACAATTTAAGAATTAATTTAAAAATTTATTCAAATGGTTTGTGGAATATGAAAATTATCCTTCATTTTATTTTTGCATTTAATTGGACGAGAATTAATATTATTTTCTTCATATGCAAAGATATGATAAAAAAATGATTACAAATTCTTAAACAATACCCCAAACCCAAATTACTTCTACGAAAATTTTTAGTGTACAAATTAATTTTCGGAGACTTCAAATCTGAGAGATTGCCTCATAGTACATGTATGGAAATACCGAATATCCCGAAATGGAAATAAACGAATAGACTCATGATTATTATGCAAAAATTTATTCGAATTTAAAAAGTCTATTTTTGCCCATAGAAATGAAATATAAAATTTGATTTCTAGTAATTTTGGTAATAAAGGGCTTGAATTTTGGTTTGAAATGTGCTCAATGGCTTTCATTAGTCAAAATTCAATGGTTAAAAATTATTTTGAAATTTCTTATTTTTATAAAATGCTATTTTTGTATGGCAATTGATATCTCATAATTAAAAGCCTTGTTAATTTGAAAAAAAATAAAATTTAATCAGATAGTCAGACAAATAAATGGAAAAACTGACCAGCATGAACAAAGTGAAAAGCACAAGGCAAACAAGTCCATGTAAATAATATACGGATGGCCAGCCTAGGGAGGAAGTACAAAGTTCACCGGAAATTGGCTATTATAAGGGATTAAGCCACCCTGTCCCCATTCCCCACCATACCATTGTAAAAATTGGGGCAATCTAAAAAAATGGATGAAAAGTGAATGAATGAATTATTCAGTACACCGTACCTGCAAAAAGCTGGATAAAATTGCAATGAAAATTCCATTCTGCTTCAGGGTTGACCAATGCGAGGTGATTGAACCCATCACCGGTAAACAAGCAGAGAAGGCTGCCCCTTGAAAAGAGAATAAAAATTTATTAAAGATTATACTTTAACAATTCTATCTCCTTTCAATATTTTTCTACTTTCGAGTAGAGTTGAAAAATAATTCTTCTTATTAGGGAATTATAAGAGTAATATTTAGAATAATAATTATTAAATTTACCATTGGAGATTGGATAGATCAAAATGTTTTAATTGACCACAGCAGTAAGTTATCGGCCAAAAAACAATAAAAAATGCCCAGTTTTCTTTTAGCCTATTTTTCCGCATTTTTTGTCATAACTTTTTAATCCATTAAATTCATCAATTTTTTCTCAATATTAAAAATAACAATCCAGAGCTATAAATTAGTAATAAATTTTCTAAACTTAAAACTAATATTCATTTGATTGATTAATAGAATGATGTACAAAATTCAACAAATTAATTCGATCTATAAATTAACTATTTTTTGTATATAATTTACTTCAAAAAATAAATTACGAAAGAATCCTATTTCAATCATTCCTATAAATAATATAAATATTTTTATTTATATAAATTTTAATTTATTTATTTATTTACCTTGGACAATGCGGATAATTAAAATGAATGGGAAGCCCAAATTGGCGGCTAATGGCAACTATAAAATTGGAAGGGGAAAATAAAAATATATTTTTTAATTTTTTTGTATTCACCAATAATGTTGCCAATGCACTGGTATAACCCAAGCAGCCAAAAACCATCCTTAAAAATTTGGTAAATTATTCAAATTTATGCAGGAAATAGCCCTTTCCTTTATTTAAAATATCCATTTATGCGAAAAAAAATGTTCGAACCTTGAGCCAAATTTGTTGAGCAAAATGGTCAACGGGAATACAGTGATCAATGCGCCAATTGCCACCGCCATGAATAACATGCTTCGTTTTGCACTGGAATAATCCAAATTTGGATTATAGCCAAGGCTTTCCCATTGCGATGGATCTTAAATGGAAGAAGAAGTTCAAAAGGCATTTAAGCGTTATTTCTTACTTGTCATTTGCGTAAAATTTACGGGTCGATCACCGGCCATGCAAATGTAACTGTGGTGAAAATTTTTTATTTGATATTAGAATTAATGAAACTGAATATTTCCATAACGGCATTTCTATACCTTGGCCATTCTTTCGGCAATAGCTCACAATGAGGGAGTAACTTAGTAAACTTATCCCGAAAAGGCAAACCATTTTTAATCAGAAAATGTCTTATAAGAATTTAGTGTTTTTATATTTTATGAATTTCGATTAAAAAATTTTTATAATTATATTTTTGAGTTCAAATTTTTGAAGAAAAGCAACTATTTTAGAAATTTTAAAATTTTCATAAAATTTGTAAAGCTATTTTTAGAAAACTTTTAGGGTTTTTGAATGCCATATTGTTACTATAGGCCAAAAGAATAACCCTAGACATTGGCATTATTGACTCGCCTCCATTAGAAGATTAGTCTAATATTAAACAATTTAGAAAATCATGGTTTAAAACTATTAGTTTTAAACCATGATTTTCTAAATTGTTTAAATATTCGAAAAATGTTGTTTAGATTTTCGATTTTTCCTATCAATTTTTAATTTCAATAATTTTCTGAAATTTGGCTATGACAATCCCCACTCATTCTCACGTGAAATTAAATGTCAAAATATTGGAGAGTATGGAGGAAAGGCACAGTGTGGAAATGAGCATAATTGTGAAGCGAATTTGATGCCCAAAAATGCAATTGTCCGCGCCATCATCCTCGTCTTCGCTTGCCTCCTCACGACGTCGATTGCTCAATGTGTGAACAAGTCGACGGGACCATTGCTGCAAAAAATAAGAGGGAATTTTAAATTAATTAGCAATAAAAATAATTAATTTTATCAAATACATTATCTTAAAATTTGGCCAAATTTTTAACCATATATCCTTATTTCCAAATAGGTCAAATCTCTTGTCTAAAAAGCCAAAAACATAAATCAGAATTTCACATTTTCTTATGGCAAAACTTTAAAAACTTTATGCAAATTGAATGAGTTTATGGGCAAATTAATATTTTCTTCTGTGTTTTTCTTACCGCTCTTTCCACACTCTTTTTGCTTCCGGATTCATTGGCTCCAGCAATTTCATTTCCCAATCCATCATCATTTTTGCCATTGACGTCAAATGTTCCTCTTACAGCCAATGCGCCAGGATTCAATGGTTGCTCGATTTTATGGAAATTTTTGGACTCCGGTGATTCTTTTTTAATTTGATCATCTTTCGACTCCCGAATGAAATCTCTTAAATTTATACGGTTTTAGGAAATATCTTGGTGGTTTCATGCATGGAAAATTCAGTATTTTTTATTTTACAAATTCTTTTTGATTAATTTTAGAAAGTTAACATGAATTTTGGTCTTAGTTTTGTTTTCTCTAATCTATTCGCAAATCATGATTAGATTGATGCCAACATTTTGTCGTGTATGTGTATAGGTCGTCAAATATTTCGCCTATGCCGGAATTTGCCAATAAAAAAGGAAAATATGAATGGGAATAAGGTCAAATTGTTATTTAACAAGTATCCTAATAATAGATTTAAAAAAAATATTTTTTTACTAAATTTCGATGATTGTACTTTTAGCATAATTTGAATAGTTTCTAAAAATATATTATTTTTATAGCGGATTTCTCAGCAATAAATTTTAAAAATGAATGAATTGTTTTCAGAATTTAATTTATCCTAAAATATTAAAGAATTTAAGATTAAATATTCATTTTACCCAGTCACAGGATCCATTCCCTCTAAATGGCCAAATTGACCAGAGGCATAATCAACTCCCGTTTTTCGTGCCAATTCTTCAATGGACGATTTTTGATCAATTTCTTCATTTTTTGGGCTTTCATTGGACATTTCCAGGAGCAGAATTAATTATTTATAGGAATTTTAATCTTTTATAAAAGCAAAAATGTAAATTTAAATTATTTGATATTAATACATTGGAAAAATTCACATAATAAATTCATTAAAAATTACCAGCAGAAGATAAATATTTGAGAAAAATATTTTTGAAAATTAAAAAATTTTTGACCTTCTTTAGAAATAATATTGGCCTATTTTAGCTTATTCTTTTATTGAAGTGTAATTAATGTATTGAACCTTAATGCTATTATAAAAATTATGAAATGTTTGAAAAATATAAATGGTAAATTTCATTGAATTGAATCAAACAATCTAAGAGGATCGGAACATTGTGATTATTTAGTGGGCAACCTTTTCAATCCCCTCAGAATTTAATGTACACAAATCCACGCATTCCCCAAAATTCATGGGGCCAATTTTGCCTACCCCTCTTCGTTTAAAACCCTCATCACTCAATATTGAGCTCGCCATGATTTGATGTGCTTGTTGACGACATTTACCCCTCATAGGGTTTGTGATATTGGCGAATGGTGAAATTGTCTCTCGAAATGCACGGTGCAATATGCAAATCCACTGGACTCACCTCTCTAAACTTTTCTAATATCCATAATTCTCAATGCGATTTCAGCACCCATGACCATGATTGAAATTGAACCCCCAAATCCCATATTTTGCTTCCCACCAATTCCCCCAATTTTTCCATTTTCTCTCACTCAATTTTTGGCCACTTTCTCTTCAATTCCCCCTAATCCAACAATTCACTTGGATTTACATTTGTGGAATTATGGGAGGGTAAAGGAACGAACATATTTGACGTCATGGATATTGCTTTGAAGAAACAATTTAATAGAAATAGAAATCAACGATGATCTCTGCAAAATTTCTAGAAATTCCAACGACTATTTTGCATTGGAATTGCAAAAAAAAATTTAAAGCAATTGGTAAAAAATCGTTTATATCAAATTATATAGATTTTGGTCAAGTTGAGTGGACATTCATTCAAGTGATGGGAATTATTTAATAAATTTGAATTTAATTTATGATGATTAGCAACTATCTTTTATTTAAAGTTTAAAATAAAATTGAAAACAATAAATTTGTTTTTGAATATAATTTATTTATTTGATTTTAAATTTACTTTTTTTAATCAAAAAAGCATAATAAAACAGAAAAAATTTGGGTCGATCGTCACCTTCATTAGAAGGCAAATCATCCGATTATCTGATTTAATTTAAAGTTGTGAAAAAATCAAAAAATAATAAATAATTGTAATATCTACGAAGATCGAGCTTATTTAGTTATGAAAATTTACAATTCAATGACAAATTGTTTGTTAAATTTGACATCTACTAAAACTTATACTAATCAGCATCTGCTCGAATCGATTAACTAAAATGAACAAATCATAATTAAATTAATTAGAACAAATAAATATAAAACATCCCAAGTCCCAAATGCCTATTCCATTCAATCATTCATTTTGCCAGATTGCATATGAGCAAACAAATTCGATGAGAAATTTATTAAATTTCCAGACAAAAACAAAAGTGTATTTGGTTTCGAAAACATATTAGCCTTGTGGATTCATTGATAAAACGGGTATTGTGTATTAAGGCAGCTATGCAAATTTGTTTACATGAAAAATTCTATAATTAAGGATTTGTTCACAAAAAATTTGGCCCTTTATAAGGCGTACAAAAATTATGAGATTTATTCATTTTAAAATTTTCCATTTTCTCTTTATTTAAAAATAAATTCTCCCAAAAAAAAATTCTAATTGAAAAAATGCGTTCTTTAATTCTGATTGCCTTATTCACTTTGTCATTTTTGACTTTGGCCTATACCGAAGATGCCGCACCAGTCGGAGAAGATCCAGCTCCATCTGGCGATGATCAACAACCTCAACCACAACCACCAGCTCTACCAACAGTTCCAGAAAATGGCGAAGGGGGAGTGGCCCCACCTGAAGGTGCCGAAGGGTCAGGTTCCGATGCTAGAGGTAATTTTTCACTGAAATTTTTGAATTTTTTTCTCACTATATATAAATTCTTTTATAAAAGTATTTTAACTTTTTGACTCATATAATAGGAAAAAATTTCTGCTTCTTAACTTAACTGTCCCCAAAATTATTAACAATCAATTTTTATTTTTATTTTAAATAAATATGAATGTAAAAATTAATTCAAGCGGAAATTATATACTTAATTTCACTAATCATTTATATAAAATATTTACAAAAATGTAACCTCATTAATTATATTTTTTACAGGACCCGAAACAAATGGTAAATTTGTGAAGGCAGTGGTTTATCATTTGAAAGACATCATAGATCAAAATCCGATAGATCCTGTTCCATCTGTAGATCAACCATCCCAACTTTCGGAAAGAGATCAACAACCGCCCCAGCCACAACCTTCGAATGTAGAACCTTCTCCACCTGAAGATCAACAACCACAATAAGAGCCCCTTCTAACGAAGTGATCATTTCCAATCAAAGAAGATAAAACAATGATGTCATTATCAACTGGATTCAACTTTATTATAAAGACATTTTATTGTAAAATATTATGTAAATTTAAAATATGGTAAACAAATTTCTGAGTGAACAGGGAACATTCTAATCCTTTATCCTTTAATTATCAATTATTTTTCAAACAATTCTTAATTTAGGTTTTTTTTAGTTTTTATCACATAAAAATGCATCTATTTATTTAAAATAATTTTATATTCAACAAAATTTTGATTAAATTAATTGTATGATTTCTTTTAGAATTGTGAATTCTCTTTATTCTCGCATTTCCTTTCTGTTAATTCAATAAATCATATAATAAAGAGTGCGCCCATAATCGCCATGTTTGCAACGGGATTTTCCGCTTCCTTTGGCCACCACCAAAGGGGCATCCACATATTTGCATTGACAGCAACCGTAGCCAATGTATACGGTCACATGACCATATGGACGACCTTTCCAGCCAACAATGTCGCCCGGCTCCATATCATTTGTGGCAACTCTGCCTTGGGTGTAGGCATGGGTCTAAAAATGGGGAAAATGATTCGACAATTTTGATTTGTTTTACAGTTTTATATGCTCGGCCAAGAAGATAGGCTGTCAGTCCGCTGCAACCTTCTTTGTACCATTGGCCTACGGTAGCACATGCTGCACATGGATCCACTTGATAAGAGCCTGCGGCAATTGGAAGGACAGGAATGGTACAGAGGATGAGCGGAAAAAGCAAAAAATATATTTGGGAATTTCACGCAGATCAGTATTTGAAAAATTCAATTGAAAATTATTTATTTCTGATTTTTGTGGTGAATTTTGCTAATAAGAAATTTCAAGGCTCGATTTAAATTCATATTTATGTCTCAGTTTTAATTTTAAATTTAATTTTACCATTAAATATATTGGAATTGAAATGGAGTTGTTAAACATAATGTTGAAATTTGAAAATAAAATTATTTAATTCGGCAAAGTTTCAAATTCAAATACTCTCTTATAATTTTATTTCTATGGTATACTTATTTATATATTGCTTCAAATGTTTGCCTCCTTTTCCGTTTTATTTGAAAAATGGTTTTATAAATTTGTTTGACAAATAATCAGCTTTTCCTTTTCCCTACTGATAAAATAGTTATAAATCGTCTTCATTCTATTGATAAAAAATATTATAAATTGCCAAATATTATTTTCTCATTTCAAGGCAAACAAATATTAATAAATCATCATTTTTAATGGGTTTAGGAATTTAACAAATTTTTCTCGTTTCCCTACGAGTTTCGAATGAATTCTATTTGAATGAATTGATTTTTCAGAATAATGATGACAAGCATATGTAATTATTATAAAATGAAAAATGAATTAATTTTTTATTCATAAACAAATAAAAATTTAATATTATAAAAAATACATTTAAAAAAGGACCAATTTAAGGAATAATAATTATTTTAAAATTTTTGCAATTACCAAATATTTGAGGCAATGTGCCGCAGTTAATATATAATTGGGGTGAATAATTGTGCCACTACATTTTGAATCGAGTTCTTCCGTACGTGTACTACCAAAGCCTATATCAGTTATTTCTACTTTTTTTATTTTAATTGCAACCATCCATGGCCATTTTGTTGAGTCTCTAACATCTTCTCCGCGCGATATCAATGCTTCTCTATGATGCTATAAAATTATTAAATTTCATCCTATAAAATTTCAAATTTACCCCAAGTATCTTTTTACGGCATCTTTGTCCACATTGATCTAAATAAATGGAATTTAAAATATTTTAGCGAAATAAATACTTTCATCTGATTTTTCAAATTCGCAGATTTCATTTCCACTGTGAATGCAGTCAATCGAAATTAATTGTTCAGATGAATTTGCCTTCGGCACGCATATTTTGGGTGTTGAATTCGAATTGTTATTTCATTTGTAATTTTTTTGATAAAAGAAACCTTCAATAAAAAAGCAGTCCATGGAGGCTGAAATAAAAATTTTAAAAATGAAAACAAAAAAAATATTTTACCGGATTTTTTTGAAGCATTTTATTCCCATTATAAAGAGGAATATATTCTGACAAAATTATTTCTTCCATTCCTTTATCATCATCAATTTTAAATAAAATTCGGAAATTATTGCCTTCAAATTGAAGGAGCAACAAATTCAGTGATGAACGAATTTTCCCAATTGTAATAATCCTAAAAAGAAAGGGAAAATTTAAATTAATATTCTTTATAAGACCTTATTTCTAAGGATAATTCCAAAATATTTCCAATTTTCAGGCATAAACCAATTTTAAAAATATTCCAATTTTGAATTCTATTAAATTGTGGTTTTAAATTTTCCACTGCATCAGCAAAATAAAACACAAAACTGAAAATAATAAAAATTAATTTTTTTTAATGAATTATTTCTGCATGCTTTAAGCATTTATTATTTTTTCCATTGGCCAGCAACAATTCTTTGAAATCAAGCAACTGAAAATCCACGTTTAACATGAATGTTCCATTACTGGGACATTGCACATTGCCCATAAAATGATGTCAATTCAATTTTATTAATCCTATAATTTTTAAATTGATATTTATACATCTTGAATTTGGTTTAATATTAATTTAGAGTATTAATTTTGTAAATTCGTATTGGACATATTTATCAGCATTAGCAGGCTGATCAAAGGTATACTGGCCAATTATCAGCACCAAAATTGCCAGAAAATGATTTATAAACATTTTCGATTCTAGAAATCAGAAAAATAATCGTGAATTAGATGAAAATAAAATATTATTAAATTTATAATTTAGAAAAACCAATGAATCATCAACAAAACTAATAAATTCATTGGATTGCCAAACTAATGATAAATTTGATAGAGTAATATTTGGGTTCAATCAAAAATGAACCATTTAAATAATCAACTCAGAAATAATGTAAACTACTATTTACTTCTCAATCGATACCTTATTTAGTTTCTGGAATCCGAAAGTTGACAAATGTAATTCTAATTGTTCCAAAAAATTAAACCGATTAAATTAACTTTACTTTTTCAATTCTTTTAAATAATAAGAGGTCGTTGTGGCAGGTTTTGGTTAAGTCAGATATGATAAAAGTTTGACCAAATATCTTCTCTGAAAGGTTCAACTTTTTTACTAGTAAAATATTAAATGAAAGGTGAAATACGGCATATAAATGGTGGTCGTTCTCCCAAATGACAAAAAAAAATATATATATTCGCGTTTGTCTTTAAACGGCCACGAACAATAATGTAAAATGGCTTCCTCCGATTTCCATTTTTTGAAATTTTGAATTTATAAATTCATAGAATTGACAAAAAATAATACAGGTGTATTTTTAATATTTGTGTATTTGCTCGAAACTTTGCTTTTTCAACACTCTTTGATAAAATGAATTTGGCAAAATGGATTAAAATTGTGGGCATAAAAATGAATTTGGGTGGATGGATGTGTGGAGAGGGGGAGGGGCATAGAGGAAAATTCACAAAAGAATATTTCTTTTTGGCCGAGATCTTTCCAACAAATTACAAAGAATATGGCAACGGAAAATTGGGGATGTTTTTTTTAAGAATTTTGATGGATATTCTTAATCATCCGTGGCCATTTCTTCTTATTATTCTTTATCATTTTTTTTTTTCATTCTTCAATTATTTCCGATCCATTCCGGTGAATCCCCGGCCAACAAATGAATCAAATGCGCGTTTGTCCAATCCCGTGAAGCCAGGGCCCATAAATGAATCGAAAGATCTTTTGTCGAAACCGGTGAAGCCATGACCGGCGAAGGAATCGAAGGCTCGCTTGTCCAATCCAGTGAAACCGGGGCCCATGAATGAGTCAAAGGATCGTTTGTCGAAGCCAGTGAAACCATGGCTGCCCTGTAAATTCGATGGAATTAATGATTCTTTTATTTAAATTTATAGGTAAATATTTAAATAGGCAAAATATAATTAAATTTTAAAAATCTCTATAATAAATCCCTTACAAATGCATCAAATGCGCGTTTGTCCAACCCAGTAAAACCGGGGCCCATGAATGAATCGAATGACCGCTTGTCAAAGCCAGTGAAACCAGGGCTGGCCTACAAATAAATTATAAAAAATATTTTTTAATTTTATTTATTTTTATAATGAAATAATTTTTAAAGACAAAAATTTTTAACTGATGAGGAATTTCAATAAATTATAATTTATAAGCCTGAATATTCAACTAATTTTAAACGTTTAAATTTTAATTGAAAAAAAATTCGCCATCATTTTTTGAAGCAAAAAATAGATAGACAGAAAATTACATAAAGAATAAAAACCAATACGAAAATAAATTCAGTAGACCCAAAGAAAAATTTGATGATTGTTTCCGGCAAAAGGATAAAAATAATTGATAAATATCCGATAAATTCATTTTTTTCCCAATTTTTTTACTTTAAAATATTTTTATTTTATTTTTCTTCTCTAAATTAATTTTAATATAGTTTAGAGTCTAGACACGAAATAGCTTCATATATTCTCATTCTCATGGACATTATGGGCACTGCAAAATCCCGAAAAGATTGCGTGTATTCAGCATATTTATTATTTAATTTGTTGGTGTTTGACATATTTGTTTGTATTTTATAAAATCGGTAAAGCTTACAGAAAATGAAAATTTTATTATTTTTTTTTGTATTGAAAGACTTACAAATGAGTCAAATGACCGTTTGTCATTGGCCTGTTTTTGTTGACTGGAATCCTGCGATTTTGGGGCTGGTGCACAAAATGCTGTCTGAAATTTTTAAATAATTTTATTGTAAAAAAGAAAAAAATTGGCTGAAAAAATATTTAAAATTTTTGAATTAAAATTAATTAAATTAACCGTCAAAAGAAGGGAAGAGAAGATGGCAGCGAAGATGGTCGAAGCCAATTTTCGTGCCAAAATTGTTTGTGAAGAGGTGGTCATTTTTTATTGCGATAAAATTTTAAAGGAATTTATTGGGTTTTTTGCGGCGATAGATTAAGAGGGGATAAGACGGCGACGGCGGAGTTTTTTCTCTGAAAATAATTTTGATAGGCCATAAGGAAATGGAATATTGGATGGTGGTGAAACGAAAATTGGGGTGGGAAAATGTTGACGAAATTTTGGCAAAAAGGGAAGTAGAAAAGGATGTGCGAATGTTGGCATTGGCACAAGTTTAGGATGGTTTAAAGTTTAAATTGTGGATGGAGTGGGAAAATTGTAGAGGAAAACGGAAGGAGGCTGTAGAGGGTAAAAGGCCATTTTTCATTTGATTCTGTGACTGTGAGATGAAACATGAAAAATAAACTTTTATGGCTAAAACATTTGGTTGGTAATTATTTGGTATTTTGGACTCAATCGCATTCAAAATTTTCATCAATATTTTTCCCAATTTTATGAGACCTTGTAATATGGTTGAAAAATTCGTAGGAAACATTTGGATGTGAATAATTTTGACTATTTCTAAGAAAATAAAAAAAGTTCATTCTTCATTGTCAAATTCCAAAAGTACAAATTCAAAAATGAAAAAGGAAGAGGAATTTTTAATTAATTACAAAAAAATAATGTTGACTAAGGGGATTGAATTTTTTCTTTAAAAAATAGGAATATTTATTTGAAAAATTTTAATTCTGATTCATGGATTCAATGAAATTAAAATTATTCTGTAAAAAATGGAGAATTCTCTGAATAATTTCATTAAATAGTAGATTATTTTAGTAAATATCCATTTTGATAATTTTCTGGTCAATTTATAATTCCTAATTAAAGTTAATCTAAAAGATGATAGTGATTATTGTTCCCAATGGAAATGACGGCATAAAAATTTGTATATTTCCGGTCCAATTATTGGGTACAAAATGACCGAAATTGCATAAAAAATATGAAAATTGACCTTTGCCTTTAATTAATAGCTGAATTCCCCAATGAAATTATTACCAATCTATGGACAACAAAATGGCCCATTAAAATGGTGCAAAAATCACCAAAAAATTTATTCTCATTATTATTTGTGGACTGAAAAGAATATAATGACATTTTATAGACGTGGGCACGGCTTTTTTTTGTTCGCATTTTAAAAATGCCAAATTTGCGTGAAATTTAACGACCAAAACGAATTATTTGAAGTCAATGGAGCGATGATAAAATTTTTGTCCAAGAGACAAAATTTGGGGAAGAAAAAGGTGATTTTTGCGCGGATTTCCTTCCAAAAAGTATTCATGAATGATTTTTATGTTTTCATCCAATATAGAAAGACTAAATTAGGCATGAAATATCGTGACTTTAGCCAAAAATTGAAATTTTTTGTGCAGAAATTTGGTCGATTTTTGTATAATTTTGACTAGGAAAGCTAATAAATTTAATTTCAAATCTTTTTTTTTTCTAAGAATTTTGCACGATTTAAATGGTTTTCATACTTTCACCATTTGTTTCTTTGGGACCATTCATTTTGGATGTCATGCAAATTATTAAACATAGGGAAATGAAGAATAAGGGAAGAAATTTGGGACCAAAAAGGAAATTCGGTCATGCATGAAGCGCACAAAAGATCTTTTTAGGAATTTTTTCACAGGCTTATTCATTGCGAGTGGATTTACAAGGATTTTTTCCCTATATCTATATATCATGTGCTTTGAACTATTGGCCTCGGAAATGAAGAAACATATATAGAGTAGATAAATGGAGTGAATTGAAAATGAATAAAATTTTTGCGCAAATTTTTATTAAAACAAATAACAAATTATTTCTTATGAAAATGTTCTATTTGGGTACAAAAAATATTCTAATTTTATAATAGGCTTACATTAAAATGTTTCTAGTAATGAATTTACAAAATAATTATTTGTGGATATGTCATAAAATTTATTTCCTCAGCTGAAGAATTAGAGTTAAAAATGGCTTATATTGAAAAATTTATTTAAATAAATATCCTTTTTAAAATACAAAAATCAATCTAGTTTGTACGAAATTTTCTTTACTTTTCTAATTCTTTGTATTCTTCACTTTTATAAAATTTTTTAAAAAAATTATTTTGGGAAATTTTAGATTTCCAAAATTGGAGAAAAGCAAAAAGATGCCATTTTGTCTGCCGAATTCATTTAAAGGGCATGTCAAAATTTTGAACTTTGACAAATTAAACTAAATAATTATTTAAAAAATGTTTAATTTGAGGAATATTGGTCATGTTTTTAACAATTATTTATCCTAGAGAATATCATTTTTAGATTGAATTATGATGGGATTTAAGCCTTGAAATGCAAGAATCCAAAATAGTTTATAATAGTTATGATAAGCGTGCGATAACATAGAAATTTGCCAAATTTGAAAGTTTATTGCCGAATATTAAAATTTGTACCGATTTTTAAAGATTCCCAGGGGGAAAATTAAAATTTATGGCCTAACTTTCCGTTTAAATTGAGGGTTGGATTTTTCGTGGATATGTTTGTTTTTTTTTCATGGAATTCCTGCTCTTAAAAGGAATAAGGCGCGTGGGGCATTCCTCAACAAAGATATTTAGCATGCCTAAAGTTTTAGTGAGGTGGATTAATTTCAAATCGATGCCACCCTCGGTTTCATGGCAAAACAAAAATATAACCAAAAAAAGTTTATTTCTGAATTTATTTATAAGATTTTATGCAGAATATTTTTTGAGATGAAGCTAAAGATTAAAATTATATCCAAATGACGTGGTGACATTTAATTGTAAAAAATAAAAATACTTATTTTATTTTGTATTTGTTAGGGAAAAATTTAGGAAAATATTCATATCATAAACATTTATTTCAATTTTGCCTTTTCGCTCTGTAAAAATGCCACTTTTCTGGGCATTTACCCATTGGCTTTATAGTAGGACTGCAACAGGCAAACAGAGGGCTTTTCATGGGCGAATTGGACCCCAATTGTGGGGGCGTTGCGCTTTTTCCCCTCCAGCCTACTGCCCAATTTATGGCTCGTTCCCAGGACCAGATTTTGTACATGTGCGTGTTCATTGGAAATAAATGGGCGGGACAGCAATAATTGGGAGAATGGGAAGAAGTCAGGAAATCGGCTGGCAATAAGGAGAAGCGGTTGGTATCAAGCGGGACTGATGACAGAAACTAGGCAATGAATTAGAGTAGCATTTGGAAATAAAGTTGCGGTTGGCATTAATTAAGGAATAGGAAAATCAATCAAAATCAAACAATGTTTATTTTGAAATTAAGAAAATGGTAAAGGAAAAATTAAGCTTGAATGATGGTGGAAATCCTTCATCTTTTCCTTTTTAAGATCATTTTCTTATACGCATATAAAAAATGTTCATATAAAAAATTTTGGCATTGGCCCTTATCCTAATTGGCCAAGATTAAATAAGGATATATGGAAAATGGGTAGTCAACTGATTTTATCATTGAAAATTGACTCAATTTACTAATAATTGTGATATGCGTGCATATTAGGAATAGAATTTTAAAAATAGGAGGAAATATGATGAAATGAATTCCCATTTCATTTTTCCGTGGAATGTTTACCGTAAAAAAACAATGACGTAGCCATTTTGAGGAAGGGGGCTAATCTAGTCCATGGGATGCTTTCAGGTAGTCCATGGGATGCTTTCAGGATATGAATTGCCATTTACCGGCTGGCAGATGAAAATTGAAACCAATTTGCTCAATTCCGTTTACGGTTCATCCGCCCACTTCCTCTGTATGAATTGACAGTGGAATAATTTTCAAATGGAATGAGAATTCGAGGAATTAATTGACAATTTCGTTGAGGTTGATGATTGGCCAAAATGGCTATTCGGCATAAAATAGAAAAATGATGCCTTTACTCATCCCAACAATGTCAACTGACCCCAATTTGTAAGGATTTGCATTTCCTGGGAGCTCCTTTTAGGTGGGCATTTTTTGTATTTGCTGTTCGGATTGCCTTCTCTTTTTTCCATTCCTAAATAAGGCCACTTTGCAATTTGTGGATCGTCGTCATTTCTATGAAAAAGTGGAAGACAACTATTTTCCGGGAATATCAACAGAATGAATTGCTACTTTTATAATTGGGGATTTGAGTAAAAATGAAATGTCTGGATTAAATTTACAAGTGCACAATGGAATATTAGGAAAATTTTCAACAAATTTTAATTTCTTCATTGTATTTTTAATAAGAAAGAAATATTTATAATTATTGTCTTTCATTTTGTCCAATTTAAGCCAATAGCCAATCCTAGTAAGGATGATATTGCTACCATGGATAAGTCAAATTTAATGATTTTAGTATATTCTTATCAATATGACCAAATATGACTAAAATATGGATAAATTCCTCTTTAATATCCAAAATTCCCTAGGAAAAAAATATTTCATAAAAATTTAGTAGATTTGGCAGTTTAGCGTTATTCGGCAATTATATTCTGAGAAAAAACCTAATTTGGATTTGGCTAACATTATTCATCTTTCTGACTCATTTTTATCTATCCCTCTTCATTTTTAGTTGTTTTCGGCTATTTTCTGGACTGTTATTGGGTTTAGAATTGGCATTAGAGGGAGAAAGCTTCAACTCATTAGCATAAAAATAAATTATAAATTATTTAGAGCATCAAATGGACCCAAATGAAGGATGAGCTGTGGGAAATTTGGGTCCCTAGGCCGAAATGGTGTTCCAATATGTTGATGTTTATGACTTTTTGTGACCACTAAAAATTTTTGGGGAGCCCAAATTCATCTCTATCGAAACCAATCGACTGTTGCCAAAATTAACTCATTTTTCATTCATAAAAGCAATTAAAATGGAACGAATTTATTGGTGGATGTTTCATTTCAATTTTCAACAAATATTTTTTGGGATTTTGTGGTTTGGAAATTAAAATTTGAATGAACTTTGAATGTAATATCATAAAATATTCTGGATTGCATACTTCTGGAAATGTTTGATTAAACTAGACGAAATTTTTTAGAAATCAACAAAATAATCAATATAATTAGAAAGGCAAAGAAAAATTGTTAAAAAATCCCAAATAGATATAAAAATTATAAAATTTTCCATTTGTGGGTATTAAAATTTTCAGCAGAATTAAAAGGAATAAATAGGTTTCAAATTTCCAATTTTTAATAAGCGGAAATTTTAAATATTTGAACATTGTGGTTTAGATATACAGAAAAAGGATGCGCCAAAAATGCATTCTCCCTCCGGAATTCCATTTAACAAGGCGGAAATTGGCTGGAAGGAAAGAAAAATTGGCCATAAAATTGGGAATCATTTTTTCCGCCCACTCACTCATCAGATTTCTTTCATCCTTTTTGTATTTTCCATTTTTAGGTTATTGGATTCATTTTACACGCAATTAATTCCACAATTCCATATTTTGGTGTAATTTTTGTGTAATAGAATTAAATAACGGAAATGGGCTTCGAGAGTGGGATGGGAATACTAAAAATGAATGGAAATGTTATTGGAGTAGCTGGGAAAATTATTATCCAATTAAAAATAAATAATTTATTTTTTTAAAAATAAAGAATATAAAAATTTAATTTAAAGTCATTGGAAAAATGAAAATCCAGGAATGTAACATGAAAATGAGAACAAATTAAAATTACATCTTCAGCCTAGGCCTATTCATTCATTTTATTATATGCGGCAAAAAATAATGGGGTTTTTTGTGAAGAGCAAAGAATAATGATGAATGGACCTTCATTCTTCAATGGCACCGGTGGCGGAAAGGCACAAAACCCCCATGGGGAAATGAAGAATGGATGGATTTTTTTGTTAAAAATGCAAAATGAACGAAATGACTTGGAAGAAAGGCACACGGCACACTCTTAAAGTGCCTATAAGAACTTTTGAAAAGACCAACTAAAAAACAGGAAGTGCACCATAAAAAATAATAAATGGAGAAAATGTAAGATTTAAAGGCTTTTTTAAAAGGAATAAACATGTCTGGGAAGCAATAATGCCATTTCCCTTGGGAGTAATTTAAGAATGTTTTCCTAAAATTTAGCTTGAAAATGACGACAAATTTTTTACGATTAGATTGAATAAATGAGTCACAGTTAAATCAAGAATTAAATGGTTTGCCTAAAATGGTTAATTAATAAGAAAATGAATGCTGATTTATTTTAATTAAAGTATAAAAAAAATAACTACCGAGAAATTGCAATGGAGAAAAATAAAATATTCTACTTAAAAGACTAATTAATATAGGAAAAAATTTTCCAACATTTTTTTAAATATTTTTTTGGTTTGGATTGGCCAGACGCCCGAGAGGGAGTTTTTTTCTTTTGAAAATCAGCATAAACATGGGAAATGCAAAATGAATGGAAGGCACTCCGCAACGAGGCGGAAAAAATCTTTCAGAATGTCGCTAAAGGAAAAAAATGACGATGGTTCAAAAATTAATTATTCGGAACAATTCCAATTGTTATACAAGGAAGTTTAATAGAAATGCTAATTTTAATAATTTAATTTATGAGAAAATGCACGAGAATAGGTTGAGAACATTTACATATATTATTCGAATATATAAAAATTTTAAAAATTCTTAATTAAGCTAAAAGCCAGAAATTCTTCCCCAATGTTCATGGGTCAAATTCGAACCAAAAAATGTTCTGTCTATTCCCATTTAATTTTCTTATTTGTTTGTATTCCATGAAAAAATGGGTTTTAAATTTAATAGTCGGGGAATTGCTTTGGCAGTTGAAAATAAAGTCCTATCCCCCTTTTTGTAAAATTCAAACAAAAAAATTTTTTGCCGAAAGAATGGACCCATCTGCTTTGAAGTAATTTTATGCCCATTTATTTGGCCAAAGGCTCCGTCCGGCAGTCGGAATACTTTTTTGATGATGATGCCAAAGTCACCTTAGATGATGAATGGTAAATAAAACAAAATTCCGAAATGAATGGTGGTAGGGGTTTTGTGAAAAATGAGTTAGTGCCGGAATGCTAATTGGAGAAAATGAATAGAAATTGAAGATGGGAAAAGGAAATATGGAAATGACGTGAAAAATTGGAGAGAAATATTTAAATATAATTGCTGAATTAAACCTAAGAAAAAAAAAATAACAAGAAAATGAATAGGAAAAGGACACAAAAAATTGGCTCAATTTTTCGTCTCTCCCAAATCTTTTAGCGGAAAATTCCTTCCAAATTGGCAGCTAAATTGGCTGAAGAGACAGCGGCATTCTGCTTCAATGGTCACATTGTTTAAAATCGACAAAGAATTGAAGAAAAAGTTGTGGATTAAGAAAAAAAAATAATCAAAAAATATGCCGTAAAATTCTTTCATATTTTTCATAATAGCAATTTTCGGAGGAATTTAGTCACATTTTGCCGACAATTTACTCAAATTTAGCCGAATATATTTTTTGCTCCACTTGTAAGTAATGACTCTATTTTTAGTTAATTTTTAGTCAAAATTGACTAATTGCCGGTTAGATGAAGGCAAAGTTCCGCCTCAACTTAAAATGAAAAATAAGTAAAAATTTAATCAAAATTAAACGAAATTCGAGTAAATGTAGCAGTTTTTATTTTCTGCTTTATCCTAGATCTCAAAACCTTAAATCCATTTTATAAATTATCTCATCAAGAGTCAAGACGCATCAAATGCTATATAATTTATCAACATTTGGCCAAAATTAAAGGTACTAAACCGTCTAAACCATTTTTGGTTTATAACTTTTTTTGGTATGATTTAAACCCCGACAAACTATAATAGATCAATCGACGCGTCTCGATAAGCTTTATAAAATGGGTTTAAAGTTAATGTTTCTAGGGTCAAGCATAACAAGTTATTAATTTTTCGACAAAAGAATTTTGTTATTTTGTCGACAAAAACAACACCCAAATTAAAATGGTGAAATGAATTGGCCACCCAAATCTTACACACCAATTTCAATTAAATAAATTTAAGTTTTTGCAAATTTGATGCATATCCCATATTATAGCCGCCTGCTGATGATTGTCGTGTTTTTTTAATTTGCAATATTTTCATAATTGATTGATTCGTTTTTCAATTCATTGCGTTCATAACAGTGTTTTCCTGTTCCAACTTTTTTCAATCTGTTCTGTTCCTGTTCTGTTCTCAGAACATGGAACAGTCTAATTGTTCTGTTCCTGTTCCCTGTTCCAACTTGGAACAGGAACAGGAATAGGAACAGGAACAGGAACAGAACAGATTTTCTGTTCTTAAACTGTTCCAAGGGACAAAATTTTTTTCCAAGAAATTTGCGAAAAAATTTTAATTTTTTGATTTTTTTTTCCTCGATTTTTAATAAAAACTTCAAAGAAAAGTAAGAGATGACAAATGCCAACAAAAAAGGAGTATCATTTCAGGCATATCACCAAGCACAAATCTTGCGAAAATTTCTTTGTTCATCTCAAATATACAGTATAAAATAAATAATTCGGGTTCATCTTTGATAATAAATATCACCAACTAACCAAAAAATTAAAGTTCTTATTCTTACAAACTTTTCAGTCACAGACCCGTAATCAATGGGTGAAAGTGGGGGAAAAGGAGTGAATTCTTCCCCGAAATGAAAAAAAATTGAAAGAAAGTAAAAAAGGAGCTTTTAGTTTTTTTCTATTTAGGTTCAAATTTTTGGCCATATCTTTGGCTGTTTCCGGAAATTTGTGAAATAGCAAAATAAAAAGCCACGGAAAATTCAAAAATTTCTTGCCCTCCTAAGAAAATTTCCCCTTATTTACGAGCCCTTCAGGAACAGCCTAGGAACAGCCAATTCTGCTCTGTTCCTGTTCTGTTCCTGTTCCAAAAATTTACAAACTGTTCTGTTCCTGTTCTGTTCTAAATCATGGAACAGGAACAGGGACAGGAACAGGAACAGAACAGGAACAGAACAGAATCAGAGGAACAGGGAAAACACTGGTTCATAATCAGAAATTTGCAGTTTTTTTATTTCGCATATAATATCTAATAAAAACCAAAATAGCTAATAGAAAAGTTTAAGAGGGTTATTTTATTAAGCTAATTCAACATTAGCATTATAGTTTGACAAAAACCAGCTCAGCATCATAAATTTTTAATTAGTTCTAAGGCTAGTTCCAATCTTATAAAATATAACAATTTATGAATTTTAAATATTTCTTTAAACTATTTTTTCAAATGAATTAACACTCTTGCACTTGCTTCTTTTAATATTTTTCCATTATCAATTAATTATAATATATGTATATTTCATTATCATAAATTTTGTTGTTAATTATAAATAAAATTTAGACAAATATTTCCAAAACAAAATGGCTCCAATACAAACTAAGCAGCTGGATTATTGCATTATGAGAAAAATGACTGAAGAATTATGCGCCAAAACTGGTGTAAATGAAACAATTAAAAGGATTCGTGAAAAATTCGGCGATTCACCAGCAATTTGTACAGTTTTTAAATGGAGAAAGGAATTCAGAGAAAGAAAGGTTTAATTCCAAAATATCAATTTTTTACTACTAATCATAAAATCGATTTTATTGATTATTTAAAAATTTTTAGAGAGAACATGAAGAAGAAGGGGGAGAAGAAATGTTGGATGAAGGACAAAAAGCGGCAAAAATTGCGAAAAGAGTTCCGTCGGACAAGGGAAAATATTGTGTTGAATGCGGTCGAGATTTTTGCAGTCGTCAATATTATGAATTGCATGTGCTCAAAGTAAGGAAAATCAATTTTCATTCAACAATTTCATTCAGTCCCATGGTGTTCTGTTGGGCGATTCAAAATTTTTTATGATTTTGGATTATTTGGATCAATTGACGCCAACTCAGGCACAAAATCTCATCTTCAGGTTTTTACAATTTTCAAATTATAAAAAATAATTTTACAACATTATTTTTAATTTGGTCAGATGTGACACTTGTTCAGATGAATCACACGATTTTGGCACGATTGATGAATTGCAACAACACAAATTGAAGGAACATTTCCAAATAATGCAAATGCCAAAATGGAGTTCCATTGGAAAATTGGTTTAATTTATTTTAGAAATATCAATTAAAAATGGTTAATGAAGAAAGTCGACAAAATGCCATTCAAAAATGAGAAATCATCAATGCCGGCGGCTTCTTCCATGACTCCGCCACCTGTTGCTGCCAATCCAATATATTCCAAAATGATGAACATTCGCAGGGACAAATCTTTGCCCGCTTCAAGCATGTTACGGTGAATTTTCACAAAAATAATTATTTATATCATGTTTTGCTTTATAGTCGTTCGAAACGAGTCCAAAAACCAAATTCAACATTGAATTATTTGTCATTGGCCGCAAATGAAAGTGGAGACGAGGAGGAAGAACGTAAAAAACCAAAAGGTAAGGAAATATTATTTACAAATTAATAACATTTTAAAATAATTGAAGTGTTTCCGAGAAAAGGGCACCGAACAGTGAATTTCAAGGAAGAAACAAAGGAAATTGATCCAACAAATGAAGGATTAATGAAATTGGAAGGAAATAACGAAAAAGTAGGTGGACTTTAAATTGGACAATCTATATTGGTTTGGAAAATACATTTTTTGATCCAGTCAATGCACAATTTTTCATAAAAATTATATTTAAGCCAGTGCATGCAAAACAGCAACAAGAAGGAAATGGAGATGAAAAAGTGAATGAAATTGGCGGATTATTGCCGGAGGAAGAGGTGGAAGATTTTGTGACTGGGAATCCAACTGAATTTGTGTTGGAGCAAATACAAAAAGAACAAGAAAATGGATACTAATTTTTTTGCAAGAAAATAATATTTTTTTGCAAGAAAAAATACTTTTTTTGCAAGAAACTATTTTGCATATTTTTTTTGCAAGAAAATGTTATTTTTTTGCAAGAAAATAAATATATTGCAACGAAAAGAATCTTTTTAGATATAGCTGGATATAAGGGGATATACGTGGATTAAGGGGGATTAAGCCCCGAAATGGATACGGAATGCCCCGGAAGGCCATGGTAACGTCGGGGAATTGTAACAGAGGCCTGGAGACTGCGTGGGATTAAGCCAGATATAAGGGGATATACGTGGATTAAGGTGGATTAAGCCGGATTAAGCCCCGTAAAGGATGGGCGATAGTCTTGGTTTGGCTCTTTGCTTCCCGCTTCGCGAGAATCCTATTCTCCGAACCCCTAACCCTATTCCCCAGCCCCTAACTAAGCTTAATCCGGCTTAATCCCCCTATATCCACGTTAATCCCCCTATATCCTGCTATATCCCGCGTGCTCCGAACCCCTAAACCCCTAGATCCCATGCCGCCCCTAACCATAACCCTAATCCCTAGCCCCTAGCTAAGCTTTATCCGGCTTAATCCCCCTATATCCACCTTAATCCCCATATATCCGGTTATATCCCGCGCACTAACAGGCACTACCCGGCCATCCACTGGCCCTTAGGAGCATTTCCCGTCCATTCCGGGGCTTAATCCGACTTAATCCCCATATATCCACCTTAATCCCCCCATATCCGGCTTAATCCCACGCAGTCTCCAGGCCTCTGTTACAATTCCCCGACGTTACCATGGCCTTCCGGGGCAATCCGTATCCATTTCGGTCGGGGCTTAATCCCCCTTAATCCACGTATATCCCCTTATATCCAGCTATATCTAAAAAGATTCTTTTCGTTGCAATATATTTATTTTCTTGCAAAAAAATAACATTTTCTTGCAAAAAAAATATGCAAAATAGTTTCTTGCAAAAAAAGTATTTTTTCTTGCAAAAAAATATTATTTTCTTGCAAAAAAATAATTACTCCAAGAAAATCCACCGGTAAAAAGAATTAAATGGTTCATTCTCTGCAATTTTTAGGTCAATGATGAACCCGAATTCACTCCAACTGAACGACAACGTTCGCCGGATGCCTTGGATTTAGATGCAGCCAATTCGCTTTTGAAATTAACATACGGTTCATCGCCCGTCAGTTCAGAGAGTATCTTTTCGGAGGTAAAATAAAATTAATAAATTTATTCAATTATTATTTGTTGTAAATTAAAGCACAATTATTCGTCCACACCAATTCCCAATGATGATGATGATGATCAAATTATGGCGGACACAGCAAAAACGAACGGCAATTACATCTCAAATTCGCCATCCAATTTGGTGAAGTTGCCATCTTTCAATTTGCCAATGCCACAACCGTCAAATGTGAGTTTTCTTTTTTGCATAAATAATCAAAAAATTGGAAATCAATTTGATATTACTGACTTTGAATTATTAATTTATTTCCATTTTGCAGTTTTCGGATTTATCCATCGTTGAATTGGCCGAAAGAGAGAAAGCAGAGCTGAAGGCAACTGAGTCACGGATTCAAGCTTTGCAGAACATTCAATGGCTTTTCGATCAAGCAATGCTTCAATTCCAACAATATTTGGCCGCAATGCCCTCATCAACAAATACAACAATTCGCGGGAATGGAACAATCAATGGAATTCAGGTAAGAAATGGGAATTATTTTTAAAATAATAAAAAAATTATTAACTCTTTAATAGTTTTTATGGAATTTTTCATTTTATAATATTAAAAAAAATTTAAAAAATATTAATATTTATTGAGAAATTATTATAAACGGTGACAAATTGGGGCATACCAAATTGTAAAAAATGCCATTCATAAATTCATTTTCACAGGAATTTGCCATCTCCAATTCGGTGCCTTCATCTTCATCATCTTCGTCTATAATGCCATCGGCCATCCAAAATGGAATCAGCGCTTCATCATCGATGGAAAGAATGACCAACAAGAAATCAAAATAATGGAATGGAAAAAGAATTGGATGAATGACAAACAATTTTATGCCATTTTATATTGATCTGATCACCAAATAAGCTCCCCCTTGCCAACCAAATTATCATTCCCCATCCATTCATCCCCAAATTTGTTGATTTTGTTTTGAGTTTCATCGTTTAATTCCCCCTACTGACTCTGGGACATCAAAAATGTTTGTTTTTTTTCCGAATAAAAATGAATAAAATAAAATAAAATATCAAATCGATCAAAATTGCAAATGATTAATTATTAGTAATTAAAAATCAGAACCAGGCGGATTTATTCTAACCAGGTGGAATTAAAAATCAGAACAGGCGGAATTATTCTAACCAGGCGGAATTATAAATCAGAACAGGCGGAATTATTCTAACCAGGCGGAATTATAAATCAGAACAGGCGGAATTATTCTAACCAGGCGGAATTAAAAATCAGAACAGGCGGAATTATTCTAACCAGGCGGAATTAAAAATCAGAACAGGCGGAATTATTCTAACCAGGCGGAATTATAAATTAGAACAGGCGGAATTATTCTAACCAGGCGGAATTATAAATCAGAACAGGCGGAATTATCGTAACTAGGCGGAATTATAAATCAGAACAGGCGGAATTATTCTAACTAGGCGGAATTATAAATCAGAACATGCGGAATTATCCTAACCAGGCGGAATTATAAATCAGAACAGGCGGAATTATTCTAACCAGGCGGAATTATTCTAACCAGGCGGAATTATTCTAACCAGAGGCGGAATTAAAAATCAGAAGAGCCAGAATTATTATAAGAAACAACAATAGCCAAAAATTTTATCCCATTAACTTTAATATTCTAATTAATATTAAAAAATATTCATAAATTTGAAAATTTCTTTCCAATCTTTCCAATTTCCTTCATCAAATTCATTTTATTCCTCATTCAATTTCGGCGACAATTTCCTTAAGCACAACATGGTTGGCCAGAGCAGCAGTCTGCCGAAGTTTGTTCACCAACAACACTCTCGGTTGGGCAACAAACCAATGCTTGGCAATTTCCTCCATCATCGCATTGAAGACAAACGCAGCAACATTCACCGTTTGCAGTGTTATCTGCGATGATTGGGAGAGAAATTTGAGGGAAATTTATGGATTTTATTAAAATTAATTAATTATCATTAAATAGGAGTACTCAATTCTAATTTCTAAGTTTTAGTCACACGAAGTTTTTAATATGTTGTCCAATATCTCAATTATAATTCATATTTTAAAAAAACTTTTGAAATAATCATTTAATTATCGAACTTTTTGAAATCAAAATAATTGATTTAATTTTTCATGGCTAGAAAGTTTTGCTCACTCAAAGCTAATTTTAGTTTATTTTATCATTTTAATTTTTTTAAATTTATTTTTTGTTTCTATCAATTTTTTTATAATCAGATAATTCATTCAAAAGGCTATACCAAAAAAAATCATCGAGTGAATTTTTAAAAAAAAACTTTTAATTTTGGTCGAATTCACCAAAATCAAATTTGGTTCAAAGTGACTTATTAAACTTAATAAAAATCGAATACTTTATCATTTTTACATTTTTCATATCAATCTAATAAATGATAAATTATTATTCTTATCGAAATGCCTTGGAGTTAAATAAAATTTACCCAAATTTTCTCTTATTTTTTTTAATATTTTTAATAACCTTTTGGTAATAAAATCCCTTCTCCAATGAGTGAAAAAATTTTAAAAAATTTAAAAAAATTCGAAAAAATTTTTTATGCCCCTTCACCGACCTTTGCAACATTTCTCGACTTGATCGGCCGTGCATTCCTTTATTTGGACTTGGCCTCCACACTTTCCTCCCTCCTTTTGTGGGACACAAACGCAAACGGAATTTCCCGATTTTGGGGTCAATTCTTGTCGTTTTCCGCAACAATCGACCAAAACTTTCGCCATTTTACCATTTTGGCAGAGAAGGCAAACGCAACATTCGTTGTTCGTACCTTTGGCTAGGAAATGTTTTTAATGAAATTAATGTGGAATATTTCAAAAATTGTTTTATTTTTAACATAAATCGAAAATTATTTTGACAATCAATTTGGAGAATTTTTCAATTTCTATAAATCCATTGAAGTCGAGAAAAAAAACTCATTTAATTTTCGGTGTCAATTTTTTAATAAATTTTTATTCCCAATTCATAAGTATTCCATTCCTAAATTGAATCTAAAAATAATATCTCATAAAGTTATGATCGGTTTTGATTGGTAAAATTTGAAAAGAATATGAAGATAAATCTAATGAACCAATTCGAGGAGATGAAAATGAAAATGCATTAAAAAAATAAAAATTCCGATAAATTCAGATTTTTAAAAATTTTAATTTTTATTGAAATTTTTAATTATGGGTATTTTTATTTTATTAACGAACTAAAAATTTTTAAAATATGAATAATTTTTTATTTAATTTAATTCTCACATTGACAACATTTGTCCAATTGTTCCAATTTGCAGCATTCAATTTTCACGTCTTCACATTTTCCACTTCCCAAACATGGCAATTTCACACAAATTCCACATTCGCCTTTTTCACCTTTGGAAAAGTGTATCTACCGTAATTAAAAAAAATTAAAATTAAAATTTTACCGATTTGGCAATCCATTTTCTTCATGTTGTAAACTTTGCAGGACGACATGATTTTCAGTTTTAAAAGGAATTAAGAAAAAAATTTTTATTTTGGTCTGAATACCAAAATGACCGACAAAATGAAATAAAGACTAAAACACGATGGGAAGTGGGAAAAATTAATTATAAAAGGAAGAGGATTACTTAATGCTCAGTCAGTCAACAATTACCCTCTTCTTTTATACCCCCAAAATTTGGTGCAATTAATCATTAATCAAGAAGGGCGAAGATGTTGATCTCACGTCCATTCTCAATCAGCAAACCAATTTCCAACAAATTCTTCCTCCAATAAAGCAGAAAATATAAAATAGAATAAAGAATGCAGAAAATAGGAAAATGAAAAATTGTTTTAATGGAAATGAAAATAATGTTCAAATAAAATTTAATAAATTTAATAATAAAAGGAATAAAAAATGAGCAAAGTTTTTTAATATTTTTAACATCATTTAATAAGGCTAAATTCAAGAGTGGCATCTTTAAAATAAGCCAAAATAACTAGCCGGACACAATCCTTGTTTCTATAAGTCATATTCGTAAAAATAGGACAATATTATTTTTTAAACTTCATAAAAAATTTAGAATCAGTTTGAAAATGTTGTCAGCCTAATTTTCAGAATACTCTTTTCCAAATAGGCTGATTAATAAAGCCATATTAGCCAATTTTCTTAACAATTTCGCCAATTTCCATTTATCCCATCAAAGTAATTTGCAAACATTATATTGTTGGACATGATTCCATTTTTGGTAATTCTGAACAATAATGCCAAATTACTGCTAATTCTCTCCCATCAAATTCCCTCCCTTCCATTTTAGCTGATTGTTAGCACAGTTTTCTGAACAATTTTGCTTCATATTAATTTATTAGAATTGAGTTCCAAATTATTTTCCAATTTTAATTTGGTAGTTTTAACAGAATGATATTTTAAGGCTCATTCCCAATTAATGGTCTTTATTGATTCCAACCTTCCCCCCTCACTATGCTCACAAAATGCATTTTTAATTTAGCTGATTATAAAGCCATTTGGCCCATTCAATGATCATTGTCCATTTTCTTCATAAAGCTATGTTCTTAAATTCTACATTAAGCACAATGACATTTCATGACTGACTCCAAATGAGTTGGCCAAATTTGCCATTTCCCTCTTCAACTTGCCCACAAAAATGTTTTCCCCTTTAATTTGGTCGATCTATGATCAAAATTTTACGAAAAATTTACCCCGCATTCATTAATTCACAAATCATTTTCCAATCCAAGCCCCTTTGAATATGTTCAATGACTAAATCTCAATGAGAGGCCCAAATTATTGCCATTTCCCTCCAACCATCCTTTATTCCCATAAATTTTTTTCCTAATTTGGCCGATTTAAGGCCAATTGCCCATTCTATGAACAATTTGCTTCACAATTCGCTGTTCATTCGAGTCAGCCATTCAGCATAAGATGCTGATGCTGACATTTATGGTTTGCCATGAGTTGCTCAAATTGTTTCCAGCATTTTCCATCTACCCCCCTCGACCTTTATTGGTAAAATTATTCGCCCCATTTAAATGAACAAAAGATCAACGCATTTTAAAATTGCCCCTATCCAATCCAAGCACATTCATCTTGCGAATAAGCAAGAAAATGTGCCTAATATAAATAAGTCACAATTCTCCTGCTTTTTTCTCATTTAAATGAGTGAATTCACCATTAATCCTTCATATTTTGTCCACTTTTTTAAATCATAAAATTTTTTAATTCCTTTTAAATTTAATTTTCTACATTTTTTTAAAATTTTTAATGCAATTTTTTATCGAAAATAACAAAAACTTAAAATATCCAAAATTTCATTAAATTATTGAAAAAAGATTTCCTTCTAAACATACATTTTTTGTTAATTTTCCTAAAAAATAAATCTACAAAATAATTCACAATTTGTTTAATAAATTTTTAGCCTTCAAAATAATCACAAATTCCTTCCAAATTTCCCAACAAAAAATGAACACCCAAAAACATGTTTGCCTCCAAATTTTCGGCATTCTTGCGCTGAGTGCCGCAATTTTGGCCTGGAGCCCACGCAATCACCATCAAATGGAAGAGGCAGACTGGGAACTGCAAATGATGGAACAAGGCATGGATGAGGTCATGGAGGAGGGAATGCGCGCGGACAACACGGATTGGGCCGAGGAAACCATGGATTTCCGTGCCGATAGCCAAAAGAATAATGGCTCATCATCACAAGGAGGGGTTGGTGGCATTTGAATTATTAAAGAATAAAATTAATTACAATTTTAAAAATATTTTTTCCTTAAAAATTATTTCTTTTTAACCAAAATTATATTAAAATAAACATTTTTTGAAAAGTATAAAAAAAAATAAATAAATTTTTATTATATAATTAATTTTTAATTAATCAACAGGGCCAAGGAGGAGGAAAGACTCCGCGTCCTTGTTCACCGGCTGGTAAATGCTTCTCCAATGATGATTGCGGGGATAAAGGCCGTTGCTTGGGCTTGTTCGTTGGAACTTGTGATTGTTCCCAATGCCTTCCCGCTTCACTCTGTAAAAATTTAAAAAAAATAATTAAAATTAAAGTAATGAAAAATTAATTCATAAATAAATTTTCAAAGAAATTAATTTTTAGAATTCTAATGAAAATTTGTATTTATAAATATTTTTAATTATTCAAAAAATTCAAAATAACATTTTTTACTGTAAAAGACTAATAAAAAATTTTTAATTAATTTTAATAATTTCTCCCTATCAAATTCAAAGGCAATGCTGGTGCCATCATCGGCCAACAACCTTGTGGCGGTCTCCGAAATGCCTGCAATGCCACAACAAATTTGTGCAATTGCGAGGCAGGATATAAGGCGGCTGGCTTCAAAAACACCGGCGATGCACTTCTGAAAATGTGCAACAAACAGAAATGCGACGCAAATTCGGTGAGTAATAAATTAAATTCTTTTAAAATTAATTTTTGAATATTCGCTCAATTAAAATTGATATTTCTTTTATTTTTTTGATATTTCAAAAAAAATAAAATTTTTGGAGAAAATTTTCTAAAATATTTTAAATTTTTTATTTTTTTTTAAAATTTATTCGGAAAAATTAATTTAATTAATAAATTTATACTTTTTAAACAATTTTATTTTTAATTTTTTTAAAATAATTGACATTTCCCTAAAACACAGGACACATGCAATGGATTGCCTTGCAAAGCCGGTTTTTGCACCTGCTGAATTTGGTGAATGGCTTTTCTGAAGGAAGAAAGCAGCAAAAGATGAAAGAAGTCCCCAAATGACCAAAAACAATGCCAAAGAAAATTCCCATCCCCACAAAATGATAAATTCAAACAAATAAATAAATTCCTTGCAATTATTTAAAATGCTTCCCCCATATTGTTATGATTGAATGAAATTGAATAAAAAATAAAGTGAAGAGAAAATTTAATTAGAAAAATTAATTTGTCCAATATTTAATTAATTCACCTCTGTCCAATATCAAAAATATAACTTTTTTCATCCCGAATCGGTTTCTTTGAATTTATATCCAATAAATTTGGGATCGAAGGTGATGGCTATTGGCGGAATACCATTGATAATGCCATTTATGTATGGATCAAAGTAGAATGAAAATGCGCAATTCCAAATTATTTATTCCCCTTTGGGCAATTTTAAATTATTTTTTCCCTTCTTTAATTTGCTAAACTCTCGCTTTGACTGATAAAAAAACCTTATAAATCCAAAATCATCCATTGGATAAAGGAAAAGATCACTTAAGCCCGGATATTCCGATCACAGAAATTATTAACTAAAGAAGAATTCAGTAGCTATTGAATAAATTAAAATCAAAGGTTCATTTAATAGCCAAAAAATGTTAAATTATCAGAAATTCAAAAATTGTCGGTAAATCTACGACTTCTCATTTTTAAATATAATTTAATCAAAACAAAAAAAAATATTAAATGGATACAAATTTCTTTTATCAATCATTTTCATCGTACTACTGTAGGTAGAGAAAATGAAATAATATTTATTTGCCTCAGGCAATTTTTGATTCTTCACTGATTAATAAAATTTCACTTTCAAAAATTAATCCTCAATATAAAGATTAAAATTCAATTTTCTCATTTCAAATTTAAATATTTCTCAATCCCAAGCAATTTCAGCAAAATTGCGACAGGCCATTTGACCCTGTATAAAGGACAAAGGACGCACATATAAAAAGAGACTAATTTGCTAATTTCGTCATTCAACCCATTTTATTCATTTTAAGATTAAAAAAAAAAGTAAAAAATTTTATCATTTCAATATGTTCCATTCATTCCACAGTTCCAGTAGTAGACTAAAAAATTTGTTATTCTCTTTCAATGAAAGAAAAATGATAAGT
The DNA here is from genome assembly GCA_030063045.1 of Pratylenchus scribneri. Lineage (NCBI taxonomy): Eukaryota > Metazoa > Nematoda > Chromadorea > Rhabditida > Pratylenchidae > Pratylenchus > Pratylenchus scribneri. The sequence continues at coordinate 99,863 of JAQSEB010000185.1, read as the reverse complement.
AATATTCAGATTCAATTTTTTCAGATTTATAAAAATTAAAACAATTTTTACTTAAAATGGAACGAAAAAATGACCAAAATAAAATTGGCAAATTGTTAGAAGAAAAGAAGAAAAAATTGGCCGAGAATAATCAGAAAATGGTTGAAATGAATGAGCAAAATGCAAAATTAGAAAAAGAGATCAATGGATTAGAGGAACAAATGGCAAAAATGGAAAAAGTTAAGCAAAATGAAAAGCAGGGACAAAAAAGAAAATTGATTGTAGCAGCAAAAGTTGGATCGAATTCAGGGAAAAAGGTCGGGAAATGGGGCCATGAAATTTTTTAATAAAATTTGGAGAATGAATTATGTGAAATAAATTTAAAAATTATTTCTAGCTACCAAAAACTTCGATTGAGTTTGTACTTTGTACCAAGTCTAGAATCTGAAATTACTCAATTGCCTAGTTAGAGCAATGCAATATGCGCAATACTCAATCATGGAATTGTAAGTAACATATTGATATTATTTATGCAAAATAATTTTACTTTTTTAATAATTAAATATTCATCCACATCCACAGGGGCCCTCATCAATATTTTCGTTTCCTTGATAGTGATAAGATCTATTATGAAATTGGATTTTGCTGTGAAGAATTTCCGTTGCAAAATAAATGGCTTGGAAATAAGAATAAGAATTCAATAGGATTTGGGCACAAACGAGGAGGAATTTGGATCGATGGAATTCAAACTATAATCCAAAATGCTTTTTCATGCTTTCGGGAGGGAAATGTTGTTGGAATTGGCATAATTAAATCCCAGGCTGATTCAATGAAATGCTTTGCCACATGCAATGAAAAATTGCTTGGTAAAATTTAAAATTTTCAGAAAAATGATTATAAATAATATTCAGGCATCCCAACAGAATTGCCACCGAAATTTGCCACTCTCGCTCTTTTTCCAACAATCTCTTTGGGCCGTGATGGCCAATCAGTCCTTGTGAATTTCGGAAAAGAAGAATGGCGTTTCAAAGATTTCAAAAATGTCCTCGCATATAAAAGCAAAGAAGTCAGAAAAAGCAGCCGATTAAACTGAACAATTCGGCAATGAATAATGATTTTATTATGGAGAAACTCCCTCTTTAAAATGAACTAAAACACCAAATTTCTCATTCATATTTATTTTCATTAAATTTTCATTATCACTTCTGATTATATAAATTAAATTAAAGCTGAATAAATTTTCCTTCATTTAAAAATATAGTCTTCTAAGATACTTTTGGAATTTGGTTATTTGAATAATGAAGTGGATTGCTTGCCTCAAATTGGGCCAAATTGAATGGAAAATGATAATTTAAAATAGCAAACTTCTTTTTAATTTAGTTTTAATTCAGAAAATTTTTATAATACCAAAAAACATCATTTCTTTAAACCAACATTACTTTTCCTTTTTTATCATAAATGCGAATAATTTATTCATTCAGGGATTCATTTTACTGGTAAATAGTCGCTTTTATATCATCCCAATTCCACGTCACAAAAAATTTTAATTTTTTTTCTTTTCTTTTAATCAAGACCTTTCGAATCCAAGAATCAGAGGTATCAAAGCCATATTTTTACGAAAGTTGGACAATTTTTTATTTAGCGAGACAAAAATATACCATTTATTGAAGCCATCCATTCAAAAAAAATTTTCCATGAGTTTATTTTATGTGACAAAGCCTTGTATTAATTACCTTTGCATTGGAAAGGTGTACTCGAAATGAAAAACTGCATACAAATATTCCTTGAAATTTTAAATTCCAAAAATCAATGATGCCAACTATTATTTTTATTCCATTCCTAGGAACTCCAATTCCAATCATATTTATTCTATTTTTGTAAAATAATATCAATAATTTTTAAGACCAGTCTTTGAACATGTCCTTTAGCAATATTCCTATTTTTTACATTCTATTCTTGATGTTGCCAATTGGTGTCGGCTTCTTTGGTGTTGTTCAAGGCCAATTGGATGACACAGGTTCATTAATAGAAGTCATTTTTATTTTAATTCAAAAGCACTAGAATTTGACAAAAAAAAATAAAAAATTTAAAATATCGCCAAATTCGGCATTGAAAACTCCATCTGCTTAAGCCCTTTTAAAAATCATTTAAATTAATACTTTTTTTGCTCTTTTGTGTTATTTTTTGTTGAATTTATTTCATTATAATTTCATGAATATTTAATTTTAATTTTCTAGGACTGGAAACATCGACTCATTGGAACGAAAATGGGACGACAACATTGAGTCCAAGTAATTTTACAAATAAATAATAAAAAAATTAAATGGATCCATTTTTTTGATTATTCAAAATTAAAATTAAAAAAAACAGATATTATTTATTATTTGTCCTCTAGTAGGCCTATCTATTCCTATTAATCAGTAGAAAATTTAATCGAAGAAAGGGAATGTTCAATTTTATCAAATCTTCTCAAAATCAATCCAATATATTTTTAAACAATTATATTAAAATTCTTTTTTTCCGCACAGAGCAACTCTGTGAATTGAAGGGGGAAGCATGGAATTGGACACTAATCGACCAATGCTATATTGATAATGAAGATTGCGAAAGCAATATAAATATGGCCGAAAAATGTCCGAATATTACATTTAATGAGTGGGGTTGTGGATGTGCCAATGATTATTCATTCAATAAGGATCATGAATGTGTACTGGCTGATCAGTGTTGGGTTTGTTTTTTAAGAAGGAGGAAAATGTCATTAAAAAAAATATATTTCGAATTAAATATTAATGTTCTGTGAAATTTTTATTTTTTTTTTTAAAATTGATGTATTATTCATATTAATATTCTATTAGATTTTCTTGAAATAAATGATTGAATAATCACCAAAATTTTATGGATTTATCCAAAATAAAATAGTGAATTTTACAAAATAATTTAATTTTTCTGAAATTCACTATGTATTTCTTCTAGAAAAGTTTTTATTTTCTAATTTATGAAATTATTTTAAGAAGAAAATCTTTTTCCTAAATTCTAATAGTTCTTTCTTTTTCCTTCAAATTAGGAAATTAAAATTTTTAAATATTATAAATAATAATTTTATTCATTTATTGAAAAATCAGACTTTTTGAATGAACATTCTTGGATTAAAATTTAAATGATATTATTCAATATATTCAATCATTTTCCAATCATTTTTAATCCATCCAAATACTAAAAATAATAAAATTAATTTGATAATAAAATTCCAAAAAAATTTTTAATCAAATCGATTTTAATCATTTGATACTTTTTTAGAATTCGTGGCAAAAGAAGGACCATTGCGAAAGTAAAGAAAGGGGAATATGGGCAAATTTGGACACTTGTTTGGAGGAACAACCTTCCTGCGAAAACCAAAATCCTAAAAGGAAAGAAGATTGTGATAAGAATGAGAAAATTCCAGGCTGCCAATGCAAACCCAATCAATTTCATTCGAATCGTAATAAAACTTCTGGTATTAGCTATGGTCCATGCTTGGATGCGGAAGGTTGCAAGGTAAAATATAATTAATATTAATTTAAATTATTCATATATTTCCAATTGGACTACAAAAAATGACAAAAAAAAGTAAAAATTAATTCAAAAATCATAAAATTAACCAAGGATTATAAATGGGTAGACTCTATACTGTAACAAATTATATTAATTCGTATTTATGGTCGAGTTATTATGATTCAAAAGGGTGAAGCCCCATTTAAGGTAGATCAAATCGGCACAAATATTCGTTTTTATTTATTCTAATAATTAAAAGATTAATTTATGGCTAATCCAATTAAATTTCCAGCAAGTGATGATTGCAAATAAAATCGAAAAGGCTAAACCAATTGAATTTCCTCCTCCGGTTGATGGGATTGAAGAGGACTATGATGCTGTTGGATGGGAAGATTATGGAAAAATGAATTACAATAAAATCATTATTGGTTAAACAATAAATTGATTGAATAAAATGTGTTTTACTTATTTTAATTGAAAGGAAATGAAAATAAAGCAAATTTAATAAAATATAAAAACAAATAAATGATTAATTATTTTAATAAAAATAAAAGTTTTTGTAAGTCCAAATAAAAATAGGAAAAAAACATTGAGACTTAATTTCAAAACCGATTAACATTTTTCAACAAATTGGTACAATTATTTAGAGCTGATTGTGTTGAAAAGAATTTAAACAAGAATTAATGAATTTGATAAAAATTACAAAAAATATAATGAAAAGATTATAAAATAGTAAGACAGGACATTTTCTTCTTTATTAATATTCCGAGATCCGAGGTCAATTATTTATTATTAAATGTATATGTATATCCATTATTTTCATATCCATTATTTTCATATCCAATTGTTCTACAAAGATATATTAAATTAACTTGACGATATTCTAGAAGTTTTATCTTTTATATATTTCTTGAATATGCACAAAATCTAGGTGGCTGGTGGCCAGAAAATACATGACTGATATTATAATAAAAAATCTATATTTTTTATTGCTATCTCTCAATTTTTGATGCCACGTATCAATAAAATAAAATATTGATATTTATTATTCAGAAATGTGAATCTTTTTTGGAATTAATGAAATAAATTTTTCCTCCTAAATTTTCTCTGGAACAAAATTGTGCTTATAAATGTAAAAATTTTTTGATTCGTCATATTTTTATTCATTTTATTTTCGAAAATGTTCCTTCAAAAATTTATACTTATTTCATTGCTAATTGCACTTCCAAATGAAGTTGTCTCTGATATAATCATTGATTTTCCGGAAATAACCGAAGAAGATTTAATTCGAAAGCCCAATAATCCTTGGGCATTACAAATGGTCCAGAACATTTTTTGGGATCGATCAAAGGTAAAAAACGGATTAGCGAAATTTACGGTAGTATAAAATTGGATTTTTTTGTGAAAATTTTATCGAAAAATTTTATATCTTATAAAAATTTTATACTCAAAAATTTGAATTTTATTTGAATTAATCAGAGTAAAATTTTGATACAAAAAATGTTCCATCATTTTTTTAATATCTAATTAAGTCATATATGGGCATAATCCGGACAAAAATTGTGGATGAACCGGAATTTCATTTGGGCAAAACACCGGAAAGTGCGCATGATTCGCGTGGCCTACCGTATGAGAGGGGACTTTGGGAGGATGGAGAAATGTCCTATTTTGTTGGAATGAACCAGCCGAATATGCTCATCAATTTCACCACAACCGATGATGATACGGCTTTTTGTCATATTGGAATAATACCAGGTACAGTTTTTTTTTTTGAAATTTCCCACATATATATGTTTAAAATTTAAATTTCTTCTCTTCTCTGAATCCCAGCGAGAAGGATTTTCATTCAAAAAATATGTAAAAAAATTAGGTACTTTTCGGTTTTGCTACACCCCCACCAAAAAATGATGAAAATTCCTAGAGGTAATTTTGGCGTAGAACATGAATCTTGTGTTTATTTTTTGCCTATCAGACATGAGTTACGTGAATTTTAAAAATGAAAAAGTAAAGGGTCCCATTTTGGTTCAAAACTCGAAAAAAGTGTCATAATCTTTTCATGATCAAATTTTATCACAAACTACGCGACTTGATGAGCTGATCACAAATCTACCATTAGTTTCGCATAAAATTCAAAAGTAAAATAATTATAAACATTTTTAATTTTCACATGTATAATACTTATTAGATTCACTTAGGATTAAAGCCTAGACTAGAATTAGGGCTCTAGGCTCGGAGCCTAGGTATAGGTATCTTAAAGAAGTCTATTATATTGATTGGACTTAATTTCAAGTGCAGATTCGTGTTCTACGACCAAAATTACTCCTATGATGTGATTTTCATCATTTTTTATGGGGTCTAACAAAACCGAAAAGTACCAAAAATTTTATTTCCGAAATGCATTGCCAAAATTGTCTCAGGAATCCCAAATTAGAAAAAAACTTCTCAAAACTATAGAATCCCTTAAAATGCATTAATTTCAATACAGATGAAGTATTGGATTTGGTTTTGGAAGAATATAAAGTATATGGCGACAAGTATTGTATCTACGAAAGGAAACCGTACAGTATGGATAGCCCACATGAAAATTTTATACAAACAAAGAAAAAATATGCATTCTGTTCATTGGATGAGTTCATCAAAGAAAAATTGCCATCTTCCGAAGTACCAACATGGATTCTCGCAAATGGCACATATCATCGTCCAAGCAAAGTAAAAATAAAAATTTATTTGTTTATACAAATTAATACTATTTTTCAGACACCCGAATGCCTGTATGATTTCCATCACATCGCAAAGGATACGAATGAGTATAATTTCTTTAGCTATTGTGCAAGAGCATATTGGTATAATGGACGAAATTATAATGACCAGGATGAACGGGTCAAAAAATTGAGAAAAGGTAAAAAAAAATTAAAAAATTCAAATTTTATTCTATTTTATAACAATTATTCTCCTTATTAATTTAATATTTCACAATAATGTCATAAAAATTGTATAGATTGGTTCATGTACATGTTTGAGGGAAAAGTGACATGTTCACAAACTGACAGATTACAAGAAAATATGGACATGTTGAAAAAAGGCTATCGCATTGAGTTGGTCCATCATTATGATTTCTACAGCTATCGTTTCTTTGATCAAATGTATTATTGTCCACAATTGAGAGCCAAATTAGCGTAATTTATTTTTAATAATATAAAAATTTTAAAAATTATTTTTTTCTAGTAAATATGAAGACAATCGACAGGATGGCCGATTTTTCTTTGCTGGAATTGTTGGAGCAGGACAACTAGAAAATTTTATATTACGCAGCTATTGGGGCCATACCAATAATAAAACAAATAATTGGCATGTTGAGCCGAAAAAATTTTGGGACAAGGAAACATATACGGTAATCCGGATATGCAATTTTACATTAACCATAGTCCGAAATCTAGAATCCACAAATTCTTATCAATTATTTTCCATTTTACCGTTTTTTAATTTTTTTTTATTAAAAATTCTTCTCATTTTAAATTTACTCTTTTATAGAAATTATACAAAGAAATGGATTTGGATTTGAAGGCTTGTTATTTGCATTATCATAATTTGGGTCGTCGTTATCGAACAATAATCTCCAATTATACGAATGAAGGAGAACGAATCAATCCGGAAACCCCTTCTCAATATTATAATATTCAATTGCGTGTTGTGCATTTTTGCACTGACCGGGGAATGCGCGAAAACCTTGCTTTTGATATTAAAATGCGTCCGGACCAAGTAAATAATTTTTATTTAAATATATTTTTAATTAATTCGATTTGAAAAGGTTCCAGAAGGAATTTTTGAGGACAATGATTTGGAAATTGATTTGACTAATAAGCGATTGATTCGACCAACTGGACAAACATTTTGTGCCTATGGACAAAAGGATTGTAGAAAAAAGAAACCAACAGAATTACCCCCCGAGCCACGTTCTGCTGATGGGGTTAATAATGTACGAAAGGAGGGAGAATTGGCTAAAAATGCAGAATGCGAAACTGCTAATCAATATCCACGTTCTCGAGATTGTCCATTTGCTAGTATTTGTATTGATAAGGTAAATATAAATATTTTGTTTTTTGATAGCAATTAAAAAGAATTCGCATTTTACCAAAATTATGTTTTATTCGACTTTAAATTTAATTTCATAATTTTTAATAAGATTTTTATTAATTTTTTAAACTTGAACTTACAATCCAATATATAATTTTAGAAGAAATGTCTGTTATAGTTTGTGTCCTGTTTGTGTTTTGTGCTGTGGGCACTTGGCGAGTGGGGATGGGAAGAAGGGAGGAATGGGCTTATGCTGGGGGCCCCTTGGCTGTATGTGTGAATGAAAAATCGATATTGTTAGAGAGTAGAAGTTGAAAGGAGAGCAGAGAGAGAGATGCTGACTCTTGCTTTGTATTGAATCAGAGAAAAAGAAATTAGAAAAGAGAGTGTATTGAGTGAAGTTAAAAAGGTATAGAGATGCAGACACATGCTTCGTATATGATCAGAGAAAAGGAAATTAGAAAGAGAGTAGGGAAAAAGGAGAATATAAGGAAGACCAAGTGCAGCTAGACCATTAGTTATGACCAAGTTTGGATGTTTTTGCCATGGCATTTTGTTTGAAAGGACGGTGACATGGATAGATTTTTAGCTTATTCTAAAGCTCTTTTCATAAGGAATCGAATGGTATATGAATCATTGCTCTAAGTGAATTTGTTCGTGAGATATGGCGGAAGGAGGGCTGAAGGAGGGATAATGTTTATGCCAAGACATTTTGTTTGAAAGGCCGGTAACATGGATAGATTTTTAGCTTATTTTAAAGCTATTTTTATGTGGAATCGAATGGTATATGAATCATTGCTGTAAGTAAATTTGTTCGTGAGATATGGCGGAAGGAGGGCTGAAGGAGGGATAATGTTTATGCCAAGACATTTTGTTTGAAAGGCCGGTAACATGGATAGATTTTTAGCTTATTTTAAAGCTATTTTTATGTGGAATCGAATGGTATATGAATCATTGCTGTAAGTAAATTTGTTCGTGAGATATGGCGGAAGGAGGGCTGAAGGAGGGATAATGTTTATGCCAAGGCATTTTGTTTGAAAGGCCGGTAATATGGATAGATTTTTAGCTTATTTTAAAGCTATTTTTATGTGGAATCGAATGGTATATGAATCATTGCTGTAAGTAAATTTGTTCGTGAAATATGGCGGAAGAGGACTGAAGGAATTATGCCATCACACCACCCTATGTGTAATATAGTAGAATTGATTGATGATTTGTTTAAGGACTTGGATAGCGCAGATGGTAGAATGCTTTTTGCTCTGTGGGTCAAGTTCGATTCCCATTGATGAAAAATAATTTTTTTTTATAATTTTTTACATTTTATCCTTTACATTTAATTCACTGAGCCCCAAAAGGGCGAAGATGATACAGGGAAACAATCAACGGGCGAGCGAAGCGAGCTGTGCCCCGAAGGGGCGAAGATGATACGGAAATACATACCCAGTTCAGGGAACCTCCGGATAAGATGAATAAGAAAGAGAAAAGAAAAAGAATTTAGATAAGATGAGTGATGAGTAGTAAAGAGAAAAAAACAAGAATTCAGATAAGAGATGAGTAAGGAAGAGAAGAGAAAAAGATGTGTAAGATAGAGAAAAAAGACCTTGACTAGCTCAGAAGCGCTGATCCAAAAAATGCCAATCCCAAAAAAAGCCAACTACCATAAATCCCAAAAAATGCCAACCCAGCCAAAATCCCAAAAAATGCCAACGCCCATAAAACCCAAAAAATGCCAATAAAAATCCCAAAAAATGCCAACCCAGCCAAAATCCCAAAAAATGCCAATCCCAAAAAATGCCAACTCCCAAAAAAAGCCAACTCAGCCAAAATCCCAAAAAATGCCAACAAGGGGAAAAACAAAACACACAGAATGCCAATACAATGGAAAATTTTTTATTTGAATATTAAATCAATTTATTAATAAGATAATTATTTATTAATGTGGAATTAGGTACAGGGTCAATTTGCCCACCCTCCTATTTTATTTAAATTTGCCCACCCCGATTATCTAGGTTAAAATTAGCCGTGCCAAGAAGGAAAAAAATTATGCCATCGATGTATTTAGCCGTGCCTTTGATTTAAAATTCGTGCCATCGCCATTTTATGCTGTGCCATCGGCAAAAAAATGTACAAAATGCCATCATACCAATTCCATCCAGTGTTGTGCTCGAGGCAAACCTTTGCCAAGCCCATGCCTTCGACGATCTTGCTGTGCCATCGACGATAGAGATTGCAATTGGGGAAAGGGGAGTGCCAATGGATTGTGACAAATTACTTGGAAACTAAAATCCTGGAGATGGAGGCGAGATTATGGAGGTGGAGTTGAGCATCCTGGTGCCGAGGCGAATTTCTTAGAAATGAAGGCGAGATTTGAAGGCAAGATTCTGGAGGCGAAGGCGCGATTCTGGAAGCGAAGGCGAGTTTCTGGAGATGATTAAAATCGCCTCGACCTTATGATGTTTGCCTCCACGCTCAGAACGATGCCTCGGCACCCCGAAATTCGCCTCCTCTTCCAGGCTGTCACTCAACACACCGGATGCTCGCCTTCATTCCAGGATAATTGCCAACATTTTTGTAATTTAAAGGCATTCCAAATTCAGCAAAGGCACCCCCCTTCTTTCAATGGCACTCCCCCTTCTCCAATGGCATCCATTTCTTTCAAAGGCGTTCCAATTCATTTACTAACATTCCTTTTCCCCCAATGGCATTCCCTTTCCCTCGATGGATTACATATTTCCAAATGTCACTCAGAATTTATCAATGGAACTTTAGTTTAGGTTAAGCAAATTTTGATAATTTTTTCCAAATGTTTTTAATTCCAATTTTGATCAAAAATTTGTGCAATGTCCAGTCAGAAGTAATAAATTTATTTGGCCTTATTTGGCAATTTTTTCTTGAAAATATGTCACTAATTGAATTCAATAATGGCAGAATCAAATTCAGCATGCTCGAAAACCTATATACCTACAAATTTCCCGAAAATTCATCCCCGAAAGTCGAAATGAAAAATATTCGATTTTTTTGCTTTTTTTTTCGGATACTAATTTTTTTGCAAGAAAATAATATTTTTTTGCAAGAAAAAATACTTTTTTTGCAAGAAACTATTTTGCATATTTTTTTTGCAAGAAAATGTTATTTTTTTGCAAGAAAATAAATATATTGCAACGAAAAGAATCTTTTTAGATATATAGCTGGATATAAGGGAATATACGTGGATTAAGGGGGATTAAGCCCCGAAATGGATCCGGAATGCCCCGGAAGGCCATGGTAACGTCGGGGAATTGTAACAGAGGCCTGGAGATTGCGTGGGATTAAGCCGGATATAAGGGGATATACGTGGATTAAGGTGGATTAAGCCGGATTAAGCCCCGTAAAGGATGGGCGATAGTCTTGGTTTGGCTCTTTGCTTCCGGCTTCGCGAGAATCCTATTCTCCGAACCCCTAACCCTATTCCCTAGCCCCTAGCTAAGCTTTATCCGGCTTAATCCCCCTATATCCACCTTAATCCCCCTATATCCTGCTATATCCCGCGTGCTCCGAACCCCTAAACCCCTAGATCCCATGCCGCCCCTAACCATAACCCTAATCCCTAGCCCCTAGCTAAGCTTTATCCGGCTTAATCCCCATATATCCACCTTAATCCCCCCATATCCGGCTTAATCCCGCGCAGTCTCCAGGCCTCTGTTACACTTCCCCGACGTTACCATGGCCTTCCGGGGCAATCCGTATCCATTTCGGGGCTTAATCCCCCTTAATCCACGTATATCCCCTTATATCCAGCTATATCTAAAAAGATTCTTTTCGTTGCAATATATTTATTTTCTTGCAAAAAAATAACATTTTCTTGCAAAAAAAATATGCAAAATAGTTTCTTGCAAAAAAAGTATTTTTTCTTGCAAAAAAATATTATTTTCTTGCAAAAAAATAATTACTCTTTTTTTTCCTTTTATTATTTGAAAAAAAAATATCCAAATTTAAATATAATGCCAAAAATCTGATATTTAAAGATATTGGCATTTTTTGGGATTTTGGCTGGGTTGGCATTTTTTGGGATTTTGGCTGGGTTGGCATTTTTTGGGTGTTGGCATTTTTTGGGGTTGGCATTTTTTGGGATTTTTGGGAATTGGCGTTTTTTGGGATTGGCATTATTTGGTGTTATCGCTCAGAAGAACGCCCGATAGGGCGTTCGCCTGAGCTAGTTTAATTTAAATTTTAAATTTATATTGATGAATATTATTTTCTGATGAATTTTCAATCATTAAAATGCAATTAAAATGAATAAATAAAAGAATGTTTAAAAATAAAATATTTAAAAATCATTACTCCTTATTTTTATTTTAGGAACTCAGATGCAAATTTGGACCTTTAGGAATACAAAAACAAGACCCAATTTGCAGGCAGCAAACTGCAGAACAAGGATATTTTGACAATCTGGTTAATATTTTCAATAGTGCGCAAAATTCCTATGATCGACCATTCAAATGTCAAGAAACTGCTTTACCCGCCAAAAAAGATGGTGAAGACTGTCAAGGCATAGATAGGTTATGCCGAGAAAATGCGTTTTGTGCCAGAATTGGTGAGTAATTTATTAAAAATTTTATTATTTATTTATTTTTGGCCACATTTATATTTCAAACCTAGTGAAGAAATATTAATTTTCTTATATTTTTTGAATTATATAATGATATTTTTATAGGAATAAATAAAACTACTGAAACGAAGTCGGAATGCAGGCAATTGCGTGCTCGAGAATTGGGTGAGACTTGCTATATAACTGATGAATGCATGCCCGGTGCCATATGTGAACGTAAACCGGGAGAAAGAGAATTATGGGCAAAATGCGTAAATGCCAAAAGATATCAATGCCCAAATAGAGGTTATCGAACACCATGCTTTGTTGATAAATGTCAACGTGGAATGGAAAAGAGTAGGACTTGTAGTCCAACTTATGGCGAATTTGTTTATCTTAAATGTGCTAAATCAACATCGCAAGGCTTTGAGGTAGTTTATTTATAATAAATATAAATAAATCTAAATTTAAAAATATTTCCATGTGCATGCGCAAATGAAGAAACTTTATTAAAAAAGTATTTTCGAGAAGAAAAAGTTTGTTTTGGAGTAAAATTTTTGGACAATATTTTCAAATTTTTGCTGATATAAAAGATTTGTCAATAGAAATTTTTATAAATTAAGAGAATTTCAAATCTGGACCAAAATATTAAAAATAACAATTAATAAGAAAAATATAGATTAATTATAAAATATTCATTTTTTAGTGGAACGCCTGGACTTGTGGAGCACCACGTGACGAGAATGCGGGAGTCTTTAGTTGGACTACTATAAAAAGAATTTTCGGGGCGCTTGATAGGTTTTTATTTGATTGCGAATGGCTTGTTCAAGCATTTAAAAATGTATTAAACGGGAAACCGCCTCCTAATTTTATTCAACATAATGCACTCAAATGCATTGAAGCTTACAGTGAAGCGGCTACTCATCATTGTTGTAGTTAAGATGATTAGTTGATAAGGAATTAATAATAATTTTGCAAAAAATGATATATTTTTTTTATTTTTTTTCCTTTTTCACATATCTAAAATAACATTTGATAAATGAAATATCATTTTTATTGTATTCTCCAAATTAATTCCTGCAATGAATTTTGTAGCACGAAATATTCTTTCAACGAAAAAATTCTATTCTTTATCAATATATCAATTTAATACAAATTGGATATAAATATAAACCACAGTTCATTATGGTTTTATGCAGTTCAATAATTAATTTTCAAACTCAAAGTTCCACTGACACTGAAATTATTGTGTATCCAACGGGAAATGAAAGTATGCACAAAAAAAATTCAACAAATTTTGCATTAATAATTTGAAAGTTATTTTATATTAAATAATTGTTAAATTTATTTGTTAACATTCATCATAATTTGGTTTTTCAACAAGTTTTAAATGATTATTATAGTTCTCTCCATTCACTTCAGCAAAACCATTAAACAAAATAATTTTCACATTGAATTGATATTCATCATCATTGAATTCCCCAACAAAATCTAAACGCGATTTATACAAGCATCCCTGTAAAAAGGATAAATAAATTTATTAAATAGGAAGGAATTCATTAATTCTTTTCAAAAACTTCATTTCGAATTTTTCATATTTTCTGGTCATAAAATTTTGCCAAATTCAGATTTTTATTATTCTTATCCGTTCTAATCCTTTTAAATTTGTAAATAAATCAAAGCATTTCCTGCACAGCTAAAATGTATTTTATGACCTTAAGAATCTTACAAAAAATATAAATTATTTTTGGAATTTTTTGGGAATTTAAGTTTTCCAAAAAGATATAAATTTATTAGTTATTTAAAAATTTTTAAAATAATTTTGTATGCTAAATAGTAATACGAATATATGCCTATATTTCGGCATGATTACCAATTATGCTCGTTCCAGGATTATCATTAAATATTTTTTTTGGCCATCTTGGTATGGGAAATGCCCATTTTTAGAAATATAACATATCCATAGTAAATGTTGGCATTTTTCTTACTAGATTTTTCATAAATTGGACCGAGGGGAGGTATTAGAGCCAAGAATGAATTTTTATTACTTAAAAAATAACCTCAATGACGGGTTCATCCGTGCAATAATGGTTAATCCATAAATATGGTTCCTCATTGCCAACTTCTTTCTCCCAGCCGGACACGCTGAATGCTCCATTGGCATCCGTATATGTTGTATCCAAATGATCATGGGAAACAGCTAAATAAAGAAATTATATTGAGGAATTTTTTAATGACAAATATTTACAATATTATTTGTAGAATCGAAAATTATAAGAGGGACTCGAGAGTCTCGAATCACAAATTACTCATTTTTTAGCTCTAGAACTTAATTTAGAGACTTACGATCATCTTCCCAAAATTCCACTTTAATTCCATACAATGGTTCATTTTCACGGCAATAAATTGTGCCGGATACTTTGTAACTGACGGCATCGATGATAGCAATATAAATGGAAGAAAAAATTGTTGTAAAAAAGAAAAAATAGAAAATTTGGGAAGAGGCCATTTATTAACAAAATTTTGGTACGTTTGATAAAGGAAAAAGGCCTATTCCCCTCCCTTTTATTACCTCATGACTTTTGATTTAGATAAAATTATTCAACATTTTTTATTAAAATAAATATTCACAAAAACTCTCTTAGAATGAAAAAAAAGGAATAAAAATCAATTTTAATGGCGTAAAATTGTCTTTAAGATCTATTTTTGATATTAAAAAGGTTAAAAACGGAAAATGGAAAAAAATAATTGAAATTGTTTAAATTCTTTAAAAATTTGATTATATCACCAAATTATATTTTGTATATTGGAAAAATAAAATGGAAGTTGTTTTTGGATTGAAATTAATATGTGACCGGATTAAAAATGTTGATTTTTTAAATAAAACAATTCCATTGATATGGTGCCGTTATGTTTTATTATTTAATTCTATTAAAAAATTAAAATATTTTAAAATTAATATTCTAATTTCTGAGATGTACTTTTTTGACAATTTTAATTTAAAATTAAGCCATTTTTTTGTCGATTCGATAATAAAATGATTTATCTTTCTTGACTTTTCTTTTTATTCTCGCTACTAAAAATCATGATGTCACCAAATATATACACAAATTTATTTACTTAATTATGAATTTATTTCAAAATCAAATGAATTGTGAAAAATTATTTTTGGCAAAAAATGTAAATGTAAATATTTTTAAATGAAAAGAAAATGAATGATATATATTTAATTAAAAAATGAAGCCATTCTCATGTCCTTTTTGTAATCTCATTTGTCAACTTTCGTTGGATTCACTGTGGTTTCTTGCGTTGTTGGTTCTTCTGTTGTTTTTTTATTTGATTCGATTTTTGGTGGTACAATGATTGTTATGTCACCATTGATCTGTAAAATAGAAGATAGGTAATAATTCATTATATGATAAAGATATACGCCCCAACTTAGTTAGCGCCGGCTGACTTGGTCCGGCCAATAATTTAGATGATATTTTAGGTTTTCGAATAGATAGCATATCGTCTTCCCACAGATTAATTTGTTGTTTTAAGGTATTTTATACAGAAAGTGCTTATTAAAAAATGATATTTCCAAAGGTAAAATTTTCAAAAAAATAATAAAAAAATTTGTTATGCTATGTTTTGGAATTTATCACATTTTAAAATTAGCAAATTTTAGAAAATTTTTGCTGAATTTTTGCTGAATTTTTTACGGCTTTCTGCAGTTATTAGATGGTTTTAGAAAATGGCATTGCTTAATCGAAAATTTGATGATATTTATGAAAATTTAGGATAAACAAATTAAAATTTAGAGAAGAAATTTTTCTCACCACAAAGTCTTCGGCTTCCAAAAAATTAATTCCTTTTGTTTGTTTTTCGATTGGATCATTCTTGTCGAATTGAATTGTTGCATATTCATTGTCAAATTTGATTTTCAACTCATGCAAATTATCAAGTTTGAATCCATTTTGATTGAGCAATTCGAATGGAAATTCGTCTTGATCAGGGCAAATATTCTAAAAGTAATTTAAAATTTTTAATTGACAAAATTTGAAATTTATTTCTATTAATATTAATTTTTTCCATTATATGTTCAAATTCCTACGAGTGATTATTAATATTTTTTTGTAAATAACTTTTTTAGTTTTTGTTTAAAATAATTTTTTCGAAAATTTTGTTAAAGTAAATGGCAGTAATCTATGATGGTAATATTGATAAAAATAAATAAAATAAATCTTTAAAAATTAACCCTTTAATATGCCGGAAACCAACTATTAAATGGTTATTCTAATAAAGAAAGCTTTCTATCGATTGCTAAATCACGGCATATCGATGATTATATAGTTACAATTTATGCGGTTTTGAACCAAATCCAAAAATAATTTAGACAATTAGATACTATTTCGATCAAATTATGGCAAATTAAATTATTTTGATCAAATTATGGTAAATTAAATGAATTTTTTTGTGTTTAGAATAAATCAATTAAATTATATTATAAAACTTTAACGCTTTATTCTGATATTTCAGCAATTTTATTCAATAAAATATTATCAATAATTTTTAATTTGTCGTCATCTTAAACCTTTTTATTTTTATAAACTTACTTTTTCTATCATTTCAGTAGAAATGCAAATTTTGCCATTTTTCACATTTTTATTTGCACGAATATGCAAATAGAGCCTATCATCTGTATCGGTGCTTAAAAAAGAGCAAAATGCAATTTTTGTAATAGTTAGTTGTTAATTATAGTCCCCTCTTTTTCAAAAAATTTTTTAAATTTTAATTCTCGCTAAAACATGTATTTAGGGGGTTTCGATTTTGGAAATTCCGATTTTGGCATTAGTTTTTCATTATCTTTATTGGTTGAAGTTCAACCAGTATAGGTTTACAATCGGTTTCGAAAAATTGAACTTTGATATTTTTGGTCATATTATATATAATATTCAACGAACAGAGTACGAATTTGTCACCGGTTTCTCATAAAATCCAAAATCAAAAATTAAGGCCATTTTAATCACCTAGATCACCTATATATCTTATGAAATTTTAAATGTCCATAACTTTTTTGGTTTTGAGTTTTATGCAAAACAAATTGTAGATTCGCTATTTTCACATCGATACGCGTCGAATGATGTATATATAATTTGACCCAAAATACCAAAGTTGAATTTATTCTAAACCGGTTTGCAAACCTATACTGGTTCAGATATTGTAATTCACCAAAAAATAAATATCATATTCGGATTCTCCATCATCGAAAACTCTTAAATACATGTTTTTAGCGAGAAATAAAATAAAAAATTTTTATGTAAAAGGAGGGGGGCTAAAGTGAATTATTATCGCAATTTTTATTAATAATTTAATGAATATTATAAAATAATGACAAATAAAAATTGAAAAAATTTTGATTATCAAAGTGAAACTTTATCTGTAAAAAACTTATCGAAGTTTTCTTGATTTTTAGTTCCAAGCAGATAAACATTGTCGCCTTTGGCCACAAAGAATTCAATAAATTTCGCATTTTCCATAATTCGCCATTTAATCGTTACAGTGTCATCTTTAGCAATTTTTTGATCATCATTCTTTTTGAGTGAAAAAAGGTATGGAAACGCGTATGGATTGTTTAGCAAAGCAATATTTCCTTTGATCTAAAGATAAAAAGAATTATATTACATTACCATTTTATTATTACATCAATTATCATTTATCACTAGGGCTGTAATAGTTATGTAATCTAAGTCAAAAATATATACATAAAATATGTATAAAACTTGAAAATATGACAAAAAAATCCAAAATATGTACAAAATTTTCACTTTTTAGTAATTTTTTGAATATTTTTAAACCATTTTTATACAATTTTTGAAGAAAAATGCCTAAGAAAGCATAAAATTGAAATTTCTAGCAAAAAAATTATTTGACTCGGATGAGATTCGAACCTAAGCTCTGGCGAATTTTCGCATACAAAAACCCCCTCTCTTCCCCATTCGGCCAAAATTTCCGGTCATCAAAACCATCTATTTTTCATATTTTAAGACAAAAAAGATCAAATTTTCTTGAATCACCCAAGAATTTTTTGCATATTTTATACAATTTATCAAATTTTAATTCAAAAATTTTCATTTTTTTTTTTTGCATTTTTTGTTGAAAATTTCCCAAAAAATGTCAAAATATGTAAATTATGTAGAAAAATTGCAAAATATGTAAATATGTATGAAAATTTGAAAATATGTAAATTTATGCAAATAGAAATTCAGAAGGTTCAAATCAAGTGGAAAACGTGTTTTTCTTTCATATTTCAACGTTCTGATATCAGGAAAAAAATACTATCGCAGCCCTATTTATCACATCACTTAATACATAAAGAATAATTATAGGCTTCAAAACATATTAAGTAATTACAGATTATGGATTACCATTAATCAGGGGTACTATAATACCAGATTTTTCGGGCATTTTACAGAATTTTGATTTTCCCCCGAAGCTCAAATAAATTAAAATTATAAGTTAGTTATGAAAAATAAAAAATTTTATAAACATTTAATTTCTTTTTTGAACGTTTTTAAACATGCCATATTTTCTGTAGAATTTTGAAAATTTTTGCCAGAATTTTGCCCTTATTTTTCGGATTTTTAGACAGTCTTGTGGAAGGCACAAGGCACCCCTGACATTAATTGTCAATTTAATTAGTTAATAATTATACTTAATAATAAATATAACTCTATTTTGTAATAAAGAAAAGTAAAATATCATTTAAATTTCAATACGAATAATAAAGATTTCAGAAATTGACCAGATAATTTTGCAAACTTGGAAAAATTAACGATAAACTAAGTTTTTTTTTTTAATATTATATAAATTCTTACATTATATTCATTTATAAGCCCACGATCAATTGTATATTCGAATTCCTTTTCACTTTTAATTTGTAAAATATTCGCATTATTTTGATAAATTTTATAAACAACCGCAACCATTTCTTTTGTAATTATGTCCTTTTCAATTTTGAGCCAAAATGAATTTTTCAGAATAATATTTGCTGATTTATTATCCACTGGTGTGATTTGACCTTTTTTAATGTAATTACTTATTGCTGTCAACATCATCACTTCAAAATTGAGCTCAAGCTTCAGAAGAACATTTTCTAATATTTTACAAAATTTGGTATTAAAAACAATTATTTATTAATTATTCACTTTTTTCTGTTAATTTCTGGATACAAGCATTACAAATGATATCAATTATAATTTTGTTGTCACTATTATCATCCATTTTGCCCAACCATAAAAAATGAAAAATTATATATTTATAATTTTTTAACGAGTTGTTTTTTGTTGGTGTATATGAATAGTTTTGTGTACGTTTTGAATATTTGTAGACAAATTGAAGCAGATATGCATTAACCGGGTATTCCAAATCACCTTTTACCTTAAAATTACGAAATTCAATCAAATGATTTTTTTTTCCGAAAAAGTATTTGCGAATTATTTTTGGTTTTCTATTAATAATATTCCAAATTATTAAAATTTTATTAATAAAAATTATGATAAAAAATGTTTGAAAAATGCGTCTAGCTGTAAAATATTTTTCAACGCATTTTAACATAAATTTTATAAACGGTCAGCAGTCATTTGCGGATTTAAAAAATTTTCTATTTAAAATAAAATTCAATCACACTTTTCAGGGGAAGAGGACTTGTCTTTACTTTAACACTTAATAAATATATTCCCCAGACCCCACCACTACACCCGCGAAAAAAATGAAAATTAACACATTTTTATTTCAAATTGAAATTTTATCTTTTTTTTTTTGTAATTTCGCAATTATAGCATCATCTCAATTTTCATAATATAATTTAGAAATAATGGATATTAATTATTTTACCCAAAAATAATATTATTTTACCCAAAAAAAATTTTATCGCTGATCCAAAAAATAATTTTATTACCCAAAATAATATTTTTGAAACGAAAATAATCTTTTTGTCTAAAAATTAATTAAAATGGATACTATTTAAATTTGCGAATAAATTACTGAAAATTGCGAATAGAGTATTTAATTTTGCGAATAGTAATAAAATTATTATTGCGCTGGGGGTGCGCAGGATTTAGCCGGATATAATGAGATTAAGGTGGATATAGGTGGATATAGGGGGATTAAGCCAAGAAATGGGATGGGAATTGCACGGAAGGCCGCTGGCTTGTCGGGGAAGTGTAACAGAGGCCAAAGATTGCGCGGCCATTAAGCTGGATATAGGGGGATTAAGGAGGATAAAACCGGATTAAGCATCGAAATAGATGGGCGCGAGTTCTGGTTTGGCTGTTTTCTTCTGGCTTCGCGAGAATCCTATGCTTCGAACTCCTAACCCTAATCTCTAACCCCTAGGTAAGCTTAATCAGGCTTAATCCCCCATTATCCACATTAATCTCCGTATATCCGACTATATCCCGCGTGCTCCGAATCCCTAAACCCCTAGCCCCTAGATCCCATGCCGCCCCTAACCATAACCCTAATCCCTAGTCCCTAACTAAGCTTAATCCGGCTTAATCCCCTATATCCGTCTTAATCCTCCCTATATCCAGCTTAATGCCGCGCAATCTCCGGTCCTCTGTTACACTTCCCCGACCTTCTAATAGCCTTTCGGGCCATTTCCCATCCATTTCAGAGCGTAATCCCCCTTAATCCACCTTAATCCCCCTATATCCGGCTATATCCTGCGCACCCTCTGGACCTACGGACGACATCCCCGACATCCCACTGTCCCTCCGGATCATTTCCAATCAATTTCCGGCATTGATCCCCCTTAATCCGGCTTAATCTCACCTAATCCGGCTTAATCTCCCCTAATCCGGCTTAATCCCCCTATATCCATCTATATCCCGCTCACTATCAGGGTCTTAGGGCCTAAAAAGAAAATTTTAATTAATTTTTAGACAAAAAGATTATTTTCGTTTCAAAAATATTTTTTTGGGTAAAATAATATTATTTTTGGGTAAAAAAAATATGCGAAATCATTTTGGGCAAAAAAATTATTTTTTTTGGGTAAAATAATATTATTTTTGGGTAAAATAATAATTACTCAGAAATAATTACTTGTAAATAATCTGCCATGCAAATCGCCGTGCCATCAATAATTTTCTTATGGTTGAAAAATGCTTGCATTTCGCCCGCCAGAATTGAATCATTTTTGTTTGCAGTCTTATTTAGCTCATTGCATAGAAAGACAAAATTGAATGAGTTTTCACTTGAAAAATTAAATAATGTTTCTCGTGAATCCAGACAAAATGGCGGCGGTGATTTATTATTTTCCCTAGAAAAAATGCAATTTATTTTTTGAATGGAAAAATTTATTTATAAAAATAAAAACTTACATATTATCATAAAATGTGACATTTATACAGCTTCCGATTCCGGCTTCGGTACATATAGCCTGGTCTTCAGGATTACAATTTTCGATTTCAAATACCATACTCGTTTTAGGATTTTGTATTTTTGTATTTCCAATTTTGATTTCAATCTTTTTGTCATTGACGTTTGTATTTGTATCCATTATCACGGATTTGGCTTCAATCATAATCAGTTTGCTTTTGCTCACATTCAAACCATCATCCATTTTTTGTACCAATAATGCTGGCGATTTTTCAGTCAAATTATTGTCCCCCGACTAAAAATAAAACAAAAATGGTATTATTTAAATATCGTAATTTGAATTTGACCTTCACATCTGTGGCCAGAGATACATTTTCTTGTTGTTGATTGACGACAAGATCCAAGTCTCCGGAAAACTTTTTAGAGAAAAGAAAACGTTTTAATATTTTATTGTAATATATTTTTGTATTGTATGTAATATGGAGTTATTTACTTTTAGACTTTTTACTTTTTTGGGGACTATATTAAATAAACTATTATAAGTTTGAAGATTTTAGGATTTCGAATATGCCGAAATTAATTTGATTCATTTACTTGGAATGAAATTTTTTTAGGAAATATAAAATATTTTTTATTACCAACCTTTATGTAATTTTCTGATGAATATGGGATTATGCCAATTTCGAAAGTTCGTTGATTGCAATTCAATGAAATTTCCAACTTCTCATTGTGGATTTTAATCCATAGCCAAAATTTTTCGCCTGGTTTGAATGCAACTGGTTTTTCTTGATCATTGGTAATGCAAGATTGAGACAAGTTTTTTGACTTTAAAATAAATGATAAAAAATTAGCAAAACGTTTAAAAATTTTTCACCAAAAAGCTGGTCACTTTGCATTCTTTAATATTTTTTCCATCGAATGTAACGAAAATTTCCATCACTTTTTGGCCAACTAAAGGGAAAATATAATAAATCATTTTTAAAAAGTTTATTTCATTTTGGATGAACATTTTTGAATTAAATTTTGATGGCTTTACTTTTTTTATTTTGAAATTAAATAAATTTTAAGTTTTATTAGAGAATAAAAAATTTTATTAACAATTAAAATTTAGGGATTTTGTTAGCCTAAATGCTTAAGCATTTCATCATTTTCAAATAAAAACATAATTTATAGAAGAGTTGTTAAAGTCAGTTTCAATTAAAAAGAATAGTTGCGATAAAACCGAAATTGGGAATTTTTGAATAAAAGAAAATAGAAGAAAAACCAAAATAAAATACCGAACATTTGTAAAAGAGATTTTATGAAAATCCGTCTTTTAAAACCGACTTGAACGATTTGAATTTACTATATTGCCCTAATCCATTTTGCCCGTAAAAAAATATCGTTTTGTTATGCATAAATTTTGCATAAAAATTTTATAAAAATCTTTTTTCCGGCTTCTTCGAAATTAAAATTAAATATTGATAGTTTCAAAAATTTTTATAGACATTTTTTCAAAATTTCAAATATTGAATATTTTATATAATGTTCTTACATTCTTCCATTAACTGTTTGGTTCCATGATATAATAAAATGGAAAAATTTGCCGCATTTTCAGGCACCCAACCACTCAGAAAAAATTCAATATTCGGCAGAGGATTTGGCAATTCTTCGATATGTTCCTTTTCTCCCACAATAATCAAATCTTTTGGTGCAGGTTTTGCTTCTCGAATTTCTTGTTCATGCATATTTTCCAATGGGCGGCGACGAACGTCTTTGGCATTTGGCATTAAATACTAAGAGAAATTCATATTACTCGAATGTTATTAAATAATTTTGGAAATGTTTTGAATCGTACACTTAATTAGGATGCTATAATAGAAAAAACAATTTTTTTTTGTCTTAAAATGTCTAATTTCCGGATATTGATATAAATTAAAACTATGAAATTCTTTTGAAAAAGAATAGCAAGCTTTAATTAAATAATAATAATTATAAAATTTTAATAAATTTATTTAAAACATTTAATTAAAAAGTTAATGAATCCGCTTTGGGTAAGGCTGCATATTTATCTCATTATTTATTCAAAAGGTTAATCTAATAATCGAAAATGTTACCACTATTAATAAATAAATTCGTTATGTTCAAAATTTTCAAGTTAAATTTGTAATATTTTTTAATAAAATTAAAAATATTTTCCAACCAACCATTGCATTGATGAATTTTTCGAAATACTCTTCATGAATTGCCAAATTTGTATCATTTTTCTCACAAGATATAATTTTGATCCTATTTGGTACACCCTTTGTGAGGAAAAGAAGCTTCTGCTGTTCCTCCGTTCCCAGAATATCAATTCCTAACATCCTAGAAATGAATTTAAATTATTAAATTTATTAATTGTCGAAAGCTTCACCATAAATGTTGTGCCACATCCAATGGCATTCCTTCATCATTTTCTTCATAAATTTTCTTCGCATTCTCATTATTTGCAATCTTGACCATATCCTTTATTGCTAAAATTAAATAAAAAAAATATAGTATTATTCCATAAAAATATCCAAAAAATGTTAAGGCTTAATTAGAAATTTATTGTTTTACCTAAATCCTAACTTGGAATTTATAATGAGTGAAATTTTTTAAAGCCTCAAAAAGTTGTTTTTTGTACATTAAAATTGGTTAAAAGATAGGGACTTCAGGAAATTAACTATCTCATACAAGTATGGTTTTATGTTTCATTGTAATCGTATTTGTCTTATTTAAAAGCCTGTTTTGTGGAAATATTAGGAGAACTATTTGGCTATTTTAATATAAATGAGCAAATTATATAATTTGGTCATGGGTGCCATCTACAAAACCCAAAAACTCGGCATCCGGGTCCAAAAATTCGGAAAAAACTCGGCAAAAATTTTCAAAAACTCGGCAAAAAACTCGGCATTTAAAAATCGTGTTTAAATGCAATATAAAAGCTTTAAAAATATTTATACTTTATATTTATCTTGTGATTTAACTTGTTTGAGCAATTGGGGTTGCGAAATATAGATAACAAAAGCTTAAAAAAATTCCTGGAAGGAGGACAATTAATTAAAAATTGTCATTTATGGAAGAATGTTGGCCAAAAAATTACATTGAATTAGACCGAAAAAATGGCCAAGAGTGAAAAATTAGACTGAAAAATTGCGCGAAAAAATTTGGCTAAAATTGGAAAAATCGGCAAAAACTCGGCAAAATATGAAAAATTTGGCAAAAACTCGGCAAGGTAATCAAAAACTCGGCACATGCCGAGTTTCCCCGGTATTATGGCACCCATGAATTTGGTAGAATAATTATAAAATAATATGCTCATATATTTCGATAACTATAATCTTCTAAAGTCAAAACTTGTTGAATTAAGTTTTCCGTTTAAATTTCAAATATGGCTAATGGGCAACGTTCTTATTAAAAGATAAACTTTACTTACGCTCGCTTCCTCCCGTAAGATCACTTGTGTCCCCTCGGATAACATAAGTATGCATGGAATTTTCATAATTCCCAAAATTGATATAAAAACGTCCAGGGTCCAATTCCAAATCCGCCACTTCGAATTCGAAACTTGAAAATATTTAATATTAATATTTGAATATTTATTTATCGACAATTATAAAATTTTAAAAAAAGATTAAAAAATTTAGGCTTATTCAGAAAAAAATATTTCCACCAATTGAAATAAAAAATCAAACAATTTTGTTTCCATTTTTAGGCTCATTTAATGAGTAGAGAAGAGATCCTGTTAATTGTGATTAATTATTAAATCAATTCACTTCGAGAATAGATAATTACCAATTTTTACACAAATCTTTTCCTTATAACTATGTTAATTTGGAATTTTTAAATTTATTTAAAAATAAAAAAATTCATCAGAGAAAAAATATCTAATATTTCAAAAATATATATTTTCAGATAATTTTGAAATTTTTTGGAATCTTATTAAAAATAAATAATTACAAAATATAGTATATTTAGGCATAATTAGAAAAAATAAATAAGAAAATATTAATTTGCTTATACTATTCATAATTATCGTAAAATAAAAGATTACTTCTCTAAAAAATTTTGAAATAATGGGACTTTTGCGAACATTTAAAATTAGAAATTTTCCACTTTAATTCGGAATAAATTTTTTATTGTTTCAATTTCAAGTAAAATTAACAAACTGTGCCAACCTTTTTCCATTTCCATTCTGGCCAAATGGCATTTCAATAACAAATTTGCTCTTTTCACGTTTCACTGAGAATCCGTGAATGGTACGATTGCCCACCATTTTATTGCAATCCGAATTTTCAAGACATTTTGCCATTAATTCCGAACAATTTTTCGAAATCTTCAAAGTCAGTGTGAAAATTTTAATGGTAAAAACGATTCGTTATTTTTATTTTATTAAAATTTTCTCTTATACAAAAACATTTAAATTTACTTATCATTTTTTTCGATATGATCGATTTTGGTTGAGGAAATACCAATTTGATCTTCATTTATAAATGTTAAACTGATTTAAAACCCATTAGGTTGTCAGTAATTTTAGGAACAAACTCACAAAATTGTTTAAAATGGAATCTTTTAAACAAAATCAATATTACAAAACGATTGACCTATTAAAGGCCAATGGATAATTAGAATATATTGAATTCAGTAATAACAAATAAAAATCAGAATCGGCGCGAATATTATAAATAAAGATATTTTTAAAATATTTCTATTATTTGTATGAATTTTTAATAAAATTCATTTATCGAATTCATTTTTATACAGCTTTTTTCAAATTTATTATTTTAAGACTAGAGACTCTAATGGATTTTCGATTTCAATACCACATTTATCAGTAAAAAATTTCTTGGGGCCAAGTAATGATTTACTGAAAATTTTTATTCTTTTTAAATCCCTCAGAGGGATTAAAATTTTTAAAATTATTTCCGTGAATGTTTTTTTTTGGTGATTTTCGTAAAAATTCGGTGCTAGCTCGATTCTACAATGGTACAAATATAAAGTTTTTGGCTTCTAATAAACTAGTTTTATTCCCGACAAATCTTATACCATTTTATAGATCTCATCGAGACACATCGAATGGTATACAATTTGTTAATTATTATGGTTTGGTCAAAATTAAAGAGTATTAAAATATGTAAACCATTTTTTCCAGATTTTGGTTTTAAACTTTCTTATTTTTCGGCCAAAAGCTAACATATTATATACTAATCGATGCGCCTCGATGAGATCTACAAAATGGTTTAAGGTATGTAGGGTCTAAAACAAGTTTCTGATTTATTAGAAGCCAAAAACTTTATATTTGTACCATTGTGGAATCGCCCATATTTGTACCGCCCTTTATCTATTGTGGAATCGACCCAGGACGGAAAATTCTTATTTTATTTCGACATAATCTGGATTTTTTATATTTTTTCTGAAAAAATAGAACATATTTTTGCTATATTCCTGCCCAAAAATTATGGACAATTACAATTTTTATTAGGTCAAATTTAAATTTCTATTTGTACAAAAAACCATAAACACGTGAAACGAATCGTTTTTGCTTCAAAAAATTTAATTAATAAAATAAAAATTTTAGTCCTCGTGATCCGGATCATTTCGAGTCCAAATTTTGCGTAAAGGACGCAAATATGGTTCTTTTCCTTCGGTATCGGCAATATTTTCATCAGCAAGGGCTCCAGGGTCCAATGTGCTCGGATAGCAGATGAAAATTCTTGAAAAAATTTTTTTGAAATTAAATATTTTCTTTCAATTTTCATATAAATTATTACAAATTTCAATTCACAATAGACATTTGTTATCGTCTTATTAATTTCTAGGTTCTTATAAGAAAATGAGTTAAAAATGATATTTTCTTTTTGAAGAACAATTGGGATTAGCCGGGAACCGTTTAAGGCAAATTTTAAAGGAATTTATAATGAAGAATGATTATTAAAGTGTAATTAATTAGGTCTTGACAATAAAAAAATTATTACAAATTTTAAAATTATTCATCGCATAATTTAAAAAAATGTAGGCATATTTTAGCTTTTTAAAATTTTTCATATTCCCTGTTTTTTTATCCCGGGAATCTCCGAAATAATCCCCATTATACAACCCTGAATCCCCAACCCCGTAAAAGATTTCCCTGGGGTACCCCTGAAAAAAAATTTGAATCCCGAAAATTTTTCCCCGAACTCATCCCCGCCCCCGGAGTTGGAATATAATTCAAAGTCTCTCTCAATGCCTAGAAGCCGAGATTTCCTAAATCAATCGGCCTAAAAGTAGAGATCGGACGGTACGGGATCCCGATCGGTATTTTTCGGAATCCTGACTCTGACTATTCGGGAAGAGATAATATTTTTATAGCCGAAAAATTTAAATTCTTTTGCCCATAAACTTTTTTCTATTTTTCAAGTTGCAACAATATTAAATAACATTCCAGGGGTTCGCAGAAGTCAAAAAGGAGCTGAGTGGGATAAATCCGGATATAGAGGGATTAAGATGGATATAGGTTGAATTAGCCGGATTAAACCCCGAAATAGATGGAAATGGCCCGGAGGGCCAAAGGAAGATCGCCGGAGTCCGCGGGATTAAGCCGGATAAGGAGGGGGATTAAAATCGATATAGGGGAATAGCAAAACAGCCAAACCAGGACTCGCGTCCATCTATTTCGGGGACTAATCCGGCTTAAACCACCTAAATCCACCTTAATCCCCCTATATGCGGCTGTATCCAGCGCACTCACAGGCACTTCCCCAACTTTCTCCACTGGCCCTCCCCCGACCATTTCCCATCTAATTCAGGGCTTAGTATACAGCTTAGCCTCCTATATCCATTTTAATCTCCTTATATCTGGATACATCCTCCATTTCTACCTTTATTAATCCCATTTTATCCAAATATCCATATTGAAAACCACATATATATATATACAACGTGAAAAACAAAAATCCAGTTTATGGGCAAAAGAATGCAATTCAATGGGCAAAAAATGCGCACCCATTCGATAATCCCGTAAGGAAATACCGATTGACGATTTTTTTTAATATTTCGGTACCAATTCTGTATCGAGATTTTTCGGGAACCACGTACTGTGGTACCGATCGAAACGCTTTGCCGAACTCTATCTAATAAAATAAGAACTTCAACTTTCAGAGAAAATCTATTTCTTTTCTTAAATAGACCGCAACATTTCAATTTCAAATGGTTTAAATACATTTTTCTTAAAAAAATATTTATAAAAAGCATGGTTCATTTTCTTTTTCGGACATTCATTTATTAATCAATTCATATTATTTCTGGAAAAATGAGACATGTACATAAAATAAAAATGATTTTTTTCTTTATACCAATTTACAACTTTTCACGCCGACCCTTTGTGCTTTGACCTTCGGACAAAATCATTCATCCATTATAAATTTGTCATTTTATATATTTTTAATTTACTTTGCGCCTTCTGCTTCCTCGCATTTGTCCGTTGAACAGTAAACATGAAGCCGATAGGATCCAATTGGATCATCACGACGGTTTTCTGGCCGAGGAAAACATTGATCAAAGATCAGGTACTCCACGTGGGTCCAATGCATCCAGGCACCCAAATTGCCGGTCCCAATGCCTTTCTCGACGAGCAGTTCCCTTTATTTAAAATATATTTTTTAATTAGATAAAAATTATTCATACGATTCTTTGTATTCATCGTAACCCTCATCAAGGCACAAAAGGACGGCAAAAAATGCCAATTGAAAAAGGAAATTGAGCGGGGGAAATTTGAAAGACATTTTCCACCACTCTCAAAAGACCATAAAAATGGTCAAAAAAACCTGGAAAAAAGTTATAAAAAATGTGTTCATTTTTATATGAATTTTTGAGAATAAATATTTTTAATTAAATAGTAAAAAATAAAAAATGATTTCATTACCGAAAAATTAGATGATTATAAATAAATAATTTGAATGTAAAAAAATATAGTGGACAAATTTTCATCCAATCATCAGCCGATGTGATGTGGTAATGTGATGTGGAATATGGGGATTGGGGATTCATCATTTTCATTTTTTACCATATATTTTTTAAAAAAATGATTCACTTTTTAATTTATTAATGAATTAAACAGACATCCCAAATTGTACGATTTTATTTTAATTTTTTTTATTTTTTCCCTTTTTATAAAAATTATATAATCCTTCAAATCCCAATTATTGGATCACAAAATTATTTAAAATTATTAAAGAAATATTATTTTTTTTATTTTTATGAGAAAAAATGTTAAATAGGACAACTTATTTTTCGAAATTTCCTAAAAAATTAATTATTTTTAATATTAAAAATTAAAAAAAAAATATTCTAGAAAATATTTGCATTATAATTAAATCCGTTTATGAACTTTTATTATTTTTCCATTTAAAAAATTAATTAATTTGATATTTAACAGGTTTAAATTTTTAAGCATCAAATTGTTTAAAAATAAATTCAACAATGTTGTATTCCAATTTCTTCAAATTCCATCTTTTCATCATTGTTGCCTTCTGCTTCATTTCCAATTTGGATGTGGCCGGGAGTGAAGATGGCAACAATGGAACCGAAAAATGGGTGCCTGGCTATTTGAATGAGGAGGACCAAAAGGAATTTCCAAATTCCAAATATTTCTACGGCAAAGATGGCACATGCGGGGTAAAAATTTTTGTAAATACATTACATTTTAAATGTCTTTTTTTTCAGTACAAAAATGCTGAAGGTCAATATGAGAAGCCGGTCATTGGATTCAACGATCAATTCCCGCGCAAATTTAGATGCCTGAAGGAATTTCATCAACAACGTTTTGTAAGAATATTAAAAATTTATTTATTGAAAATTATTTCTATTTCTCATTCAGGGTCCAATTTGTGGCAACCCATATTATGCATATGTGAAACATTGTGCTATGGTATTTCCTTGCTAAATTAATGATAATCTGTGATTTTTAGGTCTATTTTTTTGGAAACAAAAAGCCCGAAGATAGCGATGTGCTGGGAGATCGAAAAGGTTCTTAAAATTCAAAATAATATATTTTCACTAAATTTGTTCTCCGTCATAGATAAAGCAATGGCCCTCATCGATGGATGCGCCATTTGTGAGGACAAAGAAAAAGACCCGAAGGATTTGACATTGGAATTGACTGTGAAATTCACTTGGCCAAAAGGGTCATTGTTCACTGGCTGCAAGGAAATGGAAGTGGAATCAGGGTAAAATAAAAAATATTAAAAAAAATATTAAATTTATCAATCATGAATTCTTAATCAAAATTTTATTCAAGAAAAAATTATTTTTTAATATTTTTTTTCATTATTCTAGACAATTGCCCAAAATTGATGCAATTTTTCGGGCGCAAAATAATGACCGATTATTCCCAGATCAAGGCTACAATAAGGACAAAAGTTATGGTGCATCATTTGTTTTGCCTGCCGAATTTCAGCAGCGCATTTGCCGAGGCATGTTCAGGTATGATTGATTTTATGAGAACTGACCATGAAATTTGCTCATTGGCCAATTTTCAGTCATTTTACCTCTTAATAAAATATTTATTTTATTGGATTGAATAAATTTTATTGCATCTTCATCATTTAATCATTTATTTAATTTTTATATTTTTTAGTGCGGATGAAATGCACACTGCCTACAAAAACATCAAATTAGTCGTCAATCACAAGTTTATTTTCTTAATAAAGAAAATATTAATTTTCATTTTTAATTAAGTTGTGGCGCAGGTGGCTCATTTACTGTTGATTTGCCTGAATTGGTTCCGGAAAAATTTACAAATGTAAACAAATAAAAATTTTAGTTAATTAGGTTATTTAATCTCAAATTTATTTTTAATTAAATATTTTTTTAGAAAAATTTTTTACAAAAAATGGAATTTTGAGGAATCAAATAATGACAATCTAATCTTAAACTATCATAAACTTAAAATATTTTTTATTTTAACAAAATTTTTGACTCAAAACTATTTTTTTTAAAAAATTTCCCTATGAATTATTATCAATTCATTCTTAAAATTAAGCACATTGCGGAAATGCGTGGTCTTCGTCTGGATTTGATGAAAAATGAGGCCAAATTGCTCAAAATTTCTTCAAAGAGTTATGAGCCCGAAATTATTTGGGACAATTGGTTTAAGTTTGAGTCAGAAGAACATCAAGAAGATTCGGCTCTGACAAATGAAAATGTTTAAGATTGAAAGAAAGTGGCAAATTATGAAAATAATGAAGAAATAAAACGCATTTTAATTCGCATAATCAAAATAATTCATGCAGCAATAAAATATATATTAAATAAATTTAATGGTGAATTGATTGAAAAATAAATTAATAATTTTAAATCTGCATTTTGAATCAGAATTGAGAAAGATTAAAAATTTTAATATTAATGTTAATGTTATCCATACAAATTTGAGATCAAATCTTTAAGCAAATTACAAAGTTTTATTTTCCATAAAATTTCGGATTTTCGGTGATTTCTCATTCTTTCCATTTCGAATAAAATTTATTTCTCTAAAATAAGTAATTTTGTTTTTGTATGATTTAATAAAAAATTGCCATTTTGTTTGCAAAAAATTAAAATAAATAAATTGCAAAATTATATATATTCCAATTTCATTACCGAAATTTTTCGTTTAATCTAATTTTTCAAATGGCAATTTTTCGTTCAATTCTGCAATTAAACAAAATTGCACAAGCAGCCAATGCTCCATTTTTATATTTTTGCAGTTAAATTATTAAACATAAAAGATAAAACATTTATTTTCAGTTTCGATTATCGAAATGCAATGCAAAAAGAATTTCGGAATATTTTAAAATGTAAAATATTTTGCAATGAAAATGTGCAGATTAATTCGAATTCACCGGCAAATATTCGCTCAATTATTGTAAACAATTTTGTTTCTGCATAATTCATTATAATATTAAACTAGATTATTTAATGAATTCAATTCTGAATTAATAATTTCTAGTTAATACAAAAATTTATTTAAAATTTTTGCTATTTTTTATTGAATGTGAAATTTGCATCTAAAAAATGGAAAAAAAGGGAGCAAATATCATTATTAAGCGCCGTTCAATTTGTCGCACGCCTTTTAGAAAAAAATGAAATGTTCATTGTTCATTGAATTAGATTAGAAGTTAGATTTTGATAAGAAATCTATCAAAATTTGTAAAAAATAACTGATGTTATGAGACTGTATTAAAAAAAATTACATCTTCCCGAATCCTATTCTCATTTCAATGGAGCTGATTAATGATCAGCAGATATTATTTATGAATTTATTCCAAAATCAAATAAATGATGAAAAATAAAATATGACAATTAACATTGAAAAATGTAAGAGCAAATATTTTTAAATGAAATCAGTGGAATGAATGGCACATTTAATTCAAAATTGAGGCCATTCACTTTTCCATTTTTCCACTTCATTTGTTTAATTTTGGCGGATTCATTGTGGTCTCTTCTGCTGACGGTTTTTCTGTTGGCTTAATTATTTCTGGTGGATCAATGATTGTTATGTCTCCATTGATCTAAAAATAATGAATGAATTAATTAATTATGCAACCATTTTTTCATTTTTCATTCAAACAATTATAAACTTCGTAGTTCGTAGGGATACGGATAAGGATATGATATTCTATTATAATTGATGACTATACTATATGAATTTTTTAGATGAGGCAAAAGGGAACAATCCGAGAAAGCAATAAATTTTTAATAATTTTAAATCGTCTTCTAAATATGGTATTTTTTAAATTTTGTTATGTATTTGAGTTTAATAAATTAAAATTTTTTTTTGAAAAACTACTTATTCTCCAAATTGTATAAAATTTAAAAATGCCTCTAGCTCTTGTTGTCATGGATAATTGTTGAATTTGAATATGGACAAAAGTAAACTCAGTCATAGAAACACTAGTTTCATTCTTATAATAGGTTTTATAAATTTGATATTAAAAAGGTTTTCACATTAAGTTAAAGCCTATATTTAAAAATATGTTTATCTTATTTATTTTCAGGCAATGTTTCATTTAATTTACCTTTTTCTAATTGATTTTCAAAAAAAGAAAAAAACTCACTACAAAATATTCGGCCTCCAGCAAATTATTACCCGGAGCCACTAATTTGATTGAATCGTATTCGTCAAATTGAATATTTGCATATCCATTATTAAAGTTGATTTCTAATGTGTGCATATCCTCTCCGTTAAACATCATCGGATCCAACATTTTAATATCTTCACCATCTTGATTTTGGACAAATTGAGGACAATTCGAATTCTGTGGAAATTTTATTTTTTTAATTAAAATAATTATCCCACATGTATCATTGATGAACTGATGCAAACTGTTCCTTTTTCCACGCTTTTATGCGCACGAATATGCATAAAGAGCCCTGTTCGTGAAATTAAGGAATTTTTATAGTTATTTAATTATAATGCGAATATAATTTTAAATATGATAAAAAAGTTATTTATTAAGCATTATAATAGTTTATTTTTAGAAATTAAAATTAATAACAAAATTTATAAAATATTATTATTACTAGAAAATAAGGTAGGTAGACAAACACTCAAAATCAAAGATCTGCCTTCAAAATGCTCCGTAGGTCGTGATTTTTTTTTAGTACCTGCGTCGACCTGTCCGCTTTAGCCAAAAACCGGTTTCAAAAATTGAACTTTTTCGGTTTGCCCCGGTAAAACTTTTTTCCTTTTGGTTTTTGGATTTTGGGCCCGGAGAGAGGGCACTCCGCAAGAGTGTCAGCTTTCGAATGATATATGGTTTATGGGGTCTAAACTCAAAACCCTTGGCCCTACACGCTGCAGAAATTGCCCAATTCGGCATTTTTCCCTTTGTGGCTGATTTGGTAAGAGGGGAGGAATTGGACGGAGGTCGCGAGTTCGAATCCCACCAAAGGCCAATAATTTTTTTAGGGGTTTTCGATGGTGGGGATCACGAATTTGAGGTTTAATTTGAAAATTAAACCGGTTCAAATTTTTAAACCGGTTCTGCGCAAGTGAATTTTGATAAAAAAAAATGCGGAATGGATTCTATTATAAAATATAACCCTTCTAGCAATCTTTTAAAGCGCGATAGCGCTTTCTCCCTAACTTCCCCACGTATTTCTTCCGTCATCGCTTTAAGAACCAGCGGGCTTGCCCGCTGGTTTTGATAATAAAAATAAAACTTATCAAATTTATTTTGGTTCGATGTTCCGAGTATAATAATTTTATTTATAGGTCCTTTTGCCAGAAAGAATTCAATCAGCTCCGCATTTTTTAGGATGCGCCATTTCATCATAAGCTTCGAATTTTCTTCTAATCCAGCAGAAATTTTGAGTTTGAATATATATGGGAATATAAAAAGCTTATTGAAAAGAGCAACATTTCCTTGGATCTGTAAGATATGTAAATTATTGAAAAATAATGCAAAAATATAATATTTAAATAATAAATTCCACGAAAATAATTGAATTACTCAAAATTTTGAACCAATTCAATTAATCATAAAACTCTTAGTTAGGAATACAATATAAAAATTTTAAATTTTGGAAATCCGGATTTTTAGAAATATCTTCAATTGCATATTATATCTTTCTTAAATTTTGTTAAATGTTTTCCTTCCTAAAATGTGAAAAAATCATGTATTAAAAAATGAGTTTAAAAGTCAAGTATTATGTATAATTTTTTTTAAAATTAAAAATCTTGAAATAATTCTTTTCGAAAATCTCATTTAAATTTGTTAATAACATCCTTTTCTCAAAAAATCAAATCAATCTTTTTCTTTTAACCCCTCTTTTTTGCCGTATTACGACATTTGCGGAAAATGGTCCTGGTGTTTATGATGGTAAAGCTGTTGTGGCATTGTTTATATAGCATTTTATTAGTCGTAAAATTAGCTACAAAATAATAGCAAAGGTTTTGGCTAATATTGAGTATTCACCTAGTTTTGACCAAAAACCGTCAGAAGCACAATTTTTATAAAACCAGCGGTTTTTGGCTAATACTCATTAAACTTAATTTCATGCCTAATAAAATGCTAAAACAATGCCAAGTCAGCTTTATCACCTTCGGCACAAGAAAATTTCGTCCTCAAGTTTCGGGTCTGCAAATGGGTAACCCTTTTTATACTCGGAAAAAGGATATTTTGTTTTTAGATATAATTATAATTTTTTTTAGGAATCATGTCATGATGAAAGAAAGTAAACGAAGAAATCCATTATTCATCCATTATTCCTAAAATAAATTTCACGAAACTGAATCAAAAAAAATTTATTTGAACCCGAAATCCGATTGAACATTTTCGTTAATTAACGTTAACAACAACCCAATTTTGGTTATGGGTATAAAATCCTATTTTATTTTTTCTATTATGAGATTTTAATATATCAAATTTATTATTCCTATTATACCCTTGAAATTCAGAAATTTAGAAAATTTTTTAAACTACTTTGAATCCAGTTCCATAATCTACGCGTTTTTCATATAGCTTGATATCCATAAGATGCGCGCCATTATGATAAATTTTATAATTTTTGTCCTTTTCATTGATAAAAATTTTGAGCCAAAATGGATTTTCGGTGACATTAAATCCTGTTGTATTCTTTGCAATTTCTTCTTTTATGTAGGATTTATTATTCTCTTTATATGTTGTAGCTTGCATTTTTGGACTCTTGCTGAAGTAATCAATAATAAGCCGCAGAGAAATTAGATCCGACAATTCTTTATATTCTAAAATTAAATAAGATTTGATTATTCTAATTTTGCAACAAACGATATTATGCAATATTTCGAAATCATAATTAACCAATTACATATTTTCGGTAATCCAGAGGATTGTGTAAATCCAATTTTAAAAATCTTTTTTAAGGCACTAATAAAGAATCCAAACTTCATTTATAATATCTGATAATATTAAAAAAATTTTGACCAACTACTATTACCAAGAAATAAAATGCAGTAACATCAACTATAATTTAAAATATTTATATGGTTATTTATAGCTTATTAGACTCATTAGATTACATCATAATTTAGATCTAATTGCAAGATAGTTCAATAATAAATAACTCCATCACTCGCATGGCTAGAATATTAATTCTTTTCAAATTCGGCCCTCACCCCTACGAATTTTGTTGGTATATAAGTTGGCAAATGACATAATTTCGAAGAACTGATTTTCTGATTTGGATTTTATACAATAAATATAAAATTTTCACCAAAACAAGTTTCGCAAAGCAGATTGATTGTTATATAATTGCCCTTCTTGTCAATTGTTTGTTTCCCCAACAATAATAAGTGAATATTCACATATTGTTGATCTCTTTTTAAAGTATTGAAACTGAAGGCTTTATCAATGTCATACTTATACTCTTCTGAATATTTGTTCAGAAAAATAAAATGATTTCCGCTCACAGGATGTTCCAAATCGCCTATTATCTAAATTAATATAATTGCATTTGCATTCATTCTTTAAAATTTCCTTACTTGCATATTATTTGAATTACAAATTTTATCCTTTTTTGGAATATTTTGAATTTCATTCTG
Organism: Pratylenchus scribneri; assembly: GCA_030063045.1. Lineage (NCBI taxonomy): Eukaryota > Metazoa > Nematoda > Chromadorea > Rhabditida > Pratylenchidae > Pratylenchus > Pratylenchus scribneri. The sequence continues at coordinate 62,811 of JAQSEB010000185.1, read as the reverse complement.
ATTCAAAAACATGTGCAAAATTTTGTTTTCCTTCGTTTCAATTTGCGCATTCTGCTGATTATTTTGCCCTTCACAAAAAAAGATAATCTCGAATGTTGTTGAGGATGAGCAAAATTGTTCGGAAATTAACTTATTTTCATCGGTCCTAAAAAGTTAATTTTAAATAATAATCAATAATATTTATTAAAATATACAGAAATGCATGCAAGATTTTTTAACTTTTAATTTGAATTGATTCTTATTTTAGTTTATGTAGATGTAGATCAAAAATGAAATTTTTAACAACACCTCACCATCACTCAATTTAAAAAATTTTTTTTATGAATGCGATGCTCGTTCTGCCATTTATTTTGTACAACTTTTTTATTTTATTGATCTTGAATAGTAATCCGATATTTAATATATCATGTTGAATTCATTTATAAATGTCGGCATATTTTTAATTCTTTTCTTACTAAAGAGGGAAATATTTGTTTGGAATATAAGATAATTCTTAAAAAATACCAATATTTGGTATTTCTTTTATAATTGTTATAATATTTATCAACTAACGCTGCTTATAAGTATATAATATTAAAAAATTGAAATTCGTTAATTTTTTCAAGTTTAAGACTTTTTAGCCAACTGATTTTCGAGATCTTTTTAAAGTCGCAGAATTCCAATGCATATTCAAAATAAATTAGGCGTTTTCTGAAAGTCAAACTGTTTCGAGATATGCGCAAAAAACCGGTTTAAAAAAGTGAACTTTTTAGTTAGAAATAAAAAAAATATATAAAAAATTACCATTCAATATTAAGGCAAGTGTCAAATTTGTTCGTAATGCAATTTTCTTCAGTAGGTTCAGACTTTGAGCAATTTCGCTTTTCGATGTTGAATGAAAAAAAAATATTCGGATTAGTTGAGTTAACAAGCATATTTTCGGAATTAACAAAGAGAATTTCGATCTTTGTTTGATGTGTTTTCTTGTTCATTGCAAAATTCGATGTTATTATGAATAGTTTGTTTTGATGGCTAATAAGATCAATTTTTCGGACAACCAAAACGGGCGTTTTTTCCATTAATTCAATAAAAGACTGAAAAAAATTTTTGTATTGTATAAATTTATAAAATAATTAATCAATTATTTTCCCAAAAATATTTATTTGTGTAAAATAACATATAATGTAGGAATTCACTATTTTTGCATTTTGAACATTTTAAAATTTAAATATTTCTAAAAAATTCCATTGAAAAGTATAGGGCAATTAATATTAATTCATAAATTATGAAATAATCCAAAAAATTTTCATGCTTAAAAATTGGTTTTGAGAATATACAATATATCTTGGTCACATAAAAAGGTCATGTGAATGATTGTCATTAGTTTTGACTTTTTTGGTTTATTTTAGACTATGGATATGGCTATGTTTTGAACACTTTAAAGCTTAATTATCCGTGATCATTGAAAAATTTTTTTGAGTTTCTTATTTTTTATACACATATATTTGTAAAACGATGTAAAACATGATTTTAGATCATTTTAAGAAGATTGGCCAAATATGGAAGTTAGCTATGGTAATTTTTAGGGAAAAATCTGGCCCGAGAAAATTAAGAATGCCCAAAAATTTTTATGGGTAAATTATAGTTTTCCAAAAATTACCTTTTTGTTGACCATATCTGTGACAATATCAATGTCTCTTACTTTGCGAACAATGACCAATTCGAGATTGCCAGTGAACTTTAAAATTGATCAATTTAAATTTTTATAAATCCATTTAAAGAATAAAATGAAATTGCAATGAAAATTCTAATTTTTCTATGATATCTACCTTAATAAAATTTTCTGGCGAATATGGAATAATGCCAATTTTGAAAGTTCGCTGATTGCAATTCAATGAAATTTCCATCAGTCCTTTGTGAATTTTCATCCAAAATAAAAATTTTTTGCCAGTTTCGAATGCTACTGGTTTTCCTTCATCATTTGTGTTGCAAGATTGGAACATTTCTTCTGACTTTAAATTTAAAAGTATTTAAAAAAATTTAAATATCAGCACCAAAAAGCTGGTCACATTGCATTCTTTGATATTTTTTCCATCAAATGCGACGAAAATTTCCATTATTTTTTGGCCAACTAAAAGGAAATAAAAATAAGAATATGATAATAATTTATTCAAGTAATTTAATTTTAAAAATTATTTTTCCATTATAAGTAGAAAATTTTCACAAATATTCAGCTAAATTGGAACTTGATGAAGATAATTATATTTTATAAATATGGTCTATAATATTTTCCATAAATTTTAAGAAGTTTCTGCAGAATGTGTTAAAATTTTTTCATTATATTTTCTTATTAGTCCATTAATTTCCTATAGAAACTTTAATAATTTTTCAAAAAATAACGCCAAGTTTTGACAATTTAAAGTGGTTGAAAAATAATTTCTTATGGGTATTAAAAGAGGTTAGTGGTAACTTAGTTAAAATTAATTGTAACATCTTAAATGGAGGGTAGATTCATATGCATTAGTCAATTTTACCATAATTATATTAATTGCTTATGTTAATAAATTTAAAAATTGTAAAAATCTATAATTTTTTAATTCAATTTAAATAATTTTCTAAAATTGCTAAAAAATTTTTAATATTTATTTTTCTCTTACGTTTCTTCATTAATTGTTCGGTCCCATGGTATAATAAAATGGAAAAATTTGCAGCATTTTCAGGCACCCAACCGCTCAGAAAGAATTCGATATTGGGCAACGGATTTGGCAATTTTTCAATATGTTCATTTCCCATATCATTAACTTTGATCAAATCTTTAGGATCAGGTTTTGGCTCAACATAAATTCCTTCTTCATGCATATTTTCCAATGGGCGAATGTCTTTGGCATTTGGCATGAAATACTGAAAAGAAATTCAATAACAATGAGTAAATTTTGGAATTTTAAAATGCAAATTATAGAAAATAAATGGAATTATTTTATAAGCCTGTGAAGATTTGAAGCTAGTATATTTTGGAATGAAAATTTAGATTAAGTAAATTGTAATATAATTGGATATCAGATTAAAAAAGGAAAAAAATATTTAAACAAGTTAGTTGTCACAAAAAAGTCCATTTTACGAAATGAGAATTTCGATATCTAGTAATATACATATTAATAAAAATGATGGGTTTTATTCTGTTACATTCTATTCTTATTATATTATCAATTTTTTTGAAATCTAATAATAATAACATTGACAAATAGAATTATTGAATGGCATTTAGGACATTATATTTTTATTTCCAAATTAGATAATTTAAATGAATTTTGAAAATTTTATCAACCAACCATTGCATTAATGAATTTTTTCCGATTATCAGAATGGGAAGCCAAATTTTTGTCAGTTTTATTACAAGTAATAAATTCAATCGTCTTTGGTTCACCCTTTGTGAGGAAAAGAAGCTTCTGCTGTTCCTCCGTTCCCAGAATATCAATTCCTAACATCCTAGAAATGAATTTAAATTATTAAATTTATTAATTGTCGAAAGCTTCACCATAAATGTTGTGCCACATCCAATGGCATTCCTTCATCATTTTCTTCATAAATTTTCTTCGCATTCTCATTATTTGCAATCTTGACCATATCCTTTATTGCTAAAATTAAATAAAAAAAATATAGTATTATTCCATAAAAATATCCAAAAAATGTTAAGGCTTAATTAGAAATTTATTGTTTTACCTAAATCCTAACTTGGAATTTATAATGAGTGAAATTTTTTAAAGCCTCAAAAAGTTGTTTTTTGTACATTAAAATTGGTTAAAAGATAGGGACTTCAGGAAATTAACTATCTCATACAAGAATGGTTTTATGATTTCATTGTCATCGCATTGTCTTATTTAAAAGCCTGTTTTGTGGAAATATTAGGAGAACTATTGGATATTGTTAATATAAATGAGTAAATTATATAATTTGGCAGAATAATTATAAAATAATATGCTCATATATTTCGATAACTATAATCTTCTAAAGTCAAAACTTGTTGAACTAAGTTTTCCGTTTAAATTTCAAATATGGCTACAAATATGGGCAACGTTCTTAAACGATAAACTTTACTTACGCTCGCTTCCTCCCGTAAGATCACTTGTGTCCCCTCGGATAACATAAGTATGCATGGAATTTTCATAATTCCCAAAATTGATATAAAAACGTCCAGGGTCCAATTTCAAATCCGCCACTTCGAATTCGAAACTTGAAAATATTTAATATTAATATTTGATTATTTATTTATCGACAATTATAAAATTTAAAAGAAGATTAAAAAATTTTAGGATTATTCAGAAAAAAAATATTTCCACCAATTGAAATAAAAAATTAAACAATTTTATTTCCATGGCTCATTTAATGAGTAGAGAATAGAGATCCTGTTAATTGTGATTAATTATTAAATCAATTCACTTCGAGAATAGATAATTACCAATTTTTACACAAATCTTTTCCTTATAACTATGTTAATTTTAAGGACTTTTTAAATTTATTTAAAGATAAAAAAATTAAGAGAAAAAATATCTAATATTTCCAAAGATATATATTTTCAGATAATTTTGAAATTTTCTGCAATCTTATTAAAAATAAATAATTACAAAATATAATATATTTAGGCATAATTAGAAAAAATAAATAAGAAAATATTAATTTGCTTATACTATTCATAATTATCGTAAAATAAAAGATTACTTCTCTAAAAAATTTTGAAATAATGGGACTTTTGCGAACATTTAAAATTAGAAATTTTCCACTTTAATTCGGAATAAATTTTTTATTGTTTCAATTTCAAGTAAAATTAACAAACTGTGCCAACCTTTTTCCATTTCCATTCTGGCCAAATGGCATTTCAATAACAAATTTGCCCTTTTCACGTTTCACTGAGAATCCGTGAATGGTACGATTGCCCACCATTTTATTGCATTCCGAATTTTCAAGACATTTTGCCATTAATTCCGAACAATTTTTCGAAATCTTCAAAGTCAGTGTGAAAATTTTAATGGTAAAAACGATTCGTTATTTTTATTTTATTAAAATTTTCTCTTATACAAAAACATTTAAATTTACTTATCATTTTTTTCGATATGATCGATTTTGGTTGAGGAAATACCAATTTGATCTTCATTTATAAATGTTAAACTGATTTAAAACCCATTAGGTTGTCAGTAATTTTAGGAACAAACTCACAAAATTGTTTAAAATGGAATCTTTTAAACAAAATCAATATTACAAAACGATTGACCTATTAAAGGCCAATGGATAATTAGAATATGCTGAATTCAGTAATAACAAATAAAAATCAGAATCGGCGCGAATATTATAAATAAAGATATTTTTAAAATATTTCTATTATTTGTATGAATTTTTAATAAAATTCATTTATCGAATTCATTTTTATACAGCTTTTTTCAAATTTATTATTTTAAGACTAGAGACTCTAATGGATTTTCGATTTCAATATCACATTTATCAGTAAAAAATTTCTTGGGGCCAAGTAATTTGAATGATTTAGTGAAATTTTTATTCTTTTTAAATCTCCCTGAGATTATAATTATAACCAGCATTCCATCGGGAACTCTCACGACTATCATCAGAGGGATTAAAATTTTTAAAATTATTTCCGTGAATGTTTTTTTGGTGATTTTCGTGAAGACATAATCTGGATTTTTTTTATATTTTTTTCTGAAAAAAATAGAACATATTTTTGCTATATTCGTACCCAAAAATTATGGACCAATTACAATTTTTATTGGATCAAATTTAAATTAATATTTGTACAAAAAACCATTAAGACGTGAAACGAATCGTTTTTGCTTCAAAAAATTTAATTAATAAAATAAAAATTTTAGTCCTCGTGATCCGGATCATTTCGAGTCCAAATTTTGCGTAAAGGACGCAAATATGGTTCTTTTCCTTCGGTATCGGCAATATTTTCATCAGCAAGGGCTCCAGGGTCCAATGTGCTCGGATAGCAGATGAAAATTCTTGAAAAAAATTTTTTGAAATTAAATATTTTCTTTCAATTTTCAGATAAATTATTAAAAATTTCAATTCACAATAGACATTTGTTATCGTCTTATTAATTTCTAGGTTCTTATAAGAAAATGAGTTAAAAGAAAAATAAGTAAATTTGATTATAATTATTGTTAAAAAATGAATTAATATTTTTGCCCAGGAAATAATATTTGTTATTTTTTATTTAAAATATTTTTACTTGAAAATTTTTCAAAATTTTTCAAATTTTTCAATTTTTGAAAAAATTTTTACAATTTTGAAAAAAATACTGTAACTGAGGCCCGGGCCGGCCCGGGCCTGGCCGGGCTGAAAATTTTGGGCTCTATTACTGTACGGGCCGGGCCGGACCGAATGATGATCGACCCGGGCCGGTAAAAGTCGGCCCGAAACTCATCTCTGGGGGGGGGGGGCAAATGGTGAATATAAGGGGGGACAGGGAAACAAGTTAAAGGGAAAGGTGAATATGAGGGGGGTCGCGCCCATCTATTTCGGGGCCTAATCCGGCTTAATCCCCCTAAATCCACCTTAATCCCCCTATATGCGGCTGTATCCAGCGCACTCACAGGCACTTCCCCAACTTTCCACTGGCCCTCCCCCGACCATTTCTGATCTAATTCGGGGCCTAATCCAGCTTACTTAGCCGCCTATATCCATTTTAATCCCCCTATATCTGGATACATCCCCCATTTTTACCTTAATTAATCCCATTTTATCCAAATTTCCATATTGAAAACCATATATATATATATATATATACAACGTGAAAAACAAAAATCCAGTTTATGGGCAAAAGAATGCAATTCTATCGGCAAAAAATGCGCACCCATTCGGTAATCCCGTACCGAAATACAGATTGACGATTTTTTTAATATTTCGGTACCAATTCTGTACGATTTTTCGGGAACCCCGTACTGCCGAACTCTATCTAAAATTTCAACTTTCCGTGAAAATCTATTTCTTTTCTTAAATAGACTGCAACATTTCAATTTCAAATGGTTTAAATAAATTTCTTAAAAAAATATTTATAAAAGCATGGTTCATTTTCAATTTCGGACATTCATTTATTAATCAATTCATATTATTTCTGGAAAAATGAGACATGTACATAAAATAAAAATGATTTTTTTCTTTATTCCAATTTACAACTTTTCACGCCGACCCTTTGTGCTTTGACCTTCGGACAAAATCATTCATCCATTATAAATTTGTCATTTTATATATTTTAAATTTACTTTGCTCCATCCGCTTCTTCGCATTTGTCCGTTGAACAGTAAACATGAAGCCGATAGGATCCAATTGGATCATCACGACGGTTTTCTGGCCGAGGAAAACATTGATCAAAGATCAGGTACTCCACGTGGGTCCAATGCATCCAGGCACCCAAATTGCCGGTCCCAATGCCTTTCTCGACGAGTAGTTGCCTTTATTCAAATATATTTTAAATTGGATAAAAATTATTCATACGATTCTTTGTATTCATCGTAACCCTCATCAAGGCACAAAAGGACGGCAAAAAATGCCAATTGAAAAAGGAAATTGAGCGGAGGAAATTTAAGAGTCATTTTCCACCACTCTCAAAAGACCATAAAAATGGTCAAAAACCTTCAAAAATTAAACAAAAAATATTATATAGAAATTTAAAGAAATATTTTTTTAATTAAATCGTAAATAAAAAATGATTTCATTACTGAAAAATTAAGTAATTATAAATAAAAATGAATGAAAAAAATTAGAGGAAAAATTTTCATCCAATCATCAGCCGATGTGATGTGGAAATGTGATGTGGAATAAGGGGATTCATCATATTCATTATTTTTTACCATATATTTTAAAAAAATGATTCACTTTTTAATTTATTAATGAATTTAACAGACATCCCAAATTGTACGATTTTATTTTAGCTTTTTATTTTTCCCTTTTTATAAAAAATAATATAATTACCCAAATCCAATTAGTCGGATAATTATGCGCTAAAATTATTTAATGGGTATTTTATTTTTACGATAAAAAAAATTTAAAAATGGAATTCAAAATTTCCCAAAAAATTAATTAATTAATTTTATATTTAACAGATTAAAATTTTTAAGCAGCGAATCATTTAAAAATAAACATCCAAATGTGGCATTCCAAATTCCGCCTTTTCATCATTCTTCTCTTCTGTTTCATTTCCTATGTGGGTGTGGCCAAAAGTGAAGATGGCAACAATGGAACTGGAAAATGGCTGCCTGGCTATTTGAATGAGGAGGACCAAAAGGAATTTCCAAATTCCAAATATTTCTACGGCAAAGATGGCACATGCGGGGTAAAAAATTATAAAAATTCATTTTAATTTGAAAGTTTTTTTTCAGTACAAAAATGCCGAAGGCCAATATGAGAAACCGGTCATTGGGTTCAATGAACAATTTTCGACCAAATATAAATGCCTCCAGGATTTTCATCGTGAAAATTTTGTAAGAATATTAATATTAATATATAATTGGAAATTATTTCTATTTAAATTCTCTTCCAGGGTCCAATTTGTGGCAACCCTTATTATGCTCATGTGAAACATTGTGCTATGGTATTAATTTTTTTTTCAAAATTAATTATAATTTGGGATTTTTCAAAGGTTTACTTTTTTGGAAACAAAAAGCCTGAGGAAAGCGATGTGATGGGAGATCGTAAAGGTTTTTTTTCCAACTAGCATTTTTCAATTAATTTTTTCTTCATTTTAGACAAAGCAATGGCCCTCATCGATGGATGCGCCATTTGTGAGGACAGTGGAAAAAACCCGAAGGATTTGACATTGGAATTGACTGTGAAATTCACTTGGCCAAAAGGGTCATTGTTCACTGGCTGCAAGGAGATGGAAGTGGAATCAGGGTAAGACAAAAATATTTAATAAATTAATTATATCATATCAAAGCTCAATGAAATTATACAAATTAAAATAAATTATAAATAGGGAAGGGATTTGAAGGTATATACCTTTTTTTGCGAACTCAGAATAGCTTAAAAGTAATGTAAAACATGTTTATTTCGGTGTCCGGAAGCAAAATTGAGGGTTTTATAATACCTATTTTACACTTTTTTGCCTTTTTTATACCTAAATACCTTTTTCGCCTTTTTATACCTTTTTGGTACCTTTTTTTACCTTTTTTGACCATTTTTACAGAAATTTTAGCGAAAATTCACAAAAATTGAAAAATATTTTAGATAAAAATCGTTAATTTCAAAAATTTAGTATTATTAAAATTTTTAAAAAAAAAATAAAAATTTTATTTCAACAAATTATGATTTTTTTTTATGGATAGCACTGAGACTGAATTGCTACCAAATATAATTGTGAATTTTTTACCCCATAAAATCTTGAAACGTTCCCTAATTATAAATTATAAAACAAAATATTTCAATACTAGTGCCAGTGACTTTTGAGTCATTGCTTAACAAGGAATCAATTAATTTGAGTAGCCTGACTTTCTTTTTCAAAAATAAAAAGAAATTATGCCTTCGAAGACCTTAAATTTTCTTTATAAATTAACTTTTATAATAACTATAATATACAAATGAACAGCTTTTCCTCAAAAATTTTGGTCTCATTCAAACATTTAAATTTTTAAAAGATTGCTTTAATAAATTCCGTAAAAGTTATTTTTAAAGGACCTTTTTACACTATTCAATTGTATATTTCTTTCTCGAATAGGCGAGGCGCTACTTATTTGATCTATGACCAGGGATGCCATCTCCAAAAGGCAAAACCTTGGCATTCGGGTCCAAAAACCCGGCAAAACCCCGTAAAACCTGGCATCTGTTAAAATATATTAAAATGCGATAATAAAGCTTTTAATTTTTTACATCTTATTTTTATTTTGTTATTTGACTTTATTGAGCATTTGAGTTGTGAAATTAAGATATAATAAGCTTTAAAAATCGTATCGCCGTATAAAAATTTAGACAGAAAAAACCGACCAAGTTGAAAAATTTTTTTTTAATGGCCCAGCAGGGTGAAAAATTAGTCTAAAAATGGCAATGCAAGGACGAATTTTATTTAATAGGTGAAATTCCTGCTAAAAATTTGCAAATTATGAAAACCGCGGTAAAATGCAGGCATCGTCAAAACCACGGCCGGCACATCAAAAACCGGGTAAATGCCGGATAAACCCGGTAAAAGGTATCCCTGGCTATGACAAAAATAAGGGTGAAGGCACTTAAAAAAGTCCATTAGCGAAATATTTTATTTAAATTCATTGGGTTATAATCATTATAATTATAATTTTAAAAATTTTAAATTTAACACAAAATTTTGTTCAAGAAAAATTATTTTTTTCATTATTCAAGACGATTGCCCCAAATTGATGCAATTTTTCGGGCCCAAAACACTGCTCGATTTCCAGGAAAAATATATGGTGCAACATTTGTTTTGCCTGCCGAATTTCAGCAGCGCATTTGCCGTGGCATGTTCAGGTGATTGATTGATTCTAATGAAATCAGCCCACAAAATTTGCGCAAAAGCGATATAATGATTTTACTTATATTATCGAGTTATGCTCTTTCTCTAAACATTTTGGTATCAAAAATGAATAATTTAAATTTAATTTACGAAAAATTATGGCCAAATGTAGTCTATCCAATTTAGAATTATTATTCTTCTAGCCAACCCATTCAATAAGAATTAAATAGCTGAAAAATTGAATTAGCTAATTTTTAAATCCAATGAAAATATAAAATTTTTTTAAAATTGATTTGATGTGCAAATTTCACTCTATCATCATAACTTATTTAATTTTTATATTTTTTTAGTGCAGATGAAATGCACATGGCCTACAAAAACATCAAATTAGTTGTCAAGCATAAGTTTATTTTTTGTTAAGAAAAAATTTACTGTTTTTAAATTAAGTTGTGGCTCTGGCGGTTCATTCATTGTTGACTTGCCTGAATTGATTCCGGAAAAATTTATAAATGTACGACATAAATTTTTGTGTAATTTAATCATTTAAATGTCAATTTAATTTTTTTAAATAAAATATTTTGAGAAACCAAATAATGACAAATCTAATTTTATAATTTATTTTAAGACTAAAATATTTTTTTATTATTATTCCAATTTATTAGACTCTAAATTATTTCTTTTAATAATTTTTAAATAAATTTATCATTTTAATAAATCACTATCAAAAATTAAGCACATTGCGGAAATGCGTGGTCTTCGCTTGGATTTGATGAAAAATGAGGCCAAATTGCTGAAAATTTCCTCAAAGAATTATGAGCCCGAAATTATTTGGGACAATTGGTTTAAGTTTGAGTCAGAAGAACATCAAGAAGATTCGGCGCTGACAAATGAAAATGTTTGAGAATGAAATTAGCAAATGATGAAAGAAGAATGAAAAAATAACACATTTTAATTTTTCATTATCAAAAATGATGAATTAATGCAGCAATAAAATGTAAATTAAGTTAATTTAATGGTAAATCGAACGAAAAATTATTAAATCTGCATTTTGGTGGGAGAATCGAGAATGATTAAAAATTTTAATGTTTAGCAAAATCTCTCAAAATTCTCTACCCTTTAAGCAAATTATAAAATTGATTTTAATTTGCATTATTTGTGAAATTTTGATGGTGAAGATTAATGTTTTTTTCAATGTCAATCAGGGATGCCATCTCCAAAACTCAAAAATTTGGCATTTCCCTCAAAAATTTTGGAAAAAATACGGCAAAAATACGGCAAAAATTTTTTAAAATACGGCAAAAATACGGCATGTTTAAAAACTTATTAAAATGCAATATAAATGTTTTTAAAATAAGTTTTTTTATATATCTAACTTGTGATAAGCAATTTAGGCTGTGAAATAAAGATGGCTTAAGCTTTAAAAATCACACGTTTAATTCAAAAATGGCTTGTTTGGGCAAAATTTTTGCCAGAAATGGCCGCGCAGCGAAAAATTTAAGCCAAAAATAGCCGATGTCAAAAGTCAAAACTAAATTTTCATTTGCAATTCTATTCATAACCTAATAATACTAATAATAATTCCACTCATTCCCAACTCTTTTCCATTTATTTTAATTGCCCTTCCCCTTATAATATTGTAATTGTTGGTGATTGGATCCATGGAACAAAGGGCAATATTATCATTTTATTTTTGGATGATTGTCTGGGAAATTGCCATTAGGCAAAATAATTTTAGAATTATTCATTCATTTATTGGGATAAAATTCAGTAGAAGATTTTATTTGAATTCTTTGATTCAAAAATTGAATGCTTTGCAACAGCAAATGGCAAATTGCTGGGTAACAAAATTATGGAGAAATATTAGAAAATAATAATAATTTAGGAAAAACTCAAGTTCCGACAAAATTTGCCAATTCCCAACTTTTTCCCACCATAAATTTTCTTGTTGAAAATGAATCTATTTCCGCTAATTTTGGAAAAAGAGAATGGAATTTCAAACAATTCAAAAATATTTTTGAAATGCAAAAACCCCAACAATCGGATTGTTTATTGATGTAATAACTATATATTCTCTTATCCTTTTGTTTTATTATTAATCTGAAAAAATTTATTTCAGATAAAAATATGTAATTTTATTTTATAATTTATATAAATATATTTTTAAAAAGCGATTTGAGCGTTTATTAATGAATGAATTAGATATATAAAAAAGACTCAATTTTTGAACCAGTTTGTTTTCAAAAAAGACATCCATTATTTATTCCCTCACTGAATTAAAGTGCATATGAAATTGAAGAAGAATTACTAAATGGAACGGCGGAAGAAGGTGGAGAGCGTGGGGAAGAAATGAAGGCCGGTTGGGCCCAGTGAAGGGCAAAAAGGCCTTGGGGGAAACGGGTAAAAAAACGCCGAGGAATTAGGAAAAAAATAAAAAATGGGCTACAGCTGAAATTCGTCCTATTTTGTTTACATTTAAAAAAATACGAAACCGCCCAGACAACTCGCCCCCATTCAAAAATATTTTATCTTTTCCATTCACCCATTTATTCTCAAATTCATTCCATAATTTATATAATTATTTCCATTAATTCCCTTTAGAAATGTTTCCCCTTTGGATTCGTTGGCCATTCGGATTTTTGTTTTCGGCCATTTCTTTGGGTGGCCTTTTCGGCAATGGATTGGTCATTGCCGCCGTGCTTGGCCATCCTAAAATGCGTTGTTCTGCGATGAACATTTTGTTACTTAATTTGGTTTGTGCTCAAAAATTCCTTCAATTTCCCTTTAAATTGAGCATAAATTGAATATTCCTAATTATTTTCCATTTACAAGAATTTTTAATAAATATAATATTTGTGGAAATTTTATTCAGACTTAGTCCACAAAGAATTTCCCTTTAATATCTTGTAAGCCAAAAAATTTTCCCGTTGTTGTTTTCAATTGTTCCCAAAATGTCCTGGGAAAATTTCATGAAATTGCATCCCCGGAAATTTTTTTCACAGTCTTTTTTAGAGAGATTCAGTTCAATTATTAAATATTTATTGTGCATTTTAAAATTTATAATTTTTACTTTTGACAATTTTTTTATTTTATAAAAATCTTTATTATAATTTAATAAATCCACAAATTTAATATGTTTTGTTTTTGACTTAAATTTAAATTAAAAATAATTAATTTTAAAGCTAATGTTGATTTAAATACGATTAATTTTGCTTTTTATGAAAATTTAAATTTTAGTCTGATAATTAGAATTAAAAATTCAAGTGAATATCCATTTTTAGGCCATTGCGGATTTGTTAAATTTGGCATTGACCTCATTGGAATGGGCACCGGCCCTTTGGATTGGTCAGCCACAATGGCCTTTGGAATGGTGGTGGACTTGTCCATTGGTCCGCTATTTTGAATATGTGTTTTTATTTGCTTCAATTCTAAGTCAATTGGCTGTCTGTACAGAAAGGTAATTTAATTTTTCGTTTCAAAAATTTTGCCAAAAATAATAGATTTGTAGCCATTTGCTTTCCGCTTCATGCCCGTCATTGGTGCACTCATCGAAATGTTCTCAACTCGTTGTTATTTATTTGGGCATTTGTTTTGCTCTTCTCCTTGCCAAATGCTCTTTTCAATGAACGCATTCAATTAAAGATTAATTCTAATATTTTGGTTAATTCATTCGTCCAATTTTGCGACCAAATTTGCGTAAATTTAATCACTTAATATGATGTTTATCGAAAAATTTAAAATTGTTGAACTATTGTGCAGTTTTGATAATTAAATTACGAATGGATAAATCCTAAAAGACTAAACTATTTTTTTCTCAAACTTTCCCAAAAACACTAAATCAACATCCAATTAACCAAATAATACCTAAATCCAATTCACCTTTCTCTGAAAATCCCTACAATTACTATTTTTAAGTATCCTCAAAACCTCAAAATTTTTATGGATCATCAAATATTGAAATTGAAACCAAATTTTCCGATGCCCTTATTGTTGACCACAAGTCATCTTCCAAAGATGACTGAAAAGTCTAAATTTAAAGAAAGCTAAAATAAAGAATATTCTGCATTAATAACTAGCTTAATTACAATGCCATAAAATTGATAGGAAAATTTCCAATAGTTTCCAGACTTAATTAACAATAGTTGTCGAAAAAATATTAAGAAAAAATTGTATATAATTTATAATTATTTTACATATTTTCTCCAACATCATAGACATAGATAGCCAAATAATCCTGAATTATATTTTTAAAGAAATCTTCCTCACATGACAATGGCACTTTGCCTTAATCCATGGTCCTTCACGGAATTATGGCTCACCTATAAATGGGCAGAATTTTTGTTTCTTTTCCTTGTGCCGGCAATTTGCTGTGCACTTTTGCATTGTCGACTTCATTTTGCATTGAAAAAGACCTCAGCAGCTGGAAATGTTTATCAACAAGATTTGATGCACAAAAATACAACAATTCAATACCGCCAAATGCGTTCCAGACGACGAGTCGCACACAAATTATTAGGCTGCATGGCCGTTCAGGTGTGCATTTTTAATATTTGATTAATATTGAAAAATTAGAAACATTATTTTTTGAATGATTTTTCGTTCAGTCAGCTGGTACTCCTGCCCAAAAATGTAATGTCAAAATCAAATTTTTCTCTTTAAAAACGAATGTTCATAACATTTAGTATTGGATATTGACATAATTAAAAATATTTAGTCAAATATTTCAGCCGCAATAATCTCATATTTGCGTATTCTCTTACTTAATTTGACTAAAAAAAATATTTTTTCCAGGCTTCAACTTAACTCATGCATTTTTTTCTTATCAAAAATATTATAACCATATTATTTTAAACTAGTAATAATCCTGCTTAAAAATGATTTCTAATAAATTTTTAGTTACTCTGCTATTCGCCCATTCAGGCAATGTTTTTGGCCACGTAAATTCACTATCATTTGATTCAATTTAATTTAAACCTCTCCTATTATAGTGCTCTTTTCGACATTGTTCTCATCCCACCCTATGGCCTCATTCTACTCCTCAATGTTCTGGCTTTGGCTTGTTCCGCAGCAAATCCACTTCTTTACACGCTTTGTTCTAAGAATTTCCGTTCTCGGACAAAAGCCATGTTTATTGGCCAAGCAGCTGGTCCTAAACGTGTTATAATGTATGCGGATCGAGGCCAACCATTTAACAGAATTAGGGCGGCTACAATTTGAGTCAAACAAAAAGTGAAAAAGATATGAGAATTTATTGTTTAAATACGAATTTATTTTGAATTTTGATTATTTATTTTATTGCAAATAAATATTTTCCAACATTAAATATTTCGGTGACTTCGAGTTCTAAATATAAAGCCGAATATAATTAAAAACTAATAACTAAAATTTGTTAAAGAAAAAAACAGTTTTAGGTCCCGATTTCTCCAATTTTCGGATTAAAATTCCCAATTTCGATTTTAAATTGTATCGATTTTCTCAAACCGAAATCGACCACGATCTACTCTAATTATTTTTACAAATTTTCTTTTTGACGAAATTAAAAGCAACATCTGTCATGTTGAGCTAATCTATTTTTTTTATGTTGGATCGATCGATCAACATAACATTCTTTGTATTATTACATAAATGCTTAATGGCGAATCCGTACATTTTAAGCTTTACTTTTATTCTATTATATTGTCGCTTTTTTGAACTATTTTATTTTATTTTATTAATTTATTAATTGTAATTTCCATATTAGAGAATGCTTGCTGGATCTTCAAATCGAATATTAAAGCGAAAAAAAATATTTTTCTGATCAAATTATTAATATTATTTGAATTTTAAATTAAAAATTTTTATTTTTTCTCATTAATTTTTGTGATTTTTATTCAAATAAGAATTTTCAAAATGTTTTTTTTTCAGCAAATTTTTTCTTTAAATAATGGCCCAAAATCAATCAAAAATTCGAATGTGAGTAAAAAATCAAAATATTTATTTCTTCAATTAAAAATTCCCAAAATTCAGCAATTTGCCAGCTGAAAATTGGCTTGAAATTTTTGCATACCTTCCTCGACGTCCAACCCTTTCGAAAACAATGAGTTTTGTTTGCTGTCAATTTTGGCAGATTTCGCATATTTTACTCCATGAAAAAGGCAAAATCTGCCTTGAAAAGATGCATTTCGATTCGGAAAATGTGCCAGCATCGAAGAATGGTAAAATATTTTTTTTAATGAAAAAAGGAAAAATATGAATTATAAAATAATAATCCTTTTGTTAATAAAATTTTTATCAGAAATTTACTTTAAAATCGCATCAATAACTTATTGAAAATTAATATCATATTATAAAATAATTCAAAAAGAAACATTTTTGACCATTTTTTAACTCCTGATTTTTTCATAGATAAAGAAAGGGAGGACGGCGATAATTTATTGCCAAAAAAAGAGCAATTTTGTGGTCTACTAATCGAAAATTGCCTTTTCCGGATGTGGAAATGCCAGAAAATATTGTAGACTTCAAGGAGTTGGTCATCAGGTTTTTCCATTGATATTTTAAGCATAAAATCATTGATTCAATTTTTCATCACTGTTTTGTGCAAATTGAAGATTCTTGAAAAATTTTATTTCATTTTTTATACTTTATTATTTATTTTTTTTATAATTTTATAAATTATTTGTCCACTCTTTTTTGCATTCAATTATTTTAAAACATTGACTTTTTTAAAACAATTTTAACAATTTCAAAATTTAACATTTTATGAGAAGTAAAAAAAAACACATTTTTAAAACGTAATTATAGCAAAATATTTGCAGCCATTTGGATGAACAATGTTTTCAAATGCTCGACAAAATGTCATCAATATTGAATGGAATCCATATTTGGATGGATTTTGACGACGATGAGGAAAAACAACAATCACAGGCAATGGCAATGTTTGGACAAATATTGCATAGATTTGCCTCAAAAATTTCATTCAAATCCATTCAATTACCTTGTGCCGATTCCGTTCTTTCTATGGCCACAAATTTTCCACAAATTTGGGAAAAGCTGGAATTTGTTTATTTTGAGGAATTCATCAAAATTGATGACAAATTATTCGCAATTTTATGTACCTGGCTTAATCAAAATGGTATAGTAATTTTTTTTTTTAAATATAACAAATAAATTATGAAAGAATTAATATTTTTATTTAATTTTTTATTTTAATTAATATTTGATGTCTTTACTTTATTTTAATTTAGTATAAAAATTTTTTCTAAGAGGTTTATAAAATAAAAAATGATAAAAATTATATTAATAACATCTATTATTCTATTTTCTCCAGATTTTGCTAATATTGGTTAAATAATTGCCAAAATATATTATTGATATGCCAAAAATTTTGAAATCTCTGAATATTCCTATCAATACTATTTCAGGGATTGAAAACGGATCAATGACCAGATTTCTGACTGCAACTTTTCCAGAGCGATATGCCCAAAAATTATTGCGGCAAAATATTGAGGTACAATATATTTTACTTTAGAATCTAATACAAAAATATGTGGGCTCTCTCTTTTAAAATGTTTTTATAATATTTTCGATTCAAAAATAGCAGTGCAATAAAAATTTTTTAGTTAAATTTTATTTAAATATAATCATTTTAATTTTCTTAAAAATTTCCACTTTTTATAGGAATTTCACAAATCATCAAATTCTACAAATTATTTTGTGCGACTCACAATTATGGGCAATCCAATGGAAAATTTTGTTAAACGACAAGAATTGAACAAAAAAGTCGCCGACATTTTGACGGCTGAAGCAAATTTTGTGGCAAAAATTTATTCCAGCCATTTATACATTTTTCGGCACCAAATCGATGCAGACCTTGAATGGATTGAGGCAATGAAAGTGGAATTGGATGGATGGAGAGTGGAAAAATGTTGTCGACGGAAGATGGTTTTGCGTGTGGAATAATAAAAAATAAAATTATTTAGATAGTTAATTTCTAATTTGTTTAACTCAATAATATTTTTGAAATAAAATATAGTTTCTAATAATTCGAGATTAAATTTGCTGACTGCTGATCAAGAAACAAAAAATTTTTAAAAATTCAATTTTTATTTTCTCAATAAAGATAAATTGAACTTTGAACCAACAATTTTTTCCACTATCACCTATAATATTTTAAATCTCATAGAAAAAGTTTGTAATAAAATTTATAAATATATAAGAAATAAAAATTTTGATAAGATTTGAGGAGGATTACACAACAAAATGAATATAAAAATTAAAAAAAAAAAAACAAATTAAAATAAAAAGGAAAAATTGATTAAAATTTGTAATTTTATGATCGTATTTTTCCGATTTAAATTGCTATAAATTAAATTTTGCAAAATAATCTCTTTAAATGAATAATTTGAAATTAATAAAAAAGAATTAAATTTTAAAAATTTATTTGAAATTGACATTTTTTATGTTCAAATTTGAAAGAGAAATAATAATTTTTTTTATCTCATAAAAATTTTTTATTTGAAAAATTAAAAAAAAAACTATGAAATCATTTGAAAAAAATGATAATAAATAAAAACAAATTGTAAAATATTTTTTAATTTACATATTTTAAACCTAATAATAATAAAATTATTTGAAAAATAAAAATTCTCTTCAATCAACCTTTTTTTCATCCTTTCTAATTTAATGATGAGGGATATTTCTTCTGTATCTCATAAAATCTCTTATTACTAAAATTAATAAATAAAATTTAGTAATTTTTTTATAAAAGGACGAACAAAACATTTCCAAAAAAACAAAAAAAAATATTTAAAATTAATTCAAAAAATGAGCTTCCTACAAATTTTCCTCTTTTTTTTTCGCCTCACTGCCCAATGTTCTTTTTCATTTCAATTTTGTATTCATTTCACCTTTTACCATTATTGATACTTTTCATTTTATCACCATCTCATAAAATTGTTTTCTACAATTTAATCTCAATTTTTAGAAAATTTCCATACAAATTTATCCAATTTCATACCTGCTTGTCCATTTTGACATTTTTGGAAATGTCAGTACCAATTTTGGTCAATTTATTTAATTCTACTGCTGAGTGCTGACCAATTGTTTGGCAGAAGGACTGTTTTACTATTTGGGTCCTTCTTTTCGCCACATCGAAAAAATTAAATGAGAAAGACAATATATGCTATCGAAAAAATAGTTAATATTCTATGTATTTTTTTGAAAAGAAATTTGATGTGGATGATTTCCTCTAAAATTTCTTATTATTGCACTCAAAAACCTGAACTTTTAAAGAAAGATTTCATAAAATTAAAGTAATAAATTGGATATATCAATGCCATTTTTAAATTTTTAATAAAAAATAATTTCCTGAGGAAATTTTTGCATTTTGATGAATTTGAATTATTCTTCTTCTTCCTCTTTCTGTTGTGCTTCTTGAAAACATTGGTTGAGCAATGCGCCAATTTGTGGGCAGCTGGCATTTGGGAAATGGCGACGCGCAAATTTGCAATTTTGTTCGATCCATTCATGCGGATTTGAGATGTGGAAAAGTTGAAGGAAACGCCGAATCGGGGAACAATCCAACAATGGTGAATTGGCTTGAGGCTGAATTTTGGAATGGCTGTCAATCTTAAAATAGAATTTAAAAATTGCAAATTATTGGCATATAATTTTAAGGTTATATTAATTTTAAGCATTTTCCTTTTTGTCAGAAACTTTTTAATTATTTGTAAAACTAACCTAAAATTGTATTTTTCTTTCTTAAATATATTGATATCATTTGCAATTGCAATTGCAACTCATTAAATTTTCTACAAAAAAAGTAATTAATAATGTAAAAAATTATTTTTTTGTTAAAAAATCCCCAGATAGAAATTGACGAATAAAAATTTTTTAAAAAAATAAAAATGTTAAAAATAAAATTTTTACATATTCCTTCTCCCCTTTATCAATATTTCCGCCAACATTTTGTCGCTTTTGAGCCTCCGACGTTTCCTCCTCCAACATTTCACGATGGAGGCGTTCGGCTTGAGCCAATTGCAAAAGACGCTGTTCGATTTCTCGACGCCGTTCGGTTACTAAAAATAAAAACATTTTCTTTTTACTTTTATAAATTATTCAAATTTCAATATTTAAATGATTTTTAAAAATGTATTTTTTCAAAACCATAAAATTTTTCATTTATTTTTAGATAATATTTAATTAATCATTATGCGCATCCTCTGCCATCAAAAAAATTTTGAATAATTTAAAAATGAATCTAAAATGAAAATTAAATAATATTTTTTTAAATTTGAAGCATCAATAAGCTACTCTATAGAAAAAATTACAAAATTTTTAATACCTATAAAATTTTTTCAATTAATTTTGAATAAAATTTAGTTAAGAAGAAAAATTTAATTAAATCTCTCGACTTAAGCAATTATTCAAAAAATTTTAATATCAAAAATTATTATTTATTTTATAAAAAAATTTTTTTAAAAAAGATTAAAAAATGAAATTAAGTCTATGAATAGATTAAATTTAAAATTACATTGTGGATCGGGTTCTGTGGAGCCGATTTGTTCTTGCCGAATTGCCTCCATCATTTCCAGTTTGACTTGCTCTTCGCGCAATTTTCGTGCCTAAAATTTAATGAAAAATTTTTTTAAAAATTTTAATTATTCTAAATTCATTTGAAATTTTATATATTTTAAAGAAATTAAAACTTAATTATAATTCATCGGAAAAATTTAAAATTTTGAAAATTAAAAATGTATCCCATAAATTTTTATTAATTAACAAATTTAAAAGTCTGATTTACTCATTTAATTTAAATATAATCACCAAAAACGTCAACAATAATTACAAATAAATTTAAATTTAAAATATTTAAAAACCTGCTCCAATCGTTCAATCAGATTTTGTGCTTGCGGTGCCACAAATTTTCGTCTAGGCAGTTTAGTTGTTTTTGGTATCGTCATCAAATTTTGTTGTTCACTCCATTTTTTTGTGTCTTCCAGACCAAAATTTTTGCTTTGTTCCGAATTTGTCATTGCTTCTGTAGACATTATTGCAGTTGTGGTTAATATTGGCGTCAATTTCGGCAATTTTGGAGAATTTCTTGGCAAATTATCAATTCCGTGTCCTTGATTGATGGATTCAACTTTATTGGGAATTTTGGAGTCATTTTTGTCCAATTCTCTTCCTTCGATCATTTGATCCATGCCTTTGCCATTTGTTGACGTTTTTCCAACATTTTTGTCCTCCTTTTCCTTGATTGTAATTAATGATGGCCAATTTTGTTCTACAGTATCTGATGATGAATTTCCATTCATTACATGGATCTCATCGGGATTTGAAACATTATCAACAGCAGGCCTTGATTTTGTTTTATTGTGAATTCTGAACTTTTCTTGAATTTATTTTAATTAAAAAAAAATTATTTATTAAATTGATATTATTAGGATTTTTTAATATTAATTTTCTATTCATTAAATTTAAAATTTATTGTTTCCAACATCTTCGATTTCAAATTCAAACTTTTTAATTAAAAATTTTATATATTGCAAAACAAATTTAGCTAAGAATGATTTGTCTGATTTATTTATTTTTGGATTATAATATTGCCAAAATTGATGGCACATTGTGAATGACTGGATAATGATTGAGAGTGATCATTTGCTTGCGATTGTTTTATTTTAATTTTCCTATTTGATGAATAAATTTATAAAATTTTTCAAGTAAATTTTTATGAGATGCAAAATGAACTCGACTAATCACAAATAAAAACAAAACAATTCATTAATTAACGAAACTGCCATCCTGCTGAAGGCGATATACCATTCTAAAGCTCTAAATAAATATTCTAAAGATATCTTTTTTGAATATTAAAATAATTTAAAAAAAATACATGGTTTTTCGAAGAAAAATTTAACATAAATACTCTCAAAAACATGCAAGTTTTTAAAAGTTAAAAAAGTTTTCTAAGTGCTTTTCTTTTAGATATAGTAATTGTTTTTTAAATTCTACGAGATATTCTTCTTGTTTTTTGCCTTGTTGTGGAAAATTTGATTTTTTGTGAATCATTCATTAATTAAAAAATATAGAATTCATTTAATAAAAATTATTTCATAAATACAATAAATTGTCTTGCCTTCCCCTCGGTGGTGCCGGCAATAAAATCACTCGAGTTTGTTTGCTTTCCTCTTCTATATTCTTGTCTTCCCATTTTTTGTCACCTTTATCCATTTCTTGTTGTTTTCCCTTTTCCATTTTGGGTGGAAAATCAATGAGGAAATCATTTGTGAAAGGGAATAAATGCTCTTCATTATTGCTTTCATTTTTGGGTAATTCTTCTAAATTTATGGAATTTTTTAATTTCTCATTAGATTGATTATTTAAAAATATTTTTTTGTTCTATTCACTGAAATTTTTTTTGAATCTCTTAAAATATTTTATAATGAAAATTTATAAGTAAAATTTTCAAAAAAGATTTTTATAAAATTGTCCACGAACATCATGAACGAAATTATAATAAATAAATATAAATTAATAATTTAAAATGATCAAAATAAAATATTTTTTAATTTTCTAATTTTTTTAAAATTATTTTTATTCTTTCTTACCTTTTATTTTGCTTGAATTGCCAAATGCAATGGCTTCATTTTTGTTATCATTTCCAATTTCACCTCTTCCATTATTTATTGCCGCAGTCTCATTCAATACGAAAACAATTGTTTGCCTTTCCACATCTAATTCTGTTGCATTTCCTCCATTTGATGATGGCAAATTCATTTTGGGCATTTCCGGTTCTTCCGTCACGAAAGCAAAATTGTCTTCTTCCTCTTCATTCTCTCTCGAATTTTCTGTCGTCCCAATTGAAGTCGATGATTCGGCCAAATTTTTGGATTGACCAATAATTGGGGCCAATAAAATTTTTGTTGTATCATTTTGGTTTGGAATTGGACTGGTCAAAATGGAATCATTCGAAATTGGCACAGTTATTTTTCCATTGATTTTTCCTGTATTTTTGGATCCTTTGGCTTCTTTTGCTATTGAATTTTCTTCAGATGAAATGCTTGAACTTGTTGGAATTGTTACAGAAATTGTATCCCTTGGATTTGATGGCAAATTGTCAGATTTTAATTGCGAATTATTTGATTTATTTAGTGTCATATCTTTGACATTTGCTGTGGCTATGGTTGAAGTATTAGGCCTTGTTTGAATTACTTCAGTAGAATTTTTAGCTTCCATTATTTCTGAGGAATGCTTTGAATTTAAAGTTTCGTTGGCATCAATTTTAATAGTTGATTCAGTTAAATTGTTTCCATTCATATTATGAATAACATTTGTGGATGTTTCTATGGCTGAAATGCCGGAAATTGTCGTTTCCACATTTATGGGTTCTTCAGTGACTGTTCTGCTTGAATTTGCTGTTTTTGTCATAGTTTCAGTTCCATTCGAAATTCTTGTCTTTTTATTTAAAGAAATATCTTCTGTTGTCATTATTTCAGTTGATTTGTCATTTCCAACGGACTTCATCATTCCATCATTCGAAGAATTCTCCGTCTTTTCCACTTGTTTTTCACCCAATTTTAGCAATTCCAACTTTCGCTGTAATCCTTCCAACATTTGTTCACTTTTTGATAACATTTTCCCATTCGTTGAAGGAACAGAATTTGAAGAAGAATTCAATAAATTTGCCAACGGATTTGCCTCAATTGAATATTTTCCTTCTGAATTTGTCCCATTCAATGTTGAATTTTGTTGTTGTGCTGCCCGGAGGCGATAGAGTTGTTCCTTGAGACGATTTAACAAATTTGCCACCCGGGCCTTGAACAAAGGATTCAAGGTTGTCTCTTCTTCCATTTGATAAGGGGAAGGGGTCGTTGAAGCCTGAAATAGTGATGAAGTAGGCGTTGAGGATGTAAAGATTGTGTTAATTGAATTTGTGGCATCTTTTATGCTTGGGGTGGAATTTGACTCTTCAAATTTATTTTGAGATGAATTTTTCTCTTCAATTATGACTATTGCCTCATTCTTTGTGCCATTTGATTTATTTGCACCAATATTTGTTTTGTCATTTAATGAATTTCCAATTTCAGTAAAGCCTTTAGACATTGATGTCGTTTTAAATTCATTTTCTTCATCCTCCAAATCCTCTGTGCCATCACTGGTAACAAATGCCGAAAATTGCGGTGTCAATGTTGTTGACAAAGGAACATTAGGTATTTGAGGTGTTCTGCCTTCCGGTACATCCAAGGACACATTCTTCTCATTTTGCCCTGTATTTTTGTTTTCCAGCAATTCCGAAGAGCCAATGACTTCATTCCTCAAAGATGTTCCATTCTTTTCAGACTCTATTTGATTTCTTCCATTTTTCTGTTCAACTTTTTGATCAATTTAAAGAATATTTTCCTCACTTCGCCATTTTCCTTCTTCTCATCCTTTTCGGCATTCTGCTGTTCTTTCACATTTTCTGTTCCATTTCTCGATATATTTTTCTCCTGCTCCATTTCGCGTAATCGGAACAATTTCACCTGTAGATATTTACATAATTATTAATTTATTTTATTCATAAAGCGTTTAATTAGAACTATTTTAGTACTAAAGTTTTGTCTATATGTCGACATATTTATTGAAGAAAATGGGATCAAATTCATTCTCACCTACTAAATAATATTAATTTTTAGTTAAAATATTTCATAAACAAAAAGTGAAAAATGCAAAATTCTTTAATTTCCTTATATATAATTTTTTAATTTTTATTGCATATTTACTTTATTATTTAAAAAAATACTAAAAAACTTAAAAAATATTCCTAAAATCATTCAAATATCATAAATGTCCAGAAATCCATTAAAATGCAGCCAAAAAACATTTCATTTGCCTATAAATCCTAGGCCCTGAGCAAATATAATTTTTTCAAAAAAAAATTATAAATAAAATAAAGTTTTCTCATTTTTCACAAACCAACCTTCAATTTGTTCAACAATTGTGCAACCTTCGCTTTGAATTGTGGATCGAAAGTGGATTTTTCTTCGTCGGCCTGTTCTTCCAATGGAGTTGTTGGATTCATGTTATTTGCTGTTGAATTCAATAGTGATTCTGTTGTGTTTTCGACATTTTCTTCCTTTCCCTTTTCTTTAATTGTCTTTTTTTCATCTTTTATTCCATTCAATTTGCCTGCTGATTGTTCATTGGCATTTTCGTTTGACGTGATTATTTTATTTTCAATCGAATTTTGATTTTGTTGGGACAAAGTTGTTGGTATGCTGCTTTTTGGAATAAAATAAACTGGCGTTGTTAAAATTTCAGAAGAAATTTCAGAATGATTAGTTTCTTCTTCCAATGCTTTTTCTTTATTTAATAAATTTTGCTTTGTTTTTTCTTCATTCGGCAAATTTTGGACCATTTTAGATGATAAGCTGCTTGGAGTAGTCAAAAATGAAGTGGAAAAACTTTCTTCATATTTTTCAGAATTCTCGAATTTACCAAAAGTTCCAACAGTCGCCATTATTCCATCTTCAGATTGATCTTTATTGTGGTTCTTTTCTTTGTCCAATTTTGGTTTTGTTGATGAATTCATAACTTCCTCCTCTGCCTTTTCTTCACCTGATTCATTCGAATCAATTTTGTGCCATTCAGAATTATTGTTGTGCCAATTTTCAGGTGTTGGACTGCTTGGACTTCTTCCAAACTGAGTTGATGCCAAAGTTGGCTTATTTGAGTCCACAGAATTAGGTAATGTTCCATATTTAACAGTTGAAGAAAAAATTTCATCACTTTCCACCGTAGAACTGGTTAAGCTTTTTTCCGATGAAATCTGAATAATATATGTTTCATTGTTTTCGTCTGAAATGTTTGAATATCTTACGAATTTAGTTGAAGACATGATTGGTGCGACGGTTACAGTTGAAATAGACTCATTTTCCTTCTTTGTGTTCGAAATGGAATCAAATGAATTTGTTGTTGGATTTTGTTCGATTGCATCTGATGAAATGGTTGAATCATTTACATTATTAAATGTTTTCGAAATTTGTCGATTTCTTGTCACAGAATTGCTGCTGGATTCCGTTTCGAATGAATTTGTAGTCCATTTTTCATTATTTTCTGCTGCCAATGTGCTCGAAATTTTTTCAAATGAATTTGTTGGCAAATTTGGCTTCATTTCCAATGTTGAATTGATTGAATTGCTTGTGGAAGTTTCAACAAGTTCATCCAAGTTCCATTTCTTTTCTTCCATTAAATTGGCTTCATTTTTATTATCATTTTTCATTATTCCAATTTCTTCTTTTAAACTTTTCTTTGACCCAATTTGCGAATCATTTTTATCATCAATTGTATTGTCCGGTTCCGCGCAAACACATGAACATTTGCATTGGTTTCCGCTGATAATCTTCTCGATTTCGAAGCCTAAAAGCAATAATTTAAATTTATTGTTTTGGTTTAAATATTATACATATTTAATATTTTAGATCTATTGTAAATTATTGCATAAAAAATTTCATAAAAAATTTTTCAATAAATTTATAAACTTTTTGACAGTATTTTTTAATTTATAAAAATTCAAATCTTATTTTTTAATTTTGTCATTCCAAATTCCATAATTCATAAAATTTTTTTAAATCTAATAAATAATCTTTTAATTTACCACGCCTAGTCGAATTTGGGCTGGTAAATTTCGCCATCGCCATATCCACATTTGGACTTGTCAAGCGCATTTGTGCCATTGCATCTTGGGAGTTTGGAAGGGAACAATAACAGGCGCAAGCACATTCATTCCCTTTAATGTTCTTTTGCACAGTAAATTCTGTTAATTAATTAAAAAAATTAAAATATATTATTATATCATGAATTTTAAATGTTTCTTAAAACTTTTACGAAATACTAATTATTTAAATTATTTTTTATATTTTTTTTATAAATTTTTATGATATAAATTTTTGAGTTTGAGTTTTTCGTTCAAACTGAGCATCAGAATTTTACATAATGAAAGAGAATTTTCTCTTTTTAAATAAAGCTAATCTCCAAATTAATATATTAAAATTTTTTAACCTTTCAACCCATTTTTATGCATCAATTTTCGGGTAATAATTGTTGATGATGGATTTAAATTTTGCCGACTGATTTCGACTTTTAGAAGAATTAGAAGAAAAATAATTATAGAAAATTCTCTCATTTTTTCGAAAATTTTTTTCTCCTTTTCCAGTGGTCAATATTCGCAGAAAAATTTTTTAAACGATTGGCCGTTTAATTGACGATAAAAACACGGCGAATTATTCTCTCCTCCATTCCCGTGTCGGAAGATAAAACAATTTTCATCATTGCAATTGACCTTGGCGCGCAATGGATTTTAATTCTCTATTTTGGTGGTTGGGTTTGATGAAGGCCGAAAAAGTGCCGCCGGGCAAAATTGAAATGAGAAATGTGGGCAATCAAAATTGATTGGATTTTGCGCACAATTTTTGAATCATTTTTTATCATTTGTGAAATTATTGGAAATAAATATGAATTTTTACAAAATTTTGTTTGATAAAAATCTAATTTTGCTTCACAAAATTTTAATTAAATTTTCAAATGAGTATATATGTAAACTGTAGATGAGTAAATTCGATGATGCAAATTTATTATAAATAACGACAATTTTTTAAATTTCAATAAATCAATTTAATAAAAAAATGAGATTGAGAAATTTTGTTCAAAATAAGCCATAACCGAAATTTTTTAATTCTATTATCTATTATTAAAATTAAAACCGAGAGATAATGCCAACCATTTTTGTCATAAAAAAGATTGGATTTTATTATCCATTAGACTGACACAAAATAAAAATTATAAAATTCCATTGAGATTAATAAACAGTTTTAAAAAATAATTTTTATTAAAAATGCAGAGAATTTTATTTCGTCAATTTTTGGCTATAATCAAATTTATTTTTCTTCCAATCAACGGCCCCAATTCAGTCCTTCACTTGGCATTTTGCCTGCCAATTTGGCCACCACACGGACGCCTTCATCCAAATTGTTGGCTCCATCTTTGTTGCATAAATTCTCCGCATTGCAAACCATACAATGCTCACATTTCTCGTTGAATAAATCGCAGAAATTGTTCAACGAGGTACAGCCTCGGAAATCTTAGAGAAATGATTATTTTTTTACATATTTATGAAATTTAATTTATTGAATATTTCATTGGGCTCATTTCTATCTCGGCACTTCTGTTCTGTAATTTGACAAGCAACATTTTTACTACTTATTAACAATTTAAAAATAATATGGAATTATTATTTATCCAGTGATAATTCAAAATTATTAATTTTTGTAAAGTTATGATCAAAAAGAACAAAATTATAAGGAATTTTGGAATTTTTTCATTTTTTATCAATAGTAATTTGGCTAAAATTCCAGGGTTTCCTAAATCCAAAAATAGTCCAAAAATACCTTAATAATTAATGTCTTTTAAATCATTAAATCATTTAAAATGCTTAATTAATTAATGTGACTTTGACTTGTCAAAATAATTGAGAAAGAAATGATAAATCAAAGAGACTATTTTTTCATTTAATATTCAATTAATAAAAAAATAATAATAATTTTATTTAATTCAAAAAAGCATTACCAAATTTTCCTTCCGATGTTTGGCATCCGCGCATTGCAAAGCATAATGTGCTTCCCGGTGGACACGGTTGAGTGCGAATTTCGCCAACAGTTCGATTTGTGAAAGTCATTCCCATTTCAATTTTGACAGGGTCAAAATGGGTGTAGGAGACATCGCCGGGTTGCATGTAGCAGCCAATGGCTAAAATTTAATGGAAAATAATTTTAAAAATTTTAAAAATTATTTTTAATTTTCTTATCAAAAATTTAAAATTTTACCTTCCGATTTCTGCACAATTGCAAAGAGGCCAAATACAAAAATGAGCATTTGAATTGAAATTGCCATAATGAAGTTTGATTATTTTTTTTTGTAAAAGAGAAAACAAAATTCTAAAATCATTTAAAAAAAATTTTATGGAATAGAAAATCCCCAAGAAAAATATTTATTCAGATAATAATTTAAAGTTATTTTCTTTATTTTTGGCACTATTACTTTGTGTAGAAAAATCGTCATTTTGAGGGCATAAAATATGGCCAATCAACTTTGTTTTAATTCATATCCTAACTAATCCTTAACCTAATTAAATGGCCTAATAGTTTATTTGGTCACAAAAAATCATGTGTGGAAAAATTTTTATTTAAAGCCTTGAGCTTTGTTTATATGAAGTAGAAAGAGGAAGTAAAATCTAAATTTATCTAAATGAGATCAAAACTAAAATGTTCCATGAAAATTAATGACACAAATCAAAGAAAATACTATGGAAAATTTTCTATTTTGACGCAGTTTTTGTTTGGCGTATTAAAGAGGCGTAATAAATTTGTCAATAAATTGGAAGATATTTTGAAAGAAAATTGGTTCCTTGTTCCTTACGACGAATCGTAGAAAAAATAATGTGTAATAACAGCAATTGACGTAAACCAATGGGAGAAGTTTACCAATTGTTTTAATTGGTGAGCCTTTTTTCTTTCTTCATTTGACCGGAACGAAAAAAAAGCAATTAATGCAGCTGATGTTTTTATTTTGTTAAATGCCGAATTTATTCGATATTTATGAAATTGTATACTTAATAATAATGAATATATGAATATTAAAAAAAATCAAAAATTTGTCATTTTTATTCGCTCAATTTTCTATAAATTTAAACAATAAGAATACATTACGGAATCTTTTTATTAGTTTGATGGACAAAATTTGAAAGACCCATATTGGATGAAAATGAAATACAAATGCTATCCAATTTTGCTTTTAATGGAATTTATTATAATTATTGAATGCAAAATAAAGTTTTTTTTTAAATTATTTGAGTCGATTATAGAATTTTATTTTATTAATATTTTTATATCATTTATTCATTATTTTTCCTATTCCAATTCTTAAATATTAATCAATAATTATTTGAAATCTTGTTAGGATTACTGTACGTACCGTATTTCACCAAAATTGAATAATATATTTTCTGGAATATTTCATATTTTTATTGTCACCAACCAATAAATATTGTAGTAAATTCATTAAAGCGACGTCAAGTAAGAATAAATAAAATTCAAATTTGTTTGGGTACAATTAAGATTACCTTAAAAATATTTTTTAATTGGGATTTTTCTCTTTTCATTGCCATTCCTTAAGCCTTAATAGCCTAATCATTAAAAATTATGATTGTTGAAATTAACTTCATTTTGTCAGGATATCTGTTATAATATAATAATAAAAAATCATTGTTTAAATTAAATTGATAAAAATTATTTTTAAATTGTGAAATATTTAAGAAAAATTCTATTGTAATTTATGCTTTGATCAATTTTTGCCAAAATTATCAATTTTAAGAAATTGTGATTTTTCCATAAAATTTTATTTTAAGAAATTTCAGGAATCATTTGTTTTCCTGAATAATGCGTCCTCTAGAAAAATTTTTTTCCGAAAAATGTATTTTCTAAAAAATGATTTTTAGTGAATAATTTATTCTTTAGAAGAATGTATTTTTTAGAATAATATGTTCTTCGGGAAAATTTTTCTCAAAAAAATGTTTTTTCGTTTGTTTATATTTAAATAAAAGACATAATTTTTTTTACGATTGACATCAGCGAAGATGAAATATCACAAATCGTACATAAAAATAAAGATAAACTAAATTTATTGTCTTTAATGAGTATTCTTCTTTTTCATGCCTGAATAATAAATGTAATATTTTACGGAAGTGAATATTTTGGAAAAAAAGAACTCAAAATAAATAAGCATAAAATTTTAATGAATTTGACTGAGATAAATAAATAAAATTGGATTGCCAAAGATTCATATTTACTTTACGATAGCGCAAATCAATATTAAAAATATTTCCCTACTTTTTCAGCTATAATATTTTCAAATTTTATTTCTTATATTTCAAAATGGAATCCATCTATGAAGAAAATGGCAAAATTCTGCTGGATAAAATGGAGGGAACATTCTTTTATGTAATTTTAATCATTTTTAATTCATATTCAATTGTAAAATGAATTACAAGGGTTTATCAAATGATCAAGCTGAATTTTTTCTTTTCTGGATGAGGATATACACCGCTATGCTATTTTTGATTGGGCTCATCGGATTCCCTATGAATTTTTTTGTCATTTTTATAATAGCAAAATACACGTAAATATTAACAAATAATAAATATAATTTAATAAAAAAATTTTAGAAAACTACGGAAACGAATTTACGGTAAATTAATGGCAACAATATGCCTTTTCGATATGATCAGTGCAGTGACAAATTTTATACCATTTTTACATCATTTGGCTCTTTGGCCAATTTCAGTACTTAAATGTTTCTTATTAGATTGGTGGGATTTATTTTCATTAACAATGGTTTATCAATTGCTTTTTGCCATTGCATTGGATCGTTTAATATGTTTACTTTTTCCAATTTGGTATAAAAATCGACTCCATTCAAATTTTTCTCAACGAATTGCGATATTTGTTTACATTTTTATTTGCATGATACATTCCTTTTATATTGATCAAATTAATTTTCGATATATGTTACAATATAAAGATAGGTAAGTAAGATAAAATTTTGCTTTAAAATATTTAAATAATTCTAGCAAACATAGAAAGTTATATATAAATATGATAAATATGTTGACATATCAATATTACATATTCCTAAAATTACAATAGATTTCAAAATAGTTAAAAAAAATTTTCGTTACGAAATGTTTTGAAATTTGCCAAAAAAACGAAAATTTTATTTTTGAAATTATTTTTATAAGGTTTTAAAATTATGATTGAAATTGTATATCTTAATTAAATCCGATTTATTTGGATATAATATTTTATTTAATAGGTTGGTATTATGTCAGCTGAATGATTTTTTTCCAAAACTTGACGACAAAATATTTTCAAACTATGAAATACATGCTTTTACAAATCATGGCATTGTCATAAATATCTCTACAATGATTTGCTACATTCTAATGTGGTTTCTGATTAGAAGTAGGTTCTAGAATTTTCTTCATATTTCATAAAATTTTTATTTTTAGTTGGCAATAATAATTCTAAATCGGTTGCTATTATGCGATCCCTTTCCATAATCACATTGGCCAGTTTTTTCTGTTGGCTAATTCCTTTGTTTTTTCCAATGTTCATCATTTCGCCACTTAATATTCCAAAATTTCAATCAGTTATCATTGCCAATTTTGTTGGTCTCACCATGCGCCTTTCTGGTGTTTTAAATGGGCCAATTTTGTTTATTTGTAGCGAGTAAGGAATTAGATAAATTTTTTATAATTATTTATTCAGATCCGAATATAGACCAATAATGCAAACGGAATTGAAAAGCTTTTATAGTAATTTTGTGGCCCGATTTCAGCAAGGACATCAAGGTGGCAGTAGTGTTGCGCCCATCCAAATTTTGCCTGCTTCAATTCCCCAAATGAATCCCTAATTAAGGGTCAATTATTCTGGAGAGAATTAGTGGAAAATAATAATCAATAATTTGAGAAATGATGAGCATATAAAATCTTATTTATCATAAAATTATTGGAATATATTTTATTTTCCTATTTAATGATCATTCCAATTTGTTAAAATGAATATATTTTTTAAATTATTTATATGGTATATTAAATGGAAAAAAAATAAAAATTATCAACACATTTTTTAAGCCATTATAACTTTTCCATGATCAAAAATTCCAGCAAGGGTTTTTCACCGGTGCAGTCCTACAATAATAGGAACACTTTTTTCTACACTGTTCTCCGATCTTTCCTTTTGATTTCCAAATGGAATTCGAGCATTCCAGTCCTAAAATAATATGAGTCCTGTTTTCTGTTAAAAGCTCGTAATTATGCATGATTGAGGGCTTACATTATATCATCCATTTGGATTGGACTTCGATCCCTGTGATTTGATGAAAACATGGCTCTTTTTGCTTTTTCATTGTTTTTTTATATCTGCTTGAAAAGACAATTAAAATATGGACAATTAGGGATGGTGATTCCAGGGTGGCGATTTTGTATATGGCATTTGCCATATTTTTGACCATCTCGTCATATTTTTTTTCCATATTTTTGACTTTTTTGACGAGCACTTTTTGCTAAAATTTTTTTGTTATCAGCCATTTTTGACAAAAAATTTTCGTTTCACAGCCATATTTGGCTAAAATTTTTCGCTGCGCAGCAATATTTTTAAGAAATAATATAGAAAATATATAAAATAAATGTTTTTAAATCAATTTTATATTGAATTTTAAGTTTTTTAAGAATTCCATATTTTTTGCCATATTTTTTTAAAATTTTGCCACATTTTTTCCATATTTTTCAATGCCTTTGCCATATTCTCGCTCAGACGAGATCGCCACCCTGGGTGATTCAGTTTTCTCTATTAATTATTCTATTTTTCATCCATTTTTAATATTATTAAATTTAGTCGAAATAATAAATAAGAGGCGCCTGGCAATGTTTAGCAACAATAAATTTTTAGGAGTTCAAAACATTTTAGGATTCAAATAATTAGCTTGGATTTGAAGAATGAAATAAAATGGATACAAATTCTTGATCAATTTCAAAAATTAATATAAATTTTTAAAGTATTTTATTATTATTATTAAAAATTTAAAAAAGGATCTTTCGTGATTTTTTCGTCTTTTGGATGTTTCTTGAATTCTTAGTTTCGTAGTAGTAGATCAAAAAATTTAAATATCGGGTGGAAGGGATATTTGTTAATTGGAAAATATTTTTATAAGAATTCTTCATTTTTCTATACATATTTAAATTTTAAATTATTTCTATTTTTTGTATTATTTACATTATTTTCCGAATTGATGGATATTTTATAGGTAATAAAAGCTCAAATTAACAACCATAAAAATTTAATATGCTTGAAATATTTTTACACTTGGATTGTCAAAGAATTCTCTTTTATTTTATACAATAACAAAAATCCTCATTAAAAATACTATTTTGTCATCTCAAATTTTATATTTTTCTTACAATAATAAATTTTGTTCCTCATTTTTAATTATTCAAATAAATTAAAATATGGAATCCATCTATGATGAAAATGGCAAAATTAGACTGGATAAAATGGAGGGAACATTCTTTTATGTATATAATTTATAATTTATATCTAATTATTAATAATTTACAAGGGTTTATCAAATGATCAATCTGATTTTTTTCTTTTTTGGATGCGAATATACACTACTACGCAATTTTTGATTGGGCTCATCGGATGTCCCATGAATTTTTTTGTCATTTTTATAATAGCAAAATACACGTAAAAATTAAGAAAAAAAAATTTAAAATTAATTATCAATTTTTTTAGAAAATTACGGAAAAGAATTTATGACCCATTAATGGCTGCCATATGTCTTTTCGATATGATCAGTGCAGTGACAAATTTTATGCCATTTTTACACTATTTGGCGCTTTGGCCAATTTCACTCATTAAATGTTTCCTTCTTGATTTTTGGGATTTATTTTCATTAACAATGGTTTATCAATTGCTTTTTGCCATTGCATTGGATCGTTTATTATGTTTACTATTTCCAATTTGGTATAAAAATCGGCTGCATTCAAATTTTTCCCGACGAATTTCATTGCTTTGTTATATTTTTGTTTCCATGTTACATGCCTTTTATCTTGCTCAAATTAATTTTCGCTATGTATTGCAAAATCCGTACAGGTTTAATTCAATTTCCAAAAGCAAATCTGATTAATATTTCGATTTATTTGCAATTTTATTTCTTTAAGGTTAGTATTTTCTGCTATGCATGATATTTCGCCAAAACAAACTGACCAAAATATGTCATTTTACGAAATATATGCCTTTTATTATCATGCTGTTGGAATAAATGTTTCCACAATTATTTGCTATTTTTTAATCTGGATTCTGATTAAAAGTTTGTTAAAGGCATTTTATTTGTATAAATAAATAAATTAGCAAAATTAAAAAATTAACTAAATTTTAAAATAAAAAATTTAGTTGGCCATACTAATTCTAATTCTATGGCAATTTTGCGCTCACTCTCCGTAATCACATTGACCAGCTTTTTCTGCTGGTTAATTCCAATGTACATTCCAAAATTCATCATTTTGCCACTTAAACTTCCTTATTATCGATCAGTAATTATTGGCCATTTTATTGGGATTACTGTACGTATTTCGGGCGTTTTGAATGGGCCAATTTTATTTATTTGCAGCAAGTTGGAAAAAATTAAAGTTTATAAATTTTAAAATCATTTTTCAGATCCGAATATAGACCTATTATGCAAACTGAGTTGAAACGTTTTTATAATAACTTTATGGTCCCATTTCAACATTGTCATGGACATAGGGGCAATAGTGTCGCAAACATTCAAGTTTTGCCAGTTTCAATTCCCCAAATGAATTTGAATCCCTCATTAAGGGCCAATTATTCGGGAGAGGCGTAGATGAAAATTATAATAATAATCGATAAATTATCTAAATTCCTAATAAATATGAATTATTGGAACTCATTTTTAAAACCTTCCATTTTTACTAAATTTATTTTCTACAAATTAATTCTTGTGAAAAAAATTTTAAAAAATATATAATTTTCATTTATGGTTGAAATTTGTTAAAATCGCCTAAATTCATCACATTCATGGGCATTCTGGTAGAAACACTGGACTTGGCGTGCTGTTCCCATCTTCGGGCTTGTCCGTTCCCACCGGCACTTGAGCCCAGCCTTTTTTCATCCACATCATCTTTTTCACGTCATCGAATTGTCCGGGCGATTGATGTGAATCCCCGGGTGACGGGGCGACACCCAAAGGCCAGCCGACTGGTTTGCCAGAAGGTTTTGGACTCATTTCCGGTTGAGGACTGCCTTTAGGGCGGCAAAGCTGCACTTTCGCTTGGACTGGCACTGTCCAAACTTTGTTCTTAATTTGGAGCTGAAATTTGAAATTAATTTAAAACAATTACATTTTAATGTAAATCATTATAGAAAATTTATTAAAATTTTAATGATTAATTTCTGCTAATTGTGGGATTAAAGACATGTTAGAATTTATTAATTTTATCTTTTACTATCATAATTTAGGATATTTATATCCCATAAGTAATATACATACAATATTACCATGAATAAAATTTATAGTCTGTTAAAAAAATCTGATATCATAGGTTGACGTCAAAGATTTTTTATTGATATATTTAATTTTTGGCTAGTTATATCAATTGTCATTCTAATTAAAAATTTCCGCTTGTATTTTTTTATACAAATATTATAAATTTTTACCACCGGTGCAGCTTCTGACGCATTTAGCGCAATAACAATAACCAACATTGGCAAAAGAATGTTCAAAAATTTTGACGAATTCATCAATGAAATTGTCTATTAATTTGTATTTTCTTTAAAATTAAATAATATTTATTGTAAAAAATTTTATTGAAAATAAATTTATTTGTTGCTATCATTAATGGTAGATGGCGTAATAATAAAAATAATTAATATGGACCAAAACAAAATTATTCGGCCTTTGATAAAGAAAAGCAATCAAAAAAATGAAAACAAAAAATTCTTCCACTATTTCTGCTGATTGGCCCAGAAATGATTGATTTGAAAATGGGGCAACCTGCTGTTGGTGTTGCGCTTCCTCTTTATATTCTTCCTCATCAAATGAAAAACAAAATGATGGCCAAAAATGTCGAGGCGTGAACAGCGAAATGCACAAAAATTCAGGGTCATTAATTTTCCAAAAATATGGAGCCATTCACTGTCGAGTGTTAACCGGATTTTATATTTATATAAAAAAAAATTAATTCATTGGAGATTTTTTTCCTTAATTAATTTCATCCAATTTCAGCATTGACCACGCCTAAAATTATTTAAAAAAGATAGAAAAAATTTCTAAACTTTCCATAAATTAATAAAAAAAGAGATTATTTCACTAAAATTTTTTTATCAATGAATTGTTTCTTCAAACATTTAAATTTATTTGAATATTTTTAATCTGCTACTTTTCAACAATGTTTGCTCAGCCGATAATTGTAAATTCTATAATTAAATTTTTAAAAAATTATTTTAAAAATAAAAAAATAAATGGTAAATTTCACTGAATCAGTACAATTAAATGGTAATAGATTTAAATTAATAAAATTGAATTAGCATAATTAATCTAAAATAAATAAATTTGAAACATTTCTTCCCTTAATCAATAAAATCCAAAATATTAAGCCAGAATAGAAGAACTAAAAAATTTAAATAAAAAATTAAAAGAAGAATTCACTCCTCATTTTATGAAACATTCAAATTAAAATTTGAATTAAAATTAATAGAAAAAATAAATTTAAAAATTTGTGGCATACTTTTTAAGCCAATCCGTTTGCAAGGAGAAATGAACGTGCATACGGCTACTGGCTGTCCTCCCCAAATGCCAATTCCACTTGATGCCCAACAATCACCTTCAAAAGATGGAAATGGTCCAACGCCTTCAGGTTCATTGAATTCCGGAAATGCTGGACAGTTGGACAGTTTTGAGGGTGTAAAAAAGGCAATGTGGACGCGCAAAAGTTGGGTTCGCGTTCCACTCGGCGATGACCCAAAACATGAATGCTGATGATTGATGACTTTTTTAAGATACAAAAAAAATTCGCTCGAATGTCAAATCCATATTTATAATAATTTTAATTATAATTTTTTTATAAAGTTTACTGGAATATTTTTTTGCATTAATTTAAAATGGTTCATACTTATTTTTACTTTAGTTTATTTAGAATAAAAAAATAGAAATGAAAGGAGTAGTTTTTTCGGATTCCTTATCTAATCCAAAAATCTAAAATATAATATCAAAAAATGTATAAAAGAGTCCATTAAATATTGAAAAATTTCATTGATGAATGATGAGTGGGTTGAAAATTCAAATGAAAAAAATTGCCATCACATTATTTAATGTTACACAATGTCGCGGATTGAATTGCCCTCAAGCCTCAATCCGCGAGGAGCAAAAACAACATCCAAAGAGCCGACCACGGTGGTGTGGATGGCTCAATCGGTAGAGCGATGGCCAACAACGGCAGCGCTGGGCCCAATTCGAAGCAACATCCCACTCCCACTCCCACCCAATCTTTTGCTCCTGTGCAGCCCGACTACAAAAACTCTACCCTTCACGGATAGAAGCAGCGTCTATCCGCGACAACAAATTAAAAAAAAAAAATAAACTTGGTAGAATAATGTTAATAATGGCAAAATCAATGAAAACTTGGGATTGGTAAACTAAACTTTTTTTAGGAAATCTTATATTTTTAAATGTATTTAATTTTTAAATGTATTTAATTTTTAAATGTATTTAATTTCCAAATATAGGTTAATTTTTTTAGATTTTGCCAATTAAAATTAAATTTTGTTTTTTATTTGAATTGCAATCTCAAAATTCAACAAAAATGACAAAACGATTGTGAGGAATGAATAATTTATAATTGGGAAAATTATTAAGATAAGAAAATGTCAAGTGAAAAAGGGTTGTTCATTTGGACTTTGGACTTTTGGAGGCGTTTTTGGGGCGTTCTTTTCATAGAGCATTGAGCAATGACCTCAATTTGTTGGCACTTACAAATATTCCTCATAGACTTTACCCCAACATTTCATTTTTGCCCTCATTTTTCTATTCATTTGGCGTGGCTTTTATCGAATATTTATTCTCCATTATACGAATTGCAAATACTATTTTTTTGTCAATTCTGCATATATTTTTCAATATCATTCTTTATAAAATTGATATAATTCTAAGCAAAATTGTTATAAAATTTTTATCATAAATTCTTTAATAAAAGCCCCTATTGGAGAGTCTCTGAAAACTATTAGTCCTTATGCGACTTCTAATAATATAATTCTGTCATAATGGGTAAGGATCTAGAAAACAATGCCAAAATATGGCAATTTATCCAATCAGCAGACTTATTCCATTTGGCAAATTTCCATTTAATTAAAAAGACTGGGACATTTGAATTAGAAATGTTTGGTGTAAAAATTGATTCGAACAAAATATTTCAATTATAATATGGCTTTAAGCAATTTTTGATGCAAAAAATAGGGACACAGCACTGTTTAGGATTGGGAAGAATGACATCATTTGAAAAGTTCATTTAATTCTATGCTCTATGCCTAATAAATATTTAAAATTGATGCTTGATGGGAAAATTGTCCCAGAGAAAAATTTTAATTTTAAAATATTTTCCATTCATAAGGGGATCAGAGATTTTTTGAATTTTTTTTCCTTTTTGAATTCTGATACAAATAAATATTCCAATACAATAATGCCTTAATAAGTAATTTATTTGATGAGCAAAGGATAATAATCTGGGAAATTTTCTTTATGTTTTTCAATACCCTTAATAAATATTATTATTTTAATTAATAAAAAATAATCCAAAATTTCTTCTTTTATTTTAAAATATATTAAATTTTTTTTATTTTTTTAGATAAAATAAATAATAAAAATTCGCACTAGCAGAAAAATATGCCGAATATTAATGGGAGTCAAAATTCAGTGGATCTAATTGATTTAAAATCGGATTCGATTGGCCAAGAAGAATTAAAAGAATTAAAGAAATTTAAAGTAAATTTATATTTTTTTAATTAATTCAATTTTATTCAGTCTGATTTTCTTATTTTGAAAAGGCAAATTGAAAATATTCAAATGACCATTAATGAGGTAACAAAATTGTTTATTGCAATTATTAAATTTATAAAATTAATATATCAGCAAATCAACGAAAAAATTGAACAAAGATTGGTAAAATTTGAAGAGGAAAACCTAAAGATGATAGAAGTGATGAAAAAGAGAATTGAAAATACTCAAGCCGAAAACAGTGCGCTGAAAATAGAAAATGGAATATTAATGGAAAAAATGGTAAGGAAATTGATAATTACTAAAAAAATAAAGAAATTTTAATTCTTGTATTTTATAAAATCGAAAATTAAAAATTATGATAAAAAAGTTTTTAAAATAATTTAATATTTTTATAAACTCATAGTGAACACTCGATAGCCACGATTTCAAATGATGAAATTGTTTAAAAAAAATTAAATAAAAACGGTCGTTTCTGAATATTACGAATTCATATTTTTTAACTAATTATTTTATTTCCGAATATGATTGATAATGACTTGAAAATGGTTATTCGATATAATTTTTCTGGCAATTATTTATTAATAATAGTTTGGCAAATTCACTTCAAAAGCTCGAAATTAATTTATTTATTTAATATTTTTTTTTGTAAATTTAAATTATATTTTAGCTATTAATTGAATGCTCATCAGCTATTAAATCGCCGGTTTCCAATTTAATCGACACCAAAGATAACGAAAATGTATGCAACTTTTATTTATTGCCACATAATTTCGAAACTTTGATGGCGATTTATAATATCAATAAATCCAATTTTAACACTTTTGAAAGCACAATCGGCTATAAATTTGTGAATAAAGTAAATAAAAAGATTAAATTACATTTATACAATTTATTAAATATTTTTAGGCCTATTTGGTGCAGGCTTTCACTCATGCCTCCTGCTACAATGGTGTTATTGTTTGTAATCAGGTTATGAAAAAAAGACAGATATTCAAATTAATTTTAATTTAAAGCATTTGGAATTTTTTGGCGATAAAATTCTGGACTTTTTGATTACTAGATTTCTTTTTGGGCAGCACAAATATTATTCACGAGGCGAACTCAACGATATTATTTGCGCCTTAGTCAATAATATTATTTTGGCATCTATTGTTGTCAAAAACAATTTCCATAAGGTAAAAATTATACTTAATAAAATTTAATACAAAGTTACAGTATTTTTTAATGCTTTCACCTCAATTATATGAAAAAATTGAAAAGTTTGCCAACTTTTGCAAACAAAGGGATTTCTCACATTGTGCCAATTTTAATGAAATTTTGATGCAAAACGATGAAGAAATTGATGAAAACAACGAAGAGGAAGAGGATGTTGAAACGCCACCCAGGCCTTTGGCCGACCTTTTCGAATCAATTGTCGGCGCAATTTATTTGGATTGTCGAAATTTGGACGAAGTTTGGCGAATTTTTTACAACTTAATGGGAGAAATGATTGAAGAATGTTGTGAAAATCCACCGATAACGCCTATTCGAGAATTGCAAGAACGAAAAAATTGTCATGTAAAATATGAGTAAGTCTTAGAATGGTTGAAATTAGGGTTGGCCCCCGTCCCCGGGCTTTTTTGCCCCCGTCCCCCGTCCCCGTCCCCGAAAATTTGGGAGTCATTCCCCGTTCCCCTCCCCGTGGGGTCGGGGATTTCGGGGGAAATTTTAAGGAATTTTTTTTTGAAAAACTCGACTAAATCATCTTTTTTTCTTTATTTTCTTGCATATAAAATGATATTTATACGTTAAATCATCTTCTTTTTTCATTTCACAATTCATTATAAAAAATTTTTTTGAAAGATGAAAAAAAAAAGTTGCAAAATCCCCGAAATTTCGGGGTCCTCGCCCCCGTCCCCGGGATTTTTTGCCCCCGTCCCCGTCCCCGAAGTTTGGAAAATCCCCGACCCCGTCCCCGAAGCTTGCCTCCCCGCAATTCCCCGTCCCCGAAAATCACCCTAGTTGAAATTTTTGTAATATTTAATTTACAGGAAAATTGAAAGAAATTTGGGAACTGACAAATTGGGTGTGACAGTGACCGTCAATGATGATTTGCAATTCACGGGAATGGGACGAAACTATAGAATTGCCAAATTGAAAGCTGCAAAAAAGGCTTTGATACATTTGAAGAAATTGGACAAAGCGGAAAGTGCAACCGGTAGCTGAAAAAAACCGAAGCAGAAAGAAGAAGGTGAAAATGAAGAGCAACAGCAAGGGAAAGAATAATATAATAAGTAAGAAAAAACAAAATTAAATATCGAAAAACATTTTATAATTAATTTTTGCATCATTTAAAATTTTAGTTGCTGAGGCGTTCCTCCAAAAATGCAAAAATATTTAATTATCAGAAATGCAAAATATCTTTAACTAATAAAACAAAATAACAAATGAATAATTGCCAAGTTTTGTTTATTTCTCTCCGGAAAATGTTCGCCAAGTTTTGTTTATTTCTCTCCGGAAAATGTTCGCCAAGTTTTGTTTATTTCTCTCCGGAAAATGTTCGCCAAGTTTTGTTTATTTCTCTCCGGAAAATGTTCGCCAAGTTTTATTTATTTCTTTCCGGAAAATGTTCGCCAAGTTTTATTTATTTTTTTCCGGAAAATGTTCGCCAAGCTTTATTTATTTCTTTCCGGAAAATGTTCGCCATGTTTTATTTATTTTCCGGAAAATGTTCGCCAAGTTTTATTTATTTCTTTCCGGAAAATGTTCGCCAAGTTTTGTTTATTTCTCTCCGGAAAATGTTCGCCATTATTTATTTTCCGGAAAATGTTCGCCATGTTTTATTTATTTTCCGGAAAATGTTCGCCAAGTTTTGTTTATTTCTCTCCGGAAAATGTTCGCCAAGTTTTATTTATTTTCCGGAAAATGTTCGCCATGTTTTATTTATTTTCCGGAAAATGTTCGCCAAGTTTTATTTATTTTCCGGAAAATGTTCGCCAAGTTTTATTTATTTCTTTCCGGAAAATGTTCGCCAAGTTTTGTTTATTTCTCTCCGGAAAATGTTCGCCAAGTTTTATTTATTTCTTTCCGGAAAATGTTCGCCATGTTTTATTTATTTTCCGGAAAATGTTCGCTAGGTTTTATTTT
Source organism: Pratylenchus scribneri (assembly GCA_030063045.1). Classification (NCBI taxonomy): domain Eukaryota; kingdom Metazoa; phylum Nematoda; class Chromadorea; order Rhabditida; family Pratylenchidae; genus Pratylenchus; species Pratylenchus scribneri. The sequence continues at coordinate 19,607 of JAQSEB010000185.1, read as the reverse complement.
ATTCGTTAATTATTATTTTAGTTGAATTGTATTCAAAATATTCTTTCGGATATTCATTGATAATTAGATTATTAATTAGAATGAGATTGAGCAACGCGGTCATCGATTGATGTTCAGGAATTTATTAGTAAAGTTGACATTTATTTAATTAATTTGTTCACAAAAGGACACATTTAAAAAAATTTAAATATTAGAAATTTGTGTAATAACACCTATTTCCTAAATTGTCTCTATGTAACTTTAAAAATATTAATTTTTAATTAACATTATAGCAATTTCAATTAAATTTCAATCTAAAACGAATAAAAAAAGATTTTTACCTTATAAAGAAATCTATTTCAAAGGAATATAAAAATATTATAAAAATTTATTTGCAAAAAAAATTTTTCTATTATTTAACATTGCTGGATTTTAAGTAATTTTAAAAAAGTGCGAATTTCTTCACTTTCACAACAATCTTGACTCATCGTTGACTTCTTAAAAAGTTGAGTAAACTAGTTTTTTGCCCATAATTCTTTGTTAAAAATGTTTTTGTGAATTATTTGATTTGCTCTTCAATCCCTAATAAAAATGGACTTATTGAGGTGGAAATCAAATGCATGAAAAATTGTTCACACATTTTACTATAAGTATGAAGGAAAAATGTTATTTTTTTCCCTTTCATTGTCAATTTACTATTTTTTCATAAAATACAAAAATTTTATTTTAATTTTAGTGATTTAATTGAAAGATTGTCCACGAAAATGAATGACGGTGCCTATTTGCTGAAAGTGGTTGCCCAAGTTTTTTTCATAATTTTTCTGCCGCCCATCGCAGTCCTCATCCAAACACTGTGGGAAGGATATTTCGACTGGGTTTGTGTTCTTCTAAAATTAATTTTTTAAATTTTCATCTGAAATTTATTAATAAAATCTAAATTTCATAAAAAATCAAGAAATTTAACAAAAATCTAAATAAATTTAATTTAAATCAGATTTAAAATTACTTCTATTGATTTCTACAATAATTTTCGCTTGTTTTCTGAACCAAAATATAAAAAATGAATAAAATATATAAATAAAAAGGAGAAGTATTTTTCTATTGAATATTTAATTTAAAATTTTTCTTATCATTAATATATTTTAATAAATTAACTATAGCGTTGAAATTCGGATTAGAATTAGAATTAGAATCTTATGTTAATATTCTTCTACTTTACAGCTTTATTCCTTTCACTGGCGAAGTTCTTTTGAATTTATTTGAAATAAACCAAAAATATTCTAATAAATCTGAATTAATAAAAATTAAAAAAATAAGAATAAATGGAAAATAGGAGTATTTAATTTATTTAATTTTTAATAGATAAATTTTTATTCTCATTTTTGAATTAAAAGTAAATTTATTAAATTAAAATACAGATTCACATTCTACTCAATTTTGTGCTTTGTTTGCTTCTTTGGATTCCTGGAATGATTCATGCCATTTGGTATTGCTTTGCCCGTTGAATTTCATCAAAAAATGAGAATCGGAAAAAATGAAACTAAACAATGAAATTATTTCACAAAATTGTCATTTTTTTAAAATTACATTGATAAATAATGATAAAAATATATTTTGGATATTATTATTTACAAATTTACTAGATGCTTTGAAATATTTACTTAAAATATTTATTGAATGAAATTACAAATAAAGAGAATTAATTCTCCATTAAATTCTTTCATTGTCTTCTCCTTCAATGTTGATGATTTCCAATGAATTGTCCAAAATTGTGACACGCTGAATATAAATAAAAATATTAATTTTACATTAATTTTTAAATTTTTATAATTAATATATCAAACCATATAAATTAGAAATAATTTCAATAAATAATTAAATTAATTTAATAAAAATTTTTTAATTCCAAAACCATTTCCGTGCCCTTGGCCGAATCCTGAATGTTATATTTGCGGCAACTTTGACGAAAACGTCGTCTTTCTTTCCATTTCAAAAGGCAATTCAATGAGATGGCCAAAACAAAAAATAATAAGCATAAACCAATGCCAATGCCCACCATTGGATCATAGGAATGGTAGAAGTCGACGGAAGATCGTTCAGGATGATAGCTAAAAGAAAATTATTTTTAAATTTTAAAAAATTATTTTTAAAATTAATTTTAAGCAAAATTTCTGATTTACGTCATGAAATCACGTTTCTCGGGCAGGGGGCAATTTGGCTCGCATGGTCGCTTTTCATAAATCATCATTTCATCAATTTTAACATTTTATAAATTACTCTGCTGAGTGAAAATAAAAATAATCTTTATTAAAGATATGGAATACTAATTTTTCTTTTATTTAGATTTATAAAATTATTAATATATTAAGTGTACTTTGTACAAAAAAATTGATTTTTTGAATTTTTGTTCTTTTATGCTAAATACAAATATGGCCTTATTTTATTCATATCTGCTGGCTGTTTCGATAAGAATTCTAATTATAATTACCTACGTGTAAAATATTTTTCTGAATATAAAAATTACAAAAATTTAAAATTTTTTAGTAAAAATCAGATTTTGGAGCAATTAAATTCAATAAATTCTAGTCTTTTTTATTATAAATTATTGGTTCAGAGTCAGAGGAATATTCCTAATTCTTCTTCCTTTTTTAGTGTTTATTTCATTTTCTTTTGTCCTTAAAAAGCCAAAATACTTTGGGCAAAAAATTCATTGAAGCGGAATTTGACCCACATAGGCCGTTAATATATCCGTCTCCTTCCCATTCCCACACACATAATTTTGGCATTCCACATTTTTCTTTGCGTGCCATCTTTTTTTTAGTTTGCTTTAGGCCAGAGGGCTCCATTTTCTTTTTTTTTTTTCTTCATTTTAGTCGTTGGTTTCCATGAATGGAATTTGAAAGATGAGACACTTTTTCAAACAATGGAAAGGGGGATTTATGAAACTGGCATTTTTTGTTTTTGTCTTTATTATATTTTAAAGTATTTTTTCAAATGAAATGGATCAATTCAATATAATAATAAATTGTCAGTCATCAAATAAATTTATATGAATAAAATTTTTGTGAAAAAGTCTACTAAAAATTATTTTATAATATAAAAAAAAATAATTATTTGTACTTTTGCTTTATAATGAGCTAGGTTTAGCATTAAAGATCAGAATAAATTATATTATTAAAATAAGATTGTTGTATAAGCCAAACTTTCTTTTATTATGCAAACATTTTTATTTTTACAACAAATAAATTGTAATGCTTTTTGACAATAATGTCCATTAATATTCTCTGGTCATTTAGCTTAAATTAATTGAAATAAAATTTTTATTAATTTCTTAAAAGTTGCGATATTTGGTCAATCTTTATTTTAAAGAGACCTATCTATACATGATAAAAAATTGATTTGAAGGATACCGATTTTTTTGAAGAATAATGAATGGGGAATGATAAAAAATCACAAACTAAAAGAATACAAAGAATAAAAATTTTTCTCTTGAAGAAGCTCATTTAATTTATTTATTTGTTAAAAAAGTAACTGTTTTTTTAATTTTTACAAAATTCTAAATATTTCATCAAATAATTGGCATCAAATCTAAATTTTTTCAATTGAACAAATTGTTAGGCTTAATTTTCACTTTTTCCAAATTCCATCTGTTATTTCTAACTTTTCTGTTATCAAATTCTGACTTCATTTTTACTGACAAAATTCTGTCGTCCATTTTTGTAGGGAACATTGATGTTTGTGGAATGTGCACAAAATTCAGACAGCAAAGTTTCCTATTAAACAAAAAAGGGAAGGAAAATTCTGTTCAATTATTTGATCACAAAATATAAATTTGTGCTCTGATTTAAATGTGTTCATTCCCTTCTATATTTTGTGCACACCACGACTGTTCGCAATTTTCACAAAATTTGTAGTGTATTTTACACATTAAATTAACCCATTTTGGGGAATATAAAAGGCGACCAATTTTAAGTAGAAGAACAAAACTCAAAATTCTAAAATCATCAAATAAATTCTTTTATTAAATTTAATTAATTTCACCTTCAAAAATAAACAAAAATGATTCAAACCCGCCTTCCAATAATTCTTTTCGCCTTATTTGCTGCAATAATCTTTGTTCAATTTTTTGGCACCGAAATTGGAACAGCAGCACAATTCGTGGATGGAACAGCCAGTGGCACAATTTTGGCAAATTTATGGGGCAGAAAGAAGAGGCAAATGTCTTTCAATGATGGATCAGCCAGTGGCACAATTTTGGCAAATTTATGGGGCAGAAAGAAGAGGCAAATGTCATTCAATGATGGATCAGCCAGTGGCACAATTTTGGCAAATTTATGGGGCAGAAAGAAGAGGCAAATGTCATTCAATGATGGATCAGCCAGTGGCACAATTTTGGCAAATTTATGGGGCAGAAAGAAGAGGCAAATGTCATTCAATGATGGATCAGCCAGTGGCACAATTTTGGCAAATATATGGGGCAGAAAGAAGAGGCAAATGTCTTTCAATGATGGATCAGCCAGTGGCACAATTTTGGCAAATTTATGGGGCAGAAAGAAGAGGCAAATGTCTTTCAATGATGGATCAGCCAGTGGCACAATTTTGGCCAATTTATGGGGCAGAAAGAAGAGGCAAATGCCATTCAATGATGGATCAGCCAGTGGCACAATTTTGGCAAATTTATGGGGCAGAAAGAAGAGGCAAATGGCATTCAATGATGGATCAGCCAGTGGCACAATTATGGCCAATTTATGGGGCAGAAAAAGGCGCCTTGCTGAACGTGACGATTTGTGGGCGGAATTGCCAGCCGTTGATCAATTTTGATTTAAATTTGCTTTCAATAATACTAGAAATTGATTTAATTTTGATTATCCCAGACAATTTGTTCATTTATTTTTTATTATTTTGCCATATTAAATTGTATAATTAATTAATAAATATTTTGTAAAATTATTATTTTTTATAAATTCGATATTATATGTCCAAAAACAATAAGCAAATCCATCATAATTATAATTGACCCACCCAATAAATTAATAATCCTGTCTAATCCTATTCTTGAAAAAAAATTTAATGGTAAAAACCAAAAATTCTAAGCAAAAATTTAGAATGATTTTTTTGTGTTCAAACTCTTCAAACACTTGAATGAGAGTCTGTTCTCCAATCAGTAGAACCACAAAATTGATCAATCAAACAAAAAAGGAAAATCAAATCACAAAATTCAAACAAGAAATATAAAGCATATATTTTTATTATAATTGTTATAACGCATTTTATCTACATATTTAATATTTATTTTGACATTTGTAAAACCAGTATTAAATTAATTTTTAACCTTTTAAAGAATTTAAAAATTCAAATGTGCTTTTAAAATAAATTAATCTTGTTTTTGTACTTTTAATAATAATAAAATGGTCTTGTTTTTTTTTTTAATTTTTTAAATACAATATAAAATTTTTCGTACAAAATCAAAGTGCAAAGCTGATCAAAAATTATTATTTTTTTATTCATGAAAACTAGCTGGGTGGTCAGAAAAGTTCAAGAAATGTCATTTTAATTTGCGTGTCAATTTTTTCCATTTTAATCTAAAAATTTTTAATTAAATAAATAAATTAAAATTAATCTGTGTGGCCAATAGCTAATTTTGTAGTATTGTTGAGGTCATTTTATTAGCCTCCCATTTTTTTCGTATATATATTTCTTGAATTTTTGGTCATTTTGTGGCAAAAATAATTCCATAATTTATTCATCAATCTGTTTGTTCATCGTAAGTGCCATTGCAGTCAGTTAGTTTTTTAGGCAAAATCTCTCTACAAATTCCTACGTAGACGATTTATTAAATAGAAAAGTAAATCTGGCCGATTCCAAAAAATAGTGCAAATGCTAATTTAAATTTTTGAAATAAAATTTCAATAATTTTAAATCAAAAATTGAATAATTATAATTAAATGTAAAAAAATAATTTATATTAAATTTTTGCTAAAACAAAAGCACAATTTTTTGGGAATCATAATATTTTGGTTAACAAAAAAACACAAATAAAATCATATTTTTAATTCAATTTTTAATTTAATCCAATTTTATATGTAATTCTAATTAACCCACATTTGTAATGTTTTAAAAATCGCCCACATTTGCACTATATTTAGAAATTATCCTAGCATCCTATACAAATTATTGGATTATCGGCCCCTTCGGGAAAATTGTATTTATGAGATTAATTTCTTTGGACTTTCTAAATAAATTCATTCAGTTTTTTAGGAAAAAATTAAAAGCACAAATGAACAACTAATCTAATAATTATCTTAAATATTAATTAACGATTAGAATAATTATATTAAAAATAAATTAATAAATTGTATTTGCATAATCCTTCAAATTATTTTAAAATTAATTAATTATAATTAGTTTTTCAGGTATAAAATGAACCAAATATAAATACTAAACTTATAGTAATTTAATTCAAAACGACCCTCAAAAAATTAATTATTTATTGCATTGCATTTTACATATTTTTATGTATTGTAAAATGAACACCAAAATAATGAATCATTTAATTCAAAATGACAATGCCGTAATAATAATAATAATTTAATCAGGCCAACTCATATCAATTAGTTAAGAAAAAATATGGTCCAATGAGAATTTGTACATATTTAATAAAAATAATGTTTCCTGTTTGCAAAATTTAGTACCACACAAATAGATATGTATAAATAATGAATAATTTTAAAAATATTTTCATTTTGTTATAATTTTAAGACTTAATAACTCTAAATATTAAAGTGAAATAAAAATTTTCTGATTTTTGGCATCAAATTAAAATTTGTTTTATTTTTAACTATTAGATTAAAATTCTAAATGGAATTATTACTTTTTCGTCATGCCGAATTTGAGCGACTCTATTTGAATCAATGCAGTCGAATTAATGTGGACGATATTCCACTTCAAGATCGAATTCGCCCCATCAATGGCACAATTTTCATTTTGCTTTTCGTCATTGTTGAGGTAAAAAAATACCAATTAAAATTAATTTACCCCATTTCACAGATTCTCTACATTCCTTGCATATTTGCTTTTTGGAAACGTCTAGGCGAAAATTCCTGCTATAAATTCCTCTTCTACATTGGCATAACGGATATGATTGTCCTCTGGATTTGCGGATTTTTTACCGGCTATTTCGCCCTAACCGGTGCCGTCTTTTGCACCAATCCCATTCTCATTTATGTACTCGGATTGATTGGATTGGGTTTGTGCAATTTTCCCTTTCATAATTTTTCCAAAATTTTTTAGTCTTTTGGTTTGCCGAATCATTTGTAAATTTTTGTAATTTTTTTTTATAATTTTCTATTTCTTAAGGCGGAATTATGTTTGGCCATTGACCGTTGTTTGGAAATGACTTTTCCACGAATTGCTGAACGAATATTCGGAGGTAAAATATAATTCGTAAAAATAATTTTTTACCCTAATTTTTTAAGGTTGGCGCGCTTGGCTTTGGCTTGCGGTGATCAGCGTCTATACAACAATTTGCTTCTTTTATACCAAATCCTTGCTTTATTCCAGCATTTTTTGCTCTTGGTTTTTTCAGCCTTTAATTGGCTATGTTGAAGATACGGAAAATATGGTAGATATTTAATATGAATTTAACACTAAAAAAAGAAAATATTAATTTACCCAAAAATTTATAAATTATTTATTAATTACAATTTTAATTTTCCATTTTAAAGTATGCCAACTATTTGCATTCCTTCCATGATATGTTCATGGCAATGGCCTTTCCTTTTGTTTATTTGCTGTTTGGACTTCGTTTGGCATATGTTTCTAAACGAACGATGACACCAACAAATACTGGAGGAAATATTTTGCAAAGAAAGGCAACCATTTTTAATTAATTTAATTTATGATATTCAAAAATTGAAGATGTTTTTGCAAGTGGCCATCATTTCGGCATTCAATTGCTATGCTTGTATCCTTTATGTGATTATGCAATACATTAAGGTCACCGAATTCCACATTTTGATGGCCTCATATGGATGGTAAAGAATAAATTTTGTTGAAAATTAAATAAATCAAATATCGATGCTAGAATAAAAATAATAATATTATAATTATTCAATCTTTTTTTCTTTTTTTAATATTAGTAAATATTCTCGTCAGAATAAGCTATTAAGAATTTATATATCATTAGATTAGCTTTCTTCAGATTAGAGCATTTTGATATTAAAAGAATTGATTGATCAAATATACTTAAAATTATGTCCTAAAATGAAACTGCCGATTTTATACTGATTTTTTGCCAATTTTTAGCTTTTTGCAATTTCCATTAAATTCGCTAATTTTTTTCTAGAATAACTCATCCACTGACAGGGACAATAATAGGTATCAAATTGGAAAGCAAATATTTACTTTAAATTAATTTGAACACAAAATTCGAAAATATCTCATTCCACTAATTTCATGCAAACATAATTAATTAAATCACTTATTCCAGGTTCTTCATACATGGTCAGTCTCAATTCCAGTCACAACATTTGGCATTTACGGAAAATTTACGCTTTAATAATTTCCCTCCCCCCTTTGAAGGAATTCCTCCATTCATTTATTTGAGCATAAATAAAACAATTCGAAATGATTGCCGCAAAATGATTGCATCAACCCTCTTTCGCATGGCCAAACAAGTGCATGCCCCAACTACTGTACCACCGTCAATGGCCATTATTGGAGGGAAAATAACACCAATGGCAACAAAGATGAATACAAATGATGTACAAATTAATTCATCAACAAAAATGGCAACAGGAATGATTGCGATACGATCGTAAATGGTAGAAAATGAAGGAAAGGAAATGGTGAAGAAAACTTTTTAGAGATAAATTTTAAGATTTATAAAAAGAAATTGATTATTAACAATCCATAGCATATTTTAATCTTAATTTGCATAAAATTCACGATTATTATTTTTGTAATTAAATTAACCCATCCTGATAATGATTATTCAATAAAATTATTTGATTAAAGCTCTGTTGACCAATAATTTAAATTGATTTAAATTGCAAAATTCTGGTTCCCAAATTTTCTTTTAACAAATTAACAAATCGACAATCAAAAATAACATGGAATTAATTCCAAAAATGTTCTTCCCTTTTTGGAGTATAAAAATGTTCTCTTTTTCATCAAAATCTTCATTCTTCACCAACATTTACCAATTCTTGTTCAATGGCCCGATGTGCTTGTACCAGCACCAACAGCACGTTCTGAAGTGCAGATGCACCTTCCATTTAAATCACAATCAAGTATGTAACCGTGATTTTCATTGTTGCCGACAGAAATGTTAGGACATTCAAATTGGAAGTGAAGATAATCATCATTTAACTTTGCAAAAATTGATGATATAATTTCCAAAAAATAATGAATTTTTATCGAAAAATCATCAAAGTTAGTTACCTATATATCCTTATTAAATGTTATTTATGACTTAATTAATCTTTGATTTAGAGATAATGAATTAAAGTTTGATTTTAGATAGATTTGGTAAATTAAATGCTCTTAAAATGGGTAATTTAAATTGTAATATTCAAAGAATAGTTAACAATTTAACACCCACTCTTGATAATAACCAAATAATCTTATAGGAGGATGGATGGATGTCTGGAGATGGGAAGAAGAAAATTAAAAATCTTAGATTTCTTTTTGGTTAAATTAATTAATTTTAGGAAAGAGTCAGGGTGACCGATTCATCTAACCAAAAATATGGCATAAGCCTTGAAAAATATGGAAAAAATATGGCAAAAAATATGGCATTTTTTAAAAAGCTTAAAATTTGATATAAATACATTTAAAAACATTTATTTTTCATATTTCTCCATTGTTTTAAATTTCTTTAACTTTTCGCTGCGCGGCCATTTTTAGCTGAAATTTTTCGCTGCGCGGCCATTTTTAACTGAAATTTTTCGCTGCGCGGCCATTTTTGGATCAAATTTTTCGCTACGTGGCTATTTTTGGGATCAATTTTTCGCTTCGCGGCTAATTCAGACTAGAAAATTTTCCTTTCGCTGTCATTTTTGAGAATTAAAACTTGTTACTCCTAGGAGATTTCAATTTCTCCTGAATCTCAGTTTCTCCTGCAACATACGTATATAAAAAAATTTGAAGAAAAATATTACATTTTTTCCATCCTCTAAGAAGTTAATCATAAATTTCGAACATTTTTTTAGCTCTTTTGTAGCTTCGATTGTAATATTATTTTCTAAAGAGCAACCATCTTTCTGAAATAATAGAAATTTGAATAAAAATTTATTTAATTGGATAAAAAACCCGGCAATAAGGCTGATTATATTTGTCCATATCCATACAAAGAATGACAATAGTGTATAAATTCTGATTTTCCGGCACATTCGCAACTTTAAGATAGAAAACGTAATTAATTTTTTCACTTTGCTGTTGAGTGCGTGTTTTTGATTTTGACAGATTTTTACCACCCCCTTTTGTTCGTGATCGAGGCGCAACAATCAAATCAAATAAAATTGTCAGAAAAAGTAGGAAAATGCAAAATTTTGTCATTTTATTTTTGATTCTAAAGGAAAAGAGATTTTATGAACTTTCTTTAAAGCTTGAATGAATAGAATAATAGAAGACCCACGAAAAGTCTAATCTCAATCAATGGAGTAACGCGCCGGACGCCGGTAAGCTAATTTATAAACAATTCTATGGGACATAAAACCATTGGCTATACTGAGTTATTATAACCCAAAAAATATTTTAATTATGCCGAATTGTGGATGAAATTAAAACAATCCATGTTTACTCGTAGGTTACAGAGTTATACTCCGGATAGTCTGAGCTAGATTCTGGGGTGGTAGTTTTTCGGGGTTGGAATTGGAACTGTCGGAGGCAGGTTGTGGTCCTGATTTTTATAGTTCCAGAAGCAAATAAGAATTGTCCCAAAAATGATCGAACAGGGTACAATTAGAACCAAAAATGATCGCGCAAGTAAGAATTTGTCCCAGAAATGTCCACTCTATTGATTTTACAGCCTCCGCCTGCACAATCTATTGAAATGAAATCAATCATGGTCAGATTCCACACCCATTCCATGAAATGAAAATACTATAAACAAAATCAATAGCTCGGATCAAATGATAGGATTTGCATTGAATATTATCCTATTCAAAATTTTGCAATAAATTTTCCCTGCAAAAATTTCCATAAATTTCAAATCCAAATTAAGGGGAAGTTTATATCAAAATTTTGAGCCCTATTGTCAATCAAAACCAACAAAAAATTTGCCAAATAAAATGCACTGATGCAAGAAAATCCTAAAAATTTAATATGACAAAAATACCATTTTTTCACTCTGTCTTTTTTTTGCTAAAAAAATTAACTCAAGCCTCGGTCCCAATAGCTACCGCTGCGTTTCTGCGGCATCGCAGAAAATTTAGCGCACAACGCAGAACTGGTCCCAATAGCCCCCATTAAAATGAGTGAAACGGCCATAAGAGACAGGAAAAGATAAGAAAATAGTGTGCTTTTTTCTGCGTTAACGCAGAAGTTTCCCTCGGTCGAGGGAAAGAAAATTTTGCCGCTGTGATGCACCGCTGCGCTAAAAAAGCTTATTGGGACCAGAAAAATCGCTGCGAAATCGCAGAACGCAGCGAAAAATGGTTGATTGGGACCGGGGCTTCATTTTGATAATGAAATGACTATTCAATAAAATTATTTGATTAAAGCTGAATTGACAAAAAATTTAAATTGATTTATATTGTAAAATTAACAAATTAACAAATCGACAATTAAAAATAACATGGAATTAATTCCAAAAATATTTTTCTCCTTTGTATAGTATAAAAATGTCCTCTTTTGTTCCAAATTTCATTTTTCACCAATCAATTCCAATTCTCAATTCAATGGCCCGATGTGCTTGCACCAGCACCATCGGCCTCACGTTCTGAATGATAATTTTCTGATTTTGGAGTGCAAATACACTTTTCATTTAAATCACAATTAATTTTGTAATGGTGATTTCCATTGCTCTCTGCAGAAATGTCAGGGCATTCAAATTGGAAGGAATGAAAATCGCCATTTTCCTTTGGGGAATTAATGGAGTAATAATATTATTTGCCTGCCTTAATTAATTCTGAATTTTTTTAATCGAAAATTGTCAAATTTAAGATCATGCATTATGGTCAAAAATTAAATTATATGGCTTAATTAGGTTTTGTTTTAAAGATAAAAAATTAAGGCTAGCTTTTTTATAAGCCGATAATCTGTTCTAAATTATATGTAGAAAAAAAAGTATCTAATAATACCATTCATAAATATAATAAAAATTAATAAAAATACGAAGAAAAATGTTACGTTATTTACTGCTTCAATGATGCTTATTTTAAATTGTGAACATTTTCTTTCTTTTTTAAAAGCATTAATTGTAATATTATCCTCTAAAGAGCAACGATCTTTCTGAAATAAAATAAATTTGAATAAAAATTTATTTAATTGGATAAAAAACCTGCCCATAACGACGATAGGTGTCTTCACAAATAATGAAAATATTGTACAAAATTGCACCAGGCTTTAAGGGCACATTCACAAATTTGAGGTCGAAAACGTAATTAATTTCGGGGTTTTTTTGTTGATTCCGTAATTTTGATTTTGATGGAATTCCACCACCACCACCCTTTGTTCGTGATCGAGGCGCAACAATTACATCAAATAAAAAGGTCAATAAAAGTAGTAGGTAAATACAAAATTTTGACATTTTATTTTTGGATTTTAAGGGAAAATGGATTTTATTTACTCTCTTAAATATTAAAAAATTTTTATAAAACTTTTACTATTGGCTATTCAGAATTTAAGCTTTAGAATAATTGGGGATACAGCTACTGGAGTGGAGATGGAATAAGCTCTGAATTAATTTGTTTAGCATTTTATTTTGAGCATAAATTTAGCTATAAAATGTTATCAAAAACATTGATCAATATTGGGTGTATATTTTATTTATCTAGAAATGGCCAAGACATATTTAATTATAGCTGTGTATTTTGCAATAACCTCAATAACAATACTTTGAAATCATTTTTGGCTAATTTTTATGCTTAATAAAATGCTATATAAATTGCGCAAGCATTATCACATTCACACTTAAAAGTTAGTCGAAAAACTAATAAAATTCAATCTAATTTTAATTTTGCCTTGAAATGGCCAACAAAGTTATGCGTCAAGATTAAAATGATACTAGCAAGTAAATGGCCAATTTATTGTAATCATTTTCCAAGAGATTGTAAATCACAGCAAAATATCAAATCTCATTTTGTCCATATCGATTGAATTTTTCTCTATCCCCTTTATAATACATTTTGGTTATTGAATTCCCTCCTCCTCCTCCTCATCCAAAAAGCCAATCAATCGAATGAAATCAAAATTGGCCAAATCAAAATCCGAACAAATGACCTATTGGAAAAATGAGAAAGTGCAAAAAAATCAATTGTCAGGATGTAATTTAATATTATTTTTGCAAAAAATTCCCTACTATTCCCAATCTTCATTCAATTCATTGTAAAAGATTTTTTCTCCTTGCAAAAATCTGCAAAATTGCAAAATAATTAAAATATTAATTACGAATTTAGTCAGAAAACATATAAGATGGATTTGATAAGAGAGCGATTGTATAGAATTGAAAAATTAGATATTTATTTATATTAAAAATTATTTAATTGAAAAATTTGAATTCTCAATTACCGTAAATTTCCTATTAGTACCCCCGGGGGTACTAATTTTCGAAGCCCCAAAAATAGGAAAAATTTGGGGTCTAACTTTGTTATCTGTTGACATTTTTGAACAAATTATAGTGCTTTTTATAGAGCCGAATGGCACTAAGAAATGCATTAAAAATTTTGTTAAAAAGTTCATATTGCCAAGCGGTACAGAAGCATAAAGTCAGGAGGGGGGTACAAATAGAGAGGGGGTACTAATAGGAAATTTACGGTATTTTAAAAATTTTAAGAAATTTATAAAATAAAATTTAAAAATTTACAAATCCTCTCAGTTAATTTTTTTATCATTAAATAAACATTTCGGTTTTCTAAATGAAGGTTTGATATAATTAATTAATAGCATCATTGAGGATTCGAACCCTTGCATTTTTTGGAAGGGAAATCAAAGTCATTGACCATTCGGCCATCCATGACCCACATTAGTCAATGAATGATTTCACATAAATGGGAATGGGAAGAGGTTGACTTAATATTATGTTTTTTGATTACAGTTTTTAATTTTTGGACTTCGTAGATATTTAAAATTCATTTTGATTAAACAAATTCTATATGATATCTTATACCTAATGGATTATCCCGCAGCGGATCCGTCGAGGTTTAATTTGAAAATTAAACCGGTTCAAATTTTTAAACCGGTTCTGCGCGAGTTGAATAGGGAATGGATTCTAATAGCAAATATAACCCTCCTAGGAATCTTTTAAAGCGCGATAGCGCTTTCCCCACACCTTCCACACGTATTCCTCTTTAAAAATTCTAAAAAAATGATAATCCATTCTGACATCAATGAACGGGAAACGGGATTATTAGAAAAAACGAAGACAGAATTTGATAATTGGATTGCATAAAAATAATAAAAGAATATAGAGAAATATGAAGTTAATGGACAATTGGGACGATTTTTCTAAAATTAAAGTTAAAAAAAAATCGCAGAATATACATTAAATATTTTAATTTTACTTGAACAAAAAAAAAGATTTCGGAAAAAGGCCGTCTAGATGTTCAGATTTTTGAAAAAAATTAAGATAAACCAAGTTTTTTTTAAATATTATATAAATCATACTTGACTCCTACCCTAATTGTCAGGAAAATAGAATGCTTATTCTAGGGCATTCTATTTTGATTTTCATTCAAAAACATCATTTATTTTATATTGCCTGATTTATGTGAACCAAATATAAACATTTTGTAAAACTCTTCAACGACTACTGATAAAAAATTATAAATTTAAGATGGTACCCTCAAATAAAAAGGAAAAAAGGATAGTCGATCGACGATTTTTAAATCGGTTTATAGTT
Source organism: Pratylenchus scribneri (assembly GCA_030063045.1). Lineage (NCBI taxonomy): Eukaryota > Metazoa > Nematoda > Chromadorea > Rhabditida > Pratylenchidae > Pratylenchus > Pratylenchus scribneri. The sequence continues at coordinate 4,567 of JAQSEB010000185.1, read as the reverse complement.
TTATACATTTTTCTTTCTTTGAGATAAGCAACAATACATTTTGAGCAAATAATTATGATGAGATGATTTATAAATAACAATGAAATTTGTTATACCCAATCAAACAAAGAATAAAAATTTCCTTTCATAACAATTAAATTTTAATCTGAAATAAACTGAGTGAAAATGTCAATTGCCTTCTCCTTCGTTTCCATGATTTTGACATTAATTTTTGTTGCACCATTTGCAGGTAAATTAATAACAAAAAATAGCATTAGTTTTTTCTACAAAAATTTGAAAAATTCAATTCTGCAAATCAAATTAATCTAAATATTATCAATAAGAATTCTGGGTTTTTTTTAAATATTATTTTATCCAGAAAAACAATAAATACCATTAGAAAGTCTAAAATTTCATAAATAATTTAGCAATTTTATAAAATCCTATTCATTTTTAAAAACTAAATATCTTTGTTATAAACCAGAACTTTTTGAGGAAAGGCCGCTTAATTTATAGTTTCCTTGATATTTAAAAATAGAAATTATAGAACTTTTGAGACTTTGGAATGACATTATCATCTTCCAGAATTGATTTATTTCTTCATTGAATTTTGATTCTCTGAACAAAAAGAAGTCCAAAATATTCAATTGAGTAGTATAGTACCAACAATAGTATTGTTTCATCCTAATAACAAAATTAAATTTATTTTGACAGATGCAAATGACTGCCAATATACATTTGGGATTTTTTTTCCCGACAAGGTAATTTTAGATGGAATCTTCTTTGTTCCACTGATACTGATTTTCCAACATTTAAACAAAAACTATTTGAGAATTTTCGAGATAATCATAAAAAAGTATCAATGAAACTGGAAAAAACTATTTAAAAATTAAGAGATTTTTTCTGTTCCTGTCCCAATGCATCAGAATTGGGACAGAACAGAATTTTAAAAAATGAAACAGGAAAATATGGTGGAAGTTAGAGGCACCCAGGAATGCCCTGAAGACAGTTCATGCATCGAAGTCCAATGCAAACAACCAATTTCGAATGCAACAGGTATATTGAAAGAGGGTTTAAAAAAATTCAAATGTAATAAATTTTATTCATTTTTTTAATAAAAATTTTTAAATTTTGAAAAAAAATAATTAAAAATAAATTCTTATCTCTTGGGACAAATATAGGTCAGATTTTAAAATGAAATAAGCATTTTCCCGTTTCAGCTTTTATGGAGCACAAATTCGACGGTGACACTGAATAATTTTATACTCTCAATTAAAAATAATTGGGTCTTCTCAAATCCAAAAGATTTTTATTTATAATATGATATCTAATTTTCCTTTCTTTATTATTAATTTTTTTTGCCAATTATTGGTCTGAAAAAATATATTTCCAAATTGTCCAATATTCATTAATCCTAAAATAACCCAATTACGAATATATTCAATGCATTTTAATTGATGCATTTCAAATTTTAGCAAATTTTTTAGACCTAAAAAATTTGGCCATAATGGAGTTATCCCAAAAAATGAAATAATTCCAATTTAGTATATTAATAATAAACATCTAAGCCATAATACAAAACAACATAAATTACAGTGATAGGGACTGGTTGCGGCAATTGCAACAATGCGAATGATTTTTTCACTGATCCGGATTTGATAAATCTAATCGATTGCCGCTGCCCTTCCACATGTGAACATAAAATTTCCATGAAAATTCCTGGACGTAATCCACTTGTAAAAAAATTTGGTACCCAAAATTGCCAATTAGGCGACCTCTCACTTTCATGCATTGAAATTAAATGTAAACAAGAAATGTCGAATGCAAAAGGTATTTTTATAATAATATTGTTTATTGAATGAAATAACAGAAGCGGAGTGGGACGGTTAGCGGCGCGGCCGTTTAGTGGCGAAAGCTAATAGCTAGGCGCCTAATGAATGGTTTAGAATGTTTTATATATCGTTAAAAAGAGCAAAAAATTCTCTATCAGTCCATATAAAAATCAAGTTATAAAACATATTTATACATTTTTTAAAATTCAAAAACCTTCAAATTTGACACTGTTTTGCCCATATTTATTCAAAAAATTACAACTTTATTTATTTAAAACATTATAAAATGTTTTTTATATCATTCGATAGGAAATGCATTGCTCTATCAAATGAATATAAAAACATTCAATTTGGTTCAGTTTAAGATGAGTTATAAAGCAAAAACTAGTTCGCCACTAACCGGCCGGCCACTAACCGTCGCGTACCCTAACAGAAGATATCTTTTGAATTTTTTCAAATGCTAATGGGAAATAGTTTTATTTTTTATTAATCCTGAATTCACTCTGATTACTATTTAAACAACAATATTTCAATTTTTAGTAAAATAAATATATAGAAGCATTTTTGATATTCATAGGTTAGAAAGATTTACAAAAAATTACTTTTTATTTTGTCGTCATTTTTAATCATTACATTTTGCTTTTTGCATTTTACTAATTTCTTTATCTAATTAATTTATTCCAATTGAAGAAATTTAACTAAATTTGTTATAAAACAATTAATCATCTGAAAAAAAAACTAATTTTGAATATAAATGCTAAATTTGTTGTATATTCTAATTTTTTTCGAATGTTTGATCCAAGCACGAATGAGTGAAGGAAAGCCTTTTGTTGGAAAATGGAATTTTCTTTTACATTTTATTAACATCTAAAACAATAAAAATATAAAAAAAAATTATAAAATAATAAATGACAAAATACCTAAACTTTTAAAAATTTACTTTTTTAGTGTCATTTACTGGTTGCGGTAATTGTCAAAAGATGAATGATTTTTTGCTAAATTATCCGGCTTATAAAAATCTATCCGATTGCCATTGTACTTCTGCCGTTTTATCAGGTCAATTCATATAAATTTATTAATTAATTTTATCCAAAATATAGATGTCGTAATCAGCCCCCTTCTACAGTTGATTGCATTGGTCATTGGATGTGAGTAATATTAAATTTTAAATATTTATGGAAATTAATTTGAGAATAAAATTAGAGACCGGCAAAATGGAATTTCCGGATTCCGGACCGGATTCCGGATTGGGTAAATTTGGGCCGGATCCGGCAAAAAATCTCCGGATTTGGCCGGATTTTTAAAAATCTCATAAAATGTGCCGGATTCCGGACCGGATCCGGTTATAAAATTTTTTCTCCGGATTTCGGATCCGGCAAAAATAGGGCAAAATTGGCCGGATCCGGCAAAAATCCGGTCCGGCGCCGGTCTCTAAATAAAATCATTGAATTCAACCATTTCATGGAAATTTTTTGAATTTGTCAATAAGAAAGTGATAGGCCTTAATATAAAAGTAGATATAGAAAGAGTAAAAGGCTAAGGCAGGACGCAGGATTGAGTCTACACTCTACATTGATGCAATTTGACCGATTTTATGGACTAAATACTGTGGATAAATAAATGATTTTATGAATGATCCAACAGCAAATTAATTATCATTATAATTACTTTTTAATTTCTAGAAATAATTAATTATATTTTAGTCTTGGTCCCATTCAAAATTCGTATCTGAGAGGGTTGACTTGCTTTGTGCTGGAATGAAAGCTGATGGAATTGGAAAAGATGATTTATAATAATATGATGAATTTTTCTAGCACTTTATAAATGAAATGTTTTATATTTTAAAGGAATATAAAGTTGTTCAAAATGATTATTTTTAAATATTTTTTCTACCGATTACTATTAATTACATTTTTTTGTTTCTTTTTCTTATTTAACAGAACAATATATTTTTAAATTTCAAAAAATTACAATTCTGAAAATTAAATGAACAGAATTATTAGAAAAAAAATGAAACGAAAAATGTTAATGATAACCGATATAAGAAAATATATGAATACGAAATTGGACGATGTGACAAATACGAAAATAATATTTAAAAATTATTTAATTGAATAAATTTATCTACTTTTAATATTTAAACAATTTGAATAATTTTAGGAAATTTAATAAAAATATTAAAAAATCCCCTCAGTTAAATTTTTCTCTCATTAAACCAACAATTTGGTTTTCTATAAGCATAAGTGAGATATAGGCATCATTGAGGATTCGAACCGTAGCAATTTCTTAAAGAAATCAAAGTCATTAGCCATTCAACCATGATGTCTTGTTTGTATGGGTTTAATGTAAAGAATATGATTTCAAAAAATAAGTCAATTTTAATTGGAATATTCTTATGACTATTTTATTTCTAAGTAATTAATTATCAAGCAATATATTAAAAATTTTAATTGAGCAAATTGGAAATGATTCCTAATTAAGATTTATTTTAAAATAGATTTTAAGAAAATTTGATGAACGAAATATTACCAAATTCTAAATACCATAAATTATTATTATTTATTCAAAATTTAATTTCTATGAATTTAAAAAAATTTTGAAAACGAAAGTCAAAAAAAATTGCACGGAATTTTCGCCATTTCTTTTTCACAATTCTCGCCAAAACCACAATTGTCTAATGTTGATGGTGAACAACCGTAGAATTCGCATAATTTCATTCATTTTCTGATGCAATTAATTTTCTTCATTTTGCATTT